>CM060830.1:25357500-27840000 GCA_030762175.1 Metallyticus violacea
AAACACAATTGCTATGCCATGTTTATGACGCTACGGAAAATTGGAATTTAAATATGGAATACTGCCAAGATAGGAAAAGAACAGACCTGCATGAAGAGAAACGGCAGCAGATTTTGCATTTTGCGCTACGATATCGCTGGCTGCTCATGCTTGTTAGCAACAACAACAACAACAACAACAACAATAATAATAATAATAATAATAATAATAATAATAATAATAATAATAATAATAATAATATACACAGGAACCAAATACTACGGAGTCCATTCTCCTTTACATTTAATACCATGTTGTGTATCTACGGCTATATATAAGTGCGTAATTGAGTAATTAACAAATATTTAAGTATTTATTAATATATACAATTCCTGTGTAATTTTAAGCTTCATAACCACTCAGAAAATGAGCCTTCATTCTTTAGTCATTTTTGTCTCACTTTTCCTAAGAAGCTCCCAACCTACCTTATATTTATATCAGATCTTAAATTTAAAATCTTCCTAGCTCTGATATCGTTCGAAAATTACCCCATTTTCTTCCACTTCTATGCTGTTATAATCCGAGATCGTATTATATCCTGCCGCAGCGACCTCTGCCTTCCTCCGTCTTAAGATTTCATTCATAGAAGGCAGTATTGTAGATCGAAGAACGCCACCTCACCATCAGGCAGCTCCCCAATTATCCTAATGAGGCTGGTGGATCCCGTACTAAGATTCCCCAACTAAAAAAAGTCCTAAGCAGGTAGCGGGAATTGAGCCCCTATACAATTGAGTCATATACTCCACCACACTCCCAATAATTTTTCCTTCTGCCACCACCTTCCTTCTCTGATCACTCCAGTTTCCAATACTAGAAAATCGGAAGGGAACATGAAGAGGCATGCAAATTAAGAAACAATAGGGCGCTCCATTTGGATGGCGGATCAGGAGAATATAAAGAGCGCATGGATAGACAGCGGACAATTGCACTATGCAATGAAGGAATGATTTCGTCGGAAGTACAATCGGGGCGAGAATGGAGAGCAGTACATCAAAACAGGGACTAAACTCTCTGGTCATGCTCAGACAAGGGGCATTGCGGTTGATCACAGAAGGATATGAGCGGAAAAGTTTCCCATCTGTGATGAGGGAAAATCCGGAAACAAATTGACTGAATTCAGCTGTGTATCATTTATAACGGAATTTGTTTATATATATATATATATATATATATATATATATATATATATTAACATTTTATAAAGTATCTTTCTTGTGTTTTATTTGATTTTTATTTGATTTTAACTTATTTCATTGTTGAATATATCATATGTTTTATAGCTTATTGTGAAATGTTTAATCTAATATCATGTACTAAATCAAACAGACCTGGTGTATTACAGAAACACGTACAGTCCGTTGGACCCGTGCGCCTTTTGAATCTGCATTTATCGTAATATATTGGTATTGCTGTAATAAATATCACCATCACTACTACTACTAGAAAACTTAATCCCAAGATATTTAATTTTCCTCAAAATTTCAATTTTTACTTAACTCTGTCACCATTTCTCCCCTTTCTTCAATTTACAAACTTTATCAATACTGTATTTTTTATTTGTTGTTACCTTTAAATGCCACTTTTTACAAAATCTATTTACAACTCACAGCCTTTTCCAAACCACCAGTAAATAATGAACCTGGTATTTTTCTATGCTTAAAACAGCATCAATAAAGATATTAAATAAAACTTAACTTAATGTGCACCCTTATCCTAAACCTTTCATTATTTGAGTTCTTTCAGTCAGTGTCTTTTCCTTGAATTTTATACAAAATTCAATAATTAGTTAATGTTTAAAAGATGATAAATATAGACCAGTCTTCTAATTCTTTTGGTTGATTTTGTCCCATTCTTTGTACAGTTACCTAATTGTTGTAGAGTGCTCACCTGAGGAGCCTTTGAGAAGCGATATCCCAGTCAGTAAATCCACGTCTTATTACCATTTACAGTAAAATATCTCAAAAGCTTGCATATGAAAGCAAATCATAAACTAGAACTCATAAAAATGCACATAAATTGTCATTGCTCCAATTTAACCATTCCTAGGTTACGTCTCGGGCAAAAGAAAATTGCATTTATATCAAAAGTCTGGCTCCGTCTCATGTCGTCGTGAACGAAATGCAGAGCATTGCCGGCTTTGTATCCAGTTTATTGTAGCCTTATTTGCATCCCATTCACGTACTGCTGTGCGGTAACCTTTCCTCCTTCTTTATCCCCTTGCTGTTCTACGTCAAACGGAAAAGAGGGAAGTTTATTTGCTAACTGGTACACTCATTACGATATGCAGCTATGTTAGAATTATGATTTTTATCCCTTCATCCAGAGGAATAATACTACAGATCTTTTGCTTCCATAAACTTGGTCATAACTTTCTATTAACTTTTATATCGAGGGATTTAACAGTTTTATATACGAGAGTTATGGACCAGCACTGTCCACAGTCTCGAACAAAACTATAAAGTTTTGTTTTATAAAATACTTAGGATTCACATGCTATGAAAAGTACAGACTGTCTAACTAGGACGTTGCCATTAACCACGCATACCAATGGCAGCGGTCAGTGCAACTCAAAGGAATATATTTTTTTCCCACTTGAAAACTACTTTTGTGTTTTTATTCTTATATTGTACACATTTGTCTCAAAAATTATCTTTTGGCAGCAACTATTTGTTGAGTTATGACTGTTTGCCAAACTTTGAAGGATCTTCTGCCAACTGAAAAAAGATTATGAAGTCTATTGTGACAGAAGACTTTACGGCGGGAAGCAAAAAACCACTGAACTTTCTACATCTGCCAAGGCTCGGGATGGCTGGCCTTAGAGGTGATTAATTATCAAAAATAAATCAATAAAAAATAAAAGAAAGGAAAAATTGTGGTTGTTGGCGCAATGTCAGAATATGACGATGACGTTTCTCAACTAAGAGAGATAGTTTCACGAGTCACCTTAGCTAAATGTGATTTTGCGTTATCGTGCAAAAGAGTAACACCTTTGCCATTCATGAGTGCGGACATCTTAGTCTTCAGCTTGTCATGGACACGCTCCTGCTGGTTGCATTATGCAATCCAGTTGTTTGGCAGCAGTTCACGATGCACAGTCCACCAAATACAGAGTGTAACCTTCTTTTGGTGCAGTGATGATTTCGGTTGTTTGCGGATAGATTTATTGGAGGTAAACCAATGCTGAACGTGTCTTGGAGACCCACTTCTCATCCAATCAAGAGCCAAGCAGCCAAGAGCCAGCAGCCAATCAAGAAAGACATGCTTCTGTTGATGTGAGAACAATGCAAAGAGATGTCAGCTGAGCCATTGTCAGATCTTTGTGACTCTTTTTTCTAGCTGATGGAGATGGGACCGTATGGTTTCTGCACTGCTGTTGAATTGCTGTGCATGTCCTCACAAGTCTAGTTGTGGTTCATCTCAATAGTCGTTAAGATAGCCTCGCTGTCCAAATGTTGGCCTTCCATTCCACATTCATTCTCGAGATTTTCGTTGCCTTCTGGAAACTTCGCGAATCAGTTTCGCAGCACCGTTCGCTTATTCACAGCATTAGCACCGAAGACCTGACATACTTTTCCGGTTTCCAGGCTAAATTCATAGAGCATACAAGTTCATATAATCATTTTTGGAGTCCTCACGTTTGACCGCGCTTTTCGAAAACCAGGTTAATACTCGGAAAATTTGAACCAACCAACTGAACAGTCTTACAGTCTCACTCTTGTAAATAATTCATAGCTGCCATAAACACAGTTCGGAAATTCAGGCATTTATTTTCATTAAAACAAGCAAAAAAAAAAAACCCCCCACTTAAAATACCGAAAATAGGCGGTAATACAATTAAAAGCGCGTTTATTTATTAAAAATGAAAACAGAGTAATATCATTCATTATCAATGAGTTCATTTGATTTATTTACTGACGTTCTTTAACATCTCAGGTCATCAGCGTACCATTCAAATCAGGGCGTGAAACGGCCGACAAATTTTGCTCAGAGGCCTCTTCTTTCAGGCGTGAGGTTCTTTAACGTGCCGTAAATGTACGACACGGGACCCACGGCTTTACTTCCCTTCCGAAGGAAGCCATACTTGGGCTTTTTACGCCCGAAAAAGTCTATCGATCCTGGCCGGGTTTGAATCCGCGATCTTGGGTTTAGAAGGCAAGTATGGTTTCCACTACACCACCAGGACCGACCTTATTAATGAAAATACGTATTTAATATACTTGATTTATTTAACACATAATTAAATTACTTAAGTTTACTTTCCTTGGTTACAAGTAACAAGATGGTTATTCTCAAGGTATCAACTGTTATAGTCAGCCGCTTGTCAGAGAACATTTTTCATCACGGAAAAAGAACGTTCTACTTCCACTGAAGTGATTGGAGTATATTTAAAACAAGCTATTTCGGAAGGACTCATACAGTTACAATAGAACATTCACATTTCAGAACATCATGGAAATGCTGATCAAGACAAGTAAAGTAGTTTTGAATAGTAAATGAGCAAAAGATGTGCCGTCGAGTTCATTTTCTGTTTATGTGTTTATAAGGGAATTATGTTAGTATCTCTCTTACTTCCGTACTGAACACATTGTAGGGACGGTTTATTGCACAGCTGTACCGCTCTCATCTTTCTCGCTTGGAATTATTTGTTACATTTGTGAAACTGGGAAGTTATTCCACAAAGTTTCTAGAATTGTGTCGAGCAGATCGATACAAGGTTATTCGCCAGGATTCAAAACTACAGCACTTTCCCAATCCTCACTATTTTCTGAGCTAAATGAATGGGTTGACAGAGTTTTTCACTTCTCAAAATGAAATAAATGTATAACAAGATTCTCAATGGATATTTTTGTGAAGTGAGGATGGCATTTAATTTTTATAATTTTTTTCACTTCAATATATTGACATTTTATATGCTTTTTAAACCACGTAAACAATCGCAGAAAAAATCCATAGCAATCCAAAACAGGCAGAGAGAGAGAGAGAGAGAGAGAGAGAGAGAGAGAGAAATAAACTGTTCCTACCTACCCCAAATGTACAGAAAAATGATATGATCATTTCTATCTAACTCTTAAATATATCCACCAAAATAGCAAAGACATTTCCCACAACTTTCGGGCTCTGGCCACCCTACCGACACTAATTAGGTGATATCCGCCGTCTCTATTAAAATTGTTTGGATGTTGTATTTGCAATGGGTGCCTCTTGGCTAGATTGAAAAAAGTGCGTTTTTGCAAATATTTCTGTTTTATGAAAGTGTATGAAAGGGCATTCATTAAGGGAAAACGGTTCTTAAAAACAAACAACTACCCCTCCCATTCCCCTATACATGTAATATTGATCGATACTCTGAAACCAGACAGAGACTGGTCAATACTGTCGTCTACTCAGCATTCAGTTGTTGTTCGTCATCCACTGATGATACCAACCGCAGAAGTTGGTGAAAGCTATGGTAGCATCTTAAACCACGGACCACGGCAAAACAGCCCGGAAGATTTTAACTGTTTTCGTTTATTTTCTCGCCTTTACGAAACTTAATTAACTTGTAAATTGCTTGGCTTTGTGGAACCTGAGCGCCTGTCTTTTATTCCTCTACGTGGTGACCGAGTCAAGGATTGTCACGCACCAGATGACCAGACGGAACGTTTCTGTTTGAGAACTTCAGATACGTTGGAGGACAGGTACGTGCCTTAGTTCCCAATTCGAGCTTTGTTGACATTATACATGTACCCTCCAAAAGAACGGTTCATCCCACAGTATGTGCTTACAGTGTGAATCTTAATTATTATTATCAATTTGTTTTAATGACTATCGATGCACCATTTTCTGTCCTCTCATATCAACATGTAATTGTTAAGTAATGTAAATTAGGAGACTTTGCTTTTCTTTATAAGGTACTTGCTAAAATAATTTTTACTTTTTACCCATATCTTTTGCAAAATGAAATAAATTTGATGGCGCTTTTTCTTTTAACTCATGAACTATTTTCCTCTACCACATCTGGTTGCCTAATGCTTGATATATAAAATTTCCCACTAAGAGTGGACTCTTGAGCGGCAGATCTGAGGTTCAATTCCCACCAGGACCGTTCTCCCTGATAAGTTTTTTTACAGGATTTCCTCAATGCTCATAAATGACAAATGCCGTGGAGGTATCCCAAACTTAGACCTGAAATGCTTCTTTTCTTAAAAAAAAACTATAAAAATAATTCTCTCTCAATGTATCATGTCATGCATCATCAATGCCCACCCCCTGTGATGCCTCTCCAGTAGTTAAACACTATTCAATATATACATATAATTCCCAAAAATATATAATTCATCCAGTTTTACTACCATCACGGGTGGCCGAGGTCGTTAAGACGCGAACTCGTGAATGGGAGGTCTGAGGTTTGAATCTCGCCAGGACCGTTCTCCCTCACTGAGGAGTTTTCCATGTTTTCCTCAGTCCTCATAAATGGCAAATGCCGGGGAGGCACACTAAACTTAGTCCTGAAATGTTTCCTTCCTCAAAATTCCTTCTCCAGTATATCATTTCATATCATTGTCATCAGTGCCCACCGCCTGTGGTGCCTCAGTAGTAAAAACGGCCGTTAAACACTGTTACAAACAACGGTAGCGATTGTAATATTCGATTTTTGTCCATTTCAGTCTCGCTGTTTCTGAAAGAATAGATATTCATAAGTATATTTTATACAAGAGTTAATAATCTGTGCGCGAATTTAAAATATATAGAATTTTTATTCTAATTTTACTCACGAAACAGTCCTAAGCCCGTATTTTGCTCTTCTCTATTGGCATTACTGACAATCGGCATTCTTCTGGAAACGGTTAAGTACAAATACACAATTATTACAATGTTGGAAGCCAAGTTCATGGGGAATTATATTTAAATTCTTCTTTTATTCGTCAAATAGTCCTAATAAATATCGCCCAAGGTCTGAGCTTTCCAGACTCGCAACGTTCGTGAAATTTATCGTAATCTCAGAAGTGCGATAGTTATATCCATGCTAGGTCATGAGGTAGGGCTTATACCCGCGGCAGCGAGCTGTGTTCAGAGTACGTTTAGATATTGAAACAAATATTAGTTTGTTTTAGCAACATAGATGTCAGGTGTATAGCTTGTATGTGCACTGTGCAGTCTGCGACAGCAGCATATCTGAACAAAAGTCTACCCTTAACATTGATTTCCCTTCGTGAACATTTCGAACGTTGTTGACGACTACATAATCCCTTTGAGAGAAAAATGCTCGCTGAGCTTGTGGTACCTGCACGTAATCTTTAATTATTACGTTAATCGGGGGACGAGGTACGTGCTGCAGAAGGGCCAAGAGCGTACTTGTCATGTACGCCGGGGGCGCGATCACGTGACTGGGTGGTTTTAGTTGTGCAGTGCAGTGAAGTTGAGCTGAAGAGGTATATCCACAAACTGGAGCCCCCGCCTCCTCTACGGTCTGTTGACACAAACAGTGCGTGTGCTAAAACAGTACTTCACTGTGTAAGCCCTTAAAATACAGAACTGCCAAGAGGCATATGCAACTCGGGATTTGCTCCAAAGGCACGGGGAAGGAAAATGACATCCTGGGTAGGTATACAAAAACTCCAATATTGTGTAGAGTTTTCAGGGGAACTGAACTCAAAATCGGTTGCTCTGGTAAACTTTTCTTTTACATAGGTGCATTCCAGACAGCTTAAGGTGCAGGAATTATATGCTACATTGTATCATATCATCCTAAAGACTCTTGCAGCCAGCAAGATTAAAAGTTAAATATTAATTTATTTCTCTCTTTGCACATTAAAATCCGATATGAAACAAAATAGTACAGTAATATGAGTATTTATGCTGTTATACAGAGTGACTAAAAAGCACAAAATATGAAACTTTCTGTAGCTTTCAACTCAACTTCTATGTAGTAGTAAGTAGTGGTAAGTGGTAAGTGGTAAGTGGTAAGTGGTAAGTAGTAAGTAGTAAGTAGTAGTAGTAAGTAGTAGTAGTAGTAAGTAGTAGTAGTAGTAGTAAGTAGTAAGTAGTAAGTAGTAGTAGTAAGTAGTAGTAAGTAGTAAGTAGTAAGTAGTAAGTAGTAAGTAGTAAGTAGTAAGTAGTAGTAGTAGTAGTAGTAGTAGTAGTAGTAGTAGTAGTAGTAGTAGTAGTAGTAGTAGTAGTAGTAGTAAGTAGTAGTAAGTAGTAAGTAGTAAGTAGTAAGTAGTAAGTAGTAGTAAGTAGTAAGTAGTAATAGTAGTAGTAGTAGTAGTAGTAGTAGTAGTAGTAGTAGTAGTAGTAGTAGCAGCAGCAGCAGCAGCAGCAGTAGCAGCAGTGGTAGTGGTAGTGGGAGTAGTGGTGGGAGTAGTGGTAGTGGGAGTAGTGGTGGGAGTAGTGGTAGTAGTAGTGGTAGTAGTAGTAGCAGCAGCAGCAGCAAGAAGAATAGTAGGTATATCTGTATTGTTATAAAATCTATATACATATTTACAAATACATTTTATACATGGGTTTTATAACGTACATATTTAAATAAAATACACCATTAGAAATAAGAGCAAATAATAATTATACATAAATAACAAAATAATAATAAATTTATAAACACCAAAAAATCGGAAGAACGACATTTACAGATATATTAACGTATTTTTATAATTACATTAATTATTGTGCTTCAAAATGAATTTCTAACAGCTTCGCGCACTTTGGCAGGAAAATGCCCATATTCAACCATTTAGTGTTGATAGCAAAAAGGCTCTAGAGGTTCAATCGTCCTCAAATTGACTTAAAAAGTTCGCAGGTAACAGCATTTTTTTCAGCTGCTCCCAGTGAAAAAACCAACATAATTAACAATGTCAACATGAGGAAATGGTGTCCTTACCTTTTCATCAATCCTTCGACTTGGACGTGCAAGGTTAGGATAATGGTCTATAAGATGCTTTGCTTATTTCACAATTAAGTTGCAGCAATAGATTCGCATACTTTTAGTTATTTTCCCTAGACACTAGACGCGCTAGTGTCCAAGTTAATATCTTGAGGAGGTAGTGAATTCAGGATTGCTAGCATAACTATAAAATGTTAAGATTCCTCAGAAAAATTGCAACATTGAAATTTAGTCCTAAATTATTATTTATGTTGTCCTGAAATTCATCACATATTTTTTGTTTCGATGGATCGATATTATTGAAAATTTTCCTACTTGATGCCTGTTTGATTATGTAAAATGAAGGTTTTTGTAGAAGATATATTTAAAGAGAAAAAGAAGTTAAGAGGAAATGTTTTTCAAAGCACTTATTTGCATTTGATTTATTTTGTGTGCCATTCTTTTACGTTGTCTGTAACAAAGGATGCCCGTTGAAATTTTAATGTTATGTATTAGCCTTGCATAAACTTATACGTGCTCATTCTCTGCCACAGATAATGCTTAACAAAGCTTACAACAAACGCCGGATATTTTGAATTTACATAAGAGCGTTAATAAATCACCCGTTCTGAAAAAAACGTTTAATGGCTACACTTTTAGTACAGGCCATTTTTTTTCTATTTTCTCAGCGCATTTTTTGTAAACTTGTGATGATAAACAGACATTTTGGATATATTAAAACGTTCAGCACAAAAAAGCTTATAGAAATGCATTAGAACTTCAAAATAGCATGCTGAGCGGTTCATATATGTGATTTGCTTTGTTCATGACCATCTTTATTACCTTTTTAATGAATAATGCATTTAAAAGTGTAGCTGCTTCTCACTGAAAATAGTTAAGTGTCACTGACTGACAGAAAGTAATGAAGTTTTTTTGTAATTTTATAATTTATTACTAGCTTACATATACTAGTACATTCACACATTAGCGTTTGGCTTTTGGTGCTTAACATGTGATGTGTCGCCCCATGATCATTTCTGCTGTGTTGAAAACTCTCATTTCACCCTTGCCAAAGTTTCAGTCAAAATAAAGGAAAGTGATGTTTATTTAATACAATTTTAAGGTGACATCGAAGTGAAAGTTGAAAATTTTAAATGATTAAACTTAAAGATTCCGGACTTTGCACATATATTGTCCTGTTTTAGCACTGTCAGTACAAACTTTCAGCTTAATATGTAAATTGTTCACTACTTTTTTTAAAACTTTGGTGGTTGAAAGTTATTGCTAAAAATCTACCTTCTACCATAGAAAACTCAACATTGTCTTAAAAACTTTGCAAATGTTTCATAAATATTTCCTTACACAAAAGTATATCCTAATTTTAATTATGGCTGTTCGTTAGTTTAAAAATAACAAAATATGCAAAGTGAAGAAAAATGCTCTTGACTATATTAAAGAAAAGTTTAAACTTTCTTTGGGTTTCACAGAAAAATGCATACTAAATTTTATGCAGCAATTTCTACAGACTATCTCAGAAAAGTTTAATGCATGTAAATAAAAGTTTGACAGGAGATAAACCTGAGAAAAATTAACTTGAAGTTTTGAATGCCTAAAAGCTGAAGGTCGAGAGACATCGATTTAAAGAGTGCAGGCATTAAAAATGGCTGCTAAAACAGCTGTACCATAGAGCAAAAGCGTCTAAAACTTGTCAGGAAAGTGTCATAGGGTTCCAAGCAATTTTAAGACTAAATATTAAAAATACGTTTACTTTTTATGGAAAACACTATTTTTTCACATCAATGTTAGATAGGGAAAAAAGACTTACTTTATTTAACATTATGTTAAATGGTTGGGTTTCTACCCTTATTTTGTGTATTTTGATGTGTTGTTGTTTATAGGGAGAATTTTCCTGCTTTTTAATTCATGTATTTATGTGATTTTATATCTTCACTTAGAAAACTTAAGTTATTTTTACAGTTTATTATAAAATATACAGCTCTCATAAAGAAATCTTTTATAACAGTTAAATCTATTACTGAAATGTTATATACTTCCAACTTAACAACTACTTTTGTTTATATTTTGTATTTTATTTGTTTTTACCTTCATCAAGCAAATTTTCAATAAATAGGAGAATGATAATGATGGTTTGGTTTATTTATGGATGCTCTTTAACATCTCAGGTGTTCAGCGTTCCATTCAATTCAGGGCGTGAAACGGCCGATAAATTTTGCTCAGAGGACCCTTTTTTTCAGCTTGAGGTTCTTTTTCGTGCCGTCAATGTACCACTATACCACCAAGATCGACTAAATAGGAGATGCTAACATAAACATACCACAGACTGTTATAAGGTCACCAGTTAGTAATTTTATATTTCGCTACTCTGAAAGAGCTACTTACTAGTCACCCGTAGGTCATGCTAAAGTGTCATGAACATTTTGGGTTTACAAATTATTGGATGCGTTGGCCTTAGGGAATAAAGTAGCGTTTATTTTAGTTCCAAGTATAGGAAATGATAAATCGTAATAAATTCTCGTATTTCCTTCATCATAGTTCTGTCAACCATGAGAGTGGCGTTAAAAGTAGGTGGTGTGATGCAATTGGTTACGTAGACTTAGTTATTATTTGCAGTTTTAGCAGGGTTATGCATATTGAGTTTTTAAAATACAGAATATATAATATTCTTTTTCAAAATATTATTCCAGTAAAAACTAATAAATTGGCCTATGAGAGATTAAATAATATTTGAATATATGTTTTACCTGTTTACCTGCTCGCCTTTATTGATTTTAGTGTTCGTATTATTTTCTTAATCTTTTTATCGCCCTTTGTTTTAATTTCGAACGTCTTAATAAAATGAGAATTATAAAGATATCTTTTTCACTTGTTTTGGTTCAATTTTGAACATTCTGGCAGCCATATATATATAAACTAAGTATAAAGTGAAACGAGTACCAGAATGTTGAAAATTGAACCAGAACAAGTGAAAAAGATACCTTTATAATTCTGATTTTATTATAGATAGTTATGTGTGTTTGTAACTTACAAACATTCCCAAAAAATATAGCCATGAAGACACTGTATATTTCTGATTGCGAGCTAAAGTACTAACATATAAAGGCCATTTTTTCTTTCTTTCCTAAGAGGGAAAACTACATAAAACTTCAAAGTACTGTCACTTCCTGACAAAGCTTCATCCACAAGAATAAAAATATAGCGGAGATGAAAATACGAGAAAGGAGATGAAAATACGAGCGCATTTCCTTTCTGTTCTCTTCCGACTGTTTCCTGTTCCTCCTACAAATGCACATATAGAAGTGATACCATTACTTCATGTGCATTTATCTTCCTTGTCCAAGTTTATGACGAAACCAGATAAATGCACTACATCAACATTACCCTTAAATAAACATGTGGCAATCTTTTTCCGTCAGCTCCTCTTAAGTGGACAATTTCAAATGGCAAGCTGGTGTCCGAATGAAAACTTTATTTCAAGATAAAACAACTGTAATAATGCTCTCGAACGAATTGTATTGGCACAGAGTGTGGCAAACACTTCAAGAGAATATCCATAAAGTTTCTGTGCCTTATTTTTACCCGATGATTTGTTACATTCATCTTTGTAGCAGTATTTACAATCGGTGCCCAGACAGTAATTTAATATTTATATGTTTGAAAATGCCATTGTTTTCATCAGTGACTTAAAATACTTTATTCAAGTTTTTAAATAGTAACGATAGTCGTAGTGGCTAATAACACTTTATTTAATTGTGTAAATAGCGAATAGCAGAGATAAATTAAGCTTTTTAGATGAATGCTATTAAGAGGTGCATTCAAGTTAAAATGCATGCATTTTTTTTTCCCGGACTGAAAGCAGAAACATGCAGTTTATTTTAAAATACGCAGTCACTCGTTGTCAATGTGTGACAGAGATGGTAGCACTGTGTGTCTCACAGAACTCTAGCGGCAGCGGCAAGAGTGAGGACTGTTTTTGGTACTTCAAAAGGGCGATGTTTTCATTACAAGAACAGCGTCTTCTCCATTTGCGTGGTTTCACAAATGAAACTCATCACCAGTTGAGTGATGGTGTCACGGGTGCGACAGTTCAAGGAAGGCAGATCGTCGTGTGACAACAAGCCAAGGCAATCTCAGCCTCGCACAAGCCGGTCTGACGACATGATCGAGCGAGTGGAGAAAGTTGTTTTGGAGGATCGCCGAAAGAGTGTGGAACACATCGCCTCCAAAGTTGGTATTTCCGTGGGATCTGTGCACAAAATCCTGCATGATGACTAGAAAATGCGTAAAGTGTCCTCCAGGTGGGTACCATGAATGCTAACGGACTACCACAAGGCTGCACGCGTGGCATGTTGACGCGTGATGACGGCATGAATAGGACATTCTTTTCATCGACTGATACAATGAACAGCCACTTTTGGCTGTTTTTAACAATTAAAGACACTCTCCGTGGATGCACGTTCACATTCACTAACCAAACCGCTATTGCATCAGCGATTTTCCAGTGGTAAAAACAGACTCTACAGTGGCCATGGAATCATGGCGTCGACGTTGTAAAAATGTGTGCGGCTGCAGGGAGATTACGTTGAGAAGTTTCATAATTTTCGTGCTATTAGTTAGTGAGAAAAAAAAATCAGAGGTGTTATAACTGGAATGCACCTCATATAACAATGGCAGACGTTTCATGTTACATACGAATCCAAGTAAAAGGCGAATACCTGGCATACAAAACTACCAGTAAAGGGTTTTTCGAACGTCGGCGAACATGGTTTTTATACTGTGAGCATTAGGATGCTAAATTTTCGCGCCCTTCCAGAACGTTCCATGTGAACCAGCCAATCAGCAGTGAACATTTTAAACTTTTGTAGCCTGGCGATGCACATAGGCATAGGTGTGTGAACTCTGGAGACTTGACGTGGTATACAAGCCGAGACGTTGTATATAAAGAAGCAATTCGCGCAGTTTTCAGACACTCTTAGAAATTCTTCATTCCCTCTCGGTCATGTAGAGTCGTTTAGTCGACGGTGGGGGTTTTGTAATCAATCAGCAGGCGCGTAACTTTATATATCATGCAAGTGGAATGCACAGTCGCATGAAGATTAAATCCTCAAGTAACAAACAAGTGGTAATCCATTGCGAGCTTTATTCCTACAAGAAACTCGTATGGTAGATCAATACTTAGTAAAGCCTTGCCGCGCCGTGTGAAATAGTTGTTTACTATTTCCGTAAGTTCGCGGTCATCAAAGTACCTAGCGCTTAACTACTGGTTAAAGGAATACGGGGCATCATTTCCCGATACGAACAATTGCTTCTTTTTAGACTGGAATCAGGTGAATAAATACACTTGTCTCACCGCATACCTTCATATGTTTATATCTGAACAAACTTCCTGTCCTCTCTCGTTATGCGAAGATCACGAACACTGCAAAATCCCTGAGATTAGGTAATTGGTGAAGGCGACGATGACGTACTACACACACGCAGCAACTACTGACGTCGAAAACTGGGCCACTCCCGTCGTAGACTCTGACGGAAACCCAAACCACACTACTACGCTTTCAGCTTCTACAAAAATGAACGTCATTTGCATTTATTTCATTGCAATGTACTCTGTATTTTTTAATATTTCTGTAACAACTTAAAAACTCGTGTTTCGTGTTAATTGTGTATTTTTGGTATAATATGCTTAAATTCTTTAATCAAACCTTACTGCTTATATATACCGTGCCTATATTTCGCTACGCAATCGGAAACTGGTTGACCTTCAGTGGACGCGCTATTCTCGGTAACACTGGAGTTCCCCTAACGTATACAAATAAGCTTAATTAGTCGCCTTATCACGCCAACTGTTTCAGTAGCATTTCTGTACGAAGTAAATGTTAAGATTTCTTCTTGTATTTAAAGTTGAGGAGTATCATATACGCTACAACAAAGTATATTTATTTTTGATTGTTATTGCAAAAGAAATCATATTAAATACTGTACAACAGGATTTCCTGTTAAATTTTTAGGAGTAACATCCCAATTAGGAAGTGCAAATTTCAGATTGGTCATTAAAGCTTGAACCCAAAGCGTTTCCAATGACAAACAGATACCAAAAATATCAGTTTTAACAAAAGAGAAGATTGATGATAAGTCATCGATTAGAAACTTCTCTTCTAAAATATTTAGCACGAATAGTCCGGCAAGTTGGTTTATCTGTCGGCAGTGTGTATAAAGCAACTCAGCTGCTGCATCTTCATCTATATAAAATTACTGCTCTCTCTGACATAAAATACTTGGAGGCGCTTAAAGAAATGATCCTAGAGACAGTTCACATTATTCGGAAGGATGAATTGGGGCTTGTGTGTCAACTTTTTTTCTAAAGGATTCAGGCATGTCTCACAGCGGAGGTCAGGCACTTCAAGCATCTACTTTAATGGTGAGCACAGTATTATTTACTATTTATTTATTTACCCTGACAAGAGTTAAGCTCATAGGATTTTCTCTTCCACGCTACCAGGCGAAAAAAACAGCAAAATATAGAGTACAATTTACGTAGTTATATAAAATCAGAAAAAAATCAAATTAAAGATACATACTGCATGTAAATACTTCATATTTTTAATACAGTTACGAAGTTGCTAAAGATAGTGCTAGAATTTAAATTTTTCTTAAATAATTTTTCTCCAGTACAAGGTGGGAGGAAGGAGGAGGAACAGAAGAAAAGAAGAAGCGAGAGACTAACTGTTGTGATTCCTAAAGTTGATATAATTTAATCTATCTTTCAATTGCATTATTGCCCCATTATCTCTGACTTCAGGAGGAAGGGAGTTCCAGATTTTGGGAACTGACACGCTGAATGAGGTTGATTAGAAATGTGTTCAGTGACAAGTGATAGATAGTAAAGTCATATTCCGGGTTCGAGGTAGGGACAGGTATATGAAGCGAGATTCATTACACTAGAGTGGTGGAGGTACGGAGGAATTTAAACAGGAGAGTAAGGGAATGAAAAGCCCTACGTTCTTTTAGAAGTAGCCATGACAGCTGATTGCGTAGGGGTGTCACATGATCAAATGTACGAGTATTGACGAAACGAACACAGGTATTTGAACGCGTTGTAATCTGTCGAACTGCCCTGTGTTCAGAAGAGAGTACAAGACATCACAATAATCAAAATGAGGCATAGCAAGCTCTTGAATGAGATTCTTTTTGAGATTGAGAGGTAGATTATTTGTTACATGTTTTAATGTGTGAATAAGGAAAATATTTTATTGCATGTATGGTTGTGCTATTCTAGATGTGAGTCTATATAAACACTTCGGTTTTTATGTATTGTTGTTTTGTCATGATGGGCGGTACATTGTTTGTGTTTATTTTACATAATGCACTTTTATGTTGCACGACTACAGACCGTGATTAAATTGGATTTAGTCGAAATGTTTCTGTCCAAAGAGAGATGGAGATTAGATCTTCATTTATTACAGTCTCGGCGTCATGGACAGGACAAGTGGTGTTAAGATAGTTCCGACCGCGCGACGTAATTTCCCTCGGTAGGTGACAAGGTCGTTACGCAGCCACTTTCCGTTGGTAAAGTCAATTTCCGATCGCATAGCGGATTAAGAACCCTTATTTGGTATCTTTTTTTAAGGGAATAGGGTGGAAATGTAGTTTTCATAGAGACAGTGTACTTAATTTAAGTTTTTCCAGCAAGATATTGCAACAGCATACGCAGAATCCAGAGTGGTTTTCCTTTAAACCTGAGAAAAATCATGTTATTTTCAAAATATTTCTCTAAAGTCTCTCCACATTGCTTTTCATTCCTCAAATAACGTTTTTTTTCCCCCCTAAACAATTTTGCAATGTAAGAAATTCGCCGTTAGAGCTCCAATTGCTGCAGTCATAACAAGGAACGAAATATCGTTTACACGGTACTAGCGCTCTGGGCTAAACATTAAGAGTACTGAAAATTAGCCATAAAATGATGTAAACAGATCATATTATTTCATGAAATTTTCACAGGGACTCACAAACCAAAACAAATATAAAAGGCTAATTGAAAGTCTGCAAAACCAAAAGCTTTTACGATTATGTTACGCTGTTGGAAATATATCATCATTATAAAAACAGAACAAAAAAAAAATTTTAATCTCTGATCGTTATAACAAGTTTAAATAAATGGTTCAAAATGTGCATTAAAACATTCTGACAAAACATTGTTGTTCAGTTATCACAAACAAAAAAAATGATAATTCTGCTACCTTCCCTCTCACTCAAAAGTGCGTGGTTCCATTGATTATCGGAACAGCTAAATGACAAGTAGCTCCCTAGGTAGCGTTAAAACTCGGAGAGTCTCCAAAAATAATCCGCATGTCCTGGAAGTAACAAAAAATAACATCCAACGAAACATCGCAACTATTTCTTCAGAAGGAGTACAACTAATGATGATAATTTCTTCTACAGGTACCACAATGTTTGCTACAACTGTTGCACCACTATTAATTTGTGAGAAATTTAATGCTGCTCGGTTACGGGCACAGGCAGCACGTTAGCCGATAGTTAAGTCGCCGCTTCTGCGGCGGGAATGTAATTTGATCTTACGGTAATATGGAATCAATGCCTAAGTACATTTCTGAAAGAATGCACTATTTTGTCTGGTTTTTTGTTTTATTGTTTTTGGAAAAAAAACACATAAAGGATATAAAGTAATAAACTGCATATACTTCAGTATTTCTATGACCATCCCTTTCAGTTCCAGTATTTTGTTCTATTCTGAGTCGATACTTTGTATAAGCAGAGGACAGATTTTGTCTTTTTGCTCATTTTGTTGTATTGCTCAAATGTTTAAAGTTTTGCTAGAAATTCGTAAATTGCTTTCAGAATTAAAAGGATCCAATATGAACTTTTATAATGAGCATAACTGCCTACTTTGATAACCAGTGCCAATTGTTGAAATGTGACCAGATAAATGCTGTAGCGTTTATAGATTTATTTCTTTTTCTTTCTGTGATTTTTAAATACACAAGATGATCATAAAGTTCTAATGCCATTACAACAACTGTTCAGAGCGATGCGATTTGTAAAATATCCTTTAAAAGATGTTTGGAGAGTGGATCTCTTCCATATTGCCTATAAAATTGTTGCCGAATGGTAACAGGTGACTTTCAGTATAAAAAGGACTTTCTGCTTTAATGTCGTTATTCTTATTTGTAAAAGTAAATTTTAAAAAAAAATTGAGACACATTTTGTACCAAAAATTGCCTCATGTTATATGGTTTCTGGACAATTGTTTATTGTAGTGGTGCCAGAACTTTATGAATAATCTGTATATATTTAGCTTCCACAAACTGTCCATCTTGTATAATAATCCACTGTTATCAGTGACAATATTAGGTTTAGCCATTGTTAACTACAATATTCCTACAACTGCGCTGCTAAATACGTGACAATTTGCAATTTCAATTACTCTAACAATGACCAAACAGTTAGCTTTGAGTATCTGAGCTGAGTTATTCGTTCATACGTGATTGACAAATCACGTTAAATATTAACTATTGATTTTACCTTAAATATTGCAAAAAACAAAAGTAGTAAATCTATTTTATATAAGCAATGAGTAAGTGAACAATGCAATTTTTTCACAAACTGTCAAGTTACCTTCAGTCAATGATGCTGTAAAGAGGTATATAGAAATAATTTCTTCATTTTTTAAGTTTATTTAATTTACTATTGGTAGAAAGGCTATTTAAAAAGGAGGATTTAGAGAATGTTAAAAACTAACATTTTAAATTGAAAACTATGTATTTTAATTTTAGATCACACTAGAATAACTTAAAAAACAACGATACATATAAAGAACATTACTTATAGCTAATTTCAGTAAATTTCTGCGATGTTACATAAGTTGGATCGAAAGAGCAGTAACACTTTATTGAAATTTATTGGAATTTGTCGAAAATGCTAAAAAAATACAATCTACAAGGGGTCTCCACCTATCTGATCCCGGCCATCTTAGGTGTACCTCCGCACGATTACATAAAATCTAATACATAATATTTTATACCAACCCTTTATCTAAATTCTAAATAATTAAAAAAGTACAACATTTCCACCTTGATTGCATCAGACGCCAGTCCCCGGTTGTCGGTCCTGGTGGTGTAGTGGTTACCATACTTGCCTCCTAAACCCAAGATCGCGGGTTCGAACCCGGTCAGGACCGATGGATTTTTTCGGGGCGTAAAAATCCTAAGTATGGCTTCCTTCGGAAGGGAAGTAAAGCCGTGGGTCCCGTGTCGTACATTTACGGCACGAAAAAGAACCTCAAGCCTGAAAGAGAGGCCTCTGAGCAAAATTTGTCGGCCGTTTCACGCCCTGAGTTGAATGGGACGCTGATGACCTGAGCTGTTAAAGAGTGTCTTTAAATAAATCATTCAAAAAAAAAAAAAGTCCCCGGTTAATCAGTACCAGGGGACTAAACTCAGACTCAACCCAGAGATTGAAACGTAATATTTCAATTACTTTACTTTTACGATTATTTTATCAGCTAGTCCCTACAAACTACTAATTTTTATTTCTCAAACATCTACAATAATGAAATTTGAAATGTATAAACTGCTAAGAAAAATTTAAATACAAACTACAACAGGACCTGCTCTATGCAGTAACATGTTGGAAAACTTAAAAAAGATTTAAGTGGCAGAAAAGTTTGAGAAATTGTTGCTAAGAAGTCTGTTTTGGGCCACTTTGTGGAAGTAAGCTCAGTATTAGATGGCAAAATTTTCAGCCTATGGAATGTTCTTCAATGAGGTTTTCGTCTGTATGTTTTAGAGACGTGGAAAGGTTATTTTCTAGATAAATAATGTTTCAAGTGATAGGATATCAGGGTTTACTGTGAAAACAAGGAGCAATTTTTGGTCATGCTTTTATTTCATTATATAAAATTGTTTCATTTCCTACGAATTTTTAATGTACACTACACAGATTTTAGTGAGACTTTTTATATAATTTCTGTCGAAATGCTTTATTAGTTTAAATATATATAACAGTCTATTCTGTAAATAAGATCATGAAAATAACTTTAGTAAAATAAAGAAAGGGGAATCTGTACTGAGTTTCTAATTAACAGATTTCTCTTTTCGCCAAGATCTGACATTTCTGTAACAAAGAGGTGATCTACCTGCTACATCGCTAATGAGATACTCTACGAGTTTTAATGCTAACGTTTTCAACGAAGAAAATTATCTATCGCCAAAAAAAATTGAGATTGAATCACTGAGCCATCTGCAGGCATGATATCAATCTAAGTGAAATGCAGCAAAAATTTAAGAATCCAGTGACAAATGAGTGATGGAATGCATTTGACTAATAAAACGCCGTTCCTTTGTAACATGTGCGCACTTTTTTTTTTTAATTTGAAGGAAACTCAGTTGATCTTAAATATTTACCTATGAACTATTCATGAGTATCTATAGTCATCATAATGTTATAGAATTCCTGTTGTGGCGTTTTATTTTTTAATCGTTTACGCAATGAAGGAAGATATAGTGAGTCCAATAATAGAATTCTATAGCTAATACTTAACACAATAAGTGAGGCATTATCGAGTACCACGCTGTTAAAGATATGTCGTTTTCGCTAATTCAAGGACATAAAATAATTCGCAAATTACGTGCATAAAGAGTATTTTTAGAAAGCGCATTAAAGTATGTTTTCAACACACCTTATTGCTTTCACAAAATTAGCATTATGTAGTATTAAAACCACCATGATATTCATTACATTTACCAAAGATAATTATTGTGATATGCATTACAGGATAGAAGTACACTTACATTTGAAAGTCTGTTGTAGTGATATTGATATTAATTAATACCCCATTTGACTATGTTCACTTATACCCAGCTAATTTACATGTTTATAATACATGCTATGCAATACGTGCATTAGTAATTTTGGAGTCAATTAAGATTTTAAAACTAGTTCATTGAGCCTATTTCAACTCAATAATGAAATGTGCTCTTATATTTTGGGGAAATTCAGGTAAAAGTGAACGTGTCTTCCTATTATAGAAAAAAGTCATACAAATAATCGCTGGTACACATAGCAGATATTCATGCGGAATATCTGAGTGACAACATAAAGCAAAACAAAGTAGATATCTACACATACAACGCTGTAAATCAACAACACGCAGAATTAACAGATGAACATACAGGATTTGCAGAACATTCTAGCAATCTCAAATAGTGGTCTTGCCTATAAATGCTTACCTTTGCAAGAACGTTGAAAAGATTCCCCATTCGTTACGAGGCAGCCGTTGTAACGCCTGGTAAATTCACATGTTTCAACTCTGCTGCAGAAATATTCGCTGTTTCTTCTTGGGTTCCTCAAACGTTCGCGAATTTTATTTATTCACTTGAAAACGGTTCTCTGAACTATGGCTCAAGCAATACACTACACTCACTACCACCACGTATTCTAACCGCTTGTCCTCTTGCCAACCCTTTCCATCCTGCGGAGCCAGTGCCTCCAAACGGCAACAAATGTACATTACGAAAAAATCCAAGGTTAGTGTACTTTATCTGATAGCTAATAGAAATATATTTTAATATCTTTATATTTCAATAAAATAAGGATTTTAATTTTTAAACATTTGAGAAAAAAAAAAAAGAGAATAGTATTTACGTAACTGGAGTATAATCTTGGTAAATATGATACGAGTGTGAATGTTTAGCGTGTTCACTTCGGCTCATGTGCAAAATATGATGTTATTACGTATGAAATATGACATGGTACCTTAATACTCGTTTCTATGAAAATGTTATTTTGTTTTGAAAAATGTAAATGGAAATGAATGCTAATTCCGCTATGTTTGATAATGAAAATGTGGATATCATTCCCGAATAAGAAATTCCTGATGATCTAGTGGTAACTATATTTGCCTCTTAAAGCCAAGAATGCGGTCAGGGTCGATGGATTTTTTCGGGCATAAACATTCTAAATACAGTTTCATTTGAAAGGGAAGTACAGCCGTGGGTCCCATATCCGTAGGTTAACAAGCTTGAAAGAAGAGGCCTCTGAGCAAAAATTTATCGATCGTTTCATGCCCGGAATTCAATGGGACGCTGGTGACCTGAGATATTAAAGAACGTCCGTAAATAAACCAAATCAACAACAATACCCCGAATAAATTATAAAGAAGGCTGAAGTACCTGAGGGTTTGTTAATTCCTCAAAAATCGAAAAGTGAATACGAAAAGGAATATGACAAATTCTGTACAAAAAGAAAAGAGAAACATGTTAGCGTAACTAATAAAAAAATGTTGGCATACTTTCCGTAGTTGGTAAATATATAATATAATGTTTATTGATTATTAATATTTTAAGTAATTTAAATTTAGATTCTTAGATATCAGAGTTAATCAGGAGTAATATTTTCTAATGTAACTGATGGTACTTTTAATATTTACCAAGCAAAGTAACTGTAAAATCAACGTATTCAATTTAAGAAAGTTTTCTTTTATTATAATAGAAATTACTAATGTTCGTGGTTATTGTTTTAAAATGAAAAAATCGTAATGTCATTAATTAATTATATTTTCAATTTTTCAAAATAATAGAAGTTAATTTATGATGAACATTACCTTCTTTATTTTTGCAGTTTCAAATCATTAGTTTAATAAAATGATTCTCGTGTTGCAATGTTGGTATACTTGTTAGGGCTTTAGCTTTTTTTTTTTTAGTGCAGATACGTTGTTTGAAATTCTTTGTGAAGGCGGTAATAATTTTATGGGTAACTAGGTAGACTGACACCAGTGGCTAATTGTGCATGATTTATAGTGTCATAAGCGTCTTTTAATGCTAGGATTGCATTTTTTATTGATTTATTTACGGACGCTCTTTAACATCTCAGGTCATCAGCGTCCCATTCAACTCAGCGTGAAACGGCCGACAAATTTTGCTCAGAGGTCTCTCTTTCAGGCTTGAGGTTCTTTATCGTGCCGTAAATGTACGACACGGGACCCACGGCTTCACTTCCCTTCTGAAGGAAGCCATACTTAGGATTTTTACGCCGAAAAAATCCATCATTCCTGGCCGGGTTCGAACCCGCGATCTTGGGTTTATGAGGCAAGCATGGTAACCACTACACCACCAGGACCGACAACTAGGATTGCATTAAAAACACATTTGGTCAATAAAGTTCTGTATTTTTTTTTTTTTTTTTTTGCGATACTCAAATGTCAAGCGTTGATAAATAAAGTAAAGGCAGGAACGAATTGCGGCAAGGCTGTTAAGCTGGTAGGTTCAGTTTTTCCTCGTGTTAGTCAATATTTCGAGAAGCTTTGTGAAACACGAGCTCCCCCCCCCCCCCGCGAAGATTATATGAACTTGTATGTTATATGAAAACTGGGGAACAATGCAATTGCAGTGGCGCGGAAAATATGCTCGGCTTTCGGCGATGATGCTGTGAATGAACAGAAGGTACTACACAGATGTTTCGCAAAGCTCCAGGAAGGCAACAAAATTCTCGATTGAGTCACAATGGATAACGATACTCAGCCAGCAATTCAACGTCAGTGCAGAAAACATGTCCCATTTTCATCAGCTGGTAAAAAGACAAACTCGATCGCTAGGTTCCACAAGAGTTGACAATGACACAGAAGGCGCCACAGCTGACGCCTGTTGTACACAACACCAGACCCCAATGCGGAAAAAAAAAATGGCGGTCGTAGTTTTTCTATTACTGCCAACTGCAAATACGAAACTTTTACAAGATGGCATTATTTTGCATTAGAAAATATTTCGATGATTTTTAAGAACCTGAAATTGTTTACAAACAATATTTCTCATATATAATAATATATATTATAAAATTTTCCATAGGCAGGCACAAATCTTTATAAAATACACACACTAACTTCCAAATTATTGGACACCTTAAAACTAATCGGCATAGATGGCACAGTATTATATTTATCATCGTCTATTTTAATAAAAAGGGCCTCGTCTTCCTTGGCAATATCGATAAATGAGTATACCTATCTTGTCCCTCACTTGCAAACAAACCAATGTATAACATTCTGCTCACGCCATTCATTAAAGCTGTCTCATCTCGCTTCAAAACCGCTTCCAGATCTTTCCTTTCATTATTAATCTTCAATCACAAGCGATGATAGGTAGGATAGGGAAAAGTGCGCAGGGAAAATGTCCTCCCAAAATATGGTACGAAACGTTTAATACAAACTACAATTTCATCATTATCTTCAAAAGTTGCATACTCTTTAACCACTCCTCCTTTATGCTCTTTAGGGTATTTAAATGTGGAATTATGCGGTGCACTGCCATAATAAAGAGCAATCCATATTCTACTAAACACTTTTTACTGTACAAGCTGCTGGTACAGTTTTATTAAATCGATATTAACTTAATAAAATAAAACTAACAAGCTACTTTTGATTTACTTCCAACCATAAACCCTGTAATAAACAATATAACTGAAACAAACCAAATAAACAAACCCATGTGTTCAATGGCAGCAACATACCGAATCCACTACAGAAGTACCTGCATAACTTCGCTTGCAAAGGAGTTGGAACTTGTGATAACATCCTGCTCACACCATTCATTAAAATTCTCATCATCTCAATCCAAACCCCACTTCATACGGTCTTTCGGATCTTTCCTTTCGTTACTAACGCACACTTTCACACATGATGGTAGATCAGAGAAAATTACACTAGGAAAAAGTTCTCCCAAACCACAAATTTTGTACTGAATATTTCATACACACTACAGTTTCATCATTAAGTTCAAAATTTGCATGGTATATCCTCTGTATCCACTCCTTTTTTACTTACTGATATTTAGGAATTGTAAATATGGCTATTAAGCGGTGCACTTTCATAATTAAGAGATAAACGAGCAACTCAAGTTGTACTGTGCACTTTCTTTTACAAGTTCCTGGTACGATTTCACCAGATCTATATGAACTAACAAAAATCTAAAAAACTAACATGGTACTGCCCATTTACTTTCCATTGCAACTGCAATGAACCGAACTAACAAATCCATATAATTAACAGCAAGGACCACTATTTCCACATTGAGTGTCTCTATAGGAACTAATACACTTTCAGTAAAGCATAAAGTTTGCATTGTATCTTAAAAACAGCAGAGAAAAGACATTTTTGTCAGGAATCAAGTACAGTACAACTCAGGAGGGCCGACCGACACTCCAGTTTGATAATTAATAAGACTGCGAGACTTAACTAGGACTCATTAGCTCTGTGGGACGCTTCGTCGCACAGGTGAGGTGTGTGTGCATTTGCGCATGCTGTGGTTACAGTATTTAGTAACTTAACAATAGGGCAGACCTACCCCACTCCCACGTTTCCAACTTGCTTTATTTCGAAGTTTAGATCAAATCAACCAGGTGATGGAATTAAAAGAAAGATTCATCAGCGAGCTTCCAAGACTCGCCAGATGAATTCGGTGTAAACTTTATATCTAAACTACTTTTATGAAGCAGACTACTTACTTTTAACTGTTGTATTAATTATTACAAAACAGTTCTGCATAAGTTTGGAAAGTAGCAAATAACATGAAATATGTAATCAGGCTATTATCCAACGATAAACCTGAAATGTATACACACCTGAGATATTACAGATGTCCGTTGGATCTGGAAGATGAATGCTGAGTTTTTCTTGAGTCAGATGTTTTGTATGATGAGTTATTTTTTATGTAATTGTTCATAGCTCATACGAAAAAATGAGATTACCTCTTGAAGATGTAAATCATCATTTAGAGTTGTATTCCAACATACCAATGTTATCCTGTTATCAATCGAAGCACCTCCACGGGTTCCCGAGGTCGTTAAGATGCGGACTTGTGAGCTGGAGGTCTGGGGTTCGAATCCCACAAGGACCGTACTCCCCCCCCCCCCCCAGATTTTCCTCGGTCTCATAAATGAAAATTCCGAGGAGGTAACCTAAACTTAGGCCTGGAACGTTTCCTTCCTTAAAAATAAATCCTTTCTCAGTTTATCATTTCATCTCATGTATCATCAGTGTCCACCGCCTGTGGTGCTTCAGTAGTAAAAACGGGCGTTAAACACTATTAAAAAGTTTTGCTTAAGAAACAAGCATTCAAACATTTTAAAGCAGTGAATTGGTAAATTGATTAGTCCGTAGTTGTTGGAGTCACATTTGTGTTATTTGGTGATAATTAAAGCATGTTTCAGTTTATGAGGAATATAGTCTAGACGAAGAATTCCATTGTAAATCTAAACACATCAATTCTTATGATAATTGTACTCGAGCGCCTTTCAGCCAATTTACGATCTCAATAAAACTTTATTCACCAATCAGAATGGAACTTAATTGATAGTTTTAAAAGCATAGTGCCCAAAAACTAATAACTGATAGTTTTTTTCTCCTACGTTTATTTATTTCTATAATGTCTACTTCGATTCTAGTAGGGATCTAGGAAGCGCAATCTCGTGCACTTTCTATTGGCAGTTAGTACAAACAAAAGAAGTTCTTATCACAACAAGAAATGATCATTGTTGTAATAGTGTTCAGTTGTATCTTGTTTAATTTGAATTTGCACGAGGTTCTGCTTGAATAAAACCTAATAAAATTAGTGTATGTTTTCAGAAAGATCAAAAAGTAAACCAAATCACTTCAATGTTTATACTACAGTACAAAAAAATGACATCGTTTTCGCATTGCAATTATCTGACTAAATCCTGCTCTTGCTTAGAGTTTTTCTTGGGTAATTTACTCGAGCTTTCAAATTCATGCTTGTTGTCATGACAACAAGCATTTATTAATCTCAATCATATCTCAAATAAATAACGAAAACTCATCAGTGCTCGTGGTGTTATTGCATGAGAGCGTTTTTCAGCCAATTTTGTCTCATTGATACGTTATACACCAATCAGAATGGAATTTAATCGATAGTTTCAAAGCATGGTGCTCGAAAGCTAATAACTGATATTTTTTCTCCTACGTTCATTTTTTATTCCCATAATATTTAAATAAATTTTCTATAAACAATTATTATAATCTCAAATGTTCATTTGTTTTTAATTATTCAATTACAGATATCTTCTTGGCCCTTCTTGGAACAAAAACTAAAAACAATGCATTCTATCATCTCTGCTTCGATTGGATTATCTCACTGCATCCCACCGCCATGGGTGACCGAGGTCGTTAAGGCGCGGACTCGTGAGCGGGAGGTCTGGGTTCGAATCCCGCCGGGACCATCCTCCCTGACTGAGGTTTTTTCCAGGTTTTCCTCAGTCTTCATAACTGACAAGGTGACAAGGGGAGGTACCCTAAACTTAGGCCTGGGACGTTTCCTTTCTTAAAAAAAAACCTTTCCCAATATATCATTTCATCTCACGTGTCAAGAGTGTTCATCGCTTATGGTGCCTCAGTAGTAAAAACGGGTGTTAAAACACCATTCAAATTTAACTGCCTCCCAAAAGAACGTCTTATCACAACACAAAATATGACATAATTGAAACAAAAATAGTAGTAAATGGTAATTGTTATAACAATATTAAGTTGTTTCTTGTTTAATTTAGATCTCCATGCGATTCTACTAGAAATAAAAGCTAATAAAATGAGTTTATATTATCAGAAAGATCAAACAGATAAACAAAACACCTTCGATTATACTAAAAGCACAAAAATGGCATCGTTCTCGCATTGCAATATATATTTGAACATTTAAAATCTCTTGGGTATCCACATATAAACTTTCTATGCCTAGCAATTTCCTACCAAATTTTCTAAGATTTTTAGCATATGCTGTTCTATCAGTATAATACAAATGGTGAAAATCTCATTGATATCTCCAATAGTATTTGTAATTTTTAAATGCTTGTGCACTAAATGTTTTACGCGATGCAAAACTTGTAATTTTATTCCAATAAAAATATTAATACATTAATTTGATGTTCGGGAAAAATTGCCATAAATATCTGCTTTAATTGTCAAAAAAACCTACAATGCAAGACGAAAGCAAAGAATTGTGGATAGAAAGTCATGATCACAGTTTAAAGATATCGTAAAAAGACTGGCGAAAATTGAAAACCGTTAAAAACAAGAAACAGCACTTTGGAAAACATTAGGGTCGTTACAAATAAGAAACGTGCCTAATATCTGTTGAAAACAAGCCCTGAAAAAAAGAGAAGTTTAAAACTTCAGATAAATCGCATGGCAAATATTGCTGAGCACACCATTGCACAGTTAAACTGTGCGAAATATTGTCATAATATTGAAAGAAATTAATGTTATAATTGGTAATAGTGACGAAGATAACTTGATTGTTCTCATTCGTAGCAATCCATTTGTTGTAATTTTATTACGACGACGTGATCATTTTCCATAGAAGCGTTTCATGTTACAGAAATTGAATATCGCACAAAACTACAAAAACTGGTCTCTCACTGTTTTTGCTTCTAATCAACGTTTTTCTATTAGCAGTATTTCCATCCGATTATCGCCATGTTCCAAATCTATTTGGTTCATAAGCCAAGCAAGTTACACATTTCCATATTATGAATGCCCAATCCTCGTTTTTAATTGTAAACAGTTGCAAGTTAATTTAAGACTCTGCCTTGTTCGTTTCATTGCTTTTTGGTGTAATCATCAAATTTAATTCAATTGTATGAATTAAACGGATGCATTTAATGACTTACTGTTGTGCAAAGGCATGGGGAATAGATGGATTCCCAGGGGAATGTTGCAAAGTTGGGCAGAAGACCTAAACAGATTAAACACATTGGTACGGTTAGTGAATTTAATTTTTGAAAAATGTAAAGTTACAAAAAATTGCAGAGTGGGAATTATAACGGCGATTTATAAAAGTAGAGGAAATATTAGAAACCCAGCAAACTATAAAGGAATTGGTTTATTTTAAATTATTGGGAAGGTTTCCACTGGAGTGTTAACAAAAATATTACAAAAATGGGCAGAGAAAGTTTGGAAAATTTCACTATTCCAATCAAGTTTTAGGAACAGTTGACAATATTTTTATAATTAGAACATTAGTCGATAAATATCTTAGCAAAAAAGAGATAAAATTTATTTGTTATTTATGGGTCTAGAAAAATCTTTCTAGACACAATTTCTAGGGAAGAACTTTGGCTCAAACTGAGAAAATAGGAATAAGTCAGAACTTTATAAGTAATTCAAAATGAACGGCGAGGAATACAGATAAAATATGAAACAATGCAGGTCTCAGACAAGGATGTAAATTAAGTCCAGTTCTCTTCAATCTATTTATTGATGATGTTTTAGAAGAAATTAGTAAAAGTAATGTACATTCGCCAACTATAAATAATACACAGATACCGGGTCTGCTCTTTGCAGATGATTTGGTAACAGGCTCTTTAACAATTTTAGGAGTGAAATGATCATTAGAAGTAATAGGTACATTTTGTAGAGAACGGGGTCTCAAGAACAATGAAACTTAATCTAGGATTATGAGAAGAGGAAAGGTTTGAAACTTTAAAAAAAATAGTGGAAGGGCACAGAAAATTGATTACCTGAGAGTTAGACTGTCTAGTAATGGGAAATGGAGCGATCAAAAAAGAAAATCATTAGCTGGAGGAAAATTGGGCAAGAGTGTAATCAGATCTTGTGTAAATAAAATACCAAATATACAATTAAAATTGTTTGAGAGAGTATATGGTTCAATAGTGGAGAGGAGAATTCTGTATGGAATAGAAATTTGGGGCTAGATGGAGGATGTAAAGCGATAAACATGATAAATAGACTATTTTGTGGAACTGCCCTACGCTTACCTAGATCTTCACCTAACTAGGCTACTCTAATGAAACTAGGAAGATTGAAATAGTACTGCAATATTGATATAGAATATAGAGACTAAAAGAAGAGAATATCATCAAACAGAGTTTGGTAGCACAAAAAAAAAAAAAAATTAAGGGGAGAGAAACTTGGTTATCTAAAATACCAAATATTGTACAATAAACTGCCATGAGATCGATATGGTATGAGGGGGAAAGAATGGGAAAAGGGTTTGAAAAGAGATACAAACAAGAATTGAGGATATTAAAAAACAGGAAATATGGGCTAGTCTTAATGTCAAAATACCTCTGAAATAATATAGCATACTAAAAATGACTGGGGAAGAGAACGATACATTGAAATCTGTGATAAGACAGAAAGGGAAGGACTGGTTTAGAGCAGGAGTTATATATTTAAGTAGGATAAAAAAATTAACATATTAAGGGATATGTCCTATGTGTGAAGAACCAGATAATACTTGGCATTGTGTTTGAGAATGTAAACAAACAAAGTTTTGGAGGGAACAGTTCGTATTACGAAAGTAGGAATACTTACTAAATGAAAGAAGAGGCAGAAGAATTTAGATCTAAAATCAGATGGAAATATTAAGGAACTTTGGAAAATGCATAGGCAAGGTGAAACGACAATGGCTATGGAAGATGTGCAAGATAAATGAGATCTAATGTCGACAATGGCACTACCTAGTGAATATATATCCCCATTAAATACTTTTCTTTTCTTTTCTTTTTTTTTTCTCTTTTTTTTTTTTATGGTGTTTACTACTGAGGCACCACAGGCGGTGGACACTGATTATACATGAGATGAAATGATACATTGGGAAAGAGATTTTTAAGGAAGGAAACGTTCCAGGCCTAAGTTTAGGGTGCCTTCCCGGCATTTTCCATTTATGAGCAATGAGGAAAACATGGAAAAAACCTCAGTCAGGGAAGTCGGTCCTGGCGGGATTCGAACCCAGACCTCCCGCTCACGAGTTCGTGCCTTAACGACCTTGGCCACCCGTGGCGGTGGGATGCAGTGAGATAATCGAATCGAAGCAGAGATGATAGAATGCATTGTTTTTATTTTTTGTTCCAAGAAGGACCACGAAGATATCTGTAATTGAATAATTAAAAACAAATGAACATTTGAGGTTATAATAATTGTTTATAGCAAATTTATATAGATATTATGGGAATAAAAATTGAACGTAGCACAGAACTGATTTTATGCTTCAACTGAACAGCATTTTTCATGAAATCAAGAGGTGACTGCAGCTGTACATTTAAAGGAGTACTTTGCAGAGTTTATAGACGAGATAATGGCATGAGAGCATCACTGGAACAAATGCAATGATCTTTAGGGATATCATGTAGAAAAATAAATAATACTTTCTATTTAAATGCTGTTTCTTTATTAATAGGCCGAGAATTTTCAGACTGCCGCGTAACTTGGATTAAGTTATGTCACGTTCTCTGACTTTATTCATATTGTAAACTTCCTTTAGATATATTTCACGCGATAACATAGTACAAAAAATATATGCTTCGCTTATTATAAACATGTTCCGACTGTCATTTGAATGACCTTGCAACTTCGAGATATCCAAACATATCGGGCGTCATTTATTACTTTGCTTGTTTTACAAAGCTACATGTTAAGCTTATGACGCATAAAAACAAAAACATCCGGGAAAATGTGTATGCCACTTGGGCACAACAAATATATGAGCGGACGTGTATATCACACCAATAACAATTTTCTACTCGGCTTCATCCATATCACATACATGAATAATAAAAAGTCTGTCACGCAAGAGCTGCGTAAACTAAGCAAATTCCTCAGCAAGTCTAATTTGTGAAGCGCTAAAGCAGAAAAATTGGTGCATCTACAGAACTTTTTAAATTTCGGTTTTCAAATATACCACCCTCCTAATGGCCCGTTTTCCCTGATTTTCAGAGATATCATTATTTTTTATTTATTTATTTAAATGGCTATATTACGACTTTCGTTACGGAAAAAAAAAGACAAATATTCGTGCCTCTAAAGTGATTTTTACTTTGGGTTTCAGGTAAACTACCTATGCTAATAGTGTAATTTCACTGATTTTCAGACTCTGTTTTTCGTATTTTAATAGCATAAACGGAGTTTCGTTGAGAGGGGAAAAATGCTACCGCTAGAGTGATTTTTAGATGTTCGCTTTAGGTTCTTCTCTCTTTAAATTTCGGTTTTCAACTATACCTCCACTCCTAATAATTTTATCTTATTTTCAGAAACTATTTTTATTATTTTTGTTAAAAATGTATGTACAGGGTTTTGTTGCGAAAAAACAAATAATAGTACCGCTAGAGTGATTTTTAAATTTTGGGTTTCAGGTAAATTCTCACATAATCTGATTTCGCTGATTTTCGGAAAATGTTTTTATTATTTTATTTCAATGGCACATATCCAGTTTCGTTGAGAAAGAGAAATAAAATTGTGGCCGCTAGAGCGATTTTTAAACTTTTGCTTTAGGTTAGCTCTTATGGTCTAAGATTGCTGGTTAACGAACTCGATGAATACTTTGTTAATTGATAATTATATGTAAATTTTCGTTGAGAAAAAACAAAACTTACGCCCGCTAGAGCGTTAACAGAGAGTATAAATCCCTCATGGTCATTTTTGGTGCCTGGAAAGTAGGATTGATGGAGATTTTATGAACATTTTCAAAAATATTTTCATGGGTACGACTGCAATTCATTCGAAATTCGCTAAAAGAGAAGACAGCACCAATTTCAATGTTGTCCTAATCAGCAAATCGGTAATTCATTTTGATAGTGGCTTTGTGTGTGTGTGTGCGCGCGCGCGCGCGCGGGCAGCTGCTTCCAGATTATTTCTTGCTGTTTATAGCAAATAGCACTTTAGGACCGTCTTCGTGGTCTAGTGGTAGCATTTGCAAGTTATTCGAAGGTCGGATCCCGACAGGTGAAGCTATCTGTTTAAGTTTTTTGCCCTTAGAAGGTGAAGAATGCCAGATAGTTATTCATAACTACACATAATTGTAGCCCAGAATTCATAGTTAACCACAATCCAATTCATTCCTTAGGGACGGAAAAGGATGTTTCACTATTTCAACCTTGCTCCACGGCTGGTCGAATGTGCCTACGCCTCCAGTGGGAGCTCCTCCAGGAGGAACGGATAAGGTGAGGGAGACACCGAAAGGCAATTACATTACTCATTTCTAAGAATATGTAAAAATTTATTTTCAGTCGTATCAACCACAATAATGTGTCAAATCCGAGTAGCGGTTGTTATGCCATAAGGATTGAAACCAGATTTGTTGATGGGGTGTTTATTATTGGCCCCAAGTCGCAAGTGCCAATTTGAAGTAGGTGTGCGGATCGGGCTGTATAGTAGCTGTGTTGATTAATTTAAGACCGCTGATCGCAGATTTCGCCACGGTGCTGCAGACCTCCAACTCTGCTTTCACGAGACTCTCTCTCTCGGGCTTTACGCTGATTTCTGGCAGTCATAAGCTATCCAGGACTGAGTGAATGGGAATTTGATATGGAATTCGTCGATAAATAACGCCTTGTGATTTAGTTGCTCAAGTTGTTTATTCTCCAGAACATGAATATTTAGGCCAATACACATCTCACGCCAAAACACAGGCAAGATAATCTTGGCAAACACATAAGCTTATTGTGATAACCAAATGGTGTCCTGTGCGAAGAAATTGTTAATTCAACAGAATTCTTAATGCAGCTCAATGATGTTGTATCGGCAATTAGCGTGGTGACTAACACTAAACTAGTGCTTTTGAACTAAAAACCACTAAATTATGGAGTAAAATTTATTTAAATAATGGTACAAAATAATGCAAAAATTATTTGTAATATATTTTCATCAATATTTTATATATTTTAATGCCCAGCTGTATGTGTATTATTCCTAGAGTTAAGATTTATATGTACATTTTATGAAATAAAATTACCAAAAATTGAGTAAAACTTATAAAAAAAAAATAGTGCAAAAACTATTTGCTTTTTTATCAATATTTCATTATATTAAAATGTTCAGTTAAGGGTACTAATGTGGGTAACAGAACAATAATTGAATCTTTTTGATATAAGGTATTAAAATAAAATGATATTATGGTACTATTATTATGGTTGATTCATCTTTCTATCACAATTGTGTATTTACGAAACAGTGTGTTACAAACTGTTGCTTTAAATTTCCAGGTGTGGGTGGAACTGTGTCTATTGTCTCTTAAAAGTGTGCTGTACTGAAAATGGCACCGATATTATACAGCTTTCTATACCCTGCGTTCTTGGCTACCATTGTGTTCAACTTCAGTTTCGCTCTTTCTGTGACTTTTCCACTGCAACACTTGAAACATTCTGTAACTTTCCTCATAATGTTTTGGCTTTCGGATTGAGCGGGTACGTTGCTTTTGGAGGGCGTTTAGCACAGTTGTGATGTACTAAAGCTTGCTTGGATGTATGCTATTAATTTTTACTATTTTATCACTAAAATGAATTTGTGGATTCAGTTGAAGAAGCGCTGTCAAAGTCTAAACACTCAACACATTTTCAATGGCTTCAGTGTTAACTACATAATATATTACTGCCCCTAACCACTAGTTATGTTTGGGTTCTTGTGTTCTACATCTCATGGAAAATCCCGAACTCGTTTTGAAATAATGACGCCAGTAATATAAAATTTAAATTATTATCAAAAAATAATATCACAAGAGGGTCTCAGATTGCCGACAAATTCACGAATGTAGTGAGTGAATATATCTGGAAAACTCAGACCCTCGAATAAAATAAGGATTAAAATATAATTTCCCTAAGTATGGCTTACAAAATTGCAATAAATGTATATTTCCATTATGAATACTTAAACTTTTCAAGTCACTTTGCAGAAGACGAATTTCGGTTGTTTGTAATGCCAATAGAGAAGAATCAAATACAGGTTTAGGACTATTTTATGCATGAAATAAGAATAAAAATATGTATGTATGTATGTATGTATGTATATATATGTATGTATGTATATGTATGTATGTATATATGTATTTAAGTATGTATGTATGTATATTTGAAATTCACGCACAAAATATTAACAATTATATAAAATGGTATACTTACTTATGAATAGCCACATATTCAAAAGTTATGAGATTGAAACAGACGAAAGTCAACTATCACAATCTCTACCGTTTGATTTAATATTGCCAAATGAGAAAAACAAAACAGAGATAACATTTGACCATTCTGAACAAAGTGTCAATTAAAATTTATGAGAGCTTAATTTACAAAATTATTTCAGACTGTTTGACTTAATATGCGAAAACAATTGTTTGAGTGAATACACATTAAGTTAGCCTGCTAGCAAAAGTGGTCTGTGATGCATGCTCAGGAATTATAGTGGGAGGATGGAGTTGGCTACACTGACCAGAAGACAAATACACTTCGCGCGGTAAAGGAATGTGATAAAACTTTCCGATAATTTCACTGTGATGTCGGGCTGTGATTGGTAAAAAGTCAAAATATTGTTTCATTTCATTGGTCAATTTTATGATGATGTAACACAAGTGAAATAGCCTGACAAAAAAGTACAATATCCGTAAATATAGATAAATTTGGAGAATAAAATATGTTTTAAATTACTAAAAATAGTCTTATTCATAAACTTATGATAAAATTTAATTACAATTAATAAAAAACAAATATGTATTTACATATAAATCCTAGCCCTGTTATTAGACACTAGATGATGGAGAACAAAGATTCATTTGTGGCCATCTTTTAAAATAACAAACAAGAAATCTTGCCAATGTTTAAGCTAAGCTTCAGCGATAAGGAATCTTTTAGCCTACCTCCAAGCTCCACAGTTCGTCATTCTATTTGAGGTAAGGCAGATGCAATCCCTCTGCACTACAACCTCTGGGATCTATTGCATAAGCCCAAAAATGAGATGGAATTCTATCCCCATTGGTCCATAATGCCTAACGTCCAAATGTTACGTCGGTGAGTCCATGGCAATGGCCCGTCTGATACTGATATGACTGCACCTCTGTTTGGAACAAAAGTATAGTATGAATAAGGTTTGAAGTAACAATGGTGGAGAAAAGAAACAGAGAAAACGTTCAGAAAGAGAAGAGAAAAACACCCGGTTTGTGCAGTACAAAGTCACACCATCGCCAAGGGGATTGAAATCCAGTTCTCAATTGTTACAACCAGCGCTCTAGCCATATGGGCTATCGTGCCAATTAAAAACTTTCTGTCAGATAGTGCTCTAAAACAATAGTCATTAACATGATAGTTTTCATAAACAACCTCATGATTCTTGAAAATGAGATGGGGGTCTTCTCTGCCATATATTAAATTATTTCTGTGTTTGAAATTGAAATGAATGACAAAATAACTTGCTTTTTGGTCAAGAGATGAAAGAGTAAAACCCCTCTGCCAACTTTGAGCTACGGTAGAAGTCATTATTGATATATGAAACAGCGCTGTACATATATACACTTTCACATGACCCCATAGGGTGGTTAGCTTTTAACCTCTTTGAATGCCCTGCTTTCTCATTTTCTACCACATTTAACGTGACTGCATTATATTAAACTCTAAATGCCATTTACCAGTTAAATAAAAATACATTAAAATGTTTAACTTGCCACCAGTAATTGAATTCATGCCTCGGGTTTTTACTCCACACTTGTTTCACCCAGTTTAGTTTAGTCGTACAAACTAAGCCACCTGTCACATTTTAAATAAAATGTACGACCTTTGTCCTTCTTCTTTACCTTAAAATAACAAACTGCTAACATCTGCAGTCATGGCCAGGAAATCAGGAAAATAACCAATATGCATCGCCTTAACCAAATGTAAAACATAAATTGCTTACTAAAAAATCGTTCTCCCCCTGTTTATTCTTTAATAATTTGCATCGTATTATCACAATCCACGATAATGTAATGTATGAACCATTTTCGGTATCACTAACACAATAGGAAATAAGTTATACTAAGAGATCTTTTTTTAATATTATTATATATTTACGTACGCTCTTTAACAGCTCAGGTCATCAACGTCCCATTCAATTCAGGGCGTGAAACGGCCGACAAATTTTGCTCAGAGGCCTCTTCTTTCAGGCTTGAGCTTCTTTATCGTGCCGTAAATGTAGGACACAGGACCCACGGCTTTACTTCCCTTCAGAAGGAAGCCATACTTAGAATTTTTATGTCCGAAAAAATCAATCGATCCTGGCACGGTTCGAGCCCGTGATCTTGGGTTTAGCAGGCAAGTATGGCTACCACTACACCACCAGGATCGACACTAAGAGATCGAATTATGTTCTCCCGCAAAGATAATAAAGCAACTATCGACCCCGCTCTATTATCATGTACCGATACTAGAAGTAACCTAATATCGGTGATACGCCGAACCACATACTAGATGAATAATACTTAAGGAAATATAATTATTCATTTCCCCCTTTTAAATATAAGAGCTAAAACTTAATAAAATGAATGGTTTTAAATTTTCGCAAGAAGATATCTTTGTAATAGCTTCATGGATAATGAACAGAAGATCCACACATTTTTGGATTCCTTTTAGAATTTCTCACTCACATGTATTGAAAATTGAGTTAATTTGTCGTGTGATGTTTTCTTTCAGTTCTTCTAATGTGTAAAAATTTGTTCCACATACTTTATTTTTCAACCACCCCCTTCAATAAAAAGCACATACTGTCAATATGCCATTCGTTTATTTTTGCATTTATGGTATTCTCAGAAAAGATAGGTCTTGTTATCCTGTATGCATAAACTGCGCACCGATTTTTTCGTCATACAACGTGTAAAATCGGGGTTTTCTGTACTCTAGTACCGTTAAATTGTGTCGAAAGATGCCCAAATAAATGGAATCACATTTAATCAGTAAATAATATTGAACGTGATCAATTATTACTGTATCACTTCAAAAATTACAGAAATTCTCCGAATATCAGCATCACCTGCTACAATTCGTGGACAACAGTGACCTTGTATGCTTTCAAGTTTAAATTGACTCAATTTTTTTATTTGCATTGCTACTCTTTTTGTTTTATTTATTTTTAGCTCTTAAATAATACTTTATTACAACATAATATGTGATTAAAGGAAGGAATTATTTACACATACTGTAGCATAACCGCTCTTTCTCTCACCGACACGGGGGGAGAGATCGGTCATGGTGGTCTTATGGTAACCATACTTGCCTGTAAATCCAGCATTACAGGTTCAATCCCGGCCAGGGTCGTCGGATTTTTTCGGGCGTAAAAACTCTAAGAATGGCATTCTTCGGAAGGGAAGTAAAGCCATGGGTCCCGTGTCGTACATTTACGGCACGAAAAAGAACCTCAAGCCTGAAAGAAGAGACCTCTGAGCAAAATTTGTCGGCCGTTTCACGCCCTGAATTGAATGGGAAGTTGATGACCTTGAGGTGTTAGAGATTGTCCATAAATACAACAAATCAATAACAACCGCCACGGGTGGCCGAGGTCGTTAAGACGCGGATTCTCTGAGGTTCGATTCCCGCCAGAACCATACTCCCTGACTGAGGTATTTTCCAGATTTTACTCGGTTCTCACAAATGGTAAATGCCGGGGAGGTACCCTAAACTTAGACCTAGAATGTTTCCTTACTTAACAGATTCCTTTCCCAATATAACATTTCATCTCATGTATCGTCAATGTCCACCGCCTGTGATGCCTCAGTAGTTAAAACCGGCGTTAAACACCATAAAAAAACCATTCATTAACTTTTATATAATGTTTGATGTTACGTTAGCAATATTTTTATATAAGTTTAGAGGTTTCTGTGTAAAATCTTTAATTAAGAAATTTAACGAATTATTATTAATGGTATAGAATAGAAGGTCTTATTTTTAACCTCACCAGACAATATAAATAATGCTCTACTGTGCGACGCATATTGTGAATGTATCTTGTACTGGGCTGAGAACATGGTCATTACCATATAGCTGGGTGTCTGATGTTATTGTTAGACAGTGTCGCATTTCCATTCCGGAAAACAATGTTACCCTTGATAAAGGGCCTTGTATCTGGCAGTACTGTTGTCAATAGTATTCCTTCATTCTAGCGCAAAAAGCGCAGTTTCTTTGACCTCTTGTGGAAGTAAGAAAGATGGCAATAAAACTAAATACCAACTAAGTGCTGATAGGGCTGCCAATGGCTCTAAACCCGTCTGCGGGAAACAGCTGCTTGCCCGAGATAACGGAGGCAAACTACTGGAGCGTAAGGGTCTTCTGCCTCGGAGAGAGAGAGAAAAAACTTCGGTAGTGACTTTGCTGGATGTTCCAAGTTGTACTCCCGGAATCAAAAACCTGAGTTTCAAGGCTTTATTGCTGCTCATGTAGCCTACATTTCATTTGTTTTTCGGTCTAACTTTGAAATGTATTAAATAAATATTTACTGTGAAGTTAGGTGTACACTTCTTTGGCAACCTCGGTATTTTCAAAGGTAACTTAAGAGATGGAACAGAAAGTAATTATGAAACTTCTAGGCAAAGAAGATGAAACTATGATGTCCTTCCTAGGCCAATGAAGAAAAAACTCGGTTCTTAGTTTTGGATTCGTTTAATTGCTTCAGCTAGTGAAGAAAAAAAAAAAAAAAGACACAGAAGATGGATCCACTATCTGTAAAAATTGACAAGCTATCATCTTGAATACAATTTGACCTCGGTTCACTTTGCAAAATGTTAAATTATCCTTACCTGCAGTACCACCATCAACATGAAATGTTTATTGATGAACTAATGGAACGAATCTTAAAACGTAATTCACAGTGTTCAATCATAGGAAAGAAAGAAATAAGGCTTGCTGTTTGCAGATGATTTAATGTTAGATGCAATTACAGTAATTGGACTGCAACGAACTGTAAATGAGATAAGTACATTTTGTGCACAGCTGGATTAAGAATAAATGTTAAGAAATCAAAAATTGTCGAGTTTAAGAAAGGGGGTAAATTAAGAAGTGGTGAGAAATTATTTTTGAACAGGCAGACGTTGGAAGGGGTTAAAGAATTTGATTATTTGGGGGTAAAATTGTCAAGTTGTAGAGGGAAGAAGGGGAAAATGTTATTGTTCAAGGTTAAGTAGTCATTGGAGCAATTAGAATATGTTTGAAGAAAATTCCAAAATGTCAATGTCAATTAATTGGTTGGATAAACTGTGTCAAGTGGTGGAGCAATAAAAATGGTTATATGGGATGGAAGTATGGGGAATTTCTAATGGATGGTTAAAAATTAATTTAATTCATAGGATGTTTTGTAGAGAGGTGTTGGGTTTGCTTTAACTGTTAGGACGAGCAGAGGGGGAGGGTTTGGTGATGGATAGGATTTTATAACATTGGTACAGGATTTTGAAATTAGGGCACCAAAATGTTCTAAAATGGTGTACGAAATATCAAAAGGAAATAATGAGCTGGATGCGAGAAGTGGGGGAAATATTGCAAGAAATTGAGACGGGGGAATTTGGAGATAAAAGTAGACATGAATTTTGGAAGGAAGTAAGGCAAAGAACAGAGAGGCAAAAGATTGGGCTAGTTTTAGAAATAAGATTTCTTTAAAATTGTAAAGAATAATTCAAAGGGAGTGGGGAAGAGAGAAATATGTGGATTGTTGTGATAAATTTGGGAGGGAAGGATTGGTCAGGATACGAGCAGGAGCACTGTTTTTGAAGAGTTTCAGAGGGGAAAATGGGAAGGGTGTGTCATGTGTAGAGAGCTGGAAGGAATACTTCATTATTTATTAGAATGTGTAGCGGAAAAGAGATGGAGGGAGGGAAATGGGAAGCGAAATAAAATAAATTACAGAAAAAGAGAGAGAGAGAGTATGATTTGGGGACAAAGAGAAATAAAATAAATGATAGGATAATACTTAAGAAATGTAAGAGAGAAATGGATTAGAATAGTTAAGAAATATAAGAGAATTGGGGCATGATTAATACAATAATGCTAACAAGGGAAATATAAGAAGTGGGGGAGGGGTTGTGTGGAATGAGACCTCGTGTGGATGGATGTTAGATTTATAATGTAGGTTATGTTATATTCATAAATGTTTGCTATATATTGATTATTGATAGTGGTTTATTTTATTTGTATTTATATTTATTAATAGCCGGACCTGAGTCTTCAGAGAACTGATGAACCCAAGAGCAAGATACATACGGTGGGTAATGAATTGAAAATTGTTAATTGTACTGATATTATTGATAAATAAATTGAATTCAATACTTCATTTTCCTCCCTAACATAGAATAGCTACAATGTATGTATGTATGTATATATATATATATATATAACAAATTAACAGTAATTATAATAGTAAAAACACTCAGAAAAAGTCACACTTGAGATCGCTATATTTCGGACTCGTGGAGTACTTCTGTGGCAAGAAGACAAGTGAAGATGATAAAAATAAATATTGAGTATCGAAGGTAACGTTATGCATGGAAACAGATGAAACTAGAAATGAGAGTGTGGGGGGAAAATTAATACGTAAGATTTAAACCAGGTGGTATACGCGCTTTATGTAAAAATATAGCTGCCATTTCTCTATCTCTGAGTAAACTTTCAGAGCATTGTGTAGGTAACGCATCAATAAGTGTTAGATTAAAAGCATCATCAAAATCCTTTCAGTGAGATAAGGCATGCTGGGCAACCGGCAAGGGAGACTTGGTTTTAACATAACGTCTATGATTGTTCATACGTAGCGAAACAACAGTAGAAGTTAAACCAATATAAAATGCTTTGCAAAGTTTACAAGATAATATATATATACGACTTTCTTAGAAGAACGGGTAGCAAATGAAGAAATGTTAAATTCTCTGGATAAATTAGGGCTGTCTGAATGAATGGCAAGGCATAATTAGCGCACAGGTTTTACATTTAGGGCGTTGGCAAGGATATGAGCCAGCAAAGGTACGTGGTAATTTCGGAGGAGATAGGTTTCGGCGAAATATAATTTTAAGGCTAGGGGGTGTTCTAAAAGTAAGGCGGGGTACAAATTTAGAAAAATCGTTTAAAGATGAGTGCATTAACAAACTATCATGACATTCTTTCAAAATAGGTCTGATGCTTTAAATTCCATGCACGTAAGTAGTAACAAGGTTAATGAAGTTCTTATTAGAAGTTTTAGGTTTGCATTGGAAAGTTTTGTGCGCTGGGATTATACGGGATTTTAAAAGAGAGGAAGGATAATTTTGGTCTTGGAACTTTTGAGCTAGGTTTTTAATATACTTGTCAAGAGATGAAAAGCTGTTACAAAGACGATGAACACGGATTGAAAGAGAAAAAGGAATAGATCTTTTGATATGCAAGGATTGGCAGCTATCAAAATGAAGATACCGTTGTAAATTGGTAAGCTTAATGTGCACAGACGTAAGAAAAGAGCCATTACATAAAGCAATATCAATATCTAGGAACGTAGCAGCATTGGGAGAGACAGAAGAAGTGAACTGAAATAGCAGAAAGTTTCCAGTTACATTGTGTATTAAAGATGTTCATATGTTTCAATAAAACAAAAACATGTTACTATTTAAAAACAATTACAATGTACTAAGCAAATATACACAATCAACAATAAACAGTCAAAAATTTCATCGACTTCCATTAGCTTTGAAATTTAATTTAAATGTTATTGTATTTAAAACATGTAACGCAAACGTTTTCTGAAGGTTATTACAGAGGCTCTTGCATATATAATTCTCAAACACATATTAGATTAATATTTCACATTTGCTATTTTCATGAGGATGCTTTTGTTAAATATAAAACATATGCATCGTTATAAATATAGTTTATATGTTGAGTCAATGTGTGCTTTTATTTTAAAACAACATAGAGAAAATTAAACGGAAAAGTGCTTTTTAAATTTTCGTTTTCAAGTATACCCATATACTCCTAATGATCCGATTTTCCATACTTTTCAGGATCTATTTTTCTTATTTTATTTAAATGGTGTGTATCGAATGTTGTTGTGAAGAAAAAATATTGGTGCCGCTAAAGCGATTTTTAAATTTTGGGTTACAGGTAAATTCCCACTCCCAATTACTTGATTTCCCTGATTTTCAGAAACTATTTTTCTTGTTTTATTTCAATGGCATATACTGAGTTTCCTTTTAAAAAAATAATTTGCGGTCGCAAGAGTGTAATTTTTAAGTTTCATTTTTTCAGGCATACTCCCACTCCAAATGACTCGGTTGCTCTGATTTTCGGATACTGCTTTTAGTAGTTTATTTTAAAGAAATATAGTGACTTTCGTTGAGAAAAAATAAAAATTTAGGCCGCTAGAGCTATTTTTAAATTTTTGAAAATTTTTCTCTTTAGGTTTAATTGATGGTTAAATGCCGAGTTTCGTTGAGAAAAAATTGCGACCTCTAGAGAGTTAACAGACACGATTTTCAATGTTTTTTTTAAAAATCGTTTCATGGGTGTAACCGCAATAGATATATTTCTTCGGAATACGCTAAAAATATACAATCAGCCACAAAATTATAGGATTCTGTAGCATTATTGGCCTTTAGCAATAAAACGTTGTTGCACCTCTGGTTGGAAACTGTAAACTGAGCGCTAGTGTTTGCTGTTCCAAAATTAAAATGATTTTAACATCAACTCATGTGTCACCAATCACAGCTTACATACTTGCACCTAGAAACTTCTAGTATTGAGTTCTATGTTCACTAAACTCAACAAATAATCCGTCATAAGACGTTATTTATGAAGAAAATAAAAAGAATGTCACTTTTGTATATATCGGATTTGTTTATGCACTTTGGTTATTGTTGCAGAAAATCGACTTTATTCTTAAGCTTGGAGCAAATATTCAACATTTTCCTTTAGTCAACAAAATAGACGAAAATCAATTACCACTTTCTAATTTCACTATCTAGCTTCCGACGTCTTCATCATTGGCCTCAGTTTACTCCCCAGAAGGCATATCTCATTAGTTAGGTAATTGTTTGCTGACAAGCGCAATTGACAATCGATACCGTAGGTTCGGAAGTTTTGCCAAGTTTCCCATTCATTGTTTCCAGCAACTTGGTGAACAGAGTTCGCTCGCTATGACGCATAAATTCAGAAACAGGCTGCTATTGACCGAAGTCTACTGCTTTTGTGAATGCACTGCCGAATTATTCTCTCGAAAGGGAATAAAGTGGTACACTCGTAGGAAATATTTCTTACACATCGGTATAGCTATTTGGAACGATGAAATAAAAACTGACTAAATCCATAAAATACTGAAATGATAATTGATCTGCTTTTATTTAAATTACCATCTTTTTTTGTGTGTGTGTTGGCCGACGCAAGACTGTGCAATTCTTAAAAAGCAAACGCATACAATATGTCTTTTTACTTTTCTAAAATGATATTTATATTGAATGTTGTATACTACATCTGCTTTAACTTATGAAAAACCATGCCTCCACCAGAGGTGTCCTCGCGGCTTGTAGTGCACCAAACTAATACGAAGTACAACGGTGTCCATCTTATTCCGCTTCTGGCAGGTAATCCAAAGACCGTCCACAGTTGGCGATCTTCTATTTTCACTAGTAAAGCTAAAGATAAAGATAGCCTATTGTGTCACTTATGGGCAAAAGCCTCCAAACAGGTAAGGAAAACTCGCTTTTTCCTAACATGGTGAGCCATTCCACGCTAGTTGTTCGTACGCTGTTTAAGACACTCTGATTTGTTCTCCATTTCTCACTGCACAAGTTACTTCTCGAGAGATTTCCATTTTTCTCTTCCTCTTGCTACTCTTGAACAATCTGGACCTGCATATTCCTTGAAGAGGTCTGTCCATCTTCTTGTGGGTCTGCCTTGTGTCCTTTTTTCAATCTGGATGTCCCGCCTATTTCCTGCATTCTTACGACGTGATCACCCCATTGCAATTTGCTTCTGGTAGCTATTTGTGCGATGTCTGTTGTCTGAGATAGCTTGTTTTTTAATGTTGTAGATATTTTGTCCTTCATAGTTATTCCCAGAATCTTGCGTTGCATTTTTCTTTGGCACATTTGAATTTGTTCTTTTATTTTTCTGTTATTGACCATGTCTGGCACCCATATAGTAATACACAGCATCTGAAATCTGATTTTCTTAGTTAGTGTTTGGTCTAACAATACAAACTTAAGGGTTCAAAATGCTCTCCAGATTAATGAGATCCTTCTTTGTACTTCTTTTTCCACTTTATCATGGAAGGAAATCTGTTGTCCTAGACATGTATATTTGCTCACCTATGTGAGGAATGTTTCATCTATTTTTATCGGGGTTTGAGATCCCTTTGAAATTAACTGTGTCTTCGTTTGTTTAGTGACAGCGTTTTCAATAAACCAAATGCACAGAAATTCATTGGATGTCGCTGTAAGTAATGGAATGTATTCCCGTTTGTCTCTCTGTCTCTCTCTCTCTCTCTCTCTCCTTCTATCGCTCTTCATATCCTTCAAAAATGGCGGGTTGAAGTAAACTCAGGCTTGAAGCATCATATCAGAGCCCGGAAATTAGGCAAAATATCTTTTCTTTCTGAATAGATACAATTAAGAGTCAGATAGAAACGAACATGTTTCCGTACATTTGGGGTCGGTAGGGTCAGCTTTTATTTTGACTTTTTGTGCCTATATTAAGGTTTAAAACTTTTTTGTGGTTTTGGATTGTTATGGGTTTTTTCTGCGATTATTTATGCATTTTAAAAAGCACATAAAGAATCTCAATATATCGTGGTGAAAAAAAAAATATAAAAATTAAATGCCATGTTCACCTGACAAAAATATCCATTGAGAATCTGCTTATACGTTTGTTTCTTTTCAAGCAGTCAAAAACTTTCTCCTCAATTCATTCACTTTGGGTGTTTAAATAGCAGAACCTCCATTAGCGAAAGGTTACCTAGGGCATATGAACACCACGAATACAGGGGTTGAGGATGTACTGTAGTTTTGAACAGTCCTAGCGAATGACCTTGTATCGATCTGCACGAGACAATTCTAGAAAATGTGCGATGGGAGCAACTTCTCAGTTGCATAAATGTAACAAACAATTACAAGCGAGAAAAACGGTATAGCTATGCAATTAAGCTCCCTACAATGTGTTCAGTACGGAAGTAAGAGAGATACTAACTTGATTACCTAATAAACACACAAACAGAAAATGAAGTCGACCGGAAACCACTGCGGATCTTTTGCTCATTCGTGAATGTTCTGTTGTAACTGGTATGAGTTCTTCCGAAATAGTTTGTTTTAAATATGATGCAATCACTTCAGTGGAAGTAGAAAGTTCTTTTTCCATGATGAAAAGTGTTTTCTCTGATAAGCGGCTGGCTATGACAGTCGATACCTTGAAAAAACATCTTATTGCTGTTTGTAACCAAGAAAAGTAAATATTTGAATTATGTGTTACAGCCATTATACTATCTTAAATGCTTATTTTCCTTAATAAAGAGAGATATTACTCTCTGTTTTCATCTTTAATAAATGTCTATTTTCAGTAATTTAATCACCATTTTGCCTGCCTATTTTAACCTAAATAATGCCCGGACTTCCGAACTCCGGTTATAAGCTTATATAAAACAATATCGTAAGTGACTGTAATACACTATTGTTGCAGATAATATGAAGTGTTATAAAAATCCGTATAGAATTATAACATAAACTTCAGAGTGGGTAAAAATTTTTGTTAAAAAGTTTATAAAAAAGGAATTTATTGCTTAGGATCGTTAAAAAGTTTAGTTTAGGGTATATATATATTTACTTATTCAAAAATGAAGACTTAAGTAAACTATTTCCTAAGTTTTAGAAATGGAACTTTGAGTTTGTGTTTATTTTTATTTATTTTTCAGCAATTTAAGTATTTTATTTACTTTTTAGCATTTTTGGGATTGTTATTTTTATTTAAACCTATCAATGCTAATAAAGTTGGTAATGTTAATTGGAATGGAGAAATTAGACTTGAAAAATTCGGGCCGAGATTCAAACTATGGATCTTCCTCAAAACACGACGCCACGAACTTCTCTCCTCTGATTTTACCCCGAAGACCTCCGTCAAGTTTTCTCTACTATGAGAGATTAATTACTAAAGAGGCGACTCTAATTCTGTGAGTACTTTTGACCCAGACTTCTGTTTAGCAACTAATCATTTATTGCTTTTTCCCTAATAATAATCGAAAGCAGTAGAGCGCTTAAACTGTAATTTCATAAGGGTTTTAATTCGCATGTTTTTGTTTATCTGTTCAGTTTCATTATAAATTACGAAAAGATTACACAATAATGCGGTAGTAACAATAGTATAAGGCTCTAGATATACAAAATCCTATACGCTGCGCTTTTCTAGATCAGAGATAGGTAACGCATTTTTCTGCGTTGTTTTCGCAAGGTATTTTAAGAAGCAAAGCCTCCTGTAGAGACAGGAAACACATTCGCAAGGCCCACCCTGTCACTCACTCTCCAAGATCCCGGGATTATCTCAGGATCCAGCGATTATAGACGGAAGGCAGAACACTTTATGAGGAGCTCAACTCGACTCAACGTCGCTCAACGGAAAATGGAGAATAAAGCAAGCAGAAGAAAAGAACAGAAGGGGTGGTACTGTCCATCTAGTTTCCTTCGGTTGGGAAAAAACCCTTCTCATCAGTCTTTTATCGTTCATAAAGTAGAAAAGAGCTTATGGTATCACCGTACTTCAGAGTTGTAAAACAGCCTCGGTCCACCAAGCTTGGAAATAACCTGGTTCTTAAACCGATTTGTAGCTCAACATTAATTTAAGAGTTTATTATAAGGGAACATTTAACCGTAAAAGATTTCCCCAAAAGACATGCCTCGTATCTATATATAGTAACGAAGTTAAGATATTTGGTGTGCTTTTGTTTATTTGTTTGTTTGTTGGTCCTTATAAATCATACAATGCACAGAATGCCAGAACATTTAAAATTATATAACGCTCGTAATAATATACAACATTATCATATGCTACACTATAATGTAAAATAAATCTTTAAAACCTATTCAAACACTCTGGAACAAAATATTTATCAAAAGAAAAATAAAAAGATTAACTTCAAACAACTATACAAATATAATTAAATATTATGATAAAATAAACTTTATTTCATACAGTATAAATACTATCACTATCATTAAAAATACATTTAATGAATAATGAGTAAAAATGATCCATTACTACCCTTTTAAATAAAGCAAATTTTTTTTTCAAATATGAGTTACACTTTTGGATATTTGAGTTAAACTATTTTGATTTATTTTGGTGTTTGTTTTCATTGTTTGAGGATGTGCTTTTGTCCTTGCATTATGTTGATGTATTACTTCATTTGTTATAAGTGATTCTTTTGTACAAGTTTTTTTTTTTTTTATAAATAATGTTGTCCCAAATATGTGTATGCAGGGGAATGGCAAGATTCTCAGTATTAAGAAAATTTGTTTGCAGGAAGACTTTACACCAGCAATTATTCTTATACTTTTTTCTGCATTACAAATACTTTCTTGAATGGGGAAGGTATACCCCAAAGCAAGATGCCATACTTAAGTCAAGTGTAAACATAAACAAAATCAACTCTTTTAAGTGTATCAATATTTACAATTTGCTAAATTCTTGAACGGTAATTTTCCATTATAATTCCAAGGAATGTAATACTACTTGCAGTTTCAATGTAGCTATTATTAAGTTACTGCTATTTTTGGAATTTCCCTGTTTTGTTTAAGGTGAACTCTATATTTGCACACAGTTTATGATCGTGTATTTCGGGATATGATGGTATATGAATGGTTTATTATTACATATTGTTTTATTACGGGAGATTGACAATGTAATGTAAGTGTACATATTATTGAGCATATACACCGGGCGGTAGGCTAGTTGTTACTCGTGACGGTTACATATTTGAACTTGAGGAAAGGCTAGTTCTGCGCAGGCGCAGAATGTGAACGCGTTGGCTTTCAATGGTTTATCGGGGACACGAGGTTGATCTTTGAAGGCAAAGAACGTACGTCATACACTCCGAAGGGCCACCTTAGCGACGGTTGATAAGGCAATGTAACCTTAATTGATTTACAATGTAATAAATGTAATGATCTAATGGAACCTTGACAACCTGACTCAATAATGTACAAGAATGTGGGCACGTCTCATATCCAACCATGATCTAAATTGAATTGTTAAAATGATTAATGCGAGTGCTCTAAAGTGGGGCTAAACAATTTAATATAGTAGGTGTCTTTAAAAATTTTATTGGATAGATATGTGATTTAATGCATGATCTGTTGTTAAAATCTATGAGATATATTTATTGTTGTGTAGTTTAACATAAGATTTCTCTATAATACAACAATAATGCATTATAATGATGTCTTTATAGAATGCAATCATTGCAAAACTACCTGCGAAGCTGAGGAAACTACATAAATCGATATAGAAGCGTTCAACAGAAACTAAAGACGATAGCTTAAGAAAGAAGTAACTGAAAGTTATCTCACTACAAAATAAGGAATTTTGTTACCCACCAGTTCACGTTAACATGAAACACACGGCAAATACTAATTGTAAAATATCGATATATCGTTATACAATGATATGACAAGATTATATGTTAAAATCTTAAACATAAAAACAGGGGATATTTTGGATAGCGGTGTTGCCTTCTTCATAGGAGAACTGAATATATTAATAAAAAGAGCTATTTATCCAAAGTATCGTAAATGTGAATTCCCTTGGAGACATACATTTCATTAGATGAAACATAAGTGAACACAGGTTGGTTCTGGTGGTCTAGTGGTAATCATTCTTGCCTCGTAGACTCAAGATCGCAAGTTCATTCTTGACCAAGATCGGGCATAAAAATCGTAAGTATGACTTCCTTTGGAAGGGAAGTAAAGCCGTAAAGGTTTACGGCACGAAAAAGAACCTCAAGTCTGAAAGAAGAGGCCTCTGAGTAAAATTTATTGGCCGTTTCACGCTCTGAATTGAATTGGACGCTGATGATCTGAGATGTTAAAGAGAGTCCGTAAATAAACCAAATCAATAATAAGTAAACAGAAGAGAGAATATAAATAATTGAGAGATAACAAGAAGGAATCAACAATAAACGTAAAATAAAGCAAAAAATCAATGCAAATATTCTTCAAGGTCAGTCTGTGCTAAGATAGAATTATGGAAATTAAGAAAATAAAAAGAGTGTATGAAACGTGATATACAATTATTAAGAAAAGCAACAGATCTTAATTACAAATAAAAACTTTTATTACTGCTGCAATTAGTTAAATTATGAAATTACATGATAGATCATTTAGATCATCAAAGAACCAAATGGGAGGTCAAAAGTTCAAGGACTTTGAGGAACAAGTACCTCTTATCGTTATTCTATAAGAATGTACGACACAGTTTTTGCAGCAAAGCGCGATACGAAATTACCCCACAAAGTCTTGGAGTACGTATCGAATTTCTCGGCTGGATACTGTGTAAGCAACTTCTGATATGGGAGCCAGCCGCTAATTTCGCTCAGAGGTGGTCTGAAGGCGGGCGGAGATCTTGTTCTGCATACTAAACGGGGAAGCACACGGTTGGTGAAGAGAAAAATAACTTGGCTTCCACCTGGATAGGAAAACTAATCAAAAGCTGCTAAACTTTATCCCGCAAGGCTCCCACGTCATTTGTTTCCAGCTCACACCGAACTGCGACGCGATGGTTCCGTCAGTCATCAATATCAGCGACAAAATGATCTCCATATTCATTACTGTAGTGCCACGTTATCTTACCTCTGTCAAATCAGAATCAGAATCTATATTCGCCAGTAAACTAAGACAGAGTAAAAGTTGTGGAAAATCAAAAACGTACCAATCTATACTGCTTAGACCAACAAGAGGCGCTGTTGTGCTTTTCCCAAGCTGAACTACTTGCGCATCGCCATATTGTGACCATGTTCCTATTTATATGTATGAATCACATGCGATAAGAATAATTATTTTAAAAAATGAACAGCATATCTATGTTTCACGAATTTTTACTATTATAAAGCTAAGGCTAACCAAAATAAACAAAGGTTAGTAAATTTATACATATAGTTAGTTTATGACTTTGATTGAATAAAGAACTACAAAACACAAAGCTGTAAGACTATTTCATTTATGTGACGTCATCATAAAATCGACAAATGACATAAAAATTAAATTTGAATTTTGACCAATCACAGCCCGATATTGCAGTGAAATTATCGGAAAGTTTTATCAAATCCCTTTACCGCCTATGATGGTGAAAAGGTATTAATAGCAACAAAAAAGTGTAATTGTGTATTCAGCCAAACAGTCTGAAATCATTTTATAAATTATGTAACAATGCCTGTTCTTGCAAACATAAATTTTAATAAATACGTTGTGCAAAATGGTAAAACATTATCTCTGTTTTGTTTTTCTCAGTTGGTATCAGTAAATCTCACGGTAACAATTATAATAGTCCACTTTCGTCTATTTCAGTCGCGCGACTTCTGAATAGGCAGTTATTGATATGAAGTGTAACATTTTGACAATTGTTAATATTCTGTGCGCGATTTTCAAATATATGTGTGTGTGTGGTTTTTTATTCTTATTCTATTCATGAACTAGTTCTTACCCCTTTTTGGCTCTTCTCTATTGGCAATACTGACAATGGACTTTCGTCTGTTGCAAGATGGTTTTAAAAGATTAATATTCACATTACAAGTATACAATTATTGCAAATTTGTAAGCCAAGTTTAGGGGAATTCCATTTAAATTTTTTATTTTATCTGTGAAATAGTGCTAGTAAATATCACTCGTGGGTCTGAGCTTTCCACATAAAAATTCACGAACAAATTTATCGGCCAATCTAGACCCTCTTGTGATATTACTTGCGATAATAAAGCATAATTCAAAATATAAAGCACTAAAATAACACGCAGAGGGACTGAGATTAAGACGGGGAAACATTTAATATTACAGCATTACCATTAGTTACAATGCAGTGAAGTGTTGGATTAATCTAGAAAATGAAGCTGTAACAATTTCAAAGAGACAGCCAATAATAAACGTTCAGTTTCAAATTATTGCTACAGCTGAAGTCTCTAATGAACATTGTAAACAAATACAGCTTTAAAGTTTAATTCTAATGATTTTACTATCTTTCAATATTTCCCTCGAACATTTTAAGTTTATCCTACTCAAATTCCGATTCTATTTGTCTAGTGGTAGCCATACTTGCCTCCTAAACACAAGATCACGGTTTAAATCCCGGTCAGTGTCGGTGGATTTTTCCGGGCGTAAAAATCCTAAGTATGACTTTCTTCGGAAGGGAAGTAAAGCCGTGGGTTCCATGTCATGTATTTGTGGCACGATAAAGAACCTCAAGCCTGAAAGAAGAGACCTCTGAGCAAAATTTATCGATCATTTCAGGCCCTGGATCAAATTTGAATTTTATTTGTAATTGGTCTGAAATTTAATTTTGGTGTCATTAGTTTATGTCCCCTTTCTTCTGCTTACCTTCCTTGTGTATTCTTATTTAATTCTGTATTGCTACAACACGCTCTGAAATCATTGTTAAAGATACGGGTATATAATTTCTTTTTTCGTCTTCATAAAATTCTGATAAACGACTTGCCTAACTTGGCTATGCCAATACCTGTCATTTACTCTGCAACCAAGATGACTAGACGGGACGTTTGTATATTAGCGACGTAGGAGAAAGGACATGTGATTAACGTCGTTTCTATTCCGATCTTTGTTGAGCAATATAAATGTTTAAATCGCTCTAGCAAGGGATCTGAAATTTCTTTTCACACAGTAGTACAAAAGAGTTTGGTCGTTTCTATTCTATAAATAGTTATGAATCATTGCAAAATTCACAGTTGCTTGATAACTAGATGGCAGCAGTTAAGAGAAATTAATTTGTCTTTAGTTCATTTTGTTATGCCCTGGTTCGCTGATCTAGCAGAAAACCTAAATACAAAATAAAGAATAAAAACTAAGGGATCCACTAAGAAAGTCAAGAGTGCGGTCATCAGGAATCAGAATTATGTTTTTTTTAATGCACAATTTGTTATTCTGGCCATAATTGTGCAAATTTAATTTTCATGAAATGAAGAAAAATAGTCGTGAAGAATTGAAGCAAAATGTGCTCTTTCTGCAGGACCAAAGTCTTGTATTGCAAAGGCTGCAGTCGGTAAAGCAGAATTTGAACTGCTGGAACATCCCCCTTATATCTAATATCTTATATCTAATTCCCTGCAACCTCAGGCTGTGCTCAAAACTGAAAGAAAGCCTTCGAGAGAGGTACTTTTCATCACATGTCATGGAAGCATTGCTGAGAGTAGTGTATTCACGACAAAATGTAAAAATAAAACTTTTAAAAATGGACCAGAGACGGGGCACAGGAATATACCATTCTACTGGTTCAAGTCTGTGTTCACTTATTCACAGAAACTTTTGAAGCATGGATAAGTAGTTTTTAAGTTTTCTGAATGTAAGCTTTGGGTTGAAAAATATTCTGGATAAAAGTCTCAAGAGTAAGTTGCACTCTGGATCAATTAAAAGCGAAAAAGAAACACATCGTAAATGTGAACAGCAGCATTGAAGTTTAACGAAACTGAAAACCACAGCACGTAAGTTCTGCTTCAGTTACATCCTGGTGTTAACGGAACATTAATGACGTTATGTGAGACTGTATACTGTTTAAAGCTGCATAATTTGAAAACACTGCAGCTTTTGATATGCTCCATCAAGATGGGTGTTACAAAAACTCATGATTGGATAAGATTACTTTAATAAATAAAAAATCAATAATCTTTAATAAAGTCACCAGGGTCACAAACTAACGCCTCGGTGATTTTTGGAGTATTTTGATTGAGCGAGGTAAGAGGAGCCCCTTGCCCATAAGATCCATTATGTGTATGCACCATCTAAAAAGTCGCATTTCGTCACGTGGATCCCCAGGAAAGTTTGCCGTCAGGTTTATACGACTGATTGTTGTTGCGTTACGAAGTTGAATACATTTAAAAGACAGATAATTATAGCTATACAGTATATTGATAGTTGCATTAAATGCCCGCTTGCAGGGAAAACTTGCAGTTGCTTCAATATCAAACAATATCACATTTTGAAGTAACAATGCTATTACGTATTCAGTAGCAATTAATCAGTCGTTTCGGTAGTAGTCAACTGTTGGTAGCCTAGTGGAATTTCGTGTTAATTCAAGAAGTAGCTACTTTATTTCGTTTTGTGTTACTTGAGTGAAATGATAACTAATGCTCTATATATTAAGCTTATATTCTATGCTTTTTTTTTTTTTTTTTTTTTTTAAGATCATGGAACATAAATTTGAAATTTAAAAGGCGTGTATCCAAGTATTAATATGGACAAGCTGGAAAGAATAGAAATTCTCAATTAAACTTCCAAATCAACATTTAAAAATTAAAGTTCATGTTCTACACTCTACTGGAACGGTCCCGGCCAGGACCGATGGATTTTTTCGGGCGTAAAAATCCTAAGTATGGCTTGCTTCGGAAGGGAAGTAAAGCTGTGGGTCCCGTGTCGTACATTTACGGCACGATAAAGAACCTCAAGCCTGAAAGAGAGGCCTCTGAGCAAAATTTGTCGGCCGTTTCACGCCCTGAATAGAATGGGACGCTGATGAGCTGAGATGTTAAAGAGCGTCCGTAAACAAATCAAATAAAAAAAACTCTACAGGAAAATAGTATAAGGAATCTAAACAAACAAAGATCACACTATAAATGGTTGAAACTAAGGATAATATTGAAGATAAATAGAATAGGCTAAAAACAGCAATGCCGACAATAGCTAATGAGGTTCTTGGAAAAATTAAAATATCAAACCGAAGAAAGTGCCTGAAAATATACCGCGCAGAAATAGCTAATAGTATTAAAATAAAAACAGAACTCCTATAACCTTTATTTAAACACAAGAACGGATGAAGCTTGGGAAATATATAAACAAAAAAGAAATAAAACCAAACATTTGATAAAAAAAAGTCATAGTGAATCTTGAGAAATATTTATTGCTAATATGAACATTCACGGAAGATAAAATATACTTATGGAACATGTGTACAAAATGGAGAAAGATGCAGTGAATATTCATATAATAACTGAAAACCAGTGAATACAATATTATAGAATTTGTGATATGCTGGAAATAATACAGAACATCATTATATAGATATTGATGACAGTTCTATAGATCAAATAGACTACAAGAATTAGAAGCCTGTTCTAAAAGTAACAAAAAAAACAAAAAGTCACTAGGCTGGATGTAATTAATGCCAATATTAAAAATTTGTTTTCTTGGTTTTTTAAAATGTTTGTTGGAAGAACTATTTAGGTATCCATGGAAATAAATCTATTTCCTTATTTAAAAAGGTAATAGAAATGACACAAATTTAGAGGAATAAGTTTATTAAGTGCAGATTATAAATTCCATGTAAAAATTATTAATCAAATATTAAAAGTTATTACAAATGAAGAACAATCAAGCTTTAGAGAAAGACGTTCATGTAGCAATAATATATTTATAAAGAGACAAATTATTGAAAAAACGTTCATTTATTTAATTTAGAAACTCAAGGCGTTTATTGATTATGAGAAAGCCTTTGATAAAGTAAAAATGCCTCTTTTATGGAAAGTATTAGAAAAATTAAATATTAAATATTCTAATATGGAAAATATTAGAACCAAGAGGCTTTCCTGAACATCTTGTTAGTGCCATTTAGATTGTATATGTAAATAGTGACACAATTATTAGTTTAGGCCTTAAAATATCAGATGAAATCTTAACAAAGCAGGGTGTTTGACAAGGTCATAGTTTATCTCCCACTTTGAGTTATGACATGGAAAGGTGAAATACTGTCTGGGATTTAAATAAATCCAAACACATCTTTAAAGACTATAGTACATGCTGATGATCAAATATTTATTCAAGAAATAGAAGATAATTTACAAGATCAGCGTATAAATTAAGCCAAATGTATAATATTACAATTATATCTACTACAAAAAAAATAATGACCTTTAAAGGGAAGAATCCTGTTAGATCGAAGATACTAATAAATGAAAAAATTATTTGAAAAAATATCCCACTTGAATTATTTAGTATGTTATATTAGTTTCAAATTTGACAAGGACATTGGGTTGAAAGTTCACAAATTTCAAACCATTTGCGGAACAATTAGATGAAATTTAGAAGAAAAGCTAGAAGAGAGACACAAGCGAAGTTTTATAAGGTTAAGGCTGCGCCTGCTCTTATTTGTGGTTCTGAATAGTGAACAGTGGCAAAAAGAGAGAGCTCACTACACAGTCTGCGGAGATGACATTTATGAGATATGTAAGAGAAAGAATTAAAGAGTTGATAAAACAAGAAATGAAATAAAAGATCAGATTTGAATATTTTTTTTCAATTAACGATAGGACATACGAAAATAAAATGAAATGGAAAGCTCATATTGATAGGATGACAGAGAATAGATTACCAAGAAGATAATGCATTATAAACCAATTGGGAGGAGAGTTTTGGATAGACCCCGTAAAAGTGACTTGACGATAGAGACCGGAACAGGCGAAATCTCCTAGTCCTTGAAAGGCGAAAAGAAGAAAACCCAGTATTAGTATTAGTCAACTGTAGTAGTACTTATATACAATGATTTCTCAGAACAAGTTTCATCCTGCAGATTCCAAACTTTAATAAAAGGATCTCCGACTAGTATGCTCCATGAAAACCAGGAAATTGGATGTTTTTATTTGAATAGGAGCATTAGTGTAAAGTGTTTGTAAAAATAGATCATATATCTGTATAATGTTTTCGCATGAGTGTTCATTTAGTTATTAACGCGCGTTAAGAGCAGTAGCAGTAGTAAAAGTGTGCATCTCAGCTGCTGCGTGCCGCTGCTGATAGCCACCGGATAAATGCATACCCTTCTACCAACGATGAACAAGTTTAGCGAAATCATCACAACATTGCCCGCTTTCCGTTTTCCCATTCAGTTCCTATCAGTCACTCAATTTCTTCATTGGATATCTAGCAATGATCACAAAGTTTCGGGAAAAAATGAGAACCGCAGGTAACCATATCTGGACTGTACAGAGGGTGCTATTTTCCTCTATCTTGTTGCAGGACACTTATCCGTTTCCCTTCGAATCCTCTTTAACTCTTCCTCTTTTAATATTCACAGTTTCGAAATATAAGATTTTGAAATTATTGTTGTTCCAGAATACCAATAGGTATTAACTTTGCATAACATCGTCTACATTCTAAAATAAACTGCTGTCCCAAGTTTTCCAACCGAAGCCTTTGATTTGAATTTATTTTTCTAGAGGAAGGCTGTGTCTCTATTACGTGCATTGACATAACGTTTCCTGTCGCAAAGTGGTGAAGAAAAGCTTCTCTCATTCTATAGCCCGATGACTTCACGAAATGCTTGTTCATAAATGTGTCAGTTATGATGTAGCTATATTGTTGATTAATGAGTGATAATTAAAAGGCGCATACTAAGAATTATTTCTATGCAGTTTATTAAAGTGTCATGAAACATAAACATTTTATACTTTATTTAAGGATGTTTTAGAATTTTCTATCCCTCCCTTTCTTCTCTGCAAACATAGATATTGTTCCAGATAATTATTGATATTTTACTAATGCATGTACTTTAATGTCTATTAAATACGGAAAACAATAACAATATCATAAGCAGCTATTGAGTTATTTATGAATATAGATTGCCACGATGCAACATAGTATGAATTCTGGTTTATTAACAAACTAGAATTGTTTACCACTAATATATCTCTCTTTGTTCCAGTTATACAAATATATAATCCAAACCATGATAATGAACGGAAAGACAAAAAGAAACGCTCAAACTACAACAGAAGGGAATATCGATACTTTAATCGACGATATTCTCAGAGTCGAAAGCATCAGAATGGATTCAATACAGCTAATTGTAACATTAATTAACACAGAATGCAATTCGATTTAATTAACTGTTTTCACTGTATTTAATGCTACATACATAAACATCTAAGTCACATAATAAAATAAATTATGAGAAAATAATATTTCCGCCAAGTTTTTATTGGCAATAAATCAACATAACTTTGGCAACTTTACAATGCACGTTTTAGCTTAATTAGTAGATATCAGGACTTGATAGTTTTAAAACAGTTCCACTTCCATTAAATAAATGTAAATTCTCCATAACAGCAAGTTGTAAAGAAAATGAATACCTATGGTGTTATTTTGATTTTTAAAACAGCATTGGATACTGAATTTTAAATACAGCACGTACTATTAGTTAAATTGTTTATGAAAACAAAACATTACTGTGCGAGTTATGACGTCACAAACTACTTTTTATACCTTCGAAATAAGTTTTCTTTTTATTTATCTCTATGTAAATTGGTTTAAAGAAACATAGGTTATTAAGAGCAATATATCTTTAAAGGTGAAATATGGATGAAAAGGAATTTTATCAATGTTTCTGTTTAATCTACTGAGTTTAATTAGCTTTGAGTTATCAACACAGCTATATTCTTAAAATAAACATTAAATATAATGCTTTTAATAGAAAATAAGGCAGTTGAAATTCATATGATATGAATGTGGTGACGGAAAACGTACACAACAAAGGTGTAGACAAATTTCACAAAACAACAACAGCAATAATAATAATAATAATAATAATAATAATAATAATAATGTAATAAAAGTGTTTTACTCGTTTACTCGTTTTACTCTTAAATGACCACACCATTGTAAACTTTTTTCCTTACAACTTCTTATTTTATTTAATTTAAAGGTACGAAAACTTTGATTATTCACCGACTGGAGTAAAAGTCATGCTTCTGAAGAAGACATTATAGAATAACAGAAACAATTGTTTCACACAGCAACTAGCATCTTTCCTCACATATCCCTATATAACAATATCATTATGGAATATGTAATCTGTATGTGTACAAAATTATTATTATTATTATTATTATTATTATTACTGTTCGATAATTTTGCACTAACATTTAGAATTCAGTGACTTTTGAGACTACAATATATTTTTGTTTATAGTGCATATTCGCCCAATACAAGCGCCGTATATAAAAATTAAATAAAATATAACATTAGGAAAATGAAGAAAAAACAGAAAAAAAAGAGACAAATGAAATAGTTTTCAAAAATTTTAAACAATATTTTCTTCCGCTTACGCATCATATGTGCGAAAATTCTGAGCGTTTGTTTGAAATTAACGGCAATGAATCTCGAATAAACATTCTAATGTAAATAATTTAACATCCAGGGAGCGTTTGTACCACATTTCCTTTGCTTGAGTGTTTATTCAAAAATGTAAACATACATGGCAGTGTACCACACTAAGCGGATAACTGGTAAACATAAAAATAGTACATGTGAATGGGTATGCAAAAACTTGGTGAAACTGAGGGGAAAAAATTAGTGAAAAATTAAAAATAGTTTATCCTTCTGTAGCTTTATTCTATCTAAAAACTCGAAATGAAGTCTGTCTTTCATAGAGTGTTGGTTATTCTAGATTTTGTATTGCGGTGGTATAGAATAAAATGCGTGTAATGTTTATTTTAACTAAAATGTTCCTCATAAATAAGCTAAAAGAATGTAAAAACGTGTATATGTAATAGTTTAGTATTTTACTGCCAAATATCCACATTTGCTGATGAGTTTACACTGACAAAGATATTTTGTAAAATGCAAAGGTTTAGATTGAATAGGTATTTGTCATTGACGAACACAAGTTATGTCGCAGCCGGAAACCTAAATGTCAGGATTTTCTCAAAATTGACATAAAATGCTGTCACATTCTGGCAATAATGGTGGTAAAAAAATAGAAAAAAGCAGATTAAATATTACGTAATATTAGAACGCCTTTTTTCCTCCTTCTTCTGAAAACTCGTTCTTCGCTTAACGATTTCAATTTTACTATAGTACATTTCAAAGAGAGTATCTTATCTAATAAAGGAACAGCGGATAGCTCTTTAAATTCCAAGCAAAAGTAATTTAATTTTTTCTATAATGTAAGCGCTGTTGATCTTAAAACATGTTCATGATTACATCCATTTGCTACTATTGTATTTTAATAATGTATGAAACATTTTAACAGCAGTAAATGTCCGATATTTATCATATAATTACTAATCATTTGAATATTTCTCTTTGATTGGAAACCATTTTCTTTTCTTGGTAACATAGATGAGCTTGCACTAACAGCTAAAACATTTCAACAGCCTAAGGATCATTCTAGAGGAAAAAAATAAGTGGAAGTGAAAAATACTTTAATTTAAATGTATCATTAAAATGGACCAAAAATTTCAAGTATAGAGGAATTAACATGAAATTGCAGAACTAAGTCGAAAGGACATAACAAAAAAAGGTTTTCCCAAAATCGCAGAATGTTGTAATATATATTTTATTATATATAACAAAATGAAAAATAAAGTAACCTTGCTTTTATGACTGTTTCATTATTTTATACATTTCTGTCCTCTGGTTCTTATTATTTTAGCTATATATAATAATATAATACAAATTAAAAATAAAGTAGTTCTTAAAACAATGTAGTTAACACTAAAGAGGCAGAAATTGATAAAGCACAGAAATAATGCAAAATTGATATAACTAATTCTGTGTTTAATCATTTTCTGCTTCTTTATTTCTTATTATTTATACATGCATACTAGTGTATGTACCTAATTTACAACGAACTATATTTCCACAGCAATGAGACACGATATATGTAACAGTTGAAAACAAGGTTTTCAATAGAAGGTGACCCCTTACATTCAAGCAAATAAGAGAATCAAGAGAGCCCATTTCATAGTAAGTATAAAAACAGCTGTCAAAATTGAATTTTGTTTGTAACGGTAATATCTTGGCTAGTTAAATAGGTTTTAGCAAGAAAATATATTTTAAAATGTTGTGTAAAGTTAGTCAAAGAGCCATTAAAAATGGAATATAATAATTTAGCAAGTATGTAATGAAATATTTGGAAATGTAAGCCTTCTGTTAAATTTTGATCTAAGGTTAAACTGGGTTTGTCTACTAATGATATTATGTAATTTACTTGTTCAATTGTATAATATTATAATTAAATTTAAAAATATACTTTTCAGATGCTTTTAGAAATATTCCTATCTAGGCTTGGGCGAATTTGTTACAAAATAAGCTAACAACTTTTTTCTCTTTATGGAACAAAAAATTCCTTAGAGCGTTGCTTTTGTTTTTCAATTTAATTTTTTCATTCAAACTTTTGTTTATAAAACTAATTAACGCGCCTATATACCTTCTCTGGTTACAATAAGCAAGTTGTATAAACAACATTTAAAAACAATTTACAGTATAATATGAATTTTAATGCCGGTCAAATAAACATATTTATTCAGCTGCCAAGAAATATTTATTGTAATCCAAGTGGTCTTTTAGATTCAAATGAATACACTCAAATATGATAAGGATTAAATTTAATTTACTACAAGAAATTAAAAAGTATAAGTGAACCTCAAAGGCAGTAACAGTATTATTAAGTTTGTGCAAATATGTATTTTAAAACTATATCATTGAGGGATATTATTGCATATAACCAGATATAGTTTTTAAAAATACATAAATAAAATGTAAATTCCAACAATATAATAATGCACAATGAATAGAGACTAAACGAATGCTTTTTTTCAATTCTTAGGTGTTGAAAAGCTCTAATGAATAATGGAATCAGTGTATAACTCTAAATGACTTACATATTAATAAAATTTTGTCTACTTTCGAATTTTATTTTATATCTTATATTTACATAAATATAATTAATAATGATCATTTTATAGAATTACCCTCTTTGTCATATTTTTGAATCCTCCGTTTCACTGTTAATGTTTTTGCCTATTCTACCAAGACAGCTTAATCAAATAACAAACTTTAAAATTATTATAGAATACAATAATATGATATCTGTAAAAGTACTCTAAAACTTAATTTTCTCACTACCTTAATTTGTAGTTATCTTCTTATAGAGATTTAATTCGTTTTTATTTAGTGACTTTCTTGTATACTAAATTAGTTCCTACGTGTAATCAAAACTCGTCCAGTTAAAAAACTTATGATCATTTTTTTTTTTTTTTTTGCAATTTTGTTAAACTAATGGTTATGTAGCCTGTACACTTAAAAAGGCATAATGTGTTTATTTTGACAGCATTCCAGCAATATCTTATGTATATATTAAAATTATAATGGAAAAGTCGTTCATAATTCATAAACATTGCAATGTATTTTGTTTGCTTATATGTTAAAAATAAGAAAAAAAATATAGCATTTAATTTTATTCCTAAATCTTGAATTTCTCTATGTATGTGCTTTAAAATGAAAATAAATATTTCATCTTTATAAATATAAAACTGATAGTTTAAATAATTATCTTTTGTCGTCTGCGCTCACAAAAAGCAATTCAGTAAATAATTTTGATCACTTGAATGTTGTATTTCCTCGTCATTATTAATATTATTATAATATACAGAGTGTTTCAAATCATCCTACAGAACGCAAAGTTATGCAATTCTGCCTATGTAGATATTTACACTGTCTTACCACAGTCACTTGGTTCTACCGTGTTCCCTTAGCTTAGCGGTTATTACCCTGTTATTGAGAATATTCTAGATTAAAAAAATCACTAATCGCTTTTCTCTAACACATAATTCACACAAAAAGCTATACTCCTTTGACGCTCTTACAATACAAACAAAAATCGCAAAGATACATAGATTTCATTTGTTTAATACAGTATAAGATTTATATCCATGACAATAAAACATAACGCGTTTCTGTTGTTTTTTTTTTTTTTTTTTTGTTGATTGCAAGATGTACTTGCAGAAGCTGAAATAAAATAAGGCTATGATGCAACAAAGCTTATGCACAAGAACAATTAAGTTTTGTTTTCAGACTGTGGAATACAAATCTGTTTAAGTTTAATAAATATAGTTTCTAGGTTAAGGCAAGTCTTGAACTCTAAGGACCTCTTAAGATTCGGAATCTAACACTTTATTCCAGTGTATCTAAAATTGTAGATCTAATTTTATTTGTTATTGTGTTCTATTTTTCTAATATTTGGGCACGTCTATACTTTTTGGAAATAACATTTTCTTACTTGTGCAAATACCCTCCGAATTGGCGGCGAGGACCGGTTTACCCGTTGCATGAGCGGCGACAACGCATTCGAGACCCTCCGCACAGGATCCGTAGAAGCCATAAGGTCCTCCGCAGGGCTCGTTCTCTACGCGAGCACACACCCTGCAACATCCGCAAGGGTCCCAGACCGTGCCTCCGCCCGGGCAGTCGGCCTCGCTAAGTTCCTCACACTCTGATGGACTACACACACAACTGAACCCTTGCGAACCTCCGGTCACCATCAGACACAGTAACAGCACTGTCTTCATGTTCACCAACCACGGATGGCTGTCACAAAATCTTCGACACTGATCCAGCATGTTGCTTCGAGTGTTAGGATCAAAAGATATGCCAGTTATTTTGTCTTTGTCAACTACTATTCGACTTATGTAAACCAGGTAGAAAAATAGATGTAGACACTACTTCTTTAGCTTATTGTTCTGTCGCTTTGACACTATTATCTCTTCTGAAACAGTCACTAACACTGGAAGATCTTATATTACTACATCACTGTTACATTTAGCCCAAATGTTGACACTTTCATGCTTGTCACAGAAGTTTTACGAATGCATTACATTAATATCAAACTTTCTAAAAATTAAGACACTCATTTGTGGATAGCTTTACAATATAACGCACATTTGTGAAGATTTTAGCTTCTGTCATATTTAGCGTTCACATCATGGGCATGAACCTCACCGTGAGAAAGCGGACATTCCGTCATCTGGGCTATAGTTCCACACAAGTTTGCTCATTGTCTTTTTGACACTGAAAAACATCTAGCAATCCATTCAGTGACTTTCAAACAGGGGAAACGCTGGCTGAAATGTGCAGTTACTTCAACAGTTTGAGAAAGTTTAAACTGTTGATTCTGACACCTAAAAGCGATATTTTGACAACCAACAAACACATAAAACTTACAGATGCTAGTGTTCTGTTTTCAGCAGTTTCACAGTTAATCTACCGATGGCAACGCAGTGAAAACTACTCTCTTTTGATGAAGTTTCTCTACAAAACTTACTTTCCTAACATGTCAAGAACAAACGTTCGCTGAGGTTGCGAACTTAATTTAATTTCGAACAACATCCTGCCGTAACTCTGTGACAACTTGTTTGCCATAACATACACAACAATTTAGTTTGTTATATTTTAAAAGAAGTCTAAACATTGTTACATTACAGAAATGTATAGCTAAGATTATTCACACGCACAAATTCACTCACATTCTTTCACTCTCTTTTCCTACAGTTTTGTACCTGCAGCTACTAGATTTTTTTAATTTTTTTCCAGGGAAGTGTTTTATTGCAATTTTAAAAAGCAAACTCCAACGTGTAAAGCGAAGAACATTTTTTTCACCTATTTTTTTTTTTTTTTTTTTTTTTTTTTTTGTGGAGATTGCCGCGCTCACGAGGTACCGCGAGTAGACATGGTCGCGGCGATGGGAACACGACGGTGTCGGGGTTGCCGGCGCGCGCCTACTGACGACTGACACATGGAGACCCGGCCGGCAGGCGCTCCAGAGGTGCCCGACCGGCGTCCATGCGCAGTTACATAACCTTGTCCTAGGCCCCGACGTTCACTTTGACCTCTCTCCGTTTGTTTTGCGTACGCATTTCAGTAGGGTGATAAAGATCGCGTGTCCAAATGTAACATATTCCTCCTACTGTCCACTCTTAATTCTTACGCTTTGACTTCACAGCCCCCATTATACCACCGTAGCCACTCTTAGGGTCACTTTTGTACACTAAATACGTCTACATTTATTAAACATTGTATTTCATTGAGTTTTACAACAATTACTTAATGAAATTTTAACTAGAGAGAAGTGAAATAATCAGGCAAATTTTCTGTGCGAGTATTTAATATATATAACAAAAAACCTAGTAGTAGTTTGATGGGAAGTTTATAGTTTTTGTAGAAAAATAATTATTTTTCCTAAAAGTTTAGCATCCTCTTAGTATCATGATTTTTGTCAATATCGATACAGAATCTAATAAACAGAGCCCGGAAGTTAGGCAAATGCCTTTTCTATCTGGGAGGATATATGAGTATTTAAGAGACAGATAGAAATGAACATGCTTCCGTACATTTCTGGTCGGTGGGGCCAGTTTTTATTTTGCCCATTTTGGGTCACTATGGATTTTTGCTGCAGTTATTTACGCATTTTAAAAAGAACATAAAGAATTGCAATATATGGAAGTGTAAAAAGTTATAAAAATTAAATCGACATTCACTTCACAAAAATATGTATTTAGAGCGTTGTTATAAATTTATTTCTTTTCAAGCAGTCAAAACTTTCTCCTCCACCCATTCACTTAAGCCCTATAAATAGTAGGACCTTCATTAGTGAAAGGGAAGCACGGTTACCTCAGGCATACGAATACCAGGCAATTGGATGAGGAAAGTACTGTAGTTTTGAATAGTCCTGGCGAGTGACCTGGTATCTACGCGAGCCAATTCTACGAAATTTGTATCGGGCTAACTTCTTAGCAGCATAAATGCAACAAATAATTGCAGACGAGAAAAATCAGAGCGGTACGGCTGTACAACAACCGTCCATACAATAGTTTCAGTACGGAAGTAAGATAGATACTAACCTGATTACCCTATAAAAGCATAAACAGAAAATAAACTCGACCAGGAACCATTGCGCATCTTTTGCTCATTCGCCAGGGCTATTCAAAGCCACTTTACTTTGTGTTGTTCAGCATTTCTATGATGTTCTGAAAGGTGGATGTTCTGTTGTAACTGGTATGAGTTCTTCCGAAATAGCTTGTTTTAAATGTGCTCCAATTACTTCAGTGGAAGTAGAATGATGTTTTTTCATGATGAAAAATATTCTCTCTGACAAGTGGCTGGCTATGGCAGTTGATATCTTGAAAAAAACTTCTTGTTGTTGCTTGTAGTCATGAAAAGTAACTTCAAGTACTTTATTAAGTGATAAAGAAATTATTAGGTATCTTAAACGCTTATTTTCATTAATAATGAGTGGTATTACTCTCTGTTTTCACTTTTAATAAATTCCTATTTTAAATATATTACTGCATATTTTCAGTATTTTGCCTGCCTATTTTAATCAAAATAAATGCCTGAACTTCCGGGCTCTGCTAACAAAGAAGTATTACTCTTTAGCCTTATTTCAGTAGATTACAAATAAAAATGTTAATAATCACAGTATAGTTCATTTCAGTTAACTCTGCGCAGAGCGTGGGGCCGCTAGTGTAGTTGTGCCAAGAAAACGTAGGTAATTGCGGGAAACGTGACGAGCGACAGGGTCGAAAGCATGGCAGTCGAGTGACAGTGTCATAAACATTGTGTAGCTCGAATAACATGAAAATAGGATTATATATATAAAGCATTATAATCCGTTAGGAATCATATACACAGTGGGCCAAAAAGGCACAGCACTTGAAGAACTCCGTCTTTTCAAATACATATAATTTATTCATAATATATGTACCTACTGCTTAAAAGAACACACTTTCTAGATTAGGAAAATATGTTTTTCAAGTGGGTTTGAGGTTCACTTAAAATCTCTCGGAAGTTAATAAAACGTGGAGCGCAAGATTCATTTTATATCAAATTTATTACTTCAAAAAACAAGAATTTAATACCGCTAAATAAAATTATTAAACTGTCTTTCAAAATATAAATATTAAAAAGTGTGATATATGTGATCACCATTTACCTAAACGACCATTTTGTATGGGTTTTCGCTAATGCCCAAAGCAGTAATCATTTATCAAACTGGTCCCAAAATTCAAGAAGGCGTTGTTTTAAGTTTTCGATTTCACGAACTATTATCTTATAGTAAACTTCACACAAAATGGTCCATAGGATTAATATCTGGGCTAAAGGGTGGTCATAAATTTGGTGCTATGAAATGAAACGTTGCTCAATTGAAATAAACAATTGTTATATCGTATTTCAATTAATTTTACCAGCAGAATTTGTCACATTCATGCAAATGCTTAATGAAATGTTTATCTTCGTTTCTTAAGCGACCAATTATTTGTCAAATGATAACTCAATGCGAAAGAAAACAAACGAAGATTATAAAACAAATGATAATGCCTACTAAAGTAATGTAATAGCATGGTTTGTTTAATATCATTGAATTTTATTCCTCGAACAAGATGGTACTTATTAATAAAAGTTGCTAACTTTGGGCAAAAACGTGGGACTTTTCACTCCGTATTAAACTTTTAAATTCATGTGTAATTAATTGTGAATTACTCAAAAACAATAATAATAATAACAATACTTTTCCAATCCATAAGGACTGGGAAATTTGTCTGTGAAATAAACATTCAAGTACATTCTTTAGCTGCTGGGATATGAACATTTAAGTCTTGTGGCTTTTTTGGAAGGGGGAGAGCACTGTGTTGATTGTTCAAAGCGCCGAACGAGACAACCGCATTGATACTTATATAGTATGACGTAGACAGAATTAGTGACTTCGTCAAACATAAACTAAAACTGATATATATGAGCTTGCAACGTCACAGTCAGCAAGCAGGTTGGGATATCTGTGTTTGTGTTCTAGTATCAGTGTTACGAAAAGAACCAGTAAGGTGTCCCCCCCCCCAGTTTGTTGATATTCAGTTACCACATATCGCATTGCAATGGTGACGTTACAAGATTGATGAAAATTTCAACTTTATCTTCTAATTAACTTTGTATAACATTGTACACAAATTAGCCATTCTTGCAAAAATTATAGATGTTATTTTTTTTTTTTTCATTTAAATCGATAGGCTTTTCCCGTTTTGACTGCAGAAACTACAGTTGTTCATTTTAAAAGCAACTGGAAAACTTTTTTGCCATTCCTAACTTCTCAAAAATCCCAGATGTTCATGAGAACTAGATATTTTATAAAACATAATAAATTTTTATGTTTGAACTTACATAGATGCAGATGTTTTAACGAAGTGTTAGAACGATAAACTGCCTGCTTACAAAATATTTAGAAGCGCTAAAAAAAAAAAAAAAGAAGAAAGAAAGAAAGAAAATGAAATAAATAAATAAATAAATAAAAAACAGTTGCACAACTAACGAATTCCTAAGCAAGTAGAGTAACTTTAAAAAAGAATATAAAATTTAAATTATGACCTTATTAATTAATTAAATTAATTATGGCCATACTGTGTATTGATTACCATGACAAACTCTAAAGCTAACAAATAAAGGAAAACTGAACTGTAATGCAACACTTTGTCTATTTTTTTTCTTCTTCAAAACCGCTTAAAAATAAATATATATAGTGAAAGTAAGGGGAAAAATAACAATTCTTGCAATCTATAAGTATTACAAAAGAGAAATAACATTTTAGAGTTATTATTATTATTATTATTATTATTATTATTATTATTATAAGATTAAACCACAAAAATTAATGGTATACTATTAATTAAATGAAATGTGTGACCACAGATAAAGATATATTGTGTGGGTATTTCTAAACATGTTTATGTGTAGCTGAGCCCTTGCTATCATCATTACATTCACTAAAATAGAGAAATAATATAAACAAACCTTATGAATTTAGGAAATTTATATGTGTCAAAAAAACAAAAACATAACACTATTTAAAAGCAACTACAATATACTAAGCAAATATCAACAATACAACCGAAAAGTCCATCGATTTTCAGTGGTTTATTTTAAATTTTGTTATAGTAAAAGCATGTGACGCAAACTTTTTCTGAAGGTTGTTACAGAGCACTCTTACATATAAATACACACATATTACATTAATATTTCACATTTGCTATCTTCATAACGATGCTATTGTTAAATATAAAACATATGCATCGTTATAAAAGCAGTTTATATGCTGAGTTAATTTGTCCTTTTATTTTGAAACAATTGAGAAACACTAGAGCGGTTTTTAAATTTCGGTTTTCAGACATACCCCCATTCCTAAAGGTCCGATTTCCCTCATTTCACAAACTATTTTCTTGTTTTATTTTAATGGCATATGTATATAAAATTTTGTTATAAAATAAAAAGAAAATTTTGAGATTTTTGAATTTTGGGTTACAAGTAAATCCCCACTCCTTATAGTCTGTTTTTCTGGTTTTCGGTAACTAATTTTATTAATTTATTTAATTAAATATATCGTGTTTCGTTGAGAGAGAAAAATTTGCTGCCGCCAGAACTATTTTTAAATTTTTGCTTTAGATTAACCCCCACCCTCAATGGTCAAATTTTGCTTGTTAATGAATTCGTCCTTCGGCACCTAGTAGGTAGAATCGATGAGGATTTGAAGAAAGTTTTCAAAAAATCTATTAATGGGTACAATCGCAATTTATTTGGAATTCGCTAAAAACAGGGAGTGTTAAGTTCCACTAAAACGTGTTAGATATTGTTTCGATAGAGTACTTTCATCAAATTAATGATAACATGAGTGAGGGAGTAAGTGAGTGAGTGAGTGAGTTAGTTCTAATGCTAACTCACTTGCCGGTCAGGCATTGGAGTTCCGCACACGAGCGGCAGAGGGCCGAGGTCCAGTTTATTTGAAATGGGCGCACCAAAGATCGGCACACTACATTACACTGTGTGATAAAGGGGAATATGATGGTTGAGATGATTATGAACCAACGGCAGAACGAATGGCAGGGGAAACCTAAGTACCCGGAGAAAACATGCCCAGATGTTGCTGCGTCCTCCACAGATCCCATTTAGAGCGACTAGGATCGAACCCACATCGCCTTGATGAGAGGTGGGCAGGGCACCGCCTAAGATGATAACAAGGCATCGGAATTTCTAAGCTCTAAATCCAGAATGAAGACGAATGAAGTTATGTTGGTGCTGGCAACAGGTGAGAGGAGTATGCTAGGTCACGAGCTACCAATCACCTAACACCTGTCACGCATCAGTTCTTGCTTTCTGCTGGGCAGTAACTCATAGCTTTGTTTGCAATGACCTAGTAGTTTCAATCTATCTTACTCGATGTTAAGTGCTGCAGAATTACAATGCCTAATGATAAACATTGATGGATCGAGGGCTTAAAGTTTGAGTAAAAAGTTCTTACACATATCTGCAATATGTTACAGATCTAACATTTTTCTTTTTCGTTATATAGACTCAGGTTGAAAATATCTTGGATGAAATGAAAACGTATGTGATATATTGTACAGTATTAATCTTCAGGCGTCCTATATAGTTTGTAATTACATGTAATGAAAAGAAAACGAAGTAGCAAAATGTATAGCATAATACATTGACATATCATTGTATTCCAGTAGTTAAGAGTGAAACGTGAGTCTTCTTCTTCTTCTTCTTTTTTTTTAAGTCTTGAAAGTTTGCATTTTTTGTCATACGGGGTTTACCAATAAACTGCAGTCGCCTATATCTTCAGGAAAATAATTTTGCTCATCAATGAAAATAAACATTGAAAACCATAACATGAATATACCATTAAGTAATACTTACGCAACTATGAACTTAGACAATAACTGAAATACATGTAGATTTTAAAATGCATCATGTCGTAAACATTTCTAAATCCACCATCTGTTTTCTCACAATTTCTCATATTGTCGCTATTCCTTTTTGCTGACGCCAACCGCTGCTCTGAAGAATTTCATTAGAGCTCCTTCAATTGATCACATTTGTTGCTTTGTTACAGCGGTTGGGGAAGACACCCATCTCCAGGGAATATAAAAGGCACCAAAGATCCTGCCATAGGAAACAAGAATGAAGCTTTCAACAGTTATTGGACACAAGTGGAAGGAGCATTTCTTTCTGTAGTCTCCAAAGTTAATGATCCATCCACTTTTTTACTACTTTGACTGTTATATCCTCTGTATCAATGACAGATTTCTCTAACTAGTATAAACAATCAATATCGCTGGAAACAATTGTATAAATCGCTGTATCAATAAATGGAGGGGATAAGCATAATTCAGCAAAACCACGTTCTCTTGCTGTCCATCTTCCTTCTGGTTCAGACTACGGAACCTTCTCTCAATATAGATGGAGAAAAGTGGCAGACCTCAGACATGCAGTAAATGCAACATAGATGCATGCACTGCAAGCACAAATTGCTGGAATGTGTCATCTACGATAGTATCTGGGCTGCAGCCCAAATATGTACATTTCTAGTCTTTAAAATTGCAACACTTTGTGCGGGTTCATAATAACCAGGCAGAAATGATCGCCTTCTTCTCGTTTGACGAGGCCGTTGGGATCCTTCACGTCTGTGAATTCATTCTATCTCGATCCACTGATCTCATACTTGAGCATATTTCGTTCAACGCGAGTACAATTTTTAGGAATGACGTCCCGCGCTCTCGGTATACCTCACAATCAAATTCAGACACCTGCGGGTATTGCTGCCGTATTTTCTCATTTTTCATTCCTATTTTGATATTAATCATGAATCCACCAAAATTTCCATTTGTTTCATTCAGTTAATCACTTCAGTTAATAAGTTTCGCACTCGGAAGGAAGGTCTTCACATCAAAACCCAGGGGCACAAGTGTTAACTGTGCACTTAAATGTTCATTTGTGTTTTTGGATTATTTAATGTATACTTTTTCAAAAACTGCTCACAAATTTAAATTGAGCCATATATTGCTACAATCTTTCTGGTGAAGGACGTGAGACGTGGATATTTTGATGGATTCATATCCAAACCAACCATATCTGCGCATTTGCTTTTCAGATAAGTAATTTGCAACATAAACGAAAATACTTTTTTCCCATCGGAATGTACTTTATCTTGGCTTTTCTTTCGACTTTGGAATAGACATGATGAAGTCTTCGATGCTGAACCAATAGCTTTAAGTAGGATGGATAAGGGAGGGACCGTTATTGTTAGAGGCTTGTTTCACAACACCGGTTTTGCTGACGTGTGCTGTGCAAAAATAAATAATTAGTTTTCATATTTTTATGAACATAAGTTAGTACTTTTATAATTAGTGTATGGACAAGGTGTACAAAAAGTTGTTGACCCCTGCTTTCGATTTGCATCATTATTTCCTTATCTTTTCTACACTTAGATAATAATCCATGTTCATAGGTTACCTTTTGTTGTTTTGAAAGAATATTAATTGCATTTTTTTTTCATACGGTATCACTGCCACAATTCAGTATTATAAAGTTTCGGTCAAATATAAACATAAATGGAATTTTTCTGTCCGACTATCCCATTCAGAAATGTACATAATAATGGGATGAGGAGGAAATAAAGGGAATTTGTAAAGCAACCCTGTCAGAAAGTGTTTTCGTGAAAGGATAGTGATACTTTCAGAAGTGAACAGTCGCCAAAATGATTTCCCGTACCAAATACAAAGTGCGAAAAATGATAAAAAGCAATTGTGGAATGGGGCGCATACGTTTGCTAAGTGTTTAAATTTTCCTGATGACTTCAGACAGAGCAAAAAGGCTGTGTACACCCACAGTCGGTAAATTCGTAAGAAGCAATGGCTGAGACAGACACCTATGTTCAGAAAGTGAAGACAAATCAAAATATTGGTGATAGCATGTACTTTAGGCGCTTAATTAAATAAGGTGGTGATATTGGTGACAAAGATGTGAGAATGCTACTTACCGATTGAACTATATCCCAAATCAAATCGTCAACATGTAAGGACAATAACTGCAAATCCAGAGAGTATTTCACCTAATCAACTCCCAAAGAAAACCTCCTGTTGGCGTTTCAGTCTATGGAACAAATTTATGTTGCTGAGTGATGATACAAGCACTGTGAATGGAGGATATTATTGAACTAGAGTTCTCCCTGAATATGGGGGGGGGGGGATTGTAAAAGACAGCAATTTTTTTCCTTCTCGAGAAAAGACACCCGATAATTTTTATGCAACACAGAACTTGAGTTACACAGCAAGAGCCACATTGAAACAATTGATCTAATGTTTCAAGCTGTGTGAAGGGTTGGCCTGGGAACATGCCAGACCTCATTCCTATAGAACTTGGTGTTCCGTAAAACATCTCCTAGTGCTCCTTGGAAAAATTGGAAGAGTAAAGAAATGAGGTCTTAAAATTTACAAATTTGTGTGGCCATGAGTCGAGTGCTGGTAAAAATCTAATAGAAATAATTGTGGTGCATACTTGACCTTCCGTAGGTAACAATGTGGGGTAAGAGTTGATGGTGCACTTACGGCGCGAAGATGAACTGAAACACCCGGTGTTATCTCACAAATTAAACATAAAGCGAAGACAATTGACAATTGAATACTTTTTAGTCTATTTTAATATATGTTTATATGCTTTATTCATTTATAGTTTTTTTTTAAATAGTAGAAGAGAAAAGAAAAATATCTGAAAGAACAAAATACGAGCACACATTAGTTCTTTGCACTGGTCATTAAAGATGAATGGGTCTTTAAATGTTCAAAGAATTGTAATTTTGACCCAAAAATTGTTTGTTGTACAAAGAGCAGAATCAACGCTCTATGTTCTGTTGTGCTTAAAATCCAAAATCAAAACTAATTGACATAAAAATAAATAATACATAATTTCGTAGCTTTGTAACATCTTTTCTTACTAGATACACAAAAATATTTTCCAATAGATTCATTAATTACTCTTCATTTTTGTGAGCCTGGATATTGCGCTCCAACGTTAGAAATATGATATACGACGCCATGAATTCATAGAGTGCAATATTTTACGTTGTACTCGGGCTTAAAAATAAGATATGTCACATAGTCGCGCTGTTAACACGATATTAAGATAAATGCAGCATTAACCTGACTTTTGTGCGGCCAAACAATAAAACGTAATTACAGTTCTCTTTGTCATATTCATCATTTTGTTTGCCCGCTCTTTTAGCACACAACCCCTATTTTTTATACCTTCCGCGAAGCTGTTTCACGTTCATGCAATTACGACTGCTTTGCACATAGGTCAAACACAAGCTTGTCTGCATGATCATTTCTTCTTCTAGAGCTAGGAGAACCATTCAAAAATATGCAGGGGCCTTGGTAATAAATATTACTAAATCTGTTGGCAACCATGAATCCATTTTGAAGTATGCATAAGACGTACAAAAATTAAAGGTGGCTATGATTACAGAAACGAACCTCGGTTTACTGTGTATTTAGTAAGTCCGTCGCGCAGGAGCTACGTAAACTAAGCGAATTCCTCACCAAGTAGAATAACTTTAAAATAAAAAATAAAATCCGAATTAAGACCTTAATAATTAATGTACTTGTGGCAGTACTTGTGTTAAGAGTTTATGGCAAACTCTAAAGCTAACTAATAAAAGAAAAGTTGAACTATAATACGTTACTTAATTAGGTTTGTCTGGTTTTTTCCCCCCTTCAAAAGCACTTTAAAATAAATGTACATAATGAAATTACCCTCATTTTCAAAAGTAAGGGGAACAAAATTAGAATTCTTCAAATCTATAACTATAACAAAAGAGCAATCACATTTTAGATTTTTTATTATTATTAATATTATTATTGAGATTAAACCACATAAAACTATAGTATAATATTAATTAAATGAAATATATGACCAGTGATACACTTTTTAAATGTAACCATGTTCATGAACTGAACTTTGATATCATCTTTACGTTGTCTAAAATACAGAAAAATAACAGAAAGAAACCTTGTGTATTTAAGAAGAAGAAGTTTACGAGGGTAGGTCCATAAGTTTCCGGCCTAACCCTTTTCTAAGTATGATAAAGATAAAAACTATATTTCACTTTTCAATATAGTTACCCTTTATTGCAATATACACTTCTCACATCTTTGAATTAACATTTTAATCCCTCCCCCCAAATAGGTCAGAAATCTTGTCTGAAAAATGACATAAATAGCATCCATCACTTCTTCGTCTCACTTAAATTTCCTTCCTGAAGACTCTTCTTGAGTTTTGAAATGAGGAAATAGTCACTGGGAGCTAGATATGGGCTGTAGGGTGAATGATCGATTTCCTTGAAGCCACAGTTCTTCACAGCTGTGTGCACAGGCGCGTCGTCGCGAAGAAGCAGCACATCACCACTCAGATTTCCTCGCCTTTTCTCTTTGATGGAAGCCGTAGTTTGTGCAGTAGGCCAGTTAGTACTCCCCATTGACTGTGGTGTTCCTCTCCTTGAAGTCGACGAAGAATATTCCTTCACAGTCCCAAAGTAAAATAATTGTTCCGATTATTCAAGTGAAATATAATTTGCATGACCCATATTATAAGCCTCGTCAGGTATACACCATTCAATTGATTCTCTTTTGGACAAGGGATCATAGTAGAAGGCCATAGTTTAATCTCCTGTAACAATTGTTTGCATAACTGCTCTCTCGTTGCCACTGCAGAGCTTCAAAAATGCCTGACAACAGATGACTCGTTGCTGCTTTTGGAATGAGGAAACAAGTCTAGGCATTCATCTTGCACTAATCTTATTCATGTTTAAATGTTCATGAATAATACGTAGAGGAACTGTTATTTTAGAAAGGCCCAATCTTGCAGCTATTTCTGTAACTTTGAGCCGTCGGTCTTCCATAATTTCTCCTTCCAAAGGAGCGAAGTTTTCAGGAGTGAGCACCTTCAAGGGCCGATTTGCACGCTCTTCGTCTTCAATGCTTTCTCGACCCATTCAAAAAAGTTTGGTATGCTTTTACGGTAGAATAATATGAGGTAGATGCTTCCCCATATACACCCACCAATTGCTGTTTAATTTCATTTGGAGTAAGTACTTGTTTTGTGAAGAACTTGATGACAGCTCGATACTCCATTTTGAACATGTCGTAATCTTGTACACTATACGACTATAACTGAACTGAACACAGCGGAGCAGAAGTTATAGCTGCAATTATTTACTTAAAAGATAAGGTATTACACCAGATAAGGGTTTTGTGAGGGCGATAATCCTTATCGGCGAGGCCGGAAACTTGTGGACCTACCCTCGTACCTTTACAATGCTGGACAAACAATCGTTGCCTTCAGCCTTGTAATGAGCATGCAACTTTGAATAGATGATGGTTAATTGTTCCTTATAATAGATAGTAGGTTTCAAGGGGTTCATTTAATACAAATATTTGAAAAATTTAAATTGCAATTGTATTCCGTTAACCATCAAATAAGTTTCATTAAGTTTTTAAAACATTAGAAACTTACTTAGAATGCCCCATTTTAAGGTTGCACTAGTATAGACAAGTGCGTACACAGAATATTTTTGAAGGAGGAGCAATATATTTTAAAAGTAAACGATGATTAAATTTTACCACGTTTGAAAAACCAATTAAAGAAACAAACAAAACAAATGTTTTGGGAAAACTTCTATATAATTAACGGTGGGTAACGTTTAGTTGTAGAGTTCGTATTAAGATGTGGCATTTTAATTCTAATGTGATTCCATTTTATAAACGTTATTCAACATTAAAGAAAACAAGTATAGGTCTGTTGCTTATTATGGCGTTAAGATATGTTGATGATATCTTTAAAAACCATCTGCGGTGGATGCCTGGATGGTAGTCTTTCTCTCATTCATTAAACAGGAGTTGCAGTCTCCTTGGTTGTTTGCTGAACTTGCAGAGAGCTTTTTTCCAGAAATTCTGCCTTCTTTTTAATTACTCTGTTTTTAAAGTCCTTTTAAGCAATTTTCAAACATAGTGTTTCTTGTCCATGTTTTCACTCTTTTCATTGTGCTGAAAGATTGCTCCACACAGCATGTAGTAGCAGAAAGAGTTAGGACAATGGTGAACGCATGTTTTACGGAAGACAATCATCCAACCTCGTTGGTTAATTCGATAAATTTCACTTTCATAAGTTGCTGTTTTTGTAGATTTCTTTGTTTCCAGATGTACCTCCTCTGCCTTAAAATGATTTAGTTTGTAAAATTCCTCTGGTTTACCAATGATATTTTCAAATTCTGAATCTGTCATTGACAGCATTTGTGCAGGATGTAACAATAATAAATTATAAGCTACAATATTTTCCTCAGAAAATCGAAACTTTAAACTTACTAATAATGAATGTATATAAGAACGAAACAGCGTGACTCTAAAGTATTCTTTTGGGTCTGCAGCGGCGACATTAGCCCTATAAATTTGTTTTGTGGTTATTCTTTGGATTTTTTACTTCTTCTCCCAGATCTTCAATAATACGTACTGCTTTCTGAAAAATTTCCTCGAACCAGTTCCATTATCTAATGTATTTATTGATTCCTTCAACACTCTGATCAGCTGTTTCATTTTTAGCACATTCAACTGTTCAGCCTATAAAGCTTTAGATAATGGTTCTAATATAGAAGAGAGCTTTGCCATAACAAAAACACAAAAAATAAAACTAGCTTTAGTGAGTGTACTATGCAAAGAGAGGACTTGTTATTCGTCTGTGGAATCATCAATTTCTTGGGAAATTTTCTGAAGTTCATTTACAATACTCATATAATTGTTACTGAATATATGAATGTTTTTACATTTTTCAATCCATCTAGTTACACAAAAGAGAGGTAAGTTTGCGACCCGTCTCCTGCATTTAGAACTATGTTTGAAACACTTTATATCATTTTTATAGTAGCTGCACAGTTTTGAACAAGTGACATGCGTATTGAGAGCATTAATTACCAAAATTAGCATTTGGGCTGAGCAATGAACATAGACTGCTTCAGGAAGTTTTTCTTTTATTTTTGCTTGTTGAGCATCCATTATAGACCAGTCCTACTAGTTTAATCATATCAAATCTATACTGGTGTAAAGCTTTTAATATAGAATTTGCAATATATTCAGCATCTAACTCATAACGCGGAATAAATCCCAAAATTTCTTCTTTGTAAATGTTCTTCCTCTCATTTTCATCAAAGAACCGAAACCGCCACAGATAGCGGGGAGGTACCCTAACTTAGGCCTGAAATGTTTCCTTCCTTAAAAAGATCCTTTCCCAATATATCATTTCATCTCATGTATCATCAGTGTCCACTGTCTATGGTGCCTCAGTAGTAAAAACGGCCGTTAAACACTACTAGGGAAAAAAAATCAAAGAACCAATCTCATACCAATTAATAATTGTTGTTCTGTTTTGCTAATGTGACAATTTTCGTCTGTAAGAATTGAAAACGCTCCAGCCTTATTAACTTCCGAAATTGTTTCTTTGTAAGTAATACTAACACATATAACTATGATTTCATTTTGTGTTGTGACAGCTGCATACTTTACATTAGAAGAACAAGTTTCTAAATGCTGTGTTAATTCATTATACCTAGTTTCTATTTTAAATGTTAACAATGAATTGAAGTTTCCCACTTCGGAAGTTTTTCTTCAGTTTCACAAAACACAATGGATGAGATTATAGATTTAGGTTTTAACTTGTTTGTCTGGATTAACTTGCTGTTATTTTCATTTAATTGTTCATGAACAGATTTATTTTCAAAACGTTTAATTTTATGAAAACTTGCTCTTTTCTCGACAACTACTTCATGCATTTGATTATTCATGTTCACAGGCTCTTTCATGGAAATCTGTACCTACAAAATGGTTTTCTCACAAACTTACTTAATTTTTATGAATCACCACGAGTTCGAGTGCCAGATGAGAAAAGAATACAACATTTACAGAAAGCTCCTCTAGAAGTTGATAATATAATATAATAGCTGTAGTGCGTACCGTATAAAGGACCCATTCGTTTATTATCGGGAGAATGTGGGTCCTGGTGGTGTAGTGGTAAGCATATTTGCCTCGTAGACCCAAGATCATGGGTTTAATCTCGGTCGGGGTCGATGGATTTTGTCGGGCGTAAAAATTCTAAGTACGGCTTCCTTCGGAAGGGAAGTAAAGTCGTGGGTCCCGTGTTGTACATTTACGGCATGATAAAGAACCTCAAGCCTGAAAAGAGTACTCTGAACAAAATTTATCGGCTGTTTCACGCCCTGAATTGAATGGAACCCTAACAACTTGAGATGTTAAAATGAGTCCGTAAATAAAGCAAATAAATAAAAATGTCGGAAGAATCGGCTTATAAGTCATAGTCTTCATTAGTTTGCCAAGTTTGATTCAAAAGTATGTATGTTAAAGAATCGCTTAAGTTACAACTACTTACGTATTTTCCAATATCCAAGTCCTTGGTTTCATGACATGCAAGGTAGATGATGTTTTTGTTTCACTAACAGTGAAATAACAGTAATAACAGCCATTATAATTAGAATCGGCTATTTCATTTTTGTCAACATCAATACACTCGCTAAGCTTTGGTCTCCTATTTAAATGAAAATCAGCTTCTTCAACATTACTAGATGAACTCGAACTGTTAACAGTAAAATACTTCCTCATATCCATTTGAAGAAACAGAGTGCTGTATTGTTACGCACCATCAGTTACAGATCGACAATGAGAGATGACAGTCGTAATCATAAAAACATTCGAACTACAGCGCTTCAGTCATTGTCGCCAACAACCTAACGCACACACGCCATTGTTTGAAAACCTGCGATTTCGAATAAAAATAATAGACACAAAAATCTGGAATTGGTGGCAGTTTATTTAGTATTGTGTTCGTTCGTATATTATACAACCTAATTTTTAAAATTGATATAAAAAGTAATATAATAATAATAATAATAATAATAATAATAATAATAATAATAATAAAAGTAGATAAGGACAAAACACTGAGAAAAGGTCACACCTGAAATTGCAATATTTCAAGTGTGACTTTTTCTCAGTATTTTATCCTTATCTACTGTTATTATTACTGTTAATTTGTTACATTGTTAATAGTGTTACTTTATTTTTATTTTTCATTTATATGTGTGCGTGCGTGTGTGTGTGTTCCTTAAATGCTTTATTTTAAAAATATCAGTGTTTTTGGCCATTAAATGGAAATTTATTAATTTTAAAAACATTGAGGGAGGGAGGCAGCTTAGCCTCTGGTTTGATTGCATGATTGTAGGTTTAAAATTGAGCTGCCAGGGTTGATTTATCAATTTGTTTAAAATTAATATTCTTAAAGTGTTACTTTCTCTGAATTTCTAATTAAGAGAAGAATATGCAAGTTACAAGAAACCAGTTACAGACAACATGATCATCAAAGCTGTTACATAAAAATTGCAACTAGTTAAAAGACATAGAGGTACACCATTGATTATTTCAGTTTTGTATTTGTTTGGCCTCTTCCGCACATATTAATGGAAGTCCTCTAGCATTTCATCATTTCATTAGATGGAATGCAATATTTTAACATTGAAAAACAAAATTTGCTTCATTGTTATTGTTGTACCAGATACATGAAAATATGCTACAGCACAACAATCTTTGACACCTAGACCAACCCTATGTTGTCACTAACTCCATGATTTGCTAGTGTTCGAAGTTGGAGGATGCTACACATTGTATTTATGAGAAGAATGTATAATTCTATTATTTATCGCGCTTTTTACATCAATCTTTGCTTTATTTATTTTTAACAATTCTGGAACTGCTATTCACAATGAAAAGGAATAAAATAAATATTCTGAGAGTGCTCTTCCAGCAGATATACCAGAACATGTGATCTTTTGTCCTACCATTCTGAATATCAGTCAAACCTAGCTATCTGACTTGCTGTTTTGAGAACATATTGTTTCTGCTGTTGTTGTCTGTATGACAAGAAACACAGCACCAATGGTCATTCTTAACATTAACCAAACAAGATGCAGTTTCTATGGAAAAGCAACCCTTAAGTTTTTTCCCTAGACATTTAGCTGATCATTATACTCTGTTACAAGAGTTTTGTACATGTTTTGAGTATGGTGATATACTCATATAAAGCGTGATCTTACACTTTTAGAATTGTGTGAAGGGTAAGTTTTTATTAGTAACATTAAGTAACTCATTTATTGTACTTTTGAATTATTTAAATTTTTTCAATGGTTAATGTCTTGACATGTAAAGAAATGGCTCTATGGAAACCCAGTGCTATAGTGGGCAATTTTATGCATGGTCAGGCTATGAAATTGTGTATAATGTTGAATGATATTTAATAAATATGAAAAAAAATAAATTACCTGTCATATAATGTTACTGATTCAGCTACTTGGTGAGTTATAAAGTTTGACAACAAAAGTAATGAATGAGGACAGGGATGCTTCAAAACTATGGGATGTATAGCTTTTTCTAGACTTAAAGGAAAACCAAAAGAATGAAAATATAAGAGTAGATGATTTTTTAGTGGGTCACATAGGATATTTAATTCATGAATTTTATACTGTTAGATCATACCTATCATAAGCAAGCTCAACAATGCACTTAAAGAAAGAGAAAATTTGCAATGAGAACATGTCAGATGCCACGTAAGAAATTATGATTCAATGGAAGAATGTTACTCAAGTGATTAATTACGTAAATTCTTCCTAACCTTCCACCAGTTTCATTACTAATTATGGATAACGCTAGTTATCACAGTGTGCAGCAGCAATCCCTTACTGAAGCTGGGCTATAGGGTCCTGCATGGCCCCATAGCCAGCCCATTGCAGATGAGTAAGCACAGAGTATTTTTGTCTATGTGCTAACACTAAAGTTTTGTTTGTGCTCTGGTTGTAACATATTTCATTTAAATTTATGTCCAAAACACTTAATGGATAATTGTATATTTGTATTTCTGACCATTATTTTAATAAATGAGTTAGAGAAAAACAACTTTATTAATCCATTATAATATTTACCACTTTGGCCATATTTTTTACACCAAGAGGACACGAAACACATTTTTTGCTCTTTGTCTTTGATTTCTTGGAGGAAGATGAACATTCCATATTATGCATTGTCTCAACCAATGAAATGAGGACCTAAAAGCTCTGCTTTAACTTTATAAATTCAATTTGTCCATTCCCACTCTCAAAGCTATGTACTACATAGCTAAAATACTTTATTTATCAATGTAGTTATTAAAGACATCAAGAAATGGCAATATTCATTATGAGAAACTTCATTTAAACACTGAACAGATTCACCTTTAGTCATTTTAACACAAAAATTCAATAAATTGTGTCTGGCTGTATATGCTAACATACAGTATTCTTAATGCAGTTGGCTGCAGATGCATCCAATCCAAGAACACATATACAGCAATGAACTGTCAATTATCATCTAATACCTATTCTTGTGCATTTTTAACAGTGTGATGAAAAGGAGACCCACCTCCTACCCACGCATATTCTTAATTTTATAAGCTTTTGATGATCAAAATGAGGCTGCACTAACACCATGATCAGTAATGGATAATATTACTTTCTACTTTTGAAAAATCTTATGTTTTAGACCATCCACTACATGCTGGAGGCTGATAATAAGTTTTTCGTGCAGCTAACACCACTATTAGTACCATCTGGAAACTTAGCTTCACTTATTACAGAGTCGGTCATCATTCACTTAAGGAGTCGAGGTGTTTGATATTCATGTATTCATTTTAAATAAAACAATGTCATTTGAATTTCTACATTTATTCAAGAATATAAATTACAAGAGGTAGTTCTGTCCCATGCAAGGTGAAGACAATCATTATAAAACATACAAATCTTAGTGTAACCTGGAAAAAAATTCTATTATTGACAAAAAAAACTGCTGAAAAAAACTGCATTAAAATGTACTACTGTATATGAATTATATGTATACATCCTGCCAATAGAATATGCTCAGAAGAGATTAACAATCATTCCTTGAGTTCCTATACAGGCGAGAAGGCATTACTCTCAAGTTCTTTTACTATGGCACATCTAGCTAGAGTATGCATAATTGAAGTGAGGAAGTTGTATGCTAAAATAATGACATAAAAATATTTTTTATTTCATTTTAACAAAAAACAAATATCACCTTGCCAGACATCAGTGGCTCCAGCTTATTATGAATTTTTTTCCCCCTTTCTCTGAAAAATTTTACTTCTGGCACTTCATACAAGAAACTCATTGAGAAATTTACCAGCTTCAACCAATGTTTTGTAATGTTAGCAGCATCTGTTGCCATTCAGCTGCAACATAACTTACATTATATTTAATTCTAAATGCTTGGCATAGTTTTTATACTTTGGTTTAAAAAAAGGGTTTTTTGAATAGCCATCTTAAATTGTCCAAATACATTACTCATAAATGTATATTGGCATGAAAAATACTTCATAGCCAATTGACTTTTTAAAACATAAAAACTTCGCTGCTGATCAGTGTAGGAAGTGAATAAATGAAAGTTACCTAAAAAAATTATATTTCTATTTTGTTTTTCAAGAAGTTTGATTCAAAAGCATGGTGCTATATAAGTAAATTTTATTAGAAATAAAACTAGTATGACAAAAAATAAAAGAAAGGCAAACTTTTATTTTATCATTTAAAACTATGCACAATGCAAAACTGTCAACAAAGGTTGTTTGTAAACCAGAATAAAGGGCGATAAAGTTTGGAATGCAAACAAGTAACTCCTCTGTCAATCAGGAATAAGATGGTCATTTTATATTAAAACTGAACTCATTACACTATTGAACAACAAATTTTCATCTATGATAATTACAATTAAAATATTTCTCTTGTGAAGTTTCAAGATATTTAAAAAAATATTCACAGGTGTTAGCATTTGACATTATTCAGAATTCATTTTCTTATAAACAAATTCCAGGAGACCAGAATTGTTAGAAACATTCAAAGGATGCAGCATGGACTGTCTTTCCTGAGGAAAATTTTTACATTGCTTAGAAAATTCCTCAAATGACTTTGCCTTCTGCAGTAAGCAAATAGTTTCACAGTTTTTCATAAGGAACCATTGAAGTTTAATCTTACGCACTTATATTAATGTAAGATTACAACACATCAATCCTGTAAAGGCATAAATTTTCCAACTCCCAAAACCTGTCACTTTAATCTCTAGGGAACTTTAAAAGATACAAAGCAAAACAAAATTACTTCCATTTCTCAAAAGTAATTGCAGCATATGATGCAGGTGCTAAAAACATGGAGCAAAAGAAAAACAGTTTAAGCATCTTTCTTAATTTATAACAGTTAGACTGTTTTTATATATCATTTTATATTAACAGAATATGAATTGTTGAATCACCAAAACAGCACTATCTCTGAAACTGGCATATGAGGTGCTTTGAAACAAAACACAATAATTCCTCTAGTTTTAAATAACATTGACTTTTCACAGTAAAATATAATTTTGCAATTTTTATGAGGAAATAACTCAAATTTCACTGATTGTTCCACTTACTTCGACATTGTTGCCTTCATCATCAGCATAATTCTATTGTCAGGTTTTCAGTGTGATATATTTGTGATTGTGAGTTCAATTAGATTTTATACTCTTTAACCTGTGCTGCATCAAGTTACAGCATTATTAGCAACAAATATAATTCTTTACCTGTTTTAAAATGAGTTCAATGCTTCAATCAGAAAGAATGAATTGATTCTTTTGTTGATTTTTCCCACTTGTTTTCATGCAGAAGCAGTCAACTGAACATGCCTTTTAGTGCAGTATTTTGTCATTATAAGAATTTCAGTGGTTGAACATTTTGTGTTTTACTTTGCTTCACAAAGAATTGAGAACAAGATATCATGTTGTAACAGAAATTTTCACAGTGAAATATAGTATAGTATGCAATTATTTATGAGGAAATAACTCACAAAAAGAAACATTATCCTATGGTTTAAGGAACACATGAGAAATGTGTATAAACGCACTGAGAAATCAGCAATAGCATCTCATTTCTGGGAAAAGAATAGATAGAGGAAAAAAAAAGCATGAATTCTAATTTGAACTAAAAGTTTTAAAAGTTATTTAAAAACCTATAGTCTTAACAGAATGGAAAATATATTCATAAATAAAAACAAAGAAAATGTACCGTTGATATTATTGTATGATTTAGTTGAGCTACACACTCTTAATGCTTCACTTGTCATTTGACAAGTAAGTGAAGCATTAAGAGTGTGTAGTTCAACTAAATCATATAATAATAACAATTATATGATTGGCTTCACTGTGCAAGTTCCAATTAACATTTTAATTAAAAAAAATAAAGTTAATTTTTATCTTCAAATAAATCAACAGTACCTTCACTACATCACTAAATTTATAAAATCTTCAGAGTGACATCTTAATACCTGCTGGGAAGCCGACAGTGCAACTATACTGATGATGAAGGTAATAGCTTCCGAAACATATCCATGTAAGTGAAACAAAATTAATGAAAGTTGAGCAATTTCCTCATAAAATTGAAAAGTTAAACTGTCTTATTATGCAATTTTATTTGTTGTTATATATTTTAAGTTATATTTCTGTAGTCTTGGGCCAATAAAATATGTTTCTCTGTGAAAGTCTACATGCTCTACTAGTGTAGGTACATTTCCTCAATACTGCAATATGTTCAGAATTTAAATACTAATTCAATTTGGAATCAAACACAGTGAAACACCCATTAATCATCTCTTCTGAGTTGAATATTTAGAATACTCTTTATGGTTTTACTTACATGAGATTTACTCAGGACATCTGTTTTGTGGAACTTTTGTCCTGAGTAACTCTGATATAAGTGAAACCATAAAGAGTGTTCTAAATATCCGACTCAGAAGAGATTATGTTCACAAAAGTTCATTGCAAAAGTTTAAATGATGCTCCAAACAACATGATTTTCTTCTTTTGTCAGAATCTCCTATATACTGAATCTTAATGAAAATTGTGTTTTCCTTTTCATTGCACTTTAAATTGTAGACTTTGTATGCCTTTTATCTCTACTGAAAATTTATGATTTGTGGACTTGCATTTAGGTTCAAATCTCCTCATATGACAACCAAAGCTACCTACTGCAGTCCAAATGTAAGTGGTTCATCAAGTGTTTAACCTTGCATGTTTTTTTTATAATTTTATTTTGCTGTTTTGGATTTTAAATAAGTAGAACGGTCAGGTATATAGATTAACAATGCATCTGCTAAAACATTATGTAATTAAGAAAATTATTCATCAATAGGCACATTCTTCTAAATAAGAATAAAAATTATATGATTCTTGTACTTTCTTCTTTTTTTTTTGGCAGTGCTCTGAGGCAATATGGCCTCAATTCCATTGTCACTATCATCCCCACTATCACATTTATCACCTAGTGTATTCAATCTACAGAATTCTTCTGCCCTTTGTCACTTGACCCGGAATTATAATGTCTTATGTGACAAGGGAGCTGGCATTAGAAACTGTCATTGTAACTTTCTTCTTTTTTGATTAATAAGAGCATATGGTCAAGAAAGTAGCTACCACAACAGCAAGATTTACCATTACCATTATTATTTTTATTTTTTAAATTCAAGATTCACATACCCATGTTTCATTTAGTACAGTAACTAATATTTCTATTTGAACATATGGCATGGTCAATTACAAGGATTCCTTGATACATATGTATCATATTTGAGAGTCCTGACTTGTTCTGTACTGTTTCCTGAGCCTTTGAAAACTAGCTGGCCAAGGTATTTAGACATTTCAAAAGTCTTAAGCATGTCACCTATTTCTATAAAATCTTGGAGAAATGCTTGTTTTACTATGTACAGTTAAGATAGATTTGTTTGAAAGAACACTACAATGCTGTATTATAAATATAATAATACACGTATCTAGTATTTGTAATTAATAACTTCCCTAACATCTAATTAACATTTTCAATCATTTAGAAAAATGCACAGTACCTCTAACTGTACTAAGATATTCATTCACCCCTTTTTAATAGTGACACCTTGCCAACTTTTTCTGATCTAAAATGACAGTTTCTTTTAATTATGCACAAATTATTATGCAAAAATATTCAAGTAACTAGTTTCCTACATTCAATACAATGAGATCAAAATCCAGCCTCTTATAAAAGTTAATAAGTTTGGTAATTTGGTAACTTTAAAAATGTACAAAAGCCTGAAAACTATACTTCAGTTAGGCATAGAGCAACTTCTCTCCTTATCTGGCATACATTTCATCATTGTAGTTCATTTCTCAAAACAATCAGATCTTGCCTTACAAATAATTATTTTTATGGTAACTTTAAGAATAATGTTTACATCACATGAACAATTAAGTTTTATGTATTTAAGTACATTATTTTCATGAATAAACAAACAAAATATGAAAGAGAGAATCAACATGACATACAAATTCATGTGCAATGTTCACTTCTAAATGTGAATAAATAATAATAATAATAATAATAATAATAATAATAATAATAATAATAATAATAATAATAATAATAATTAGTTTGAGCAACTATGCTTGTGATGAAAAGTTATATGGCAGTTATTACTAATATTGCATAATAATCATCACATTTTTATATAAATTATTTGTGGACTGCTTCCCAATAGGAATAAATTATAAACACTTCAAGCTCAGTGTTATACAAATTGCTTGCTACACCTGTGTCAATGAGAGTTTAAACTGATTTTTTGGGTTTTAGAAAAATAGTTTAAATATTGCTGCCAGTAAATATACATAAAACTCCTTTTTAGCTTTGTATGCAATAAATTAATAATTTTTGTATACTCTCCACACTTATAAGTTTATCTGTCTTATTCTCAATAGACCTTTGTGTAACAACCCAAACATGGAAACATTTTCCCACTTAGAATGAACATTTTTACATAATTTTAATTCTCTTGATTGATAAATTAGAAGAATTAGAATATTTTACTATTCCAAAATTTATTCATCTAAATGTTTATAAGTATTAGTGCTTGAACTAAACTGATTCATGTTGCAAGAAATGCAGGTGAATCATCTTGGCTTTAAAAACTGGAGTGGTGGATAATGGCATATTTGCTTAATTTCATCAATATACACATTTCATGCTGCCTTGCTTGCTTACTGTAAATACTGCATTATGAGGTAAAGACTTTAGTGGAAAACATTTGCAACCCTATTAGTGATAAGGACTTGTTCCAAGGCAGAACACAGGCACTGCATAATGTCACCTATTTTAAGGGGCTATAACTATAAAACATACAACATTTGGACATATCAAATTATGCTTTTTTGCCCTGGAATTCAAAATGTTACTGTGCACATATTAGTACCAAATCCAAAGTGAAGGCAATTTAATTGTTAAACCAATGCTGGACTAAGTGTTAAAAAAAACACTGTCCCACCATTTGCTTGATCTACATTACTTATTCATATAGAGCATTTACTTCTTTAGCTTAGTCAGTCCTGGTGGTGTAGTGGTAACCATACTTACCTTCTAAACCCAAGGTCGCGGGTTCGAACCCGGCCAGGATCGATGGACTTTTTCGGGCGTAAAAATCGTAAGTATGACTTCCTTCGGAAGGGAAGTAAAGCCGTGAGTCCCGTGTCGTACATACGGCACGATAAAAAACCTCAAGCCTGAAAGAAGAGGCCTCTGAGCAAAATTTGTCGGCCGTTTCACGCCCTAAATGGAATGGGACGCTGATGACCTGAGATGTTAAAGAGCGCCCTTAAATAAACAATTCAAGAAGAACTTCTTTAGCTTAGCTCTAATGAAGAAATAATAACATCTGCTATAATAGAATCTGTAGAAAGAAGAATTAAATCTAACTGCCTTTTGTCTTTTCCACTGAAAAAATGACATAAGCTAAATTTCATTAAAAATGAAAATGAGGAACACAGTATTTTCATCAGGGAATTTCATGAATTCAAACAGCTTACTCATTCACACAAAGAACATTAAAAAACTGGCAATGTAGAGTAAAACAATTAACAACTAACTAAAAATGTCAAATATTTTAAATATATGTTTAAGTTTCCACAAATCATTAAAAAAAATTATGAAATAGAATCTGAATTATCCGTTTTAGGTCATTTCATCACAAGCACTTTGTTGGCTGCAAACTGAAGTAAAATGAAAAAGATACAATAATTTATACACTAATATTTCTTTCCCTTGTTACTTCTTGTGAAATTCGACAAGACAAAGTCTGCAGCTCCAAGAGCCTTCAGGTGGTGTTGCAAGTGGAGGAGACAAGCAATACATATGATAGCCACGATCACAGTCATCACAAAACAAAAGTTGATCCTGTAATGCAAGAATAAGAAATATTTCAGAAATTAAATCAAATATCAGCTTTATAATTAATAAAACGATTTACAATAACTAGTTAGAATTACAAGTAAGCAAATCTTCAACTCTAAAATATCTAAACTGAAAATGAAATTTATTGAAATGCTAAATAAAAATACAAAGTACAAGGGAGCCTTCACCGCCTGGCCCATGCCATTTTTAGATGTAACTCCCCCACAATTACAAAAATGTTAACAACATTTAATTTTTTTTCTAAATAAATACTGTCCCACATTCCTGCTTGCCTTTAAATCTCTAATATTCATGTTTACAATTGTTTTTTTCTAAATGTTGCATATCATCACAATCAACTTTAGCCCTAATATTCACTACTAGTGGAAAGTTAAGACTATTTGAACATAGGTTTAAAACTTTAAAGTCATTTACTATGTAACTGGTACTAATAAGCCATAAAATATAATCTATTACACTTTGACTATTTTTTATTTACAAACATACATTCACCACACTCATCCTCTCCACATTTTCCATTTAAAATGTCAAATGAGTTTCATTCACAAAACTCTTCAACTTTTCGCTGCCTCTGACTATTTAATCAATGACTTCTTTACAAACATTCCTTACCCTCCTGATATTCTCCCTTTCTTAGCTCACGTTTCCTCTTACCTCGCAAAATAACATTGTTAGCATTATAACATCCTCTTTTAACCTCCCCTCTACCACCACCAAAATATCTACTTTTGCCCATAAATTCATTACTATTTAATCCTTTAACCCTTCATAGTTAAAAAAAAAAGTGTCTTCCCTTCTCAAGCTTCAGCTGCAGCAGAATGATATTATATCATCGACCAAGCTTTGAGTCATTTTAACTTCTTGGCCTTCATTAGGGAATTGTAAATGAGCAAAACAGAAGAATTGGAACTTGCAGCAATGTCAGTGTTCTACAGCTCACATACCAACTGGCAAAATATCTTGCAAATACACTTCAACCATTGATAGGAACATTCCGCTGTCACCTGAGCTGCCAATCTGTATGTGGAAGCCTTCAAATATAAAGCACTGGAAACAGCAGTTAAGAAACCTAGATATTTCTTTAGACATTTAGATGACACCTTTGTTCTATGGCCACTGATAGGTGAACTTTACCTTTTTCTACACCATTTAATTAAGGACAATGTAGTTACATTTGCAAACTACACAACATTTCTCACAATTCAACCTATTATAACTGTATTGATAAGCACATAATTGTAATATAATTTAGAATGCTGCTAATAGGTTTAAAGCTAATGGTTTTGTCATTAATGATGACAAAACCCAACATCTTGACTATGGTCTCTATATCTATGTAAAAATGCAGGAATGTAAATGTATTAAGATATTAATATTATTTATTTACCAGAAATTAACTTGAACTCAGTATTAAGATATTCTGTAAATACAAAGCTATTTAGCATGATATCCAGAAATTTAGTTAGGTGTGTACTCCTTATATTTCATTTAAGTGGCATATTTTGCCTATTTTCATTCTATATTGAGTCATAGTATTCTACTTTGGGAAAATGGTACTAGGGCCTCCGAGACATTTATTCTACAAAATAAGGCTATTAGAATTATAAGTAAATAACTTAACAAAACTCAATGCAAGCCACTATTTCTGGACAGTAGTAAATGTATACATATATCACTGCATACTATAAGTAAGAAAAAATACACTGAACTCCAGAGACAAAATTTCACAAGTTGTTCAGGGATGTTTTCTGAGTGTATAAGGAACCCATGGTCTCCAGTGTCTCATTACCAGGGAATTTCATTGCTTTTGTTTTGTTTAACTCAACTACCTTTGTATCTGTTTACTCTGAATATGATTGTTTCCAAACAAAAAACAATCTTTCACTGCTGTAGTAGAGCATAGCAGTGCATGTTTTCAGTTCAGTCTGCCACCAGGCTTCAACTCCTGCTGTCTCAGCTTATGTTTCCTGCAGATTACTTTTTAGTATGTTGTGATACAGTATGGATAATTTATTTATGCAGAATTAGCTTATATGCACCTCATCTACGGTTTCGCTCAATGAATGGAAGAAAAGCACAACGACGCTATGCAGAGCTGTTCCCGCAGCAAAGGCAACCTCATCATACTTTCAGCTGTACACAGACGACTGAAAAAAGCGGGTCCTTCACTGTTAGTATGCGATATGTTGTGAGACAAAAGTCATAATGTCCAATCTAGAAGAGAATGTTTTAAATGCAGTGTGTGACAACCCTGCAAGCAGTAGTGGTCATATTGCATGAGAGGTGAAAGTAAGCTAAGAAATTGTTTTGAGGGTCTTACATGAGCAGTAATTCCATCTGTATCATCCACAGAGGGACCAGGCATTGCAACCAGCAGACTTTCCACATAGAGTGCAGTTTGCTAATTGATTCTTAGAGCAATGTGCAGACAATCAACATTTTCTTGCTATGATATTGTACACAGATGAAGCAATGTTTACTAGAGAAGGCATATTCCTCAGTCTGAATAGCCATATCTGGGAGTATGAAAATCCACATGCTGTGGTGCCTACCAACAGGCATTATCTGTGAATGTATGGGCTGATATCATTAATGATTCTGTGATTGAGCCTTACGTACTACCCAACAGACTGAATGGAGTAGCCTACAAAATGTTGCTTCAACATTTTCTGGAAGATATGCCGCTGATAATTTGCAGGCGTATGTGATTTCAACATGATGGGGCACCAACACATTTTGCAGTGAATGTTCGGGAATATCTTGATGAACAGTTTGGGCACAGATGGATTGGTCATGGTGATCCTGTTCAATGACCAGCTCAATCACCAGATCTAATACCCATAGACTTTTTCTTCTGGAGTCACATGAAGTGTATGTGATTCCTGTCGAAACTAATATGAATCTGGTTACTAGGATTTTAGCAGCCACTGACGATGTGAGCCAATCTTCTGGGATGCAAAACATGTGTGAAAGTCCATGAGACATTTGTGATTTTTCATGATTATGGCCGCCGACATTTTGAACATTTACTTTAACAGTATAAGTTGGTTTTTTCATGTCATTTTTTGTAATATTTGGTAATCTATACTTCAAAATAAATGATTGCAATTGTCAGATGGAGTAGTTGATTTAATTGGTGGCAGACTCTAATGTAAACATGCTCTACAGCAGTCAAAGGTTGTGTTTTGTTTGGAAACAATCATATTCTGACTAAGCAGATACAAAGATGGTTGAGTTATTACAAAACAAAAACAATGAAATTACCTGGCAATGAGCCACCACAGACCATGCATGTGTTCCTTATGTCAAAACACTTAGAAAAGATCCCTGAACAACTTGTGGAAGTTTGTCAATACAGTTTGGATTCACCCTGTATAGATAGATTAATGATTTCAAATTAAGTACATTATTGCAGCTTAAGCCAGCACAATTTGCAGAGCATCCCATATAGAAGCTTGGTAAAAACAGATAAAGGTCACTGCAATACAAGCCTAAAAATATATAACATATTTCACTTCAGTACTATTCAAATTCCTGAAAAATTATGATGAAAGAGGTTATATGACTGGTATATTTACAACATGCCTGGAGAACAGGCAGATTAGAGTGACCCTCAGTTTGTTACCCAATTCCCCTCCCATATGTGCATGCAATATAGACGTACAAGCTTATCAGTGGCATACATGCATTGCTAAGTTACATTTCATTTTCAGATTGTAAAACAGTATTTAAATGTGCATGACTTGGAAGCCTACTGTTCTGCACTAAACTAAAACAATTATGGAATCACATAGAGCTGAAATGCTTCCTAATATTATAATGCCAAGGATATGATATAATTGTATGCCACAAACCAAACAACATGATTTTCCATCTTTGAAGACAAGAGAAATACTTTTCTTCACATGCAGGATTAAAAGTAGTAGTGCACTCCTGCACTTAAGATTTGGTTCGTTCTCATTGTGTTAACGAAAGCAGAATTTTAATAGTTGCATTGTCAGCACATTTTTCGGACTAACCTGACTAGTCATTCTCCAGCTTCTAGCAGTATATCACAGAACTGGTCTGCCATTTGTATTCCTTCCCCTTTCGACCTCATACATATACTTTTATTAATGCAAGGTCATGAGCAGACTGCACTCCGTGAGTGCCAGTTCCTCTTGTTTTAAAGTTAGGTGCACTTTTTATGCTAATGATATAATTTATCTTTAATTTTATACTTAACCATTTGGCAAAACTGCACATTGTTATTTTACATTTGGATTATATATATTATCACTAAATTATATTTAAATATTATGTTTGAATATGATGCACTATTCTATGAATATAGTATTGTATTTTTTGCTATATAGGTTTTATTTGGTCAGTTTTTATTGCAAATTCCTGAAAATAATATGTTAAATTTGGCTGCTGATAAATCTATGAATTAGATGAACTTTTAGAAACTTAAAAAGTTTTACTTGTCTATATAAACTGTTCAATGAATAAATTTGGCTGCTGATAAACCTATGAATTAGATGAACTTTTAGAAACTTAAAAAGTTTTACTTGTCTATATAAACTGTTCAATGTATTTTATATTTCATTTGTATAATTATTATGAATTACAACTACATTTTGTTTTCTTAAAATATTATTTCATGCTATGTATACTGTTATTGATTTTTATATTTGCTGGAAATGTTACTATTTTGTTGTGTCTTGATTTTTATGTATTATATCACTTTTTTGGTCTATTTATTTTACTGTATTTAATATTACATTTTTTATTATTCATGTTCTTTGGAATCGCTAGTAGTTATAAAGATTGCAATTTGTGCATTATTATTTCTACTATATTTGATATGTTATATTTATTGTTTTTAATATCTGTTTAATCAATAGTATGTATGCATGCTGCTTAATTGTTTTATAGATTTAATTTTCTATGACATAATCTAGTGCATTATATGCTTAATGCAATAAAATTAAAATTGTAAAAATTGGTCATTTCCTCTTGACCTGAACAGAAAATCCTATCCCTAAACCTACAATGTATCAATTTCTTGAAATGTTAATGCATAAAACTACTTACATCGTTGTCTGAAGTACCACAAATTGAACAACATTTACATTCTATGCACTGCCACCGGTATTTGCGCACAGAGATGATCATATTTGGTGTAAACTGCAAACATGTTGGATGCCCTGAAACAGCACATTAACAATGTGTATATTCCAGCTCTATCATTATTGTGGTTGACATGAATTTTGAAACAACTATATTAAATATTTGTTTGGTATTTAGCTAATTTTGGTTCCACAGTTTAGGCACGGAAAATAATATGCCAAACAATACTTGCTAGAATATTAAATATTCTGAAGGAAATGTGTGTTTAACTAACCTTTTACTTTAGAAATAGATGTTAATAAATGTATCATATTTAGTGTAATAATACACACTTCAATATCAAGCTTTGTTTTATGAGATGGCATTACAATTCATCTAAGTAAATAATTTACTTTATGCATGTACAGAACAATTGATGTCTTTATGAATAAAAAATGTTCAAACACACAGAAAAATACCAAAATTCATGTTTCAACAAAAGCTGCTAAACTTATTTTCCTTAAGGTTTAATAACTATAAAAATACTGGACTATTTCCTAAGTGCTCATATGCATCAACTACATGTGGGCAAGAGAGTGCATTTTTTTTTAATAGTGTTTAACGCCCATTTTTACTATTGAGGCACCACAGGCAGTGGACACTGATGATACATGAGATGAAATGATATATTGGAAAAGGATTTTTTTTTAAGGAAGGAAGCATTCCAGGCCTAAGTTTAGGGTACCTCCCCAGCATTTGCCATTTATGAGGACTGAGGAAAACCTGGAAAAAACCCCAGTCAGGAAGGGCGGTCCTGGCGGGATTCGAACTCCAAACCTCCTGCTCACGAGTCTGCACCTTAAAGACCTCGGCCACCCGTGGTGGTAAGAGAGTAAGAGAGTGCATGTTCCGAAGGAACTCATCACAGGTTATGGCCCCTGGCCCATGAAACTCATTGCAGGAAAAATTGCCAAATGCAGTTATGAATGAATGAAAATGCCCTTAAGTGATCACAAGACACCTTGCAAGAATCATATACAGGATTGTGTTGCTGTTCTCTGTGCCAGGAGAGGCAATATTTCATATTAACTTGCTTTCATGATTATGTAACCATACACTTTTCCTTGGACTATAACAAGTGAACACTTTGGTTTAAGACATTTTGTTAAAGAAAGCCATGAATTGTATTGTCCAAGAAGTTCGAATTTCTCTGTTACCCATTACAAAGATGAGTTATTTTAATATTTTTAATTTTTCAATTCAATCTGTAACAATATAATAAAGTTATAAAGGCTTTATCAAGTAACTGTTTTATATTTTGAATAGTGTATTTTCTGCCTTCTACAGGATATGCAACAATGTCAAAATCCTTATTTATAGCCATAACATATATATTTTTCTCATGCATTTGCACACAACACATTTTATCATCTACTTTTGTTTAAGTCACCTATTTATTCTTAATTACACTTGCATTTTTGGGCATGAGGCATGCAGTTTATCAACTTACCTCTGATATAAGCAATTTTGGATTTTATAATGAAATTCAACTCATGTGCTTTTCTGTAAGTTTTGCTGCACAATTTCATGGCATACAGTATCACAGATTTCTCTGCCTTTACAATCTATTATGAATGCCTGTAATATTTATACAAATGACAGCATTTAGGCATAACCTTTGCTAACCCAACAGATTGTAATAGTTTCTCCTGTCACAGACAAGGATATTATGCACTACATTTTTGCAAGCAGATCCCAAAATGTTAACAAAATCTACAAAATGCTTTATTAATTTAATGGACAAGCTAGATTATACATAATGAATATGAAGTTCCATAAAAATATTAAAATATAAACTGATAATGTAATGCTTTGCTTTCTGTGGAATACCATAAGTTTGCAATTTTAATATAAGCTTAGGAATTCATTACTTTTGTAGAAATTTGTAAATGAGTACAGTGATGTGATGAATGCCTAAATCTTAATATTTATACAATGTGAAATTAAATGCATAATAAAGTACATGTCAAACTGTCAAACAATTTGAAAAACTACTGTTCCTAAAATTACTTACTCAAGGAGTTTATTAGGACATGTTTAACAGCTGAGATGTAGATTAAGGTCCACAAAATATGTCCTGAAAACCCCTTGAGCAAGTGAAACTAGGAAGAATGTTTTTGCATAATAGATTATCAACTGCCTTATTCTTTTGACCAATAAATTTTCAGACAAACAAAATACTATATTTTATAACACACCAAAACAAGGTGATTGTAAGTGTAATTTAACACTGTCAAATGGTGCTTAGAAACTACAAAATTAATACTGCACTAACTACATAAATAAGTTAGGTAGACTACTGCTAATGATGATTAATTTTGTTTGAATAGCGTTTAATGCCCATTTCAACTACTGAGCCATCACAGGCAGTGGACACTGATGATACTTTACATGAAATGATAAACTGGGAAAGTAATTTTTTTAAAGGAAGCATTCCAGGCCTTTTAGGGTATTTCCCCAGCATTTGCCATTTATGTGAACTGAGGAAAACTTGGAAAGAACCTGTCAGGGAGGACAGTCCTGGTGGGAATAGAACCTCAGACCTTCCACTCAAAAGTCTGTGTCTGTCTTACCTCTGCACTGTGGCAGTATGACAACTTTAATGGGAAATCTTTGTCACAATGAAGTTCCACTCAGGTGAAGAATACATGGCTTTTGTGTAGCCAAAGATGTGTATTACTGAAGAGAATTAATAAGTTTTTAGACAAACTTGGCTTCCATTTTTTAAAATCTGGATTGTCAGCTTTCTATCTGATTATTTATTGGCTTACTTATAATACAGGAACATAGTCTTTTGCTATAAGCTGTGTAAAAATGAAAAGCAAGATGCATAATAACATTAATATAATTAACTGCTACAAGATTGAAAAAATCTTAATCTCGGATTTTCATGCTAGTGAAATAATTTTAAGGACTTGCAAAACATACTATTTAAATTAAAATTCAGATATATGCAACATGGAGTAGCCAAGAAGTGGTCATACCCTCATATTATTTTACGGAGATTTATGTTAAGAGTTCTACCGAACTTGCTTGCAGAATGGTTAATGTCACAATTGCAATATGTTGGTATCAAAGATCTTATGATCTTGCAACATGGTGGAGAATCACATCTCATCTAGTAAGTGGGTCAACATGAATAAGATCAGTACTGGGGAGTGAATTGGAAGAGGTTCTTAAGATTTACCAGTTCCCTTTGCCTAGCCTGCAAGAAGTCTTGACCTCACAATATATGACAAGTCTCTCTGGGAGTTCATTGTAAAAAAGTAGCATTGCACTACAAAAGAATTATTAACAGCTATGCCAGATGCCTTCACACACTTAGATCTGAGATATTTTCTCAAAAAGGTGTTAGAGCATGTCACAGAATTCAACTCTGCTGGACTATCAATGTCTCTAAATTGATGTTCTGGGCCCTTAAACCATTGCATAAGCACCTGTATCAAGCATTCGATGATAATTATCACAGTGCCAAAAATACAGGGGCATACACCTACTTCTTGGCAATTCTATATGAGTGTATGTCAAAATATCTCTTACCAAACAAAATTTTAAAAACTACTAATTTCAAAGGAAATTATAGGTTAAATCTTAATAAATTGTATAGTCCATAATCTTTCACAAGATACCTGGCAGCCTGCAAGCATATCATTCACTTTTGACACCAAACATACGTGTAACATTTCATCTGTTGAATTAAAAGCTGTTTTAGGTTGTTACAAATCAAGGTGAGAAAAGGAATTCATTTTAAAATGAATAAAACGTCAGCATTTGTTGATAAGTATACATTCTGTAGTTTTTTAATAAAAATTGCAAGGTGCAAGGTTCATCTATTGACTAGGAAGCTTGAAAACTGATTTCACGTTACGTTTGAAGCTGTTCCGAGTTTTCATTTTGACATCTTAAGACACAAATACCAAAGGAGCTTTTCTGAACCATTTGACTACAGCACAGAGCAACAAAAATGAAGGATACTGTAGCTTAAAATACTTCTGCTTACATAGAAAATATCTGCAAAACTCCTTTTGTCTGTTGAAACTTTCCTGTTCAAAAAGAAATTTATCATAAAATCTTTCCAGTATATTTTGAAATCAATTGCTTGCACTTTTAAATTTCCCTCTTGCACTAGAATTCAACTGTTTCACAAGATGCTAAAAGTTATATATTTTTGTTTAAGAATAAATATTCTCTACTTCATCTGAAAAGAAGATTGGGCCATTGCTTTAGCTGATTGTAAATCACTCAACTATAGATTATGTGCTCAAGGTCCCAACAAGTTTACATTCAATCAAGAAGTTCTTGGGCAGAGGGGAAAATTTGCCTTTAAATGTAATATGGCTTCATCAATAAATGGGGAAAAAAACTGCAACTCCATATCAAGTTTAATTCAGGACTCTTTGAGATATTACGCATGCCATTAGTTCTATGATTTTACAACAATACCTAGTCTTAACATAAACACAATCACAACTTTTAATGGTGGATGTACTTCTGCTCATAGATAACAGCAAATTCCCAAGGCATGACATGAGATGTTAATCCAGCTGTAGAATCAGGAAGTTGTTTATAGCATCTTTGGCAATGGTCTGGGATGATCACAAAAATAATGTAGCTGCCACAGTACTGCATAAGGTAAGCGTCAGCAGGTGAAATTTCCAAAATATCCAAAAAGTTCACGCATCATACTATCCAGCATTTCATTTAGATTGGAACTGTGAAAGACTGCCTCGGGCAAGGAAGGCCATGTACAATATGAACCCCACAAATGGCTAAAGCAGTGGTGGCCTGTGTACTCAGAAATTTGGTAAGGTGACTACCAGTGATGGTCCATGAACTAAAAATATCCAGAATGTCTAGTACTGACCAGGGATACTTGCTTAAAACAATGCAAAGGACATCTCAAAATGAACTGATGCTCCTGAGATTCATAAAAGCAAAGCGCTTACTTAAGTGTTATGCAGAAAAATCCTATGAGTCCTTTTCACTGATGAAAAGGTTTTCAGTGTTTAGGAGGCTTTCAATGCTCAAAATAACAAGTTCAGGAGAAGTCGGCAAAAAGGCTCCCAGAAACCATCTGACTGCATCAATCATGCCGTGGTAGGATGTGAGTTACAAGGTCCAACTGACCTCCATTACTATCCTTTGATATTACAATAACTTTAATAAAAATAACCCTAGGAACAGTTTTCTTAGAGTTTAATAAGATTTTATTTTATTTATGTTATTGTAATAACTTTATTATTATAATAAGTTTTTATGATAAAGGGGTAAAAACATCAGTCAAGAGTACCATGAGACAATGCTGGAGAAACTGGTCAGGAACCTCAACAACTTCTTCCACACTCTGAACTGGAGCTTTCAACAAGATTTGGCCCCAGTACAAAAAGCTGTACTATCACTGATTTCTCCATAGCACAACATTTCTGGCAAAATAACCACAAATTCCATGAGAACCAAAATTCTTATAAGCTTTTCAAAAACTCATAGAATTAGAAGTGTGGGAAAATATATTCATAAACAAAAACAAAGAAAATTTAGTTCATTTTGACCTTCCAAACAACAATAACCTTATAACCAAATGCGTAAAATCTAGAGCAACATCTTAAAGAGCACTAGGAGCTGACATTGGAACCATGCTGAACAGTCAGGCAACAGTCTTTGAAACAGTAGTGGAACAAAATTAGTGAAATTTGAGTGATTTCCTCATATGAATTGCAACATTATACTATATTTCACTGTGAAAATTCCCAGTATTTAAAAACTAGGAATTTACAAATTCCTAGCACATTTCAGGAGTATTAAATAAAAACAAATTGAAATATCAGCAATTACAGCACATTTTTGGTCTAAATTCTTAGATGACATTAAAAAAGGAGTTGAAAGTATTAAAAACAACAAAGAGCCCAACAGAATTAGTTACTTAAAAAAAAAGTTCATTCTCAGAAACACAGATATTGCCATGAATTTTGAGATCCAACAACTGGGTTGTCTGAGTAAACTTACTGCCATCATCAGAAGATATATGAGTATCCATAAATAAAACAAATCAAATCAGAGGATATATGTCAGTCAGCTGATGATGGGAGTGATTGCACTTGAAACATGTTCTGGACATTAAACAAGTGAAGTAAATAATGTTAGTATTACTGACTATTATGCTCAAATCATATAACTACACTAGATAAATTATGCATATAAACCATTAAGGAACCACAGCAGATTGTATTTAATCTTCTTCAGATAGCAGTAGTTTCAACAATATGCTTTTCAGCAAGATTCATTTTCGAGATAACACACAGAGATTGAAAGGTTTCTTGATAACTTTCCTGGGAGGTACATGAAACAAAGGGGTTTTAGTAGTATACACTAAGATCACCCAATGTAAAACCATCCCACTCTTATTTGTATAAATATCTTAAGTATGTCATTGTCTCTTCTGTAACACACAATTAGAGAGTGGATTTCAACTGTCTGCATATACAATGAAACAAGCGTCATCTCTTATTTTGAGATTCATATTTAGAATTTACTCAATTAAGATAATAATGATAATTATAGATATTTCTGGTACATGAGTTTACATTCTATAAACATCATTCATTCTTGTTCAGTGCCAATTCATTATCCTACAGATTTCTGGATTAAATGAATAGCATTTATACACCTCAAAATCATGGACACTCCTTAATTTTGCAGGACTAGCAGCATAGTATTCAATTTGTAACTATACTCGTCAATTCCTAAACACTGCTAAAAATTTGTGTTGCTGCAGACATTCTGAACTCTTAAATATAATTTTAGTTTACACAAATGCCTTGAAAATAGCTACATACAGGACTGAATGAATAAAATTTAACTCTGAACAACATTTTTGCCTCTCGATCTTAAACTTTTTTGGGCTTTTTGGATGTGGTATACTGTCAATTCATATTTATGTGGACCTGGCATTTTGTCCGGCACTGTGGCAAACATTTTCAGAAGAATAAAATGTCTACTTGACACTGATTTCAACTTGACGCTTCCTACAGCCCCAGTCTACCCAGTGACATGGGAAGGGGGAGTGGCATGGTCATCTGACCTCAGTTATTGACATGAATCCTCATTATTGAAATCAGCCACTGAGTGTAAAGTAGACATTTTATTCCTCTGAATAAAGATCTGCTATAGTGTTTGGACGAAACATCAGGTCGCCATAAATATGAATTGACCATTAGACCAAACCCAAAATGCCTGGAAAAGTTTGTTACGATCCAGGAATCCGGTCATGAAAGCCTACATATGTATTCTTGCTTCTCATATTTGTCTGTACGTACTTGTGCCTATTGATCTGTTTCCAGGTTGTATGAAGGAATGAAGGAGTAATAGATTGCTCCCGTCTGAACAATTTATAAATATTTTTCGTCATTTTAACAGTTGATCTATAAAGGGCTAGTGATTAATTTGTGTAGGATATCTGTCTTAATTCAGCTGCCCTTTGTTATACAGAAAAGTAATGGCAACATAGTTACTGTTTCACACTAAATTTATTTAGGTTACTTTTGGCATAACATACTTCAATTATAATCCACTGGCATATCAACAATGCATTGCCAAATACAGGGTTTGCTCTATCTGCATCACCATTTCTGGATATAAGTCTTACAGATCAATCTAAAGTTCTTTGGATGTGAACTCTAGATTGAAAACAATTGCCTCATAGGGTTCTTTGATTTTTTCAAGTAATTAATATAGTAAAATGTATTTACTCTTATATGATAAGGTACAGTATGCACCAAAATTATGCCTTCATGATCGTAATAAATGATAAGCATTATTTTCAAAAGAGCCTGCAAAGCATGGCTTCTTTTTTAGCATGGCAAATCTATATGTGGCCTTTCACTTCAACACTGTTTAAACTTAGGTGAGTATGAACATAACTATTTTTCATCAATTATGACAATGTAATGAAGAAAGGGTTCACCTTCATGTTCATTTTGCTCCAGATGCGATCTTGTTGTCTCAAATGACTGTCACTTTCCAATTTCAGTCAGATTGTACTGAACTCAGTGGGCACAAACTCAACATTTTCAGTTTCTTTATTAAAATTTTAATAAACAAATATTAAGTTATGAAAATTTCCTCACATGTACAGTGCCCATCTTCTTCCAATAAAGACCTTACAGTCTCAAAATGGAAATCATCTGTTGCAACAATGGGTATGTTCATAGTTTTCCCTTGATTGACAAAATACTTTCACCCATCTTGCAATAGCTTTGTATGGTAGGACATCTCTGCCATAAGCTTCCTGTAATGCCCTAAAGAACTGATTCTCTTCCTTTCCTCTTGCAATTTGAATTTTTTATGAAAACCTCTGTTTATACCTAATGAACTTTTTTTAGGATGGTACTGCTTACTACAAATCAGAAACAGTCACTATATTTACAAAATATGTTTATTTTGAGACTTTCAATATTGCAGATTAATGAAAAATTGCTGCTCTCTAGTGTAAAACAAGATTCAAGTGGTCATCTCTAGGAACACCAATTTACAGCATGGCTGCCATTACTTTTCGAATGTCCTAGTTCAGATGGCAAAGCACCTACCACGACCCATCAGACCCAGGTTCAATCCTAGTTGAGAGACTGGTATGAATAAGATCCTTAAGAGTTTTTCTTACAAGCAACAATACATTATTTTGTATTTTATTTGCATAATGTATTGCCCTAACTTTAATAGTCTGCAAAAGATATAAAATCCTTTTTCTACCAAAAAAAAAATGCTGTAAACATTATAAATGTGTGCTATTTCTCAACAGATATTCGCTACCTATTTCTTATGATACAGTTTTTATCTTCTTTTGTCCTCTAGTTTTCTATACTTACCCTGTCATAATACATAACATAGGTAATGAATTACAGGAAAAAGAAAGAGTAAAGGTAAAAAAAAAAATCTTCAAAAAATACTATATTACTTGGAAGGCATTAACTTCATGGAAAATTCCACTAAAATGTTCTTTAGCGTAGGCCACTAGAATGCATGACCTATCACAAAACACTTAAAGCTTTCTAGTTACATTAATGTACTATGGACAGAGCAAGTTGGTTTGGATCAAATATTCCATTCCATAATGAGTTTTCATTTATAATGATATGTTTAACACAGTCAAAGTGTCAACACTCTGAAGTTCAAAGATGGTTTAAAATAAAACTTCTTGATATTAGGATTCCAGATCATTTCACAATATAAAATTTGATTAAAATTTTCAGAGGAGTAGAAACATTACTTGCTTTGTTAGAATTCATTATTTTAATTAACAATGACAAATATTTTCTCTGTTTCTTAAAAAATTAGCTGACATTCTGCAAATGCCATATAGCAGTTGTTTACTGTGATAATCCCCATTGATGCTACAAGACACATTTCAAAAGTAATGGCCATCATTCATTGCTCAATATAAAATAAATTAAAAAAAAATGTTATTGTTTTTGCAAATATTGTACATGCCCACTTTCAAACACTTTGTATATTGAAGGACAAGGTTTTAGATGCCTTGTGCATGTCTGGGAATTAACCCACTTTATCACTGCTGCTTTCAACTCTTCACTATAATCAAATTTAGAGAATGAAGCCATTACTTGAAGTGAAGAAAAACATGGAAATCACTGGGTGTAAGTACTGGGCTATATGATGGATGCTTAGAAAGTTCCATCAAAATTCCTGAATCTTGCTAATAGTTCTGACAGCAGAGTGTGGACATGCATAGTCATAAAGGAAAACAATTACTGATGACAACTCCCCACAGACCTATCACCTCAGCTTAGAAAGCACTTCACAGTACTCTTGCTCTGTAATTGTTGCTCCTGGGTCCCTTAAATCTACAAAGACACTATTTTTTTGGTATAAGAAAAGAATGACCATAATTTTCTCTGCAGCTTGAATTTCTTTTTCTGTGGTGAAGTTGAATGGCAGCATTTCGTGGATTTATCTAAATTCAATTGCCATTATGAGAGATACCAGTCACAATATGAGAAAAAAGTTCATATCCTACCCAAAATGCACATGTAGCTTCCATTCTTTCATTTTTGTGCATGGCAGTCAACATTTTAAGGACCCATTTTGTACAAAGTTTACAATATTTAAAATTTTCAGTGACAATTCTAAACAATCTACTCTGTGAGTTTCCTTGCACTGATTGTTTAACAGCCATTTTCTTGTATGGTCTTCCTTAAATGACAACACCATTATCTTCACTCTTTACAACTGACTCATAAACATTGCACATTTCACAGTGAATTTCAGGAGCACTCTTACTTTTTGGTATTGAGAAGTCAAATCAGCAAATGCATGTTGCAACTAGCAGGTTGCTTATTTTTACATCCATTGTAAACCAATGTCTTGCAAAGCAACAATAGCACGCTAATGAATCAGCTGAAGCTTCTACACATACCTAATCTGCCCAAATGTTGCCAACTTTGTTGTATGAGTGATCAGCCCATATTTTATTAATAAGCCTTATATGTAGCACAATTCAGTCTGGTTTTGAAAATAAATTTTTAAACACAATAAGAAGATGCAATATTAAAAGTATAAATGAGCCCAAGATTGTGGTACACTAATGACAGGAGCCAACACAAAGTGCTGCTCTGTTAAAACAGGATCTTGAAAAATAAATTGAGGATGTGTGATGGTTAAAGGATTTACTATGTGCCGAAGAACAGTGAATTTTTATACTTGATTTTTCCTCACTGCACTACTTTCTCTGACTGTCAATTATATTCGACAATATTAAAAAAAAATAAAAATAAAAAAAAATATAAAAAAAGATTTATACACACTGTTTATACTCAGCTGAAGAACAGCACAAGTGCCACTTCACCGGTCCTCGGCACAAACAAAGAAAAATCACTTCAGTAGTTTCAAAAATTGTACTTTATTCATTCTGCTCTTCTTTTTTTTTCTTCATTTCTCATTTATAATATTCTGTATGTTATAATGATGGATGAAGGACAAATGTACTGTTCACTATTTGTATAAAGCAAGATATATACAGTGTATTTGAGACTCTATATGATTGACAGCCAGAGAAGACGCAGACTTCAGAAGGAGGTACTACTGTTTTGAATTCCTCTTATGAAAACATGAGCTATAACAGAAACTCTATTTAATTTTGGAAAATGGCTAAGTATTTTCTAAAGATAATTTTGTAAAGTGAACAGGAAACTAAATGTGTTAAGTATAAGTAATTACAATATTACATTTAAAATGCTCAAACTTTGATATGAACTCTATTACAGTTCCCCTATTTTTGTTTCTTATTACTTTTTATTAATTTTGGCAGTGAAATTAAATCAAATCTGAGTGATACCAGCAAGATTTACAATCTGCTTCCTCAATCACTCAAAATTTGTTTTTTATACAATGTAAAAATGCTGTCAAATTTAATTCAAGCCTCCATCTACTATGGCTATTTGCCCCCCCACTTAAGAAATATGTACACTATATATTTTCAATTTATGTACAGTTTTTTTTTCTTTTCTTTTCTTTTTTAGTTGCTCAAAGCTACAATAGATTATAAGTTTCATTATTCTAACTCACATCTGCAACATTTATACTTGTCGGTGTGCATAAATTAAGATCTAATACATTCTAATAACTGCTTACCCTATACAAGGCATACTTAAACTAAGTTTTAAATGTGATGCACTAAACCTTTATGTTTGTTTTTCTACAGTATATTTGGATCTGCAAGAACACTCAAACAGAACCTATGAATTTTAATTTCCTTATGATTTATTTCAGTAAGCACTTTTAGTGAGCTACACAGCAAAAGTGAACTACAATTTATGTTTAGTGTAGAAACTTGGTGTTTGTAGAAAATTACTTTGTACTTCATGATGGTTTGCAATTAAGAGAATTTAAGTGCCTTTCTTAAAACTATCAAATTACATTAAAAAGAAATGGACTTATCAAGTCCTATATTCTGCTGTGCATTTTCCTGAAAGTGCTCTTCACTGTCATATTATTAAAATTTCCTAAATGGATATTAAACAACAGGGCCACAATAACTGCACATGAATGAATAAACAAAAGTATACTTCTTTTTAATGCAAGAACAAAACACAGTTCTTGATAACTTCTAAATATTAATCTAATGCAGCCATAAAGCAGCTTTTCACCAAGACAATTTTGTCCAAAAATTGCATATAGTCAATTGCATCTGTTTATCATTTATCATAAGCCCATTAAAGAAAAATGCAATTTGTGTAAGGGGCAAAATATTACAAGTTTTATATGTAGTCTTGCCATAAATACTGCTACAAACTTTTAAAAGGAATGGTACCAAGTGTTTTGGTGATCAGATATTTCACTATGTCTTCAGTTGGTAGTCAGTAAATCCCCTATTATGTATTGAGTGCAGTATATATAAACTTTACAGTGTGCACTAACAACCAGTGCATATCAGTTGTCAGCATAGGTGTGACACACACAGGGGGGGTTTTAATATGTCAATCAATGATATGACATACAGAAGTTCTTTTAGACACAAACTGGATATTTCAAGCAGTCTTATAGAGTGATGCCTCAAATTCCAGAATAACATTCAAAGTCCTACATATCAGGAACTACAAAATGTTAGATGTATGTCAATATGAACTTTTTATGTTATTTGAGATGTATCAACCTAAACCCATACTCTTTGTATATCTTAGCATGCAATTTGTCTTACAAAACTGTCTGGGCACAAAGCACTACTGATTAACAAAAGAATAACAAATAGAAAATCTTAAATTTAAATTTAAAGAAGGAACATTTTATGCAGGTACTGTGGTCATTAACTTTTATAACATCTTTGTTCAAAAACAAACCAAACACAACATAAATAACCACCCACCAAATTTGTACTTGTTGCTGGTTTTAAAAATGTGCCCTGGCTGCTTACACTATAAGCTGTGAAAAACTGATTGTCATAACCATAACAACAATACCAGGACAAGGCTTGCTTATGCATTGTTACACCATTTAACCACACAAAAAGTGTATTGCAGATTATAACAATAATACATGACAAATGTCAACAAGTAATTCATACATGGCTATTGAAATGTACAAAGATATGATGAAAGTGGCTTCAGATCAGCCCTTGAACTGTGAAAGTTTATGCTGGAAAATGAGAAATATCTCATTACATACAGTTCATCTGATAACACATCAAAGTTATACTATATGGGTGTTGTTTAAATTATTCAACTCAGAATAAAAACAGACATCCAACAACACTGTTCATTTCAACATTTATTAACAATTGAATTAATGTCAGCATCTTTGTAACAAGTCATCGCTGCTGGTATAAATGGATGGGTAAATGGTTGTACAGTACCACATACATATGTACATGCACACATACATGAACACACACACACACGAACAGTTGAACAGTGTTATAGTAACATTGTGCAATAAGGTTTATAGCAACCAATTAACTCCCAAATGCCATTTATTTCATCTTAACAAGTATAGTTTAAATATTGTACTTACAAAGCTGTTGACAATGGAGTGGCAATATGGCAAAGGCAAGTATAGTCTAATTAATTAAGGGATCCATTATCTAATTATGAGATTACAGAGGAACCATTACAAGCTCATTGTATTTTGCTATTGGCCAAGTTTTCCAAAATGAATACATTTAAAAATTATAACTGTGATGAAATGTGTGATCTTGCATACAGTTCCCAGACAATTTGTCTATTTTTGTATTTCTTGATTTTTGCTTTATCACTACAAAATGCATCTTATTTTATTCAATAAATTTGTTTTTTATCAGTAAGATATATTTATACTGTGCTCTCATTCTACTATGCAATCACAGGTTTTTATACACTAGTAGAAACCAGTTGATCTTCAATGGATGCATGATTCCTGCTGAGACTATAGTTAAAGTTCTGCTAATGCAGGCAATTCAGCTTACTCAGCTGTGCTTATCATATCAACTTTTTTAGTTGCATTTCTGTGGAAAGTGCATGTTAGACAAATATTCTATGTTTGTGTATTGTTGATTTGGTTTATTTATGGATGCCCTTTAACACCTCAGGTCATCAACATTCCATTCAATTTAGGACATGAAACAGCTGATAAATTTTGGCTCAGAGGCTTCGTCTTTCAGACTTAAGGTTTTTTTACATGCCGCAAAAGACTCGCAGCTTTATTTCCCTTCCAAAGGAAGCCATACTTAGGATTTTTACACCCAAAAAATCTGTACAAAATCAATACTACACTACACTACATAAATTGCAGTAACATATAAATGACAAACTTTCTGTACAGCATCCAACCCACATGAAGAGAAAAAATATTTTCTGAAAAATATTCTAATGAAAATAATACATTATCATCATCCTACAGTGATGGCAATCTGGAGTTGGACTGTCTCTAACAATGCCAAATGTGCTACCAAATCAAGAGAATATCTTATTCACATAACTTATCTCATTAATAAATAATTCCAAATCATTCCCACATACATGTAATTTGTACCTGCTAGACACAAACTCAAGAATAGCAGTCAACAATTTGAAAGTCTGATGAGACATCAAGTATGATGATCAACAGATCCAATCTTGCCATCAGATTGCAAAGTGTAGGCCTTGCATCTTAATTTGATACACCATTTTGAAGATGACGAGGATGAAAGTGATGAACAGTGTGAACACATTACACACATCACTGTCAGAGGAAGGCAAAATTTTAAATCCATTTTACTATGAAAATAGAGCCTTGGAAAGTGTGCCCTCATTTAAATAGATTGCAATGTATTCCAACAACTGCATCCAATTTTTGCAAGAATGAACAGCAGCAATAAAAGTTAGGAATGAGCATCATATACGTTTTGCTGCTTACTATGGTGTCACTTTTCAACCTAAAAGTACAGAGATAACACAGGGAATATTTCTATATTTACAAAAGATTTCTAAAAAAACTGAAGCTTGTAAAAGCAAGATACTTTAAATGCGTACTTCAAATACATAGAAAACACTCAGAGCTACAAAAACCTTCTTGGATCACATAAAAGGCTATTTGATCTGCGGAAAATTACAGAAAGCTGGATAGCACTAGAAAACGCAAGAGGCATTCATATCACCTCAATAATGGTAGCATCAACCCAACAAGAATAGAATACTAAGCATCTAATCTGCATAAAATCTGCTGCACATTCAACAGAGAGAGCTTTATGAGGGCAAATCAAAAATTAAGTTTACTTCTATTGTTAATCCAAAACAAAAGGCAGGTAGCTTGCTACAATTGTAAACTCACTAGTGTATAATCCCCCTCCCATGATTCTATTACACAAAAGTGCAAATTCTTATAAAATATGGAGCTGTAACCTTTTATTATACAAAATAATGTGCAACATTTGTAAAGAATTAATAAAAAGTTACAAGTAACATCATATAAGATCAAAATGGAGAAACAGCTGTTTTCCACACATCATCATAACTCAATTAGATGTCTACTCTTTAATAAATTCATATTTTAATGAATTATTATCATTTCTGCTATATTGTGCGATATTTTTTCTCAGAAATAATTACCATTTTCACTTTATTATGTACTTGTCTGTTTTGTAGGGGTGTTGGGATTACCCAAGTGTTCTCCGAGGGGGGGTTAGTTTGCTTGAATTAGGATGGGAAGGAAAGAATTAATTATAGAGCAATGAAGTAATGGTATCGTATCTCAAATTAGATAGCTCAAATATATTAAAGGAATGTCTGAAATATCAAAAAGAGGTCTTGGGAAGGAACAGGTGATATGGGGAGATGGGTAAGGTACTAGAAGAAAAAGATTTGGGGAATATATGGAGAGCAGGTGAAAGTAATGTTAATGGGTTTTGGAACGTAGTGCGCAAAGGATAGAAAATATCGAAAAGCAAGAGATTTGGGCTAGTTTAGATGATAAAAGTTCTTTGGTCGTATATAAAAGAATTTAACAAAATCTGGGATGAGAGAAATATATTGAAAATTGTGGTATGATGGGTTGGGTATGGATGTGTACAGGAGTAATACTCCTGAAAGGATATAGAGGAGATGATAATGTAATGATAGATGTACTATGTATGGGGGAGTAGTCAGTGTCTCATCATTTATTGGAATGCTAGAAAGTCAAATGGTGGTGGGAAAAAGTTTGGGACAGTAAATGGAACAATTTACAGAAAGATTTAGTGTTAAATAAAATGTTAAGTAACAAGAGTGTAAAAAACATCCAGAAAATAGGAGTTTTTTGGTACAATTATGGAGAAGTGGGAACGAAATACAAAGAAAGTAAAAGGAGGAAGTTTCTTGGTCAGACAACCATGTGATTAATGATTGGAGGATGCTGCTAGAATCTAGAGTAAAAAGAGTAGGTTAGTAATGTTTGTAAAGATATAGCAGATATTGTAAATTGGGGATATATTGTTGTAACAAATTGTAAAGTTAATTGTGGAATAAATTCATTCATTCGTGTACTGTCAATATTCAAGCATAATATTTCACTCTGAGATAATGGTCGCATATTTTCATTCATATAGCTATATTACAGCATCAATTTTAGTTGAGAAATGGCATACTCAAGCTTCCCATTGCACTTAATCATTAATTTTATTAGTCCATTTGATCATTTACATTTATATACTTTATTTATACCTTTTGGCAATCACATTTTATTGCACAGAACATTGTGAAAATGGTGCCAAAAGATACTAAATTATTTAATTTAAAAGAGAATAAGGCAAGAAAGGAAATGATTTTCAAGCAGAAAACTTAAAAAGCAACATAAACTAAGATTTGGTTTGAAATATGCATTTGAAACAGGAAAGACCAATGTCAGTCATAAGTCGTACATTAATTGCATTGTCCTAAAATGTTGAATTGTTTTATATATATATATCATTACCATCACTTCACATATTTAGGTCAATAGATTCCCTAAATTATTAAAAACTGCACTAATAGTTGAAGCTGCAACATTCCTATACCTGTAGGAAAATCTTTACAAGTTACTAAAGACTAATATTTCTGTGGAATAAACTACATATAAAAAAATCACTTGTAAGTATGCAGTTTTAAAGCATAAGTGTAGAAGAAATCTTTACAGAACAGTATGCTATTAATAACTACAAGTTACATGCTCATAAACTTGTAATGTATTAGTAATGAATAGGGCCCAGGTGGCTCATGGCAATGCTTGCCTGTGCAAAAGAGAATAAGTGCAGCAACTGTTACAAAATGAGCGATCAAGGAAGAAAGTGCACATAGTTATTCAATTTCTGTGGACAGAAAATACAGAAACTGTAAACATCCACTGATAGATTATGTCCAATGGGAGCAAAATTGATGCTTTGAATTTACAGAAAGTCAAATAGCTACAAATAGTCTGCTGACAACTAGTGTTGGCATATGTTCCCCACTCACCATTGAATTTCATCTGTTTGGGAAATTGGAGGAAAAAACATCTGCGGAGTAGGAGACTTCAACTCTGTCACAGATAAAATGCTGAAATGGGGCAACAAACAGGCCACCAGTTTTCATCATGTTATGGAAAAACTCATTTTATACTCTGACACATGCTTCAATAACTTTGGTGACTATGTGTAAAAATAAAGCAGTGGTGTTGAAATAGAACAATCTTGACATCTTCAAAAAATTAGTGAAACTTACTTTTTGACTTATTCTTACATGACAGGCTGTCACAGGTAAGCAGCAGTCAAAGATGATAATTGAATGGAGCATGATGCACAGCTTGTATCTCAAAGAGACCGTTTTAATGGATGTCATTAACTCAGTTTTTATGCTGAAGACTAATAGGAAAACTATTACATTTTGTATTTTACTTTAAATTATGAATTTAATTTACATAACCACAAATATGAAACAACTCAAGAGTACAACAGATTTCAAGAATGCATGTAAGCTACATGTTTCTGCAGTAATTTCCTTGCAGTGTTCTCATGCTTTTATTGCAGGCATTCTCATTCTTAATGCATTATTATTTACTCAATGAAGCTATAACCTAGTTCAACTGTATAAATATATATTTATATATAGCTCTTGGGTTTACAGAACAGCATCAACAAGTTTTAAATGCATTAAATATACAATATTCTATTTCCAATTAAAATTAGAATTATAATGCATCAATTACAGGAAAATTGATAGAATTTACAAAGTTCAATTATCCAAATAATGCAATTCCCATTCTTTCATTACTAGCTTTATAAGCTCATTATTTTATATACAAAAGCAATGTTTTAATTACTTTAATATTAATGAACCTCTACTAAGTTCAAAGAAAAAAGATATCTATAACTTATTTAAAGAAATATAATAGAAAACAAGTTCATAAATTTATCATAGGCAACAACCCTTAAAGTAAAACATAGCTCAATACTTTCAGGGATTAACTGGAAAATGTGCATAACTATAAAATACAGTGAGATTATTCACATAATGTACTGTTACCAGCAAACACTCCATGGTGGGTAACATTGCTATACTTCCAAAAGTTTTTCTACTCAATAATGACTAGTAAATTAGGATGAGTGTTATTCATGATTTAAGTCATATTGAGAGGTAATTAAAGTGAATTTTCATTCAAGCACACATGGTTATACTGTGCTCTGAACAGCCAGTACATGTCATAAGGTCAGGGTTACAGTATGCTTCTTGTTAAAATTTTCTCATTTTGTTGAGGACTGCTCCTAACAAAATGAATATATAACTGTTTCTGTCTTGGAAGCAAAGCTGAACTGAAACAACAAATGAGCTTTCTGACCATTGCTGCAAAAGCAAAATTCACCAAGATGCACCAGAGCAACAACAATGGCAGCAGAGACCAAGGAGTTGATGGAAATGACAAGAAGTGGAAGACAAATTTCTAGGGGTTATGAACTAACTCGAATACCTGTTTTCCTATTCAAAAACTTGATTAGGGTGCATCAGTCATTAATTATAGAATGGAGTATATTGAGTATTACAAAACAAGATACAAAATTAATTGAGAAAGCATCCCAGTTGATATAAGATTAGTAATCATCTGCAACCAGGTGATTATGACATTCATATATATGATAGCACAGCAATCACATACTTTAATTTTCTGACAAAGCTTGGTTTCATTTAAAAAGTTGCTCTCATCTCTATAACAATCAACACTGGAGTACAGAAAATCTTCAACAATTTTATAAGACTTCCTCACACAGCTCAAAAATAATGTGTGATGTGCCATATGTTCTGGAAATATAATGCATCCTTACTCTTTAATGCTGCAAATTAAGTTGGGGCAGTACATCTTATGTAGTGTTATAGTAATGTTTTTATTTTTATTCCAGGAATGTGGACAGGCCTATTTGCAGTACAAACACTGCTGAAACAGGACATCAATTAAATAATCTCACTGTAGGTTTTATATAACAATGCACCAAAAACACCATCACTCTACAGTGACAGGATAATGGTGATGAGACATAGACAGATCTACAAGTGTGATTGCTTTAAATATTACAATGCAATTCTTTTTAAAGCAACCTTGTGACATATGAACTCTATTATAAAACAGCAAACATACCACAGAATGTATTAAACAATACTTATATACCTTTGCAATTATAAAAGTTTTTGTTCTAACAGTTTTGTTAAAACTAGATGATTATGATGAAGAGATGGGACTTCATGATGATAAAAGTGACACAATAATACAACAATGGGGAATAAAATTATGCACAAATTTATAAATCAAACACACCAAAACAGTTATTTTAGACAATGAAGGTAAACCATTTGAGAAACTATTATTAATGTATTTAAAAATATATCATGATGATATAATCTAACAACTGGTAATTATAAGATAATTAATGATCAATGATCTTGATTATAGTTAGCTACAGAATAATATCCTATAGAGTTGGTTTGGTTACAGTTGTACTTCACTTATTTGATTTTTTTAATTGGACATGTTTTGGGAACATTTGCTTCCATCATCAACAGAATATCAACCCGAAACATGTCCAATTAATAAAACCAAGTGAAGTATGTTGGCAAACTAAATCAATATGAATATTATTTTACTATATTTATATAATTTTGAAGTTGTTTACAGTAAATAAATATTATATTTAAACTAATACAATGTGGGTAACTTTTCTACACACTTCACTTGCTATCTTTAAGTTAGGACAATGTTTTGGGAACAAGCATCCTTAAAGATAGTAAGTGAGGTGTGTAAAAAAAGCTACCCACATTGTATTAGTTGAAATTATTTTACTACTTCACTGTTCAAGAATATAAGTTCAAAGCTACAGAATATTTATCCATGGCATAAACTTTCATAAACAGCAGCATAAAACAAACTTTGCCTTCCAATGAATGCCTCTCTCAAAACATAAACCAACACTACAAATGGGTGAACCTTTATCAAATGAAAGAGGTCTCCAAAAGGACACTAATTTCTTACCACCAACCACATCTCAGAAATCCTATATCCTACATCTTATGCAGTGGTTAACCCCAAATGGGAGCTATGCAATACAGCCTGACTGACTTACATTTAGCCTGCTATTTCACCTTACAGATAATAATAGATTTTCTTATCTCCAAAGGAGTTAGTCAAGTTACTAGCCACAGTAAGAATGACAAAAATTTTAATGTTATATATATGCAGAAAGCGTGGAAAACTGCGTAAATCTCCAAAAGCAAATTTTCATGGGAGAGAAAACAAAGTTTGGAACTGCTACCAAAATCAAGAATTAATGTTTAAAAATGGTTTTCCTGAGACATGGCATTTTAAACAAGATCTTTCAAATAGAAATGTTACTATGCTCTGTAATTTTGACCTAAATCAGTTTTTCCCTCTATTGTACAGCTGTTTAGGTGATTTACCTCCTTATGTTCACATTAAACAACAAACTTTGAGTCAAACATTAACCATTTATTTTTATTCTTGTGGGAATATTATAGTATATTTAATTGAACATATTTTGTTATAGACAACTATTTTGAATTACACATCTAAGAACATAATACTTCAAATCCTATAGAGAAAAATTTAAAATATGCACGTAAAATAGATTTACAAATATTTAATTCCAAATGTTTCTTAAAATTTGCCTCTTTTTAACAACATTAAACATACATTTATTTGAATTCTTATTGCACAATGTCAAAAACAAGACATTAACTATATTAATGAGTATAAAAAGGCATGGTAATCAGATGGCGGGGCTGTACGCATTGTTAACTCCATCATTTGGCTGGCTCCTTTATTGTGGAGAAGCCCAAATGTCCACTTCCATGGCAAAACAGAGAAAATGATAACAGCTTTTAAAAAAATTGTAGTATCAATTATTGCCACTTATTTGTTTTGGGTATTACCCTTAAGATTAATACTGCCAAAAGTAGTTTTCATTGTAGAAAAAATTATTCAATGTTTCGTAAAACTTGACGCTGGCATAATAACACAGACGTGAAAAAGAGCATTAAACTTAACTGTCTTCCTCATTTCCTTAGGTGAAGAGAAAGGCCTGCAGTAATTCACTTACCAGGGTTTTCATGCCACTAACCAAAATCAAAAACAAGGAGAAATGTTCAAGTAACTGGATTTATAATTTTTCCCTCCCACATTCTGATGGTGAAAAATAAGCATAGTCAATTTACCTACGATATTACCTCAAACTGCATTTCACATGTTTTTTACAGTTCTATATCTCTGCAACTAAATGGAATTAGACTTAGCAGATTTTTCACTATGTGAAACTCCTTGTGGAGAATCTTGGATGCCAATAACTCATTTTCCAAAAAATTGGACTTGCCCAATTTTTCAAACTCTTTGCAGATATATATTGTGTGTATGTATTATATATATGTACGTGTATGTGCACATTCACATGCTATAATGAGTGCAACTTTTAACATATCCTGAATTATTCCAGCATGTTTTTACATTTTTGTGCAGATATTATGCCTTAAATCAAGTTCTACTAGCTGCATGTTATGAAGGTTTCTTGAAGCCAGGTAAGAGATATCACTTGCTGAACTATTTAGTCATGGTCATTTAACTTCAAGCATTAGGCTCCTGATCTATTCTGGCCCCACTTATCCATCTTTTACTATTAGAAATGAAGTGATTTCTAAAATGAAAAGTGATTATGATCAAAGCTCACCTTTCTAATCACAAGTGTTCATTTCTCAAATGGTTCATCAGTATGTGTATAAATATTTACATTGTGCAATCCTTGTATAATGCAATCCATATTGTTAACTGATCATCTGTTACATTGCAAGCTTTTCATAAGCCAATGAAAACAGCAGAAAATGTTTTATATTGTTGGTTACTTATGGTTTAAAAGAGGTATGCAGGATACAGACTTTGTAACACCTTTGCTTCATAAACTGTTATAAATTTTGTAAGTGTTCAAACCAATTTCAAAATATTGAAATAGTAGGACAATAAAAATATAAATATATGTATATGTTGTAAGCCTAATCATCATATTTTGTGCATTTTAATTAGTAATGTAGATACTGTGTGTGTGTGTGTCATGAGATATAACTCTAATTTCTTAATTCTATGTCATCAAAAGAGAAAGTTCTCTGGTGTAACTGTCTAAGGCAGCCCAGCCAGAAATGGGGCAGCACTAAGGAGGCAATAAACCACTATACAAAGGAAAGGACAAGTGTGATGCCACTTCTTAAAAGACATATCGAGGCCGAAGGTTAATAAAGCCCAGGTTTTCAAATAAATAAGGGGAATGAACTCACCAGTGGTTTGTACAGTTAACTTTAAACCATTTAATGTAAACAAATGTTTTGAAAGTAGTTTTGAATAGCAGGAATTTTCACAGTGAAATATAGTATAATATAACAAATTATTATTGAGAAAATCACTCAAATTTCACTAATTTTGTTCCACTTACTTGGACATGTTTCAAAGGCTGTTGCCGTCATTTTCAGCACGGTTACACTGTCTGCCATGCTTTTTTTTTTTTTATTTATTTAAGGACGCTCTTTAACAGTTCAGGTCATCAGCGTCCCATTCAACTCAGGGCGTGAAACGGCCGACAAATTTTGCTCGGAGGCCTCTCTTTCAGGCTTGAGATTCTTTTTTGTACCATAAATGTATGACATGGGACCCACGGCTTTACTTCCCTTTCAAAGGAAGCCATAATTAGGATTTTTACGCCCCGAAAAAATACATCGGTCCTGGCCGGGTTCGTCTGCCATGCTGAAGATGAAGGCAAGAGCCTTTGAAACCTGTTCAAGTAAGTGCAGCAAAATTAGTGAAATTTGAGTGATTTCCTCAATAAAATTTGTTAAATGTTTTGAACTTTCAAATGGTAACAGGTGGCATGCATTGGCAGGTGAATTTGAAACAACCAATAGCAGATTATGTTTTGAAGTTTTAAAGTAAAGAACGAGACTTGCACGTGCTCATGTGAACCCCTTTGGTTTGGTGAAGCTAATGTTTAGTTAATTTAATTCAAATATGTCAGGAGGCATTTGATACGTGAGCATCAATTCAGGTCAAAGATAGAGATCAGAGGAACAGATAGTCAAAAGACCAGATACTCAGTTACAAGATCTATATGCTGTGACACTAATCTTGAAGCCACTTTTAAGTCCTACATGTGCCAACTAAATTTATATTCCATGTAACTAATTCTCTTGCATGCAGAACACCAGAGGACACGAAAGATCTTGTGAATAATAAATGACAATATATGTATCATCTTGGATCATTAACATGGTTGATATCCTCTCCTAGTCCTGTTGAATACAACTCAAAAAATTGCAGAACAAAACCCAGAAATATTATTGTCATGAAGCTTGGACAACAACACCAAAGCAATCAATAATCAATTAATGATATAAATATTGTACTTACGAAGCTGTTGACAATGGAGTGGTAATATAACAGTTTTGCAATAAACTGAAGAAATAGTCAATAGATGCCCTGAAATTTCTAAATTTGCAACATGAATCTATACATTTTACCATAGAAGAAGAAAGAAATGGTTGGCTACCATTTCTAGATTTAAAAATTATAAAAAATGGAATTTGTTTGAATTTTGCAATTTACATAAAAGAAACACATACAGAAAACTACTTAAAAATGAGAGTTATAACCCCATTCCACATAAGTATGCAGTATTTCAGTTTGGCACATAGATTGATGAATATTCCACTCACAGAAGCAGAGTATAAAATAGAATACAAACAAATAATAACGACAGCTGTAATCAATGGTTTCAACAAAGACACAGTGATAAAAAGTATCAATAAATGTAAAAGACAAAAAGGGATAAGAGAAGTTTACACACTAAAAAACACAAAAGAAGAATACAAATTCAAAAGTTTCACCTACCATCCATTTTACAACAAGTTCAAGAAAATTTTCAAAGAACATGGAACAATGTTAGCCCCAAAGAACAGATACATAAAGAATTTATTAGGTTGCACAGTAAAAGACTCCATATCAATAGAACAGAAATCAGGAATTTATGAAATAAAATGGGCAGATTGTGAGCAGAGCTACATAGGCAAAACAAAGAGAAATTTGAAAATTTGGAAGAAAGAAAATTTTAGGAATATTCGGTTTAAACAGGTGGATAAATCAGCAGTAGCAGCTCTCACTTTTGAACCAAAAACCATGAAATAAAACCATAAATTAAAATGCTGAAACATCTTCACAACCCATTGGAGTTATCCATTTGAGAAAAAATTTTCATATTAAAAAATAGAGAAAACCTAATGAATTTCCAGTTTCCTCCTAAGGATGAACTGAGCAATTTCCTACTTCAACCAACAGAGGCTACCACAGAAACATCCGGGTGTCCAGCCATCATTTCGAGTAACGGCGGTTCAGTGAGCAGCTGAAGATGGGAGAGATTCTCCCAAAACCCATCTTACTTTTATGCAAGTAAGTGGAGTTTAGTGTAAAAAAATGAATACCTAGGTTTAGGATAATTAATGATATGCTGCTATAAAATATGGCAATCAGCAACTACATCGCTTCATAATTGGCAACCAACCTGTTGCCAATGACAAAACTGCTTCAAAATTGACACCTATCATGGGGCTGCCATATGCTAAAACCCCTTCAAGCTACTGAAATCAATGGTATACTTTGCAAAGTTTATGGAAATAACGTAATGATGAGGGTAATATAAGACAATGGTGCTGTATGTTAAAAAAGGGGCAAATCAATGTCCATGATGAGGAGAGAAGTGCTGGCCAACATTGTGATTGAAGCTCTGGTTCAGTTGACTGATGAAAGGGTTAGAAAGAACTGCCAATTCACCATTTCAGAACTTTTTCTTCGGTTTCCACAGATGCATCATGCACTTCTTTGCCAAAATATTGCTCAAGAATTAGGCTACTAGAAGTTGTGTACCTGATGGGTGCCTGAATTGTTTTAGAAGAATGCAAGAAACACTCATGGTTGTTATAGGTGATGAGACTTGAGTCTGGTACATGAACTCAAAGACAAAAAACAATTAATAGAGTGGGGCCATGCATCACCCATTTAGGCAAACCAAGCTGGCAAACTATTTTTGACAGAAGCTCATGGCAAATGTCTTTTGGGATAGAAGAGGCATACTGTTAGTGGAATTCTTGGAACATTGTCAGCCATTAAAAAATTTAAGGAGAGCCATTCAAAAAAAGTTCATGGTATGTTGAGCTATGGGATTGAGTTCATTCCTGCCCAAATATGCTGCAAAAATTCAATTGGAAAGTGTTTGGCCACCCTCCAAGCCTTGTCATCTCTTTAAGTACATAACAAAACAGTTTGCATTGTGACACTTTGTCAATGACAAAGAGTTCAAATTCAGCATTGTGGGACAATAGCTTCAATCACCAGGGTAGAATTTTAATGACAGTGAAATTCTGAAGCTAGTTGAGCACTATGATAAATGCCTTACCTAGGAGGAAACTATGTTGAAAAATAAGTCAAAGATTGTACTCTCAAATTTAATTAATAAAACTTGTGTACCTGCATTGATGTTTTGGTAATAACATAACAGAAGTTACTTTATAGATAACCCTCATATATGGTACAATCAGAAAATAACTGAAAATATGTTATGTGTTACAAAACAACTAGTATGAATACTTCTCAGGGAGGTTATATGCTGGCATATGGTAGTAGACCAAACTGACTTGCATCAGAGCTGAATTGGTGTATTGATACAATTTATGGATGCAAAAGGCTTAAAACATACTGAAATTCATTGATGGCTGTTAGTGATATATGCTGAGAACTGTACATGCATGAATGGGTAAATGTTTTTAAAAAATGCCTTAAAGAAGCTTCCCAAACTACTAACTTCTCTGCTAATACCATGGATTTTGATACAGTTCAAGTCATCCAGGAGAATCAACATGCTATGTACATGAAGTGGTTACAGCTTAACATGAGTCATAGCATATTAGGTTGTTTATAAAGAGCTGGGTTACCACAAAGTATGTGCCAGATGGGTGTCTCAGTTTCCCATCACTAGGGTGCTTCCCAGACACTTCTGGGTTTATACAAATGTGAAGGAGAAGCATTTCTCAATCAGTCATCCAAAACCACTTAAAGTTGGATGCAAATCAAGGACCAAAAATTATCCTAGCTTATTGCAAAACCATTTTCAACAGAGTCAATTACAATATATTACTACATCTGCATTATAATAAGATTGCACATTTTAATTTGTCCTGAAGTTATACAATCAGAAACTATACAATGTATCAAAAAAAAAAAAAAAAAAATAAGCAGAAAAACAACTCTGTGACTAGTAAGAAAACATAAATACATATAATGTAGACACACATCACACATACACACAACAAAGAAAGCAAAGTGAATATGAAATGCATCACTCTAAGGGAATGTAGAATGTTTACCCTCTTATGGTGTTTCTAGGGCTAGTGCCTAAGAGAGACATCTTACACTTTATCACAGGATCAATAATAATGGTGTTGATATCTCACTTTAGAAGTGTTAAAATTTCCTATTAGTGGCAAAAGAGGCAGAAGATGCAAACAACTGTGATTTAAAGATTCACCTTGGAAGCATTATAGTGCTGTAGATATATTGCTAATACCTAAACAATTTTAACCCCTCAAAAGCTCTTATTTTCTACCCAAGCCAAATGCATATAGCAGGAACGGGCTGAAATTCAGAAAACATAAATTATATGACCAGTTCTTTATATATGGCATGTCCAAAAAGAAATTGAAATTTAGAAATAGCCTGCCAATGAATTGATGCTCACTTTTCTGCTAACTAGAGCTGTTTAGAGGGATTCTTCAGAAGTAATATAATTTATTGCATCGCTCTACACTATTTCATTTTCAGTCTGCAAGCATTTAAGTGCATTAGAATTCTGTGCTTGTGGCAATTTTCTGGAGTAGAGAAAATGAAGATTCTGGAAGAGTAATGCATGTACATAAAATGTTGTTTAAAATTGGGCAAGACATTGACAAAAGCCATAAAAATGTTGCAAGAAGCTTTTGGGGAAGAATGTGTGAGCTGTACACAATGTTATGAGTGGTATGAGCAGTTCAAAGAATAAGGAACATCCTTTTAAGAAGATGCAAAACCTGAATAGTGTGATTATGTTCATGTTAAGAAAATACATGCTCTGGTAAGGGAAAATAAGCTGTTGGCTGTCTTTCAAATATTAAAAGATGCAGGAATTAGCAAAACATCATGTAATGCAATTTTGATGGAAAATTTGACATGCATCAAGTTGCTGCAAAGTTTGTTCTATGGTTGCTAACAGATGAACAAAAGGAAGTCAGTCAAAATCTTTTGAACTGATCAAATGAGGACAACAGTTTCCTGAAATAGGTAATGAAGAGACCCAGGTCTAAGGTTATGGTATCAAAACAAAATTTTATTAATGAGCATTGCTTTTCCAGAATCTTCATTTTACCCACACCAGAAAACAGCTGCAAGAATGAAACACTACTTCATTTAAATGCTTGCTGACTGAAAAAAGAAAAAATGTATAGTGACGCAATAAATGGCAGATATTACTTCTGAAAAATGCCTCTATACAGCATATGTGAGCAGAAAAGTAAACATCAATCCATTGACGACATATTTCAAAATTTTGGTCTAACAGAATTTATGTATTTCATTAATGAATGTATCATATCTCCAGAAAGTTCTAAAATTAATTTATTATGCAGAATATTATGAATTGTTAATTTTGCTCCTGAAAAGATGAATAACATAATCTTGTTTAGAAAGGTGTTTTGTCATCATTTCTTAAATTCATATGAATGTAATTTCACATCTGAACATTAGTATTTATTTAGCAGCCTGCTACATAGTTATGGCAAATCTTAAGTAAACAGTTATTTCATAAGGTGAACAGGTACAATGGGTGACAGATCTTCACTTCAGCATGTTTTCATCATCAATAAACATTGGCACTTTAGAAGGGCATATACTAAACACTAACTGCATTACATAATAAACTTGATAACTTAATAACATATACACAACTTCCCAATTGATGTAACACTTTAAAGTTTGTATTAAAAGAAGCTTGACATTTCAAAAACTTTAATAAACAATGGTTGAAAAAAAGTGTTTAACCTATGATTGTTTGCTAAAGAAAAGTAGCATCATTCACATTTTATTATAAACATTCTGGACATCATCTTACATAATGTATATTTTATATTATATTTATACTAAAGTTTGGTCCCCAGATTCATATGTATTACACTTAAAATATTTTGCAACAGAAGATACCCCTAAAGTAAATTTAATTTATGACAATAAAAAAAAAGAACTGTCTCATGACAGTTAAATATTTACATGTATCATGTTGCTAGCATGCTTCATTGCCACATATAGTTTGTATTTTAATGGTGGGAAACAATGTAGCTAGTTATGATGGTTTTATGGGCAATCAACCAGGTGAAGATGATGATGTCCTTCAAGCTTTTGGCTATCCTGACTCTGTGGCCTTTTTTGGAGTTCCCTGAAGAAGACCACAAAGAGAGCTGAAAGCTTAGGACATCAAGATCCTCACCACATTGATTGCATATGAAACCATCACTAATAATCAATGCCAAGAAAGCTTCAAATTCTCAATTTAACTAGTATTCTCAAAACAAAGAAATATAAATGACAGTTATTCATAGTTTATTTGGTTATGATGGATAAATCATTAATTTCACACATTCTATATCAATATGTTAGCCACTCTGTAACAATCACAAGCTATATATCACATAAAAATTCTATTTAAGATATTTGATGCTATGGCATGTTCAAACATTTAAAATTGCAGGACACCACTTTTTAATTTTCTTGAGCTAAAGAGATTTTCATGCAGTAATTTTAATACTATTTTCCCTCCAAATGAATTAACGCAGTTAAAAACTTAAAAACTATACTCTGCTACCAGAAAACAATACAAACTGTATTCAGTAACTGATGTGTTTGTTTCCAAAATCACTTTTTATAACATTCATTTTGAACAAAAACATATTTAAAATAACCAGCAATATCATCTGTTCCATATTACAAGCTCTGCTGGAATGATATATGTTTCCCTATTTTATTTAAGCAACATGAAGTGTAATCTCTTCTGAGTTGAAATATTTAGAACACTCTTTATGGTTTCACTTACATATCCTGAGTAAATCACATGTAAGTAAAACCATAAAGAGTGTTATAAATATTTCAACTCAGAAGAGATTATTAATGTGTATTTCACTGTGTTCCGACTCCAAATTGAATTAATATTGAAAATATGAAGTGTTTCCACTTAATGTGCATTGTATGCATTTATCTACAATGTAACTGATTTTTTTTTTTTTTTCAAATCAAAACCCTTCCAATTATCCAGGAAAGACAATAAATTCCAGCCCTTTAAAGATTTATTAGTGGTATGAGATTGAAAATTATGTGACATTTATGATATTTATGAAGTTCTATATAATATCTATCTTGTAAACATAATTAATGTTCATATTATTGTATGATTTATAGTATGAAATAATGTTATAGGCAAGCAATAGCATTCCATAATCTGCATACAAATAATGTGAAGCAAAACAAGTTTATATTCATTAAGTTGTTACAGAGAAGTTAAGTGAAACTCAGATTTTAATTCTGGCTTATCTTCACATTAAGTTAGAAGGAAAGTGCTATTACTATTTTCCTAACTGTTTAAAATCCCATGTCAAATATTGTTTTTAAAACAATGAATAGAACAACTAAATGATGAGTTAAACGAATCTGTTGGCGACTAAAGTTACCTGGAATTGCCTTTTTGGGAAAGCAAATTCCATTAAAGCAATCTGACTGAAGCAAGATCCTCTTTTTGCGAATGGTTTGCAACCTATGTCTCAGTCAACTGAGCCATGGAGATGGCACTATTACTAAAGTGTAAAACAGGAACACATGAGAATATTGCATTTATATGACAACCTAATCTGCACCAAAACATATCATTTTCATATACACTTTCGACATCTGAACTAGCAACGAATATATTATATGTTATTTATAATATGTTATTTATGCTGATCATCTACAACATAATTTTCAGTAATGAGAGGTGCAATAGAGCAAATATTTTTTATATAATAAATAGAAAAAATTAATTTCCCAATACTGGGTCTTTCATGGTTTTGTTGCCCATTTTACAGCAACTAGCAGTCAGCAGCCAGAATGGTAGCTCCTGGTGAAGCAGTTGTAATTTATATGTAACTGACTAAAGTTTTCACAATTACAACTACAATTACCATGCTCCTAATGACAGGAGATGTTGGAAATGTTGTCCTGCTATATGTAGACATTTCTGTAATTATATGTATAAATTCATCTTCTGAAATTCAGTTAATTTCTTAACTGATATTTTCTTTCAGTTTTTCTAATGTACAAGAATTTGTTCCATATACTTTATTTTTCAACTTCATTCATAAATGAAATCATATGTCATTTCTGTATGTTTTTGTATTTATAGTATTCTGAAAAAATAGGCCCTATTTATCCATATGCATTTACCGCACATTATACACCAATTTTCTGGTAATACAAGGGGGATTTCTTGATAAAATTTAGTTTTCCTGTTATCCAAAGCCTACTATTTTGTGTTGAAATATGCCCACATAAATGGAAGTATGTTTCATCAGTAAAAAATATGAAGTACGAATTGTTAACATTCCATAACATTCAATTATAGAAATATGTCAAAATATCAGCATCAACTGCCTGCAATTTGTGGATAACAATGACCCTGTATGCTTTCAAGTTTAAAATGATTGAATTATGGATGGTGAATTCGTGCATGTGAATGACAATTTTCTAAAATGTTGCCAGAAATGTTGGATATAGCAAGACAACATTTTCAACATCAATTATGAAATACATGCTTATTTTCAATCTAATTGTGAGAATTTGAATCAGTTATGCACATATTTCATCTGTTTTGCCAGAAATTACCATTCCCAATGTTGACCTGGCAGCTACTGTGAAACAACACAACTATGAAAGATCTGGTCAATGTAAAGATCTGGATTTTAAATGTACATGAACTGAATTACAAACAACATATAATTCATAATTTAAACAATGCATTCTTGAAACAACAAAGCTTAATGTTTTTCCTTCTTCTGTGTTGACTACATTTTTAAGAATTGAAGCATAATGTGGGAATAGGTGTGTAATATGTTCTCTGAGAGGTATTAATGGCCATTACCACCGAAATTAATTTTTAAATTATTGCAATGAGTATACACTAATATGAACTGTCATTTGAGCATATTATATTAATGTGGATGATACCTATGGTCATTGTTTAAGTATTGTACAGCTTAAATTTAAATATACAATAAGACAAGAAAAACAATATATGAAATCTCTTAAATGCTTATGATTTTCATTTAACATAATAAACTGTACCACCACTATTTTGTTGATGTTATTAACCCTGATGAGCAGCATGCTATTTCTTCTATTCCATATTCATTGTTCACCTAATTTATCATCTCAGAACATCAATATCAACTTAGCTCTCTTATTACATTTTCTTTATCCAACCTTATAAATAAAGAAGAGTGCTATTGGATATGCTTACAAAAGTTGCACTATATTTGCACATCTACAAGCTCTTAAGGAAGCTTAACAGTAAATACATAAAAATAACAAGATTTTTTCCATTACCTTATAGCATGCAGCTCATTTGCATTACCCAGGTGTATATATATGACATTTTATATTCTGCATCTCAAAAGACAAACCATTATAAAGAAAAGAAATATTACAGGTTATCTAGGAGTTTCTACAATATTTTAATTTTACCTGGTAGCTTGATGCAAAGAAACTAAGGAGGGAGTGAATATGATACAAAGTCTTGAACTGTCACCAAAAATCTTTCCAAACAGAAAAATATTAAGAAGCCATTATATCTGGTATTTATATTATACTTGTAAATGTCAAACTTCTATTTTACTATTAAAAATAATGATCAAAAAGGGTGAATTTACACATTAGAGTCTATATTAGCAGGAAGGTTGCATGAGTGGGCAGAAATGGAAGGTAAATTATCAGAACTCCAAGCAGGTTTCAGAAAAGGAAGAACAATATATAATATAATAATTCATACTATAATGGGAAAATATTTAAGAAATAAAAGGGGTGTGGCATACATTTTCTTTGCAGATTTTGAGAAAGCATTTAATACAACAAGGAATGCATTAGTACACAAATTGAGATGTAAGGGAGTTAGTACCGAATTTATTTTAGGACTTCAAAAATTATATGAAGGAAGCAGGTATTGTGTTAGATATGATGGTATAGATCCATAGACTATACAATTCAAAATTTGGGCTTGAGACAGGGATGTAAATTGAGTTCGATATTCTTTAATTTATTTATAGACAATATCCTAGATAGGATTAAGGAAAAAATAGACATTGCTCAATTATTGCAAAGAAGGAAGTACTAGGACTGCTTTTTGCAGATGATCTTATAACAGGGCAGTAACTGTGGTAGGGTTACAACATGCCATTGGTGAAATTATTAGATATTGTGCAGAATGGGGCCTGGGGATAAATAGTAATAAATCAAAGATAATAGTATTTAAAAAGGGAACAAAATTAAGAAAAGATAGGAGAGATGGTTTATAAATAGAAACCAAATAGAGGTAGTGAAATAATTTGATTTTTTGGAGGTGATATTTATGAGTAATGGAAGGTGAGAGGTCCAATCTAAATATGCAGGAGTAAAAGGTAAGTTAGCTGTGAAAACTGTTAGAATAAGTTTATAAAGTTGCCACATTGTCAATGAAATGGTTAGAAAGACTATATGAGGCTGTGGTTAAGTCGAAGATGATGTTTGCAGTGGAATTTGGGGAGTGTCAAAGAGGTGGACAATGGTTGATGTAGTGCATACAATGTTTTGTAGAGAGGTTCTGGGGTTACCAAAAAATTCACCAAGGGGGGTAAGTATGGTAGAATTGGGAAGAGTAGGAAGGAAAGGAATAATAGTCAAAGAAATGGTAAAATATTGGTATAGGTGTTTGAAACTAGACAATAATGATGTACTAAAAGAATGTCTTACGTACCAAAGAGATATATTGGGAAGAGAGTGTTGGTTTCGAGAGGTAGTAAAATTATTAGAAGAAATTGGAATGGGAGACGTATGGCGAGTGGGTGAAAATAAGTGTGGATTTTGGAAAGAAGTGAGGCAGAGGGTGGAAGACATAGAATGGCAAGAGATCTGGGCCAGCTTAGAGAATAAAAGTTCCTTAGATTTATATAAAGTAGTTAAATGAAACTGGGGTTCGGAGAAATATATAAGTCGTTGTGACCAACTTGGAAGAAGAGATTTTGTTTGGATGCATGTAGGGGTATTATTTCTAAAAGGATTAAGAATAAAATTGTAAAGAAGGATGCATTATGTGTGGGAAAGTGAAAGTCAATTCCATTGTTTAAATGAATGCAAAATGGTAAAAAAAAGTGGACGTATAGTATTTGGGATGGAAAATGGGACAAATTACAACAAAAAATAGTAGCAAAAAATGTATCGTATAGGAGAGTAGAGAAAATGAATATGACAGGGGAATTTTTTAGGAAAATTAGGGGATAAGTGGAGAACAAATATAAGGAAGGAGGGAATTTTTAGGAAAATTAGGGGATAAGTGGAGAAGAAGTATAAGGAAGGAGCTTGGTGCACACAGTGGTGAAAATTAGTAATTTATTTTAGGAGTTCTTTACCATACACATAACCTGGTGGTTAAGAGATGGGAAAACTCAGTTTTGGTACTGCCAAACTTTCATAATCCTTGTATGTTTATTTTAATTAAATTGTAATGTGGTCTACTGAAAATGGATTGAAAATGTATAATTAACAAATTGAATTATGAATTTATGTAAATAGTTGCAAAGGTAGCAAGGAAAAATATAAATTTGAATGTCAATTAATTGCTGAAATAAAGTTATTTATTCATTTACTCACATTAAAGTCTGTATAAAACAAGAAGGAATCTGAGACAAAGCTTTATAATGCTAAAAAAACTGTGCAGACTCATTTATGCCAAGAGTTTTTATTCTTTAGCTGCACAATTAAAATGAATTTGTAAATTTTACTCACATGACAGAGAGAGCTAAAAATTGTGAAAGTGGACTGTGTAAGAAATGTCTCATTACTTGTTGTTTTGTCATCAAAATACCATGCCAGTGGCCTTATATCTTATAATAAAGAGTTAGCAGTTAGCAGTTCAGTTCTGTTCAATTCAAGGATAAGCAAAGCAATGCCTTGGTTTCCAGGTCCTCATTTTTCCATGGATGATTTACATACACTGCAAAACAATTTTCATTGTAACAGTTTTATAAATTATAGTGTTGCACATATTATCAGTGAACGTTATTTTCTCTCAAAATAGTAATCCTAGAGGTAGCAAAACAAATACAAATGGCATTAAAGGCAAGATTATCCATAAACAAGGGCAGAACAATAGTGTACAAGATATACATATTTTTAAAGAGCTTTCTTCTGATGATGGAAGAAGTGCCATAAATTTTTTCATTGCTAAAAATTAAGCAGGCAAGCTTGCGGTGTTAGTTAGTATGCATACTGTCTCCAGAGTTTTTGCAGAAGACAAAAAGTCAACGGAAAAATCAGATGTGCCGTTGTTCAATTCCCCTGTATAAATTCCCCTTTCTCAATTTTTGTATAGCTCATGCTGAAAATGTACAAGAGCAGACTTTAAAGAAATTGTGTGACACAAAAGAATATAATGGGTAATAAATATTCAATCTTGATACAGTTTAGACTCAGAAGTTTCAAGTATAGATGATAACACTTAGCAGAGAAACACCAGCCTGTGGAGTATCCTCTAGAATAGCCCTCACTTCATTATTTCAACAGCAAAAGCAATTAAAAAGGCATGTTTTTTACCGGTGCCACATCTAGCTGTAGCATTTGTGTTTCATACATGGTGGACCTGGGTTCAATTTCTATATGGGTTAGTTTCCTAACTGATGTTTTTCAGTGGTTTTCTCTCATTGCCTGGGAAACTTAAGGTTTCCCCTGAAATTATTTGGCCAAGTTATCATCTATCATAATTCATATGGCAATATAGTTCTTCAGGTAACAGTTTCTGATCATTTTATAAATTTTAAGTTTCACTTTAACAGTTCCATATCCAGAGAAATACTGTTTTAAGTTTACATCATCATCATCATCATCATCATCATCATTGTCATCATCATCATCATCATCATCATCATCAACATCAACAACAACAACAACAACAACTACTTTTAAAAACGTTACTTTCCATTATGAGTTTACTATCTGTCCATCACATCACAAATTATCACAAGTAATATCATAAGAGGATCTGAGAAGTTCTTGAATTTATCTGGAAAGCTCAGACCCTTGAGTGATATTTATTAAATCTATTTCACGAATAAAATAAGAATTAAATTTAATTTCTCTAAACTTGGCTTACAAATTTGTAATAATTGTATATTTGTACTTAGGCTTTTCAAGCAATCTTGCAAATGCCGATTGTGAATAATGTCAATAGAAAACAGCAAAACAGGCGTTTAGGACTATTTCATGAATAGCATAAGAATAAAAGTCATACATATATTTGAAATTCGTTCACAGAATATTAACACTTATTATACTTAGGAATATCTTTTAAATTAAAAATGAATTTAATGATGGAACACACAGCTGATGATGCGGGCGAAGGCCTGTGAAACATGTTCTGTATAATTCAATGGTAAGTGGAGCATAAGAGTATTAAACTGATTCATTATCTAAATAAGAATAAATTATGAATATCTATTCTATTCAGAAGCCGTGAGACTGCAATGACTATTACCATAGCTATCGTCCGATTTTCTAATACCAACTGAGAAAAACAAAACATAAAAGATTACAAACAGTGTCTCCATTTTCTTTGTATTCTGTAGTTTGAAATTGCTATTGATAAGATCAATTTGCACATTTCATACATCATCAAAACTCTTTTGAAGAATCCTCCACTTTGCATTATGATTGTCCATGCTTTTGTTGCTATCAATATCTCGCCACCGCCTCTAGCAAAAGTGGTCAGTGATGCATATTCAGGAATTATATAGTGGAGATATAGAGTTGGCTACACTGACCACAAGACAAATACACGTGGAGTGATAAAATGGATTTGATAATTTTTTTTGGTAATTTCACTTTATAATCCTGCTGTGATTGGTCAAAATTCAAAATTTGTTTCATTTCAATGGTCGATTTTAAGATGACATCACATGAGTGAAATAGTCTATAAAATATGTGCATAGCCAACAATAAAACACAAAATTATAATGCATTTCAAATATGCAATTATGTGAATAATGATAAGCCTGATGCAATGTGAATAATGTGAATGCATGTGTCATTCTGATCTCACTCAAACTCATCCCCTTCCTTCTCTCATACACAACAACTCAGCACTCCGACTTGTTTTCTATTGGCTCTCTCCAGATTCTTTCTTCTTTATACAGACTATAACAGGCAAACAATTCTAATCTTTGAACAAAATAACATAAACCCTTCTGACACAACAAAATAAAGCCTTGAAAATTACCATTTTAAAATGAAAAAGAACTGGAAAATTTAAATTCAGAGCATAAGGACTTATAAGGAATAAGTGTTACACTGTGAAATAAAATTATTTTAGATAGTGCTGTATTCCATCATGAAATCATTATAAAAATTACAATCCTTAAGAGTCCTCCTTAAGAATCATATAAAAATATTTGGAACATTAATTTTTTAGTTCCCTGATATCATATTCATCCCCTTGATATATAGTTCAACACCTTATGCAATGCTAAGTTTGGCGTTTACTTTATTTACAAAATGTTGGACATGATACTTCAGTAAACCTTGCAACATGATGATATATGCAGACTGAAGTGGTGAAATGTTTACAAGTTTCTAGAATTTGATTTTGCAATTGAGTGTTTCTACACATTAATAACACTAGTGTGTCTTAAAATTAGAGAATTGGACTAGTCCTCCTACGACCTCTACCCTTGGTAGTTCCCCGCCCTCTGCTGTTGTTCCTACCTGATCGTCCACAGTCTGAGCATGACACCAGTTCTTCAGACTGCCCTGTTTTCTTGTTCTCTTGCGCATCACCAAGACAGAAGTCACAGTATGGTGATGGAATAGCTTTATCTTTATCTTCACCTAACAATGGTGGCAGCATCTACAAAGAACATATTCATACTTTATTCCATTGCTCATTTTTATTGTACATGGTGAGGCACTTAAAGGCAACCTTTTAATGGTATAAGAAAATTCTTCAGAATAAAGTTGCTTGGCTTGAAGCTAGGTATAATGTGATATTGTTAGTTGTTTTCAGGTAGAGGTGTGGAGGAGATATGAAAGTCAAACTTTGCTATTTTAAATGAATTTTATTATTTATCTTTTAATAGCGCATGTGCATATGTTTGAGGGGCATTCAAAGTCATTGAAGATCAATGATGAACAATACATTATATCAAAGAACAAATCAACATTTCAGTAACTGACTTACATCATAGAATGTAAAAAATTAATTTTTTTTAAATTGTAAATCTTTAAAAAAATTTTTTCATATGGAAGAGTTGTCCATGACCAAAGATGGAGATAGCATATCTTTGAAACTGGTTCCATATATTTTTAAGGTTAGTGAAGCATGAAGAGTGTTAAGACGACAGATTCAAATCATAGAATGTGTTTACAATGATCTTAAACATTGATACATACTACGAAGTGATTCTGTATGGAAAGTACTGGTGGAGTGAAGGTTGGCATATGGCATTGAAATATGGAGGATAGAGGAAAGTTGGATATTGATGTTTAGGATACTCAAGTAGGTTTTGTAAGATTGTATTGGGAATTCCACAAAATGCTGCAAATGTAGAGGGTTGGTGTGAGAGGGTGGGTAATGGGGAGAGTTTTGAAGTAATGGTTTAAGATACAACAAATGTAGGAGGTTTCTTTGCTAAATGAAGGTTTAAAATTCTAGGAGTCTGGGGTAGGGGACTTTAATCAGATAAATAAATTTGGGAAAGGGTTAACAAGGAATGGAATAGGTGATGTATGGTTAAGAAGAAGTGTACTGGAGGGAGATTTTTGGAGACAGATTAAAGTAATGTTTGAGAATATAGATAGACAGATTCTATTATGAGGGGGAAGATGTCACTAATATTCCATCAGCAGATAAAAGGGGATGTTAAAAGAGACAGATACAGTAATAAGTGTAATAAGGTAGAGAGGTAGAGAGAGAGAGAGAGAGAGAGAGAGGAAGTGACATGGTTTAGATTAGGAATCTGGAACTTAAGGGGTTTTAGAAGTAATTGTGAGCATGGATTTTGCTCTATATGTGGAAATTTGGAAAATGTAGAGCTTATTTTGTTTGAATATTAAAAAACAAGTGAATGGAGACAACATACAATACATGGTAAATGATTTAAATTAAATACGTGAATTGCAGTGAAGAAAATTTTTGGTGACCAAATGTAAATTTGGAATCTTGGAGAACATTTATATAGAGTTTTAAGAATAAATTGTTATGGTCAGTCAGGAGAAATGATTTGTGAGTTTGATTGTGTTTGCCTTGTGTAATTGGTCACTAATGGTATTTTGTTGTATGCATAATAGACTAAAACTTTAAATGTGTTTGCATGTACAATTTTTTTTTTTTTTTTGATTGATTTATTTAAGCACGCTCTTTAACATCTCAGGTCATCAGCATCCCATTCAACTCAGGGCGTGAAATGGCCGACAAATTTTGCTCAGAGGCCTCTCTTTCAGGCTTGAGGTTCTTTTTCGTGCCGTAAATGTATGACACGAGACCCACGGCTTTACTTCCCTTCCGAAGGAAGCCATACTTAGGATTTTTATGCCCCTGTACAGATTATGTAGGTAAATAAATTAAGCAATTAGAAGAATCAGAAAATTATGAAATTGTGATCTCATCTGTATCTTCCTTGACTAATTCATCTAATGCTGCAGAATATTCACTAATATGGAAGCTTTTTTGTTAAAAAAATTTAAATAAGAAAAATTCTTTATAAAAAGTAGTAAACAGAAAATAAAAATAAAATCACAAGTGCAGCATTACCTCAGGGGATTTCTTCTCCATGCCTGCTGGAGGTAAACTGGATGCTAGGGCTTCATCTGGGCCCAATGGTCCAGAGGAAGTTGGTAATGATGTTGATGAGGGAGGAACCTGCTGCTGTGCTGCTGTTGTACTCTGTCTCCCTCGACGTGTGCTGCCACCTACAAGACAACCAAAATATGTAAATATTACTGAATTACTTGCAGGGCTGAGGTTAAATTTGTTTTGATGGTACTACATAACTGTTTAGATAAAGAAAAATGTTCTAGTTTTTTTATTATTAAAACTTTAGCACACAATAAATCTGTTTTATTTAATCAAACATTGCTCACTCCACATTAGAACATAAATCCAGTTAAAAACATTACTGAAATCAAACAAAACAAGGCCAACAAAACTGCAAAGTTATTGGATGGAAAACAAAGTAAATGACTCCCAGTTATTCACTACAAAGACTTATTTTTATGGAAGTGCTCAAATAAGAAGTATATATGTTTATAATGCTGACAACACCTAAATTATAAAATTAATATGCTAGTAAATTTTAAAAAGGAATTCATAAATGGAACTATCAGAGAATTTCTCTTTAGGTAGCTGCAGGAAAATAGATGTATTACTGCACATTACAACGAAAGCTGCATATTTTTAAAATGAAAGTATTAAGCATCAAATCTTCAATTAGTTTATAACAAGGTGAAATAGAGTAATATTACTTCTTATAAATGTTTAAAAAGAAATTAATCTTAATAACTATATTCAAGTAATTTCAAAGCAACCTATTACCAAATTTTGTGGACTGTATAATTTATCTATTACAGGATTGTTTACTCTCAAGGAACCAATTATTATAAAGCACACTTTTTCAAATAGAACTAATTTTTATGAGTCTTTGTTGCTGCACATATACTATAGTTGAACGATGAATGGATTGTCCTGCACTTATAAATATTATGTGCTTTCAAAGTAAGTGGTAATTCCTTCCAAACACATTACTTCTTAGTGTTGTGCACACACATTATATGGAGCATTTTTAATATGCTCTAGGTGCAAATTACCCCTGTAAATGTTATCTTCCCAAAATAATAATTTATTAACATTTTATATAGATACAATGATGTACTTAATTTTTCCTGTGTTTAAACTACTCATCAAGTGTGATACCATCTAATATGCCATAGCTTATAGTCTGATGAAGGACAGGACAGATCTTGCAACTTTTATCACTATTGTTTTCATTTATTCCATACAATTTCTTTTGAAACACTAACAAGTTTTTAATTGTTGCCTGTATCTTTGACCTTACTTATTTCTTAATAGATTTAACATTTTCTTTATAAGTTTTTTTCTTCACAGCATTTAAATTACTGTTTCTTTGTGCACCAACCTAGAAATTCATGATGATGAGTGCAATAACAATATAAGCATTTCTTCTATTCATTTATCTTAAAAATTATTTTTGTTCATTTTATTTTTTATGGGAGCTACATATGGGGGCCATTCAGAAAGATTTTAGACCTGAATGTACCATTTACAATAGGGAAAAAAGAATTTCACCAGCATCTTGCATGGTCTTTTGTTAGTCAACATTGAAAGTTTCAGCCTGACTGCAACCTTCATCCTTTGCCTGCAGCAGTTGGGACATTGATGGGCACAAGCTAGTTCACTACGCACAATGGAGCTGCAGAGAGAACATTTTCAAGCAAAGATTCTGTATGATTTTAAAAGTTGCTTAAACCAGAGTCAATGACATGAAAGACTCATACAGGCCTTTGGGAACCTTCTTCTTCTCCTGCTACCATTTTCAATCAGTTTGCAGAATTTAGGAGTCAAGCATCTCTTGAAGATGAAGAGGTGGGCAGCCATTCACAGCAGTAACTGAAGAAAACATTAATGCTGAGGAGAAAATGATGAGATAAGACCCCGGTATCACATACCGACATTGAGGCAATCTTGAAGATTGAATTAGGGAGTGTTGCAAAAATATTGTATAATCTCCTGAGCATCAGCAACATTTCATCCCCTGGGTCCCCTATAATCTTGCACAAGGCCAAAATGACACCCGAGTGGAATGGTATCAAGAAATGCTCCAGAGGTTCAATAATGATAGCTCTCCCATGTTTCTGAGATATGAATTTATCAGTATGACCTAGAAACAAAATGCCAGTCTTCAGTGTGGGCTTTCCATGATGACAATCCGCCTGTAAAGGCCAAAAGGGCAAAAAGCATTGGCAAGAAAATGGTGGTGACTTCTTTTGGCACAACTGGTCAAATGGCAGCAATACCTCTAGAGAATGAAATAATGGTCACTGCATAATGGTACACTATAATTGCACTCTCCCAGTTGTTTGAAAAAATGAGGGAAAAGCAACCAAGTACTGGATTGAGGAGTATCTTTATCCATCGTAATCCACACTGCCCATGTGACAGATTTTCTCCAGGTGACCCCTTTTCAACCAATGACCCATTCTCCCTACAGCCTGGACATGGCACCCTATGACTGCTTCCCGTTTCCTACAGTGAAGAACTAATTGCAGGAGAAGTAGTTGTAGTAGTAGTAGTTTTCATTGTCTGAAGATGTTGTTACAGCATGCAAAGAGGAGCTCAACACAGTCAAGAACAACTGGCACCAGTGCTTTCACTTGTGATTCAGAAAGATGAGAAGATGCATGTCGAGGGAGAGTTCTTTGAGATGTGATGGTAAGTTTTAAATTAAATATTTTGGGTGCTCATGCCTAAAAACTTTCTAAGTGACCCTCATACAAGATGGGGCTATAAAATAACCAAACTGATTTTTTTGCCAATTCACTCTTGACATAGACAGAGAGCAGTAGAGACCATTGAACTGCAATTAGTTTTCATTCTAGCATGAAATATTCAGGATCATAAGGCAAGCAGTTTTGTGGTAGATTATGTTTGGAGCAGACTGTGCATCTGACCTGCATCAGAAAAGTGCAAAAGTGGAACAGCATATGAATGGGAAATTTCTTGCAAAACTTGGAAATCCTCCTTGAGAAACACATGTTGATGCAAGTCTATTAATGAGTATCTATCTAATAATCAAGTTTATAAGTGGATCAAAAAATTTCAAGAGAGAAGGACAAGACATTTATGATGATTAACACACAGGCTGATCTTGCATGTCAAAAACTTATGATAACATCCAAAAAATTGGTAAAATTGTAAGAACAAATCATCACCTGAGCATTCAAACAATTACTGAATTAGCTAACATCAATAAAGAAACAGTTTGGCAGATTTTACACAAGCAGTTTAACATGAAAAAAGTGTGTTCAAAAATGGTGTCGAGAATTTTTACTTTTGAACAGAAGCAAACTCAAGTGAGCAGTTATAACAACTTACTTGAAAATGATTATATCTTTTTATCAAATAAAATAACTTGTTGTAAAACAGGATTTTTTCCAATACAATCCAGAAATCAAATGCCAATCCATGCACTGGGAGAGTTCCAATTCCCCAAGATAGAAAAAAGCATGAATGAGCAAGTCAAAATTTAAAGCAATTGCTTTTTTATATATCTGAAGGATGATGTGTTCTGAGTGCCTGAAGGTCAGGCTTTGCTATTTTAATAACTCTTTGTGAGCACATGAATAAGAAGAAGACCTGAAATCTGGATGAATGGCTTATGGATTCTTCACAATACAACATAATGGCACACAATGTGCTGTGAAGATATTCTTGGCAAAATATATGATCACTGTGTTGGAACATCCACCATACTTGCCTGATCTTGCATCATGAAACACTGTTTTATATCTGAAGATCAGATCTGTATTAAAACCATTTTAAGTCTGTAAGTGCAACCAAGGCAAAAGCCTTCAGAAGATTTCCAACTTTGCTTTCAGCAATGGAAGATATGCATGGAGTACTGTTGGGATCAGAAATAGAAGTATTTTGAAGGTGATCACAAACATTTCAAGTGTATAATCTGTTAAATAAATATTAAATATTTTTAGAACAAAGTCCAGTTATTTTCTAGTCACACCTCATAAGCCTTATTAGCTTATTATCTTCTTCCTTTATAAAATATTTACTGCATCATTGCTGGCAGATTCAAAATAGTACGTTGCACAGTTTGCATATATGAAAGAGTATTCAGTTGATCAGCCACTGACTTCAATAAAAGATGAATTACATTGTATATTGCTATAAATACTCAACATATTTTATAAACATGATGTACTGTTTATGCAGTTTCTGAATGATCTGTAAAAGGCAACTGCAACTCCTGAAACAACAAAAAGAAATGGAGACAAGCAACCCAAGAAGCATGCATGAAGCTGAACAGAGAGAAAACTACTGATGCAACTGTTGAAAGTGTAGAACTTAAGAATTTAAAAACTGTAATAGACATAAATGGAAGAATTTGAAAGAAAGTTTTAAAAAAGAATGAAAATATGTATTACAGGCATGGGTAAAGCAAGTCACAGATCTCTCCACCCTTAATACCCAAAGTATCTCCAAGAAAACATAGATTTTCTGCAAAAGCTACATATCTGCACTAAAATATAAGGATTGCCCAAATGAAAATAAGACTTTTGCTGAATGGTCTGATGGCACAATATATTATTTACATGTGCAAATGCAAATTGAACTGAATACGTTCACAACAGGATTCATCAAAATGGGCCCAGTGAACAGTAATTCAATTTTTGAAGGCAGAAGATGTTAGCGGCACCTAAATTTATCATCAAATGAACAATATGTGTGGGAATGTATATCTTTCGCATAGCACAGTGTTCAGATGGTGTAGTGAATTTTGTGAAAGTGTGTGCACACTGAAGACATGCCTAGATCTGGTCAAGCTCATTAACTATTACCAAGGAATCAATTGTAGCCATAGGCAGCCTTGTAAGGGAGAATAACTGAATCACCATCCGAGAGATTATAGAAACATTGTCAGTGAACAAGGAAACTGTTCACAGCATTCTCCATCGGCAGTTAGGATACCATAAGGTTTGCACATGGTGATTCCCAAGCATCTTTCTAAGGGGCACAAGGATCGGAAAATGGGTGCTTGCATGGAGCATCAGCTGTGTTATCAAGCAGAGCAGAGTTTGTTTCTTTGAAGGTTGATTCTGCAGTCAACCATGGATATTCTTTGCTCAGGATATCCATAAGTGTGACATGCTGGGACACTTGATTGAACAGATAAGTTGACTATGTATAGCAGATGTCACTTATGTATCACACTTACTTCCTGCATATTACTATATTCCAACCAATAAATCATTAAAGAGAGAAAAAGAAAAGTTTCACCTTCATCTCGGCAAACAATATAGAACCAATCAGCAAAACACTAAGGTGAATGAATTAAAATCAAACATTATGAATGACATTAACATAAGAAGTCAATAAACAGGAAACTCCTCCAGAATTGCTCAAAATGTCCTTGCTATATGAGCAGAAAGACAGCCACCAAACAAACTGCTGAAAAACTACTCAATGGCTCACTAATGTCTAAGAATAGCAGGTACTGGAGTGTATTCAACTGTATTTTCTCACTATATTGCAGTCAGTGAAATAAGACAAACTATACTGGAGAGATCAAAGCCAAAGCACAGGGCACCAGAATAAATGATTTACAGATCACAAGCATTTACCAAATCCTTTCAGTGTCTACATTAGCACTAGAGGTAACAGAATCAAATAAATGCCCCCTCTCTTAATATTAACAAAATATGACAAATATTCAAAATATATACTAAATTAAAATAACCACTTGGTTGGTACTATCAGAAATTAAATAACTGATTCCCCAGTCAAAAAGGAACAAAACTCCAACCTATCAAAGCACTGATGAACTTACATTGAAAAAAGAATTTAATTAAAAAAGAGAATTAAAGAACACTTCCTCAAAGACAGTTCACAAACAATGAAACAACAATAAAAACAAACTAAGAAAGCAATCAACAACCATCTTTTGACTAAATGTTGGCTACAACTGCTTCTCAGCACACCTGTAAAACATAAAAATTTACCCCAGTAAACACTGTGAAATAACAAATCAACCAGACACAATTAAGGATAAATACCATCAACTGGAATGCAAAAAATATAACAACAAAACAACATTGTTCAAATGTATTCAGATGCCAGAAGACAAATGAAAAAAATGTTCAGCTTCAGTCATTAGAAACCAATTATTTTATTACAATATAAGAACATTAGAAACTAACCATTTTATTACAATATAAGAAACCAGAAGTAGTAAAAAATTAAATTAATTCATAAAAGTAATTTTCTTGCAATTTCACAGAAAGAGGAGTGTCAAGAGAAAACAGAAACTATTCTTTTTACACACTATTTGGAAAAGCCTGAAGATCATCAGAAACAAAGACACTCAGGAAACAATTTCATTGTAAAGTTAAAAAATCACTCAGTCACATAATAAGAATAAGTGAAAGGCACAAGTACACTCTTTGTGGGAAAGGAAGTAGTCAGATTAACAGCAAGAATTTTGAAAATAATTAGCATGAATCTAAACCAAAGTATGAGGAATACAAGAAATGTGAAAAGATACAAATTCATGAATAATCTTATCCAATGCTTAATCAGCTTATAACAAAATTTTTAAGAAATGATAATGGCTGTAATAAAGAAGACTGAAAGTGGATTAAAAGTTGTGTAAACACCTAATGGAAGCATCATAGATGTCAGAGACATAGAAAATACAGATACAGATGAAAGTGTAATGGCAAGGTGGAGAGCAAAGTTGGACAGGTTTAAATCAGCGGCAAGATCTAGTGCTAGATAGGGATTGGAAATTAAGGTGATATTCTGGAATGCAAAGAGGTTAAAAAGCAAAATAATTAGTGGTAAAGTGTCTAAGGTTTTGAAATTGGGTGACGTTTAGCAGTGGCAGAGAGTGGATTGGTGAAGAGGAAAGTATGGAAGTAGATGACTTTGTTTATATAGGGAAAAGTTATAAGGATAAGGGATTGGACATGTTTATTAAGAAGGGTAGTGAAATAGGTGTGAATAAGGAAATAGGTTTAGAAAGGCAAGTTTTATGGTTAAGACTCAACAAAATAAAATATGTGGAAGTGAAATACACACTTGGTTATATATAGGTATAGGCTTCTGTGATGAAAATTTGTTTATAAATTTAGGTAAGGAAATGGAAAATTAAATAGGAAAAATTCAAGTGTGGAATTTATACTAGTAGGAGATTTGAATGCAAAAATAGGTGAGAAAAAAAAATTAATTAATGGAAATGGAAAGTAAGAGTGGATGAGAGAAAGACATATCATTTATAAGGAAAAGCATAGAATCCTGTAAACTCAACAATTTGCTAGTGTGTTATGAAGTGATTTAGAAGGTGAATTTACATTTGTAAATGCAAATGGGCAAAGTGTCAAGACTACATATTGTGTAGTGAAGGGGTGAATGAGAACCTTATTAATCTTAAAGTATTAAAGTATTAAAGTAGTCACTTCCTTTTAATAAATGAACAGAAGATATGTGCTATGAAACAAATAATGGAAGATTTTTTGATTTGGTTTATTTACAGACACTCTTTAACATCTCAGGCTCAGAGTCCTCTTTTTGCAGGCTTGAGGTTCTTTATCATGCTGTAAATGTACGACATGGGACCCATGGCTTTACTTCCCTTTCGAAGGAAGCGAAACTTTGGATTTTTATGCCCAAAAAATCCATTGGTTCTGGTTGGGATTGAACCTGCAACACGATCTTGGGTTTAGGAGGCAAGTATGGTTACCCTTACACCACCAGGACCGACAAGTAATCAAAGGGAGGGTATATGAGATACAAAATGGAAAAAAATAGAAAACAATATTGTAGAGATAAAAATGTTGATAGAGAATGGAAAAGAAGTAGGAGTATGCGTGAATATTTAGGAAGAATAAAGGCAAGTGGATTTGGAAAGGGAAGAGAGAAAAAGTAGGCAAAATAGGGTTCTAACTCCTGTGGAAGACCATATGTTAGGGCCTCAAATAAAGTTGGGTCAGTCTCAATTTTAAGAAATGTACAAGTCATTTGTTATATTTTTTGAAATGAAAGATTGAAATAAATATTCTTTTCTATTCTAATAAAGAAGACATTTTCAAAAACTCTCTCTTTAATTTTGACGGAAGGAAATAAAATACTTCAATCCTCCTCCTACATACCTATCTGCAATGAGGCGTGCGCTTTCTTAGAGGGAGAACAAGGACAGATTTCCATGGGCAATGTGCCAGAATGAAAAAAAAAAAAATGTTTGCTATCTGAATCCTGGCATCAGAAATGTAGGTACTTGCATTATAAACATAATCTCTTTCCAATAAATTATCTGAATTATCACAAATAAACTTAGATAATGCAATTAATATTTGCAAAATCAGTAATATTCAACCGAGGCATGTGAAGTCACCCTAGGCATTACTCTTAGATAAAAATAATCATCACTTAATATGCAGTTATATCTAGTGTTTTCATACAATGCCATATATAGCCTTTAAATAAATGCAATTACATACTTTAAACAGCTTTTTTAATTTACCACTACTTTGATTATATTTCAACACCCAGCAGACAATACATTGAGCTAGCAACAATTCACAACCACTGACCTTCCCAATAAATTGAAAATTTTGCCAATGATTGGCATTAATTAACAACTTAAGCCTCCAGATAAAACTCACAACTGTCATCTAATACCCAATTCATTACTAAAATGGAATATAAGACTAGCCTAACTCAAGCACTTCATTTCTATGCTCTACAATGTGACAAATTGCCACTCATTGCACAATAGCACAAGATACAAATATTGTAACTGATTATTGCTGCTAATAAATATATGTTTATAGTTGCACCAGCAATAGAGTTATAAATTATGCAAACTGCCCGCACCCATACTGTCCTAGACTGGCTGCACAATCACAAACATAGGAAAAATCACAAGAAAAGTGTATAAATTTGGATCTCAGGGATAACCATTTATATATTTATCATTTTTGTCCATAAAAAAATTATTATTATTATTATTTCTCATTTTGTAAACCAATTTATTTGTAGCATTCTATGCTAGTGCAGGAACAGAAAAGAATGGGAACTATTCTATGAAATTTCCTGAAATGTTGTAATGAACTATCGATAACTCTTTGCAATAATTACCAGAAAGAAAATAAAGGCTGATGTGCTAAATACATCATAAAAAGAATAACATTCCTGTTACAAGTAAGCACTGTGCATAAAATTAAAAAAATATATTTGTTTCCGACTTGACCTAACAACTTAAAATTCCCTACTCTTAATGCTTTATGCACTGAAGGAACCTTGAGACCAATTTAGGTACTGCTTTCACAAACTTTCAATATATTATAATTTATATTATTATTGTGATAAATCAGTGAAAATAAAATAAAATGAAAAGCAGAAATGAGCCAGAGGAAATTTGAGACCAACATAATGCACAACACAGCCAGCCAGAAACAAAGAACATCAACATAACATGCAGTCACACTCCAGCTTATCACATTAATGAGAAGACCGAGCACCTTTAAGACAAACCAGCCCAGCATGCAAGTACTGATAATACGGACTAGGTTTTTCTCTTCACTCCCCCAAAGCTGTATTACCATAAAACTCTATCATTTTTAATCATATACTAGCAATACCGCAAAGTATAATTATGCAGATCCAATTCTTTGCTTACTCTAGAAAAGCATTACCATGCAGAAACACAAATTGGAGTGCAACCTCTGGAATTCCATTGCGTAAATATCTTTATTTACATGTATGTAGTATTTAAAAAAAAAAGTAATATGTAATTATACAAAGAAACATTTCCTTAGGCATTTGGTATAGTAATCAAACTTTGAAAAGTTCTGTCTTAATTGAATACAATGGGGAAAAAATAAAATTAAGATATATCTATTACTTCATTACAATGGTTACTGGTGCCTTGCTTTCAGTAAAATTATGTTTCTCCCAATCTGCTTGGGAACTCATCCATTACAATGCAAACAAAAATCAGTGGTGTTTCACTTTTTTTTAAAAAATAAAATCCAATACTTAAAGCGTAATCAATATCACTTTGTATGCATATTCTTCATTCTTTCCAAAATATATGTTGATTTGTAATATGCAACCATTTTAAATGTGTAACTTTTGTACATTTTAAAACAGAATAAAAATGAACACTTAACTGATATGGGTGGCCAAAGCCACTAAGAAATGAAATCATGAAAGAGAGGTGTGTGTTTTGCCACCAGGATCATGCTCCCAGACTGAGCTTTTTCCAGGTTTTCTAGAGTCCTCATCAATGGCAAATGCTTGGAGGTACCATAAGTTTACATGGAATGTTCCCTTTCCATTAAAATTCCTTTCCCAATATACCATTTCATCTAAAGTATCATTAGTGACCAATGACTATGATGACTCAGTAGTACAGACAGGCAGTAACACTATTAAATAAACAAATATCGAATTTGCATAACTATTTGATAGGCAAGCTAACACCAGAGCATGCAATTTATGAATAATGATATCACATTATTCTAGCTCATAAAATTAATTTTTTGCAGTGTGTTCTGTAATACAGAAACTGAACAGTTTTATCTTACATTTCCCTCCCTTATCTTCATAAAGTGTGGGACAAACCTAACAACCTTGTCCCATTTTACCGAGTTCTGAGTGCATATTATCACTTTCTTCTAAAGAATAACACACTGCCACAAGACATCTAGTAATCATCTAATTTTATTTTTATTACTTTCATACATAAAAAATTCAGCAGAAAGTATAGTTCCTGTTTCTCTATTATTAAGAATGTATGAAGATGGCTTAATTAATTATTAAAAATTAAATTAATAATTTACTCTCACATCCATGCCTGATCTCTGTTAGCACTAAGCATATAATGAAAAAGATTGCAGAAAATGACAATATTGTTTTCTTGAATGAATTCTAACACACTGCATTCCTTACAGGTATCACATCAACATAAATAAGTAGTTGAATAACTATAATCTCATTTCCAGGAAAAAAGACAATTAAGGCTTGTCTAACTCTAAATCTCGTTTTTAACAATACAACATACAATAGTTCTTTTTTTTAGGAGCATTTAAACAAATTACAAAATATTTTCAAAAGGTTTCTGTGATTGTATTTTTACAGTTCTATTTAATGATTCCAAAAACGAATTATACCATCTTTATACCTAATCATACTGCTTTGTAATAACTTTTTTCCAGTGTCCTACAAACTTATTAATACCATCAGGAAAGAGTACATTTGCTTGCTGAAATAAATGACACAGTACTGCTTACATTTCTTATGTAAATCATATTGTTGGATATTCCACAATTTTTTATTCATTCTTTAAACATTCAATATGAATCCTAAAACTTGTGTTACACTTTTGATTTTTTTTTTTCATTGATAATGCTTAGACCATAAATTATCTTTCTGCTTATTGGCTTACTCTCCCAAAATGTTCTGAAAAGGATTATAATGTCTATCATGTAAGTTTTTGTAAACTGATTCTAGGTTTTCCAACAGCATCACCAAATGGTGTAGCAAAGCTAGAATTAGGTAGGTATTCCATTAAGATAAAAATTATTACAAGAATTATGAAATATTTATTCAGAATTACCACATCAGAAGAGAGGGATATTATTAAACAATGTTTCAATATCCAAGAGAAATATAAGTGGAAAGGATCATGGTATTTCAAAGTGCAAATAAGTTTAAGAAACTTATGGATAAATAGGGCATACCAAATCAGAGGATTCTAGAAAGAAATAAACCTAAGATTGGAAGATATTAAATGACAAGAAATATTTGGTATTATGGAAGAAACATTGAGATTTTATGGGGAAATAAAAATAGTATGGAGTATGGAAAAATATATAGAACAATGGGATAAGGCAGGTAGGGAAGTGTTTGCAAGGGATAGAACTGGAATTATGAATATGATAAAAAGCAGAAAATGTCCAATGTATGGAGAAACCAGTATGGATTTTCATTGATTATTATACTGTAGGCAAACAAAGTCAATGGGAGAACAAAATTGGCAACAAAAATTGGAAGAATTTAGATGGGAAAATATTAATTAAAGAGATTTTAACTGTAAAATGAGAGAAGAGCATAAAAATGATAGGAATTATTTGGGCAAGGTTAGAGAAAAATGGATCAGAATGATTAAGAGGGGAATAGAGGGAAATGTAACCTTAGAAGTACAATATGTCAGATAAGTATAAGCAAGGATAGGATAATACAGCAATATGATCGTCACCAATACGCTAATAACCTGGAGTTGTGTGTATTGGGATAAGAATATAAACAAACATATCTGATAAGATCAGTATTATTTTTTGTGTATTTTTAGATCTCGTTTGTAATAGATTGATAAAGTATGTATATTTGAATACAGTATATTATATAGTTGGGATATTTTCAATAAATTTCAATTTCATCATGTAGAACATAATACAAAAAACTTCTTTTTTTGACAATTAGTAAGATTTATATGACAGATACATCAGTTGAGTTTTTCACCAAAAATATTGTTTTTAAATGGTCATACTGTATTAATTATACACCCATGAATTCCACTATTGTGAACATTGTCAGGGAGGTTCTGTCTTTATTGTTCATCATGTCAAAGAGAAAGCTGAATGAGGAAGAAACAGTTCAATTGCTACAGAGAAGTCTTCTTTTCTAGGGGATGCTTTACCATTTTTCCGTCATTTCACTGATTCTCATTTTGTATCAGATAGAGGACCATGTTTCATCCCCTGTATGATGGATTACAATACTGCCTCTCATTACCACAGCAAAGGCTCAAAAACTTCAGACAGTTCACGCACTTGCATTTGAACTGCTGAAAGAATTTGGGGCACCCTCATTCTATTGTGTTCAGACAGCTGACATTCAGAATTCCATCTCACCAAGGGAGATCAACACATCCACTAGCTTACCCTCATGTAAATCATCTTCAAGGCTTACTCTGGCCAAGCAAAATAATCTTGACCACTCCTTCACAGTGGAATATAATGGGGAAACTTCCTCATACACACTGTCAAGAAATTGTTTAATATCACCAGATAAAAGTCCTTCAGTTCAAAATGTAAATATTACTCTGTATTCAATTTTGAACCCCAAGCTGAATAATGCAACACATTTGAAGCTGTTCCAAGCAAATGAATAGCTTGGCTGGAAAGAAAATGCAGTATTTATACTCCTGACACACATATAGCTTGAGCATGGCTTTATATTCAGGCTGGAAACTTATGGACCACTCTTCATAGTTATCTGTTAGTTCGTAAGAACCCACCAAACACATACAGAACTTAAGTCTCATACTCATATTCAGTTTTATTGCAGTGTTTAACAAACATAATTCTTCTTATTAAAATGTAAATTAGAACTTGCATATACTCTAGAGTGTATAGTTCAACTGAATCATACAATGATATCAATTATATAATTCTTCTGTTTATGCATATTAACTCCAAAGCTATTTCTTCATTTCATGTGATCATGATTGTGGTTCGGCATCCACAACACTCTGCATCAATCACACTCATGCAATCATTTTCAAATATTGCATTACATTCATTTTTGTATTCCCCCCTCTCATTCTCTCCTTTTTCTTTAAAAATATAAAAGTGCAGACATTTTTTGAATACCCTTACACAATGTTCATCCAGCTCAAGGTGGTTTAGCACAATTTTAATCAAGTGGCATGAATTGGCTACTGGTCATGCTCAATGAACTAACAATAAGGATTTAATTTATAATTTCTTACATATACTTTTGTGTCCCATCCCAGTACATTTAATAATTTTAACAAATAATGAAATTATTATTCATTGTACCCACTGTTTCATGAACAATCCTCTAGTTGGTCCTGGTGGTATAGTGGTAACCATACTTGCCTCCTAAATCCAAGGTCGCAGGTTCAAACCCGGCCAGGATCGATGGATTTTTAGGGCCTAAAAATCCTAAGTATGGCTTCCTTCGGAAGGGAAGTGAAGCTGTGGGTCCCATGTCGTACATTTACAGCACGAAAAAGAACCTCAAGCCTGAAAGAAGAGGCCTCTGAGCAAAATTTGTCCGCCATTTCACGACCTGAATTGAATGGGACGCTGATGACCTGAGTTGTTAAAGAGTGTCCTTAAATAAAACGAATCAAAAAAATGAACAATCCTCTGATTGTGCTGAACAATCTTATATAAATTCAAACCATTATTCACCCTATTTTTTAAGGGAAAGGATTCTATTTTCTATTGATGATCCAAGTAGCTATACAGGTATTGCCCTTTTATCTAATATTAGTAATGTTTTCACTGGGATTGTAACTGAGAGAATTGATGACTGGGTAGAAGAGAGTATGTAATTAAAATAATTGTATGATTGAGTCAAACTACATGCTCTTATTGGCTCCACTTACTTGTTTAAATGTAATCTCTGTTTTGCAAACCATTGCTTGCATTAGCTAACCATAGATTGTTAATTTGGGGATGTATATTCTGCTCTGGTGGAGGTATGACTTTAAGTGTGTTTTCATTCTTAGAAGTGCCAAAGTTCATTAATCTATTCCTGTATTTATAAAAGTATATTTTTGCCATGTTGCTAACTTTGTAGGCTCTAATACTGATTTTAATAATTTTGCTTTTTCCACTATATCATGGCTTTCTGTCCAGAAATGAGATGCTACCACTGATTTCTCAATTTGTTTGTATTTTAGGTTACTAAAGCTTTCTTTTAACAGTGTGCCTATGTTTCTCTTGTTTTTACAACATAAACTTTTTCACATTCTGCACATCTTATTTGGAAAATACCTGCTTTTTTTCTCCAGTGCAATACTGTCATTCAGGAGGTTTTTAACATTAAACCGGTTTATTGGTGCCAATATAATATTAAATAATATGGTTAAAAAAAAAAAACACTTTAGGAACATAAAATAAAAACAAACGGAGAAATCAGCAGTAGCATTTCAATTCTGGACAGAAAACCACAAAGGTTAATTATGCAAAATTATGAAAATCAGTATAAGGACCTACAGAGCTAGAAGTAACATGAAAAAGTGTCTACATTTATAAATATGAGACAGATTAATGAACTTTGACACTTCTGGGGATGAAATAAACTTTAAGTTTATCACACCTCCCCCAGAGCAGAATATATGTCCCCAAAACATAAGAATTAATGATGATGCAGATGATGGTTTGAAAATCATGTACTACATTTAATTAAATAGAGTCAATAAGGGTGTGTATTTCCATTCAATCATACAATGATCTTAATTATATGATTAGCTTCACTGTATAAGTTTCAATTAGCATTTCAAGAAGAGAATATGTTAATTTCTCCTATCAGGTTTTAGGAAGGTCAGAAAATGGCTGATAATGAAATTTGTTATTAAAACAATGATAGATAAGTGTTTGACAAATAAATGGGCATGTTGTATGCAGTATTTATTGATTAGTAAGACATATGATAGAATTAACAGAAAATCCTTGTGGTACAAATTATGGCATAAAGAGTAGGGAGATGTTTTGTTGAAGGAGCTTTATAAGAACAATATGCTTATGTTGAATGTGGGGAATGTTTTGTGACTGAGGAAGTAATCTAAGATCATGGACTTAGGAAAGGAATAAGTTCAATCCTATTGTTTTCAATTTGTTTATACATGATAAACAAACATGGTAGGTTTACAGCAAGTAAACATATACAAACCAATTAAATGTACTTATGAAGCTGTTGACAACGGAGTGGTATATATATATATAAACAATGTAATATAGTTTTTTTCACACTAACTCCATTCATTTAACTTGAGTTTATCTACAGGCTGAAGATGGGAGGGATTACTACCGAAACATATGTCCAGATTTTTGTGTAAGTGAATGGAGTTAGTGTGAAAAAAACTGTATTACATTGTTTATATGTATACAAACCAATAATAAACAAATTGGAAATCCTGGGTTTAATTATGCTAATGATTTAAAGGAAGCATCTATTTCAGTGATACAATTAAGATAAGCATTATTAGAAATTATGAGATATTATGATGAGTGGAATCTTAAAGTGAATCAGGAGAAGACCAAAATAATGAGATTTAAAAAAGGAAATAAGCTGAGGAGGCATGAGAAGTGATTTATGTTCAGGAGGGAGGTACAGTTTGTGAAAGAATTTTCATACTTAGTAATAATTCTGAGCTCCTCCATTCAACAGAAGAAACAAAAGAAATTAGCAGTAACCCCATGCTTATTTTCTTTGAAGTTAGTTAAGAAACGTATGTTTGTTGCACCAGAAATGAAAGTGAATTGGTTGGAAAGAATATACAGGTGGAGTCAAGGTGGGTATATGACATTCAAATATAGGCGATAGAGGAAAGCTGGAAACTAATGGATAGGATACTCAATTAGATTTTGTAAGATTGTATTGGGAATTCCATAAAAAAACTGCAACTGCAAATGTGTTGTTATTGGAGGATTGGTGTGAGAGGATAGGTAATGGAGAGTGTTTTGAAGTATTGGTTTAGGATACAACAGATTTCTTTGTTAAATGAATGTTTAAAATTTCAGGAGTTTGAGGTAGGGGATTTCTATTGGGTAAAAAAAGATGGGGAAGAGTTAACAAGGAATTAAATGTGATGTATGGTTAAGAAGAAGTGATTTGGAGGAAGGTTTTTTTGGAAACAGATTAGAGTAAGGATTAATGGATAGATATTAATTCTATAATGAGGGGGCAGAGGTCACTAAAGAGATATATATTAGCAAGTGTACTGAGCAGGAGAAGAGGGAATGACATGGTTTAGATTAGAAATAAGGAGCCTAAGGGATTTGAGAAGCAATTGTCAGTATGGAGTTTGCTCTATATGTGGAAATTCAGAAAATGTAGAACATATTTTGTTTGAATGCTTAGGAACAAGTGAATGGAGACTACAAGCAATATATGGTAAATGGTTGAAGTTAAATAAGCAAATTGCAGCAAAAAAAATGTTTTGTGACCAAAGACAAATTACGAATCTTGGGGAATATTTGTATAGAGTTAAAAACAAATGGTTATAGTCAGTGATAAAATATTGGCCTGGAATAAACCTGGGTTAGAACCAGGCCATAAATAATATTTTTGAACTTAGTTCTATTTAATTAAATAAATATAAGTTCAAAATTCTATTTGATATTTCTATGTATTAATATTAAAAGCACGGATACACAACAAATTTTAACTTCTTTGACTTCAACATAAATAATGATCCTTTCAACTGCATTACATTCCAAATTTTAACAAGTTAAAGAGCACTATTATGCTGATTTACAAAATACACACCTCTGCTGTAGGTGTGCTTGAAAAAATGAGATTGTTAATTCATCAGCATTTATAATACAGAGGTAAACTACATGGAAAGCTCTAGATTTACTTGAAATATTTTAGTTTTTAGTTTGATAACTACCAGGATAGGTCCATAAATTTTCAGCCTAACAATTTTCTTGATATGATAAAGACAAAAACTATATTTCACTTTTCAATATAGTTACTCTTAATTGCATTTCACTTCTTACATCTTTCAATTCACCTTTCAATCTCCATCCCCCCCAAAAATAGGCAGAAGTCTTGTCTGCAAAATGGGCATAAACAGCATCCATCCCTTCATCACACTTAAATTTCCTTCCTCGAAGGTCCTTCTTGAGTTTTCAGAAGAGGAAATAGTCACTGGGAGTTAGATCTGGACTTTAGGGTGGATGGTTAATCTCCTTGAAGCCACATTTCTTCACAGCTTCCTTTGCTACAAGAGCCATGTATACAGGTGGGTTGTCGTGAATAAGGCACACACCACCTTGTGCTTTCCTTGCCTTTTCTCTTTGATGGAAGCACATAGTATGTGCAGTAGGCCAGCATAGTACTCCCCATTTACTGTGGTGTTCCTCTACTTGCAGTCAATGAAGAGTATTCCTTCATAGTCCCAAAAGATGTACCCAGGATGTACCCAGGATCTTCTTGATTGACTGAGTGACCTTGGCCTTTAGAGGCGGTGCTTTGCCAGGTTTATACCACTCCACTGATTCTCTTTTGGACAAGGAATCATAGTAGAAGACCTTAGTTTCATCTCTTGTAACAATGGTTTGCAGAACTTATCTCTCATAGCCATGGCAGAGCTCCAAAATGCCTGACAACAGATGATTCATTGCTGCTTTTGGACTGAGAAAAGAAGTCTAGGTACCCATCTTGCACTAACCTTATTCATGTTTAACTGTTCATGAATAATTCTATGGACTGCTGTTTTAGAAAGGCCCAACCTTGCTGCTATTTCTGTAACTTTGAGTCGCCGGTCTTCCATAATTTTTCCTTCCACAAGGGTGATGTTTTCAGGAGTGAGCACCTCCAAGGGCCGACCTGCACGCTCTTCATCTTCAATGCTTTCTTGACCTATATGAAAAAGTTTGGGACATTCTTTTATGGTGTAGAATATGAGGGGGATGCTTCCCCCTATACATCGTCCAGTCACTGTTTAATTTCATTTAGAGTAAGTCGTTCTTTCGTGAAGAACTTAATAATGGTTTGATACTCCATTTTGAACTTGTCACAATCTTTTACATATAGCCTTCTTTATGCAACTATATCGAACAACTGAATACAGCAGAGGAGAAGTTACAGAAACAATTATTTACTTAACAGATAAAGTATGACACCAGATAAGGGTTTTGTGAAGGCAATAAGCCTTATTGGCGAGGCCAGAAACTTATGGACCTGCCCCTTACCTTAAATTCATTTTATGGGTGGCTTCTTTTTATGAACATCCCTACAGAGGAGACACAATATACTATTCTCTTATATAAATTCAATTTTCACTAGAAATGACAACAAATGTTTTGTATTCTGTTGTTGAACAATTGCATTACAAAGTTCTGCTTTATTTTCTTTCCTGTATGTAACTTAAATTCCTTCTTAAGATCTACCATTGTAACACAATTTCACAACCAACATCAATGGCTAAGTTTATTAAGAGATGGGCTTGCAAATGCGAGGTTTGGAGCTTGATTTCTACCAGGACTATCCTCCTTGACTTGGGGTTTTTCTCAGTCCTCATCAATGTTAACAAGAAACAATCTTCACAAGGTATGTCGAAATGAATCATAATAATAATTTGAAACTCTAGCTTTATAGCTTAATGGGGCACTTATTCCCACTATCAGACTATTTTTTTATCTAAAGAAAAATTCATTTTACAGATATGACACAATGAAACCAGAGGAAATAAAAGAGAATATATTTCTATTTATAGAGCATTAAAGCACACAACAGAACAAGCCAACACATTTAAAGTCTAAAGAGCTACAATATTGTAACTAGTGATCTCCAATCATATTTGTAAAATTAGAAATATATATATATATATTTTTTTTTTTGTTATTTTGAGTAAATTCAGTAATTTTCCTTAATGTCCAAAATACTGAGCATCAAAATTTAAAACAAAACAAAAAAAAAATTTCTAGCAGATAAGAAAGAAAATAAAATGAAATTATCCAAAAAGAATGCTGGAACCTGGTAATCTATTTATACTACTCCAAAATAATTGTGCATAGGAATCTCCTTGTCAGTGATAAGAGATCCGTTAATGAGATTCTTTATATCATGAGCTTGGTGGCAGAGTGCAACATATTACAAGCTATAACATTCTTGCATTTAAACTTCTAATTAAAAGAAAAACATAAGAAATCTAAATCAAAGCATCTGTTTCTTTACAAACAAGCTCAACATATAGTCTTATTGCAAAGCAAGAACATGATGGTGCAAAAGCAAAAATTGTATGTGCAACTGATTACTTCAGCCTGCAAAGTATTATATGCTGATAATTAGACACTGCAACACCAAATATAAATTAGCTTCATTTATATATTATAGCTTGAACAGCCCAGTCTTGCACAAATAAAAAAATTAAAAAAAAATAATTTTCTGACATGCATTATTTTCATGCCTAGTACCATAAAATTACTTTTCATGCCCTTCCAAAGAAGAACATCAAATAGGAAAAAAGTATTGAGTGCTTTAAATCAAAATAAGAATAAACACACACTGGAAAAAACAAAAGCATTAAATCAAGATGCAAACATTAACATAATAAATCATTATAAACATGGGTGAAATTATATTAAGATGTTGGCGTAATAAAAGGGAGAAATTTTTAAGTACTTTGGGGAAGGAAGACTGGAGAGCAGTCTGCAACAGTCCGGTTTCAATCACAGTGGCACCTGTTTACAGCCTCCTGGGCTTCTGTTTCATTAAAACAAAAAACAATCTGAGTTTAAGGTTAGCATGTTCTGAAGTTCAAACAGATGCATGGACCATTATAACCTGAAGCTGACCAAAATTTTAAAACCAAGAAAGAAAAGTAATAAGCCTTTTCTTTCCAATGATGCTTTAGCTGAGTTTAATTGTTTAAATAAAATTATTTACAAAAATGCAATTTGATTAAAGATCAAAACAGTCCATGCAACGTATGAAAGATGAATGTAGCAACATCCACTCAAATAACACCCTCTGTTTTCATAAAAAGGAATCGGAGATCACAGTGCCTGCAAGGGGAAAAAAATTATCAAAGATTATTGCAAACAGCAGACATATATTAAATGCTTACACAAAGCCAATGGCTAAATGCTTCAATTTCAGATATGTAAAATATTCAAATTTTGGGTGAATACATTAATATGATGAAAGTGACTGTATGGTTGGAAATTAACATTATCAATGCATTTATTTATAAACACTCTTTACCATAAAAAATGCTGCTTCTACTCAAATGCAGCACTTATTTTTTTTCTCTTCCCATGGCACTTTCTTAACTATTTCTTTAAATTTTAACATTCACCAGTATTTCCTGAAACAGTTATCTTATGAAGCATTTCTTATAACCATTAGAAGAAATGTTTAATTTAACGTTTGTTACTAATATCTCATTAAAACAAATAACTAGATTTCTGGAATAGTAAAAACCACCACCATAGACATGTGAATAATATAAGAATGAAGCATATAAGAATCAAATATAACAAATAATCCACTAATTAAATAAAAAATAACATACATAAATTTTAAATATTTTAACAGAAAACCTTTTATCATGATTGGTACACAAATAAGAGATAAGAAAATGCTTTCTTCTTGAAGAAAAAAAAATGACATTTCTTCCTCATGTGATGTTCTGGTTTTGTCTCTCATAAAATTATTTTCTCTGTCACTGTCATGTTAACACAAGTTGTATTATGCCTGTCAAATCATGAATGATTATCTTATGAAATTTCCAATTTTTGGGCTTGATTTAAACCACTTTGCTTCTCAAGTGGCAGTTTTAAAGTTATTGCTGTATTTGGGTATTTTATCTTGATCTATTTCATCTATAAATATTTTCTCTCCCTCTCTCAGGTGTGAAACCTAGTTCATAGAAATGAGCTTTACTTGACCCAAGCCCAGAAATTCTGACTTTATTAATATAACCAAAGTTTTAATACAAGTACTCTAGAAATACACCTATGATTAAAATTAGTAATACTAGTTGATTTAAAATTAGCTACTGAAACAGTATAGCTACCACATAATTGGAACACTTAGAAGAAATTAGACATACATACAGTGCATTAACAACACAAGGCAAAACTGTTTATTACAGTGGATATTTTCTCATACAGGACTTCAAAGGAATGAAAAAGATAATTCTTTAGCAGTTCCATTATTGAAAAAGCAACATATAAAATATCAAATAGAACATGTCAAATTCTACACATCAAGAAGTACATGCAAGAAGACAGTACATTCTAATAAAATTGTGGAATTGGGGGAGGGGTTAGAGAAAGCTTTCAGGCTTGAGTAAACTGCTTACAATAATGTACAAACACCTAATCATGTCCTAATAACATTACAGATTTTTTAAAGGAATTGTAAAATATGTTTTGGCAATCAGATAGAAATTTTGCTATATAATATTATCAGCCTCATTGTTGTGTTCATGTACAGTATAAATAGTGCTTTATTTGAAGTCTAACCATGGTATGGGAAGATTATGAAAACTGTGTTATTGTGGTAGTCCTTCATACAGTTGGAAAACCACCAAGCATTAAAAAGTTGGAAATCAGTAGGATATTTATTGACCATTCAATGCTTCACAGAAACTGATACTGTTGATAGATATTCAAAATCCAGATACTTGCAATTTGTGAAAACCATAGCTGTGGTAAAAGCAATGGCATTATCTGTTCTGAATCAGATTGTGATGGACCAAGATGAATAATATATCCTGGAGATCCATGTCCAGAGTGCTTAGACAAGACCTTGGAGTGAGATTTTTTATTAAGAGTACTTGGCATTCATAATTGCAGAACCAAAGAGGTGTTGAGATGCAAATAATTGCAGCATTATTTTAGAAACCTACAACTATCAAAATGACAGAGTATATGCCTCAACTTCATGAGAAGTGTTTTAGAGAATCCCAAAGGTTCAGAGAAGCCACCACCCTGCCTCAAAAATGATTTGGTGGGGAGTTAGCTATGATGGTGTCACCAAATTTCATTTCTGTCAAAAGGGATTGAAGACAACCAACAAATTGTTTGATATATTCTGCTGGAAGCTATAGTGAAACTAAAAATTACTTTGTCCAAGAACAGGCATTGGAGCTGCCACAAAATTCAGTTCCAGCCCACAAGGCAAAGTCCATCCAGACTTGCCTTGAGAGAAATGTTCTAGATTTTTTTGGATTCAAGATTGGTCTTCTAGCAGTCACAGCCTGAATCCTCTGGATATAAAACTGTGGTCAGTATTTGTGTTATGATTTGCATAAAGGGCACCTAATACAGTCTGCAGCAGTGAAACATTTCTTAATACATGCTGCTGTAGATGAATGGCCATAGAGACTTGGATCAGTGTGAGGACCAATGGGAGTCATTTTGAGAAGAGATTGATGCTAGATGTTTGAATAGAACAACGTATCAAAAGCAGATGAAAAAATATTAAAATATGTTGTAGTAACTCAATAAGACCTTATAAGAGTATTTATGGTAAGATTAGGTATGTATGGAAGCCCATAATTTTATCTGTAAATCAGCACTTCTACCAGCTGCTACTTATGCAGTGTTAACAATGTGGGTTGAAAGGAACACTTGTACTAGTAATTCAGTGTTGAAAATAAAGCTGGGATAAGTCCATCACCATGCAATAATTTAATACAATTTTAAAAATAGCTTAAACTATTCATAAGATTTTCAGAAACCTTTAATGGGAAGCAAGAGGATTATGCCAAATTCCAGTCACTGGGTAGCATAATCTTTCTTTATTTGATAAAGTTAATGCTGGTAGTCCTAACAGTGATTAATGTATGAGCAAAATAACTCCTAAGTATAATGATTGTGACATACTGAAAATGTTATCATATTATCAATTAATGAGTAAGTACAGAAAATAAAAGTTTCATTCAGATAATCATCAGTCCTAGTGGTCTAGTGGTAACCATACTTGCCTCATAGACCAAAGATCTCAGATTCAATCCCAGTCAGGGTAAATGGACTTTTTGGGCATAAATATCTTAAGCATGGGGAAGTAAAGCCATCGGTTCTGCATCATAGATTTACTACACGTAAAAGAACCTCACGCCTAAAAGAAGAGGACTAGAGCAAAATTTATCAATTGTTTCCAGCCCTGAATTGAAGAGGATGCTGATGACCTGAGATGTTAAAGAGTATCCATAAATAAATCAAATAAATACAAAAATTCTGATAATCAAGCTTAAGGTGCATTTTCTTGGAATTCAAAGCCTAAATTTAGAACAGTAGATACAGCCCAAAATATGGACAAAATATAATACAAAGCAAGTCATCCTCAGTAAAACCAAGCCTTCCCACAGCGTTTGCTATATCAAATACATTTCCTTATAGTTTGCATTATGTTCACATTAATATTGCACTTACAAGAAAAAATAACCATTGAAAAAGTTAAAATATATGATCCTTACAAGCTTTTCCATAGAAATTTCCAGCAATACCACACTAGGACTATACAATGTGTTTAACTGCATATTAGAGCCCCAAAGCAATTCTGACAATGTATTACTTGACAAAATTATGACTTTATGATAATGCAAAATAATTACTGCGCCCATAGCAGCTAGTGTTTGGCAGCACTATAATAGTATCAATGAAGATATTGGTAATATTGTTAAATGACAACAATTATATAAATTAGTGAAATAAGAACTTTTTATTATTCTTATGAACTACCACTGCTGTATTAATGTATGTTTATTTTAATATTTACAGATTCATATTTCACAGCTTAAGATGTTGGATTGCACTGTACAGGTGATTCTGTGATGTATCAGTTATCTCACAGAGTTACTCTGCAAATAAAAACTGTGTAATATATACATGAATCAAAATTTACTGTAAAGTACTTTTAAAAATACATCTTTATTTTTGTAAATTATAATTATAATTAATCTGTTGAATTTTTTAAAAATGTATTATTTTTCAAAAGTTCTTAAATGAATCTTTATTTTTATTTCATTTATGAAGTGTAATTTTATTAGATAGGTAAGTGAGTTGTGTAGGTTTGATACTCTCTCTTCACTGCAACCTCAAAAAAATCTATTATGAAATACCTAAATTTATATGTTCCAATTTAATACTTCTATAATCTTAAGAGATTTATATTAGTTTTGCTCATCTTGCAGATATGAAATCTCAATGTTCAGTGAGGTCAGTCATTTGTCTCAGTTCCTGTTTGCTTAAGGTAATGAGCTCTTTAGTTGTTTTAGCTAATATAGCTATAAATTCTGTAGCGTGATTTAGCCTGGCAGTAGAGTTCCAGAGCTTGGATTTAGTTTTTTTTTTTGGTTCCCAAATTTTTACCTTATTGTTATAAGAAGAGCAGTACAAAAAGTTCAGGAACCCAAAAAGGATGTAGAGGCAAGTTGATCTGCAATTTCATTGCCTTCAATTCCTACATGTCCTTGCGCCCACATAGAGTGATTCTGTGTTTTGCCAGCTGACTAAAGATTTCTTGACAGTTCCAGACCAACTCTGACTTAATAATGAAAGAGCTGCTTGACTGCTCAAAAGTACATGGATTTTTGTGCCTCAAATACTTTTCTTGATATTTTCACAGGCACAAATTTCTATTGTGTGTACTTTTTCCTTGAAAAATGGTAGGTATTCGATCCAGGGTTTTACAGAAAGACAATTTTGGCCCGTACATACCCATGTCAACTTTTCCATCCCTTCTTGATCCATCTGTATACCAGATGATATCTCCCTTTACAAAAATGGGTGTGTGTGTTCTGGTTAACTTGCTCAGGTAGAATGACTGTATAGGAACAATTTGTATGAAATTTCACATTTGTGGACTCAGGTATGTTTATGATGTGATCCCTTTTGAATTTACTGAGGATTTTTATATAACACATGAATGTTCCCAATCTCTGCAGTTTAATGTGAAGATGTAAAGGATTATGGTCATTATTACCATAGTTGCAGTTGGATTGGTCTAAAATGTAATATCAACAACTGCTATTAATCTTAATTTGGTGCCACCATGGCCAAGTAGTTAGACTGCTTGCCTCCCACGGGGGTAATTAGTATAATCCTAACAGCTGTAAATGGGTTTGTGGCAAAGCTGTGTGGGTAGGCTATCTCTGTGTACTCTGGTTTCCCCTAACACTCATTTCACTTTTACTCTTATCTCATTTTGCAGAAAGCAGTATCTCTCCCTGGAAAGGTGCAGGTGTGTAGTGAATGACGTGCTCAGGAGCACAACTCTATGAATGAATGAACTCTTAATTTAGGACAATGATTGATGATATACTTAATAGTTCCAATGTTTAACATTTGTATATTTACGATTTCTCTGCAGTGAGTTAATTTTATATTTGACATGACATTAGTATTTCCAAAAGTGAATATCATATGTTTGCACATAAAATAGGAAGTCCTCATATACAGGATTTTTGGCTATAAACAAGGAGAGAAAAGGGTTCTAATATGCAAGTAAATACAGTAAATATAAAATCTGCAAGCAACAAGTTATTATACCAAAGCTCCATTATGAGCTTTACAGCTTAAGAGTTGAAATCTATCTGCTCAAAAATGTGTTCTAACATTGATGCCGGTGATTACTCTATCTAAAGGTGCTACTGTCACACAAGAATTGCACCACACAAACTGCTAGTGCTGTAACATTAACATGACATAAAATTACAAATTAACAGGCCATGAGTTTTGCCAATAATTGCAGCCACAAAAATATTAGCATTGCATTTTTCATTGAAGTTAGTTTTTAGGACTATTTCTCATCCAGATCATATAATATTTAAATGCCAGAATTCCATAAGTACATTTTCCATATCATATTTAATCAATGATAATCAATGTGCATGCAGGATGTTTAAAAAAATATAGGGCAATACTTTAGAAATTAATTCTTTAAATGTAGAGAAGAAAAATATATGCTATACCATGGAGTCCAGAAATATTTTGTCTTTAGATATAAATGATATATTCCATTTGCAGAATGTTGTATATGATCAAAACACTGAATACAAGTTCCACTCACTTTCTATCACACTTCCAATTTTCTGACAAAGTGCTTCTGTGGAAAGCTCCAACAATTTGATCAAAAAGAGTTTCTGTATCATTCACTGTAATTCAATGTAAGTACTCCCTCAGTAAATAATCACGTGTGTTTAAATCTGATGACGTGAGCTCATACACCTTCTTGCAAGATATCCTCATTGCTGGCTATTTAATCGTTGATAAAGACAAGGGCTATTCATAACGTTACTTCTGTTTTCTTAAAACAGGCAAATCACCATATCAATGCCAGGTACACCAGGCACGCCTTGATTCAGTACGCTTCAAGCAGTGGTAAAGTGAAGGTCATACAGTTATTACTTGCTGAGCTACACATGTTTCAAAATGTGCACTGCAATCAAGAACGCCACTACATATGAGATCCATCAGGAACAAAATTTCCAATAGCCTACTCTTAAATCTTCAGTAATCACTTTGAAAAGCAGCATATGATACACCTGCAGAAACTGATATGAAAGCTCCAAAATGGTAAATCAGTTTTCTCTAACCTTTTTGTCAACCATCAGAATCAGTTTTTCATTCATGATAGTCAGCTGGCCAGTTTTCTCCTTATTGTGGACATTGGTTCACCCAGCTTTAAATATATGACACCATTGTCTTACATCACCATCATTCATTATGTTGGTGATGGATTTCAGATGCTTTAAAGTTTTTCCCACCAGAAAACATATTGAGATTCCTCATTGCAGAATACATTTTGAATACATGCAGTTCAGCAAGTAATTATGTGACATTCATTCTACCACTACTCCAATTTTACTGAATCAAGCCATATTGCTGTGTAAACATGTCGATGCTATAGAGATTACTGCACCCGCTAGATGAAAATGGTAATAACATTGTGAATAGCCCTCATACTTAGCTTTCATGCTCACTATTGAGACAACACTGGAACCATTATAATATTTTTATTCCCTACATGTGAATAATCTATTTCTGAGATTTAGCCCTGATATATATATATTTTTTTTTTTCATAATTTACATAAAAGTATAAAAAAGGATTTTAAAAATGACATTTTTACTAATAAAAAGATATCAGAAGACATACAATAAAGCAATCAACTTCTTCTACCTTAAGCAACATAATCATATACTGGAATCTGCACATCTCAATATTATTAATAGTCAATTATGCTTAATTTCCTGTATGGCAGATACTGCAAATGGAAATGCTGTTTCTATGCTCTCCAAACAGCATTTGTGATGCAGCTACATCAGGAAAGGGAACATTAAGGTTTCACATTAAGGCATGGCAAGGGAATATAAAAATAACCATAGATCAGAGTATTAGCAATCCATATCACAGCCAACTTAAATGTATTCACCCAAACATATACAGCATGATTTACTTTTAATGAACACAGAATAACTCAAATGCAATTTGGTAAAATAAAAACAGGTTTATAAGAAACTGAACAAGAAAATTTATATTAACACACTTGATAAAAATAGGGTGCTGCATTCAACTGGATGTTGCCAACATCAGGAGAAGGACTGGGATCTTCCCCCCAGTAAACCACACTGTGCCACATCCCCACCAACTACAGGGCAATTCTAAGCCAAGACCTCCAAGCCACATCATACTAATTAAGGAATGTGCCAGGACTATTACAGGATAATTTACAAAGAAGTACACACTTTTCTATTTCAATTACATACAATGCATGCATGTAAAACTGGTGTCTCAGCTACATACAAATATGAATCATGGTCTAAAACTACATATTTCCCTATCATGATTTTCATTCATTAACAGCATCCAGAACAACAAAAGTTTCGCCTCTTCAAAACAAAATATAAAGCTCCAAGTTTATGCAGTTTAAAGTCACCAACAATTGTAACAATTTCCTTAGAGAAGAAAATTGAACTCTAGGAGAGAGTGAACTTTGGAATATGGATTTTTTTTAATATATAGCAATTAACAATAACTCATTCATGAAATGTATACAAACATTTCTCCCAATTAACTCTGTACCAATTCTCCTCGCACAGTTTTTACTTCTTTCCTCAATGAACATCTAAGCTAACAAATGCTATGAAGGGTCCACAATACCAATAAACATAACCCACTGCAAATATATCCTGTAATCACTAGGGCCTGGATTCTTAGGTTTTAAATTATTGTGTTCCTTACTAGCTAACTGTAATATTTTAACATTCTGTTAAAGAAAATTGTTAGATGTAACTCTTATTTAGAAGCAAACTGAAGGCATTATTAAACTTACTGTTCCAGTTTATTAACACAGTAAGATACCAAAAGGAAAGGTTTCTAAAAGTTGGTTGATTAGGCAGTGGGTCAGTAAGGATCGCAATTTTACCACAGATGCAAAATTGTATTATAAAGACTTGAACATTTTAAGTAAGTTTAGTGCTTTACCCCGCCCGCCTACCACACGCGCACGCATGCACGCACACACAAAAAACCAGCTCTGACATTATAAAGACTGGGAAATTTTAAGTGTTATGTTATTCTTTTGTTTCAGAACAATGGATAATTCAGGTAAAATTAAATTAAAATAATTTTATACTTGTTTCTATTTATATTTGTTTCAATGTTTCTATTCTACTTTGGTTAAGAGAAGCTTAAAAAACGACTCTAACCATCTTAAAAAATACTATCTTAACATGTTAAAAACACTAATTCAGGGCTTATAAAAAAATTAAAAACCAGGCCCTACTAATCACCCATTGCTACAAGCAATAAGTCTTTGGTTTCTATGGTTATTTCCCCAAGAAAAGGAAAAGATTAAAAATAATATTCATTACTAAGACTAAAGACATTATTTCTATGTGATTTCTTTTAATTAAAATTAATTCTGAAATTATGTAGTGGTAAAGGACTCAATTGAATATTGTGATACAGCAGGTCTGAAAAATATGCATATACAATCCTAAAACCAAATTTTATAAAATAGTCCAAGATGAGAACTAAATGTTCTCAAAATCGTTTCCATACATTATGGCAAGTAAGTGAAGCATTAAGAGTATGTAGTTCAACTGAATCATACAATGATATCAATTGTGGTTTTATTTTATTTTGGTACTCATAAGGACCTTTAGAAGTTTTTTCTGAACAATGTTAGTGATATGGTATCTACTAGGGTTATTTCATTACGCAAGGCAACTACCAAGTGCTTCTTCTTAACAAGGCACAACAAAGAAACTCTAGTATATGCATTTAAATGATGCCTGTGCTAAGCACATCTGGATGCCACAACCAAATAGGTAGTATATGCACTAGTAGTTGTTGGTTAACTGTTCAAACAAAATAGTGTTTTGATGTTATCATTTAAAGACAGAAGTGATTATAAGTACATAGCAGTTCTCTATAGCAAAAATACATGGAAGAGTCATACAGAGCTACATGAAGCATTGAGTGATTTGCATTATGTGATATTGAACTGGCCAGATGGACTAAAGCCTTCAAATACAGATACATACTGGGTCTTTCATGGTTTTGTTACCTATTTCACTACTGAAATTGGCAGATTGATATTCAAGAGCGGAAAACCCCAGCAAAACCCATTTAATATCTGCTCAACTAATTCTAGTTCTCACATTACTGCTATAATTAGAATATCTTTGTCAGGAGATGTCGAAAATCTTGTACTACTACATCCATACATTTCTGGCACTTTGTAGAAAATTGTCATTTACACATAACAGTTCATCTTCAGAAACTGAGTCAATTTAAATTTGGAAGTATACAAGGTCACTGTAGCTCACAAATTTCAGGCAGGTGATTTTGATATTTGGATAAATATCTGTAATTGAATGATATGAAACATTAATTATAGACTTATTGATTCATGATTAATATTCTATACTGACGGTGCAGGTTCCATTTATATGGTCATGTTTAGGCACAAAATAACACATACAGAAAAATTAAGTTTTACACAGCACTCCCTTTTGCATGATAAAATTGATTTACTGTGCACAGTAGATGCATACAAAGTAATAAGAGTCTTTTTTTTGAGAATCCATAAATGCAGAAAGATAAAAGAATGACATACTGACAGTATGTAATGTTTATTTATTAAGCAAGTTGAAAAGTTAAGTATATGGAACAAACCCTTACACATTAGAGGAATTGAGAGAAAATACAAGGTGAGTAATTAATTAATTTTCTGAAGATGAACCGATATGTGTGTGAGAATAATAATTTATAAAAAGATGCCAGAAATGCAAGGGTGTAGCAGGGCAATATTTCGAACATCTGCTGTCATAAGGTACATTCTTATTTTCACTATATTTGTAGTTTTAATTATTAGAATCTAAGTCAGTAGCATGGATATTAAATCTGCTTTGCCAGGAGTTATTGCTCTGACTGCCAATCTGCCAGCTGCTATGAAACAAGCAACAAGACCATGAAAGACCCAGCATTACCATATTTACTTGCATAAGAAAGATACGCTTTAAACCATTTTTAGAAATAAAAACTTACGATGCATATTCAATGAAAAAAATTTAGGGACAAAAATAAGAACTTTCATACTGATATCATTCTACAACATGCACTGAGATGATTTCAAATTGCAACTTTTGAGTATACTGAACATTGACAGTTCAGGAAATTTGAAGTCTCTGATCAATATTGAATGATAGCAGCAGTATATAAATACAAAAGACAAGAACAAACTAGTCACAAATAATGCTAAGGGCGTAAAGTACATAACACATGAAATGAGTATAATGTGACCTAAATTAAACAAATCACAATGTATAATTGGTAATAAATAATTACTTATTAGATTAGATTGATGCTGTAAACCATGGCATTTGAACCACAAGAGTCCTTTGTGCAATCCTTCAATCCTAACTTCCTAGTTTCAGATCTAGAGCATTGGCAAGCTCCAAAATCTTTCCCACAAGCTTAGGAATTACATCTCCTAAGGAACCAAATCGTTATACAGATAATCATTTTTTTTCCAAAACTCCACATTCTGTAAGATATATTTTGCAGTCTCATTATACTAGTCTTTCCATTATAGAGTCCCATCATCTGTAAGTGTTTCTGGAATGAGCTATGTCTAGTTATTTCAATAGCTTCACTGATTTTCTTCCTATTTTTACTCGATAAGTATTTAACCAGAATGCTATCAGATATTTTAATAAGAATTTTACTCAGTTCTTGACCAGGGAAATTCTTCCATCTTATCTGATGTTCTTTCTTAGTCCTCTGATATATTATGATTCTAGTAGCTTTCTTGTTATTGCCGCAGAAAGGTTCCAGTTTTGTGAAGTCAATTTTAGTTCCTTCTTTGGTCAGTTTATCTGCCACTTCATTACCTTCTATGCCCTGATGTTCAAGTACCCAAAAAAGTTATACTTGATTCTTTATGGAAAGGTTAATGAGGGCTTGGAAACATTCCCATGCTAGTTCAGAGTTGACTTGAGAATTGAGTGCATTACAAGTAGATTAACTATCTGTGAAGTATATATTGGTTAGCAAGCTTTTCTCTTCTCACAGAAGCTAAGGCAGGTTAAAAGTGCATTTACTTTTGCCTGAAAAACTCTTACAAGACTTTTCGAGATAATCCGTATACTCCAGCTCCTAAAGAGTTTCTTGCTCTCGTGCAATCTGTAAAGAAGGCCAAATGATCCTTAGGTAGAGTCGATGAATCTTCTCCCATCCAATAGGCCCGTTTAATTCTGATTTGGAATGGTTGTGTAAAATTGTGCTTTATAGCCATGTATTCAGGTGGCATTTCAAGCATTATATTAGGTAATATTGGTTCTTATTCACAGTGTTATGACAACTTTCTCTCCACTGACCACAGTGTTAATTCTGCATGCTGACACTCTGGCCTTTGCTTTAACATATTCATACATGTCTAAGAGTAGGATTCCAAATATACACTGCAATGCAGCTGTATTACTAACCCTTTTCACTATCAACTGTTGCAATTTCACTGTGTTACAGCATTTCATGAAACTCCAATGCTATTATTACATAATTCCAGTTATGTATTGCTATAATTCATTTTTGATAGCTGGATATTTGCCAGTTTTTGGGCCACAAATGCCTTATTTGGTTCGGTTGGTGTTTCAAAAAGTGCTTGTTTTTTGTTTCTGCCAATTATATACATTGTATTCTTAAGCTGTAAGCTCTCGACTCATGTCACTATTTCTGTGATTTCCCAGCAATTTAATTAATTTAAACTTTAAGTTCGCTGTGTAGCTTTTATAATTATATTTTTCTTTGTTTATTATAAGATATCAGTGTAAGATCACTGGACACAAATGACATCTACCATTACTCTGTTCCAAGAGACATAATGACTGTACATAAAATATTATTCCAAAAGTCTGTTTCCTGTTATCTTAAAAAGACCCAATTATGATTAGATTTTTTTGCATTTTAGTAAATTAACTCATTATTGTTTTAAAAATTTACTAGCAAATCAAACAATAAGTACAGCCCACATTATGATTTTATATTACCAACACATTTAACGAAAGGATTTTTTTTCACTGAATCTTACTGGGAAAAATTGCGGTACATACAATATATGGTTGTATCTCTTATGCAAGTATATACAGTACCTAATTGCCAATCTGCCATGGACAGACAATTAGATTAAATGCATTTTTAATTCCCTCTACATAGATCCTCTATGTAGTACCAATTTGATGTAGCATAGTACATACAGGCTTTCAAACATATATCTGAGATTTACAGTATTATCCACAGTCAAAAGAAATAAAATATTATATAAGTCATGCTTGTTTTCCTTTAAAAAATCTAATTATGGCTATGAATTTATCATCTCTGTAAAAATTCCATGCATGCCTTTAATTTTGATTTCAAAGTGTGTACTACTTTTCAAGTTGTATGTACTTGCTAAACTGGTTCTCTCAAACAATAAAAAATTAGAATTACTGAATAACCCAGTATACAACAAACATATACAATAAGAAGTAAAGTTCTTTAATGCAACGGCCAAGTTAAAATTCCACTTTAAGATTTTCTGTTAAGATATTACGTTCAGAATATGAATAATATTACAGACTAATTGCTTATGGATTGGGAAGAATAAAGATGAAAAATCCAAAAATAGCATACATAAATTAAATGTATTAAAAACATATATAGATGAAACATTTCAAAACATGTCAAATCTGTACAAGAATTAAGATATATGTGCTGTATGCTGTATTCTCAGAAATAAACTCTACACAGAAGAATTAAAGAAGATGAATGGCAATTCAATGATTGATCTAGAACATATGAAGTAAATAACCTAAGGCTATATAGCATAAGACAGATTTCCTTGTTTTAAGAGCAAATCTATATTTTTAAAATATGCTTGCTCTTGAAGATTTTACTGTATGACACCAATACTCTACAAAAACATAAATTTATGATGTGTTACATACCTTACAAAAATGGACAGATATACAGAATGCTTTCTTACATGTTAATTTTTAACATAGCATAACTTAAGCAAGGAAAAAATATGCTTAACAAGTGAATTACTTAAACTCTCATGAAAGTAGATAAAAGTTATATAAAATGTCCATCTTATTACAAACATAATATGATATACATAACAATGGTTCTATTGCCATAAATAATGAATGGTAATTGGATCTGCAACACTGTTTGTGATAAGACAAAATCCAGAAGAACTTGCAAATGCTTTGCAAAAATTTCACGACTCGTAACAGAAAGTTTTTCTTTAATGAACAAGTAATTATAAAATACATCAGAAAGAAACTGCCTGGGGACTTTTTAAACAAGATTCATAAGCGATATTGGTTATTATGGACAGAAAATAAGACTCAGTTATAATGATAAAAGGATAGAAAAAGCAACTTAGCAATTTCTCTTCTGCAAAATAATGTCAAGCCTGCAGTGATGAAATAAATGGTACAAAAGTGAAATTAAATGTTTATAAATCTATTCTTAGCTACTAATTTAGCACTTCACATATCTTAAAATGACTTATGGAGAATTTAAAAGGAAACAGTGCTAAGAATGTGTCAAATTCACAAAGTGCTTTTAGAATAACATTTTGATATGCAACAAAATAAATAATTATGAGAAGTCATGAATTATTGTTAAAATGATCTCAGTATGTGCACTCCTGAATATTAAGCATTTATAAATACATTTCTGTTTGTAGCTACCTTTATCTAATATTACAGTACTGGTCTGTCATAAATACAGTTCCAAACTTTTGAAAGGAGCTGTACCAAGTGTTTTGGCAACCATTAACAGTTTTGCTAATGGACGTTATCATTCTCATTGTTGAGTTTGCGTGTGAAAGAAAGAGTACATTATTTGAGATTTAACAATGGAATGGGAAGATCATGAAAACTATGTTGCTGTGATGGCCCTTCCTATGGTTGAAAAATCACCAACTGAGATTTTCCAGATTTTTAAAAAGCTGCAAATCAGTAGAATGTATACCACACCATCCAACACTTTACTGAAGCCAGTACTGTTGAGAACCATTTTAAAATCTGACATTTGCACTGTCAGTCATAGCGCAGCAGCTGACTGTTATGACAGAAACCAATTTAGAAGATGACAGTATTGGCCTGTGAGATGAAAAAATCTAGGAGACCCATTTTCAGAGTACTTAGACATGACTTGGAATAAGGTTTTTTTTTTTTTTTTTTTTTCCATCACAGTACTGAATATCTTTTAACCAGAGGGTGTTTCAACGCAAAATACTGCTTCAACATTATAACAATGTTCTTGCTACTAACAAGAAAGTATTCAATACTGAAGAAAGTTATCATTTAAATGACAAAGTGCCTTGACTTCATGCAAAGCTTGTGAGAGCATCCTGAAGATCCACATAAGTCACCATCCTGCCTCAATAATGGTTTGGTAAAGGGTTAGCATTGATGGTTTCAGCAACTCCATCTGTCAAAAGGGATTGAAAACAGCTGCCAAAGTGTATATGGCGTAGAACCTGAACATAACTTTGTTGAACAGGCATTGGAGCTTCTAGCAAAATTCAGCCCCAACCTACATAGGAAGATCCGGCCAGATTTGGCTTGAAAAAATTTTCCAGATTTCATTAATGCCCAAGATTGCCCTCTAGCAGTCTCAATCAGACTGCCTGGACCACAAACTGTCAGTGCTTTTGGGTATGAATTACAAGAAAAGGCATATATTGGAAGTCTCAAGCAACCATTGGCAGTAAGCAGTGGCAGATTTCCCAATGGAAATATGCATGATGCTAAAAATGAATGGTCATGAGAGATTTCGGTCATGTGTACGGGCAAAACGAAATCAATTTGTTAAATGTTTGGTACACATAAGAGAACACCATATCAAATTCAGATCAAAAATATTAAAAGTTTTGTAGTTTAAATAAAACATATAACAATATATATATGATAAGACTAGATATTTTCTATTCTCACAAATGGTTTCTATGGTTTTATTGAAGTGCGATATGCAGTAATTTCTATGCAAATTGCAGAATATTTTATGATGAAAATATCAAATAAAGACATTTACTCAATAAAAGGGGAGAGGTCCTTCTCTTTTGCAAATTTAAAGAGAGGATTTCCACCAGTATCAATACGGAAATGAAGTTGCTGCCTTCCAGAGATCTGAAGACCTTGGTTCCACTTAGAGTGGGAAAGAAAGACATTTTTAATTATATGTTTAAACTGAGTAATTTAGACTGTATAATTCTGTAAACTTTATTTTCTATTTTTTATTTGTTATATTGAGTATCAAATCCACAATAACAGAATGAAGTCAATGATGCCAAATCAGTTAGGACATATACAATTTACAATTATATTCACTGTCATTCTCACATAGTTTTTAAAATATAGTTGGAAGAGCAGTACCCATTCAAATAACAATTACACTCCTTGAGGTTTATTCTATGAGGCAAGGCTGGGAATTCCAGTATCAAATACTTTCTGCTGGATAAATCAGATAAAATAAACTAAAAAACAATGAACACCATATCAAATGTCATATCCTGCTCTCAGGATAAGTCTAAATTAGAAATAGAACAAAGATGAAATCAGGAAGAACTATAAAATATATTACCATTTGAATATAAGCCTTTTCTAATTCATAGGTAATGGGGTAAGAAATTCAACAGAAGCCTCAGCCAAACAGCTTAACCTACTTCAGTTTTGCAGCTGGCTTCACATAGATACATTAATCAACTGATCTCAAAAGGTGCCTTGCCCCTAAGCTACTTTCTCCCTTTGCTCAAAAATAAAAATTCCACAGAGCAACCTTTAAAACAATCAAAAGCTTTAATTTCCCAGTAAATAAACTTTGTTATACCATAAAGTACACTAATTGCAGATCGATCATAATTTATTAATACTAAACTAATTTTGTGTAATATATGCATAAAATTACATAAAAAGAATGCAGTGTTACTGAAATCCATTTTATGAACTACAAAACAATGAAAATCCTAAAGCTCAGGGCAGTTCGACAAAAATTATATGTAAAAAATTACCATAACTTTTCTTTACTTTTACTAATTTACAGTTCACATAAATATTAAGTAAAGTGCTATTATATGCTTATCAATTTCATTATTGTATCTTCAGAAGTTTTATAGCATGTGTCGCCAAAAAAAAAAAAAAAAAAAAAAACTGAAGCTATAGATATTCTTATGCTACGTCATCCCATTTAAAATACTTCTGGGTTTGTTACTATTGGGCCCCTATAAGATGTCACTTGACAGTGTCAATTAAAATGGACAATATTGCTTCTAATAAATGAAAATTACTATACATATTTATTCCTAAGCCAATGAGACATAATTGAGAAGGTTGGAAGGAATGGTAATATATTTCCTCCAGAAGCCCATGTTCCAATTTAAATCAAGTATTCTTTAAAATGCCAATATTATTTCCAATTCTCCGTGATTGATTCCTTTCAGATGGATAGTTTAAAATATTTATTAGAAATGAGCAAACAAACATGCCATGGGAAAACAAAATGCAATCCTTTGCAGAAAGGAGTGCCAATAAATAAGTTAAGGGGACAGTGAAGAAGGCCGACTGTTTGTGTCCAACAAATGAATAATTTACTTCTACTAATAAGGAGGATTTTTTTCTGTGTAGTAATGAACATGCTGTGAAACATGTTTAATAAGGAAGGCACAGAAGGTAGCAAGTAAGAAGAGTGAATGGTACTTCTTTTATAATTGCATACTGTGGAAGGAATTCTGAAATGGATATTTTGTGGAGAAGGAAGGTAGTCTATTTATAAATACTAAAAATAAATATGTAGCAGTAACATGGGCATAAGATTGAAGGCAAATTATATTAACAATAAAATTAATCTGAACATTAATTACCACTTTAACTAGGAGTTTACATTGGTTAATACAATGTTAACAGCTGTGAGCAAAGTAGAAAAACAGCTGTAAATAACTCGGCAACATTGCTTTTTGAGATAAATAAGAATATTGCCAACTTCACCCACAGCTGTGAACTGACACCTTATAGGTGCTGGATTATAGTCAATAAATTTCTCTCGAATATTTGGATCACAAGGTAAAAAAGACTCGAGGGAGACAGAAAAAATTATGATCAGCCCAGCATTAAAGACCCAGTATGAAACTTGAGTGATGAATTTAAAATATTTTCCCTTTATCCTGCAACAACTATTTGAGTGGGGGTTCGGGGAAGGAGCAAAAAATATATAAGAGCACTGAAATATTTACTCAAAATTGTTAGGCAACAAAACCAAAAACTAATTACATTCATTGCATAATTATGCTACACAATAAAGAGCGGAGAGTCCATCACTAAGTAGAACTGTTTTTCATGAACTTACTAACCATGCTAGCAACATCTCACTTATATGCGAGTTTGAGGCTTAAAATTGGGTTATGAAAAACCATAGATAAAAAAACTGATATAATATATGGTGAATAACTTATCTAGGAATATACTGAACTTTATTTCTAAAATTAATTCTGAGATTCACTTCTTGCCAATGCTTCCCACACTGCAGTACACTAACTGAAGGCTTCAAAGATTCAATAGTCCAATTCCTAGTTTTTTTATTTCCCTTTCTGAATAATGCTTGATTTGTTAAAAAACTACATACTTTCATGTCAATACTTCTACAAAAATCTGTAGTAAAAGCATTACTAGACAGATATCTTAGAAGAAATAAATTGCAGTTCTAGTCTTTAAAAAAAAAAAAAAAAAAAAAAAAAAAATCCGGTACAAGCATGTGCATGCTAAAGAGTGGCACCATATGTAAAAACTTCCTAAGTTTGGAACTACCTTAATGAAGATGGTGACATGGCGCTAGCCCTATTCTGAGGGGAAGTAAGAAAGGAAAGGATTCAAACTACCGCAAAGATGTGCATAACAAAACCACTTACGTCAAACTGCTGTGGTGCCAATCAAAACAAATATATGTTACGAAATTAGTGTCATCACACACATACAATTGTATACATACATAAAAGAAAAAATTAAATTAATTATTTCAATACCAAAACCAAAAAAGAACACCAAAACCGAAGAAGCTCAAATTAATCCAAAAAAAGGGTGAGGATCACCAAACCCAAGTGCTATAAAAATGTTAAATAAAAGACGGCTCGGGCGGGCAGGCAGGCAGGCGAGTGGTTTCGAGAGGCAGCACATGAGCGTACCGGGGGTCTTTAGGAAGGTGAGGTAACTGTCCTGGAACTTGCTCCAACCTGCCGCAGCTCCTGGTTCTTGTGCCACAGTTGAGGGCACTGCATGAGCTTGCTGAGGTGGAACTGCAACAGGGTGCTGCTGCATCACTGGCTGCTGTGATGATGGCTGTGGAGGCGGCTGTTGTTTCGTTCCCGGGGAGGCCCCTCTGTCTGTTGAAACTGCCGAACCCCCCTCAGGGCCTCCCATGCCACTGCTGCTACAATCATCGTCATCGCGATCCTTGTGAGAATGTGTGTAGTGGTAAGTGAGGCCTGGGCGTGTCTTGTAGCGAGCCCCACAAACTGCAACAAACTCAACCTACAGTTCAAGGCCATAAAACATGGCCAACAATACGCAGACGGTAATCGTAAGCTCTTTGTAAACTTCAAATTTTGCAAGTGCTTTCCCTTACACTACTGAAATGCATCATCTCTACACGTTTAGCTACTGTCTATTACTAAAATGTCACTAGTGATCTTTGCAACATCAATAATTACAATCTATAGGTTCTACATTTCATATACATTTAAGGCTGTGGACTCCTACTCTGCAGATATCTAGCAATATGTGCAAACAATCTAGCCTTGAACTGCTGTAAAGATTAGTGTCACCTTGTCTTTTTCATTGTTTTTATATTAGGCAAGGATTCACTTTCTTCTTTCAAACACAACTAACGTGCATTGAAGGCTCAAAATACGGTCTAAAATTGCAATCTACCACAACCAATACTTACAATTTAACCTATATGTGCAATTTTCTATCAGAACACAAAAAAATAATACTAAATATTTCAAAATGGAGCATGAGATTCTCATTCAAGAAACAAAAACAAAAATATAAACATATTTTGTCCTACTCTGTGCATTAGGAAAAATGTGATTAATAGTTTAAATTACTACACACCAATACCAACAAAAGAGCTGTGCTTCCAAAAATATTAGGGTTGCCACTTATTTAGTAGCTTTCTCCAAACTTCCCTCATTATAATGGTTTCTTATACTGCTCAATATCAGTTACAGTAATTCAAGATGATGCCAATAAATGTTAGCACATGACCTGTTCATTAAGGATCTTGAACCAAGTATATGATTCACTTCCTCTTTTACAATAATCTTAAGAGAAGCAACCCAGCCATAAGTGCATTCTACATAACTAATACTGTGCTTTCTTCAAAATGCTATTATTTCCTTATGGCCGAGGAATTTAATCTGGTACTTTGTTAAGTTCTGAAAAATTCTTTAGCCAGGTTCTGTACAAAGTTAAATTTACTTTGTTACTGAATTCATTTCTGTATATAAATGAAGCATCATCATCATCATCATCATCATCATCATCATCATCATCATCATTATTTCCACACATTTACATTTTACAGTTTTACAATATTTTCTTGATCCTTGTGTGCTTTGTTAATTCAGGATTCTATACAACTAACACCTCGGTTGGTGTGTACATGGATCCTGCAGCACTTTAACTTTACATAGTGTCCAGTGAACTTTACAAATATTTCCCTGAAGGCAATTATCTTTCCTCATTGTTAATTTATTACCTTCTTACTTCACCTTGATCACTTTTCTCTTACTTTCCCTACATAATTTCCAAATTGATTCAAAAATTCTTTTATGCTATTCCCAAAAATCTTTAAAGCTGGAATTTCTGCCTGCAAATTATCCCACTTCTTGTTCCATTTTTCCTCTCTCCATACTTCAGTTTCTGTGCATTCTAATATACAATGCCTGTTCTTGTCACAATTCTTTGCCAACTTTTACCCCCTTTAACATCATTGTTACTGTTTTTGCCCATGCCATACCCTCCATTCTCATTTTGTCTAAAACCTGAATATATTTTCCCATGCTCCACTCTTTCTTAAAACTCCTATAATATATCAGAGTGCTCTTATCTCTTAGGCTACCAAACATGTCCCGTTTTTCTATCATCGATCCTTGCTTTAATCTATATAGTTGGCTGTAAACTAACTAGCTCTCCCAAATCAATTTCTCTTATAATTTTCTTTAATCTACTTACTCTGCTGTATATAAATACAGAATAAAAGATGCAAATATGTCACTCACTTTAGACGAGCATATTAAGATCATCCTGTTCACTGGGTTAGGCAACACCAACTTGTTGCATGATCAACAAGAACCACGGCCCAGGAAAGATCATTATGCAAGACACTGTAGCCAAACTCGCCACAAGGTTTACAGCCTGGGAATGTGAGAGACCAGGCTTGTTTGGGATAACCATAGAGTGCTACTGAGGCAATGATCGACTATATTTGCAGCACTGTTGAAGTGCCCCAGAAAAAGTATAAGGAACCTCTCTCCTGAATCTGACATCACAAAAGCAGCATTTACCATAGTGAAATATAAAAGAAAAGATGCACCTAATGCAGATTATTACACCAGCCTCGACATAATCTATAAATGTTTTAACACATTCTTATAATGCCTACCAATTTTTTTTCTTTCTTTTTCTTTTTTCACACTGATTGTAGCACTCGCTTCAGCCTTACCAGTTACATACCAATTGGGGGGGGGGGGGGTCAGCTATTGATCCCAAAGAAGATTTTTCATAATATTGCTGGGAAAATGGTTGTCCTTTATAATTTTAATTGTTATGGTATAAACATTGTCACAAGAAATCTACTTTAGGCAGCATTAATTCTGAGTTATATTATCTTGGTATATGTGCGCACTAAATTTATCTTTATACTTATCATATTCAGCATTTAATGCAGTAGGAAGGCTATATATCATTATTTTTTTGTAAATATACCACACTGTGAACTGAAGGTAAGTGACAATAAGCCACATATAATTCTGTTTTAAAATTGCATTAAAGCAGAGTGGATACTAATGTCATTGAGGAATGCAGCAATGGCCAAATTGGTTCTATTCAACTTGACATTGCAGCATATAACTCATGTCCCTTTTTGTGAAACTAATTACCAGCAGTAAACAGTTCTCAAAGAGGTTTTCAGGAAGGAAAGATTGAAAAAAAAGGCTCTAGAACTCTGTATCATACATACTAAGAGATGTGCTGAAAACTCTGTTGATCTTGGCCTGACCAAGAAAACACAAGGTTTAAGAGAAATGGTTTTATTTATTTTTCAACACTTGTCACCTTTTAAATCAATAGATTTAGTCTGACTTCCCAACTTTTTAATACCTGCAGTAAAGTAAGATTTGTCCAACTGTGAAAAATAAGAATCTATCTCGGCTTCAATCTCATCAATTGGTATGAACTTCATCCACAAACTTCCTCTGGTTTGGGAACAAAAAATAATTACTGGGAGTCAAATTTGGTAAATTTGACAGATGTAGAAGCACCTGGAAGGGAAGATCATGCAGTTTTGCTGCAATAATCCAACTCGTGTGTGAAGGAACATTATCATGATGAAAGAGAACTTTCTATTCCACAAGGTGTGGATGTTTAGCCTGAACAGCATTCTTCAGCTGGTCCAGCAGTGAAGTATGATACATTTCAGTGATGGTTTTGCCCTTCTGGAGGTAGTCTAAGTGCACCACACCATGAGAATCCGAGAAAAGCTTAGCCATAACTTTTCCTGTAGATGGAACCATTTTTGCTGTCTTTGGTGCACTTTAATCTGTTGCCACCTGTTGTTTAGACTGCTTTGTCTCTTCTGGCATGTGGTGATGAATCCATATTTTATCTACTGTTATGAAATATCAGAGAAACTCACTGGAATTGCATTTAAACAACTCCAAACACACAAAATGTTCATTCAAATGCATTTTTGATCCATTGTTAACAAACACAGCACCATCAAGCTCAAAGCTTTCTCATGCCCAAAACTTCATGTAAAATGTAGTGGACAAAGCATATTGAGATCTTTATATCAGTCAACCCACATACCTTGAATCTGTGATCAATGAGTATAGCAATATATAATTTTGTCAATCTTGTCATTCATAGCAGTAACTCTTCAAAACAAAGTACTTTACTACAGCTCATAAATCATTTTATCCATTTTGTAGAAAATGTTAACACGAGTTTGTTTACATGGCCATCACAAACAAGTGATTATACTTATGCATCTGAAACATTACAGCATACCATCTAAAGGATGATACTTAATGACTATCATAGTAATTTGGTAATCTTCCCAACATCCCTGAATCAGGATAAGAACTTTTAGAAAACTCTTCATACATCCAAAGTAAATAAATGTTTTACATATCTTTGGGTATAATTGAAACCAAGGCCAAAGCGAAGTCAGTAGAGGAAAATTCTCACAGAGCTGCAAAGAAAAGTAAACTCATAATGCAATTAAAAATATTCTAAAGAAAGGTTGCTGCTATTTATGCCAAGAAGCAAGGACCAAATCACATGAAAGCCTGCACTTTGTGCAATAAATACATGTGCCCTGCTAATAGCAAAAGAAGAGTTTATTCACATTAGAGTCTCTTCACAGTCAGAATCTGATTTATTTTCTTTTCATATACATGATTCCTTATGAATATTCAGTTACTAAGCACCATTATATTACTGGATATAGCAAATATATTATATAATTTGCCTTTTATAAACATCTGAAAAATTTTGCCTATACTTGTATTTTTGCAAAATCTGAACATTTTACTCTAATTCGACTTTTATGTGTGAAAATTTGAACTTAAATTAGCATTTCTTAAAATCCTGGAAACATTGGCATATTTGGACTTTTTTAAAAATTTGAAATTTTTACTCTATCAACACCCCTTTTTTTAAAAATCTGAAAATTTGAGGTTATATTTTCCATTTTGAAAGTCTAAGAAATTAATTTCTTATTTATATCTTTTATAAATATCTGTTAAAATGTGTACCTTGTTGCATAAAAATGAACTCATAGCACTTTCTGAATATAAAACTATTTAATTCTAAATACATTCAAGGACAAAAAAAAAATCCCAGACACTTTTATATGTGCTTGTATATTGCAATGTATCTGCTTGTTAAAAAATATTATGGTACGCATTTGTTGTCATGGAGATATGTAGGCTATATTGAATGTTTTTGGTTTTATAAACAAGCCACTGTAACCAAATATTCCAATTATGTGTACAAAGTCTCAGATATAGCAACTTTCTCTTAATTTGTGCTTATTATCATTATTTCTTTATTTTTCAGTGAGTGTAAGTAGGGTTGTCACATTTTATCTTTAAAAAATGTGATCTGAAGATGTGGCTCAAGCTGCTGCCCTAAACGATGATGGACTCAGTGTACATTACATTGCAATTTTGATGAATATGGCTAGAAGCACAATCCATGATGCCATAAAATGGTTTAGAGAAACTCTATAATATACCAGAAGAACAGGTTCAGGTCATCCAAGAGCTACAAATCAAAATGAAGACAGGTACAAGATGTTGACAGTTCTTGCGGAGTACAACCTGCCAGATATAACTGTAGCCCAGCAATTTGTTAAAATGGACACCTAATATCAGAAAAAGGTTAGAAGAAGGTTGAAAGCATCTGAACTGATATCCAGTAGACCTGCAACTGGTTCCAGGTTGCCCAGGATGCACTGAGTCAAATGACTGAGTTTTGCAAATGATCATAGGGGTTGGAGAAATGAACAATGGAGCTGTGTTCAGGTGAGTCCTATTTCAGTCTGCCAATGTTACCATTTGGAGGTGGTGGATTGATGGTTGGGGCAGAAGTGTCTATGGATGCTCATACTTAGTAGAAAATGGAAGTCTAACAGCTGATAGATACATAAATGAATGTTTGACTAATCATGTTGTACCATTTGGCCCATTTATAGGCAATAATTTTCTTTCAATATACGACAATGCATGCACACATATTGCCCACATAGTTATAGGTTACTTGAACATCATGTTAAGACAAGACTGCTGCTGCCAGAAACTTTACAGGAGTTGAGGTTAGCACTTCTTGAAGAATGAAAGCATATTCCTCAAGAAGACATAGAAATGCAATTATTCAAGTCAGAAGGGGTGATGCCTGTTATTAAAATGCATTTTTAATGTTGCAAACACCAAAAAATGTTCTCACAGTTAAAACAAAATTTGCCATTGTTTTACGTTCTTTGTAACCATTCTCCCCAGAGTTAAGTTTTTATTTCCACTGATGTAATTTAAGGTGCTTAATAAAACAAGCTTTTGTTTAAATGGGTATTCTTTCATTTTAAAATAATTAAGAACAAAATACAATCAAATATAAAAGTGTCCAGGTTTTCTTTATCCCTGAGTGTACTTTCTAAACTTTTTGCTCTGCAGCATTTGGGAGCCTAATGATTTATAAATAAAATCCCTAAATCATAACGATTACAAAATATATAATTTATGTATCCTTGCTACAAAAACACTATTAACTCCATTGGGTCAGTCACTGCTCCCACCCTTGCATTGGTATTAATTAATTAGTGCTACAATGGACAATTCTAAGCGATTGCTAAGCTCTATCGTACCAGATGAAAGATAATAGATAATTCAGCGAAATGAATTCATGGGAATTTGTGGCCTAAGTTTCCTCAGCATTTGTCTAAAGAATTGAGGAAACATCTCTAATAAATCTATCACAAAACTAACCTAACCGGGAATCAAACCTGGACTTGCCATTTGGGAAGCATCTATGCTACTGTTAGACTATGGCAGTGGTCAGGGCTACACTTAGGTGCTTGCTACAGTTAGGCATGAAGAAAGAATATGTCCCCATTGATTGTTTTGACAAACATTTTTTTTCAGACCATTAGCAAACTAAAACCAATTAATATATATTTTTAATATATGTTGTTTAATGTCTATTTTAACTTCGTGGCAGCACAAGCAGTGGACACTGATGTATACATGAAATGATAATACAGAAAGGAATTTTAGGAAGGAAACATTCCAGAACTAAATTCAAGATCTTTCCCAATATTTGCCATTAATGAAAATTGAAAAATCCTGGGAAAAAATATCAGTCTGATGAGCAGTTCTGGGAGGATTTGAACCCCACTGCACATTTGTGAGCCTGTGCCTTTACGACCCGATTACCCATGTTTGTATAATTAGCAATGATTATATTCTATTGTCCTGATGGATCCATTTCTATACAAGGAGCAGCTGCAAGGCAATTTACAATCCTGGTGTAACAATGATGTGACAATTGATAAAATTAGTAAAAACTATTATTTAATAATATTTATATTTTCTTAAAATATATAACTATGGTTACATCCCGTAAGTGAAAACAAAACATGTGGTAGACCTGAGAGTTTGTATCACTATAGCCTGAAATATAATCACATTATGCATTCATTTACTTGTTTATTTCACATAGGTATTTCTCTTATGGTGCATTTTCATCTATTATTACAGAACTTTACGTTCTTTGTTTCAAAAGTAAAAAATAACTGAATATAACTCTGCATCTACCTCAGACCTGCCTAATTCCTTGCCAATCTCATTGCCTATATAAACCCTATATCTGCACAAGCATCGACTAACAAAGGCGCATGTGGCTCCTTAGACTATGCAACCAGTTTTACAATTTGCATATTTATTTTCCTACTACCCTAGCTCCCTGTCAATGCATGATGCCTCGACTGTCCCCAAATCTGTATTTAATGTACATACACCTCCAGTTATAAACAATAATAAATGTGTTTACTTACAAATGAATATCATTTAATCCTGGCATTCTATTTGATTTCCAAAAAAATTTGGTAATGATTTCCATCTTCTTTTTTCTTTCTTTACTATGGTGTTTTTATTTGACTTTTATCTGTTATATGTATTTTATTGAAGTACTGCCAAATTTGTAAACATTCTTAAATTAAGAGAATTCTCTACACTATAGAATTCACTTCTTTTTATTTCTATCACTGAAAACATGTGTCCTTTTGCATCATCCATTACAAACTCCTTGTTTTGTTTGGAAATTAAGTCTTTGCCCTCCATATTGATTTTATAAACAGGAAGGATGATGTATAAACTTGAAGTTTTCACAGCTTTGATTTTATTAAACTTCATAACTTCATTGTTTAGGCCATTTATAAAACTCAAGCTTTCAGTCATCCTAGACTCTGAGGCCTTCATCAGGAACTGGTGCAATGTGTAGAAAACAAAAGTAAGTTTATACTGTAGGAAGGGAGGGGTCCTAGCCAACCAGAGGCAAAGACATTCCAATTTGCTCTCCTGATTAAGTTGGGCTGGGCTGTGAAATTTAGCCAGTTTTTGAGATGATTATCACCATGAATGCTGGGAGATTGCTGTTATCTGTTTTAGCTGAGCTATGAAGGCAGATTAGTTTTCCGAAGGCTTTGTTGTGACAAGGCTGATGTGACAATAGTGCTCAAAAACTGTCATATTTTCACATTTGAATATTTTCATATTAAAACACCAAGCAGAATCCCCTTAAGAATTTTCAACCCACTTTTCTTTTGCCTTTGGGAAGTTCCTCGAGTTATTTTGGCACCATTAACATTCCTTTTCCTAACCCAATTACAATTCTGAGCTATAAAATTAACTTGAAACCAAGCTTTAAGATTAATTCACACATCCATAATTAACTGGACTGGAATGCAAGAAACATTTTGAAGCTTACTGCAATAAAACTGTCCATGAATATAAATAGGCAATTTCCACTGGAGCTGATAAAAATCTCATGTATTTCTGAAGCAATATTCAATTGCCATTATTATTTTTAGGGAACATTTCAATTTGTGTGAAAAGGATCTGAGATTAAATATATATCCAATACATATACATTCACAGGGAGAAAAGATACTCAGAAAGAATTTTTATGGAATTTTCTTGATTCAATAAACAATATCAGGCAACTTCAAGCATATCAGGTTTCTTTGAGATCTTCTTTCTTTCAGTTGGCATGGGTTGTGAAAATAAAGAGGAAAAAAATCTTAAAATTGAATGCATTTTGCACTAAAGCTCCCATCCCAGGAGATAAAAACCAAAAGGACTAATAAATAAACTTCATAATGAACGGTATCCAAAAGGGAAACTATGCCTGTGGCAACCCCAAATGAAATTGATAAAAAGAATGCATTGCTACTATGCTGCTGCAAAATTACTACACTATTTTTTTCTATAGCTCTGTGGAGCAAAACAATGATGTCATTCAACATTTCCATTCACCACAAAACCCTGTTTAACTTTGCAAGGTATGCTTAATGAGCTGCAAAATAAATATTTTCTTGCTTCAATCTAACAATTGAGCTGTAAACTGAACTTCACACATTCAAATTATTCAGCACCAAGCTTCAAAGTAAATGCATGTAGCATTAGCAGGCAAGACAAGAAGCTTTTTGATACATGATACTGAGAAAGAATAAGATTATAGAGACAGTAGTCCAAGAATTGACTCATCAGGCAAAATGCATAGATAACTATATTTTACATACAATGATCTACCAGTAAACTGCAGAATAGCATCCACATTATGTAGTTAACATGCAGAGAATAAAACAGCTGATTACTAAAGGTATAGCCTACAGCGTTTTTATTAGTCTGAACTACAGAAGTTACTACACAAGCTTAATGAAAATCAATTAAGTATTCACATACAGCTTTACCAATCTAAACAGATATACATACATATAGACAATTCTTTTCATATCTATGAAGGACACAGAGTGTAACAGTGAACACAATTTTCAAGTAACTAGTCTTAATGCCCTAAAAACCTTGGTAAAAGGACATTTTAAAAGTACTTTGTCTATTTCATGGTTGAAAGACATTATCAAACCACAAATGTCATATAAAACTTGCTAATAATATTATCAAAAGTTTTTTCCCATTTTACTGTTATAACTATATGCTAAAATGTAGTATCAAAGTATAAATAGACATATTTCATTAAAAACAAATGATCAAGAAAAGAGATAATCTAATAAAAAAAAATCCTTAAGAAGAAATTAAGCAAACTTACGTTCACAAGAGAATGGTTTTTCTGCATCTGTCAAGGCATCATAATTTATCTTCTTACGTCCTCTACCAGGACCCTGAAGCAATGAAACAAAATATTATGTAGATTAAATATATAGACATAGCATTACATGGTTTTTTTCTGTTAGGATGTCAAATACGATACATTAGAACATCTATTATCTGCCTCGTAATCAAGCATCAGCTCATCAAATTATGTTCTTTCTGCTAATTCATTTTTTCCATAATGAATTGCGAAAACCTTGCTAAAATTCTATTTTTGCACTTCAATATTATGGGTTTAACACATTCAGTACCAGCTTCTAAGCAGGGCATTTAAATACCTGGACCAGCTATTTTAATACCACTCCCACTCTATACACCATTTCATAAAATTTAGCATTATTCCTGAACTACAAGTAAAGAATTTGAAACCTTATTCATATTTTTCACTCTTAGTCTGTCTGTTGTATCAGTCAGTATAGACATTGCTGTCTCTAAAGAGGAGAAATGAAAGAATGTGAAGAAAGTGTGTTCAAGACATTGTTTTTGAAAAAATTAGAGTTTCAAAAACAGGATTTGCAGTCCAGTTCATTTTTGGCCCAGCTTCTGAACAATTACTGTAATGAACATCCATTCCATAAATATCTTTAGTTCAGGAACATCTACTAGTTTCCAGGCCTGCAAAATTTTTTTTATGAAAGGCCGCGGCACTGCACTCATCACTTAACTTGTGCAAAGATTTGTTTGTACGCACACACATTCAAAAAAAAAAAAAAAAAAATCAAGAAAACATTTACTTAGATTTCCCTTTCATTTTCTAATTGAATATTTACACCTAAATTAGAGGCAAATTGGTGGGATATTTGGACAATAACTACGATGGAACTAGGAAGTACAAAATGAAATACCAACAGATAATTAAAACAGCAATAACCACTGGTTTCAACAAAGAAATAAAAAATTATCAATAAATTTAAAAGATAAAAATCTATAAGAGAGTTTTCTTTACTGAAGAACATCAAGGAAAGATACAAATTCAAAAGCTTCACATACCATTCAACTTACCACAACAAATTTAAGAAGTTATTCAAGGTATAATGTTAGCCCCAAAGAATAAATATAATATGAAAAATTTATTAGGTTGCACAGTAAAAGACACCATACTAACAGAACAGAAATCAGAAAATAACGAAATAAAATGTGCAGATTGTGATTACAGACACATCAGAAAAACAAAGAGAAATTTGGAAATTCGAAGAAAAGAACACTTTTGGAATATTAGTTTTCAACAGATTAATAAATCAGCAGTAACAGCTCACTTTTGGGCCATAAATCATGAAATTAACCCAGAGGCTATGTTGCTGAAAGAACTTCACACCCAATAGAGCTATCCACCTTGGAAAAGATTTTTATCTTAAAAAATAAGAAAAACTTAAGAGAATTTTGATTTTACATCCATGGGCAAACTCGGAATTCCTACTAGAACCATCAGAGACAGCCAAAAAAGCATTTTGGGATCCAGTCACCAATTCGAGTTGTCGGCAGTCAACAGCTGATGATGGAAGCAGGGATTTCTGAAACATGTGCTAATGTTGTGAGTAAGTGAATTTGGTGTGAACATGTTGAATATATTATTGTAGAAGCGTAAAGCTACTTTTAAGAGCTGGATGAAGCCTTAGCTAAGTGTTCATCAGATATGGAGTAAAGGTGTTCCAATAACTGGAGATATGATAATGAAATAAGCACAAATGTTATAGGAACTTAATACCATTAAACAACATTTTCTGCAACTACTAGCTGGTTACAGCATTTCAAATCTCTCCATGGCATTTGCAAGTTGCCAACTTTGCATGTGAGGTACAATAGTGCATGATACTGAGGGTAGTGGCAAAGAAGAGAAAATGTTGCAATCATATGTCACATATCCTTCAATTATTATACTTCTAAGCTTACATTTCTTTCTACACTTCCTTCCATCATCCTGTTCATCATTTCTCTCTAACTTGACCTAAATAGTTCCCTATCATTTTTATATCCTTCTCTCCTTTCACATTTAAAATCTTCCTAAATAAAATTTTCCCATTTTTTATTCCAAACTTTTTCTCTCCATAACTTTGATTACAATGTAACAAACAATGAAATCTCCATCGTTTTCTTCACGCATTAACCATTTCCTATTCATTTTAAATTCATAACTCCAGTTCTATCCCAAACAAATCTTTCTGCATCTGCCTTATCACACTGTTCTATATATTTTTCTCTACCCGATACTATTTTTATTCCCCTATATAATCTCAATGAACTCCTTCACCCAAATTATTAAATATTTGTCGTTCAATATCTTCCATCTTAGATTTATTTCTTTCCAAAATTCTCTATTTATCCATACTTTTCCTAAACCTATCAGTTGCAAAATTGTCTGCACTTTGAAATACCATTATTCTTTCCACTTACATTTTGCCTGTATACTAAAACATTATTTAATAACAATCTCTTCTAATGTGGTAATGCTGAATAAATATTTTATAATTCTTATGATAATTTTTTTCTTAGTGGAATAACTATCTAATTCTAGCTATGCTATGCTATTTGGGGATGCTGTTGGTAAACCTAAATTCTATTTATTTTATCAACCTCTTTCCATGCATCTTCTACACCCCAAATTTCTGACCCAATAACATCTTAGCTTCTACTGTGTTTGTGCATATTCTTTCCAGCCAATTCATTCTTATTCAGGAATTTTTCTTAAACATGTTCTTATAACATTCATAGTGCTTTTCCTTTTGCTATTGCTATTCATTTCTGTTCATTCCAACTTCCATTAGAGCTGAATCTTGTCCCTAGATAATTATTTTCCTTACCACCTTTATTTCTCTTCCATTTAAATGCCGTTTTAAATTATTTTTCAGCTTATAACGTTTTTTAAAAACCAATATCTTTGATTTCTTTTCATTACTTTTCAATCCCCATTGTTTACAAAAAGTATGTACTACTTCAATTACTCTGTTCAATCCTCAACTAGATACAGATGTGATTTACTAAATCATCTGCAAAAAAGCAACCCTGGTATTTCCTTATTATTTATTGCTGGTAGGTGTAACTTATCTCTTTTAGTTTCTTCCAAAATGTCATCAATATACAGATTGAACAGTGCTGGAATTAATTTACAACCTTTTTTTACTCCTGTTTTACTCTGCATATAATCCATTACCTTATCACCTGAAAACACAAAACAGGTTCTCAATACATATCTTTTGTAATAGTTTTATGAACATCTTATTTACTCTTTCCTTTTGAGTTTTAACCACATTGCTTCTCTATTTATAGTATCAAATGTCTTCTCAAAGTCTATAAATACCATACAAACCCTTACCCTTTTCTTGCTTAAACATTTATCTGCAATTGCCTTTATTACAAAAACATTATCTGCAGTTCTTCTCCTTGCTCTAAAACCTGTTTGAAACTCTGATAATTTCTTCCCTTTCTCAACTATTTCCTTAATCTATTGGCTAGAATTCATTTACAAAAACCTACCTAAAATGGAAAGGCCACTTATACCTCCAATAACACTGGGCAACAAAAAAATAATTTTTGAATGTTTCGAGCACTTCATGAGGCAATTCCTACTAATTTTGGGTTGAGAAAAACAAATATGACAATGAAAAATTTTTATTAGCTCTAGTTTCTATGATATACACAAGGTGGAAGTATTACATATTAACGGATTGAGAGAAAAGGATACATTTTAATTACATACATGCTAACAACAATGAAAGTGCATTTGATTTTTTTAACTGGTAATTACATGCTAAGAGTTCTAAATTGCTGGAAAAATACTTTGCAGATAGTCTTGTCTGAAGAGAATCATGTAGTGGCCTATTGACTTCGTCGTCTTTTAGCTTGCCTCTTGTGATGGAGTTCCGCAGAATCCCTATACAAAGACCAACAGTAATCCGCAAGCATTACTTCATTCCAACGGCCCTGATATCTTTGTTCCATAACAGAAATGTCCTGATGGAATCTCTCCCCATGTTCATCACTAACAGCTCCACAACTAGGAGGGAAAAAGTCTAGGTGGGAGTGGAGAAAATGGATCTTAAGGGACATGTTGCATCTAAGGTTACGGTATTTTTGCAGGAGTACTGTCACCAAATGCTTGTAGTTGTCACCTCTTTTGTTGCCTAAAAATCCATGAACAACACCCTTGAAGGCTTCCCAAGCTTCCTTTTCTTTCCCCTCCAAAACTTGGTCAAATGCAGGATCCTTTACAAGTTCTCTTATTTGTGGTCCGACAAAAATGCCTTCCTTAACTTTTGCATCACTTAATTTCGAAAATTTCTCTCTGATGTACTTAAAGCCCTGTCCTTCTCGGTTCATAGCTTTGACAAAGTTTTTCATCAAATCCAGCTTGATATGCAGGGGTGGAAGAAGAACGTCTTTTGGGTCCACAAGAGGCTTGGCAGTCTTTACAAGAGGCGTCAGATTGCGTTTCTGTGAGGAAAATGTTATTTCACCACAAATATAACAAAAGTTATTCACCATATTTACACATTTTCGTGGCATTTTTAAATTTTACAATAAAAAAGCACTCGCAAACCAGAAATTTTGCATTAATTTGAGTAGAAACTACATGTAATTCACAGTCACAGCAACAGTATCTATGTTTATGACTTACAAACAGCTGAAGAGCATTTGTGTTTTGTTATTTGACAGGTGTGCCAACTCCCAAAAAAAATTCCCCCAAATTTAAAATCTTCACTCTAAAAAATGAAATGTCACTTTATCTTCAAAACAAGAGCTAATCTATCATTTTAATGGTGATTTTTGAATTCAGCAGATGGAAATACATGTAAATTCACTATTTTTAAGCCCGAAACATTTTCATTGTTGCCCAGTGAATTAGTTGGATTATTTACATCAATCCTTCCCTTATATGGGTACTATCATGTTCCTCCACATCTTGAGTATTTCCCTTGTTTCCTTTATTTTATTAAACAATTTAACCACTTTTTTTTTTTCCCCCTCCCTATTATGTTCCTTAACCCAAACCCCCCAGAATTAATTTCCCTGGATTACCATCAATACCATTTGCCTTCTTCATAAAATTCTTCCTCCGAAATCTCCCTGTCTAAATCATCAATAATTTCCTGATTCCCTAAGAAATCTATTTTCGGATACATATATTGTGAATTCTTCTTCTTGGTTGTGAAAATATTCTATCTGGTTTCTTATGGTACATCCTTTTACAATATATAAGAACCTCATTTTCACTACTTGTATTTTATCTATCTGGTTTCTTATTGTACATCCTTTTACATTATGTAAGAATCTCATTTTCAGTACGTATTTTACCATCTCTTTTATTGGTTACCCAGAACTCACTTTCATGTAAAAAAAAAAAAAAAAGAAATAAAACCATGGTTTTAGAACATTTTAGTTTTGTTTTTTATGGGTTTTTTCCTTGTATGTTCTAATTATTTTTCAGTAGATGGCTTAGAATTTTTGAATTTTGTCCTATACCTTCATATTGATCATAGCTAATATCGCAGACTAAATATCTGCACTGAGATCTGTACTGTTTGATAACTGATTATTATTTTTGAATGTCAAGGATATTTTCCTTGGAATGACAATACTTTTATTATTGTTATGGAAATTTTACAGCTAAACAATTTGCTTCTTCGACTTAATTTGTTGGAAGAGTTTTAAAATACATTTTCATTAGTAAGTAACCTGCAAAAATTAAATTATTTAAAATTATATTATCTATTTTCAATCATGATTCTACTTCATGTTTCATAATGTCCACATAGATGTTAAAAAGGGCAGGTGATAAACTACATCCTTTGGTCTATTAAAATGTCATTTGATTTTTTAATACCTGTTCCAACAACAATTTTGTTTTCATTATAAATAGTTTAAATTTACTATCAAAAATTTAGGGAGCTATTAATCCAAAATGTTCTTTCCAATATTTAGACATTAAACTAGAAGACTAATATTATTAAAAAATTTCAAAAAATAATATAAACGGTCATAATGTCTTTTGGAATTATTACTTTCACTGGTTTCTAATATCAAACACACATACACACAAAAAATAAACATCATATTCATTTAACATTTACTTCTGTTCTTCAGATTATAATTATAATTATTTTCAGAGTAAAGTGTTATATTTATTTCATGAGCAATGTACGAGGGTAGGTCCGTAAGTTTCCAGCATAACCATTTTTAGGTATGATAAAGGCAAAAACTACATTTCACTTTTCAATAGTTACCCTTTATTGCAACACACTTCTCACATCTTTTAATTAACTCTCCCCCTCCCCAAAATAGTCAGATGTCTTGTCTGCAACATGGACATTAAGGGCACCCATCACTTCATCATCACACTTAAATTTCCTTTCTCGAAGGTCCTTCTTGAGTTTAGAGAAGAGGAAATTGTCACTGGGAGCTGGATCTGGACTGTAGGGTGGATGGTCGATCTCCTTGAAGCCACATTTCTTCACAGCTTCCTTTGCAACAAGGGCTGTGTGCATAGGCACGTTGCCATGTAGAAGGTGCTGACCACCACTCAGCTTTCCTTGCCTTTTCTCTTTGATGGAAACACATAGTCTGTGCAGCAGGCCAGCATAGTACTCTCCCCATTTACTGTGGTGTTCCTCTCCTTCAAGTCAATGAAGAGTATTCCTTCAGCCCCAAAAGATTGTGGTCATGAACTTCTTGGTTGACTGAGTGACCTTGGCCTTTAGAGGTGGTGCTTTGCCAGGTTTATGCCACTCCACTAATTCTTTTTCTGACAAGTTTCATCTCCTGTAACAATGGTTTGCAGAATTTCCCTCTTGTTGCCATGGCAGAGCTCCAAAAATACTTGATAACAGATGACTCATTGCTGCTTTTGGACTGAGTAAATAAGTCTAGGCACTCATCTTGCACTAACCTTATTCATGTTTAAATGTTCATGAATAATTCAAAGTAATGTTGTTTTAGAAAGGCCCAACCTTGCTGCTATTTCTGAACTTTGAGCTGCTGGTCTTCCATAATTTGTCTTTCCACACAAATAATGTTTTCAGGAGTGAGCATCTACAAGGGGCGACCTGCACGCTCTTCATCTTCAATGCTTTCTGGACCCATATAAAAAAAGTTTGGCTCATTCTTTTACAGTAGAATTTGAGGGGGATGCTTCCCCATATACACCATCCAATTGTTATTTAATTTACTATTAATAAACTTAATAATAGCTCAATACTCCATTTTGAACATGTTATAATCTTGTACACATAGTGTTCTTTATGCAACTATATCTGATAAAATGAACAAAGCAGAAGTTAGCTGCAATTATTTACTTAACAGATAAGTGTGACACCACATAAGGATTTCATGAAGGCGATAATCCTTATCAGAGCCAGGAATCTTATGAACCTACCCTTTTATTTATGGAACAGTTAATCAATATCTTAAATTCTGCATATCATCCAGTTTTCAACAAATTTTGTATCATTGATATCATTGTATGATTCAGTTGAACTACACACTCTTAATGCTTCACTTACTTGTCATAGTGTATGAGTTGGACTTTCACCTGGCTGAAGATGAGAACTAAATGTTCTCGAAACCGGTTCCATACTTAATGACAAGTAAGTGAATCATCTTCACTGTGCAAATTCCAATTTACATTTTAATTTTAAATTTTATATAACTTGAGTGTTCCAAACTGCTATATGCTTACCTTGGGCTTCTTAGTAGCAGGGGATTCTGTGTTTCTCTGAACTTTGGTAGTGCGCTTCTTGCCTTTACGCTTGGTATATGGCTCCTCATAATCAAAATCAGAGTCAGGGTCAGGTTCATCAAATCCTTCTATTTCCTGCATGTCTAGTTCATCATAATACCATGCATCCTGTTCAGGAGAAACAAATGAATTTATTATTATATATATTGAAATTTATTGAAAGAGCTAAGAAAATACAAACTACATGGGACCTCCACCTATCTGGTCCAGGCTATTTTATGTGTAGGGGACTAAAATAAAATAAAATAAAATAAAATATTTTAATTACTGTACCTTGCCATTATTTTATCAGCTAGCTACAGTCTCTACAATCTACTAATTCTTTTATTTCTCAAACATCTAATATAATGAAATTTGTAAAGTGCTAAGAAAAATTAAGCATACTACAACGTGGCCTCCATCTAACTTAAGGTGTGACCCCTTACAATTACAATTGTTGAAACAATAATTCATTTATACTAACTTCTTTACCTAAATTCTAGATAGTTAAACAAAGTTTAAGATTTCCACATTGATTGTATCAGTTCCCAGTCCCTGGTTCATCAGCAGCATCCTACTGGAATTCCAGGGGATCAGGCACTGACTTAACCAAGGCACTAAAATAAATACTTCACTGACTCTACCTGTACCGATTAATCAGCTAACTACAATTCCTACAAACTACTAATTCCTTTATTTCTCAAATACCAACTGTAATGCTACATGTATTAACTTTCTAGAGCAATTTCCAATATCCCAAGTTCAATAATTCATAAATTTAATATAATTTCACCCCCAACCATTCCCAGAACAATGACATTTTTCATAATCATAAAGGTATTCTTTATCATTTAAAATTTATCTAAATTAGATATCTACCAACTGATCATTTCCGTTTCACTTTTACCTTCCATAAAAACACCTAATTTGAGTATCTACTTACGATCTTCAAAGATCTTTTTAATACAATTCCTTTATTCCTCATTAACCATTTCTTGCTAATTAAATTTTCCCTCCAAAGATTTATGGCTTTACATTGGAAGATAATATGAATTTCATCTTCCTTTTCCCCACAGATGAAAAACATTCCTGGAATAACATCTCCTCTTACTCCCCTTAATTTCCAAACATCTAATCGAAACCATGCTATCCCTTCTCTTTCATTTTTCTTGCAAATTAATATATACTTCTCCTTTTCTGGATCATCTTTTAATTCCTTATAAATTGCTAGTGAGTTTTTTCCCTAATCTGGGCAAATAAAAGCTTGTCTATCCATATTATCCATTCTTGATCTCGCTTCCCTCAAACAACCTCTGCTAAAATGTCCAATTTTTACCCAAAACTCTCCTAACCCATTTCTAAATAACTGTTCTCTAATAATGTTCAACCAGGTATTAGTCATTATACCCAAATTTTTCCTCCATAAATCCATTGTGATTCAACCAAGGCAGAATAAAGCCTTTCAAACCATTTGACATTTATTACTGGCATCCTATATAAACATTTTCTTATTGCGATCATGGCCATTTTTCCCTTCGCCAGTGCAGTTTTTTTCTGTTTTTTCCCAACCTCCATTACTACTTAACTTTATGCCCAGATATCAGAATTCACTAACAATCTGAATTTCTTTATTTGCCATGAACCATTTTTCATCCTTACACAAATTATTTTCCTTCTTAAAAACCATGATTTTAATTTTATTCTGATTCATCTTTAATCCCCACTCTTTACAATACGTATCAACCTCAGGTATTATATATATATTATATAATAAACAGCAAGGAAGTCGTATATGTTTTTATACTATTTCACTTACAATTTTAAGGTTCTCTACTTCCTTTTAGTTTATTACTAAATAAGCAGAAGTTCAAATCATATTTCTATCTTTTATGACAAACGTTACAGTTTTGTGGCTAAAGTATTTTTAAAAAAATCAAATAAAAAATTTAAATGTTATTTTGCCAAAGTACTCTGTTTTTTTCAGTTACCAGAAATGCTCACACTATGGTCTATGAAACCCTGGGAGCCCACAAAGCATTGACATATTATTAAAATCATTTATATTAGCAATGAATTTCAAGAAAATGAAAGATGACTATAATTTACATTGGGTATTTATTAGGTAAAGTAAATTAATTTTCCAGAGGGAGTTTTCAAATAGGTAAGCTTAAAATATAGATCATACAGAACCTTATATGTACTGTCATAGTTTCCCTGGCAACAGCACATATCTTTTGGCAGGTAATTTCAATGGCTAGGGCTCACATACCTTGAGCCCCAAATTTTCTCAGACTATTAGAGAATGTCATTAAAATACTGATACTTTCCTAGCAACCTACTTGAGTGAAAAATTGTTCTTTGCACTATTCTCTAAAGCAGCAATAGAAATAGTCAAGAAAACATAGAATTACAACTCAGGATACAAATGTTTCCTATTGCACAATTTAAGCAAAAACAATATTGATCATTCCTGTTTAGGATTGTTACTGGTGAAAAGAAATGTTGCCTTAATGGCAATTTCAAAAAGACAAGTAGTTTAACCTTAACAAAAAAAGCAACTCCCTAAACAAAAGTTATGCCGTTCGCAGAAGAAAATGTTACATGTATGAACTGCTTTCCAGTAATGTACCTACCATTGCTGACATACAATGCCAACAACCACACTGCAGTCACAATTCAAGAAAAATGATTAAATAGACTGCATCAAATATTGCTGCAACACAATAATGCATGCTCATAATCTGATTACATTGAAAAAGCATCTATCCAGGAGTTGGTGGGAGATATTCCCAAATGCTTGCTCCCTCAGATTTGCTACAATCTTCTCTATCCAACAATCTTTGAGGATCTTATTTTGATTTAAAGTAAAACGCTAAAAATCATGTCGTCACATGAGGAATCTCCTTTGATAATGAAAATGCTCTTCAAACTTAGCTTGACAACTTCTCCAAACCAGCAGATTTCTTTAGGAATCAAAAGATTATGCCAGCAGTGGTAGCAAGAGTCAGATAAAGCAATAGAATGTATTTACTGAATTAGTTTCTGTCTTCTGTTTACCTCAAATGAATGTCAAATAATATATTTGCCACAACAAAAATACACAAGAACTTATGCATCAATCATATACTTCAATAAGCTTGAGGTCTGCATAAAGGATGACCCAATAAGAGTGAATACTTTCTTGGGATCACAAAAAAAGTTAGCCTTATGATGTTAATGAACTTCACCATTAATGCTAGGTATTGCTGCATGCAATATATAAATATGATACTAACCTCCACTGGGATTTGCCTGGAGCTGCTAGCTGATTTTCTCAATATTTCTGAAACTGGCTGTAACAAACAAACAAAGTTGATAGTTTTACATTCCTTGCATGACTCTGTTAATTAATAAAATTATTGAAACTGGCCAAAAATATAACTATTACACAAAGCTATATCAGAAAAACTGCACAGCATAAATAAATAAGTAAATATGCATATAAGCTGACTCTTACATATGTGAAACATGTTTATATTTAAATATTGTACTTATGAATTCAATGTTTATATTTATATATTTTTATTTATTTATTCACTTGTTTGTTTTCAGTACAATCACTAGAGTCTGGATTTTCTAGAAATGCATATGCAAATGTTTATTTTAAGCATTAATACTCCATATTTCCACATAAGTTTGAACTTATGCATAATTTTAATATCCATGAAGGAACTACATCAGCCATTTGTCCTGCATTTGATGTCCCTTGTCAATACAAATATTATGTCACTCTCTATTCAAGTATATTTTTCAAATATGCTGACCAAAGAGGCTTCATTGTCTTCAAATGCAAGCATAGAACTATTTGTTTTAAGAATAGAATATCTAAGGAAAGTCTCTTTACCAATTTATCACTTCATCTTATGTATAAGCATACATAACATGACCATCTATGGTGCCAAGTAGTACAAACAGGCACTAAATATATCCAAAAAGATAAATCTAAGCAGTAACTTCATACAGTTAATGTGTATCTGTAATGTTTCCCTTTACTGAAAATAACTTAAGAGCAGTAGAAGGTGAAATATGAGAAGTAATTTAAATTATTGTTGTTGTTTACTAATGCAGAGCTGTTGATAATAAAGTCATCAACACCGTTGATCCCCAAAATTTTCAATAAACAAAGAATTTGGTATGGCTGGACCAGTATTGAAGGTGATCCAGATCCATTTTTTCTTTAAGACTGCACAATGGACTTAGTGTTAAAAATATCAGTTCATTTCAAGTGGCTATTTCAATTTGAACAACATTTAAAAAGGCTAATCAGGCCAAATGAAAGGAAAATTACTTCATAAGTGCTTCTTATTATTTCAAATTTTCAACTAATCTTCTAATATTCCTTATGTACATAATTAATTCTGATAAAATATCTGCAGAAACTGGGGTGTGAAATAACCACTCCCCAATCTACAAAATATAATAAACACGCCCCAGTGAGGAAACAGTAGTATAAAAAATTCACTTTCATGAGCCATCTACAAGGAACCAACCACCATCATGAACAAAGACTATCTACTTCAATGCAACACAACAGATCTACATAAAAGGATAGAACCAAATGTATCATCTATCTATATGAAAGCAAGAGAGAATGAGTTCTAAAAAAAATTGCAGAAACACTACTGAAGTGTACTTCTTTGGCACACTTTTATGCTAGCAGATTCATTTCATCAAGCAGAATTGTCCCTGAAGTGGTACAAATGATTTTAGTGACCATGTTACTGCCAGAAGAAAATCCAATAACACAGATGTTGATGTCAAAATAGTACAAGCAGAGAACTTAGTGATTGGCAATCTCAATACTCAATCTACAAATAAAATAACCAATCTTGTCAGCGAATAGTGAATGATATAACTTATTTGAAAGCAGAAATAGGTTAAAAAAGTATCTTAACAAGTCAGCCAAAAATTAATTATATAGTTTATTTGAAAGTAGAAAGAGGTTTAAAAGAAACCTTACAAGTAGTAGTATAAAATATAGTGAACTTTTGTAACAGTGGTGTCAAATAACATTTTAAAAAAATGGAGTGGAAATTGTAACATACACACCACTAAAATTCAATAAAATGGAAGACTAGTTTCGGGAGCCATCGCTCCTATCATTAGTTCCTGGTTGACTGCCGGTCTCATTGTTTGTAGTAGGTCGATTCATCTCTGGTGGAGGTTTAATGAACTTTTGTATTAGTACGTCACTTGGCAGGATTTCGAAATTAAAAACTTTCTCTTTATTCTTCCAAATATAGATGTTTTCCCAAGACTGTAAGTTCAGTTTTTCCTTTAATATTTTTAAGTAATTTTGGGTTTTTATTAATGTTATGTTGTTCTTTCCGAAAGTGCCAAGCTACTGCCGATTTTTCTTCTTGTTTTTGGTTTATATTCCTTATATTCTTTATATTCTTTAGCTCTTGTTTTTATGTTTCTTTGGGGCTTTCCAACATAAATTTATTCACAATCACTACAGTTCATCTGATATATTCCTGATTTATCTTCTTCTTGTAGGTTATCTTCTTTTTGTCTTGAGTTAAGGATATTTTTAATGGAATAACATTGTTTTGGCTGCAAAAAATAATTATTCCATTAAAAATATCCTTAACTTAAGACAAAAAGAAGATAACCTACAAGAAGAAGATAAATCAGGAATATATCAGATGAACTGTAATGATTGTGAAAAAATTTATGTTGGAAAGACCAAAAGAAACATAAAAACAAGAGCTAAAGAACACATTAGGAATATAAACCAAAAACAAGAAGAAAAATCGGCAATAGCTTGGCACTTTTGGAAAGAACAACATAACATTAATAAAAACCCAAAATTCCAAATTCCCAAATTCCAAAAGATTTTCAAAAAACAAAACATAATTTTAGCTCCAAAAAACAGTTACTCCATAAAAAATATACTAAATTCTAAACTAAAAGAGGACATTCCTCAAGAGAACAAATCAGGAATATATCAGATGGAATGTATCGATTGTGAAAAAATTTACATAGGAAAGACTAAAAGAAACATAAAAACACGAGCAAAAGAACACATCAGGAACATAAAACCAAGACAGGAAGAAAAATCAGCAATAGCTTGGCATTTTTGGAATGAAACACATAATATAAACAGGAATCCCAAACTACTTAAAAACATTACAGGGAAAACAGAACTCGTCGTCTGGGAAAACATTTATATCTGGAAGAACAAATGTAGCGTTTTCAACTTTGAAATCCCACCAAGTGACATCTTATACAGAGGTTCATCCAACCGCCACCAGAGACAAACCAAACCACCACGAAGAACAAGGCCGGCAGTCAAACTAGAACTGAAGATGGGAGCAATTAGTTCCAGAATCTTAGTTTTCCTCTTTTAAAAACTATTAGTGATGTAAGTGTTACAAAGTCGACTCAGTTATTCTAAACTTATCTTTTATTGAAACCAAGAAAAATTGGGAGTTGCCCACTTAATTGTTCGGCATGACTGCCTGTAAGAACTTCTCTTCAGAATGAAATTAAACATGGACAGCTTCTGCCCAATGTATAAGGATGTGAATACTATCCTAAACAAAGAACATCTGAAATGCATCCAACTTCATAGCTACAAACAAACAAAAAATAATTTAGAAGCTCTTTATTGGGAAGCTAGGGAAAAATGATAAATATATTCCTAATGCCCACTAGTAACCAACCATATGCAGATTTAGTGATTACATAGGTATTTAAGATTATTATAATACAATAATCTTGTTTATTGATTTGCTTCATTTTCCAATTCCAATTAGCACTTCAAGCACATAGGTATTAGTCACTGGAAGTTGGAAACTTCTAATTTTAAATTATTTAAATGATAATATGTTTGTATAATATTGGCAGTGAGTATAATGTAATCTTATAAGGTTCAGGCAGCATAATTCACATTGCTTTAATTTCAAAATTCTCATCAATGTCTACAAATAGTCTTCATGATCCAGTGGAGAGCACAATGTGCTTCAAATCTGCACAGCAGTTCATACCATTGTATGAGCCTGCACAGCAACAAGCAAATTTGCCAGGATTAATGCACCTTTAGTGCGTTAAGTATGGCTTCCTTCATAAGGGAAGTACAGTCTTGGGTCATATATTTAGAGCACATAAAAGAACCTCAAGCCTGAAAGAAAAAGGCAATGAGCATAATGAACTGGGTATCAGCCATTTCAAGCCCTGAATTGAATGGGACATTAATGATTAGATGTGTTAAAAAGCATCCTTAAGAAACAAACAAATAAATCATGCAAATTTTCATAATTTTAACTGTATGTCAGGAATGAAAAAGGTAGTACATGAGAAAAATAAGGAAAGAAAATGTTCTACATTCATTTTATTTCCTTTCCTTTAAACACCTCACCAAAACTCCCTCTTTCCAGGAGGGTGGTAGTATACAGCTGCTATCCATTGCACTAAGCATTTTGCCTACAAATATTGCCTTCCACTAAAAGTAAATGTGTTCTGCCACATAAAATATATATAATTGTGTTCAGAATAAATACATTCATAAATATACCTTCACCTCTTACACATATGGCAGACTATTTTAAACTAATTATTGTAATAAAGCAATGAAAGAAAAAAAACCTTGGCTGCTTCATCTTTATGCCCAACACTGTCTTTGCTATCCTCATTACTAGCTGCAGGGTTTTCTACAGCACTTATTGTGTGAAGATCAGTTTCAGGATCTACTTCTTTGCGTCTTGGCTGCATGAAATTCATAAGATATTGGCGTCGCTTTTTCCTCCATCTTTTGGATGGGTAGGTGTAGATCTGACCTTCCAGTAGCCCTGGAATTCGTTGGCGTGGACTCATGAAGAGATTGGAATGATTCTGTGCAACACCTATAACAAAGTAGCAACAAAATACAATTATGATCTACAACAATAAGTAGCAATTTTATGGAGTAGCTATCCAAATGTACATACTGTCTCCTAAAAAGCTAGGAGTATATCAGCCCTTTGATACAGATAAATGGCAGAACACCACCTTTGTTTCCAATGTTCTAATCTGACTCAGGTTAAAATAAACCTTAGATTTAAATAATGGGTATTTTCACAGTGAAACTTAGTATAATCTAACAAATTATTTATGAGGAAATCACTCAAATTTTGCTAGCTCTGTTCCACTTACTTGGACATATTTTAAAGTCTGTTGACTTCATCATCAGCATGGTTTCACTGTCAGTTTCCCAGTATGGTATTTATTCTTAATCAATAGTCGAATTAAGTGGAACAAAACTAGTGAAATTTTATTGATTATCGCTTAAAAATTTGTTATATTTACTATATTTCACTGTGAAAATCTCCGCTATTTAAATCTATATTAAAATGTCAGTTTAACTGGGAAAATGAAAGATTCCAGCCAGAACCACATGAATAACAAAGAACAACTTGGAGAATAAACAGTTGCCTTTCAATATTTCTCATGTTAATATGATCCTTGGCGAACTTAAACTGCAAATAAAACAGTTCCTTAAATACAGAATCAAGAAAAAGTTAACATTTGCAGATATGAGGGTTGGTCCTAAGTTTCCAGACTAACCATTTTCTAGGTATGATAAAGACAAAAAATTTATTTCACTTTTCAATATAGTTACCCATTGTTGCAATACGCCTCTCACATTTATGAATTAACATTGCAACAACCTCCCCCCCCCCAAATAGTATGAAGTCTTGTCTGCAAAATGGGCATATACAGCACCCATCACTTCTTTATCACACTTTCCTTCCTCGAAAGCCTTTCTTGAGTTTTGAGAAGAGGAAATAGTCACTGGGAGCTGGATATGGGCTGTAGGGTGGATGGTTGATCTCCTTGAAGCCACATTTCTTGACCACTTCCTTTGCAACAAGAACAGTGTACACCGGTGCATTGTCATGAAAAAGGCACATACTACCACTCAGCTTTTCTATTTGATGGAAGCACATAGTCTGTGCAGCAGGACAGCATAGTACTCCCCATTTACTGTGGCGTTCCTTTCCTTGAAGTCGATGAACAGTGTTCCTTCACAGTCCCAAAAGATTGTCGCCATAAATTTCTTGGTTAACTGAGTACCTTGGCCTTTAGAGGTGGTGGTTCACCAGCTTTATGCCACTCCATTGATTCCCATTTGGACAAGGGATCATACTAGAGAATAATAGTTTCATCTCCTGTAACAATAGTTTGCAGAATTTCTCTCTTGTTGCCATGGCAAAGCTCCAAAAATGCCTCATAACAGATGACTCATTGCTGCTTTTGGAATGAGGAAAGAAGTCTAGACACCCATTTTGCATTAATTTTTTTCATGTTTAAATGTTCATGAATAATTCCAAGGACTGTTGTTTAAGAAAGGCCCAACTTTGCTGTTATTTCTGTAACTTTGAGCTGCCAGTCTTCCATAATTTCTTCTTCCATAAAAGCAGCATTTTCAGGCCAAGGGCCTATCAGCATGCTCTTCGTCTTCAATGCTTTCTCAACCCATTCGAAAAATACACCATCCAATCACTGTTTCGAGTAAGTCCTCCTTTCTTAATACTCCATTATGAACATATCACAATCTTCTATACATAGCCTTCTTTATACTCCATTTTGAACATGTCACAATCTTCTATGCATAGCCTTCTTCATGCAACTATATCCGAACAACTAAACACAGTGGAGCAGAAGTTACAGCTGCAATTATTTACTTAACAGATCAGATATGACACCAGATACGGATTTTGTGAAGGCAATAATCCTTATCGGTGAGGCTGGAAACTTATGGACCTAACTTCATATACATTTCATAAACACATGCTTGAGAGAAAACCTAACACCTATATTTGTAAGGAGAGAAGTTAAAGAAAACAAAAACAACAAAGCACAAATAGCCGCAGAAAACAGTGTTTTAGAAATAGAAAAAGCTAACCACTACAAAACCATAAGCGAGTTAGACTTAGAGACCTATGAACTACATTTAAAACTAGCACCTAAATTATGTAAAACCTTATGGGAAAATTTGGAAGATAATTATTTTTAAGGTTAGCAATGCTCAAGTAAAACAAAAATAGGGGATTATAAACAAGAAACTACACAGTCTTACACAAAAACAACAAAAGATTAGAGTTAGAGATGAAGGTCAAAATAAACCAGTAGATAATGTCATAATGCAAACAAACACTTCTCAAAAAAAAAAAAAAAAAAAAAAAAAGAATTACAACTCTTAAATATGTCTCAACACTTCCACAGATTACTTGAGAAATTTGGCAGAATATGTAGCCAACATCGAGATAGCAATTTTCAATCAATTGTAAGAAGATAAAAATAGCATCAGATCACAATGTGGGAAAGTCCTAGAGTGACTAATAACAAAAGACCATGTCATAGTGCACTCAGATCCCTAAAAGAAAATGGCATAATTTACAATAGGACTGACAAAGGGAATAAAATCGCCATAATGAATTACACAGACTATGAAAACAGCATGTACAATTTACTAAATAATAAGGATTAAGAAAAAAAAAAATGATCCTTCCCAGATATATGTTAGTTCAGTTAAGCGAACTACTAAAAAACATAACCAGGAACAAAAAGAAGATTATACCAATCAATGGTATAATATGGCCTACAGAAAATACATAAACCTGGTAATAAAATGAGACCTAGAGTAAATACAATAAATTCAACCATATATAATTTAGCCAATTACCTTTTAAAAAATTCATTAGTTTATACTGAAATACTAAAGCCAAAGCATAAAGAACTGATAAGAATTAATAGAAAAAAACCAGACATTGAAACTGGAAAAAGGGATTTGCTAGTTTATGATGTGGTTCTGTTTCCTAGCATCCCCAAAGAAAAACTAATATCATAAAAAAAATGGCTAACTTCAATAAACTTACCTGCAGAAGTAATGGACAATATTTGAACCTCATCAAAATATGCATCAATAATACCTATTTCACATTCAGAGGCAATACAAAAGAAAGGTTTAGCAATGGGAAATCCACTCTCACCATTCTTAGCAGATATGTACACGTTTTTTGGAAACAAAATTAGTTGAGACTTTCTGACATATATACACATTCTTGTTTTCACTGTGTTGATTCCTGAATATTTTACAATTGAAAATATATATACAAATGTTGGTACTATTATGTTGATGGTGTCTTTGCAATATTAAATGAAAAATCAAAAGAGAATGCAATTAAATTACTGAATCTACAGGACAGCACCATTAAATTCCAATGGAAATAGAAAACAAACAAGAATCTTCCCTTACTGAATGTAAAAACTATAAAAAAAAGATAATATAATGGAATTTGGCATATTCAGAAAAGATACCCATACAGCAAATTATATATACATATAAAAAAAGCCATAATCCAAAACAACATAAACTTGCAATAATCAATAGCCTCACATTCAGATTAACAAACTTACCAATAAGCAAGACAAAATACAAATCACAGTACCAAAAAACATACATACAGCACAGAAAATGGCTACACAACAGATCTGGTAGGAAGAAAATTCAAAAAACAAAAACAAATAAAAGACATCACCACAATGAAAGGCTACAAAGGAGATCATATATATAAGAAATTTATATTCATTCATGGGCACACTAAAAATTCCAGAAATTTTTTTAGATATACCAACTTATTATGGCTCCAGTGAACAAATGCAGTCCAAAAAAAACTTCCTAAAAACAACACAATAAATTTCACCAGGTAAACAATAAGACATTTATGAAATCATGTCAATTATGCAAATGGAACATTACACAACGATTTAAGGAGCACATGAGAAATGTAAAATATAAACACATGGAAAAATCAGCAGTAGCATACCATTTATGCAAAAAAAATGTGAATTCCAAAATGAACCTAAACTCTTACAAGCTCTTCAAAAACCCATAGAATTATCAGTGTGGGAAAATACACTCATAAACAAAAACAAGGAAAATTTTGAAAACGTTTTATGATACAGTCGAACTACACACTCTTATGCTTCACTTACTTGTCATTATTGTAGAAGACCGGTTTCAAGAACAACCTGTATCATAAAATGTTTTCAATTATATGATTGGCTTCACTGTGAATGTTCCAATTAACATTTTAGATAAGGAAAATTTTGCTAATTTTGATCTTCCAAATTACAGTAACCTTATCACAAAGTTCATAAAATCCACAGAGCAACATCTTAATATCACGCTGGGAAGCTGACAGTGGAACCGTGCTGATGATGAAGGCATCAACAGCCTTCAAAACATGTCCAAGTGGAATAAAACCAGTAAAATTTGAGTGATTTCCTCATAACTAATTTGTTATATTAAATCTTAGACTTTTACCCATAGCTTGTCCTTAGACTTAGCAGCTCAGTGGGCAATGTTTCTTGCCCACTATGAAATCCTTCAGATACAGATTAGATATTAAAAGCTATAAAGAAACCATAAACTATGAATACTTAGTTTTTCATTTATACTTTAAATGAAACCCATTTTAAAAACATTTATTATAATATAAAAGATCCAACTAAAATAAACATAATCAATTAGCTAATTTTGGGTCCAGTGCAATAAGATCAACATATCATAAAATGTGATAAAATGAATCATAAAAATACCTATATAGCCATAGGCTCCTCCAGTGACAATTGAACCCCCAACAGTGCAAATTTATGGACAGACAACTGAATTCTAGGGGTATTTTAGCAGGCAACAGGGAAAAATGTAATTCATGTACACTTGAAATGCATGTACACACACACTAACCTAAACCTAACATAAGGTGAATCCTAGGAACTGGTGGACCCAGTGGTTTGTTATCATTCGTTACAGCTTGGCATCCCTATGCTTCCTCCTTTTTGTAAATTAAAATCAGTTGCAGATTGCATGCTACTATGTTAGTGGGTAAATTATTATAATAGTGGCAAAACTGCTTTGACTACAGCAGAAATATCTGGAAGGCATCTAGCACCAGAAATCATAAGCTTGACTTGCATTGGCATGGAGTGGTATCTAGGAAAACAATGGGTACGATAGGAAAATGTGCATTTTTTATCAAAAAGAAAGCACAATGTTGTTCTGGAATGTTGAAAATACACAAAATGAGTAAAGTGTATTATATTTATGTAAAATGCACACTCCAATCATATGACAAGTGTGATAAATGAGTTTTATAGCCTGGGTTGATTTAATTGTTGATAAGCCTAATTTTGGATTTCTCATTAATTTTTTTTTAAAAAAAATTGCATTTGGTTTTAATATGATCAGATTGAATTTCTGAAACCTATAGAATTCCTATTCTTAAAGTGCACTTCCATTATATGTTTATCCATGACCTCTTATAGTTTATTCTCCCATACAAGAATTTCAGAATGCAAGAAGATTACTGAAGAGTTAATCACCAAAACTATAATGATTAAACCATTGATTTAAAATTTCACCTGTCTGAGAATCCAAAAATGGCATTCTGAGTCGTCTTTCGATGCATAATCTTGTGTTGTAGTTTGCAGAATTTTCAATTGCTTCTCGATAAGATGGATCATTGAGGAAACTGAAACACATGTTATTGATTTATATATTTTTATTATTTGTATAACAAAATAAAACTATTAATTTAACTAAAATTAAAAGATGTACTCTGATACTCAGTTCTATTACAAATAAATTACAAATTAAATAAACAAAATAAATATAGTTTCAGCATATCTATATTGAAGTTTTTGCTAAAATATATCATTTTTAAATAATGCGTAAAATGGGAAACGTTTCAACAAAAGGCAACGACACAACAAAATCATACCGAAGAGACTCCAAGGAATACATTCTACAGTGTTAATAAAACTTTTTGAATAGCAATAATGCATTACCGCTTTTCTTTCACTTGCAAGAAAAGTGTGAAAAGATTCCCGGCATTTGTTCCATCGGAATTTGTTGATAACAAGATCTATCAGTCTTATTGTTTATTAATGATATTATTTCCTACGTTACTTTTGGATTACAGCATATACTATTATACAATGCGCTGATTACATTTGACCTCCCTTTTCATAAACGCTTGTTTAATGCTCAAGAGAGTACTCATGCAAACATCATCAGTTCACATTGTACAACTTTTTAACTGTTTCAGTGGTCATCAACCTATTAAAAATTAATTCTACACTTTTATACTGTTAGCACTTCATAATATTTACCATACCTACCTCTCTATTTTACTCAAAACCGTAGGGTTCACTACATGAATATCACAAGTTGCCATTCCAGACATGTAATTGTAAATACATTTACTGACGATCAATATCTTCAGACCGGGCCGACACCTTGGGCAACTGCAAGAGCAGTTGAATCAGAATAACAAACATACGAACATCAAACATGTAATTATAACTTTTCACAAAGCTGTACTTTGTGAATATGAATCTAGATTGCTTTATTTAAATAAACAATTATTATTAAAATAATGTCACTTCTTTTTATGTATTGTACTTGGTGCTTTTTTCTTTTGAATTAATGTTGAAAACTAAATACTTTGGCAGCCCTTTCGCACGTGGCATACAAAACAAATGACGATACATAAGTTAAAGGGAAAGTCTGATTTCAAAGTTTATTTTCGTGATTTTTCATTGATATACAGAAATTATAAATTAAATGGCATTATTTAAAGGGCATGAACCTGGCTTTTGCCCCCAATGTGGGTCGATACTACCACCCCTGAGGATCATTGGTGGTGTTACCTGTTACACTTGTAAACAGCAGTACGGACCTGAAGGTATATACTAACCTAGAAGTCTTGTACAAGTTGAAAAAACAATAACTACTATATCAGTTATATTATTATACGATGCAGTTGAGAAAATTTCCAATTACTGTCACAGTCTGTAAATGAAACCGTGCAAAAAGCTCAGCTTTGGTTTAGAAGCAATGGTATTTTTATGAATGCAAACAAATCACAAAATATAATTTTCAGCCTAAAAATATAAACACTCTCTGTGACAATGTGAAACTTCTTGGCATGATAATTGACAAGCATCTGTCCTGGAATCCTCACATAGATTTTATATATAGCAAGTTATCATGCACTGTATTCCTATTAGCAAACCTAAAACAGGCTGTACCTAAAGATTTTGTTAGTATGGCTTACATTTCGTTCTTTCAAAGCATTTTTAGGTACGGCTTAGTGTTATGGGGTAGTAATCCAAGGATAGCAGAAGTGCTAAAAATGCAAAAAAAAAGTTATTAGAATAGTAAGTAAGTCTAAGAAAATTGAACATTGTAAACCACTATTTGTAGAACTAGAAATTTTTACAGTTATTAATTTATTTATTTATGATGTTTTGGTACATATTAAAGAGAATTTGCAAATTTATAATGTAAGGGGTGAAATACACACAAATAGGCAAACTGCAGTGCCAAGAAAGATGAAAATCCTCAATAAAGATGGCTTCACATGCAATCAGCTAGGTGGAGATCTTGTTGTCCTCCAAGCTTTCAGCCAATGTGACTGTGGCCTTCTTCAGGGAACTTCTATGTGAAGAAGACTGGAACTGCATGAATATAGATGATATCTCATCTTGTGATTGGCCCAGTTCATGAGCGGCCAAAAGCTTGGAGGACAACAAAATCTTTACGTGGCTGATTGCCCATGAAATCATCAGTAGCATTCTTTTAGTTACAAGTTGCACCAACATAGAAGGTATGATAAATATATATTCAAAAATATAAATAATTATGGGAGTATAAGATATTTATAATGTATAGTTAAAATGCATTTTAATGTTTTTATAGAACACACTGAAATAAAATTTGATATCATACTATAAAATTATCAATGCATTTTAGATTCAAAAACAAGTTATTAGATTCCCCCCATCTTATGAGGTAGAACTAATCAAATGATTCTAAAAAAAATATTCAATTTTAAATAAAAATATATATAATATATAAAAGATATAAGCATAAATTGACTTATGCTTATACCATTGCTTAAGATTGAACAGTAATGTATTTAAATTGGTATGGAATTATAATATTAAACAGTATATTAATAAAATTATTTGAAATTCCCTATCAGATTCAGTCCACTTCATATTATTCAAGAAAAGTATTAAAAGCTTGTATGAGTCTGAAGGTGTAGACAATGGCCAGAAGCACTATCAAAGGCAAAGCTTATCAAGCAAAGCATAATAATCTAAATTATTATGGTTTTTTATCAATAATTATGGTTTTTCTGTGTGAATTGATATTTATAATATATCATTGAAATGCATTTTAATGTTTACATAGATTATACTGCAATAAAATTTTATAACTTACTATGAAATTATAAATACATTTTAAACTCAAAACTGTCACTAGATAGTTAAATATGGTGGACTTTTGTAACAGCGATGTTTAATACTAAGAATTTAAAATGATTGAGTCAAATTGTAACATTTACATCCTAATATCTTAAAAAAAGGAAAACTAAGTAGTCAATCTGGAACTGATGATGGTAGCAATTAGCTCCAGAAACTTAGTTTTCCTTTTTTAAAATATTAGTGATGTAAGTGTTATAAATTCCACTCAATCATTTTAAATTCTTCTGTTATTAGATATTCACTCCATCTTATGGGGTAGAACTGCTCAAAGGATTTTAAAAATACAGATTCAATTTTAAATAAAAATATATAAATTGATTTATGCTTATACCATTGCTATTTGAATTAATATTGAACTATAATATTAAACAGTGTATTTATAAAAATTATTTGAAATTTCATATCTTATTCAGTCCACTTCATATTATTTATGAAAAGTATTAAAAGCTTGTATGAGCCTGAAGGTAGTAGACAGTGGTCAGAAGCCTAATCAAAACCAATGCTTATCAAGCAAAGCATAATAATCTAAATTATGTTTTTTATTCAATAATTATGGATTTTCTATGTGCAGTGTTTGGAAATATGGAGGAACATTATATAATCCATTTCAAATCTCATGAAAGCTACACTTCTGCTGCATCATTGTCCAAAAAAAAAACAGCAAAAGGTGAAGAGCTTGAAGCTGATGGACCTGTTGTTGAAAGACGATGTCCAAAGTGTAATAATGAAAAAATGTCTTATGCAACACTGCAGTTACGATCAGCTGATGAGGGACAAACAATATTTTACACTTGTACAAAGTGCAGGTTTGTATACAGAGATATTTACTACAAATAGTCCTTAGTCTGCCAAGCATAATAAAGTTGTAGAATAAATCAAAGCTTTATTATACCTTTGGCATTTAGGAAAATAAAATATTTCATTGCCAGATGAACTGAAATGGGAGAAGGGAAACAACTTTGCAGCCTTTCATTTCAGTGATTTCACCAGCAATGTATTTTTAATCTTGTTTTTTCCATACTTTTTAAATTGATAAATTTTGATTTTGAATTAACACATTTTGTACACCACCTCTGATAACTCTTAGTATCTCCACTTCTTTAAGGACACACACCAAAGATTAAATCTCAACTATACAGTAATGAAGACAAGACGATTAAATAAAAAAGTAACAAGAACTCTCATTTGTGTGATATTTCTTATCTCATTCAAATTTCATCCAGGTTAGAGTCATTGAGTCTTCCTCTCATGCCTTATATCAGTCATACTGTCCTAACAAACGTTGTAAGATAGCAGGGCTGGTAGAAGCATGGTGAGGCACATTAGTTCTGTGCTTAGGATCACAGGTTCAATTCCTGGCTAGATACAATCATTTTTTTTTATAAAGAAGATTCCTTGTCATGTCCAGAATTTTGGTGTACAGGTGAAAAATGTGTGTGCATGCATATGTTGGTTATTTAATAATCAGTTTGTCAATTTACAGGAATATCTAAAGTATATGTACTAGTGTATCAGAAAAATGAGCACAACTACATGGTCCCCCATGAGTACTGCAAAGTAACCTAAAAAAAATAGTCATATTACCAGCCAGAATCAGAAACTATGATTTTTGCCCCATTTCTAATGTATTTTTGTAATGTAGAATATGAAAATAGTTTCAGAATTCTCCATCACACAACTGTTTTGCATTTAAACTTAAGCAAATGAATGAGTTTGGTATTCAAAATAGTGACTGGAGATTGTTCATTGACTCAAAAGAATTAAGTTTGAAGACTTCATTGCTTTAAAACAGCAATATTTATTATTTCTTGCTGAGAGTTTCAAGGAAATAAATCAAATGATGTCTGCTCTCTTAAAAAGCATGTGTAATGATAAAAGTGAATGGATAATCTGTACCATTATTATAGTTATCGCATCATTTTCAGGATTCCAAGAAGAGATTATGAAATTCTGCTGCTTTTTGAATATGTAGAGCAGTTGAGAAATAAAGCCATTGAGTTGTTAAAGATTAAGGAAAGAAGGGTAAAAATATATATGGAGGAAAAAAAGTGAAAATGTGCCACTGGATTGCAAAGAATATTCTTCTCCCCATCTTCACATTAAACTTAAGTTAATGAATAACTTTGTAAAAGCCTTGGATAAAGATGAAAGTAAGTTGCTTTACCTTTAATGAGTTTTCCCAAATATTCATTGGTTGCTAGTGGCCACTGGGAATGGGGATTTGTCATTTTTTTCCCCTTATTTTCCAAGTTATTTTTCCTTTTTAATATAAATTTGAATAGTTTGGGATTATCACAGTGAAATATAGTATCATATAACAAATTATTTATGAGGAAGTTACTCAAATTTCACTAGTTTTATTCCACTTACTTTGATATGTTTTGAAGGCAAATTTCCTTCGTCAGCACAGTTCCACTCAGATAAAGAAAATTTGCCTTAGACACATGTCCGAGTAAGTGGAATAAAACTAGTGAAATTTGAGTGACTTCCTCATAAATAATTTGTTATATTTTTCCTTTGTTTGTTACTATCAAGTTAGCTGCACTTCAGAAGATGTTCTTTGTTTAGAATAGTATTTAATCAGCATTTAATGAAGGATTTAATCAAGGACACCTACTTTCTCTTTGTGTAAGGATGTGAATACTAAATGACTTTATTTTTAACTGCTCTACGTATACAAAAAGCCTGCCACACAGAAGCTGCATAGCAAATTCCTCACCAAGTTGAATAACTTTTAATAAAAAATTAATATAAAACCCTAATTAGGTCTTATTAATTAATAAAAAGAAAAAAGTTATAGCATTACAATGTGGTATTAGGAGAAAAAATTAGAATTCTTGCAACCTATAAGTATTACAAAGAGAAACCACATTTTTAGATTTATCAATATTATTATTGAGATTAAACCACAAAAATTAATGTTGCACTATTAATTAAATGATATGCATGACAACTGTTAGATAAAGCTATATATTTTTAAACATTTTTAAATGTAACCATGGTATGAACTTACTCCTTTATGTCTTTATATTCACAAAAATAGAGAGAAATAACACTTTTCCAGTTATATTATATATTTAAGAAGATGATGTTCATATATTTCAATAAAACAAAAACATGTTACTATTTAAAAACAATTTTAATGTACTAAGCAAATGTATAGAATCAACAAAGAACAATCAAAAGTTTCCTAGATTTTCATTGACTTTGAAAATTAATTGAAATGTCATTTAATAAAAAACATACACTCAAACTAATTAATTGATATCATTGTATGATTCAGTTGAACTACACACTCTTAAAGCTTCACTTACTTTTCATAAATGTATGGAACCGGTTTCGAGAACATTGTTCCCATCTTCAGCCATGCTAAAGTTCAACTGTCGGATCATTCGTTGAGCTGTGGGAATGTATATTCTGCTCTGGTGGCGGTGTGATAAACTTGTAGTTTATGTTTTCATCCCCGACAATGTCGAAGTTCATTATGCTGTCTTTGTATTTGTAGATGTAGATTTTCTCCCAGGTTGCTAATTCCGTAGGTCCTTGTACTGATTTTAATAATTTTGTTTTATTTATTATATCGTGATTTTGTGTCCAAAAATGATATGCTACTGCTGATTTCTCTATTTGCTTGTACTTTATGTTCCTTTAACCGTGTGCCTATGTTTCTCTTTGTTTTCCCTATGTAGATTTTTTCACATTCTGCAGTTTATTTTGTAAAAACCTGATTTTTCTTCTTGTGGAATACTTTCATTAACTTTATCTATCAGCAAATTTTGAACATTAAATCTATTAATCGGTGCCAACCTGATATTAAAATCTTTTAAGAATATTCTGAATTTTTTTTTTTTTTTTTTTAAATACACTCAAACGTTTTCTGAAGGTTATTACAAAGTGCTCTTACATACAAATGTAATTCTCAAACACATATTAGATTAATATTTCACAGTTGCTATCATCACAATGATGTTTTGTTAAATATAAAACATATACAACATTATAAATACAGTTACGCTGAGTTAATCCCTCATTTTATTTTAAAACAATATAGAGAAATGATAGAACATAGGATATTACGGCCAGAGTCATAGATGTAACCACAATTTTCTTCCAGGCTGTTGTGCCATGATCTGCTGGAGATGAGAATTCTTTGCCGGAAGAAAAGTGTAGTTACAATATAGAGAAAACTAAACACAAGAGCCCATTTTAATATTCAGTTTTCCAGTTTTCAAGTATACCTTTTCTCCTAAAAGTCCAATTTCCCTAACTTTCAGAAACTAATTTTTTTATGTATTTAAATAGTATATACTGAATTTTGTTGAGAAGAAACAAATATTGATGACACTAGAGCAATTTTTAAATTTTGGACTTGAGGTATATCCCCACTCCTAATGGCCCAATTTCCATGATCTTCAGAAACTATTTTTCTTATTTTATTTGCATAGTATATGTAGAGTTTTGTAGCAAAAAAGTAAATGGTGGTGCTAGAGTAATATTTAAATTTTGGGTTTCAGGTAAACCCCAGCTCCTAATAATCTGATTTCACTGATTTTTAGAAACTTTTTTCTCGCTTGATTTAAATGGTATATGCTGAGTTTTGTTGTGGGGAAAAAAAAAAAAAACATTGGTGCTGCATGGGCAGTTTTAAATTTTTGGGTTCAGGCAAACCCTTCCTATGCTAATAGTCCAATTTCACTGATTTTCAGGAACTACTTTTTCATTGTGAAACAAATACTAATGCTGCTTGGGAGATTTTTAAATTTTGGGTAACCCCCCCCCCCCCATTAATATCCCAATTTTATGATTTTTATAAAATATTTTTCTTGTTTTATTTCAATTGCATATATTGAGTTTCCTATAAAAAAAATGAAAATTGAAGCAATTTTTAAATTTGGGCATAACACCCAAAAGTTTCAGGTATACTCCCAATCCCAATAATCTGATAATTTTCAAAAACTATTTTTTTTATATGATTTAAAAGGCATAAGCTGAGTTTTGTTGTGAAAAAACAATTATTGGTACTGCTAGAGTGATTTTTAAATTTTGGTTTTCAGGTAATCTGCTAATTTTCAGAAACTATTTTTCTTATTCTATTTAAATGTCATATATAGAATTTTGTTGCACAAAAACACATATTAATGCCACTAAATTTTAAATTTTGAGGTGCAGGCAACCCTCTCCCCCATTGCTAATAGTCAGATTTAACTGATTTTCAGGATTTTTTTTTTTTTTTTGTTAATTTACGAAAAAATTGTACATATGGAGTTTCTTGCAAAACAAATACTAATGCCTCTAGAGAGATTTTTAAATTTTACTCAATAGCATATATTCAGTTTCCTTTAAAAAAATTAAATTGCAGCCATTAGAGCAATTATTAAATTTGGACTTAACCCCGAACAGTTTTTCAGGTATACTTCTACTCCCAATTATCTGATAATTTTCAAAAACTATTTTTCTTATTGGATTTACATGGAATATACCAAGTTTTGTTGTGAAAAAACAATTATTAATGCTGCTGTAGTGATTTTTAAATTTTTGGTTTCAGGTAACCTCTTCACTCCTAATGGCTCGATTTGCCTGATTTTCAGAAACTATTTTTCTTATGCTATTTAAATGGCGTATACAGAGTTTTGTTATGAAAAAAATATATATTAATTCCACAAGAGCAATTGAGCAATTTTTAAATTTTGGGGTGCAGGCAAATCCTCCCAAAGCCCAGATCTCCCTGATTTTCAGAAACAATTTTTTTTATTCTATTTAAATGGCATATATGGGGCTTCTTTGGGAAAAATGCCAATAGAGCTATTTTTAAATTTTGGGTTTCAGCAAAATCCCTCTTCCTAATAGTTTTGATTTCACTGATTTTCAAAAATTATTTTTCCTACTTTATTTCAAAGATATATACAGAGTTTCCTTTGCAATTTTTTTAAATTTCGCTTTAACTCCCAAAAATTTTTCAGATATACCACCAAATCCTAATGGCCCGATTGCCATGATTTTCGAAAACTACTTTTATCAATTTATTCATAAAAATGTACTGTTGAAATAAACCAAAAATTGTTGTTGCTAGAGCAGTTTTCCATTTTTATTTATTTATTTATTTTTTTTTTAATTTTCACTATATGTTCCCCCCCCCCCCCCCCAATGGTCTAGTTTTGCTTGTTAATTGATGACTATGTGTAGAACTTTGTTGAGAGAAACCGAAAATTGTGACCACTATAGAATTAACAGGCAGACACACACACACTATACATATACATTAACAGTAATAATAAAAGTAGAATAGGATAAACACTTAAAGTCACACTTGAAATTATTTAGAACTTGTTGAGTTCTTCAATGGCAAGAAGCTAGACAAGTCTTATCTCTCTCTCTCTCTGTTCTAGAGAGAGAGAGATTGACATATGTTTATAATTTTTTTGTCTTTTTTTGGTGCCTATTAGGTACGATCAATGCAGATTTGGATAGGTTAGTAAAAATTATTTCTATTGGCCTAACCATAAAACTTACACTGCTTCAAAATTTGCTAAAAGCAGCAGATTTTCATAAACCCTTCTTCGAATCCTGTAAATAATATGATAACCTTAATACTGGTACAATTACCCATTCCACTTAATTTTCAAGCATGATCCTGAAGAGACAATTAAGTGGAATTGATAACTCCTATTTTTCTTGGTTTCAATTGAAGATGTTTGAAAGTCTTTAAATCCTCACATGGTTTTCCTTTAAATTTTTGTTGGATATTTTGTTCTTATCCAGTTATTAATCTTTTTATGAGTTTATATTTAGAAGGAAGTTCTAGTTAAAAGTTGGTTTTATTTTTATGGTGGCTCCTTTATTTGCTAAAGTGTCAGCAATTTCATTCCCTTTAATCCCACATGACTTGGCATCTATTGTATAACTATTTCTATATTTCTGATCTTCATTGTATGAAATAATTTTCTTATTTCATTGGTGGGTAACTAATTCATTATACTTTGTATTGCTGCTTTAGAGTCATTTAAGATAACAATTTTGTTATTCATGTTAGGTCTATACAGTAGACTATCCAAAAGCTGCTCTAATGACCATTATTTTGCCATCAAAGTTGTTAGCCTCTGTCCTAAAGATATATATTGAGAGAATTCTTCCCAATATATTCCAAAGCATGCTTCTCCATTTTTAAGTGATTCATCTGTATATATTCTACACTATGTATCAGTCAGACAATACATAGTTGTTTAGAGTACTAAGTGCTGTGAATCTTAATATTTTAGGTAGGATAATCTTCTTGGAGACTATTGTATCCAGATTTAATTTCTCACTGATATTTATATTGTAAAGGCAGTTGGTATAATGGCAGGTTTAGCGCTTATTTTTAAAATTTTATCTAAATCTTCTTTCTGCAAGTAGTTTTGTGATTTTAATCATTATGTACAGCCAAGAAAATGAAACCATTAATCCCTATGATTAAGTTTTAATTTCTGTGCCAGTATTGCTGTTTAATGTCTAGCTCTGTTTTTATTAGGTTGTTAATTATGCTCTGTATTGCAGCAATAGGTGTTATGTTTATATCTCCTTTTATTATTCTTTATGATCTAGATTGTATTATATTCAATTAGTTTTAAGTTGGTTGTTTATTATAGATATTACCTCACTTCCATAGAACAAATGGGCTTTAAAGTTTTTTTATGTATCATTAATGAGACCTATGGATTGTCCTTATTTGATGCCTGCTAGTCTTCTTAAAATGTTGCTTTTCTTATTCACTTTCTGAGTTATATTGTCAATCTGTTCAGAGAATGAAAGTTTTTGTCAAGTGTTATTCCAAGATATTTAGTGTGTTTTTTCATTTGTAGTAGTTCATTATTGATTCTAAGTTCCAAATCATCTCTACTATGGTGATGACTGAGAAACTGGAAAACTTCTCTTTACCGTTATTTCCATATTGTTGATGGATGGCCATGTTTCCATGCTATTGATAATTTTCTTAATTTCATTTTCTAGGGTTTTTTTTTTTTTTTGCATCAAATTAGTGAACTGCGACTGTAGAGTACAAATCTAAACTGATATAATTTCTTTATTAATACAGAATCATTGCTATATAAAAAGCAATTTCAGGGTTTTGAATGGCAGAGCTTTGCTTGAAAGTGTTCAGAAGCTGTGGTTGTATTGGTGTTATATCAAGTTGTGGATTAGTAATTAAAAATATAAATTGTTAAATGAAGAAAGCTGGGTATGAAAAGAATGATGGGGTGATAGAATTACTCACAAAAATGTGTGTAGAAACAGAGGAAAGTAAAATTTAAAAAAACTGTACCCATTAAGTTTCTAGTTGTTTTGAAAATTAGTACACTAAAATTGTTTATGAAAATGATGTACACTCACAAAAAGTATGTATGGTTCATTTTATATGCCTTGAGATTTCTATGAGGGCATGTCAAAATGTAAGTTTCCGTACTTTTTTTGTAGGTGAATGGGTAAAGAGATATCAAGTTAAAGAACACATTTTATTTAAGTACCACGTTCTTTATTCCTTTATTTTTTTATATACCCACGAAAGTTATTCAAGCATTTGTCATAGCATAAAAAGAATGTTGCATTTCCTGATGTTAGAAAGTTTCAGCTTGCTTTGTTAAACCATTTCTCCACATTAATCTTTTACTTTGTCATCATTGTAAATGCACTCATAATTGTGTGTCCCTTATAAGCAGATGAAGGATTAAAGAACAACTCCAACTGATTCAACATCACATGTCTGTTTTTACACACCATTTTATCAATGGCATTAATTAATGCATCTGATATTGCTGAACAATTACTCCACTAATCATCTTTCACAGTTCAACTCTCTGCAAATTCATGGTACCATTGCTGCAATAATTAGACACTACTTTCTGTACTAATGAATGTTAATAGGTTCTGTGTTTCTGCCCACAGAAAACAGATAACAGCATGCAATTCCTCCCATGACCATTTGTCATTGCATTTCCACTGTGCCAAGGTTCTGTTGCACAGAATGGTACACAAGACTTGTCAGCTGTGCACCATTTATCAATGAGATTACAAAATAGCTGATAAATTAGTTGCTTAAGGTCCTTTCCTTTGTTTTGGAGGAATAAAATGGAGAAACTTACTTTTTTACTTATAGTTTACAACAAACTACAAGATTTGAAACAATAAAAAAATTACAGGAAACTGGTACACAATTATAAATATTTTTATAACCTACAAAGAGTATATGTATAGCTACTTGAATATATGGTTTGCTTCATATGACTTGAAGGCTTCAGTCAGTAAATTCAAATTGCAGTTCAAGTACAGGATTTAGTTTCAAAACATACAAATATACAAATGTATACTTATTCTGATTCAAAAAATGAAAATATGGAATATAAAGGGTATTAACCTAAAAGATCTTTTAAATATATCTTATATTTATGGGGATTCTTAGCTGTACATAGCAAATCTGGAGCATTTGATGGTGTATCAAAATATTAATCACAAAGCTTAAGAAAGCATGTTAATGCTATACAGTTTTTGTATACTTTCTAGAAGGGCATTTACATTTTTCTTGGATCTTTTTCTAAATTGCTAGAACAAGTCAAGCAACAATTATTCACTTGTAAATCTTAGTACAATGGCAGCCTTAGCAATACATTTCATATATAGTAAGGAATGATTCTCTTTCAATATACCTAATTTTTTCTTTATTTATTTTTCAGATTCAAGGAGACAGAGAATTCATGAATTTTTGAATAGAACAACTGTTCATGATTACTGTAATAATACTATTTAATTTTTGTAATTTTTGTAAATAAAAATGCATGACAAAAATGTCATTTGTTTACTTAAATAAATCTTTAACACCCAGCCTTGGCAATTTTCAGAAACAAATATAAGTTCTCACATATCTGAAATTCCAGACATATTACTTGATGATATCTAATTGTTGTTTCAGTAAATAATGAAAGTAATACTGTTTTAATTAGTTAGGCTAAATAGAGAATATTCTGCTTAAATTGTTTTCAGACAGAATTTATATATCATCTAATTTCTGCATTACTTCAATAAATAGAACAAAGAGTTGTAGAATTACAGAAAGAAATTAATGAAATCATTAAAATCTGCAGAGAGTGGGGATAATTAATGTTAGGAAATCTAAAATAATGCTATTTAAAAAAGGCAATAGATTAAAAAAGATGAAAAATGGTATTTGGATGAAGAGGAGTTGGAAAAAGTGAAAGATTTAAGTTGATAATTTAGGAGTGATATTAAGTAGTAATAGAGGCTGGGAGTTACATAATAAGATGATTGTCAAAGGAAAATAGCTGTGAAAGGAGTGAGAGTGTGTATATATAAAATACCAGAAATGTCTAAATTGCTTTGAGAGGTTGTATGAATCTATGGTAAAATCAAAGATGTTGTATGGAGTGGAAATTTGGGAATTATCAGAGATTGTGAACAAGATTGATGTATTACATAGGATGTTTTTAAATATTTATTAGGGCTACCATAAACATTGCCAAGAATAGCAGCCTTGGCAGAATTAGTTAGAACAGGTAGAAAAGGAATGGTGGATGAAAGGGTTCTGAAATACTGGCATAGGAATCTGAAATTAGCAGATATTATAATTAAAATTGTATGAAATATCAAGGAACAGTTTTGTATAATTGGTGGAAGAGACTGAAAGAAACATTGGCAGAGAGCAGCATGGACTATGTATGGCAGAAGGGAGAAAATAATTCAATAGGTTTCTGGAGGAAAGTAAGGAGGAGGATAAAAGATATTGAGAGACAGAGATATGGTTAAGTTATGAGAATAAAAGTTCTTTGAGATTGTAAAAGATATTAAAGAAAGACAGATAGGAAAAAGTATGTTGATAGCTGTGATAAACAAAGGAGAAAAGGATATGCCTGGATGCAAACAGAGGCATTGTATCTTAAAGGATTTAGAACAGCAATATGGAAGTGAGTGTTATGTGTGGGGAAAGAGGATATCTTAGGTAGTTTAAAAGTAAAACTACTTAATCATGTTAACACATTAAAAACATTCTCGACATGTTAACAGACCACCAGAGCACCCACAGTCACACCTCCAACATAGTTTGATCCATCAGTCGTTCTATGGTTGATAATGTGAGGAAACATCTCACAAAACATGTTCCAGTTTTAATTTTAAATGTTGTAAGAGTGGAACATCAAGAGTGTTTTTAATGTGTTCTTTGTCAACTTTTATCCCACCTAACATCATTGTTCGTGTTCTTATCCATGCCATACCCTCCCTTCCCATTTAGTCACAAATATCGATATATTTTTCCCTGCCCTACTCTTTCTTAAAACTCCTATAATATATCAGAGTACTCTTATCTCTTAAGATCCCAAATATTTTCTGTTTCTCTTTATCATCAATCCTTGCTTTCACTTTATTCCGCATGCTCTGCTCATTTGGTGACTGTAAACTAGCTCTCCCTATCCAATTTCTTTTACAAATTCCTTTAATCGACATATCCAGCTTCCTTACCATTTAGCTTTTTCTTGTGCCCCCAAGCACTGTTTAACAATAGTTCCTTCCTCCAATGATTGTATCCTCTGCTAGTAAATTCATAATGCATTTTATTATTAGATCTTTCCTGCCAACTCTTCCTAGTTCCATCTGGGCTACTCCATTCGGTGCTGCTCTAAGGTAATCCTAATATCATTTTGTAGACTGCTCTATAAATCTGATCCATACATTCCCACCCTTTTTTGTCCCCCATGTTTCTATCCCGTGCACCATTTAGCTTTTTCTTGTGCCCCCAAGCACTGTTTAACAATATTTCCTTCCTTCAATGATTGTATCCTCTGCAAGTAAATTCATAATGGATTAAGAATAAGATAATTGTTCCAATTATTCAGGTAATAAAGTTTATATGATCCGTAGTATAAGCCCCGTCCCCGTGTTATTACTAGATCTTTCCTGCCAACCCTTCCTAGTTCCATCAGGGCTACTCCATTCGGTGCTGCTCTAAGGTAATCCTAATATCATTTTGCAGACTGCTCTATAAGTCTGATCCATACATTTTTGTCCCCCATATTTCTATCCCATGCATCATTTTCGATTTGAATGTAGTGAAATGTACTCTCTAGCCAGTTTACACTTGCATTTGGTATTTTCTTCAAGCATGTTCTTATGCTATTGGTAGCTAATTTTCTTTTCCCTAGAATATTTTTCCTTTGTTCTGTCCATTTTCCATTTCTGTTCAGCCTTACCCCCATATAATCAAATTTTCTTATAACTTTAATTTCACTCCTCTCTACTATTTTTCATCTCTGCTGAGTTTGTTCCCTTTTTTACAAACCAAAAAATTTTATTTACTTTTATTTATCTTTAAGCTCCATTCTGTACGATATCTATCTGTTGCTTTCTTTAGACCTTCACTTATAATTCCAGCTGCTATTAAATCATCTGCAAAAAGCAAACCTAAAATGTGTGTATTATTAAGTTATGAACAGTGCCTATTATCCCTCCCTATTTCTTCCACTATCTCATTCATAAACAGATTGAATAGTACTGGACTTAGTTTACAACCGTCTTAAATCAATTGTATTTGACACCCAGTGTGTTACTTTGTTGCTTCCGAGTCTAATGCAAAAATGATTACCTGAATACAGCCTCTCTATTAGTCCTATAAACTTCCCACTCACTTCCTTTTCTCTCATGTTATTCCAAAGTGCATCTCTTTTGATAGTATCAAAGGCTTTTTCTATATCTGCAAAGAACAAATACACCTTCGCTCTTTTTATACTTATTTATCTGTCAATGTCCTTATTATAAAAATGCTGCTAGTGTGCACTTTCCTTTCCTGAACCCACCTTGGAAATCCGATAATTTCCTTTCTCACTCCACCAATGACTGTAATCACTAACACTCCTGTACACATTATCTATCACTGATAAGAGACTAATGCCTCTATAATTTCTTGGATATTTAACTCTCCTTTCCCTTTAAAAATTGGCATGATCACCCCCAGGATAAGTTAATGAATTTTGACATTCCACCTCTGAACGAGTTCAGTAAATTTCTATTCCAGCCAACAAATGTCAACAGAGAAGCAATTCTGATCCAGGCACAACCACACTAGACAGCCCTAAACTTACCAAGCAGCCGGTCAACATCTGAGGATGGGAACAAAGGTTTCCAAAATATATTCTAATTTATAAAACCTGTAAGTGAAGTTTGTATCAACATTCAATTTTAAGATAACAAAATGCTATTTACCATGGATGGCAAAGTTAAGTGCCATGAACTGAGAGAAATCAGGATTGGAATGTCTGACCATCTTCAGTTCGATAGGCTTTTTGAGAGCCACATGAAAGCTGAGAGATGTAGAAGAGGTAGATAGCAAATCTGGAGTTGTGGTGAAATTTGCCAAGGCATGTAAAGTGCATATTATTACTTCTGTATGCATGGGTGCACAATAATCCCACTTGGTTTTGTGTACTACCTGGGTAATGCTAAGAATACTACAGCCATGGCAAGCTTCCCAAAATGTAAAAGCTCTAATACATAATAGCGCTTTTCAATGCTGGTGGCTTAACACACTTTAAAAAGTTATAAATTGAAATATTACATAAATATAGTATAGATATGGTATTGTATCTAAAAATATCTTTGTAATTCTTGAAGATAATATTGCTATTGAGAGATATGTTATAACTTTAAAAACCACAACATATATTTGCTTACCCATCAAGAAGTGGCAAGTGGCATACTAGTAGGAATTAGAAGCTCCCTTATAAGTAAAGCATCTACACTGAAAACCATGAACTCCATAGACTTATGCTGAAATTACTTGGTCAAAAGTATGGTTACAGAATGCAAAATATACCATTTTTGGTATATACAGTCCCCTAAATAACCACCAACTAAATCTTAACTTGACAGACGTTAAACAAAATACCCCAATATTAGGAAACCTGAATGGACAATTAAAATAGTGAGGGTACAATTCCTCCAATGCTATAAGAAAAACAATTGAATTTTTGGAAGGAAATAATCAATTTAATATACCAAAAACAATAACCCCAAAACTTTTATTCAGTATACTGGGGACTCAAACAAATCCTGATATGGTGATCAGACATTGCAAATCACACCACTTGAAGTGTACTGGAAGATTTAAGTAGTGGCCATAGAGTCATCATAACTGAAATCTACCAACTACAAATGAGACATACAAAAGTTACCAACTAAAGAGATGGAAATTCTAAATAGCAGACTGGATAACTTTTCAGAAACTCACTGGCAAAATATTTGAAGATATTGACATGAAGAAAAGTCCTCTGAAACTAATCAATGTAATTTTAAAAAATTCATTACTGCTGCAAAAACAAATACCCAATAACAAGAGGAAAGGGTATTAGGTTCAAATCTTTTTGGAATCAGAGATTTTTTTTAATAGTGTTTAATGCCCGTTTTTACTACTGAGGCACCACAGTCAGTGAACACTGATGATACATGAAATGAAATGATAATTTGGGAAAGGGTTTATTTTTTAAAGGAAGGAAGTGTTTCAGGCCTAAGTTTAGGGTGCCTTCCCAGCATTTGCCAGAATGAGAGATTAACCGGATTAAAGAGAGACCAAGATAACACCAGAAATAAAGCAGAAGCAACAAGATCATAACCCAGTGAGACATTGCAGAAAAACTACATTTCTAAACAGAGAAATAAAAAATGCTAAGGCGTCATTTATAAAATTCCTTAGTTCCCTCGACTATAGAAGTAATAGCACTAAATTACATACATATTAATATATTAAACAAAACAAAAACTAGAAACAAACTACAACTTCTTATTATGAATAACAAAGACATTAACCAACAGATTTGCCACTCATTACAAAATTGCACATAAATTGAATAGAGACAATGGGAAATTAAATAAAATACTAAAAAGGTGTAAGCCTGAGTTATTTGCAAACCACCATCCTCTATCATATAACAACTTACAATTCAAGAACTCAACCAAGTAATATTATCTGAAGAATAAAATACCTGGACCGGGTGAAATTCACAGTGATTACACCAGAACTTCAGGGTACAGAGGTATATGAACATATAAGAACACACTAAATATCTTGGATAACACTTGACAAATAACTTTCCTTCTCTGAACAGATTGACAATATAACTCAAAAATGGAATAAGAGCAACATATTAAGACGACTAGCAGGCATCAAATGAGTAGGACCCATTTGACATGAGCAAAAACTACATAAAGTCCAATTTGCTCTATGGAGGTGAGATAACATCCACAATAAACTACCAGCTTAAAGCTGAATTGGACACATTGCAATCTAGGTCCAGGGAAGATAAACAAAATGGATGTTAACAAGGTAAGATTATTGGCAAAAACTGACATTTCCTTCAACCGCTCATTCTGGGACATAAAGAAAATTATAAAAAATTTCCTGAAACTAAAATTGAAAGGGAGATTAACCTTGATGGACATAAAGTTTTTGAATGCATGCCTCAAGAAGAATGTGGTACCAGGATTCATCCAGAAAATTAAGAAATCCAACCGAAACAGCAAGATATAAATAGCAGCTAAAAGGAAAATAATAACATCAAGAGAAACAAACTTTCTGGAAATAGATTTAAATATGAGTTACATTTAATGCTAACTAAAGTTTTGGGAAATTATATTTGGGACAATATGGAGTTCACATCTTTTCGGCACATTAACTGTAATACAAAAAGAAAGCTGTAAAGCAGCAGAAGAAACTAAAGAACTTATACCAGGGAAAAGTTATAAAGAATAATCGACCATATAAAACACCTGAACTTTCAGAATACAATGTAGTGAACGTAACTAAAGAAAAGTTCAACAAGGAAGATATAAAGTTTTTAAATAAAGGGCTGAAGACTTGTATCAATTTCTCTATCAAAGTGAAGGAATATATAGTAGATCTGGAGGTGGCAATCAACAGGGTAAATAATGATGATAAAGACATTGTTAGAAAAAAGGGGAGGAGATTCTGTATACATTGCCGAAAGTAAGATTAGGTTTAGAGGACTAAAGCATATCCTGCAGTCGCTTAATAAAAACTGGTAGTATACAAAAAAGCAGATAAAGGAAACAAAATTATGATCATGGACAAAGTAGAATACAAGTCAAAGATGGAAGAACTTCTCAATGGGAAAGAATACATGAAAATAAAAGTGGCTCCTTTGAAGGAATGCATACAGTTTATAATTGGTCAACAAAAGCAAAATCATACCACCTAAAGAGAAACCAAAATTAAAAGCAGACAATGCCACAATAGCAAGGATACATGGCCTACTGAAAATACATAAACCAGGAAATCCCATTTGACCAATAATGAACTGTAGAAACACACCTTCTTACCAACTAAGTAAGATGGCTCCTCCAGAGATTTCAAAAATTTCCTAGGTTTGGTAGCTTAAGAACTGGTGGGGAAAATTAAAGATTTGGTTCTCCAAAAGGATGATCTGTGTCCTTTAATGTAAATTCACTCTTTCCCAGCATACCAAAATGCAAACTCCTAACATCCCTTCGAAAATGGTTGCAGTCTCTGAAACTATGCAACAGGGAGATTGAGGAATACATCCAACCAACCAAAGTGTACATTAGTCAGAATTTCTTCAGATTCAATGGTGAATTTCACAAACAAGAAGCAGGTTTAACTATGGGGAATCCATTATCACCCTTTTTTTGGCTGATTTATATATGAGTAGTTTAGAAATGCATATCACCAAATCATTTCCATACATTTTTAAAATCTGGCACAGATATGTGGATGATATCTTTGTGATTGTTAATAAGAAATACTTGGATGGTGTTTCAAAATTGCTAAACCTACAAGATAGGGAAATTAAATTCACTTCCGAAACAGAACAAGATAACATGATTATTTTCTTTGACTTAAAGATTATAAGAACAGGTATCATTTTAAATTTTGAATATACAGAAAGGATGCACAGACTGAAAATTACATAAAGGTCATTCATTTCAATCCCACAGCACACAAACATGCAGTTCTCAACAGCTTAGCACATACTTATTAACATACCCATGAATGAGTTTTAATACAGGGAAGAGTACTTGTACATAATACAAATGGCAAAAACTAATGGGTATGGCCAAGAAATTCATACAAGAAAAGAGGTTAAAACAGGTTACAACATTGTCAGCAAAAAAAGAAACTACCACTCACAAGAAATTTGCTTATCATCCTTGGGCCCCCAAAAAATTCCAGAAAATACTATGAGAGTTTGGGATTACTTTATTCCCCATGGACAAATTCAGTCTAAATAATCTGCTCAACTTTGGTAATAATGATAGAATACCTGATGAGAAGAAGCCAGGAATATATCAAATCAACTGTTCAGAATGCAACAAAGTATATATGGGCAAAACAAAAAGAAGCATTAGAATTAGGCTGAAGGAACACTGGAGAAACATTAGGTACAATCAGATAGATAAATCATCAGTTGCACATCACTTTTGGAGAGCTAAGCATGATATAGAAATGGAAGTCAAATTATTTAAATTTGTAGATAAACCCTTGGGGCTGGAAATATGGGGGAAAAAAAATTATTAAGAAATATGAAGATAAGGTTATGAACTTCAAGATCTCAAAGGAAGACAAATTAATCCAAAAGTTCATAAATTGTCCAAGAGAGCTACATCAAGTCCATTCAACCAACAACGAATCCAGCAATCAACACATAGCTGATGATGCAGGCGAAGGGCTATGAAACATATTCTGTATGGTAAGTGGGGCATAAGACTATTAAATCAAGTCACTATCTTTAAAGGTTTTGGTTCCTTTTGGAATCACAGTTCTTTTGCCAGAAATGGCCTGCTATTGCTGATTTTTCCATGTGTTTATTCAAAACTACTGGATACAATGGTTTGCAAGAAGAATGCCTACCGGAAGTATTAAGATTGACATTACTTAGTACACTAAACAACTATTATTCAACTGATATATGGTGCAGAGTATGTACAGATGGGTCACTTAAACATAAAGCAGGCTTTGGAATATATTGGAATGAATTCTCTAAATATACACCTTTGGGACAGTATGCTAACAATTTTGATGGAAAAATAATGATCATTCAAGCAACTTTATAAAACCTAATATATATATACCTAACATAAAAGAATTGCTATCTTAAGTGACTCTAAAGGAGCACTACAAAATATAACGAATTACATTATTTTTTATTATCACTTGAGTGGATTTAATACTCTTATGCTCCACTTACCATTGAATTATCAGAATTGAATTATACAAAACATGTTTCACATTTGGATAAAAGCCTGTAAAACATGTTCTGTATAATTAAATGCTAAGTGGAACATAAGAGTATTAAATGAACTCAAGTACTAATAAAGAATAATTAATTGCTTCATTGTATTAATTATAACAATAAATTAATTTTAAATTTAATAATGAATTACAGTTACCCATCATTGTACACTATAAATAAAATAAGAAAACTATATCATACAATCCAGGTCAGAAATACAAAAAATTTTACAATGGATCCCAAGCTATGTTGGATTAAAAGGGAAAAAAATTGCTGATACTTTAGCAAAAAAAAAGAGTCATCATAAAATTAAAACCAACTTTAGAACTAAACTTCCTTCTAAATTAAAGTTGTAAAAAGATTCATAATTCAGCAAAATATCCAACAAAACTTACAAAAACTTAGAACAAAAAGGGAAATCATATGAAGATCTAAAAACTTTCAAACATCTTTTATTATAAACTAGAAAAATTGGAGTTGCCCAATTTCACTTAATTGTCAAGCATGATTGTCAGAACATTGCTTCCAAATGAAATTAATCAAGGACAGCCACTGCCCAATGTGTAAAGATATGAGTACTATCCTAAACAAAGAACATCCAATGAAATACAGCCAACTTGACTGCAACAAAGAAATTAATTATAAATATACTTCTAAATAGTGGAAATTTTCACAATTAAATATAGTATAACATTTCAATTTTTTTTAAAATTAGTGAAATTGATGATTTCTCATAAAAATTTGAAAAATGAAAAATTAATTTGGATGCTCTTCATTGGAAAGCTAGGGAAAAAATGACAAATATTGGCATTTCCAAAGGCCACTAGCAATCAACTTACTTCTGAATGCACCCAACAATATAATTATTGTGTTATAAATTTTGTTTGTTTTCTGGGCTAGCACATAAAGATTTTAAAAACCATGTTTTTGTATATTACAAATATTTATTTCTAATTGAAATTCTGCACATTTTATTGCCCTTTTTGCACTTTTAAAGGAATTTGTAGCACGGACATGCTTTTGCCAGACCATCTGCAGAAATATACGGAATGGAGGCCACTTTTGTTAAGTGATCAGTGGTCGGGGTTGAAAATGCACCCAATGTCTTGTGACCATAAAAATATGATATTTGTGACAATATTATTTAAAAATTATTAACACAGTATCAAAAAAATACCGAGCTCATGAACAGAGGTATTGGGTATTAGGAGTATTCAGAACCCATCTGCACTTACAATGTTTTCCAATTTACCCACGTTTCCTATACTTATGTATTCAACTTGTTTACACTAAATTCCACTTATATAAACTAAGACATGTGAAAATGGGAGTGATTACTCCTGAAACATGTCTTAGTTTAATGTAAGTAAGTGGAGTTTAGTTTAAACAAGTTGAATACATAAGTGTAGGATATATTACCACTCCATTGTCTACAGCTTTGCAAGTACAATTTATTTAATTACCCACATTTACTAATTTCATTTTACATTCACTTAAAAAAATATGCACTGAAGTTTCACTGTTCAAATTCTAAATCTGCTTTTACTCTTTTTCTAGCTTTATTTATCAGGAAAAAGTAATTGAACTATATAAAAAAACTATCCTAAATGCCATATTTACTCGCAAATAAATTTCTGTTTTCAAGATTGATTTTATCCCATGGGAATGAAGCCATAAAGAGTTTTTAAATATTTTAACTAGAAGAGATGTTATGCTCATTTCACTGGGTGTAAATCCTGAATGTATTAAAAACTGAAATTTTGTTTTCAAGCAATTTTCTTACCAAGATGAGGGAATGAGGGATATGATGAGCAGCTATCATAAAAATGTTATGGGGATAGGAGTAGGAAGAGCAGTAGTAGTAAAAGTACACCATAGTGGTAGTAGTATCAGTAGTAATTTCATGATCACTCATATTGTTTGAAATGTTTATTACCTTAATTTAATTTTAAAATATATTTACATTTAATACCATGTAAAACATTGTCATGCACTCCAGCCAGCTATGTGAACAAGGAAAATATTGTCACAGTTCAAATGATTAGAACGCTCACTATAACTACGTTAGAACAGTTCCTAATACAACTGACTGGACATGGAGTGAGCTTAAATTTTTTGTGTCAGAATGTATTAAAAGTAGAAAATATTATGAAAATAATGGTTACTAGAGAACAGATTAACCACTACCCGACATCAGATAGGAACATCAGATTTATTACATAATATTAGTTGGACAATAAAAGATGGTCCTTCAGAGCATAAGACAACAAGTTCACAATAAATACTTTGTAAAATGGCGTGGAGCTTGAGTTTTCAAAGGGATAGGATGGTCACCATATACTCCAATGGGCCATCTTATAATCAACTATTTTAAGGTAATGTTGAGTTCAACTAAGTAAAGCTTAAGTTTCAGCTTGAATTTTTAAAGAGAGAGAACATGTCGCTATACACTCCAATGGGCTAGTCAGGCTATTAAGTAATGTAGAGTCCAACTAAATAATGTAATAAACTTGATTTCTGATTGAAGTTTGGAGAATAATTGAGAAATATTTTGGTCCCGACACTGGTTTGTTATTTGAAGATTTAAATTAAGGATGTTGGAGATATATTTAGATACAAAGATTTAAGCTCGCCTTATGTCCAGCCAGATGTAAATGTGATAGTCTTATGTAGTACAGCGAGTGCTCCAGTTGGGCTGTGACAATAAGATGCAGTCATTTTTAAAATTAGCTTTTGTGTGAAAGATTCTATTCACTAGTTCAGACATTATTTGGCCAGATGGAATACTTGTGACCTGTCACTCCCACACATATATTTTTGGCACCTGCATGTACTTTTAATTCAAGTTTGGCCATCAAGAAAATGCATCCATGTTGCTTTTAAAGTCTTTTGAGTTCACTGTTACAAGACACTTCTTTCTGAAGCACTTTCAAGCTACTGGCCATCTTTACCATACTTTTGCAAGCATTCAGAAGTTTTCAAAAATTTAGCAACAGGAGATTAATCTCCAGTAGATAAAAATTTTAAAATACTTAAAACACCTCCATGGTCTCACTTCCAATGAACAAGGAAACATCTGTTAAAAATATTTAAAATATTAATAAAATGGTAAAACAGTCTTAAGATTTCACTCTCAAAATTTAAAAATTCAGGACATGTTTTGTGAGACCTTTGCTCACATTGTCAACTGTTAAACAAATATGTCTTGAATTTTTAAATTTTGAGAGTGAAACGTTACAAGTGTTTTATCATTTTATTAATATTTTAAATGTTTTTAACTCAGACTGTTTCCTTGTTCATTGGGAGTGAGGCCACAGAGGTGTTTTTAAGCATTTTAAAATATTTTATCTAATGGAGGTTTTATAATCGTTTTCAGTGTTAATATCTGAATATATTAGAATTGGAAGGATATTATCTCTTGATATCAAAACAGATATTTTTTTTTTCTCAAAAATGTGGAGTGTTTAACGTTCAACGAAAAAAAAAGTTTTTAAAATAAGAGGTGTAATATGCAATGGCATTTCATTTGAGGGTAAATGCAGTATCCAAGATGTGGCTAAAAACAACCAGACTGACTTTTTCGTCAGTTCCCTGTGGTGTTTAAGAGCTGAGTTAAGAGTCATTGACTTATGTTTGCTCATTCTAGCCAGAAATATTCTAGATCATTTGGTGCACATTCAGTGGTAGTTTTGTTTGGAGTTGTCATTTGACTTGCTTCAGAATAATGTTAAGTGCAAGAGGTGAGCAGCATGTGAATGTGAAATTTTTCACAAAACTTGAAAAAACTGCTACAGAAACATATGGTATGTTGATGCAAGTTTATGGTAATAAGTGTCTAACTCACACTCCAGTTTATGAGTATGGAGGGTTGGCCCATCTAAGCTCGGATATTTGTAATTGCTTTCCTACTCCTTCCAGTCGACGTGCTTACATGTGCTATTGAGTCAGTTCATCAGTATGTGCTTGCAGTCAGCTGGTACAGTCTGATGCAAATATTACTCTGTAATATTTTCAAAATTTGCTTATTTGTAGCAGGTTAACATTTTTGGGCTTTCTGATGTGGGTTACAGCCTTTTGATGGTAGTAGAAAGGTGTAGAGAGAAAGGTCTAATCATAAGCAAGTCGTGCATGGGCCATACAGCATAGCTGCACAAAAATTGATTCCCATCTGAGACCCAAACTGTAGAGGAGGAGGAGGAGGAGGAGGAAGAGGAGAAGGAGAAGGAGAAGGGTGCAACCAGCATGACCTAAAGGCTAGTAGCCAAGGTGAGGGTAACAGTGACACAAGAATGCCCTTCAGCACAAAGAAGTATTGCCACTGACATTCGAAAATCTAAAGGGATTATTTATAGGATAATCCACCAATATTTGGGCCTAGAACAGTGGCATAAAGCATGCGGACACCTCTTGAAAGAACAGCATATGAAAGAATGCTTCATCAATGCAAGAAAACTGTATGAACATCTTTTAGCTGGTGAAAAATGACAATGGGTGATTTCTGTGGATGAAGCATGGATTTATCTAGATCCGGGAAAACAAGGAAAAGTTTTCAAGGGGTTCATGATGGTTGCAGGTTACTGTGCTTGGGGTAAACTCAACATGCACAGAGTTGCTCAAAAAGTAACATTAATACAGCCTACTACCAAAATAATGTCACACATTCAATTTTGATAAAGATATTCCCAAGATGTATGGTGAGGATGCCCCAAATGTTTGTATTCACATGGTTAAAGCATCCAACTACACTTCTCGGTCATCCCAGGACTACTACCACCACCAGAAATCTGTGGAGACAGGTGTCAACTTCATACTGTTTAAAAGGAGGATCCCTGTGAAGTTACCAGGTGCCCCACCAATGGATTTTTGGGGATTTGGTCTGCTGCAACAACACCTTGCTCTCAATGTCCACCACGATTGAGGGTCACTGGAAAGTCTGCCAGAAGAAGTGGGCTAACATCCTCATTCCTGTTCTATGGCGCATTCTTCCACAATGCAAATTGTGTTAACAGAGTCATAGTTCAAGCCCATAGACATCAAATGAACACAACTGGTGGCGGAGAAAGGGAATCTCATCATTAAAAAATGAAAAAACATCTGAGCTTAATTGGGGTAATCCTCCATAATTCAAAAAAATTTATAGATGAAAGGATAGATGTTCAAGTTGATTCACACACTGGCTGATCTGGCACATCAAAACTTGATAACATCCAAACAAATTGGTGAAATCATAAGAACAAATCATTGCCTGAGCTTTCAAGCAATTAGTTAAATATGGTGGACGTTTGTAACAGTGATGTTTAGTATAAGTTTAGATAGTAATAGTGATGTAAGTGTTACAAAGTCGACTCAGTTATTCTAAACTTTCAAGCAATTGCCGAGTTCGCATTACACATACATTTTAGCATTAAAAAAACATGCCAAGATTCCTCACTTTTGAGCAGAAACAAACTCAAATGAACATTTGTACAGACATCCTTGAACACTTTGAAAATGACGGTTCTTATGGACTGGGTGCCTGAAGTTCAGACTCTTAACCAGGTCTACTGTAAGGAAGTTTTAATAATCATGAATGAGTGAGAAGATCAAAATGTGGAAAGTGCAAGAACAGTTCATGAGTTCTTCACCAAGAAAATGCACCAGCATGTAATACACAGACTGTGAAGAGTTTATTAACAAAACACAAAATCCCTGGGTGGAACACCCACCATTCTTGCCTAATCTTGCACTATGCAGTTTTTTTTTATATCTGAACATCAATTCTGCATTAAAAGGAACATGTTTTGAGCCTATAGATGCAGTGAAAGCAAAAGCAACAGGATTCATTAATAAGCTAACAGAAGAGGACTTCCAGCAGTTGAAGATTCCCATGGAGTAGTGTTGATTGAGGAGGGGAGTATTTTGAAGGCTATAACATTTAAAATGTATAATATGCAAATAAATATTTTTGTAACAAAAGTACAGTTATTTTTCTAGCCACACCCTGTATGTATGGTGTCATATGAACTGCTGCATTAAAATAGCTTAAGAAACAATATTATGTTCTAATATTTACCTTCATAAAGGTCTTAGTCTACAAGATTCTAGGTGCATTGTTTAATGTTTTGAGTGCCATTTTATGTTCACATATGAGTATTGATTAATTATCTGCAGTGCTGTGTCACAGAGGTATGCTATGATTTTTAGAAGTTCAGCACAATTTTGGCTAATAAAATTACAATTCAGAACACTAACCTTAATATAATTAACAAATAGAAAGCAATTACCAGTCAAAAAGTTAAAAATAAATACTGTATAAGAAATTATGTAAAAATGAGGGAACATTTTTTTTAATCATCTTCTGCGACCAACTGGCCGTCTATATGGCTTTGAATCATATCTTCCTCTTGCTCTATGTCTTTGTGATGACTGTTGTGGTGGGTTGCGCAATGGTGCATATAAGACACCAGCTGGAGAGTTGTTTACTTGAAAATCATCTGATGAAGTATGCTCCATCATTTTCAACTTTGCTTCAATTGCCTGAATTGTGGTTTGCCGACTGTAATAAAAAAATTAAAGAATCAACTTTTTATAATCAAACTTCAGTTCCTGAAATAAAATATTAAAGCATTTAATTGAAATCCATATATGATTGAGTTGAACTAAACATTCTTATTGCTCCACTTACTTGTCAACTTTCTAGATGATAATGTGATTGAGGGTTTGTGAAACCAGTTCTACATTTATAGAAATAAGTGGAGCAATAAGAGTTTTTAGTTTGACACAATCATACAATGATTTCAATTATATGATTGGCTTCACTGCACAAGTTCCAACTAACATTTCTGGTTATTAAAGGATTTAATGACAGATCCACAGCATGGAGTCATTTGCTCAGCCTTCAACTTCCATAATAACAGGTTAGAACATCATAGTAACAGGTTATGAATAATGATCATTATAGAAACACTTCTACAGAAAAATCTCACACAAAAACCTCCATTATTCAGCCATTTTTGTCAAGTACAGCTGCATTATAAATTAATACCATTATCTTATTTTGATTTAAAGTAAAACACTAAAAATCATGTCGTCACATTAAAATTCTCTTTAAGTTTCACAAACACACTTATAAAAGTAATTTTGGTACATGTTTCATGAGACCTCACGAAACATGTACCAAAATTACTTTTATAAGTGTGTTTGTGAAACTTAAAGAGAATTTTAATGTGACGACATGATTTTTAGTGTTTTACTTTAAATCAAAATAAGATTAACAAAAGTTTCACTGTGTGGATTCCACATTCTGTAAACATAATACCATTATGTTTTCATGTGTTATATTTTACATTTAGATATAAGTGAGCTTCGCTATTTTTTTTTTTTTTTTAAACTACTGAGGCACCACAGGTAGTGGGATACTGATGATACATGAAATGATGATAAACTTGGAAAGGAACTTTTTTCCAAATGAAAGAAGCGTACCAGGCCTAAGTTTTAGGGTACATCCCCGGTATTTGCATTTTATGACTGAGGAAAACATAGAAAAAACCTGTCTGGAGGATGGTCCTGATGGCAATTGAACCCCAGTACTCCCTTAGTGCATTATAAACTAATACCATTTTTCTTCTTGAAAAGTACTGTACAGATTATTGCTGCCTAGCACCTTAATGATCTCAGCTACCTGTGGCAGTGCTTTGATGATGCCAAGAGCATCAATGCTGCATAAATTATTTGAATTCATAGTGTAACAAAATCCTTACCTATTTTAACAATCATTTTAACATTGTGGCATCACAGGCAGTGGACATTAAAGATACACAAAATGAAATAAATTGGGAAAGGAATTTTGGAGACAAGGCATTCCAGACCAAAGTTTAGGCTATACCATTATCTAAATTTATGTGAATGTAAGAGTGTATACTTAAACACAAAATAATATGAAATTAGTTTCACAGTAGAAGTCACAATTAGAGAACAAATGGATGGAAAATATTATTGGCTGATTAGTCATGTCCCATAAAGCTGTACTATGGCATGTACACAGTGCAAACACTCTAATCATGGCGCAAAATAGATAGGCAATCAGTGATGTATTCCATCTTTCTTTAAAAAGAAAATTAGTCATTTTAATGTCAATGGATGGATAGGATGGATGGACGTATGGATGTGTGAGGGAGCAAGCGAATGGGATAAAGGCTATGCCAACTTATTTGCCAGCCAGGCACTGGAGCTCTGCACTTAAGTGGCAAAGGAGAAGCATAGTCTATTTACAAATCACATACCAACAACTGGTGAATTATAGAGCAATGGCAGAATGAATAGCAGGGGATGCTGGAAAATGTGGAGAAAAGCTGCCCAAATCGAACCCAAGACATCTCAGTGGGAGGCAAACAGTCTAACTGCAACAATGTCATTTTAAACATAGTTGATACAGAATGTTCTGAAAATATATAAAGAAGTTTCTCATATGTGAAGAAGAAACATAAGTTTCCAGAAATGCCTTGTTTTGGAATTTACTACTGATAAGTTCTTTTCATATGAAATGTTAAAAATAGCCACCTCCTACCTGAATACATGCCTGAACTTATAGTCTCAATGAGTTTCAAACATTCCCAGCATAGTACACAATTCCCCCCCCCCCCAAAAAAAAGGATTGCTAGTAATAATCCACTAACATATTGGTATGCATTTAGACTTTTACCAATTTCTTTTGATTCAGAAGTTTTTATATTGGTTTGTAGCTCATGGGAAAGAAGAAAGACATATAATCAATGGCAAAACTTTTGACTATTATTGAGCAGGAAAATTGGCTATAAGACAATGGGAAACATTTTGGGGGGAAGGAAGGAAATGAAGGAAAGAAAGAAAAGGAAGCAAGGAAGGAAGAAAAACAGTGCAATCAATTTCAATATAAAGAGGCGCCATGGGGGAAGCATGTACTGGTCATGATACATAGTATTGTAAAACACTTGTTGTCAAGGAAAATTGTTGAAAAGTGGTGACAAGTTTATCACACAAAATATTTATTAATGAAGTTTGTGAATAGTCACCGGAGTTAACAATTAAATATGTTGTTTCAACTGTTTGTAAGACTAATAGTGTTACTTAACCAATCAGAGCTGATTTGATGTACAAATGTTCTACTTTGCTATTAGGGTTAATAAATCTAACTGAAAGAATATTTTAGAATGTTTTAATTATTGCATATATTCAAAATATTAATATTTGATTTTTGACCATCTCCTTGGTGTAGTTTTGCTAACTGCTGTCTGGGAGGCCCAGGTGCAAATCCCGGTACTTATTCACAAATTTTTCTAAGTTAGGTAGATCTGAAACAGGGTTCACTCAGCCTTGTGAGAACAATTGGGGAGCTGCCTATGGAGAGGTGGTGTTCTATCACGAAAGTTGCTCGATAGGCAACCAGCAGGGTGCTGGCATGCTAATCACATGTCCCCTTCCCCTGCAATACTGCCCTCTATCAATGAAGATGGAATTAGAGAATGCAGAGGTCACCACGGCAGGTAAAGGCTCGCCTCGGCTCTCAGGCCAAACGAGAAGAGAATATTTGCTTTGTTGATAGAACATTTTAATTTAATAAAATGTGCTTAATACGCCTATATTACAAAGGATTGTGCCCTCACTGCAGTTATAATATCAAGCTATAACATTTGGTTTTATTTCTTAAGAACATAATTAATGAGAGGGCATTGTTTTTCTTTCACAAGTTTTTGAATGTTTGGCTGCAACTGCAATAATGCACACCTCAGATCACATGCTCAATATCCAGCCGTGCCCAGTATTTTGATTTGATATAGGCCAGAGTAGAAAACCCAGACTCCATAGATATGTTGATGAAAACTGCACCAACAACCTTGCAGCTTCTGTAGCAACTTGTGGTATGCAGGGAAAATAGCTTAATCAAAAATTTTCAACAGTCATGTTTGAGAACTCCACTTTTGCTTGAGAAGCACATTTTAGGTGGACTGCCTGCTTTTGAAGTGAATCTAGAAGTAGTTCACTTCTATTTTGAATTACTTAAATTGCCAGCTATCTGAAGAAATATCTGGAAAGTAGTGCACAATTTTGGTTTTCAAGAATGCCAAATAGTCTGAAACCAAGTTTTTTAATTCACTTTTCAAATTAAGTGAAAGGCTGTGTATATCAAAAAGAAAATGTTTAAGATGTGGGAAGAAGTGAAGTTAGATTCTGAACTCTGAAGGCAACAATGAAACAAATGTTTTGCCACAACTTTTTAACTTTTTTTTTGTTTGACCAACAACAAACTCATGAATTCATTTAAGAACTTTTGAAAAATAAGAAATTTTTAAAAAATTCTGTTGGAACTCACACAGTGCAGCTTGTTAAACGTAAATTCTATCTAATATGTCATCTAACAGAAGTTGTCATGTTGGTTGAAGATGAAAAGGATGTCTTTTTGAAACCAGTCCCACTGTATTTAAAAGTAAGTGAAGCATAAGATTGTGTTAGACGGCAGATTAGATAGAATTTACATAAAACTCATGAATGTTTTTCATTATTTGCCACGCCTCCTCAGGGGAGTTCACTTCCTAGGTTGACAACCCCTGGAGATTTTAAGCTTCTGAAAATTGGAAATTTTGCCCATTGGATTCCCTACTTTAATAATGTCAGTCTTGGTGGTCTAGTGGTAATTTGTCTCTTAGAACTAAGGTCATGGGTTCAAACTCAACCAGAATTGACAGATTTTTAGGGTGTAAAGATTCTAAGCAAGGCTTCCTTTGGAACACAAGTAAAGCCATAAATCCTGTGTTGCAGATTTACAGCACATGAAAGAACCTCAAGTCTTCTGAGTGCCATTTAACGCCTTATTTGAATGGGATGCTGTTAAAAAATATCCTTAAATAAAATAAAATCAATCCTACTACCTTATTAAGCACTACAACGGCTACATTGTTTCTATAATCACCCCAGTTTATCATGAAGTTAAACTCAAACAACTTCCTGCTTCTGCAGCTCAACTAAAAATGATTTACTTGTTCCTTTCCAATAGTGAAAGTAGTAGACCTTGACCACCATACAGAAACATCAAAAGATGTGACAGTATTTATGACTTCCTTTTAAGTAAAAAGATGTGCACCAAGCAACCTATAATTTTCCTTACTCACCTTACTTTCTTCTCATCTTTAGCCCCAGAGAGGGCTGGGATAGCTATTTCTGGCTTTGGTTTGTCTAATTCATCCTGAAAATTAAAAGATAGAAAAGTAATCAATTTTTTATAACACCCATATATAAGGGTCATTTCATAAATGGTGCATAGTTGGCAGTACTGAAGAATGAATGATGCAACAATAGTGAAAAATACGTCAGTTGCAGTGAAGGCATAAGAAAGCACATATGTTCATTTTTTCCATAGTTTAACATGTGCGTAGATAATAAGAGTTAGAAGTGGAGCCTGCAAGTATGTCATTGTTAAAGATCATAGGTTATACATCAAGATCATAATTTTAAATGATAAAAACTGCACATAAATCCACAGAGCTTTGAATGAATTTTGAGGTGCATTCACAGTAGACTGTAGTGAAGTTGACAAATCGTTTTCATGTCAGTTGCCAGAATAGATGATGACCCAAGATCAGGAAGCTGAAAACTTTAACAGATGAACAAACTGTAGAAAAAAACTTGTGGTGGGTGCTGTTTAAGAAGATAGTCATGTGACATGTAAAAAACTTTCAGAAACCATAGGGATTCCATCACAGTAAGTGTTCCATATTTTAACAAATGAATAACAGATGAGAAAAATTTGTTTCCCTCACCTCTTAACTATTGAACAGAAGCACAAAAGCAAGGAATTGCACACTTGCTAAAACTAGGATTCCACATTGATGGTTAAGCACTCTTGTGTCGAAGTATTGCTATTGATGAAGTGTGGATTAGAGACTTTGAGCCAGAGTTGAAATCACAGTCCAATGAGTGGGGAGGTTTATCTTCCCCACAACCAAAAAATTTGACGAGCACAGTCAAAGATCAGGCAAATGATGGCCTTTGCTTTAGATCATGAAGGAATCATTATGGCAGATAGCAATGTGGAATAAGTATCACAGCAGTGTATTATCATGACTTCATGCAAAAACTGACTTCATTTGCTTGAGACTGGGCCATTTATCTTCCTTGATATGTTCACCTGCACATTGGGAATGTTGTGCCCAATAAGCTGCGCAAATATGAATGGGAAGTGTTACCTCATTCACCCTTAAGTTCAGACATGAATTCAACAGACTTTGATTTATTCCCAAAGTTAAAAAACCCATGCATGGATGATGTTTTCCTTCTCTGGAAGATCTTTCTGCTGCCATTACCTAAGCCATTCAACACATGAGAAGTGGTACTTTGCATAGCTTACCAAAAACTATATCAAAGGACTTTAACCTGGCATTCTAAAAAAAAAAAAAGGGTGTGCATTATTTGCAATGACTCTTGTGTAAAATTCAGCAGTCCCTATGTAAGTTAAGAAAAATACATTTCTGAAATAGTAAGAAAATAATAAGGAAATGCCATAAGAGTAATTTTCTCAGCAAAGCAAGGACAATCTATGTATAATACTGCTTCGGCTTTCACGGCTGGTGTTATAATTAAAGCAGATAAAATCTTCCAGGTGGTTTTGCCAGGATCCATGGTTTAATAAGCTACCATAGCTTTCACCAACCACATCAAGGCAAAATAGCCCAAATGATTTTAACAAACTATCTAGCTTAAATTAGAGCTCAAATAAAAGCTTTAACTCACTTAAAAATTAAATTAAAAATTAATAAATTATAACATTACTTTAGAAACAAAGGCCTAAACCTATACATATGCCCTTTGACAAAAAAAAACGAATCTGCCAGATTCTATATGTCATTTAGAGAACTTCGGGGACATTCATAAACGCTGTATTCACAAGCACAGCAGCGAGTGCACACTGTAGTTTGCCTATAAACATAATGATCACCATCATAAGCATCTGGAAAGAAAACATTACGGTAGAGTAGCAGAGGCCAAGCAGTTTAAAAGGCACTGCTCTTCTGCATAAGCTCCTGGGTCCACGTTCCACAGAATTGTTTTATTTTTTTATTATTGGTTTTATTAGTGTATATGTAGAACATTATGTTACCTTAATATCATATATTTTAACATATCATTTGAGTTTTATGGCATTACCAACCTTGTGATTACAATTTTGCACACACAAAATTGTAATCACAAACTAATGTGTACTACAAATAGCTAAATAAATAAATGAACAGAAAAACTTCTTTTCCACAGTAAAAACACATAGAAATAAATATAAATTAATATCATACATGAACCCTCAGCATGTATAACTGCCCTCACTCTTCTGGTCATAGATGGTATCATATTTCCACAGTAATGTGCACAAGAGGCTACAACATCCCAGGCTGCTTGAATCTGTGCCCTTAAGATATGTATTATTCTTTATGCATGTGCAGTATATTGCATTTAGATAGTAAAATACTGAAGGAAATATAATATTCATTATAGCATATTACATGTTAACATTAAAGCTTTCTGTATATGGGAAACAATATTAGAAAACTAATTTGTCATATGTTGTAAAAGTTTATTTAAACAAAAAAGGTGCTTCATACCAGTAGGCGAACCTGCACTCTTAACCACAACATCACTGCACACTCTGCCACAGAGCTAATACAGCACACACACAAACACTAGTCAGCATCTTTAGTGCATACTATATAACAAACTGCTGCAGTAGCTACAGAGCCTCACTGGTTACCTTGTGAACCATGCACTGTAACAAGTATGATTTAGAAGAATTTTCTATTCAAGAGATGACTCATTTTTTTTGTCAAAGTGTGTACAACACTGAATACACCAATAATAGAGTATTTATATAAAGGGTTTTCATTCTGCTACCCAACTGGAAATTGATTTTGCTGACAAAAGTTACTGCAAAACAGCATCCCTACTTGCCGAGGGAAATCAAGTCATGCGATCAGAGCTCATAGATTGTTTATTCATGCTTTTTTGTTTATTGTTTCTTCATTACTTATTAGCAGTAAGTATTAATTATATTTTATTTACCAACATAGTAGATGTTCAAAGTGCATGCCTGAATCCTTTTGAAAAGGCTTTCAGACACTCATTACAATCATTCTTATAAATATTGTACTCTGCCTCCCAGATATTTTGTTTCAATGCCTCGGCGGGTCTTTTTCCTGGTATAGCTATAATTTTATATGGATGAAGATGCACTGGCTGAATGGCTGCCAATAAATACACCAATTTGCTGAGCTTACTGTTAAAGACTTTTGAAGAGAAGTTTCTAGAAAGTCTATTTAATCAAGCTTCCCCTTGTAATCTCCCTTCCCAATGGGAATGTTACACCTGGAAATTTAACACAAAATTTTACTTGTGCAATTTCTTTTGCATATACTGTCTGAGGTATGATTTCATCAAAAGTTCCTGGAAAAATATATGATCTTAACCATTGCATGCTGACTTATGAACAGGGATCAGAAAAAATGCAGAAGTGCAAATTTGGAAGGACTCCTGCCCATATATGCATGTTATCATAAACAAATATTCTTTGTTCTAGCATATAGCTCACTCTCAATATACTCCACAATATACAGTATAAAGTCTAACATGTACTTTCTAATGAAATGGTACTGAAACCATTGTCATTATAAACATGACTGAGCAAGTTCAATTGCCTCCAACAGTAAAACTTTAACTCCACTATTATCAGGATTTGCACTGAAGGTCAACAAGTTTCCAATATGTACACAAACACCAGTTGTGTAGCAGAATGAAGTCATTATATATATATATATATAAAAATTATTTTGTCATGATTTTAATCACTACTTTTGGATTGCATTAGTAAATATTTCTCTTTAGAGTTCAGAAATAAACATTAAGCATATACTGTAGAATTCAAACATTTTAAAAATTTCTAGTAATTCTAACAATTGATTTTCTACAGACTATTAGCATGCAAGTGATTAATTGGATTCATCCAACAGCCGTGTGGACTAGCTACATATGTGAAACAACACAACAGCTGCTTACCTTGCTGACACTATTAGCCCATCTAACAGTCACTCGCTTGCAACCTAGCATCAGCCCATCAAGTGCACCTTTTGCTCTTTCTGCTTCATTACTTGATGAATATGTCACAAAGGCATAGCCTCGAGGTTGACCAGCCAAAGGTCCAGAACGATGAAAGAGGAGGTCAAACTTTTCAATGGTTCCATGTTTTTGCACAAGTTTTAGGAGGTGGTACCAATAAGAAAATACACATAAAAGGGAATTAATTTACAATTGAAAAACAAAAGTCTTTTAAGTTATACTCAGAGCTAACATGTGAATATTTCTAAAAAGCTAGCTGACGTTTTATAATGATTAAAATTATATGATTTTTTTTCAATTAAACACAACGATAATACCAAATAAACTGTTCACTCTATATTGGCAGTGTGGCACATCTCTTTGATATCTGCAGGGGAAGCCATCAGAAGTTAAAGAGAACTCCAGAATACCAAAATGTGTTAGAACCTAATGAAAATGTATGATTATTGCTTTCTTTATATATGGCTTGATTTGGTTTAGTGACTCACTTTACAAATATTAATACCCAAATTTTAAAGTATAATGCCTTTGTGTGATACAAGATTAACCTTTTTCATTTATATTGATGAAAAGTTTGTTGTTACTTCTAGTTTGATAATTATGACCTGATTGTCAGGAATGAAGTGGTGAATATTTTTATGGATAAAGCAAACTATTTCTAACATAATAAACATGGTAGAGTTGAAATGTTAAAAATGTTATCTATTAATCTTTACAGTGATAATCCTATTTACTTTGGTACAATGAATACTTCATTCAAATTTGGAATAGATCCTTATATTATAATACTAGACCTGTTGCTTCTATAGTGAGGTTGCTGATTTACAGGCCTGTAGAGCACAGCTGTGTAATGGGAGAAGCCAGTTATCAAAGCTGTATAGTGCAGCTAGCAACTTGTGGTTAGTTTGAGAGATGCTTTGTCAGCAAGTGGTTCTGCATTTGTATATTATTCAATATTTTCATTGTGCATAAATTGTGTGCGTGTTATTCTTCATTAGCTATGCCAATGTATATGTGGTCTTGAAGAAAAGGTTTTTAATACATATGCGAAAAGAGATTCTTGCTCAGAGGTTGTAAGATGATTTTGAAGAAAATTTCCTGGAAATTGTGTTCCAGGTACAGAAACCGTTTGCCAACTTTTGAAAACTTACAAAGGAGATGATTTCTTAAGGTGTTCAGAATTGCCATGTTCTTACAGAAGAAAAATTAGATGAAATATATGAATGTCCTATGCAGATTCTGGTAATGAATTGCCACTGAAGGGCATTACTTTCAATCTCTAACACAGACTAGTACTTATTATTATTCAGTTTTAATTACAGTATCATTTTATGCCGTTAGTACAAATATAAATACTAAATTAAAATACTAAATTTACACATGGCAACTATAATTTTCTTTTTATAGTTGTTGTGGCTGCACTTCCCCAGTTCAGGAGGCCCATAACTCAAATAACTTCATTGTACATATAAATAATACATCATTCTTAGTATACTGAGAATGTATTTATTTCTTAAAGTTTGCATCATAAACTGTACCTTATAAAGTTTCTTTACAACATTATGTACATGAGATTTCCAATTCAAAGAATTGTCTAACGTTATTCCAAGAAGTGTGATCTGTCAAGCATTAAGTATGGTTTTATTGAACTGAACTAAATTTATTTATTTATCAATAATATGTCTAAATGGTTAACAATTTTCAATCTACTACCCACTGTACCTTGATCTTCCGGTCATCAGTGATTATTCACTGGAATTTTCTGAAGGCAGATATTTTTTATTACATATATCTTTGTGGATGCACTGAGGCTTACTGGATTTAATCATTAACTTATTGACTGCAAGCCTTGAAATACTACATTCATAAAATCATTGATTTTACTATGCTATTCTGATATGTTCTTGACTTTAAAATTTAAACTGATGTTAGTTACAAAAAGAATTATTTCTGCAGGGGACAGTAACTGATTTACATCAAAAATGACAGTGAGCCCAAGCCCAAACCCTGAGTTACCCCACATATAATAAATTTAATATCATAGAGTTAGCATATCAGCAAAGATTATCAAAGTATAACTTTGAATTCCCAAAGTATATTTGTCAGACGTTTCATGCCCTGAATTGAATGGGATGCTGATGACCTGAGATGTTCAAGAGCATCTATAAATAAATCAATCAAAATAAAAAAACACCTACATTTTCTAAGGTGTTTGAGAAAGTAATGCACAGGAGGCTTTACCATTACATTGAAAGTAACAACAATATTCTAGTTAATGATCAGTTTGGCTTTAGATAAGGAATTTCAGCAGAAAATGCAATCTATAAACTCACTAATGAACTTTTGACTGCATTTAAAGAAAGAGCACATGTAAGAGGAATATCTTGTGACTTAGCAAAGGCTTTTGATTGTGTCAATCATGAAATTTTGTAGATAAATTAGCTTTCTATGGAATAAAAAAACAATATTTAAAATGGTTTATATTCTACCTTGACAAAAGGAAACAAAAAGTAGCAATAAATTGGCCCTTTAAAAATAAAAACAATGCATCAGAGTGGGGAATGATATAACCATGGAGTGCCTCAAGGTCTGTTTTGGGCCCTCTTCTTTTTCTGATATATATAAATGATATCTCCTTATCTATGTAAGATGAAGGAAATACTGTTCTATTTGCAGATGACACAAGCATATTGATAAATGGAAAGGGCCTTAATGATTGTGCCATTAAATTAAATTTGGTTCTGAGTTCTTTGTGTATATGGTTCAAAGTAAACAAATTGTCTGTAAATCTAGATAAAACAAATGTTATGAAATTCATCACTTACAAATCTCCAGATCCACAATTACAGATTGGATATTACAACAGAGTACTTCTACAAACCAAATATATTAAATTCCTTGGTTTAATAATTGATAAACATTTGAATTGGAAAGATCACATCAATCTTATTATATCTAAACTTAGCAGTGCATGTTATGCAATACGTGCATTAGTTTAGTTTAGTTCTCAGAGCATTCAGTGAGTTCATGAAGCAGCCACAGAGACCTACGAACATTGAACTTGTCATATACAAATACCACAGTAGTTTTCAATCTGTATTTACAAATTTGTTTACATCTACATAAATAATTACAATAAAAATAAAAAAAAAACACTTAGAACAACTCAACCAACATCAAAAACAGACAAATCAATCATTCAACTTTTATTAATACATATTTAAATATACATTGATATATTGTGCAGTATACTATTATCACTCATATATTCCTTTACATAGGTATTTTCTAAGAGCAGATTTAAAGGAATTGTCATTGTTTATTAAGGCTTTTAGGCTAGAGGGAAGAGCATTGTATACTAAAATGCACTCGTAATAAATGCCTTTTTGATGGCATGAAAGTGCTGAAATTGGGCGATGTAGTTGTCTAGTATTCTTGTCATGTATATTTTGATTTTGAACAAATTTTTGTTTATTTCTTATATAAAAGTTCATGAGGGATAAAATATATTCGCAAGAAAGAGTTAAAATTTCAAATTTCCTAAAGAGGTTTCTGCATGAATGTCTACTGTGTGTACCAGCAATTATTCGTATGACTTTTTTCTGTAACAGGAAGACACGTTCACATTAACTGAATTTCCCCAGAAATATTAGACCGTACTTCATTATTGAGTTGAAATAAGCATAATAAACTAGTTTTAAAGTCTTAATTGACTCCAACATTACTAATGCACGTATTGCATAGCATGCACTGCTTAGTTTAGGTGTAATAAGATCAATGTGATCTTTCCAATTCAGATGGTTATCAATTATTAAACCAAGGAATTTAATATATTTGGTTTGCAAAAGTACACTGTTATAATATCCTATCTGTAATTGTGGATCTGGAGAGCTGTGAGTAAGAATTTCATAACATTTGTTTTATCTAGATTTAGAGACAATTTGTTTGCTTTGAACCATACACACAATGAACTCAGAACCAAATTTAATTTAATGGCACAATCATTAAGGCTCTTTCCATTTATCAATATGCTTGTGTCATCTGCAAATAGAACAGCATTTCCTACATCTTGGATAGATAAGGAGTGGTCATTTATATATATTAGAAAAAGAAGAGGACCCAGAACAGATCCTTGAGGCACTCCATGGTTAATCATTCCCCACTCCGATGCATTGTTTTTATTATTGAAGGGACAATTTATCACTACTTTTTGTTTCCTTTTGTCAAGGTAGGATATAAACCATTTTAAATATTGGTTTTTTATTCCATAGAAAGCTAATTTATCTATCAGAATTTCATGATTGACACAGTCAAAAGCCTTAGCTAAGTCACAAAATATTCCTCCTACATGTGCTCTTTCATTAAATGCAGTTAAAATTTCATTAGTGAGTTTATAGATTGCATTTTCTGTTGAAATTCCTTTTCTAAAGTCAAACTGATCACTAACTAGAATATTGTTACTTTCAAGGTAATGGTAAAGCCTATTGTACATTACTTTCTCAAACACCTTAGAAAATATACATGAAATATTGAATTTGATTTTTTTTGTAATAATGATTTAATTAGTATAATCAAATTAGTGTAATTTGATTATGAAAAATATTTTTGAGTGTAATCATTATATTTTTATGAAGAATTATAGGTCTATAATTAGAGACATTTATCTTTTCTCCCTTTTTGTACAGAGGCCTCACTATTGAATATTTTAGCCTCTCAGGAAATACACCCAATGCTAAAGATTCATTACACAAGTGACTAAGGGGGGTACTACTTTCCTTTGCACGGGCCTTTATGACTTTGCTGTTGATCTCATCATAGTTTTTTTATTTTAGTTTACTAATGATATTACTAATTTCTAGTGGGGTAGTGATACCTGGTTTGAATTCATTATTATGAGGGGGAGTTGATGATTGTAAAATTTTTAAAGCATCTCTTTATCACCAGAATATAAATTAAAATTTTTTGTTACATTAAGAAAGTAATCATTAAACTCATTTGCTACGTCTGCAGGGTATTGTATCTCTTGATTGTTAATATTTAAGATTATTGCATCTTCTTGTTGCAGATTTTTGCCTGTTTCTTGTTTTATTATATTCCAAGTAGTTTTTATTTTGTTTTTCGACTGATTGATAAGTGTTTGGTAATGGAGGCCTTTCGCTGCTTTTATGACTTTCCTAAGTATTTTACAATACTTTCTAAAATGTGTTTTTAATTTAGGGTCTTTACTGAGCTTTTGCTCTCATTATATAATTGTCTTTTATGTTGACAAGATTTTCTAATTCCTTGGGTTAACCATTCCCTGCTCATATTATAACTTCTTTTTTTTATTTTTAGTGGAAAATATGCTTCAAAATGCAATTTAAAAATATGTAAAAAATTGTTAAATTTACCATTAACATCATTTGCACTGTAAACACTATTCCATGATTCTTGTCGAAGAGTCTCCACCATTATATTGAGGTTTAGCATCATTAATATCTCAATATTTTATATATCTATAACATTCTTTGAGTTTGATTGTAGAATTTTTTTTTTTCATTATTACTTGAGTATCATGGTCAGAGAGACCATTGATCAATGAAGACACAGAATATAATGACAGTTTGTCTAAATTTACAAATATATTATCTATTGCTGTGCTAGAGTTTTTATCAGTCCTGGTGGGAAAGTTAATTGTATATCCATATTATATGCAGTTAGAAGGGAATTCAGTCGATTCATTCTTACACTTGGCATTAAGTAATCAATGTTTATGTCTCCACATATAATTATTTCATGTTTAGGCTTAAATAAAAAGTTTAAGGTATCTTCAAGCTTCATCAAGAAAGTTTCAAAGTTTCCTAACGGCGAGCGATAAATATCAATTAAAATTATTTTTGTATTGTTGCTATCTAATTGGATTATGCATAATTCAATGTCCTGTTCTGAATTAAATTTTGATACATCTAATGTTTTATATGGTACATCCTGCCTGACATAAATGCAAACTCCTCCGTTATTTAGTTTTTTTCTTGAAGCTCCTGCTCCCAAACAATAACCATGTAATGACAATTGTGATAATTCCTGTTGTTTCAAATGATGTTCAGATAGGCAGATAATATGTGGTTTTATATTGTCACTAGTTAAGCTGTTTAATACTTCATCTGTTTTGCTTCTATGTCCTCTAATATTTTGATGAAAAATACAGAGATTTTTTATTGCTTGTTGAATACTCTTCAATTTTACTTTATTTTCTGTCATATGATTGTCATTTGATTTAACATTCACTATTATTAAGTTTGACTTGATGAATTTCTGGCCTGGACCAGGTGTCTTTATACTAAAAAACGGGACCTTGAACTATTTATAACAACAGGAATCTTACCCTTGATTCTGTCAGCAATAAGGAGTGAAAGCTGCTTTTTGCCTCTAGAATTAAAGTGCAGGCCATGTACAGTAAAATTATCTCTACCTAGGTGATTTACATCTATCATACAAATGTGGGAGTTTCTGGGTGTCATCAATGCACGCTCAAGCCTCAGATTCATAAATTAGTAGTGTTGGAGTCAATTAAGACTTTAAAACTAGCTTATTAAGCTTATTTCAACTCAATAATGAAATACAGTATAATATTTTGGGGAAATTCATTTAAAAATGAACGTCTTCCTATACAGAAAAAAGTCATATGAATAATCGTTGGTACACTTAGCAGACATTCATGCAAAAACCTCTTTAGGCAATTTGAAATTTTAACTCTTCCTTGTGAATATATTTTATCTCTCATGAGCTTTTATATAAGAAACAAAGAAAATTTTGTTCAAAATGAAAATATATATGACAAGAATACTAGACAAAAAGCAAATCTACATAGACCGACTTTAATACTTTCCTGCCATCAAAAAGGTATTTATTATGAATGCATTTTAGTAAAAATGCTCTTCCCTGTAGTCTAAAAACGTTAATAAACATTGATAATTCCTTTAAATCTGCTCTTAGAATTTACCTTTGTAAAAAGGCTGTTATTTTGTAACGTAATATATGAACGACAATATCATACTGTAATTAAAAACACTGCAATGATTTTATATCAATGCATATGTAAACATGTATATAATAAAATTTGTATGATTAAGTGGTGTATTTGTTTTTGAGGTTTGGTTGAGTTGTTCTTTTTCATTTTTATTGTAACTATTTATGTACATGTGTACAAATTTTTTAAATATAATTTGCATGCTACTGTGATAATTGTATATGACAAGTTCTATGTTCGTAGGACTCTGTGACTGCTTCGCGAACTGACTGAATGCCCAGGAACTAAACTAATAGGGCTTTGAATGCAATGAGTGTAACTGTATACCACGAAGCTCCTTGATCTATCTACGATATCGTAACCTACTCACAATCTTGGTACTTACTCGGTAACCCTTGGATCAAGATTTCCAACCCACAGACGTCTGTCTTCAACTTTATTTTCCGGTATCGGCTCTGGTAAGGGTATTGGTTTCTTTAGCGGCTGTGGAAAGATGGAAATAGCCTTAAGGTTAGCCTTCTTCCCAGAAATGATTAACAACGTTCAGCTATAGTACCTCTAACTTTTCATATAAAGGTATATATCTGTAAAATTAAACGAAACTCACTTCAACGAAGCTCATTTTATTTAAATATTTTATCCATTTAACTGTTAAAATGTTACAATAGCAATGAAATTGCCATTTTTCCCGACCTCCACCTTTTCCCCATTTCTTTCTGTTTTGACTGCGCTTTTTTCACATATGGAAGAAATGTTTCTTTTGTTTTATCAACAACCGCCAGAGAGTGCTCTATCGAATCGACTCCTATGGGATTGGCAGTAAATATAACAATGTTAAAGGGGCGTAAATTCATAGTAAATGAAATAATAGTTTTGCACCGTTTTGTGTAGTGTGATTTTGTTGTACACATAATTCAATAAATATTATTAACAACATTCTCACATGGCTGAACAAACACGAGCTCCTACCCCGTCAGAAACGACAGTAACATTGGTAGAAAGTGAAGACGACCGTAAGCAGGTATTAACCTCTTGCATTATCTTAAGTAAACAAGTACATTGTGTTTATCTGGCTAAATAAAAATTCCAACTTGTTAGATAAGGTAATAACTGCATTAGTGGACAATTTCCGTTTGAATTCAGGGGATAGACTGCGCAATTAACCTCAACATGAGTTGGTTAGTTACGTCCTTTCGTACAAGCAAAGCAGGAAACGGTGTGTTGAGACGAAGTGGATTAGTTAAATGCATGCCAAACAGAGGTATCGGAACTGCCACTGTCCGAAATTCAGGATCCAAAGTCGACAGTCCACTGGCGGGCATCAGAGTGCTCGATTTAACACGTATAGTGGCAGGCCCCTTTTGCACTATGACATTAGGAGATTTAGGAGCTGATGTAATAAAAATTGAGAAACCGGATACAGGAGATGAAGCCAGAAAATGGGGACCGCCATTCGTAGAAAACTCATCTGAAACGTGCTATTTCATTTCAATGAACCGCAATAAGAAAAGCGTTTGTGTCGACCTGAAATCCAAAGAAGGACAAAAAATTGTTCATGGGCTCGCCGCGAAATGCGACGTGTTAGTAGAAAATTACGTTCCTGGTAAACTTAACAAGCTTGGTCTTGGTTATAAAGACTTTAGTGAGAAAGCACCACATCTTGTGTATTGTTCACTAACAGGATATGGTCCAGTTGGGCCGTATGCCAAACGTCCAGGTTATGATGTAATAGCTGCTTCTGTTGGTGGTCTCTTGCATATTACAGGACCTTTCAATGGAGAACCTTGCAAGGTTGGTGTTGCTATGGTTGATTTAGCAACAGGTTTGTTTGCCCATGGAGCAATTTTGGCAGCATTGTTTCAAAGAACACGAACTGGCAAGGGACAGAAGATAGATTGCAATCTCTTGTCAACACAGGTAGCTTGTCTTATCAATATAGGCTCCAATTATCTAAATGCACGTAAGGAGGCACAGCGATGGGGTACTGCTCATGAAAGTATTGTGCCTTATGAATCGTTTCCAACATCGGATGGTGGATACTTTACTGTAGGTGCAGGAAGTGACCAACAGTTTGCAGGTCTTTGTTCAAAGCTCAATTTGAAAGAGCTTGCTAAAGATGCAAGATTTTCTACTAACAAGCTAAGAGTGCAAAATAGAAAAGTTCTTATTCAAATCCTCCAGGAACAGTTTAGGCAGAAGACCTTGAAGGAATGGTTGGACATTATGGAAGAGTCTCCATTTCCATATGGACCAGTGAACACCATGGCTCAGGTAAATATGAGCTTGTTACCTCAAATAAAGAGTAGTGAAAATTGTTTCTATCCAGTAAAGATATTTAATTTTTTATCAGGTTCAGACATATTATTTTAGTTTGCATCAGGTCTTTCATGGTTTGTCTCCCATTTCACAACAGCAGAGGGGTACCATCAGAGTAGTAACTTCCAGCTGAGCAGATGTAATATCCATGCAATTCATGCAAGTTCAATGAAAATAAGCATGACAGGAGATGTAGGAAATATCTTGCTGCATTTAGACGTTTCTAGAATTCTTTTAGAAAACTCGTTCATATACCTCAGTTTATTTTGAAATTTCAGTCAATTTAAACTTGAGAGCATGCAAGGTCACTATTGTCAATGAATTGCAGGCAAATGATCCTGATATTTAGGCAAGTTTCTGCAGTTTAATGTTATGGAACATTAATTACAAAAGTAATTTTTTCACACTTTATATTCTTTACTGATGAAGATGGTTTCTTGTGTGGTCATATTTCAAAGCAAAATAACAGTTATTGGAGTACGGAAAAACCTAATTTTATATAACTAATTTTAATTCCCTTGCACGACAAGGAAATGAGTGAATAGTGAACAGTAAATGCATAAAGAGCAATGGGGCCTATTTTTTATGAGAAAATGATAATTGCAGAAAGATACAGAAATAACATACTGACAGTATGTGATTTTCATTTATGCAAATAGAAAAATAAATTTTTTAAACAAACTCCCATACATTAGAACTGAAAAAAAATATCATCAAGAAATTTGTAATATGAACTATGCATGCAAATGTCAGTTTTCTGAAAAGATGCAAAAATGCTTAAATGTAGCACAACATATCCTGTCCTAAGATGCATGCTTATTTTCATTGTAATTGTTGGTGATGTGAGAACTTGAATCAGTTGCACATACGTTACATCTGCTTTGCATGGGGTTACTGCTGTGACTGCCAACCTGCCAGCTGCCATGAAAATGGCAACAAAATCATGAAAGACTCAATATTAAGCAAATTTTATGCTTTCAAGAATCATACAACTCATGGTTTAAAATAGTAAAAATCTTATTATATTTAATACGGTACTTTTAAAAACTAGATCTCATGGTTAAAATGGAACACACAAATGAAATTTATTGAGCAATACTTTACTTGTTTTGTATGATACATAATGAAAAGGAGATAAATTGCATAGTTTTAAATCATTACATAGAGATAATAATTCAGTGTGTGACCCATGATGGAAAATGTTTCAGTCATTAGATTGATACATGCATCATTAAAAAAAGGTTATCAAGCAGTCAAGAAGAAAATTTATATGCTAAAGCAAAACTTTTTGCAATATTTTAATAATAATGTAAAAGCACCCAATGGGTATGGATTGTTTATTACTATCAGTCTAAACTATATCAGAGATACTGTTCTTTTAGCATAACAACAAGTACAACACTTATCTTGTCTTGACTTTAGCATAAGTCAAGACAAGATAAGTGTTGTACTTTTGGTCATAGAGTACATGAGCACAATTTTCACAAGCCTGGTGGAAAATTTGCCTTATATAAATGTGATGATCTTTGTTTCCAGTTCTTGTAGCAATTCTTCATATGTTGGTGTGCTAGTAACCAAAGCTGTTTAGCACCCTAAAATAATAACTGTACCCTTATCTTATCAGACAGTATCTCTGGTCAAAACATAGGTTTGATGAGAAAGTGCATATTTTGATGTTGCAATGACCCTTTGAGGCTTTCCAGTTTTTGCAACTGTCTTTGTGACAGAAACATACAAATTAATTCTAACTGTAAGTTAGCTCAAGCAGCACTTTTATCTGGAACAGCTTCGTTACTGTCTTAATGAAATCGTTTTATGTGTATGAAATCACTTATGCTTCTCAATGCAGCTGCAAGTCTTGTACTTGTATTATGTATGACTCCTAAGTACCTGAAATTGGACCGCAATTGGTACATGTCTCTTGCATATTAATTGTTTCCTTTTATTCAGATGGCCTCCTTTTCTTAGCACTACAAGATCAGGAGTATCATTCAGAGTTAGCTTGTTTCGATGTTCACTTGATGACAAGATTCATTCTGTAGCTACTTTTCATTGTTTGAGCCAAGGACCATATCGTCAGTGTATACATGCATACTAATGCCTTTTGCACTCCTTGATTCTGCCAAAAGAATTTTGAACCATTATCAGACAAGAGATGTATAATCAGTGATCTCAATGGGTGCCTTGTAGAGAGGAAACAGCATCTAATATACTTCTCTCTGAATAAATTCATTTAAAGTGTGTCAGTGTGAAAGAAAATGGGGGAGGGATTTGAATGAAATGAATTATGGTACAGTGGCAGTGATGGGGACTGCATTGGCCACTCAAGGCTACATGAGTCGAAATGATCAAATGTTTGATGACTGCTACATTGGCCTTGAGTCTCACACTACATGGTCAATGACATTTGAACAGTGAGAGAAACAATATGCATCTAATCCAGAAGAAGGTTGTATCCAGTCTAGTTTCTCCAGTCAACCATGGCCTATTAGACCAGTTATAATATACTGGATTAATGCTGGTCATAAAGGCCTAAGCTTGTAACATGCATATTATAGACTGGATGAAAGTCTACTAAGAATACTAAATAGCAAATACTAAACTTAATTATCCTGTTTTACGTGTATCTGTTTATGATTTATATGTCCATACTGAGTCTACTCATGCCATCACATCTTAAAAGAAATTCCCAGGGGATTGACTCCCAAGTTGTAATGTGCCGCCACGGTCGGCCGAGCGGGAGGTCTGGGGTTTGAATCCTGCTGGGACCGTCCTCCCTGACTGAGGTTTTTTCCAGGTTTTCCTTAGTCCTCATAAATGGCAAATGCCGGTAAGGTACCCTAAACTTAGGCCTGGAACGTTTCCTTCCTTAAAAAATATCCTTTCCCAATTTTTCATTTCATGTATCATCAGTTCCCCACCGCCTGTGGTGCCTCAGTAGTAAAAATGGGCGTTAAACACTACTCAAAAAAAAAGTTGTAATGCAATTCATGAAGTATTAATATCTGCATACTTAAGACGAACTAAGGTACAATAGCCATGAAGAGATTAATTTAATTTCTCAAAAAAAATTAGTAAGAGTAGTGTGTAATTTCATAGTGTGCCAGAAATGTATAGAAAAGGAAAGGCAATTTCAGCATCTCCTTGCATGGCATAAGTGAATATATAGCTTTTTAAGTGCATTAGAATTTATTAAACTGTTAATTTAATGTTTCTACCACTAACTCTTATAGTGTCGTGCCCATCTACCAGAACTCTAGTGAAATCTGACTGATGCAGTCCCCACTGCTATGTTGGTTATCAGATAATTGGATGCCCCTAATATATTTTAAGTACTTTTATACAGCATTATGTAGTGTTAATAGTTTTTCCAAATAATTTAGGTCCGTTTTGAAATATTATCTTCTTGTAGCCTCAGTTTTTGGTCTCTTTTGAAAAGCTAAGTATCTTCATGCAGCCCTAATTTCTGGTCAAGATAATGGTGCATCTTTTATTCAGTTTCACAAACTCCAGCAGTGCCACTTGCTTCACTTGAACTTATTTCCACCATCATTATATTCAGTCTCCAAAAATTATTGCAGTTAGCATGAAAACATTTCTTATAATACTACTCCTTCCTTCCACTATGCAATTGGAGATTGATTTTGCAAATGGGAAGTTACTGCATAATGGCCTAACCACCTGCCAAGGGAAATCATGTCACAACTCATAGCATGCATAGTAGATGCTCAAAGTGCCACTCTCCATCATGAGACATGCCTGAATCCTTTTGTAAAGATTATGAAACACTTGCTGCAATTCATTATCCGAATATTGTATTGGATATTTACTTTCAGCATTTTTATGGTGTTATTTTAGGTATAGCAGTAATTTCATATGGATGAAGATGCAGCAGTTGATTGCCTTTATATGCTCTGCCAACTGATACACCAACTTGCTAAACTAATTATGATAAAGGTTTTCAAGAAGAAGTTTCTAATTAATAACATATTTCATCAAGCATCTCTGTTAAAAGCCAGTTTTTGGTCTTGGCTTCTTGTTAGTGCAAATGCCTTGGGTTTGAACTTTGTTCACCAATCTGAAAATTACACTTTTTGATGGAGATGTTACTCCTGGAAATTTAGCAGAAAATTCTCTCTTAAAGTACTTGTATAATTTCTTTTGCACATAACAATCATAAATATATATTTTTTCTAGTGTATATTTCATTGTACATCCATTGTCAACTGGTTTCCACTAATGTTGTATATAAACTCCAATTGCATAGCAAAATGAGAGCTTTTTTTATTTAAGGACGCTCTTTAACATCTCAGGTCATCAGTGTAAAATGAGAGCATGGTATAATTTAAGGGAAGTTAACTTCCATGCAACACACATTTAAAATTAGATATCATACATGGTATATATCTTTGTTATCTTATCTGAATGATTAGCATTGAAGTAATTTACTTTTTTGTAGTCCAGTATTTTTAAAAATGCTATCCAAGGGAATTGTGTGAATATTTTAAGTGTTTTATCTATTTCTGCTTCTTTAATTCCTGTTATTTAGTTGTTTGGCATTACATTTATGATGTGATGTTATTGGCATGCAGCCACAACTTATTTTATGGATAAATTTGGGACTCTTTGAGTTTAAATGCCTTTTCTTCTATAATTTTTTACGAACTGTTTCTACTGTGCTGTCTTCTAATATCTTTGATAGTTAATTTAATTAGCTGTTTTTACAAGTGAAAAGATAGTCTTTCAGTTGGTTGTGGAAAGTTACAATGTCTTTGTTACCAAAAGGCCTGCCATGTCATTCCATGTTGTATCACAATTCTGTAGTAAGCATTCTAATATAATTTCTCTTTTTAATTTTTTATGTAACAACATATTAAAGTAGTCTATAATTTTAAAATGATATAATAAACTAATTGCAATGATAAATACATTAAAAGTCATTAAAAATTACTCCTTTTTTTGTAGCTGTTAATTAATTTAAAAAATGTTCCTTATACTACTGTTTCTCCATTGTCCAATTCATTGATCCTGGTGGTCAAATGTAAGTCTACTTGCCTCATAGACCTAAGGCGAAGGGTTCACACCTGAGCAAAGTTGAATTTTTTTTGGGTGTAAAAATCCTAAGTATGATTTCCTTTGGAAGGGAAGTAAAATTGTTGATCCAATATCATATATTTGTGGCATGTAAAATAACTCAAGCCTGGAAGAAGAGGCCTATGAGCAAAATTCATCCGTCATTTCTTATCCTGAATTGAATGAGGTACTAGTGACCAAAGAAGTTAAAAAGCAACTTTAAATAAACCTAATAATAACTGTCCACTGCCTGTAATGATTCAACTGTAAAAATGAGCATTAAACACTATTAAAAAAATATCAATGCTGGTGATTGGTTTACAAGTAATGCAGCCTATTTTTGTGAAAACTAATCAAATAAAAATTCACCGTTTTTGCTAAGTTAAAGCACTTTCCTCTGGATTTAAGGTTTGTGAGTTCAAACCCTACTGAGATCAATAGATTTTTCAGGGTGAAAAAGTCTCTAGTGCAAGTCCTCCAGGAGAAACAAACTTGTGAGTCCTGTGTTGTAGAATTATAGTGTGTTAAAGAACTCCATACTAGAAAAAAAGAGGGCCCTGGGGAAAATTACCAGCCATTTCATGTCCAAATAATAATTCAGCATCACACTCGATTATATGTCAAGCAATTGGCTGACCACCTATCCTTCTGACATCTATTGGTGCTAAGTTTAACATTTGAATGGGTCATAGGTTCATTAGGACCCAGAAACAGTAACCGGAGACAAGTGGAAATGCCTAAGAAGAAGAAATAGATGCTGAAAGTGTGTACTGTTATCATGGAATCTTGCTAACAAATTTATATTAATATCAAACTAATAAATTTTTGCATTTCACAGGTATTCAGTGATCCCCACATCCAAGATATTGGTCTGGTGAAAGAAATACAACATCCTGCAGCAGGCACTATCAAAGTAGTGGGGCCACCTGTACAGTTCAGTGATGGCCTTAATGCTGTACGCTCCCCCCCACCTTTGCTTGGTCAGCACACAGATCAAGTGCTCAGTGAAATCCTTGGATATTCTCCAGAAAAGTTGCAGAATCTTAAAGCCAAAGCTGTGATACAGCAGGCATAAAATGTTTGATAAACACAGAAAATTTTGTACATATGAATATTATATTAGTATTTATGTGTCTCCTGTGAGCAATGCCCAAACATGCTGGCAACACATGAAAGAGTTTTGCTGTACTCTCAGAAAGATCCCATTAATGTTTCAAAGATAACTTATTTATACCATAGTGCAACTCCATGGCTTATATAAAAGCTTCGTAAGTACACTTAATTGAGTTCCATGGCTTATCTTGAAAAATTTTCAAGCATAACAAATGTGGCTCAAAGCATAGAGAAAAATGCCAGGGAGAGCCTTTTCTGAAGCAAAAAAGTTGATATTAACCGAGATTCATCTGTAATAACATGAAATCTCATTCATCCTGAAGACCTTTGTCACTTTATCAATGAATATAAGAAGTTGGGTACTTTAAAAAGAAAAAAAAATTAAAAAAATAAAGAAAAATAAAAAAATATCCCTGGTATGACAGTTTCCAAGGGCCTAGGCCTGTAGGATTGACTGTCACCCCAAAGGACACAACATAAGAGTTAAGTGGTCACTCACCAGCATGTCAGCCTGTTTGCTTTGCTACCCCTTCATCAAGAAGCTTACCAGCTGTCCTCACAAGACTGGAGGCCCTATTTCAAACCCACATCTTAGAAAAATGCCAGATATCAAATCCATTATCAGAAATTGCCAGTCAGATGTGCAGATCAGTAGACCATGGAGATTGCTAATATAAACTGTTATAGCTAAAATATAAATGATACAAAATTTTAAAAAAAAAATTATTATACGGTACAGCTAATTTTATTAAAATATTTTAAAAATCACATTATTTAAGGAGTGTTTCTAGGCATGACCCTTATAAGTTTCATAAAGTATCTATAGAGCAAATTACGTTATATTACAGAATTAAGAAAGGTAATTCAGAACTAGGATCTTTCAAATTTTCAATAAACATGTTTTATTTATAATTTTATTTAATGTATAAAATATAGTGAACTTTTGTAACAGTGGTGTAAATTATTAACATTTAAGAGAAATTGAGTCGAAATAGTAACATACACACCACTAAAATTGAATTAAATGGAAGACTAGTTTCGGGAGCCATCGCTCCTATCATCAGTTCCTGGTCGACTGCCGGCCTCGTTGTTTGTGATAGATCGATTCGTCTCTGGTGGAGGTTTGATGAACTTTTGTATTAGTACATCACCTGGCGGGATTTCGAAATTAAAAACTTTCTCCTTATTCTTCCAAATATAGATATTTTCCCAGACTGTAAGTTCAGTTTTTCCTTTAATATATTTAAGTAATTTTGGGTTTTTATTAATGTTATGTTGTTCTTTCCAAAAGTGCCAGGCTACCGCCGATTTTTCTTCTTGTTTTTGATTTATATTCCTAATGTGTTCTTTGGCTCTTGTTTTTATGTTTCTTTTGGTCTTTCCAATATAAACTTTATCACAATCATTGCAGTTCATCTGATATATTCCTGATTTATCTTCATCTTGTAGGCTATCTTCTTTTTGTTTTGAGTTAAGGATATTTTTAATGGAATAATTATTTTTTGGAGTCAGAACAATGTTGTATCTTTTAAAAATCTTTTGAAATTTATGAAAGGTTGATGGATGGTATGTGAATTTTTTGTATGTCCTGGACATACAAAATATGGATGGACAGGACATACAAAAAATTCACATACCATCCATCAACCTTTCATAAATTTCAAAAGATTTTTAAAAGATACAACATTGTTCTGACTCCAAAAAATAATTATTCCATTAAAAATATCCTTAACTCAAAACAAAAAGAAGATAGCCTACAAGATGAAGATAAATCAGGAATATATCAGATGAACTGCAATGATTGTGATAAAGTTTATATTGGAAAGACCAAAAGAAACATAAAAACAAGAGCCAAAGAACACATTAGGAATATAAATCAAAAACAAGAAGAAAAATCGGCGGTAGCCTGGCACTTTTGGAAAGAACAACATAACATTAATAAAAACCCAAAATTACTTAAATATATTAAAGGAAAAACTGAACTTACAGTCTGGGAAAATATCTATATTTGGAAGAATAAGGAGAAAGTTTTTAATTTCGAAATCCCGCCAGGTGATGTACTAATACAAAAGTTCATCAAACCTCCACCAGAGACGAATCGATCTATCACAAACAACGAGGCCGGCAGTCGACCAGGAACTGATGATAGGAGCGATGGCTCCCGAAACTAGTCTTCCATTTAATTCAATTTTAGTGGTGTGTATGTTACTATTTCGACTCAATTTCTCTTAAATGTTTATTTAATGTGTTACATTTTTAACAATTTGTTGAGGTTGGCCCCTGGCGTTCATATTTGGCAAAATTACAAGTAACTTATAAACAAAAACAAAAGTATGGTGTTGTCAGCATCGTCAGTTTTATTTGAGTTGCTAAAAAGATAAGACATAAATATAGCTCACTTTTAACAGCCCTTATCCTTTCTTTAATCAATCTAAAATAAGTGCAAAACTTAATGACATATGAGAGGTAGCCAATGCCTGCATGAAGCATTGTTGCTAAACTACTGCATGTGCACACCGAACAGTGCTTTACTGCTCTATGTACCTAACTAAAGAAACCCACTCTTTTTTTATAATACTGTCTGCTGCCTTATGCATAAGTTTCTGGACATCTGCTAATACCTGAATGTTGCATTTCATCAATGACTTCATCCTACTTTTGTCTGCATATCACTTCATATTTTCTTCCAATTATATTTTTTCACATGCAAAAACACACCCATAACAGAAATTAAAAAGATATATAAAACATACCACTCACATAATTTCCCCAATACAATTTCAATATTAGTTCAATTTGGGATAGAACACAGTGAAACACACATTAATAATCACTTTTGAGTTAAAATATTTAGAATGCTCTTTATGGTTTCAACGCAGAAGAGATTATTCCCTGATACCAATTTAAAGACAAATTAAACAGTGTCTCGTTCTCTTTAAAACCGAGTCTGTGGAACTGGGTCATTGTTTGTGAAATGTATTCTGTTATCATGTGAGATATGAATGCATCTGCCAATACTGCAGCTATGTTTGTGCCTAGTGAGGGTTTCAAATCATTTATTGTGTGATTCAATTACATAAAAAGAAAAGGTTATTTATTTGCATTCTATGTGCCATATAAGCATAATTGTTGTACTATAATAAATAGAGCATTAAACTGTTTTCAGTTGTAATACTTTGAATGGGAATTTTAATTAGACAAATCAAGTTTAAATCATAACATTCACATTATCAGCTACAGAAACTATTATGTACATATCATTTCTGACAAAGCTGGGGACTGGGAAAGAATGTGATTGGCTAGTGATTTTAGCATACCCTGCCTTCATATGCTATTAAATTTTGCAAACTGTATAATATACAAATTATTATGTTTGTTATAAGTGTAACCTGTAATATCTCCCTCTCTCATAGCATCCCTATCATTGTTTATGTTTCTTGTGTTGACTATAACCATTAAACCCTCATGTCAGTTCTGATGGTCTAGTCGTAACCATAATTGTCTCATAGACCCAAAATCATGGGTTCAATCCCAGCCAGGTTTATGGATTTTTATCCGGCTAAAAATCCTAAATATGGCTTCCTTCAGAAGGGAAGTAAAACTGTGGGTCCTATGTCATAGATTTATGGGCGTGTAAAAGAATCTCAAGCCTGATAGAAGAGGCCTCTGAGCAAAGCATATTGGCAGTTTCATGTCCTGAATTGAATGGAATGTTAATGATCTGAGTTGCTAAAGAGTGTTCGGAAATAAACCAAATAAATTAATTAAATCCTGATGTTAAAACAGAATTTCATAATTTCTTACATATATTCACTCTGGAATATATCGCCACAGGTGGCTGAGGTCATTAAGGCATGGACTTATGAGTGGAAGGTCTAGGATTCAATTCCCACCAGGACTGTCCTCCCTGACTGAGATTTTTTTTTCCGGGTTTTCCTCAGTCATAAATGACAAATGCTGGGGAGGTACTCTAAACTTAGACCTGGAATGCTTCCTTCTTTTAAAATTTCATCTCATGTATCATCAGTGTCTACCACCTATGATGCCTCAGTAGTTAAAACAGGTATTAAACACTAATCCCCCACTTCCCCCCCCAAAAAAAAAATTAATATCTTAGACTTGCAGTTCAACCTGGCATATTCCTGCACTTTTGTCCTCCATACAAGCATCAACTGCTACCTTTATTTATTCTAATTGTGTTATATATGGTTTTGTATAAACCTTTTATTCCATATATACCTTTTATTATGTAATGTTGTATTTATTAAAATCAAATGAATGCTAATTTTTATGATGAATATATTTTACTTGGTATAAGATATATTATAAAAATTGCAGTCATAGAAGTAATATGCAATTTACAGTGTAACAGGTTTAAGATTGCTGGTACATCATATCGTAAAAATGATAAAAATTGTAATGACATTTTCTCTCAGTGTGTTAAAATAATCTGGTAAAGAAAATATTTATGTAACAGTATTGATGGTAATATTTTCTTATGCTGAGTGTTTTATAAAAAAAACTTGTATAATAAATAAGCTGCAGAATCTAGTATGACATGAAAAGTAAAGAAAAAAAGGTTTTTTTGGTTATCCCATGATATTTTGTAGCCCTATTATAAGGATTGTTCAAATAAAACATGGACAAGTGTTTTGAAACAAAATATATATTGGGCAATATACACTAAATCACAATGACAGCATACAGATGACCTATAGAAGTCATAGAACCTATAGACAATCACTTCCACTGCTCAGGCACCTGTCTCATTGTTGAACAAGTTTCTCTATACCCTCCACTAAAAACGATACTGGTTCCTGGTGAAACCACTTTTACACAGTATCATGAACCACTTGATCAGTACTGAAACATCAGAGCCTCTTCAATGCACCTAAACATATAGTCGTAAGCAGAGAGATATGGTTTATAAGACTGTAAGAAATGTTGACCATCTCTGTGGCATCGACTACTTTACCTTACACACTGACGGATCCTGTGCTAGTCATGCCTCCTTTTATGAATGGCAGCGGAGAAAACCAAGCCCAATTCCAGGTATTGTGACTTCAACATATGTAGGCAGGAATTGCCATGTTGTCTATGTTGGCCTGATACCTCAGTTGGTTAGTGTTATGCTACTAGTGGGAAGATGGTGGGTTTGGACCTCCCAGGGTTTGAACCCACTTTTTTTTAATCTTTGTAATTTTTCTGTACTGTTCAAATATAATTAATGTTCCTTTTATATTAAAACTTATAGTGTTAAAACAATGTATAGGTTGCACATGTAGATTAAGTTAGGTTAGCTTAAGTTTAAATATATATATATATGCAAAACTTAAGTGTTAACTATTATTTACTTTATGTGTTAACTTGCTACATTACAGTTTTCCATTTAATTTTGCTATATACTAAATGTGATTAAGTATTAAATGCTTCTTAAAAAGTTAATTTTGTGTACAATTGCTTGTTTCCATGCATTTGGACTGTTCCATTTGCATCTGCATTTGTAGCAGTCACACTACTACTTCTCTTGGAATTGGGCTCATTTTTTCTCCACTGGCCACTTCTTTTGGAATTGGACTCTTGTTTTCTCTGCTGGCATTTGTGAATGTAGACGTGACTCCAACACAGGATCTGTCAGTTTGTAAGGGCAAGTTATTGACTGAGATGCTCCAGGAATATCTCCACCCACATGGTTTTTTTGTTTGGTGGCACTTTCCAATACCCTAGCCATCTCCACAAGTTGCTGTGTATGGATGCAGCACAAAGATTGGTATTCATTGACAGCTCACGTACAGCAGCAATAGTTATTCATGTCCATAGTAGCAGTCTTTTCCTGCATCAGTACCGGCTCCATCCAGGTTGTGGGGGTTCCACAGTGCAACCTACCAACCTCAAATCTGGGCATACCACTTGAACACTGTGCTTTATTTGAACATGTATCCATACACGGCTTGCATTCAAGCAAAGATTTTACTTGCCAAAGCACCTTCTTTGCACAAAAATTTAATCATGCCAGTTGTACTCGCTTGATTGCATCCATTACAGAACTTTTTGCTTAACTCAGCAGACACCTGACTTGACTTCCACATTCTGTGCTGTTACAACAGATACCAAGCTATTCTGCCACCTCTTGGCCACTACAACTATTTACGTGTTGCCAGCATTGTGTATGTTTCTTTTGAACAGCCTTTATATATATGGTTTTAAAGTATGTAAATGTTAATCTTATTTGATAATACAGAATATTCTTTAAAATCGTTACCAGTTCTGTACACAAGAGATAAATGGTAATTAGTTTTTATCAATATAATGTATTCAACACCCATGTTTCTCTTTTTCTGCAATGTTTATTTTTGACTTAGTTTTTTATATAGGTAATTTTCTAGAATAACCAGTATGTTTGCCAATTGATTCACTGTCTACTACACTCTATTTGTAATATTTAAGAAAAACTACAAATTATACACTCTATAAAATATATTTGTCTTTGGGTGGTTATCACATCACATAGTTATAAAATGCCAACATTTCGAGGACATTGCAGCTGTCCATTATTGAAGTAGAAATACGATCACATGAACCTGTATTTGATGGAATCTGCTTTGGCCCTTGGTATTATATCTAGGAGATCTATGTCCAGAGTGCTTAGACAAAACCTGGTCTAAGGAGTTTTTCGTTGTAAGTTTTTTTAAATATAGAACTGAAGCAGCAGAAGGTGTGGTGTGAACAACTGCTACAGCATTAAACTAACAATGGTCCTCAGAAAATTCTTTTTACTGATGATTTTGATCATGTTTCTGCCTCAGTGTACAGGCGCAGCGCATCAGAAACTTAAGCATTTTATAACTGCAACACTGCCACCACCCAAAGAACGAGATATTTTATATAATAAACCAAACCATGAAAGTTTCTCATTTTAAATTATAGAGTTTATATTTAATGTTTAATTGCCAGTATCATATTATAACCACTGTCTCAAAAACTGTATAAAACAATCTAATGTCCAACTCTGCAATCAAAGCCTGAAAGAAATAATAACATTTGAATGAAAGTACAACTCTCACAGAAGGAATCAGGTGGAAATAAACAAAATCACTTTGATTTTTTATATTTAATAAATGCTCTATACATAAAAGGGAGACTGTCTCATTGCAGTATAATATTTTATGTACATCTCTTACTTTCAGACTTCTTGTTAAATTTAACTGTGATACATAAGGATGAACATCATGGCATTTTCAATGGAAATTTCATTCTTTACCATGGCTTTATTGAACCACATACTCACAATAATGAAAGCGGAAAATTAATGGTATATGCTACATATAAAAGAAAAAAAAAAATGGAATGTTGGTGTATACAATTCTCCTATTCTAATGATGTCATATATTAATAAACCGATAAATACTGGCAGTGAAGCAACTAAATTACTAATATAAAGTGCATCTGTTCTGGCTCTAGGGGTCTTCCATACTCTTTCATGAAACCTTTGATTATACAACAGTTTCAGATTATTTTGTTTTGGGGATTTTTTTCTAATGTGACATTTGATTTAAAAAATAAAAAATAAATGAAAAAATGTGATCGTGCTTTTCTTTTGCACCACCCTTTTAATCTTCCATACTTCGTTAAGTTCTTTAGCATATTTAATATATGAAAAGCTGCAAAAAGCATTCATTTATTTATTGTCTTATTTTAAAAAATGATGATGTGTAGCTAAACATGTGTTATAGTCCAGAAATTTTAACATGGAATTATATTTAATAGGTGAAATATCCCTTAAATAAAGTCAGTTCTACTCTGGTGATCTAGTGGTAACCAGATTTGCCTCATAAACCCAAGATTGCAGGTTCAATCCTGGCCAAGTTGATGGATTTTTCAGGCATAAAAATCTTAAGTATGGCTTCCTTCAGAAGAGAAGTAAAGGTGAGTCCCATGTTACAGATTTACGGCACATAATAGAACCTGAAGCCTGAAAGATGAGGCCACTGAGAAAAATTTATTCGCCATTTCATGCCCTGAATTGAATGGAATGCTGATGACCTGAGATGTTAAACAGCATCTGTAAATAATAATAAAATAAAAATCCATACACTTTAAATAAACTCTAATCTGTTTAAGGAAGGGGACAGAATCCACACAGTGAAATAATCATGAATCTTATTTTGATTTAAAGTAAAACACTAAAAATCCTGTCATCACATTAAAACTCTCTTGAAGTTTCACAAACACACTTATTAAAAGTAATCTTGGGACATGTTTCGTGAGGCAAATTGTTCACATTGTCAACCAATCAATGACTGCTAAATTGTTTAATAAAATTATTTAAAAGTAGATTGATTTCCTGTTAATTTAAATAATTTTTTTTATTTTCTATTTATAGTCAACTTGTTCCTGATGACTTGAATGTCAATGCAATATGTTTAAAGAAGGTCGGAATCCACACAGTGAAACTATCATGAATCTTATTTTGATTTAAAGTAAAACACTAAAAATCATGTCATCACATTAAAACTATCTTGAAGTTCCACAAACACATATATTAAAAGTAATTTTGGCACATGTTTCATGAGGCAAATTGCTCACATTGTCAACCACTCGACGGCAAGTAAGTGGAGTTAGTGTTAACAAGTTGAATACATTAAGGATATAGAATGAATGTACTTAGTGTGCAGTGAAGGACCTGCTCTTGGGCAGAGCATAGAGCTCTGTAGCTCATAGAGAATGAATGAATAAATTATCATTTTAGGATAGACGCACCACCTTTGCCTGATAAGTAAAGGTCTCTTCTAAAAATGAATAGCTTACTAACATAAAAGGATGATGAACACTGGATTCTTTTGTGCCATCATTACATTGTTTTAGCAATTTTTTTGAAGATCTATAATGGCATGGAATGAATATTAAATTGAATTTCTTTTCTGGAGTGTTTTCTAACCTGAAAAGCAGTGATTGCTCTTGGAACACAGATTAATGTATTGCATGGTTTTCAACCATGGATCTATTAAATCATAGTTGATACAAGATGTTAACAGACTAATAAATAGGTATCTGATAAGAGCAGAAAGATGCTACCAGGGCCGTGTTAAATACACAGGTGCCATTTAATATATAGAGCAAAAGGGTGGTTTTTGAAAGTTGCAAGTGATGGCAGAAGAATCAACAACAAATTTGGTAGATAAAAGTAAGGAAAAAAAAATATCAAAAAATAGAATTTTTATACCATTTAATCTGAATAACATTTATAGGCAGTTCCAGAGTGAGCAACTAAAATATAGTGAAAGCTATCTTTATATTTAAAATATTTTTATAAATATAACAAAAACATAATATTGCTTTCAAACTTTCACTATATTTAAGCTTGTCCAAAAAGCAGATGTTCTATGGTATAAGCAATGTTGACTCAATGCTAAAAACTAGTTTTTGTCTTTCATAGGAAGTTCACACAGTACGGCTAAGATTGAGGAAACCAAAACCAAAAAAGAAAGTACAATGGAGAGCTGGGACAGTGGATAATGAACATATGAATAAGAAGAAATCAAAATGTAAGTTGTACTACATGGAGTATTGATTATTTATATTAAATGGGGATGAGGTTAGTTTTGGTAATAAAATGTATAGTTCGACCTGATAACAGAACAAGTAAAAATGATTTTAAGATCTTATAATATAGTCCTGAATGTACAAAATAATAAATATTTATTTAAAACCATGTGTAATTAATGCGACATGATAGTTAATACATGACTACCTCCTTGGGCTAGTGGTTAGAATTGTTGACTGCTGGCCTGGAAGACTTGGGTTCTATTCTCGGTACCTGCTTAGGAATTTTTTAAGTTAGGAAGGTCTGGAATGGGTTCACACAACCTAACGAGGATCATTGGGGAGCTGCATGAAAGGCAGCCAGTGGGATGCCGCATACTGATTACTTGCCCCCTGCATTTCTGCCCAAGTCATAAGATAGAGGTAAAGGCAGGAGAAGTTGCTGCAACATGCCATGGCCCAATCTCCAGTTTTAGCACCATAGAAGAAAAAGAAGAAGAAAAGTAATTTAAATACACAAAAGGCAGAATAGATAAAACAGTTATACAATTCAGAGCTAGGGTTTACAACAAGTACTCTGACAAAAGAAATTCCACCAGCTGGAAACATTAGGAACAGCCTTTGCCTAGTATTGATTACTTTTGGCATAATACTAAAAAGAAATTATGTAAATTAAATTTTCTTATTGAATAAAACAAAAGTAACCCAAGTAATCCTAACCAATTGCCACACTGAGTATAGTCACATATATCTGGGTTATGTCCCATGATATCCAATGGGAGGTGCAGAACATGGAATAAAATCCTGATGATTGATATACATACAATAGATGCTTGTATTTACCACCCAAAGCACCTTCGTATTGAAATTCTTCTCATAATTTTTTATGATTGCATTCAGATTATTAACATTTAATTTCATTGATGTTCAGACAACTGGTACTCAACTGTGTGTGTACATATATTTTATGTCATTAATTTATTAGATTTAGATTTGCCATAAGGGAATGCAAACTAGATAAGCCTGCTATCACCTTTTCTAACTTCATCTGTATTTTGCTTCTACTATAAAGCGCTTTGGAGTACTCAGATGATTTCCACATAAAAACAACATGAATGTAAATGAAATGAAGAATTTTGAAAATGTATGTTTCTTTTTCTTCCTGTTTCAATTAAAATTGGTTCCAGATCATAACAGCTTAATGAGAGAAAGCTTATTGTGTATAAAATTTGCAAACTTACCATAAATGTTGTTACAAACTTTTGAGGCAGATTGTACAGCCAGTTTTGAAGATCAGATCACTAGCTAGACTTGTAGCAAAGCAGCTATGCTGGCATTGTGAGTTGAGCTGCAGAAGAGAAAGTGTTTTACTGAACTGCACTTACGAAGTGGGGTGATTATGACAATTATGTGACAAACTTCTGCAATCATTAAGAAGCTGAAAATCAGTAGGACGATTGTCTATCAGACAATAATTGATAGTTTCACTGAGATTCGGAACATTGGTGACCACCAAGATAGAGTTGCCTACACATCATATGACGAAGAAGCTGAGAAGCTGATGGATGCAGTGGCAACACGTGTTCAGTGAATTCCTATCAGAAAACAGTCGTTGATGACTCTTGAGCTTGGCATTTCAAAAATGACAATGTTCCATGTGCTTAGCATTAACCTAGAACTGAGAACTTACCAGCAAATTACAGGTCATTTTCTACTCCAGAAGGAATTAAAATCAAAACACCTTCTTTGCAATGGCTACAGAAGGCTACACAGATGAAAAGGTTTTCGCAATTGAAGATTGAAGTGCCAAAATGTCAGAGTTAATGCCACAATCTCAAAAGAAGCTTGTTGCAAACAGCCAGAATCAGCACCCTGCTTCCATTATGTATGTTGGGATGTGTCTTGCGATCTCTTGTATGTCTCTGATCTGTATTTTTGTGAAAAGGGGGTAAAAAATCTCCATCAAACTGTGCCAAGACATCATGTTGGAGCCTGTTAAGAATTTGAGCAACACCTTGTTCAGTAATTCATAGTGTAGTTTTCCGCAGAATCCAGCATTACCCCATGAGGTACTAAGGTGTGACTTTGGGCAAATGAACCAGACTTCATTTTGCGAGTTAATTGACCTTCCAGCAGTCTCACTTTGAATCTATAGGACAACACTTGAAGAAATAGCCTGCAAGAGAAGACACACAAAATTGCAAGTTTATGGCTTTCCCACACAGTGCAATAACTGAGTGAAGGCCAGAGATGGACATTTTCAAAACTGTTCGTGTTTTGTGTGCAGAGTACATAAAATACCTACAGTAAAATAAGATTAGGTATGTCCTGCAACCTCAGACATACATCTGGCTGAAATAATGTTTACAGCTGATGTGAACAAATAAACTAAATGTAATCCTTTGTTAAAGGAAGGGCACAGAACCTCGTGTTTGCATGTATTACATGTAGTCCTTAAAAGTATGTATAAAAATATGATAAATGTCATACCTATTAAATTTTTTCAAAGTATTCTTCAACACATTCTATACATTATTGTATTCACTAGAATTAATTTTGGAAGCAGGCAATGTTTCTCAGTCTCCAAAATATTGCTCATTTCTTCATACATAGCAATATCTCTTCTAGGTTGAAATATTAGGGTTCATGTAGACACTTCTTCATATATGGAAATAATATGAGTCACGTGGAACAAAGTGAGAGCTACAACCAAGGTGCATCAATAATTTCAGACATTATTCATCAAAAAAATAAGATTATTGAATTGGTTGTGAGTAGGAGCATTCATGCAATGTAATAAAATGTCAAGCAATAATTATATACATTGAGGCTATTTCATTTACAAGCTACAGATTGAGCACAGAGCTTATTGGGACTGCTGTAACTGGAAAAAGGGAGTAGAGTCACCACTTGTCACGTTAATATTTTTATTTTAGTATTTATATTTTTACTAAAAGCATAAAGTGATATGCTTTTAAAAGTGATGATAATAATAAAAAACATTAATGTGTTGGATAAGAGATATTGAAAGTGATGCCCCTCAGCAGCAATATATTGCTGGCATGTGCTTAGGAAATTCTTGTATTTCATCTAACTTTTCTTACGTAAGAACACATTTCTTGTCATGGAGAGATCCTGTCTCTTGTAACTTTTTAATTAATTGGGGAACAATTTCTCTACTTAGAACACATTAGCCAAGATATTTGCTTGTGAATTGCATTATCACTTCTGTGCAACAATTCAGTTTTCATATGTATTATACATAAAAACCATTCAAAACTAAATTTGTTTAATGATATAACCAAAGAATGCTTAGCACACAATTTATACATATTGAAAGCACCAAGTGACACCTGAATGTACAAGCACTAGCTGACAAAGCATCCTTCAAAATAACTACAAGCTGCTGCCTGCACATGCATCCTTGATTACTGGCTTCTCCTAGTACACAGCTGCACTCTTTTGGTTCATAACTCATATCACTGTACTTGAGTCATTTCTTGTGGATTTTTGACAGCACATTAGGTAGATAGAGCCTCTGTTTACAACATTGCAGTATCTTTCTCTGGTCTTTTGGTATAACTGACTTCATGTACATTTCTTGAGAAGAAAGCAGTCATCCTCTGTGCACTTCTTAATTCCTTCAGTTTTGGGTAGTTGATCGCTAGAAATATGCTGACATAAGATGGTTTCAGGATCATATAATAAATCAAGATCTCATTGTCTCTGTATTGTCTGAAACCCAATAGAGTTTCAATGCTATCTTTTCAGCATTTCCCTGTATCATTTCATCTGCTTTGCCACTTAAAGACCCTTAGGGAAAAAATTTTCCATGTTCATGCTGAATGGAAGAAACACTTTGCAAAGTAATTCCTAAGGCCATCTTAGTATCCTCATAGTTAATCCTGCCTCATTCCTTTTCATCATTCCAACAAGGAAATGTTTTCCCAGTGACTAATATTGGTAGCCTGCTATTGCTGCCCCCTTCCTATGGGATGTTTTCCAACCCCTTCAGTTCAGCCAACCGACAGAAAACTTGAAGGAGAAAGATTGGCAAATATGTGTATCAAATGCTCAGAATTGGCAAACAGTTTTCTGCACTTATCCATTTTCCAATTTTTTACGTGTCAAAAAATGTTGGGGATTTCCATAAAACTATTTTAAGGGGCAAAATGTTGAATTTCAAGGATAGATTATAAGTTGGGCATTATGTAACAGTTGAGTAAATTGTAGTTATTGTAAAATAGCGCAATTTATAAGAAAGTAGATGACTCAATTCTGATTAAGTTGCTGATTAGTTTTGAAGGCCAGAATAAAGGATCTTTATGTCCCTGTTTTAATTAATTTTAATTTCTTCTTGTTTCTGTAAGGTTGTTGTCAATACACAAAGCCTCTAGCCTTTAATGAAAGCTCTTCCTCAGATGAAGGAGAATGTGAAAATTGTCAAGGACATGTTGAACTAAAAAAGAAGAGAAAGAAAAATGATAATGAAATTCCTCCTGAAAGCTCTGCTCCACCAGGTAAGATATTAGTCTCTGATTGAAATGATTGTAGATATTAAGTATGTGTCAGCTTTATTAGTGCTGTGAATATACAGTTAAATTCAGCAACAAAAATTATGCTTATCACTTTATGAGATAGATATATATATATATATTGCTAATTAAATATTACTATTTTGGAAAACTTAAGGTATGCCTTTATAAGAGTAATTTCATAAATAATGCACAGTTGGCAGTAATGCAGTTTGGATGATGCAACACAGCGAAAATGATTATGTCAGTTGCAGCTGAAGGCTTGAAAAAGAAGCATGTACATTAATTTTATCCATAGCATACTCTGTGTGCTTTGATCTTAATTTTCGACAATCCACAACTCTTATCTAACAAGAGCTAGAAATAGAGCCTTGCAGGTATATCTGGCACTGTGACTGTTGATGAAGACTTGTAAATAAAGATCAAAACTTAACATAAATCCCACTGAAATCCACAGTGCTTTAAGTGAAGTTTGTGGTGAGTTTTCAATGGGTCATAGTACAGTTTCTGGTGGACTACCCATTTTCGTGTTGATCCTGTCAGTATAGATGATGATCCAAGAACAGGGAGGTTAAAAACATCAATATATGAACAATGTGTGAAACTTATGGCAAAGGCTCTTCAAGAAGATCATTGTGTGACATATGAGCCACAGGATTTCACTGTAATGTTTTATTTATTTGAAATGCTAGGAAGATAGGAGGCCTCCACTCAGTCAGTGGTGGCTCATGGCTGCTGTATAAGGATGGACCAGATTCAGAACTACATGACACCTAACCCAAAAATAGCAGTGTTTACACTTAAAAAAAAGTATGTATGTGTGAATTAAAGTTACTAGTTCAGAAGAATCTTTAGTAATAAAATACTGTATTCACTCATTTTTTATAGATGTAAACTGTCTTTGGGTTCTTAGTACTGGAGAATTTCTCTATTTTGCATGAACAGAACAGTCATTTCATCAATATATTCAAATTGATCATATATCATTCTCTTTCAGGAACTATCTTAATTACCATATAAAATTGGAGTGAACTTTTTTCTTTCATCAGCACATACTTAGGTACATCATCTGCCTATCTATATCCTCTAATTGGCATCTTATATTCTGCCAAAATTCTCTTTGCAAATTATTTCTCACTGCCCAATATTACCCATTCCAATTATCTGTATTTGGCATCTAAATCTTATTTATCAAACAATTATCGATCCTAGAATTTCTCCTGATATATCAAACAGTCTCTTAGTATGCAATTTTCAGCAATTGCTGAATTCTATACCAGTATTTTAGTACTCTCTCTATAATTATCCCCCAGCACCCCATTTACCCATTTCTATCATAACACCAATACTAGCAGAGCATTGTGGCAGTTTTAATATACTTTTACCAGATAGCTAAAATTTTATTCATATCTTCCCATCCTTCATGCACACTCCAAACTTCTAGTAGTGAAAACGGGCGTTAAACACTACTCAAAAAAAAAAAAACTCCAAACTTCTATTCCGTATGCCCATCTTGATGCAACATAAATCCTCTCCAACCATTTGATTTCTAATACTGATGCTATATGTAAACATTTTCTTATCAACTTAACATACTGTATTTTATTAGTGCCCCTCTTCTATTTCTCCCAATTACTTGTACTACTGATTTTAATACCTAGATAAATAAATAATTAACAGCCTCTTTTCTTGGTTATGAACCTTTCTTACATACCATCACTTTTGTTTATTCCTGATTCAAAACTAGTCCTCATTCCTTACTATAATTCTCTGTTTCCTTTAACACCTTATTTAAATTTGACTACTGTATAGGAACTAACAATTAATCACCAGCAAAAAGTAATCTTGGGATTTCTCTATCTATCATTGGCATATGCTTGTTAACCAGCCTCAAATGAATAAGTTGAAAAGTATTGGACTCAAATTACATCCTGCCTAAGACTGCGATCTTGCAAAACTTCCTGATTCACTTCATCCTCCCCACACTTAATACAAAATGTGTTTTGTCTGTAAATTTTCTACACTAATTCTATTGTGTTTTTACTTATCCCTATTTTAATTATTTTACCATAACATTTCTCTAATAACTTTGTCATACACAATTTTCTACATCCACAAAGACCATATAAATTCTCCTGCTATTCCTTGTTAAATATTTATCCATTATTGTATTTATTATCAGAACATTATCTTAAGTTATAAAAATGTATTAAATATGTTCACATTAACTTCACTTATACAACATTAGCAAATGTTTCAGGGGCAATCATTCCCATCATCAAATGTTGACCGACTACTTGATTTGGTGACTGGATCCCAAGGTGCTTCTGTGGCAGCTTCTGATGGTTTGAGTAGGCACTTGCTGAGTAGATCCATGGGTGAAAGTTTTTCATATTTTTATAATGAAATTTTTTTCCCATGTACATAGTTTTATTTGGTTGTAAAGTTCTTCCATCAGCTTAGTCTCCGATTTAATTTCATGATTTTGGGTCCAAAAGGAGCTGTCACTGCTGATTTATCAATTACTTTAAAACAAATATTCCTAAAGTATTCCTTTCTCTGAATTTCTTAAATTTCTCTTTGTTTTTCAGGCATATCTTTGGTTATAATCTGCATATTTTACTTCGTAAATTCCTGCTTTCTATTCTGTTGGTCTTAAACTGTGGAACCTAATAAATTTTTAATATTAAATTTGTTCTTTGAGCCTAACTTTATGCCATTTTCTTTGAATATCCTATTATATTTTTTGTGGTAAGTTGGATGGTATGTGAAACTTAACTTTCCTAAATGTTCTTCAGTATGGAAACCTCTCTTATAGATATTTGTCTTTTAAATTTATTGATAATTTTTATTATTTTGTCTGTTAAAACCATTGATTATTGCTGTTTTAATTATATCTTGGTATTCCATTTTGTACTCTGTTTCTGTGAGTGGGTTGTGTGCCAAGCTTTAGAATACTGCATATTTGTGTGGGATGGTGATATAATATAGATAGATAGATATAGATTCCAAAGTTAGTTTATATTCATTTCTTATAATTTTTAAATGGTAATGGGATCATCCATTTTTCTCCTCTTCCATGGTTAACTATAGATTTATGTTGTTAATTAGTGTGAACATATTTAATACATTCTTATAGAATATATTACCACTGCGTTGTCTATAGCTTCATAAGTACAATTTAATGAATTATCTGAAGTCCTTCCCTTAAGAAAGCCAAACAGATACTGGGATAATTTCTGGAATTTATCATCCATTTTTGGATTCTTTCTGCTAATATTCCTGTAAAAAGTTTTCCTACATTGGATATTAATGCTCTTCCTCTATAATTATTCAGACTTCCCTCATTAGCTTTACCCTTAATTAATGTTGGTATTTCATATTTTGAGAAATGATTTATAACAGAAGAGAAAAATTTGTGCATGATGAGTCTCACTTCTTGACTGCTGAACGGAAGCAGAAATGCAAGGGCATTACAAACTTGCTGAAACAAAAATTCAACATTGGAGAGCTTATTGCCACCTTTACCTGAACCATTTGACAGATGAACAGAAGTGATGGTTTGAATTGAAATAGCACATCTTCCGAAACTTGGGACTTAGTCATTGAAAAGCTTATATTGAAGGACTGTAAAGAAATGTCAAAAAAAATTGTGTTTTTAATTAAAAAGACCCTTGGTTAAACAGACAAATAAGCATGACAGAACATGTCATCCAGAATGAAAACCATATTGAATAAATTAATTTATTAATGAACAATATTACAGTTTTTTTATACATCTTTTACATTGACATCCATACTGTGGATTCTAAAAGTACCAATACAATCCCTGATTTCTTCCGTACTTTAACCACCCGGCTGTGAGTATGTAAGAAACTGCATTTTCATTTATTATTTTAACCTCTTTCTCTTTCTTCATACTTCTCCACCACTTCTCCCTTACTTTTCCTAGAAACTTTCCCATTTGTATTTTTTCCTTCCTCTTATTCACCAGCAATTCTACCGCCACGGGTGGCCGAGGTGGTTAAGGCACGGACTCGTGAGCGGGAGGTCTGCGGTTCGAATCCCGCCAGGACCGTCCTCCCTGACTGGGGTTTTTTCCAGGTTTTCCTCAGTCTTCATAACTGGCAAATGCCGGGGAGATACCTAAACTTAGGCCTGGAACGCTTCCTTCCTTAAAAAAAAAAAAAAATCCTCTCCTAATTTATCATTTCATCTCATGTATCATCAGTGTCCACCGCCTGTGGTGCCTCAGTAGTAAAAACGGGCGTTAAACACTACTCAAAAAAAAAAAAAAAACCAGCAATTCTATTACCACTATATCTTTCTGCAATTTATCCCATATACTATCTTGCCATTATTTAATTTTCTCACACTTCAATAAATAATGAACACCTTCTTTCCCACACATAATACATCCTACCTTGTTTTTCACTCTCAAACACATCCATGCCAGACCCATCTTTCCATTTTTAACACAAATTTCAATGTATCTCTCTTGCCCCCAGCTCTTTTTAACTGTTTTATATAAAACCAAGGAACTTTTATCTTCTAAAATAGTCCAGATTTCTTGCTTCTCAGTATCCTCTACCCTCTGTCTCACTATTTTCCAGAATCCACTAACATCGCTTTCACCCAGTCTCCTTATATCCCTCATTCCTATTTCTTCTAACATCTTCCCCACCTCTCCATACCAACTCCCCCTTCCCAGAACCTCTCTTTCACATATCAGACATTCTTTTAATACATTATCATCTAATTTGAGACCACCATACCAATACTTCAAAATTCTCTCCATAATTATACTTTTTCTTCCTACCCTTCCTAGTTTCACTAAACTTACTCCTCTTGGAGAGTTTTTTGGTAATCCCAACACTTCTGTACAAAACATTCTGTGTACTACATCTACCTTCATCCATCTCTTAATCACTCCCCAAATTTCTACTGCATACAACATCTTGGCTTCAACTGTTGCGTCATACAATCTCTCCAGCCATTTCCTGGAAAAACCATTCACTTAGAGAAGACCACAGTGTTATAAAAAATTACACATTTCCATGCTAGCCTTTACTGGGAAGTCATAGATATTTTCAAAACCCTCTTAATTTCAATAAGAAGTAAGAAGGCCTTCACTTTAATAAAACCGTGCAACCTGTACTACTACAATCTTCCCAAAGAACCATAACAGAGCTAACAAATCAGGAACAAATAATTTAGCAAGCCAATCAAAAATCATCCAACTGAGCACTCCTCCACAGTGACACAACCGGTTCAGGATGCACAGTTGCTGCCTAGACAACCAGAAGAGTATTTCAGATCATTAATGCCACTGTAGGTATCAGCCATAGTCACTAATGAAATGTCTGGTAAGAGAAGTAGTTCCGGTCTACCACAGCTCTATAGCCCAAAAAACTTAAGTTTATACATCATGAAAGATATACAAGTCACTACTCCAGAGCTTTCCTCACCATTGTAGCATTTTACACTATTACTGGCCACAATTACAAGCTCATTCTTATTAGCTTAATACTATCCTCAATGCCTAATGCCTTCTTTGCTTCTGTACTTTGACATATGCAAGACCCCTTTTTCCTGCTGGACCTTAGTCACAACCACAGCAGCAGCATTGCAAAATACCGCAGATCCAACTTCCTTTCTTTCATTTATTTGCTCAAATCCTAGGGCAGGGGTTGGATTATTTTTAAAAAAAAAAATAATCCAAGAGTGTGGCATGTAGTAATTTGTAGCCTTCCTTTGAGCTGCTGTTCGAAGTTCCTCTATGGGCCCTATGCCATTCATTAGTTTTTTCATTCATAGGTATATTAGCTGAAGAAATAGTCAGTATATTAATCTCAGCCTTTATAGGGCAGAAATAGCCATTCTTAATCACTATGCCTTGCTTTGTGTATGATGTGCATGAAGAATCTCCAAGATTTAAAATGATACGTCATAAAAATGAACACACATATTAATTACTACAATGAGGATAAATTTCTTATGCAATTTACTTACTGTTTTGGGTTAGGACATGTTTCAGAAACATGTTTCGATCATCAGCTGTTGACCCACTATCTTCTGACGCTTGTGTTGAATTGTGTAAGAAATTTACCCTAATTGTAGTAATTAAGATATAACATTCACTGTAAACAGCTTCAAAACAAACAACTATGCATACATATATCTAATTAATTGTACTGTTCAGCCTAACTGAAAAAATGCCTTATTGCACATTAGTACACTTCTACATGAGCACCATTATTGGTGTGCATGATGTCAAACTTGTACTTCACCTCATGCTAAGTACATGCAAGCATGTTATGCATAAATCTGCACCAAAACATTGGGACTGTCTCTGACATTCCTGGATGATGTTTGGCTTTTTGATCCCCATATGTAGACATTATATTGATTAACTGTGCCTGATAAATGGAATGTTGCTTCATCTGAGAACATTACCATATTAAAAAATCTAGGGTTATTGTCAATGCAAGGAAGCATTTCCATTGTGAAATTGCATCTTCTTGACTTGTCTTCCAGTTTGATCTCTTGTAAGATTTAAACTTTTATGCATACAAATGTAGTCTTTTATATAAGACTTAATGTGTAGAAGTAGGCATTTGTTGAGGCCTGCCTGATAGATTTCCTAGGGCTACATACAAAAACATTGCACACTTCCCCTATTTTCATCAGAGATGCATGGCATACCTCATCCATGCTTCTTCTGTACACTCCTAGTTTCCAAAGCCATTCCAAAACAGAGAACAAATACAAATGTAAATTTAAGAATGTCTGACACCAAAAACTAGGGACCTTGTACTGATAAATACAATTGGTTCTTCAGATGATAAAACCCAGTAGGTTTTTTGTGTACATTTTGTATTATCTGCTTATAGTTTCTTGTGTTATTGTAAGCAAACTTGTCTAATACCTGTAATGTCTTTTGTTACAGAAATACCAACAGCAAATTAAACCAACCTGTACATGTTTCAGCTACTGTATCTATTTTCTCACTACTTCACATCTAAATATTGACACTATAAATGTTAAGTCATAAACTTTGAAAGGAAAGGAAAAATATTGAGTATTGTGTAAGATGAGCAATGGATGTAACAAAAAAGTTGCACTATTATTTTTATTTATTTGTTTTATTATATCTATGCCATTTTGTATTTTTTGTTTGTATATATTTTAACAATTTTTTTTCTTCCTTCTGCTTTGCTTTCCTCTTAACTGTGTATTAAAGGTGGCTAAATTATGAAGAGTAAAACTTTTCTTCACGTAAAGAATAGGATATCTTTAATTGTAAAGTTGCAGAAAGCCAAAATGAGTAAACTGAGGCATATAAAATATCTTACTTTGTTATTGTTGTATTATGATTAAATTAAAAAACTGGCATTTTATCTTTTTGTTGTGTTACAAAACAGAAGTGCATATTTTTGGTACATTAAAAAATAATTGGCACTCAGCACCTTTACAATGAAAGCAGTAAATTTATGTGTTTTTTAATTTAAAAATATGGCTTGTGTACTTCTGTACATATCATTAGATATGTTTTCCATGATGTTTAATTAACATTTTGCTTTTGCTACTTAAAGGTGCATTGCTGAACTACAATTTAGGATTATACAACTATTTAGAAAGTATTTTACAAAAAGAGCACATAAGGTTTTAAAATGTTTAACAGAGTTAATAATCAATTTCTTTACTTTGGTGAATTAGATTAAAATAATTTATTTGCAGAAAGTTTTCCATATACACAGTGTTTTAGTCTGTTGATTTTTTTGTTTTGTTTTATAAGCTGTGATTTAACACAGGAAAAGGAAAAATATAAATGAATAAGCAGCTCATTGTGATAGTGCTTCTACACAAGCACTTCCATATTTGATTTCTAAGAACAGTTAGGGTCTTTAAAAATTAACAAGTAAATTTATATAAAATGTAAAAACAATGTCTTTATATAAAGATGCAAAGTGTAAAAGTACTGTTACTTTAGCAGTTCATTCCTGAACAAAACCTAGAGCTATTAGTGACTTATTCAACAGTGGATGTATTAAATTCTTATAGCTATATTGGGTGTGTTTATTTTTTTAATATAATAAAAATTCATTTTAGTTTTCAGGCATGAAATTAGATAAGAAGGAAAAAAAATAAAATCCATCTTTAGCTATTATTAATTTATTTGAAAATAGATAAAGTACATCTTGCCATTAATATAGCTATTAGATTGGTAAAGTACTGTAGTTTGCTTCTCTGGATAAAATAAAAATAACAGGAATAAATGGCAACTCACAGCTAAAATCATCTTTCTTCACGATAGTGTGTAATTTAAATGTAAAATGGTGTTAAATTATTATATCAATCACTTACTGACAGTGGATTGGATTATATGTGTAAATTCCAGTATTAGTTTCATTTACTAATGTCATCTTAGATCTGTGCTGCAGTAATATATAGATCTTTCCAAATACGATCATAAATAATTAATAAAATGTGTGTTTAATTCGCTTTCTCCAGAATTATCATATGAGATAAAATGTAATAAGGATTCTCTCTTAACTTATTTTTGTAGTTAAATTAGATCCTATTATACATTGTTATAAAAGAATATAGATTAATTTTTTGTTCCCCATTCTTGTAATGTAGAGAAATAAAATTCTCTGCAGCTTTGCTTATGTCACATGTATCAATCCTACACCAATTTATAGCAGTTCCATTTTTAGGAATTAAAATGTTAATATAAGAGCTGGATGATGTTTCAGCAGAACTGTTTTTATCTGAAGTAAATCTTTAGCAGCAAATAACAGCTCCTGGAAACATTTAGTTTATTCATTTGTAAAGTGAAATTGGTACCTTAAAGTTCATATGTTATAATACCACACAATTATTCACAGGTGTGACCAGGTAGTTTTAAAATTGATAAGGAAACAAAATATACATCTCCTTTTAAAGCTTATTTGCATGGATTAATAATGTTCAAAAACTTTGCCATATTTAGATGCTTCATGCATTCTTTAATATATTTTACTTTATGTTAATGAAAAATGCAAAAGTTGATTCTGGATGACTAAGAAAACATTTGGATGAGCCCTAGGATCCCATTTCAGAGCTACAACAATAAGATTTGACACTAAGGAATCTACATTTCCAGGAGAAATGATTCATTGCATAAAAGAAAATATGTACATAATGCATAGTAACATTGTAATGTGATATTATAAAAGCTCACAAAAATTATGTTAATAAATATAGTTTTTAAAAAAGAATTGAGTTTTTTTTTCTTTTATGCCACATTGAAGTTCTTATATGCTACACATCATTTAAAGGAATATATTGCACTTTTTCTCCCAAATTCATGAAAACCATATAGGAGAAAGTGATGGCGTAAAGCTGCTTCTTTTACATACTGTAACACTCATTACATGTGTAAATTAATGTTCAGTTGGAATAAGTTGGGCTTTATTTTTTTTTTTTTTAATAAGATTCTTCTCTTATATGCACTTGGATTCATTTGTTGCACCATATTTCCAGTGTTCTCTTTTGCTTAAGCTATTAGTTTGTCTGGTGTCATAATTTTTGTAAGGGGCCAAAAAGAAAAGATTTGCAACTTTTTTACAAAAATCAAACAATGCAGGCCAAAGCAGTAAGTTGATTGCATGATATCTTTTTTCTTCCTAAAGGAAGCTAATAGATTAATGGCAACATATTTCATTGCCTTAGTAATTCACATGCACCGATCTTTAATGTTAGGTTGTATTATGAATCAATTAAAAAAAATCATAAGTAAAAATCTTTGAGATAAGATTTGAAATTTCTAGTGCTTGTGTTTCAAATTTTGTACCTTTGAAGAGCTAAAAATGATTAAATATTAAGTAATATAAAGTTAACAATTAAAAATGGCTACTATTCAAGATGAACTTGTATTTTCTGTTATATAAAAGGCAGCAGAAGTTCACATTTAATTTTCAGTTTATCTTCACCTAATATTCATTTATGTAGATCAGAACACTTCATATTTAACACTTAAGTGATCTAAAAACCATAAAAAAGAGTCACTCAAAGCTTTGAGAATGGTCAACAATGAGTGATAAGAAGCTTAATAAGCAGCAAGTGTGAGTCTGCTTTAACAGTATTTGCATCAGCACATCTGTGTATGGCAATGTAGTTGGATCATGTAAGGGTGGATTTCAAATAACATTTCGATGTCATGATTTTTTGACTTTAAAGTTGGTTTAGGAAAGGGACATTATTTGCCTTGAAAGATTGTGCCATGAATTTGGGGATCTTTGCTCTTTGCAAACCATTTATTGATGATTTGCAGAATTTAAGAAAGGAAAGGGCTCTCTTGAAGATTAAAACCGCACAGGATGGATCTGAGCAACAGAAAATTTGAGGGAAGTAAAGTGTATGTTGTGGGAAGATTGTTGTACATATGCTTGAATTCAGGAAGCCCTTAATGTTGGATCAGTAGCAGTAAAAAAAGATTTTTAAAAAAAGCTTCATTGCAGTCACTGGATCTTGCACCTCACAGATGAGCAAAAATGGAGTGCAAGTGGACTGGTGTTGGAAAACACTAGGAAACTTTGATGGAGAAAGATCAAAGACCATATTTAATATCATAACATGTAACGAAACCTGTATATGATCCAGAATATAAGCAATAATCATCAGTCTGGGTCTTTACAGGACAGGATTCTCCAATAAAAGTGAATGATCTATTCTTTCTTCTTAGCAACAATGTTTGACAGCTATGTTTGAGGGACAAAATACAGTCATTTCCAGATGGTATAGATATATATGAAACTTGGGCCCTGCACATAGTCCTTAAAAGACCCATAGCACCAGTATTAGAAATCAAATGGCCGCAGAGGATTTATGCTGCATCAAGATGGGCATATGGAATAGAAGTTTGGGGTGTGCATGAAGGATGGGAGGATATGAATAAAAGTTTAGCTATCTGGTGTAAAAGTATATTAAAACTGCCTCAATGCTCTGCTAGTGTTGGTGCTATGATAGAAATGGGTAAATGGGTTGCTGGAAGATAATTATAGAGAAAAACATAATGTTGAAATTGAATAAAATAATGGCAGTACTCTTAAGTATGGCTCTGAAAATTGGACCAAGCAGATCCAATAGAAGAGAAATAATACAAAATATAAAAATAATGTGTTTTTGAGAGCAGTGGCTGGATTTTCCATAAAGATAAAATCAGAATTATGATTTTTTTTTATTCCAGCAAATATTACAATTAAATTTACATAAAAAAAAATCTAAAACTTTAGCAATACCAAAACTCAGGTTTTTCCATACCTGGTTATATCTATGGTAAAGAACCCCTAAAATCATTTTCACACTATGTGTGCCCTCAAGCTTCTTTATACTTCTCCCCTACTTTTCCTTAGAATTACCAATTTTGTTTATTTTCTGTACCCTCATATCTGACATTTTAATATCCATAATATCTTGTAGTATTTTTCATCCCAGATACTATCTCTCCACTTTTTTACCATTTCACATTCTATAGACAATGGAATGCACTATCCACTTGCTCATACATAACATCCTTAAATTTTTTTCTTAATCCTTTTAGAAATAATACTCCTGTACGCATCCATGTAAGACCTATTCTTTCAGATTTATAACAATTATATATATATATAAGTCTAAAGAAGCTTAATCTTCTAAACTAGCCCAAATCTCTTGCTTTTCTACATCTTTTACCCTCTGTCTCACTTCTTTCCAAAATTCATTTACATTACTTTCACCCAATCGCCCCACCTCCCCAAACCAACAATCTCTTTCTAGTACATCTCTTTGGTATATAAGACATTCTTTTAGTACATTGTTATTCTGTAATTTTAGACATCTGTGCCAATATTTCAAGCAAACAACAGTTAAAACACAAAAATCAGAACAAGATAAAATGGCACAATAGACAGGACTAATACAAGACGTTACATTAAGACCCTAAAGAAACTCATACAGTGTTGGAATATGATGGCAAGATAAACTCTGAAATGGAAAGGCCTACAACTCATAATGATGAAGTTATTATATGACATGCAATTTAATGTACAAATAAAAACTCTGGACATTTTGCAAAAGCAGATCACAAGCAAGTGCATTATTGCCAAACCTACTTCACTTCTGTAGAAAGCTAAAAATATACACGAATAGCTAAAGAAAAGAAATTACCTTTAAATGCACTGTTTGCTACTCATGGGGAAAGAAAAGCTAACGACATGTTTTCTACTGCTCCTCCTGCTTCGGTGTTGCTGTAAATTTTAAATCAATAAAGGGATCAAAAAATGTATTGCCATCCTATTTCTTTCACAAAGTGCTCTCATAAAGCCTCACGTTTCACACACTGGGAAATTGGTATTTTTGTTTATCCAATTTCCTTTTTACTTGTCCATATAAGTTTTGCAGCAGTATACTGGCAATGATAAGGGAGGGGTCTCATAACTTGATGTCCCATTTTATTGGCCAATTGATTCTATATTAGACAATCCCATGTGACAGGCACTAAGTTTACTTCCTTTCCTTTGGAACTGTAAAACCTTTTTATTGTGCATTAATTCTGCCATAATCATTCTACTGTATGATTTTAATTTACCCACATTTTGTCATTTTAAAATATAGAATGACTGTCACCTACTTCTATAATATTTTGCATGGTGCTCAAGAATTTAATTCTTGTCACAACTATATAACTTTATTCCTTGAGAATTTTTTGTCTCTTGTGGGTAAGGCAATAATAGAAACTAAGTATCTTATTTACACTAATCTAATGTGCAGTATTCAAATTGTTGCACACATTAGATTCAAGTGCAAATCCATTCCATAGTTTGCCGGTAACTTCATTCAAATTTATTATTTATTACTCATAGAGCATTAATGTAATTCTTGGATTTGTTATATTTATTGTTGGCCTATTATTGCATGGAGCATTTGAATAATAGGTTTTCATGAAATGGAGGACATAACATAGAAGAATATCTTATAATGCTACCTTCAAGCATAAAGTAATTCTTTTTGCAGAAAAAAATAGTAACAGAAAGGCAGGAAGACAGCTCAATGTAGCTGAGAGCAACATTTACTTGTGGCGGCAATAAAAATTGGCATTATTTGCAACTAAAGCTAGTAGGAAGAAATTCACTTGTCCTCGTAAAGGAAGACATCATTATATTGAAGAAAATGTTTTGGAATCCATACATGAAAGGAGGAAGAAGGGGCAACCTGTGACAAGTGACACCATAAAAAATAACTTTTCTTCTTTGTCATAAGCCAGCTGTCCTGGCGTACAAGTGGTGAATTTTGTGCTATGTGCTTCAAGATACAACAATAGTCCACTTATAAACTATATGTTCAGATCGTTTTATGAAGCAGATATGCTTATCCCTAAGATGCCACACAACAATATGGAAAAATCTTTTTTTATGATTTTAAGTTTCAAATTTGAGGTGTATATTACATTCAATGGTGCATTATATTTGCATAAATACAGTGTTATTTTCCTAACTTTGCTACTATATCCACTACAATGATCACTAGTATTAGCCTTGTTGAGTGCCATATCTAATTGATTTTAAAATATTTTGTTAAAAGAAAACATAATCAGCTTTTCTGGATAAATGATAATTCAGTTTTCAGCCTTCTAAATACACTGGTGTGGTTAAGGCACTTTGACATAGAAGCTTTGTTGTAGTTTTTATAAACATTGTACTTTTAACACTTGTATGAGCTTATATTAAATCAAAGAACTGTTCATCATGCATCTCTATGTATTTCCAGCATAGAGGCAACTTTGCAAAGTTAAGTATATTGTACATTTAATTTTAGAACATAAGTAAAATAATAAGTGGAGTACATTTTTTACCATGAGCTCTGCAATATTTTATGTATCTGCATTATTCTGAACACCTTAAGATGCCACAGAAAGCTCTCCAAAGATCCCCAATAGCATCTCTTATAGGTATAAGCAATAAAGCTGTTGAAATCTCAACCAAATAAAAAACTGGTGTTAATTTGAACCCTCAAGAACAAGGCATTCCTGTTTAATATTGCCAGTCATGGTAACACAACCATCATTTAACATCATTTACTAGTGGTGGAGGGAAGGAGAAAAGTACAGTGAGATTAACTTATATGTATAATTTTAGAAGCTGTTTACAGTGAAGTCATCATATTTAAAATGATATATTATGGGTAACTTATTAACACGCTTCACTTACTATATTTTCCTAAGTTGGAACAATGTTTCGGGAATCAGCAGTTGACCCAGTGGTTTCTGATGTTTGTGTTGGTTCCTTGCAAGGTCACTACAGTTCACAAAACTTGCAAGGAACCAACACAAACATTAGAAACCACTGGGTCAACAGCTGAGGATGGGAACGCTGGTTCCCGAAACTTGTTCCAACTTAGGAAAATATAGTAAGTGAAGTGCGTTAATAAGTTACCCATAATATTAAACAGTGAGATTATTTTGAGTTATAGGTTACCACAGAGATTGGCTGCCTACTGAGGAAATACAGCTGCCACAACCAAAAAAATGGAGAGAGTCACTGCACATAAAATTAATATTTTTGTTTTTGCATTTATATTTTTTCTGAAGGCATGAAATTATAATGTATTTAAAACTGATAATATAAGCACTAAACTGTGTTATAGGACATGTCGAAAATGATGCCCCTCAGTTGCAATATACTGTTGACATCTGAGTAGGAAATTTTTATATTTCATCTAATTTTTCTTCCATTAGAACATGGTAGTTTGGAACATGTTTCTTGTCATTCAGAGATCCTGTCTCTCATAACTAGAGCACCAAGTAACCACAAATGCACAACCACTCACTGACAAAGACTTGCTCAAGTTAACTACAAGCTGCTAGCTGTACATGCATTAAAGGCCTTGAATGACTGCCTCTCAGTTCATTTCTCAAATAACCTCACTGTAGTATATTGGTTGGCATTGGAACTAAACAATATTCTGTCACCACCCATTATGTAGAACAAAATGTGCTGCATTGTTTTAACATTTATAGAAATGTATACATAAAGTTTAGAAATAAGGAATTCTAAATAGATGATACTGTTGCTCAAGAAGCAGACAGAGTTCATATTTCAATACTGACTAATCTTCCAGTAAGTAAAACCATCTCTTAAAAATAATTGCAAATAAATATTGCTTAAGAATATAATGATAGATTTTATTATTCATATTGTAATGTACATTGGCAAAGAAAGCTTTTAGAGCTACAGACAACAATTATTATGATATTTTTGCTCATATTCAAGAAGATTAAAAAACTTATGTTTTTCTTCTTCTTCTTCTTTTTTCTTTTCCCCTTTTAATTCAAAAGACATGCATAAATTTAAGCATATTTTACATGTTTACAATTGTATATTATAATACACATTTGCTTATATATGTATAATGCATATATTACATTATTTGTTATAAGTTATATTTTAAAATATCTTCTAACTTTATTTATATTTTATTAAAAAGTAACCAGGATATTAACTTTTGAAAAAACAATGGGCAGAAAAGTAATCTGGAAACAAATTTTGGAGAGGGAAGGTGAAAAAAGCATGCTATTCAATTTCTGAGGGTGCAAGTTATCAGCTGCTTATAGTGAAAATGTAAAAAAAATTAAAATTATATTATGTTTGCATTCAGCAATATAATACAATTTGCTAGGTCCAATTGTAAAGCTTAATAAAATACAATAACCCCACTACTAATCTTTTGGCTCAATAATGCCCAATTGCAAAATGACATTCTAATCTTGCCATAGGTAATTAATCTGCAGATAATGCAGTAAACAATGGAGTTATAAATTTCTTGTCCTACATATTGCCAATATGCTACTCATCATTATTTATATGTATATGTATATATATATATATATATATATATATATATAAATTAACACTAATAATAAAAGTGGATAAAGATAAAACACAGAGAAAGAGTCACACTTGAAACTGCTATATTTCGAACTACTGCGAGTTCTTCAATGGCAAGAAGCTATATATATATATATATTTTTTTTTTTTCCAGGGAAAAAATTATGTATACAATTTGTGTGTTACATTCAGAAATATCTTCCCTCCTTATTCTAGTAAACTAGTTTCTTGTTTGTGAAAACTTTGCAAACAAAAGGCCTAAAGAAATTATATAGATATTTATATAGCTTGAAAATATAAAAGAAAGTTGCAACAGGATCCTCAGTAAACCTGTTTTCTTGTTTATTTCAGTAATGATATTTCTTTGGTATAATGACAGTTGACAATTATTATAGATATAAACTTCTCAAATACTAAGGCCAAATAACCTTAAATAACTGCACAGCTACTGCACAATTATATAACATTTAATTTTTGTCATTTTAAACCATAAATATTTTAAAATTGTTTTAATATAAAGTTCTAAAACACTGCTTTTGGGTTTATTTATATACTTGTTTTAATGTCTACTATGCTAGTAATTTTAAAACTTGTTGTGCAATTGACAGTAATGTTAACTAACAATTAAGGATTTCAAATTTTTGAAGTCCATTTGTATTCATCCAACACAAGAGGGAAATCAGCTTTTACTTTATAAACTCTGCACAGCTAAAGAAAAATGGATATATATTTTAATTTATATGTTCAATCCATGAACAAAGCTGGAAACATGAATATAATATATGGAATAACTTTTTGTACCATCCCAGTCTGCCAGCCATGCACACAGGCAAATGTGGCCAGAAAACTGATTGGATCCTGCTTTTATCAATCAGTAATCTTCTTGTACATTAAATTCGATCACTTTGAGTAATTAAAGCATGAACTACTCTTATTTTTATGTTTCCAGAAGCTGCAAGTGAGGTTTGTGGTAGATATAGCAAATCTGGACAGGTTTTCTCCGGGTCCTCCTGTTTCAACCGCAATTTACTCCTCCATTGCAGGGCATTATCCCTTATCCCCATTTTCACCATCATATAGGGTAATGTATTCTGCCAGTTCCTGGTACTGAACTGTACATGAGCTGGCATTGGACTTCACTCTTATTTTTAGGTTATAATGAGTAGTAATTTGTGACACAGCTGATTTTCATAGTCCATATGCATTTAAACATTTCTGAAATCTTCTGATTAAATTACTATTTACATGCAACTGTTCTGCTTCTCTTATATTGCCTTTCACTTTACCTATAGTGTGAGTGTTATTTCTATGGACTCCATTTTTTAGGTTTCTTTCAAAAGTAATAGTCACACATGATAAGCTCTTGAGAAATTTAAGGGCCATAACCCTCTAGAAATGATTCAGTAATTAAAACCTTCTCTTACAATATCCAATGAATAATGCACAAAGTGGGCTGTAACATAATCTTATTAAAAATATTAATATTATCTTCATTAAAAAGATAAAGATAGCCTATTGTGTCCCTTAAAGGCAAAGGCCTCCTAACAAGTAGGGAAAGCTCGTTTTTTTCAAATGTGGTTAGTTATTCCATGCTATTGATATGCTGTTTAAGACACTTGACTGATTTGTTCTTTGGTTATTCCATTTCTCACTGCACTAGTTGCTTCATGAGAAATTTCCATTTTTCTATTCCTGTTGCTACTCTTGATCAATCTGGACCTGCATATTCCATGAAGAGGTCTGTTCATGGATATCTTGTAAGTCCACGTCCACTTATTGCCCTGCATTCTTGCAACATGGCTGCCATTTGCTTATGGTAGCTATTTGTGCAATGTCTGTTTTCTGAGATAACTGATTTATTAATACTATAGGTATTTTGTTCTTCAATATCTTTCATTATTGAGCTGGGGAAAAAGAAGAAGAAAAAAAAAGGGCTCTTATTATCCATCTTGCAGTTATAGCACATTACATACCAAATGTTTTTATTCAAGGGAACTTTGTGAATTAAATGTACATTTTCTGTGCTCCAATGCAAACATAACCATGAAAATGGAAGCCTAATTGAAGAAAAGAGTTAGTGCAAATTAGCAATATAATGCCAAACACAATTATAGAAATTCACATAACTTATGTCACTAAGCAGTTATATTTCTTGAACTCTACAACCAATCTCTAAGGTTTCAATTAGCAACTTAGTAGCTCTATAGGCTGAGCTTTTCAAAATGGAGATTTCTTTCTCTCTAGAAAGAAATATTTCTTGGATGTCATCAAGTTTTTCTCCCATTAGAATACATTCATTTTCAGTTAGAAATTATTTTGTTATCAGTTTTGTTTCGTAAATCATGAAATAAGTTTTCTTACAGTAGCCAGAACATCAGAAATGTCTCTACAAAATGCCTACATATTGCTTTAGGATTCTTTTTTCACATGTCATATGCAAATATTCTCTGTTCTAGTGTTAACTTGTGGAGTGGCATTTCAACACACTAAATTTAATTTTCATAGTAATAAAAACACTTGAATATTAAGAACAGATGCTTATGCACTGCAAGCAAAACACCAACTAATTTTTTGATAAAGTTGACTTAGCAACTGAAATATGATCTTGAGTTGGGCAATTATGGATGAATGACACCAGAAATCTAGTCAGCTGGCTGGCCATTGTTCTTTGCACATAGCTGGCAGATGGCTGACGCTCTTGGTGCTAGTTTGAAAAGTTCCAGTAGTATTAATATTACTCTCAAACTGTGTAGCAGCTCTAATTTCTGATATATACTATTGCTTGAGGCTAATGGAAGTAAACTTTTAATAGTAATCCCATAACTATCATCAATATGCACCCATTACCTTTTGGTGGCACCAATGCCATCATTAAATTTAATTATAAATATTAAATGGAGGCCTCAAATAACAGAATATAAATTTATTTGGCAGACAGCAATTTTGCTTAACAGTGTACCTGCTTGTTCTGAGGAAATGAACAACGCTGGCAAAGAGAGAAATTTAAAAAACAAAAGTTATTTTTTATACAGAGATACACTTTTAAAAGGGCTGGTTTGTCAACCACCTATGCTATCAAGGACATCTCTTTTATGAACTCAGAGCACCGCAACACTTTACCATTGTGAAATTTAGGTACTACATATTAAATAAAAGAACTTGGTACTCCTCTACTCGGGCAGTCTAAATATGGATTAATATTAATATTATTTGGTTACTTATGAATTAAGAGTAATGTGCAATTTAATTGTAATGTTGTTTGTTTGAATAAATTGAATTCAATACTCCTCTACTCACAGTAACTGCTGAGAGTGTTGCCCATTTTCTGAGACACATAATCTACATTTTCTTACAAAACTACCATTCACATTCATCAGTCCCTCTGCACTGATATACCTAATTTTGTTCCATATTAAGTATTAGTTGTAAAGAGCTTATTTTTCACTCTTCCCCAGAGATAAAAATCACAAACATTTGGTCACAGTTTAGTAAAAAGACATGGATTATGTGTCAGCAGATAATCAGCATATAATTTTCGTCACCTATTGTGAGGACAGTGAGTCCCAAACTCTCTATTTAATGCATAGTTTTACAGCAGTGAAATGTTGGAACATCATGAGTTTACATAAAAAAATGCTGGTGGTAGCATGGGGGCACACCTGTTTGGCCAACATTTAATGAAGCAATGTATTTATTATACATTTATTTAGCTGAACCTGTTATCATATGCTTATGTATAATTCATTCAAGAATTGAATATTACCTAGAACATTCTGATATTTCTTTTAATCCAATTGTAATTAAATTAATATTATTCTTCATTTCTTTAACCTTCACTTCATTTTAAAAAAAAAATTATATTATAAATGCATAAAATAAAAATTACTTCCAATTAATAATGTACATAAATATTATTAATAAAAACTAATCACAAAAGGTGAAAATGAAAAGAAATATATTTCAAAATAGCACTTAACATATCCCATTTCTATATGACTAGAATGATTAACGACTTGCATTTTGTTAAAATTACCAGCAATCAGTAACTAAATGACCAGGATCCCATCTGACCTATACATCGACCTGTGAACAAACATAAATAATCAAGATAAAAAGAACTAAAACATTTAATACTATTTTAAATGGGTTAACTCACAAAGACCTCTTTTTTCTCGTATTGTTTGAATTAAAAGTTACTGGATTAAAATATTATAAAACAAACATACAATTCAAAATTTAGTTAATATATTTCATGAAACAACTTTAGACATCATAGAAAGATACTGAATAATTTAATGCAATCACTTCACAAACAGCAACAAAAAAGTTTGATTACTTTTTTCTTTTATAAAGTTACCAAACAGGGCATACCTTCTACTAATTTCCTGTTTTTTTACTCATCCTATCATTTGTAATCACATGCAGGTTTTAATGCAAGCCTTTTCAAATGCTAAAAGCATCTACTTATTAACTTATGGCAAAGTGCCAAAAAAATGTGCAAAGGAGACAGGCAAAGAGATGCAAGTGCAATATATCTAGGTAATTATCTTTTTCTGGAATAAAATATTTTTCATAATAAATACAAACAAATATATATTGTAGTGTGATGTAATTTTTCCTCATTAATATTTTCAAAGAAGTGTAACAACATACAATAATCCATTTGCTTTCTCATGCTCCAATATCTCTTATCTAAATAGTGGAATGTGTGCCATCGTAAAGTTTCCTTTTCTTAAACAATGAAAGAATAGTGATGATTATGGTACATATTATTATCTAAATATTTTCAACACTTCAATTTATAAAAAATAGATATGCTACCTAAAATATTACATTCATAATCCTTAATCCACTGTAGCTATAATTTTACATTTAGAGACTCGGTTTCTGTCAATCCAGCAGGGTGGCTCAGGTAATAAAGCTTGGAACTCACATTGAAGAAGTCCGGGTTCAAATCCTTTGGAACTGGCCATTCTGACCTTGGGTTTTTTCCTGGTTTTCAGGTAGCTTAGGCAAAAGCTAGGATATATCTTTACTTTCCACGAATTTTCTGTTTTCCCATTTCATATCAGTTCATTCCATTGATTCTGTTATAGAGTTGAAAGTGCCAGGGCAGGTTGGGCTGGTGCACTGTGATGGTCACTTGCACTTCATAAAGGTTTATACTCCAGCATCTGGTATGGAAGTGAACTTTCTGTGGGGTTCTCACTCATTGTAGGGAGGGGCTCTGCAGATTTGGGTTGTTCTATCTGGAAATAATGTTAGGAACTTTGTCTATGTCTGTGTCTTTCTGCTTATGGATCCTGACTACCCAGTGTCTCCCACACCTCCCACAGGTGGGAATGTTGAAAATAATAAAGTGGGAGACTTTGGATAAAATCAGTATCATAGTATTCTTTCATGCCATGCTGCTACAAGACACTATGATCCAAAATGCACTTCAGAATTATTTAAAAACTACCATAATAATAAAGGAATGCTAAATGCCATCATTTAACATCCCCAGCCGCTTGATCTATCATAAGTTAAATTTTTGTGGCAGGAGCTGGAAAGAAAAGCAACAGATGGTCCCTATCAATGTGCATGAACAGGGACAATGGTTTTACTCGCCTGGGTTCCATAACAGAAGAGTTATCAAATAAGGATGCTCAACTACATATGTAGATGAGTCATAAATCTAGAAGGACATAGATATTAATGAATAGAAGATTATATATAATATTCACATATTCTTTATAATCAAAAATAGTTTTTTAAGCTTAAAATGCATTACATGTAAATATTTTGTGTATTATTAATCATACACATGAAGTTTTGTTTAAAATAAAATCTATCATCTTAACTACGCTGACTAAAAAATGTTAAACAATTCTATAAATGTAAGTTTAAACATTCTGTCATTCTTGATTTTATAGACTCAGCTTCTGCTATACAAGCTATAGAACGATATGATAGTTCATATGAATCTTACAATGTAAGGGACATGAAATCTTATTATAGATTTATCCATACAAAATTTCAACAAATAATACTACTGTGTACTGTGGATACCAGCACATGTGGGAATGATAGGTAATGAGAATGCAGACTTTCTGGCCAAAAAGGGGGCAGTGCTATATTCAGAACCAATAAAGCCCTGTGGATTAAATGTAAAATTAAAAAATATCAACATAATATTCAAGTGGCAATATCTAATATAAAAGAAACAGTACAAAAAATAAAAAATCTATCAAGGAAGGAAGCAGTTGCTCATTTCAGACTGGCCACTGGACATGATTGTCTGGCGGAACTCTACATAGATTTGGTTTTATGAAATATAACACGTGTAAGATCTGCAATACTGACAAGATTCTAAATGGAGAACATCTATTGGAATGCACAGAACTGAGGAAAGTTGCACCTGACGGGAAAATACACAAATTATATTGGCTGGCCAGGGAAAAATTGATGGATCAAAATCCTGCACATTAGATCAACAACAACATTCTGTCAGTAGCATATATATATCACAGAAAGTGGGACTGTATATAAAGTAATTTAATGTCTTCTACTACTACTTCTTCAAGTTTCCAAACATCACTGCTTGAATACCAGTGGGACTGAAAAAAATCAGATGTACTGTTGTGTTCAGCAAGAGTTTATGGTAGGAAACTCCTTTCATATGTAATATTTAAACGAAAACTCTATCCACTGAAAAGCTTCCTAATGGTATTCATGTTATAGTACATGAGAAGGGTTGATAATGGCAGATCTGATTTAGTACTGGCTAGAGAATGTATGAGATTGTCATCCTGGAGCATTACTGCAACAAAACACTGTACTGTATTAGACAGTTTTATGAGTCACTTGATCAACACTATTAATAACCAGCTGAAACCCCTTAAGATGGAGAAACAAAATCCTACCGCTTCTTGATGTGTCCATAAATAAATCATTTACGGATCACCTGTAAAGGTTTATTCCAAACTGATGGCTTCTACAAATTCACACCATCTGGGAGAATACAGAGACTGGAAATAATGGATTCTCATTGCTTGACATGCCGTCTGGAATGACACTATTGTAAAAAATTTCAGTAAGATCTGCATTTCTAATGCTCTAGATAGCAGGAAGATGGCATTATGTGGGATGATAAGAACATCAATGGATAAGATGGTGGCATAGAGGATGACAATTAATTTGAAAGCAGTGATAATGTAAACTACCATAAATCAGAGATGCATTTACTTGGCGTTTTAAATCTTATGAAACAATGGTGCTGTACTGATGTTATAGATTTGTACTTCAGCCAGAAATAAAGTTCAATGTGCAACACCATGCAACTAAAAATGACTGGTGTCAAGTTCTTTCTCTTCTACTATATTTTATATTGTATTGTTTAATAAATAAATAGTACAAATGATTTGAGCAGTTGCATGAACATTTTATGCCATATTATTACAGATTTGGTGATTGAATTTTATGTTATAAGATCAGTATCTCTCAACATTTTGTTTGAATAGCTTGGTAGGCATTTGTTTAGTAGCTGTATAATTGTGACAAACAGTGAGAAAACCTAAGCAGTCTTCAAATTCATTCCATCATAAAAGTTCAACAGTTTAGAATGAAGTGCCATAAAGATTCACCCACCACCTACTCCATTCAAAATTGCTACAAACAGCTTAAAGCAAATTTTAACAAAAGATCTGCAAATGTGTTCTTTTAAAATCAAACTAACCTAATTTCTACCTTGAGTTCAGGGATGGATTGTGGATTTTCATATAATAACAAGAGTTTACATACACCGACTAAAAATATTTACATGGTGTCAAATTACACAACCTTGGTGGCCAATTTTGATCATCGTTGCAATTGAGGTAAATATTTGATGCTGAAAATGGTGCATCAGCTTCAGTTCTTAGATATGTCATAGGTGAAATTCAGCTGGAACTTTGCTGTAAAGTCGTTGAAAGTTGTGCTTCATATTGACATAATAATATTAGCACTTTTCAAATAAATGATGTTTTATTATTAAAACAAATATTGTGTTTATTATGGGACACCCTATCTTACTGAAATAATTTAACAACTTATATACCTGCAGAAGCCTATGTCCATGTGTTCATCACATGAAATGGGAGGTTCTCACATCTAGATTCCCTCCCTACATTTTGTAATTGTAAAAAACAGGAAAAAAGGCAGGGGGTCTAATGTGCGAGTATATACAATAATTTAGCTAAAATTCATGCACAAATAATTCCTCTTGTTTTCTGCATGCTCTTAGGTTTTAGCAAATAATATTTTCCTTATATTAAAATTATAATTTTCAATTGTCACCTTCAGTTTTTCTTTGAATTTCAGTTCTCAAAAAGCTATAATTTCATTGTGCATAATATAGAACAGAATTTTAAAGCTACGTGTGAGCTGATGACATTCATTTATAAGCAGTGATTACATTTCATAATGTTTAACTCAAGGACTAAATGCTATACAGCAGTAGTATATTAATTTAACAACAGAAAATAAAATCAAAGCTTCCATAAGGTAACTAATAATAACAGTTTTGTTAATTTAATGTAATGTATAACTCACAGCAGAAGAATTGAATTTTGTATACTTATTTAAGCTAGTAACTCAGAGGAAGAGGCTGGTGATCAGTTAGACCGATGAGTTGGAAACTGGTAGTTACCTATTGTAAGAAAAAATAAGAAGCATAATGAGAGGCAGATTCAAATGCCCTGCAAAATATACATACAGAGAGTTGGATAAAGTAGAATGAGGAATAATGGCACAGAACATATTATAAGCAGCAGAATTAGTGAATTAGTGTGACTTAGTACACTTAACTAACAGAAAATTCAAAATATCCTGACCATGTATATATTCACTTATAACTTGTTAATTATATAGAGCAGAATAAAAAGCTGCAGAATTTTGCTAACAGTCACAGCTGCTGGTGTTTAAGTTACTGAATGAAGAACTGCACATACTAAAACAATAGAAACAGAAGTGTAAAGAGAAAGAAAGTCAAGTGATAGTATAATAAAATTTTATGCAATTTTTTTTTAAAATTAGTATTGAAAATCAACTTTTTCAGTCATGGTAAAATGCACTGGCTTATTGCACAATAAGAAAATAACAATATTGAAAGCACTAGACTGCTATCTCTTCTGGAAAAACACTTGCTCTAGTTACCCACCATAGCAATGAAAAATCAACATTATGATTAAACATCATCTTTTTTATTTTTTATTATTATTATTATTATTATTATTATTATTATTATTATTATTATTATTATTATTATTATATAGTTGATTTGATAATCTTATGCTCCACTTACTGTTAAATTATGCAAAACTAGTTTTGCAGCCTTTTGCCTGCATCCTCAGTTGCGAGTCAAATGTCGAATTCATTGTTGGTTGGCTGGACTTGGTGTAGCTCAATGGACATTTTATGAACTTCTGGATTAATATGGAATCTCAAATTTCATAATCTTATCCTCATATTTTTTTATATAAATGTTTTCTCATATTCCCAGCTCCATGGGCTGATCTATAAATTTCAAATATTTCATTCCCATTTTTATATTATGTTTATCTCTCCAAAAGTGATGTGCAACCACTGATTTCTCTATCTAGTGGTTGCACATCACTTTTGGAAAGATAAATGTGTTATAGAAATGGGAGTGAAATTATTGAAATTCATAGATCAGCCTGTGCAGCTGGGAATATGGGAAAAAATTTATATAAAAAAATATGAGGATAAGGTTATGAACTTTGAGATCCTAACAGAAGACATATTAATCCAGAAGTTCATAAAATGTCCATCAAGTCCAGCCAACCAACAACGATTTCAACAGTCGACTCACAACTGAGGATGCAGGCAAAAGCCTGCAAAACTAGTTTTGCATAATTCAACAGTAAGTGAAGCATAAAATTATCAAATTAACTCATTAGATAATTAAGAATATATTTGTCGCTTCACTGTATTGTTTCCGACATGAATTTAAATTTTATATTTAAACATTGCTTTGTTCATTTAATAATTTTTTTGAATGACTTCCTAACTCTGAGTTCCCTAATGCCTAGTAGTGCTATTAATCACTTCTCCTCAGACTCTCACATGGGTATTATGCTGGATTACCTCCGGTAAAGATATTTTTTTTTTTTTTTTTTTTTTATTGATTTATTTATGGACGCTCTTTAACATCTCAGGTCATCAGCTTCCCACTCAACTCAGGGTGACAAATTTTGCTCAGAGGCCTCTCTTTCAGGCTTGAGGTTCTTTTTCGTGCCGTAAATGTATGACATGGGACCCACGGCTTTACTTCCCTCCCGATGGAAGCCATACTTAGGATTTTTACACCCAAAAATATCCATCAGTCCTGGCTGGGTTTGAACCCACGTTCTTGGGTATAGGAGGCAAGTATGGTAACCACTACACCACCAGGACCGACAAGAAAAGATAGTGCTAAACCCTACTTGCATCTTTACTTCAGCTTAATAAATCATTCCTTGAATCTTTTACTGCAGCTTAAGGATCAATGAGAGAAAATAAATAAAAAGAGATCATAATAACTCTTAGTTATTAATAACTAAAATACACAATACATTTTCTTTGAACATTTGCTCTGTTGCAGAAATTACATTAAATTGTACACCAAACAGTGATTTAAATTTGTAGGCAGTGTTATAACAGTAACAGTCAAGCAGTATCTCTCTCACATTCAGAATTGTTATTTAAGTCCTCTTCAATGCTGACATTTTTTGCAATGTCATTAGTGGTACACAGTATTTGTTTACAGGCAAGTCATCTTCTACATCACTATCATCTGCTACCGAGATTACCATTTCGTCTATGGCACATTCCATTTGCTCATCCTTGTCCCAATATATATTCTAGGTAGATATAGCATGTTGAAGTAGCCCTGTTAATCCTCTGGTATCACCAAAGGATTTACTTCTTTAGATTGCTGAGTGACAGGTTTCCTATAGTGTTGTTCTCACAGGTTGTTTTTTGTTTATTTAAGGATACTCTTTAACATCTCAGGTTATCAGCATTTCTCATAGGTAAAATGCTTGTATGGTGGTAGCGCAAACAACAGTGTGACCATTTGCTGTAAGCATTTCATTTATGCGGTACATTTTTATTTTAGACTTGTGCTACATTATAGAGCAAACAAGTCTTTTTTTTTATATCATTGTACGATTTAGTTGCACTACACACTCTTAATGCTTCACTTACTTGTGATAATGTATGGAACCAGTTTCGAGAACATTTAGCTATCATCAGCCAGTCTTTTTTTCTTCATAGAATGGCTTCATTCAAAATTCCTTCATTGCAGCCACACAACCATTTCTCCTTTGCATATTCTGATGGTGATTTGTTATGGTAAGAAGCATTGTCCTTAACTATAACTGCTCTTCAGGTATATTTGATGACACTTTTTCTTTCATCCATTTTTAAAAGTTTTCTAAATTCATTTGTCCATTGATAATTTCCTATTGCTGTAACACCCTAAACACTAGTTTTGCCACCCAAAGAAAGCTATTTCTTCACCCATATTTAATTTTATGAGTCTTGGAAGCACTTCCCAATTCTGTTATCCCACACACACATCTCCTGGCCTCTACTAGCATTGTTTATTCTTAAAATAAACAAGTCCATGATTCATCAATATAAATTTTTTTCTATTTTGGTCATGAAACTGCCTTGGTTTTTACTATATAATTGCACCTCCAAGTAGCAATATTTGTCCTCTTGAAAAGGAACACCTTTTGTTATGTCTGGAATTCATTCAGTTTAAAACACATATAGATGTGGGTAGCTCCACTTCCATTGTATCTTCTTCTTGAGCACAAATATAGCCTTTTCACAGTTGGAACAATCTTTTGTACTAAAGAAATTCTTCAATGGTATCTCTGATAACCCCCTTATGAAAATCATTGCTCTAAAACTTTCCAGTTTCTGGTTTGGGTCTGAAAATGAGAAAAAAAAAACATATATAAAGACATTGCATTTTATTAAGCACAGTTTGTTAAAATGGCAAGTTTAATGCTAATAATTTTGTGCTTATCTGTAACATCTGGTATCACATCTAAATGAAATATGAATTCAGACACTTTAAGAAATGGTTCATTAGTTTAAAGTTTGTCCACACTAACTTAAACAAGTCATATTTAAACATCAGCATACCTCTTTTACCCAGGAGTAGAATGGATTATCTGGACCCTGTTTACAGTCTTTTCTGATTCTTTTAATAGGTCTTGCACTCTTTCCTGTAGAGCCTTGTTGGTCTTGCACTCAACAATTTTGGAGGTCCCGGGATTGAATTATGGTCAGTTGCCTGGGTAAGGTTTTTTCTGGAGTTTTTCCTTACCCTGAAAAGGTGAATGCCATGTAACTTTGTATTGTGGACTCCAGGCTCATTTAAAAAAAAACATTCATCCATTGTCTCTTTAGATCTTTGTTATTGTGAGGGACTTTAAACCATAACTATCGTCCCTGTGTATGTTTCAGCTCTTTCCATTGCATTATTAAAGTTCACTAATAATGTTCTTGTAGTGTTTTCTTCATTATAGGAACTCAAAAATATACATTGCCTTTCATCACTGTAAATAATTAAAGAGCGCTTTCTCTGCAAGACACTTGCCAAAGCTTGAATTTGCTTCATATTGATACAAGGATTACTTTCAACAAACAGATTGAAGACATTTTGAAGGAATGGTAGTAGGTGCGAACGACTCCTGTAGTTTCCCCATTTTCCTCTCTTTGCATCTTGCTCCGCAAAAAAATGAGCCAGGAAGTCAGACAACATCAGTAAACATTTCAGAAATATTCTCTACAGTCTTAATGTGTCAACTTTTGGAAAAATAATATATAAATATATAAAGTCATTTCTAGAGTAAACACTACTTCATTCAGATGATAGGCTCCTCGAGAATAAAACAGAAATAACCATAGACACCACAATGTTTTGATCAATTTGATGCAATTATCAATTTGAACATGAAAATTAAAGTATTTATCCTGAAAGCATTTTAGCATAAAACTACTTTATGTTTTTAAATAAAGTATATATAAACAAAACAACAAACCTGTGAGATGCATTTTCTTAAGAATGAAAATGTCTAGTTCTACTTCCAGCAACAAAACCATGTGTACAACAGATAAAGTGCATGAATATTCACCAAAAATTAATACAGCATGCACTAGTAAAATGATGAGTGCTCTTCAAGTATGTCTTCTGCAAAAATAAAAGCAAATCTTGCCAGTGCTTGTGATAACACTACTTAAACTAGCAAATACACTGAACTTTGGTTATAAACTTTGTTCCTTCTTTTGTCTTGGTTACTAAATGTGTCTCAGTTGTGGTGCTTGTACTTCAACTACACTTCCTAAACCATATACAATATATAAGAAAAATGTATTCTGATTGGCAAGATCAAGTTTTTAAATCATTATAATATTTCTAATTTTAATGTAATGTTTCTCTTTTTATTCCAAAATCCTACTTGTGCTAATTTCCAGAGTGATTTTATTCACAAACATTCAAGATTTGCACCAATTTTGTCTAATTTTTACTTTGTTAAAACTGTATATTTTTGTTTTGCACACTGAACATAGATTAACCTTTGTACACAATATGGTGAACTGCAGTTTTGGAAGGAAGTAAATGATCTGGAAAATTACGAAAAGTGTGTAAGTAAAAGTCTTTGTAAAATATGGAGTTGTAACTTTCTGTTCCACAATATAATGTAAACACTTGTAACATATTAGTAAAAATAAAGAAAGATGGAGGAAATGATAATGCCATACTTTAATTAGGTTATTCCCTTCCTTAGTAATAAATTCAAATTTTTAAATGCACAGAATGGATTATTATCATTCCTACAAGATTAGTCTGATATTTTATTTCAGAAATAATGAACATTTAAATATTTTATATGTTTGTCAACATTCAAGCATAATATTCCACTTTGAAAAGATGGTCATATATTGTCATTTATATGACTAAATTGCAGTCAATTATTTATTTTATTAAACTATTTAATAATTTATATTTACATACATTTGTTAATTGTTCAGCAATCAAATTTTTCAATAAAAGCAAAATTGTGAAAATGGTGAAAAAAGAGAATAAATTAATCATTTTAAAAGAAAAGGGCAAGGGAAGAAATAATTTTTGTGTCATTTAGCAAGAACTTTAAAAAAGCAATAAAACTAAGATGTGGAGTGAAATAAATTTGAAACAGGAAAGGTTAATTATAAGTAATACTTTAATTACTCTTAATTTAAAACATAATGGTTAAATCATTGATTTTTAGAGCAATGCATTTTTGTATTTAAATGTTATATATATTAGCTCATTGTGTGCTTGCAGAGTTTATTCAAAACTTCCCAGAGGAATCAATTGTTAGCCTTGATGGTCTAGGGTTAATGCACTCTCCTTTGAACTCGAGGTTTCCTAGTTGAAGCTGATAAATTTTTAAGGAGTGCAAGAGCTCTGGGAGAGACTTATAAGTTGTAGGTTCATGATTTACGGCATATTAAAGAAATCTATACCTGCAAAAAGGCATCCCTGGACAAAATTATTAGCCACTTCACATTTAAATAATACTTCAGTTTTCTACTAGATGGTGATGGGCTACCACCTGTAACTCTATCTAAGTTCTCCTCAATATAGTAGACTCCTACATGGTTCCATGTTCCAGGATGGAATGACAAATACCAAGCCAAGTAAAATTTCCTAGGCCCTGTTTCACAAAAGTATGGTCTAATACATTACTGTAATTTGGAGTTACTAGTAAAATTGATTCCACAAAGATTCCTTCTATACTTGTACTTTACAACTCCACACTTACAAGTGTACAAATGATTTTTAATTGTTTTGTTTCACAGAAGAATTAGTATACCCATACTTTTAGCTTATATAGATTTCTCCACAAGTGTAGAAATATTGGTAACTTCAAATACTAGTGTAATTTTTAATGTCGGAAATTAGTTGACCTAAATATATGTCCCAGTAGTAGCGAAAGTAATGATAATGGTAATAGAATAGCTGTGTGTATAAAGAATGAATGATTCTGTATTTGAATACAATGATTTGCTAATAAACGTATAAGACTGGCAGGGAAAAGGCTCAGAAAGTAACATTCAAGGACATGACAAATGGGGGAAGTATAGTTGAAATGTGAGCACTGCTGGCTGTGATATGCCTAGTAACCAAAACATAAAAACCATGTGAGCGAACAAGGTTTATAATTACGTCTATGCATGCCAAAAAGGGGAGGGGGTAAAAAAATTAAATAAAACCAATCACCATACAAACAATCTATTTTTTATAGCATCTACCAATAAAGTATAGTTTATGTTTCTCTGTACTCTTGAAATTACATGCAGCTCAGTCTCCTACTAGTTTCAACTTCTTGTCTCTCCCCTCCCACATTCCCACAGAGTAGAAAATAAGATCTGTCAAAATCAGAAATGCTGTTTTTTTGTAAATGTCTAACACATTGGGGACCATGAATTTAAATAATTTAAATGCCTATTCCCAGAGAAAAGAGTTCTATGCTAGCTATTGAACTGTGAGCTTAAAGCATTTATAAAAAATATTGTTATTATTATGCTGGAGGGTATGAAATCTATAGAAACATTCCTCTTTGTGGAATAGGAGCACACCATATTGGCAAATATAAGCAAGCACAACAAGTATACCATATTTTATTAATTTCTCTGGGCTATATAAGAAGCTTTCCCCTCAAAGGAATCATAGTTTCTTCCATATAAAGTTGTTAATTTGGCTTATAAGCTGTCTGAAATGTAGGAATGAAGTTTTAATATGGATTGAATTTTGAAAAGCCTGTTTGTTGAGTGTCATTTAAGTGCATTATTACTGAAAGGTAAACACTTTTATATTTAATCTTATTTTGATTTAAAGTAAAACACTAAAAATCATGTCGTCACATTAAAACTTTCTTTAAGTTTCACAAACACATTTATAAAAGTAATTTTGGTACATGTTTCGTTAGGTACATTCCTCACATTGTCAAAGTATATATGTTACTATCATACTAGATAGTAACATACATACATACATACTTACTTTGCTGAAATTGACTCCTCAGTCGTCGTTTTGGTTGACAATGTGAGGAATGTACCTCACGAAACATGTACCAAAATTACTTTTATAAGTGTGTTTGTGAAACTTAAAGAGAGTTTTAATGTGACGACATGATTTTTAGTGTTTTACTTTAAATCAAAATAAGATTAACAAAAGTTTCACTGTGTGGATTCCGAAATTCCGCAAACTTTTATAATTGTTCAAATCTATTGCAGCTCATATTTTTTAAAATGGGAGTGTCCAACATCGGATGTATAGACGTTAATTATTTGCCCATGAGAACAATTATTTTCATTATATTGACATCTGACTATTTCAACACCTTAGAACTCTTTAGTACGTTTCTTGGTTTTAAAAAGAATTTAAATTAGTTTCCTCAAATAAATTTCAATGAATCTATCTTTGAAAAAGGGTGCTATTATTTCCATTTTTTTAAATCATGGTAACTTTTTTTATCCCTGGAGGGCCAGAAAAGAGTTACTCATGAGATTCTGCATCTCTTTTGATCAATGTGGTTGTCTTAACATTATTATCACTACTTTCAGTCATTTAGCATTTCAACAGTAAAATTAGGGATCAAGCAGTCGGAAGACATTTTAGGCAAACTGACATTTACCATAATACAATTCTTAATGGTAAAACTATTATTATGTTTATTTGTTATTTCATCTAAACAAATATCAAATACATGTTTTAGTTGATTATAACTGTAATGTACATTTCCAATATAAAATCTTTTAACATTTGCATACATCATTGTTTCTAACTGTTAAAATTTTGCCTTTTGCCATATATGAGGGCAAATTGATAAGCCCGGTAAATTTCAAGAAATGGCAGGAAATGTTATTAAGCAGCATTACTGTTGGTAAATGTGATTTTTGTTTAGTTTAAATTTTCAAACAGGTGCATGGCAGCTATCTAAGTTATTGATTTAACATGTTTCATCGAAATTAATAAAAACAAGTATCATGCATTGTTAAAACATTTTGATTTAAAAAAGTGAACTGCAACCCAGATACAAACTGACCTGATGGAAATTCATTAGGGGCTCTGCATCAGCACTCAAAACCATATATTATTGGATAAATAAATTTCAATGTGCCATATAGGCACTATAGATGCTGCACTTCAAGACACCCAAGTGAAGTTTCTTCTGAAGAAATGGTCAATAAAATTCATGGTATCGTGATAGAAGACCATCACATTAAAATTCCGAAAATGGTAGGCATTTGATATAAATGGGTACATACTGTCTTGCATATGATGCAGCTGAGTGCATGATGGGTGCCACATTTGTTGACTCCAGACACTCGAGGATGGACATTTCAAAATTGTGTTTAGAAAAATTAAGCATAATCCAATGACTTTTGACACTATTTTGAGACTGTAGAAGAAAGATGGATCCATAACTTTACCCTGGAGACAAAATGGCACTGACATAGGAGAAAGTGCACTGAAAAACACTAAAACAGTTTTGTTGGTGGGAAAAGTAATGGCAACCTTTTTTGGGACTTACAAGGCATCATTATGATTGACTATGGTAAAAACAGTGACTGACTGTTATTATGCAATGTTATTGGACCATTTGCATAACAAATTGAAGCAGAAGCAACCAAGAATGGCACACAAAAAATTGCTTGTTTTTATTTTAATGTTTATTTAAGTTTTATGTTAAAAATGATGCATTGAGTAACATCACCTAGCTCAGTCACGTCAAGTTGTGCAAATTCAGGCAGCAGGTGATCTTGATAGGACTGGGTGCTGATAGTGTTAAATCTTGTTCAAGTAGAAATGGCTCTTGAATCAGCAGAGATCATCATGCAGGTTTTGGACCAAGAAGATGACACTGCATTCTTGGGTATTATTTTACATCATAGATTTAGAATGGACATAAGGAAAAAATTGCTGGTAGTGAAGTTCATAAAAAAGCGAAGGGCTTTATCAAAAGGACATAAAATAAGATAAGAAAACTAATTGTATGGATTATTCATCTTTTTCAATTAACCACTCCTACTCTCCTATGAATAAATGAGGTTTTACTGTATACTCAACATTTTCTAGAAAATTTAATTATATACTTTTAGGAATAGTTTTGTGTCAGTCAGGCTTTCTGTATCTATTTGCATTTTAAGTTTACCGAATGCCATTTTTTCTCTTTCCTTTTATCTTATGAGAATTCTTTCAATAAATAACACTCTTATGCAGCAGCAATGATTTGTCACCTATGGCATTTCATTACTGTTGTGTACCACCTTAGCAATGGTAGAAAAGTTCTATGGGCTCTCACACTAGCATTAGCACTTAAACAACCAAAATAACATTTTAGCAAGTATTCTATGCATTAAAGAGCAGTAGTGATAATGTTAATGTTAATGTTAATCCTGCTGCGATAGGATCCTGAGCTGCACTGAGCTATACTTTCTACATAATACTATTGCATTCTAGATGCTAATCTGATTATAAAACAGAAAATAAATTTGTCATTTTACATTCCTTGCAGTACATACCATCTTCATCAAAGGTGGCAAGAGTGAGTTTGCTCAGCTTATTACTCAAACATGATTGCGGCATTTCCCTTCTGTTCACCATTGTTAAGGGAACTTGAGTATCTGAAAGAAAAACTAATTTCAATGGTGGTAGTAGTAGTTCATTATATGCAAGGAAGGAAGGAAGGGAAGGAGAGAGGAAAGGAAGGAATTTATTTCTTGCAATTTGAAATTTACATGCAGTATATTAATTTTAACATATAAAAAGAATCAAATTCATGCAATTAGAACAAACAAGCAAATATATAAAATGCAAAATAAACCATTTAAATTTCCATATTTTCTATTACTACTTGTGGGGCTAGCCCCTTCAGCAAATTCAAAATTCTACTTTTTACTAAAGTGAGATTTCTGTCTTCAAAATTCCTGAAGGACTCTCCCCTCTAACCTCTAACTTCTAAGGCTACCTTTGATCATTCAACTTCCTGCATATACCTAGTCATTACACTACACTATATTAAGTTGCTGAGATATGTAAGTCCCAATAAGCTCAACTATTGTACAGACTATTCATTATATTTCATTCACCGCCTTACAATACATAATGGTGAAAGTCATTTACAAAAGTCAGAAAATATAAAGATTGAAAACAAAACAAACAATAAAAAGAAAGAAAAAAAAAAAAGTAAAGAAAGAAGAAGAAGAAAAACCACAATAAAATTCCAACAAAATGCTACTTTCATTTCTTTTAATTGTGCTTGGATAGTTATAATTGTATTTCTTTGTGTTATATCTCTTAACCAGGCATAAGACTACATGAATACATAATTTCCTTTTGATATGATGTGAATGTTTAAAGCTCTATTGATGAATCAAGTGTTGTGAACAAAGCAAGATGGCTTAGCAAAGTATTCTATTTAAATAGAGTTTTCATATTAATGGAGTTAGCATGTGATTTTCAAAGACAGTTTAAGGTAAGGTTTCCATAACTTATCATTTCAAATCTTTCCATATTATGTAGACTATTGAGAAATGGGTAGTATTATCAATAAAAAATTGAAACTAAATAAAGGATTGTATGGAAGAAATCCTTGTATTCTAGAGAAATTGAACATAAACATCCATCATAAAACAGCTTCTTAAAACCCAATTCTTTTATATGTACTTACGAGAGATTTTAATTTCATCAATAGATAACAGAACAAGTCAGGGTCTATTTTTTTTTGGAGTAGTATTTAACACCCATTTTTACTACTGAGGCACCACAGGCGGTTGCCAAGTCAGGGTTTTCAGCATTTATTTCTTAGTTGTGGTCAAAACATCATTATATGAAATAATCTGATAAAGAATGAGTTGATATTCTGCAAGTGTGAGACCTTTATTGTGGCAAGAGTGACAATGCAGCACACACAGTTGGCTTTCAAAATTGATCAGCCTATATTTGCTAGACATGTTTTTATTAAGCCAAAACTCTCTTTTAAATTATACTTAATAAATATAAAATGCTGAATAAACTTTGATTTAAGTCAGTTCAGAATATACACAAAACATTCTCTTAACTATGCTGCTTAGTAACTTACCATCACTGTCTGTTGAAGTATCATATACTGGTCTGTCTGTTTCATCAGTGTAAGCAGTCGTCTTTGCCTTTAGCTCCTCCACAAATACAGAAATCAGAGCATCCATCATAACAGCCTGAAATTATATATATATATTTTTTAACTCTTAAGCCATGCACTCATCTATTAGAAATGTGTAAAAGTAAACTTGTGAATGCTATTGCATTGACACCACAATCACCAGCATCAATGAATTGCATTAGCCTACATTAAAGTGATGAAAAACAATTTACACCAAAAGCACATATATTTGTTTATTTCATGACCAGCATTTTTCATTAAATCAACTTTGAACAAAAAACACTGGAGGGCAAGGGAGACAGCTTCATTGTCAACAATTCAGCATGTAAATCAAACACTTAAAATAGTGTAATTGGTGGTGCCATATCCTTGACCATTAGAGTTCTGTCAGAGTAGAAATTGAAAACAAATAAAAACTATTTTGATATCATTGTATGGTTTAGTTGAACTACACATTAATGGTTCACTTACTTGTATATTTTTACAATTTACATTTTAATTAAAAACTATTTTGTTTTAACTTATAGAAAATGTCATCACAGTATATTTCCTTATACGACCCTCTTATTCTGCTATGCTATTGAAGTTTGTATACACTGTGGATACCGACTGACTTTCAGTGCATGCTTGATTCCCAGTAAGACTGGATTTAAAATTCTGCTGACACAGACAATTGAACTTGCTCAGCATGTTTATCACATCAAATGTTTCAGTTGCATTTCTATAAGAAGAGCATGCTAGACTTTCTACTGTATGCATTGTGGAGTATGCTTAGAGTAAGATATATCACAAAGAATATTTATTTATGATTGTGGATGAACTTGGGGTAGGATAACAGGCAGAATTTTACGCATTTCTCTACTTTTCTGCATTTTGTACTTTCTAATAAGATAGAATATTATGTTAGGCAAACATGGACATTGCATTAATGCTTTTTCATCTTAAAAAACATTCACCTTTAACAACACATCTCTGAATTCCTGTTTTTGTCTGAAAATGGTTCTTTTCCTAAGCATAGTAAATGATGTCATTCATTTAAGCTAATATAGCCAAGGCAGGCTTTTAACTTCAGCTGCTAGATGGTACAATTTCAGCCGCTAGATGGTAATGATACCAACTGATTCAGGTTTGCCACTTTTATAATATGCAGTATACTAATTTATACGACAAGATCAAAAAACGTTTTAAGATTGTTGGGTTTACACACATACTTTGCCACTATTACAATATATACTATACTGATTCATGCATCATGATCAAAATATACCACTAAGTCAGATAATGCAACTCGTTAACTTCAATCTAATGTAGGGGTTACATTTTAAGAGTGTTCTAATGTAACTCCTAGATTAGATTGAAGTTAACAAGTTGCATCAGCAGCCTTTGTAATATTTTGATCATGGTGCATTGATTAGCCTACTGTGCATTATAACAGTGCCAAAGCACATGTGTGATCAAAACAATCTTAAAAAATGCCACTAATTTAGGTCTAAATTAAACAAAAACCTAACTATCATTGATGCTGGTAGAACCAGTCAATACAAACTTTCTGACAGAAGCTAGACCAGTCCTATCAGTAGTGTCCAGTTCTTTTAACAAAGTCCAGTGTTATAGATTGAGCAGATAGCACCAGAAAACAAACACAAAGGGTACAATCTACTTCCTACAAAAAAGGATCCCTTTGGCAAAGATGATGTATTTGCATCACACTTTATGTCTACCTATTCACCTTGTTTTACTGCATATGTATATTACATTTCCTTTTCTAATACTCAAATTACAGTTCCTTTAACGACACTGCGACCTACTATAAACTTAATGATACTATTTATATTGTCATCGATATCATGCACACATTTTCTTGTAGTTCATACCCTTTGCAACTAGCCATTTCATTACAACTTATATATTTCATTTCACTTGCAATGTGAAAGCACGCTAATGTAGACTTCAAGCTGCTTTCTGTTAAATCTTCCCTGTTTTTGCATTTCTGAGTGGTGGGAAGAGCCTATTGACATAGTACATAGAAGTCAAATAGAGACAGTGAGAGGAGGTTAATAGCTTGAAGCTGAGGAATGAAATTGTACTCCAATAAAACAGTTTTTGTTCAGAAATTACACTGAAATGTGTTATATTACATATTTTATGCCTCGTGTTATAACATAGTATTTTTAAGGTGGGACCTATTTGCACATTTTACCATAACTATTATGTGCAAAAGAAATTGTACAAGGATGTCAGAGAGCATTTCATGCTAAATTTCCAAGAGTAATATCTCCATCAGGAAGTGCAATTTTTAGATTAATAAACAAAATTTGAATTCAAGTCATTTTCACTGACAATAAACTGAGATCAAAAACTGGTTTTAACAGAGAACTTTGATGCATTAGGCTATCAATCATAAACTTTCCTTGAAAGTCTTTAATATGATTAGTCAGCAAGTTGGTGCTTATAAAGTCACTCAGATTTGCTATATCTTCATCCATATACATGAATTAGCTGTACCTGAAATAAAACCGATGTAGGCACTGAAACAAAATATTTGGGAGGCAGTTTACAATATTTGGGAGGATGAATTATAGTGATATCTCAATATTCTTTTCAAAAGGTTTCAGGCATATCTCACAGGATGGAGCAGGCACTATGAGAGTTTCTACAATGATAGTGAGCACAAATTACTATACCACTAATAAAGAATGAACAAAACAAAATATGCACACTATGAATTCCAACCATGCAATATATTTCCTCAGCAGGTGACTAGGCAGTTATGCAGTAATTTCCTATCAGCAAAATCAGTTTCTGACTGCCTATTGCATTTAGTCATATAATAATGTCTTTCTTCACTGAATATTGGAGCTTCCATATCCCTATACTGAAAGAAACTATCATCTTGATTTAAAGAACAATCTCTTGCTATTTGTAAAAGTTCTAGTTACTGTATATCAGCACTAACAAAGACAACTAGTGCAACTACTACCATTTAACCATGTGTACATATAATAAATCAGTCACATGATAACAGCATGGAAGTGTATAAAATAAAACTAGGTGACTACAATGAATATTAGCATTAGTAGTAATGGTTTTGCAGAAGGTTTATATATGTTTCTTTAAGCTGATATTTTAGAATTATCGATTGTATATGTGATACTCATAGTATCTTAAAACTAGAAATAAAGCAGAACAGAACCTTTCACATTATTGTGTTCAGTAACCACAACAGGAACAATACAGATACATTTTAGAAACTCTTGAACCTCTACTTGATACAAAAATCACACAAAAATATTTTCTTAATGGAGACTCTAGCATTAATTACTCTTAATTATACTACAACACTGTCAAGCTACAATTACTAATTGTGCAATAAAATACTGTCTCCAGATTAACACGAACAACTGCAACACTCACAGACCATGTCTATACTAATACAGTGAAACCTTGATATATCGTTCCTGTAACCATCATTTTCCCACATATACCGTTCAATTTATGTGGTCCCAAATGTTTTACCTTATATCTTATGAAAATAAAACCAACATTCATGGTTCCTCAAAGTATCGTTTTCCTGCATTATTCATTAAAAAGTTTAGTCCCAAAGAAATCCTATTCTTGAACGATCGTTTTCAAATAGGAATACTGAATAAGTGATCGTCGCATATACAGAGTTTCGTCATGCTTGATCTGAGAAAGGGTGACTCGAATTCTCCGTATTTACTGATACTTTTGGAGCCGAAGGATGATGATAGTCAATGTGAAGAATGGGCCAGAGGTGCTATTACCATCAGTTTTGACACCAGAGGCATTGGACAAGGATGTTGTCAAATATGACGTTCAAAATGTTGATGAAGTGGGAGGAGTTGCAAGTGTTTTTATTTGGGGAAGGGCAGTGAGAAAAGCGGGGGAAGATGGTGCAACAACTGAAGCTGTACCGAAGTTTGCTGAAGCTCTGTGAAACTGTACAAGCGCATTCCATGCACATGACAATGACAGTATGTTAAGTAGTGAGCTACAGAATGTGGAAAATTCGTTTCGCATGAAAAGAAAAGCAGCAAAGAAGCAAGTCAGTTAACTACCTTTTTTAAAGAAAGTGACAAACATTTTAATTTTTGTTGAGTTATTTTATTTACGGATGTTCTTTAACTTCTGAAAAAATTAGCATCCCATTCAACTCAGGGTGTGAAATGACCAATAAATTTTGCTTACAGACCTTTGCTTTCAGGCTTGAGGTTCTTTCACACCTGTAAATCTACAACACTAAACCCTTGGCTTTACTTCCCTTCCAAAGAAACCATACTTAGGATTATTTTGCCCAAAAAATTGATCAACCCTGGATGGGATTCAATCTGTGATCTTGGGTCTACGAAGCAATTATGGTTACCACTAGACAAACAGGACTGACAAAAAAGTGTAAAATATGCACACAGTAATATGTAAAATTGACACAAAATATAGTGTTTGCTTATATACTGATTTTTTTATCTTTGAACATTATTTATGCACTTCCCATACTTATCGTTTTCCCCCATCCATAATTTTTTTTTAACCATGTCTCTCCAAAAATGATTAATTGAGGTTCTATTGTATTGAAACTTACTGTAACCTAAAATTTATTCAATTCTGAGATGCACATGATTCAAATACCTGATTGTAATTTTGTAATCCACACAAACTACAAGATTTAAGTTTATTTTTTTACACTATTTAATTATTTAGCTGCCTAATATCTTTGTAAAGGACACTGCTTCCTTATAGTTGCCAGCTTACTGGGACATTCTATATAAATAAATACATTTAAATGAACAAATGGTGGTTAAGTTAAAAATAAAAATATTTGCATATGTCAAAAATATGTGCATGAGATTAGCAACTCACAAAGCTTTCTACTTAGAAATAAGACAGATCATATCTTTCACATGCCTATTGATCTTAAAATGCCAGCATCAAATTTTTATTATTTGGATTACTGCAGTTTAAGAAAATGTTTCATGTAAAATATTTTAAAATAAAAAGAACTTAATAAATACTTCACAAAAAATGAGTGATCATCAAATTACTCCTACTCCATAAGCATTTATGTTTGCTTTGCATTTTGATGAATAAATAGTGATTATAATAAATTTTGTCACAAATGGGCTCTTTATATGTCTGTTAAATACTTCCTTAGTGCATATGTATAAAAATGTAATGATTATAAGGTAAAACATACCTGATTTGAGAAAACCTGTAGTATTTTAGATACTCTAGTACCATTTTCCAAAACCATGAATTGCAAGAATAGACATGGCAAGCAATCTGGATTATCCTCTTGTGATGGTTTGGCAAAATCCCATGAAAGTTCTTCATACTTTAATCCCAAAAGTAGTGTCTGCAGAAATAAAAGACAAGAGGAAAATTAAATTATCTGAATAATATGACTGTAACAAAAAAAATTACTTCACTGATCCTTTCAAGTTTATAGAAATATGCCTGAAAAAAAGATATCTAAAGAGTTCCTCTGAGTCACAATTTTCAATTGCTGACAATGAATGATAAACTTAATAATTCAAATCCATAACTGTTCAAAACTTCCAGAAAATCCTGAAGTATAAATGTTTCCTACTCAACCTCTACTGTGTTCACATTGAAACAGTGATGAGTGAAGAGAAAATTACTGATTGATTAAAAGACTATTTAATATTTATAATTATTTATTCATCAATTATTTAAAGATACCTGTCAAAAGTTCTTATAAAGAAAACAATTTTATTTCTTAAAAGCTTAGTTATACGTGTTTCCATGCACTCTGGTTTTTGTGTATTTTGAGTACTTTTCATGTTGTGCGACATTCTGATTCTCTCTATGAAAAGTAATGCATATTAATATAGCAATGTTACAAGTGTAAATACAATATAAACAGGATTTTTTTTTAATTTACTGAAACAAAATTATATAAAAATGGGATTTATCTCATTTATCTTTAATTTACAAATATATTTTCCCAATGGTTATGAAACTATTTAATCCCATTATCGAAAAAAGAATGGGGTTATATTTCCAGTCAGTTACATGTGGATGCCTCCACCCCTTTATCACTGTCGAACTCCAATTTTCCAATGCTTCTTTTAGTGATCCAAATTTATGGTAATATCATAAAGTCCAGATGTGGTGAGACAATGCTCTCCAGTTGATTCCTTTAAGTATTTCCCTTGTCAAAAAAGCTGCATGCAATTGGGCATTCTTTTTGAAGAGAAGAAATTCTCGAATTCAATGTTGGATTCTTTTTGCCAATAAGCATGTTTTACCTCAATCAGACTGTTTGACATTCATGAAGAAAGTCACAAAACCAAATGCCTTGGAATCTCAGAAAACTATCAAAAGATAACCTTCATACCTGACAGGGGAGTTTTTGCTCTGACAGAAGTGGATTGCCCCCTCTTTCTCCACTCCATGCTTTCTCTTTTCAAATCAGGAATATAATGTTTTATTGCAGGCCAAGATTCAATGCTAAAACATTTCTTCTTGATCCCAGCATTAAACCAAAAGCCTCTATACACTCCCACATGTGTAGCCTTTTTTATCCTCCATGAGAATTCAAGGAACCCACATTGCTGAGATTTTTCTGTAATCTAAACCATCTGAAATTATGAATTGAACACTTTCATAACTTATCCAAAACTCAGAAGCACTTTTAGAGATTGTTAAATATTGGTCACACTCAATAAGATCCTGAAGGACCCAAATGTTTGTTTCCATTATATTTGTCCATTGGTAACTTTCATTTTCCACAGTTTCTCGTCCTTCTGTGTGAAACTTTTGTGTCACTCTATACATTTGTATCTTAGACAGTGTCTTATCCCAAACTGTGCTCTTAATCTTTGAAAAATTTAATAATGCACAGAACAATTCACAAGCGTACTTCTTGATCAAACATACGCTACTGAGAAATGAATGGCTGTGCAAGGCAAACCAGTTTTACTCCTTACTCCTGAAATTCTTAAATGTAACTTCTCAAAGGCATGTCTCCCTCTGTACTACTCAGAAATGATGAAATCAAAATTCCAATTTAGATTTTATTCACTTCTGTAATTAGGCTTTTTCTTCTTCAGATCACAAATCAATTAAATTCACTAAACAAACCTTCTTTTTTTAATATGTGATGTATTTAAAAGCAACATTTTCTCTCTATTAGAAGAGGCTAATAAGAAGTGCTACACAACTGAAGCTCATTGAAAGAAAAAGTTTTACTTAAGCTATGAATTATTCTGAAACAGAAGCCAAAGTCTCCATAATTTGCCAATGGAGTGCTTAAAGGTTAACTAGAAGCAAATACTATGTACAAAGACACGGATATTCTTCTCTATCAAGAACAAAACACTTCTCTGATTTTATCAATAAAGACATAATGTAATATACGTCTGCCAAAAAAGAATATAGACTGAACTTCCTGAAAAAATCCTGTACACATCCAGAATAGAGATTTCTGAGTCTATGATTAAATACATATATCTTACATGTGTTCAGTAACTCAAACATTTTACACCTAAGAAACATAAGATACACATTAACTGCATGTGGGAATATTTTGAAAGTCCTTCTGGAATATATACTCTTACATATCCATGGATCAAGAGAGAACAGTATATAGCATTGACACAAATAAGCTACAAAGTTTATAAATAACATGTGGGAATATTCTTAATTAGCTGGTGATCAATTTAATGCTCTTATATTCCACTTATCATTAAATTATCCAGAACATGTTTCACAGGCTATTGCCTGCATCATCATAGTCATCTGCCAGATTTGCTGATGGTTGGATGGACTTGGTGTAGCTATTGAAACAATCCTATGGCTCATCCCAACTGAATATAATTATAATATATATATATATATATATATATATATATATATATATATATGCCTAATCTTATTTTGTGCATTTTAATTAGTAATGTAAATATTATATATTTGTATATGTGTATCATGAGATATAACTTTAATATATTAATTATATGTTGTCAAAAGAGAAAATTCTCTAGTATAGCTGTCTATGGTAGCCCAGCCTTGGGTCAGAGCCAAGGAGGCAATAAATCGCTATACAAAGGAAAGGGATAAGTGTTGTCACTTCTAAAAAGACTTTCTATGGGCTGGGTTAATAAAGTTCAGGCTTTTGAATATGTTAGGGTATTGAACTCACCAGCCATTTGTACAGTTAACTTCAAACAAACCAATGTAAATAAATGTTTTAAACTTTCAAATAGTAGTGGGCGGCATGCATTGGTAGGTGAATTTGAACCAGTCAATAGTAGATGATGATAATTGTTTCTTTAAAGATTCTCATACATCTGATATTTAATGAGGATAGCTACTTTATTGTAAGAGATATCTGCAAATCTGCTTACCAACTCACCAACTATTAAGAATATATAAGTTTCTTCACTGTAAAAGTTTCTATACAAAGTTGGTCTTAAATCTTACAAATGGGAAACTCACACATTGTATATCATCAATAACATACACTCCTTGAGCATTAATAGCTACTAATACTGGAATGTCTTGATGTGTTATCAAGGATGTAAGTCCTCTAACTGGTTGCTCCACTTGACCCTGAAAAAATGCCCCTCTGCAACAAAAAGGAACAAATAATTTTAAATGTGTGCAATTAATAAGCATATTTATATTTGTTAAAGTTTTCATATTCTTTGTCTTCTATCCAAATCTAATTTGTTTCAACAGGCTCCTGTTTAATTTAATAATATGCACCAGAAAAATTAAAAGCAAAAGCAATGATATCACATTAATCTAGTAATCACTGTATTCTGCAACCTTGTACAATTTAGTGCAAATGTAATGGAAACTAAAAGTGTTTAGCAATAAAGCTCCTAAAATATATACCAGCATTTTAATGTAAATTACAAAAATACTATATTTAAAGCAAATTGATTCATATAATTAGCACAGCTTACCCATAATATGGTAGGGACCAGCAGAACTCTAGGTACTTTCTTACTAGTTTTCTCACTGGGGTGCTGCTTGGAATTCGCTTGAATTGTTCTAAAAGACGCACTTCTGGCGAGTTCTTCCCACTAATTCTGAGCCAGGACCATGTGCTTCGGCTAACATGTGATGGTAAAAATTTGCTCTGCTGCTCCCTAAACATTAATAAGATATGCTGATAACATTCAACTGAATATAGCAAATTAACAGCTAATCTGTTTCTTTGACATGAATAACATCAAAAATGTTTTGCATTTGGTATACTTTTCTACCACTATAAGATACAACTTTATAGTATCAAAAGTCCTTTTCCCTAGAGAGAGAGAGAGAGAACAATTCATAGTCATTTCAGAATCCTCATGGAGTTTCTTGATCATTCATTTTTAAGTTGCTTGTATTGCTATCACAAGTTGGGAATACTTCATTATTTTCAAGGATAGTTATTTAATTTTCAGAGTTCTATTACACAGAAAGACATAACTCATCAGCTTAAACAATTTCTGTCCAAAGTAGTCTTCCCCACTCCCCATAACACACAGTGCTTCTTTAGAGATGGCACCAATCCCTTTTTTATAGAACACAACAGCTTCTTCCAGATTCTCAAACTGATGTCCCCTTAGTTTTTCCTTGACAGTTGCAAATAGGAAAAAGTCACAGGGAGCAAGATCTGGATTGTATGGTGGGTCATTCACCAGTGTCACTTCCTATTCATGAAGAAATTCCATTGTTTTCAAAGAAGTGTGCACGAAGGTATTGTCTTGATGAAGCAACAATCTTCACAACCCACACTTTAGTCTTCTTTCTGTTAGTGTTCTGAAGACCCTGGGGAGGCAAACTGTGGTGTACCAGTTGGTAGTGACTATTTTTTGTTCCTGAAGTAGAATTGTTGCAATATGGCCACTTGCTTAGAAGACACTGGCCTACACTTTTGACATCACTTAAGTCGCAGATAGGGTTCGTCATTTGGGAGAACTCAGATCATTGAATGCATCTTTGATTCCACCACTTTTGAAATGGCAAACAATATCCTGGCGCCATTCCATGCCTGCTGCCTTTTGTTCTTCTGTGAGGTTGTGGGGTATCCAACAACAACAAAGTTTCCTCATACAAAGATATTTGTGCAGAAGTTCTGATACTTGCAGCAAACAGATGTTTAGAAATTTCTCTATCTCCCTGTAAGTCACTCATCAATTATTCTCACTAAGGCTTTCAACATGTATTGTTTTTGCTGTGACTACTGCTGCTGAATGCCCTGTGTGATCCTCATCTTTCAAGGCTGTTTTTCCTTGCAAATCATTATAGACCTTTGTATGTATAGGAGCAGAGTCTAGAAAAACTTTCTGTAATTTTTTCAGTCATTCTTGTTGGCTCAGGCTGCACTTATGATTGTAAAAAACCATTACACAAAAATGCTCTTCAGTTCACCCCTATCTTAGTGCATCAGTCAGAGAGCACACAACCATCATTAACATTTTTCTGCAGCTGCAGCAATGGGTATGTGTGCTAACTTTCACTGTGGTTACCGATCAAGACATAATCTTTCTAGTGCTGTTTATATCTCTCATAGCTTCTTCAAATCCAAAAAATAAAATAGCAATCTGATATTATGCTGTACTCTCTTTTCACTGTACAAACACAAAGATCATTTTAATATAATTAAAATTATTGTATGACTGAGTTGAACTGAACATTCTTATTGGCTCCATTTACTTGTTTATAATTAGAATATGTTTTGCAGATCATCATCTGCATCCTCAGCTAACTGTCAACTGCTGGATAATTCACAGCATTCTTTTGGGGATGCATATTCTGCTCTGGTGGAGGTGTGAACTTAAAATTTATGTTTTCATCTCCTGAAGTATGGAAGTTTATTAACATGTAATTATAAATGTACATTTTCTCCCACATTGCTAGCTCTGTGCATTCTTAAGTTGACTAATAATTTTGCTTTTTTCACTATGTCAGTGTCCAGAAATGAGATGCGACTGCTGATTTCTCCATCTGTTTATCTGTTTATCTTTTATATCCCTGAAGTGTTCTTTTAACCATGTGCCTATGTTTTTCTTTGTTTTTCCAATATAGATTTTTTTTCACATTCTGTACATTTTATTTGGCAAATACTAGCTTTTTTCTCTGGTGGAACACTTTCATTAATATTGCCATTCAAGAAAATTTTAATATCAAATCTTTTTACTGGTTAAATAAATTGTACTTAAGAAACTATAGACAATGCAGTCGTCTAATGTATTAAACATGTATTAAACATATTCACTACACTACACTAATGTATTAAACATGTTCACACTAACTCCACTTACTTATATAAAACTAGTACATGTTTCTGGGACAATTGCACCCATCATCAGAATACTACTTCATTTGTTGGCTGGATCCCAAGATGCTTCTATGAACATCAAAATTCATTAAGTTATTTGGTTGTGACATTCTTTCAGCAGCTTAGTCTCTGGATTTATTTAATGATTTTTGGTCTAAAAGTGATGCCACTGCAGATTTATCAATGTGCTTAAAACAAATATTCCTAAATTTTTTTTCTCTGAGTTTCTAAATTTCTCTTCTTTTTTCCAATGTATCTCTGATTGCAATCTGCACATTTGATTTCACAAATTCCTCATTTCTGTTCTGATATGATGTTTTTATGTGCAACCTGATAAATTTTTAAATTTTATCATTATCTACTTTTATTATTACTGTTAATTTATATATATTACTCAAATATTATTAAGATAATATAATGTATGTTATAATTTTTCTTCTTTATGAAACACTTTTGCCATATCATCAGCACATAAAAGTGAATTAAGATGTATCCCTCAACTAAGCTTAATAAGACTATCTATTTCTGTACTGAACAATGTTGGCATTGATTTACATGCTTGTTAGCTTTTCTGGCTATTTTCACTTTTTCCCCTAATCAATGCATGAAGTATTCTTATACAAATTTTAATTAAATGTTTGGGATATTTTCTACTTTCTATAATTCTCCTTAATAGGTTCTCCCCTGTATAATCAAAATCCATGCTCTCACCTAAAGTGAATACTCAAGTTGAGTGACTAATGCCAAAATTGTGGTAACCCTTTGGTGGCATAGTATATGTCAGAAATGATAGAATGACTTTATCTACTGTACTTGAATATTTTAAGTTATGGACTAATAAGTTACATGTTCCCAGGAAAAAAGGGCAACAATGTGATTAACTTCCTTGGCCAGAGGTAAATAAACAATCCTGCAAAATGGCAAGTATTGAGGGAGCAGTCCTACCAGGCATCTCACTTCATTGCATCTTTTATAATTCAAGAGCTCCATAGAACGTAATTTAAGAAACTTACATGAAACAGATGTTTATACAGACCTGAAGAACTGTGTTGTATGGATTTGTGGGTTGTAAGGCCCTAGCTCAATACGAGCTTGGATACCTCCCAACATTATGTAATGAGACACTTCACAAGGATAACGACCTTCCAAAATGTTGTGTTTAGCTTCATCATATAGCAAATCTAACAACTTCTGATCTCTGTAAAGGAAAGAATACCAAATTTCAATTCTACATAAGAGTAGAACAATTTTTTTAAGTTTATTTTTTTCATTTATATATATATATATTAATTATAAACTTGAGCAATGTTTTACAATTCAGTTTTAGAATGAGAAATATTGATACAAATGAAACAAAAAGAAACTAACATCTACAGGAAACATAAGTAAGTGGAACTGATTTATAGAATAAGTTCATATTTTAAAAAGGTAAAATGTAAAGTTGAAACTAATAGATCATTCAATTATCTTCTGAGCAGTGACAGAAACACTAGAGTGTTAGTCATTATTCTAATGCACTTAAAAGTTGAGATAATATTAATCAGAAAAAATTTAACTCTAAGAGGAGAGAAGAATATAAAAATAATAGGGAACTATTTGGGTAAAGTTAGAGAGAAATGGTTAAGAATGATAAGAGGAAGATAGGGGGAAACAATCTTAGAAGTACAATAAATCAGATAAGTATAAACAAGTATAGGATAATACAGTAATGAATATAATGGTCATCAATACACTAATAACCCAGAGTTAGGTGTATTGGAATCAGACTGTTAACAAGCAACTCTAAGAAGAAAATATCTAGAGGAGATAAATAAGATCAGTATTATTTTATTTTATTTTTAGATTTTATTTTGTAATGGATTGTTAGTATATGTATATTTGACTGTAATATATTATGTAGTTTGTTGAGATACACTTGTAATAAATTTCAATTTCAATAGAATAGTTGAACCCAGGTCTTTCAGATATTCCAATATGAAACTGCTGATGAGCTGAAGACAAGGGTATAGCAATCAGTTAAATAAACAAAACTAAATGACAAGGCATTGAAAATGTATAATTTCTTAATTGATGTAAATTATGAAACTAGTTTTAAAGGTAGGGAGGAAAAATGTCAATTTAAGTAATGTTATTTGTTGAAATAAAAGTAATTCCTATAACCTTATTCCTAACAATTTTGCATTTCCCATTCATTTTTAGCCAAATAATGCTTTACAGTACATGAAATTCAAGGGTAAAAAGGAAAAAGCAATAAAGCTTTTAGCACCTAACACATATATCAAAGTTTCAAAATTTATTAAGAAAACTATTCTTTTCTTAATATAATGGTGCTACAAAGGAGCAAGTTACATTTCTAATGCTGCAATTTAAAGAAATTTAGATTATATTGTTAAGGCACACCAAGCTGCTCCAATGTGCTGTAAATTAATGGGAACAATGTTGTTGGTGTTGTTGCTGTTATCATTATCAATAGAGAAGCAATAGAATAGGCTAATCATATAAATTTCTTGGAGTCATTGTTGATAATCAATTAACTTTCAAATGCCATGTAGATCATATTTGCAACAAAATGAGCATATATATATTTATATTAAAGAAAATTATAATAATATTTAAAATCAGATGGTTTAAAGTAGTATATTATGGTTTAATCTATCCATCCTTTTATTATGCAATTGAGGTTTGGAGAAGTACATGTAATGTAAATATGGATTGACTACTAATTCTGCAAAAAAAGTTGTGGGATGTTATATATAAGGTAGAAAGGAGAGCATTATGTAGAAGTATTTTTAAGGAATCTAAAATGTCAACTATAATATCATTATATATGCATAAGGTAATTGTATTTGTGGTTAACAGTAAACAAGACAAGATCTTAAACAAGAACTGCCACAATTAGAGCACTGGAACTCAGAACAATTATCATCTAAATATAAACAAAACAGTTACTGACAGAGATTCAAGAGTTATTGGTAAAATTTTATATAATAAACTGCCACTATCAATTAAAAGTCAACGAGGGAAAAAGTTTCACAGAATTGAAAAACTTCTTGGTAGATAAATGTATGTATAAGATAAATGAATTGTAAATATGTATATCAAATATAATTGAATGTAATTATTTAATGCCATATTATTATATGAGGTAAATTTGCTTGTTGCTTTTAAATTGTTTGGTTATCAATGTATTTTGTGACTGTATTTTCTGACAATGACTGAAACTCAATGTAGAGTCTACGGTCTGCAATAAAATGTTCTTCTTCTTTCTTTTTCTTGTTCTTCTGCTGCTGCTCCTCCTCATTTTCCTTCTGCAATGGTGCCTTTTATCAGTGTGTCTACCAGCATGTTAAGATATACTCCTTTTAACACCAACATATTTCTTCTGAACAATCAATATAAAATATTAGTTTTTTCCCTTTCATAATCACAGAAGTTATTATATGGTAGCTTCATCCAGTGTGGAGTACTGAGGACAAACAAATTTTCTGAATATATTACACAATAGGAGAGCCACAAAATACCACATACCAATAACACACTCATTTTTCTGTGGAAATTTCTTGACTATACTGATCCTACTATGCAAAATATAGGAGTATAGGTGTTCCTCCAATTTTCAGCACTCTTTAACCCCAAAGCTTTGCAGATTATCATTTACTGCATAACCACAATATATTATAATTCATTAACACTTCTCTATTTCACTAACTTACATCTAGGTCTCTAAAGCACTATGAACTGCTAAAAATTCTAATTAGTTTAAATTAAACAGTTAAATGAAACTCAAGTATTTGAATCAACAAAAATATTATTCAAAAATTAAAAGCAAATTTATTAATTACTGTAGTTACAAAGAATTCTGCCTAAATATTACCTCTAAATGGGACATTTAGAACTGTGTTTGGGCATACAGCTAACCAGTAATCACTAAGTTCTTGAAGTTATGAGCTTCAGAAAAACAATGTTTCACAGTTAACTGTTTAATTTTTAAAGTTGCCATTGCCAATTTTGTCATCATCACTCATGGCCATTAAGACACAAACTCATGAACAAGAGATCTCGAGTTCAATTCCTGCCAGGACTCTAGGGCCAGGATCATATCCTAAACTTGAGCCTGGAACAATTCCTTCTGAATATAATACTTTTCCAAAGTTATTTCATGTTCATGTGAATAATGCATGCTCTAGTACTCTACACACACCATCATCTATGTCTTCCTCTCATAAGCTAATTTGGCAGCTTTCAACTTCCTTCTTATAATATTGACTAAAGGAGATCTTGGACCATCAATTGCTTGAAAATTGATGCTATATCTTCATTAACACTATTATAGTACATTTAAATAGCACTAATGTTAATGATATGCTATCTAAATTTCTTGCTTACATATATATACTAACTTTATTTTTTCTTCATCCCTCTTTGAAAAGAACACATTACGTTGAAAAGACAGAATGGGTTCATCTCTCTCAATGCGTGTCTCTGATGCTGTGGTATACTGGGATACCAAGGTGCGCCATCTGCGACAAATTTCATATGGCTTGTGATGCGGCTTTAACTGAAGTTCTGAAACAAGAATAAAACTGTTTAGTTTCCAAAAAAAAAGCTCAATGGTATTATTTCCCTTACACCAAATAAGCAAACGTAACACATTTGAAGAACAGTTTTATAAAGTATTCTCTACATCTCCTTTGATGAACTGTCTTTTATAAAAGCATATACAGGGTCCTCAATCCACTATGCAATCAAAAATTGATTTTGCCAATGGGAACTTACTATGTAATGGTCTCACCACCCGCTGAGGGAAATCATGCTGCGCAATTGGAACTCATAGCATACATTTTTTGTTTCTTTCATTATTTATTAGTAATAAGTGATAATTACATAATATTATACCTATTCAACATCACAGCAGATGATCAAAGTACCTGCCCTCCACTGTGAGACAATCTGAATTCTTTTGAAAAGATTTTGTGACACTTAATCCATTTCATCCTTCTGAATATTGTAAACTGGCTCCCAAATATTTTACTTCAGTGCCTTTAGGGTTTATTTCCTCAGGTTTAGCAGTAATTTTTATAAGGCTGAAGATGCAGCAGTCAAGTTTTATGCATACTGCTGGTAGATGCACCAACTTGCTAAGATAATCGTCTTAAAGAATTTTGAGAAGTTTCTAATCAACAGTCGATTTTATCAAGCTTCTCTTCTGTTGAAACCTGCTTTTATGGTCTTGGCTTCTTGTCTATGAAAAAAAACCATGGGTTCCAACTTTGTTCAACAATCTGAAAATTGCACTTTCTGATGGAGATGATACTCCTGGGAGTTTAGCATGACAGGAAGTGTGTGTCCACTGAATGTCAACTGGTTTCCACTACTGTATACAAACTTCAATTGCAAAGAAGAATGAGGGCATATTACGAGGGCTTTAATGTATTAAAATCAGAATTTATTACTCCAAAAAGAATGCACAATATATATGGAGGTATGCCAAATAAATAGTATCTTATTAGCATATAAGCTGTCCTCTAAATACTCTTGTGCCATGTAACAGTACTTGTTCATCAACAATATCTTAAACTGCTTAATAATGTTTGCTTTGTACATCTCTCAAATGGAGGATTATCCTAGTTAAGCTCAGACAAACTTCCATAGTTTAATTATTGCTTGCTAGTGACTCAGGAGAAGATTCAAAATTCTTAATGCAAGTTACAAATAATCTCTAATATAAAATGTTTCAGATTTGTAGAAAATTGTTGACATTTCTTGATGTACACTTAAGTCTGTCTATGAAAGTCCAGCACTGCAAACAGAAGATTCTTATCATCAGAAAGTAATGGTGACATGTAATGCAACTGCATGAAAATGAGTTCCTACCTGAAGCTCAAGGTTTTTAGACATTGAACAGATCTCAAGTATAGCCGTGCCAGAACATACAATAGAGAAATATTCCAAGAAAGCGATGATAAGTGGAAAACCTTCAACACATTTAAGCAACCACTTACGCACATTAAAAGACATAGTGTGGCACGTATTTTCTAAGTTAGCCAGGTCTGGAATGGGGTTCACCCAGCCTCACAAGGACAATTGGAAAACTGCCTGCTGGAGAGGTGGCATTCTTTGATCATGAAAATCGCATGATAGGCAACCAGTGGGATGCTGGCATGGTGATCACAAGATGATTACCATATCATCTCTATAGAGAAATCAGCAGTAGCATATCATTTTTGGACACAAAATCACGACATAATAAATAAAGCAAAATTATTAAAATCAGTACAAGGATCTACGGAACTAGCAACCTGGGAAAAAAATCTACATCTACAAATACAAAGACAGTCTAATGAATTTCAACATTGCAGAAGATGAAAACATGAACTAAAAGTTTATCACACTGCCACCAGAGCAGAATACACATTCCCACAGCTCAACGAATGATCCGACAGTTGAACCTTAGCCTGGCTGAAGATGGGAACTAAATGCTCTCGAAACCAGTTCCATACATTTATGAAAAGTAAGTGAAGCTTTAAGAGTGTGTAGTTCAATTGAATCATACAATGATATCAATTAATCAACAGTTATGCTTATCTACATCAGAATTCTATTAACAAAACTTTATTGAAGTCTAACATTATAATTCTTATATTTTCCCTATTAATGCTTAACAACATATTACAATAAAATAAGTGCTATTCAGAGATGGTAGACAGAATGGAACAACATGGCAAAAGCAGCATGTGTTAAAACATTTTTCACATTCATAGAGCAGAGGCGGAAGCTGAAAATTCCAGTCAAAGTTCACTGTGCTTATGTCAGGCCATGAAAAAAAAAGTCCTCCCTATTCCACTTGATACATAGCCAAACTACCATGCCCTCATTCTGCTATGCAATCAGAATTAGTATACTCTAGTGGAAACTGGTGACCTTCAGTGGATGAGTGATTGCAATAAGAAGACAATTAAACTTCCTCAATTGTGTTTATCATGCCAACTGTTTAGGAAATGCATGTTACACTTTCTACTGTGTATTATACAGTGAAGTGTGCTAAGAGTGAGAGGTATGCTAAAACAAGAACATGTATTTATGTTTGTTATGTGCAAAAGAAATCATACAAGTAGGAGAGAAGCTTTTGCTAAATTCCAGGAGTAACATTTCTATCGGGAGTGCAATTTTCAGATTGATAAACAAGTTAAAATTCAACAGTTTTAATTGGAAAGAAATCAAGACCATAAAAATGGGCTTTAACAGGAGAAAAGCGTAATGAAAGTTCACTATTAATTAGAAACTTCTCCTAGAAAGTCTTTAACATGATTAACCCAGAAAGTTTGTGTATCTGTTGGCAATGTATATAAATGAACTCGGCTACTGCATCCTCACTCTTATATAATTATTGTAATACCTGAAAAAAATTTAAGGCATTAAAACAAAGGAAGCAGTTTACATTGTGGCAGGTGTCTCAAAATTTTTTCAAAAGTATTCATGTAGGCATTTCAAGCATCTACTATGATGGTGAATACAATATTAATTACTATTTGCTACTAATAAATAATGAAAGAAGCAAAAAACGTACTCTAATCTATTTAATATAATTTCTTGGCAGGTGGCAAAGCCCTCAAACTAAGGGCCATTTAATTTACGAGTGTAAAGTGTTGAAGATTGAAAGGAACATCATGTGTTATCAAATCACTATCAGAGGAGGAACTTTGCCTCCAACTGAATTTAACTAATGAACAAGTTTTTAAAAGTATTGACATGATTTATCAAAGGTGTAGACTATCAGAAACTATAGTTGTAAGACACAAAGGACATAATTTCTCTAAACTTACTACCAAACTTATTTATAAAAATTGTAAATTAATGCAAATGTATACCCTAAGCACACAATATTACTACAACATAATGGGGCAAGTTGCTAAAGAATAAGTGAACATACTGTTGTCTATGGTAACATTTTTTTGTAACTATGTAACATTCTGCGAACTACCAATGTCTTTTAGGACAAATGCAATGGATAAAATGATAAAGCAGATGATTCCGAAGTCCTTAGTGTCTAATGTTTTCTGGTGTTCACCTTTTCAGGATAATAGAAAACTGCAGGCAGCATGTCCCAACCTCAGCCCACCAGTTGACAAGCAATATGCTATCATTTGAGTCATAGCAGGTTTTCCTAGCCATAGTCTGCAGGATACTCTCTCTCTCCTCCCTTTCTCTCTCACATCCAAGCATGCATATGCATAGATGTATGAATAAGTATATAATTCACAATATATGTACTTCATTTGTAAAAAATGTTTTGGATAATTGATGAAGAAGCTTCAATTCATTCCTGAGCAAGACAAGCCAGAAAACAAGACAGAAAAATAGCTCTATTACACAATCTTTCCATAAAAACATTCCATGATTATAAACAATTATCATTTTTAACCATGGGGATTACTACTGATGCTATTAGAAAGCGGCTCAAAAATTGCTGTTTTATATATGGCAGAATGTATCATTGTTGACAGAAACAACAGATGGACCATAAAAAAAAAATGCAAAAAAAATACTGTACTGGTAGCTGCTTATCACTTGTAATACTGGATTAAAGTAAATTATGTGAAACTGTGTGAATGTTTACATTTCAATTCAGTTTGAATTCTGCAGCTATTTAGCATTTATGATGATCCCACAGGAGCCTAATATGGAATACTACAGGACACAGGGCAGTGGTAGTTTCAACATCAGGCACCCATTGACAAGACTGTGAAGTCGTAGATTCATGAAGGGATGTATATATAATCAAAGGCTATGCCACTCAGGGAAACAACTTAACAATGTGGAAATTGCGTAATGTGTGCAGGAGACATTTGTATGCAAGTCTATGCATAGAGCAAGCCTGCAGTCCCTAAACCCACTATGTCCAAGACCCACATACTCATCTTAGGTTCCACCCTTATAAAATGCAATTAGGCATAACCTGAAACCTGACCCTGCTTTCTGCGAGTTTTGCCAATAAGTACATACCAGTAGATTCGTTGGGGCTTGTGTGACATGAGTGTGAATATTGCCTTGATGTCTGCAGCTAACATATGGAGCACACATGATCTATAGGCACAAAAATTAGTTACTTTCTATTGCACTACTTCCATGTATGGTATACTGAGAACAGCATTATATATTAACTAGAAATGTTAATTGGAACTTGTACACTGAAACTATCTAATTAAGTTCATTGCATTATTGAGTTGAACTACACACTCTTATTGCTACACTTACTTGTTTATAATATTAGTACTAGTTTCACAAACCCTTTATTCGATTCCGTTCTTTTCTTTAAGTTTATCACACCTCCACCAGAGCAGAATACATTCCCACAGCAGTCAATTGTTAGCAGATGATGCAAACAAAGGGTTCATGAAACTAGTACTATGCATTATAAACAAGTAAGTGGAGCAATAAGAGTGTGTAGTTCTACTCAATAATACAATGATCTTAATTATAGCATTATATACGTTTATAATCACTGAGTGTTTTGTGGATTTCCCATATTTATTATAGTGTTGAGTAAAGGCAATTACTTTCCACAAGTGCTAACCACAAATAAAAAAGAAAAGACCTTTACTCCATGCCAATAAACAATTTTAAAACTTATAAAAATGGCTGTATTAAATTAATAGTTAAAATGATTGCATTTAACTAATAGTTCCAGTGTGGTTTATTTATGAGCAAAGGAAAACACAGTGTGTAAATTATTAATTTTGCCAGACTGCTGAATTCTTAATTAGTGTGCAAGAAAAAATCCAATAAAATTTTAAGATTGTTGGCTCTCAACTATATCAGTAAAAATTAATGTTTTTCTTCAATAGTGAAGTAGGATTTAAAAAAAATATTGGGCAGCTAGTAGGAGATTGTAGTAGTGGTTTAGTCAGTCCTTTGGGAAACAAGAAACAGCCTCTCATTTTCTCAGTACCCAGACACGGAAATTGATAAGGGGTTCTGGTTGAGATATAGGAAGGGAAATCACAATCCGTTCCTTTTTATCTTGAACTTCCACATCCTTATTCTGAGTCACAGATGCAAGTTCCTTTAATTACTCTAATCTACACCATCTGATGGGTAGATATCTATAAGCTCTGCCTTATTTTAAACTTAATTATTAATCACTACATGGCATTCTCTACAGAAAATTGGCTATCTTATAAATTAAAAATAGTCTCTCCTCTTCCCTTTTATCCTCCATTACTCTCATACATATACATTTACAACCTCTTTAATCATTTCATAAAAATCTATTCCAGTACTTACTGACATTACACTCTATTTACATTTATAAAATCTAACAGTTATAACAGACTGTAACATTGCTCATATTTATAGTTATTCAGCTTACCCTGCAAATTGGTGTTAAGCAAAACTGCATTTTAAAGTGTGATGCCAAAATTCAGAAACTCTTACTAATACTGTTGTACTTTAGATGTTGTTTTTTATTGCATAATTTCATACCATCATTATTTCTCTCAACTTCTGCAACTGTCAATTTAGGCAAACATTTAAAGCATAAATTTGGTAACAGAAACATGAACAAACATGAAAAATTCATGAAGAATGTGTTAATGTATAGGTACACATATTATGTATTAAAACAACTGAATGTAGGAATTTACAGAATATTAAAAAGGAATGAATAAGCATGGAAATTAATAATATACGGAAATATATTATTATATTTCAAGAACACATGTAGCCTTACTAATATGCCAAAAAACTCTGTTTTATCCTTTTTCTTGGTTTTTACAAAGGTAAATAAATTTTTATTTTACCGCTTATGAGCAGTACAAAGTGGGACATCCTCTGAGACGTTATGCATGTTAGTTTCATGAGTAGGGGAAAATTAGTTCATCTTGCACGGTCATTTTATTTGACAGTAGCATCATGACTGAGAAAGAGGTAAACTTGTCAATCGTACAATACATTATTAAAGAAGTTGGTGCAGGAGGGCATATAACTGATGAAGTTTTGCAAAGATTAAGAGAACAGTTTGGGGATAAGACACAAATGTATTAGTGCCACAGAAGTTTCACACAGAAGGATGAGAACCTGTAAAAAATGCAAGTTGCCAACATCAATCTCAGATGAGTATAATGGAAACAATTGACAGAGCTTGGAAGTTAGGCTAAATGCCTTTTCTATATGGATGGATATATTTAACAGTCAGATAGAAATGAACATGTTTCCATACATTTGGGATCTGTAGGGCCAGTTTTTATTTTGCCTTTTTTGGCTTTTGTTGCCTATTTTAAGGTTTAAAACCTCTTTTTTCCTGTTTTGAATTTTTTTCTGCAATTATTTTCATATTTTAAAAAGCACTTAAAGAATTTCAATATATCAAGATGAAAAAAATTACAAAAATTAAATGCCATGTTCACCTAAAAAATATTTATTGAGAATCTTGTTATACATTTAATTCTTTTCAAGCAGTCTCATCAACCCATTTACTTAATCTCTTTAAATGGTAAAATATCATTACCAGGCATGATCTTTCAAACTTATAACTACAAAAGGGGAGAGAGAGTGGGTTTTTTAATTTTTTATTTATTTTTACAGATCTACCTTTAAAAATTGAGATTGCATAAATTCACAAACCACAGAATCAGCTGAATCACTCAGTATATGCAATGGAAAGTCTAGCATTGCAAGACAAATGAATAACTAAAGATCAGTCAAGTGAAATGAAGTATTTGAGGAAAGCACTGAAACAAGATAAGGAACGAAAGAATAAAGAGTACCATTAGAACAAAGCACCATAAAACTGAAATACATGATAGAATACAAGGAAAATGAACCAACCATTGGAGTTAAGAATTGAAAGTAGGAGTGCAAAGAGACAACCAAGAAATATAATGGAAGATAGGATAGGATGGAAAGAGCTGGAAGAAAAAGGCAAAAGATAACAAATGAGGAAACATTTGATGATTGATCATCAGAATGAAAGAAATAGACTGAAGCTCCTACTCACCCATTAAAGCACATGTGGAAGGAAGGAAATTTAATCATGCTTTCATTGATGCTGTAAAAAGATCAGACACTCACTCTTTAACATATAATTTAGATAATTGTATGATTGAGTTGAACTGATACTCTTAACATATTTCCAAAATGCTCACAATTTTCTGTAAATTATCAGAAATTCTAACATTCTTAGAATCTAACACAGAGAAGCAGATATAATCATGAGTCTATCATTTGAAAAAAAACTCTCTTCCAGAATCAATGTATCAATGTATCCTCAGCTGTTACATGATTACTGGATCATTAGTTGAAGTTGAGTTGGTTGGCATCTGAGGTAATTCTGTTGACCTTACAATGAAGTTAAATATTGTGCTTTGTGCTTCTGGGAGATCAAAATTCATTAAATTGTTATTTGATATCCTGGAAGTAGAAAGCACAATACCCAAATTCACTGGAAGGCCACTTGTTACCTCAGGCACCAACCAATGATCCAGTTGTGATGTAAAAACTGAAGATGTGGACAAAGGTTCATAGAACAGTCCTAATAAGCTTCTAGAGTAAGTAAAGCTAGGAAGAGTGTTTTTCCAAATAGTTTGACTAATGTAAGATTATTACTTCAAAATATTGTTTTAGTGATACAAAAATTTCTGGTATGTACATAACTTATGTAGGATGTGGAATTCTATTTTTGATATGCAGGTGTATTTGGTTCTTTTTGCAGAACTATCAGTTATGTGTGACTAATATACAGATAAAAAGAAGCAGCAAAACTGAGAGCTTTTTGAAAAAAAGACTTAGAGAAAATTTAAGTTTTTGTGTTAGTCTTGAATTTATCGTTTTCTTTTGCAATGCAAATACATGCTTTGTCTCTAAATGTCCATACCCATATTACTGCAACAGGTGAGTAGCGACTGAATATAAGCAACATATAGTTTTCTAACACACAGAAAAAAGCATTTTACTGTCATATTTTCACATCTTTTCTTGTTCTTTATGATAAATAAATAAATAAATAATAATAATAATAATAATAATAATAATAATAATAATAATAATAATAATGATGTTTCTGGTCATAGACTCTACACATTGAATTTCAGCAATTGCATTCAGAAAATGCATTAATCACAACATGCAGTGATAAATGTTTTGTACCAAACAATTTAAAACAAGAGACAAATTTGCCTTGCTGAGATTTAGAAAAAAAGATTTCATATTTACTTTATAAAAAAACTTTTCATTTTTTTCTGAAAAGAAAAACACATTTTGGTGTACTTCAACTCATGTATACACATTCTTACACTAACTCCATTCACTTACTCTTAAGTAAGACGCGTTTCGGGAGAATCTCTCCCATCTTCAGTTGCTGACTGAACCTCTGCTATTTGAAAATATGGCTGGACAAACTGCTGTTCCTGTGGTGGCCTCTGTTGGTTGAAGTAGGAAGTCGCTGAGCTCGTCTATGGGAGGAAACTCGAAATTCATTAGGCTTTGTTTATTTTTCAATATGAAAATTCTTTCCCAAGTGGACAACTCCAAAGGGCTGTGAAGATGTTTCAACAGCTTTATTCCCGGTTTTATTTCATGATTTTTGGTCCAAAAGTGAGCTGCCACTGCTGATTTATCCACCTGTTTAAATCGAATGTTTCTAAAATGTTCTTTCCTTCGAATTTCCAAATTTCTTTTTGTTTTTCCTATGTAGCTCTGTTCACAATCTGCACATTTTATTTCATAAATTCCTGATTTCTGTTCTGGTGGTATGGGGTCTTTTAGAGTGCAACCTAATAAATTCTTGATGTTGTATCTGTTCCTTGGGGCTAAAATTATTCCATGTTCTTTGAAGATTTTTTTGAACTTGTTGTGGTAAATTGGATGGTATGTGAAACTTTTGAATTTGAATTCTTCTTTTATATTTTTCAGTGTGGAAACTTCCCTTATCTCTTTTTGTCTTTTTGATTTTTTGATAATTTTTATCACCGTGTCCTTGTTGAAACCATTCTTTATAGCTGTCTGTATTATTTGTTTATATTCCATTTTGTATTCTGCTTTTGTGAGTGGAATATTCATCAATCTGTGTGCCAAACTGTAAAAAATTGCATATTTATGTGGAATGGGGAAAACTACATTAAAAATAAGAGTTATAACCCCATTCCACATAAATATGCAATTTTTTACAGTTTGGCACACAGATTGATGAATATTCCACTCACAAAAGCAGAATACAAAATGGAATATAAACAAATAATACAGACAGCTATAAAGAATGGTTTCAACAAGGACACGGTGATAAAAATTATCAAAAAATCAAAAAGACAAAAAGAGATAAGGGAAGTTTCCACACTGAAAAATATAAAAGAAGAATTCAAATTCAAAAGTTTCACATACCATCCAATTTACCACAACAAGTTCAAAAAAATCTTCAAAGAACATGGAATAATTTTAGCCCCAAGGAACAGATACAACATCAAGAATTTATTAGGTTGCACTCTAAAAGACCCCATACCACCAGAACAGAAATCAGGAATTTATGAAATAAAATGTGCAGATTGTGAACAGAGCTACATAGGAAAAACAAAAAGAAATTTGGAAATTCGAAGGAAAGAACATTTTAGAAACATTCGATTTAAACAGGTGGATAAATCAGCAGTGGCAGCTCACTTTTGGACCAAAAATCATGAAATAAAACCGGGAATAAAGCTGTTGAAACATCTTCACAGCCCTTTGGAGTTGTCCACTTGGGAAAGAATTTTCATATTGAAAAATAAACAAAGCCTAATGAATTTCGAGTTTCCTCCCATAGACGAGCTCAGCGACTTCCTACTTCAACCAACAGAGGCCACCACAGGAACAGCAGTTTGTCCAGCCATATTTTCAAATAGCAGAGGTTCAGTCAGCAACTGAAGATGGGAGAGATTAAAAAAATGTGTATACATGAATTGAAGTAGATTGCCACTCCATTGTCAACAGCTTCGTAAGTACAAGACTTACATTTTGGTGTATTTGTACCAGTTAGTTGAATTCTTATTCAGCATTTTTTTAAAAATATTCTCAGCTTATAATAAAATTGGAATAAAAAAATAAATATATATATGCTAATTGTTAAATTATAATATCTATATTATTTATTTACCCCTCTTTGCAATACAGCAAAAGAAGCAAATGCATTTTGGCATAACTTTAATGCTTCTTTGGAATTATAAGCATACCTAGCAAATTTGAACACATCCAGAGTGTGAAGATGCTTGCAGCCACTCTTGGCAGACCCAATTCTTCCTCCTGTAGGATGGCCTGTATAAGATCCTGCACTGTGGTGTTAACCCCATCTTCCAGATCCATATGAAGCACCACCCGTGACATCAGGTAAACACACATCTTAAGTGCTGTAACATGTTTACTCCATAATACACAAATTTCATAATGGGAAGAAAATTATAGATTTGGTGAAGTTTGTCATTAAAGGAATTGGCATAATACAATTTATTCTTTGTGAAATACACCAATTTTACAGCTCAAAAGAAGTGGTTTGTTTCTAGCTATGATATTCACATTTGAAAGAAATGTTGAACGATGCATTATTATGTAGTTGTTACTATATGGCTTCCAGAATCTCGGCTGATTGCACGAGCTTTTGCATCTCAGTAGTTAGACACATGCACTAAACCAAAATCCTATTTCCCTATTATAAAGAAGGATTTCTTGTATAAAATTTTAATTTCCAAACACCAATAGCAAGTGTTATGAACGTTCACATAACCATTTTGGTGCAACAAAGCCTCAATTAAAAAAAAAACACAAGCTATGAATCAATTAACCCTTAAATCACTGATGAACTTATAAGATAATGAACATGGATAATGAACTTGTGCTGATTTCAGTAGTGATATTATTGGTTTCCATTCAAATTTGTGTTAATGGTGTCAAATTTTGTCTGCCATTTCACGCCCTGAATTGAACAGAATGCTAATGACCTGAGATGTTAAAGGGCATCCAAAAATAAACCAAATCAATGTACCATCAAATATATTTTTATTGTTTTTTTAATTGTAGTCTTTGGAAATTCTTGATAATGAAATATCTATCATGTAATTTTCTTTCACAATTAAGAAAAAAACAGGGGGGAAAAAAATAATGTTGGCCAGCACCTGCGATAGAAATGCAGAAACCCTTATATTGCCCCTGGTGACAGCTAAAGGGATTTGTAGATGTAAATATATATTCCATATCTCCAGAAAGTGACTTAGGTTAATTATTAAATATTAGTTATACAATTCAATGATTGCTATTTGATAATGGCAAGCAAATTAACATGCCAATATCTAAGCACAAAAGAGTTCAAAGTTCAAAAGTTAGTGTTGCCAGATATGCTTACATAAATTCCTTGTATTTAGAACTATATGTTAGTATAGCTCAAACACTGATAATTAAATTATGATTTAAAATTTAAATTTGCAACAATGAACTCCTTTACAAACATATTTTGCTTAATAAGAATCTTTGTGGAACAATGTGATTAATACTCAATTCTTGGTATCCTGAAATGATGCATTAACATAAAAAAATAAATTATATTTGCCCATAGATTGGATGGACTCTCTTCATACTGTCTTTTAAAAAATAAAATAAAAAAGTAAATATATTTCTACGGTAAAAAATTAAACAGAATAAAAGAACTAAGGAAATGTGTTGCACAAGCATAATGAAATTGAATAGCAGCATTACAAACTTTTTGCACTTCTAATACTCTAATGACATTTGTCAACAGCTGCAGAAAACTAAATAAACTGCTAGTGAGTAAGAGCATGAATACCACCAAGCAGATTTAATAAAAATGACCTAAGCTGTCCTTGAGTACTGAATACCAATGAAGCAAAAAAAGGGGGGGGGATGAGGACTACACTCTGCAAAAGATGAAAAAGAAACAAGTATAAACTACAGCCCATATAATAGCTATTAGTTAATTGCAGCAAACAAGAGGAAGTTATAGAGGAAGTGGTATGTTTTTATCTTTCAAGGCTAAGTGTATTTTACTCCAGGGTGGATACAGTGAGATAAAAGTGTGGGATAAGCACCATCATTTTCAGTGCCAAAGGAAACAAGACTGCTTCTCAAACAAAGCCATCATTGTTCTGTCAACTGCGTTGTGTAATGCAGTTGATAACTTGGGCAGGCAATTCCTTGAAAAGGTGATGCTGTGTTATTTGTTTACTCAGCAGTAAAGTACACTCAACTTCAGATATGTCTCTTACTACAATAACTGAACTCATTGCTGCCACATTAGCACCATTAAATGAATCACTTATTGATGTTGAAACTGAAAAAAATGAAATTTACACAAACATGACTGCAATTTACACAGAGGCTAACATTTTGGATGTAAATGCAACTTTGGATCCAATAACAAAAAAATCAAAAACAATGTTTAAAATGTATGATATACTCATACCACTCATTGGGACACTTGTAATAATATCAAATGGCATTGTCGTGGTATCATCTGGACTGATCCTCAAGCGTGGAGCACAACCAAGGACAACTTACCTGTTTCTTGGAAATGTTGCTATGGCAGACCTAGTGACAGGTTTGGCTACAGTTGGAGGAGAGATATACCCAAAAGAATTGCGCGGTGCTGCAACTTGCATCATTTCACTTGGTAAGTTTATTCTGATAATGCCCTCTCTTTCTCTCTTCCCTAACAATATTGTTATACGTTTAGATATAACTTTTTTAAATAGCAATAAAATAAAATGCTTGTAGCAACAAGAGAATATAATTTTTATATTCCAAATTACTTTAAGACCAAAAATCTTAAATTAAAAATTGCCCTTTAGTTTCAGCAATGAATTTATTCCAGCAAATAATTTTATAATTAAATTTACATTTATGCTCCCTGCCTTGACAACCAATTTTGTAACTTCATAATTATATCAATTTGGAAATTTTACATTTTCAATACAGTCAGTAACAAAATTTTTAAAAGTTTAGCAGTACCAAAGTTGAGGTTCTCCCATGTCTTAATCACCTGGTTATATGTATAGTAAAGAATCGCTAAAATAAATTACCAATTTTCACCACTGTGTGTGCCCTCAAGCTCTTTCCTTATAATTCTTTTCTACTTTTCCTAAACCCCCCCCCCCACCTTATTCATTTTTTCTGCTCTTGTATCTGACAACATTTTAGATGCACTATTTCTTGTTGTAGTTTGTCCCATTTTCCATCCCAAATGCTATATCTCCACCTTTTATCATTTCTCATTCAGTTAAACAATGGAACAAATTATCCACCTTCCCACACATAATGCAATCATTCTTTACTCTTGTAGCAATGATACCCCTGTACACATCCATGCAAAACCTATTCTTCCAAATTGGTCAAAAATAAATCGCCCTTTAGAAAATGTTTATTTTGAAAATATGGGTAAACAAGTGAGGGCAAATTGTATTTAAGTAATTTTACAATGAACCATAGCAATGTTTAAAAAACTTCAGAGGACTAACTTTTATGCTTGCATTTCTCTTTAACACACTATTTTAGATATGTGTTACATGATATGAATACAAACTACAGATGAGTTTCGATACCTCGATACTTAAGATATATCGATATTGATTGATACCTATGCACATAAGCTCGATACTTTGTTAATATAGCAAATTTTAATTACAATGTCACAAGTAGCACATTTTTAAAGTGGTTGTGTCTCATTCATAACCTTTAAGCAGGGAGTAGCTACCGAGAACATTGGATGCGCTTCTAATCTGACCGCCGATCCCATTATAAAAACGGCCCCCCTTATATTACTGCAGACGGTGTGACGACAGTGTGTTTGAGCTGCAAATTTCTTTAAAAACATGTACAAGGCCAATAAAACGTGCTAAATTGTATTTTGAATCAGATATTTTCGAACGCGTTATTGCATTAATTCCTAGCATGTTTTTCACTTTTTGCGGATATGAAAAAACCACGCTCTGCCTATTAAATAATCCCAATTATGAGTCTTACCTAAGAGACTTTTGGAACATGCGATGTATATATGGAATTTGCTCTTTCACACTAGCCATGTGGCACATATATGGAAATGAAATTCAGGTTACAGCCGGGATTGGAACCACAAAATCTGATTAAGTTTATGGTTCCGTGCTTGGAGGACACGGTAGCTCAGTTGGTTACAGCACCAGCACGGAAGACTGCAGATCCATGATATGAATAAGTAATCTGTTGTTACATCATACTTCAACATCTTTAGCACGAAAGTGGTTTTACGTTATTACCTAGTTATTTTCAAATCAGACGTTATTTTCAATCGATAGAAGACAACATGTTTCGTGGTCCGCCTCTTTCGGTTAATACGATTAAAGCTTGGAACTACTATGGAAAATTTCAAAACACTTGCAACCTAAAGAAGTGTCAGTTCGTACAATTGCTTTTTACTGAGCATCCCAAATCGGCGAGTACGTAAATTCAGATCTCTTGATATGTTAACACTCTTTAATAAAATAAAACTAGAATTTTGTAATTTATTTTATAAAAATTTATGAAAATTTCAAGTATCAAATATCAAAACTAAACATATATACATAGGTATAGAGTATCGAGAAACTTTGATATTGACTAGCTCTAGTACAAACATTATGTAAATAGTCACTGTACTGTGCATATACTACTCTTGGTAGGGCTGTTACAGACAGTATATCCGGCAGTGGTAGATCCACAATTACTTACGGAGCCCAAATTTGGGTTGGAAACGAACAAAGAAATTGGATCGGGTGAGGACCGGTTAATTGCGCAATCCTTAGGGAATTTGTTGCCTATAAGATATTATAGAATGCAGGATCCAAGAGTTGAAATACTGGCTACGAATTGTTCACGGAAATCAGACACTAATTAGATTGATATGCTACCAGGTGCAGCTGAGAATGGTGGGTTTCAAAATGAAGAAGAGGTATGGAAAATATAGAAATGGGTAAATCGCAGATCGGGGAATCAGGAAGGGTGTTTGAAGGAAAATTAAGAATGTTCGAGGGGCATTAATAGGTAGCTGAACATCGGATGGAGTATGCAGCGTTACAACCAAACAGGGGCTCGCTTAGTTTAGGTTAGGCTCTTGGTGGATGACTAATGACAGAGAGGGTACGAGAATCTGCCCGATAAATGCGGAGAAAGAATCTTAGGAACATATTCTGGCATACTGCAATGGGACAGAAGAATAAAGAAAGAGATAGCTATCGGCCTCTTTCTTAAAGGGAGGAAGAGAGCAATGACAGTGCTGGAATTTGCTGGCAGTTAGGAAGGGGGAGGAAGAGGGAATGGGTAAATTTTTTAACAAAGTAACACCGCTCAGATCGGAAGAGGCAGACAACCGGGAAGAGGGAAGGAGAACACGATTCACGATATTTTTTTGAACTAATTGTATGTATGTACGACGTGGTATCCAGAATATTCGGGACTGGTGCTGCCATCTGATCAAAAACGTACTTTGAAACTAATCACCGCCGTCACCCTCCAACTAACTTCCTTACACAGTATACACCGGTCCCAGCCATTTTCCAAGTGCATCTTGGAAGTCGTGTTCTTTGAGAATTTTTAGCATAGGTAGCGTTTCTTCTTGAATCCTCTCAATTGCGTCGAACCGACCTCCTTTCAACTTGAATTTCAATTTGGGGAATAGAACGAAGTCGCAGGGTGCCAAATCAGGCGAATACGGTGGGTGGGGGACAACCGCCATGTTGTTTTTCGTCAAAAAGCTCCTGGTGAACAAGGAATTACGACAGGGCGCATTATCGTGATGCAACAGCCAGTTCCCTTGTCGTTTTCGCATATTTTCACGGAGTCGTCGCAAAACGTCACAGTAATACATGGAATTCACTGTTTGATTTGGTGGGACGAGTTCTTTGTGCACAATCCACTTGGTATCAAAGAAAACGAGGACTTTGATCTTCACTTTTCTCGCTTTTTTTGGTATGGGTGGGTTCGGGCTCTTCCACTGGGAGGATTGTTGTTTTCTCTCAGGGTCATAAGCGTACGTCCAGCTCTTGTCGCCGGTGATGATCCTGGACAAGATGACAGGTCATCGGATACGACCTGACGAAGCTTCGTGCAAGCTTCAACATGCTGCGCCGTCTGATCAGCATTCAGGATCCTTGGCACAAATTTTGCGGCGACATGGCGTATGCCCAATTCATCAGTTAAAATTCGTTGGCATGTCCCTAACAAATTTCCATTTCATGAGCAAGGTTTTCAATGGTTCGACGTCGATCCTCACGAACGAGGTGTTGAACTTTGGCAACAATGTCAGACGTTGTGCATCTGACGGGCCTACCGGTGTGAGCATCGTCTTCAATATCTGTACGGCCGGCCCTGAACCGAGCATGCCACTCAAACAAAACGTGTGCGGCTCATGCTTTGTTCCCCAGATATTTCTGAATTACTGCCATTTTTCCCGAGATTTGCACAGGATTTGATGCAAATTGCAATTGCACACTCTCTGTTCAAATCTTGGAATCATCGTAAAATCGCCACAAACTACATACAGAGTATCATGAAAAGCACTATAGAATCTCAACACATCTACCCAGCTACATGGAACTGTAAACACTCACTCATCAGATGTGTTAATGTTGTCACTTAGCGGTACAAAACGCTATTGCAACTACTGTCGAGATGGTAACACCCGTCCTGAATATTGTGGATACCACCTCATGTGAGTGAGTGAGTGAGTGAGTGAGTGAGTGAGTGAGTGAGTGAAAGACCAACACCGCCGCAGCCGCCACCACCACCACCCTCTTGCCTATTATTAGCTTGACATTTTTCAAATGCCCGAAAGAGAAACGCTAAAGAATATCTACAATATATGGCAAAGTAAGATTAAACAGCATCCATATTATTTAGCAATGTGCTCCCTCTGTTCATAACAGCTGTAATTTTGCATTCACCACTAACAACTGCTTCATGGAGTCATTATTAGTTCTGCTCAATTAACCAGCCCCTTGGTCTACTGGTCAGAGCTTTTGCCTTAAAGTCTCAGGGTCCCTGTGTTTAATGCCCATTTTCACTGCTGAGGCATCACATGTAGTGGAAACAGATGATACATGACAGAAATGATAAATTGAGAAAGGATTAAAAAAAAAAAAAAGGAATTTTACACCTAAGTTTAGGATATTCCAAAATTTATCATTTGTGAGGACTGAAGAAAACCTGGAAAAAACCTCAGTCAGGGAGGATGGTCCTGGTGGGAATGCAATACCAGACCTTCTGCTCACGAGTCTGTGCCTCAGCGGTCTCGGCTATGCGTAGTAGTGGTCCAGTTCAATTCCCTGTCTCATCATGATTAAGAAGTTTGTATTATAGCGACCATAATATGATTAGACTAGTGATTCTAGATTTATGGCCCCAGTGATCTCATAATCGACATCTTCATTTTCAGAATAACATAGTCCTGCTTTTCAGTCATCTCATCCTATGCCCTTACCCAGTTAGAGTAAATTCTGCAAACTATAAGTAGAAATGTATGGTGACATTATCAAACATAAAAAAAAAAGGTTTTCTGTTTACGCTATAGTGTATTTTGTTAACTTTATATATAAAATTAAAAAATGTATATATTTAATTTTAATCATTTCTTATTCTTGAAAGTTTTTACTTTGGTTTCCTTCATGTATATTTAACTGACACCTTAGATGCATAATATGCATATTTCTGACCTACACCACAGCAATATAGCGCAATTTGTAAGACATTAGAACAATTTTATATTACTTTTATAAATAATGTTTATTCACTGATAGTTATTTAACAGTGGCATCCCAAAAATATAAGTACACTGCATACTTAGGTAGGTCAATATGCACAACAATGGAGTTCTCAGAAGACATGTCGGCAATGTCTGAATCCTTTTGTAAAGATTTTCAGACACCAACTGCAATCATACTTCCAAATATTACAAATTGCCTTACTGTATTATGTTTCAGCATCGCCATAGGCTTTATTTCAGGGACAACAGTAATTTTATATGAGCTTCTTGTCAGTGAAAATGCCTTAGGTTCCAACTTTGTTTGCTAATCTGAAAATTGCACTTTCTAATGGAGATGTTACTCTGGAAATTTAGGATGAAATTCTCTCTTACAGTACTTGTATGATTTCTTCTGCACACAACAATCATAAATAAATATTCTTCATTGTAGTGTATATCTATCTCCCTCTCAGCATCCCACACAATACACAAATACATGCTGGAAAGTCTAACACCATTTCCTACAGAAATACAACTGATACAGTTGGCATCATAAACATGACTGAGCAAGTTTAATTGCCTACATCGGAAAAAAATTTAAGTGACAATTTCTAGAAAACAAAAATTGTAGATGAAAAACATATACAAAAGCAAAAGTTTGGATGAGACCATATTTCTTTCTTTTTAAGCTTTTCTTCAAATTTCTAGGTTACTTCATTGCCACAGTTATCATGCATACTTGAGAGTCATAAAAAAAGATGACTCTCAAGTACGCATTTAACTAGGAGTTTTAATTTATTATTCATTTGCATTAATGGAGTAGGCATATTAAGTTTGAAGACAGATTAAGATAAAGCTCCTTTCAGTTAGCATTCCATATTTTTCCACAATTCGTTGATAGAACAAATTTTTAGTAGGCAGTAAATTTTAAGGCTGAAAAACCTAAACTGAAGAAATGAATACTGAATACTGAGAATCCTTTTATTTCTACAGTCTAAAAGAAAGGAGTTATATGTGTAAAAAGCAAAAGTTGCATATTCAGTGATTTCTTGGTGATAGTCAATGCTCACTATACCTCTTAGTGAAAGTTTAATATATCCATATCAAACTAAGGCAATCAATGTTCACTAGAGAAGGTTTAGAATTGCTAGTGAAGATAAATGTCACCACTAATGATCATAGAATGCTGAAGATTACTAAAATTAAATTAAATATTACAAGACTTTTTTATTAATATCTTAATTGAAAACAAATATAAATTAAACATATACAGATTTATTAATGGATATCATTGTATGATTAGTTGAACTACACACTCTTAAAGCTTCACTTACTTTTTATAAATGTATGGAACCGGTTTCGAGAACATTTATAAAAAGTAAGTGAAGCTTTAAGAGTGTGTAGTTCAACTAATCATACAATGATATCCATTAATATGATTGGCTTCACTGTGTTTAAGTTCCAATTTTACATTTAAATATACAGATTTATTTATGGGAAATGCTAATTTGATAACATCATTTACCTCAAGTACATCATATTGGTTAAAAAGTTTATAATATTTTAGCTTTATTCATATTTTGATTTGCTCATATATACACTATTAATATAGTAGGTTTTGCGATCTATTCCATTATCTTACATAATCAATCTCATTAAGTCAATTCTAGATTTGTCTGGGATGTCTTCAAGCTCAATCTTTCCACAAAGAATCAAAACTTTGGTGGATGCCTGATATCAGAGCACAGAAAGTAATGAAGCAGCAGATAAGTTGGCAAAAGAAGGAACTAAGATTGACTTCTTTCTGTGGCATTAAAAAGAAAATTGCTACAGCTGCAAAAGATCATAAAAAAGAACACCAGATAAAATGGAAAAACTTTTGTGGTCAAGAACTGGGTAAATTCTAACTAAATAATCCATTAACACTCAATTAAGGATTTAATGAGTAGGGATAGAAAGCAAACCAGGAAAACTATTGGAATGATTACTGGATATTGGCCATTTCAGATGATGGGCTTCTACCATGGAAACCCCCCTGCTGTCTAGTAAACAGTTCGATGAGACTGCAAAACACATCTTATTAGAGTGTGAAACTCTGTAAAGATCATTAAAACTCTAAATCTATAAAGTTGGGATTTGGGAGTGCACAAAAGATCTTTATGACTGCACATTGCAACATAATCAAGAAATGCAAGCTGACACAATACAAATCAATGAAAGTTTCTGGTGAATTAACAATAAAATGCAGTTCTAATGGGAACTGAACAAAATCATGAACTTTATTTTTAGATCACTATGCTAGGTACTGAAGAATGTGGGGGAAAGAAGGCCAGATCAAAATATTGTTGTGCTGCCTCTATATACATTGGTTGATTGCTAGTGGCCATTGGGGATGCTGATATTTATCATTTGTTCCCTAGCTTCTGAATAAAGAGCTTCCAAATTATTTTTCATTTATTTGTTGCTATCAAGTTGGCTGGATTTCAGTAGATGTTCTTTGTTTTGGATAGTATTCATGACCTTACACAATGGGCAGTAGCTGTTCTTGATTGATTTCATTCTGAAGAGATATTTTCATATGAATTCATGCTCTACTATAAGTGGATTTTGGCAACTATAATTTTTCTTAGTTTTAATAAAAGATGTTTTAAAGTCTTTAGATTTTCATGTGTTTTTTTTTCTATAAGTTTTTTGTTCGACATATTGTTGTTCTAGTTCACTTATTAATCTTTTTATAAGTTTTGATTTAGAAGGAAGTTCAAGTTCAAAAACTGGTTTTAATTTTATGGTGGCTCCATTTTTTGCGTAAGTATCAGCAATCTTGTTCCCTTTTAATCCAACATGGCTTGGAATTCACTGCAAAATTATTTCTATATTTCTGGTCTGGATTGTGTGATATAGTTATCTTATTTCATTTATAGTATACATTGGTGGGTAACTGTAATTTATTATACTATGTTAGATTTTCTAGATTTTATTTCACCATCAAAGCTGTTAGCACACTGTTCCAAAGGTGTATATTGAGAGAATTATTCACATTATATTCCAAAGCATGCTTCTTCATTTTTATGTGATTCATCTGTATATACTCCGCACCATGTATCATCAGATAATAATTGTTTAGTGTACTAAGTGCTGTCAATCTTAATACTTTAGGTAGCTCATTCTTTTTGGAGGCCACTTTATCTTGATCACGCTGGCTATCTATACCGGGTATAACAATAAGGTGCAGCCAAACTTTCACGACACATTCTTCACACAGAAGAAAATATGTTATATGGACATGGGTAATGAAATGCTTTATTTCTATGTTAAAGCTCATCTTCTATAACTCTTCATGATACATTAATCATGGGAAACACACAGAAAGAGAACATACCAACATACCACATGAAATTCTTACATGAAATATTCAAAATGTCCTCTGCTAGCAGTTATCTCAACATCTTAACATATTAAACAACACAAAAAGAAATAAGATACATAAATCTACTATCTAAATACACTGTGCTGATGATAAAGAGAACAGCCTTCGAAACATGTCCAAAGTAAGTGGAACAAAATTAGTGAAATTTGAGTAATTTTCTCATAAATAATTTATCGAGCTATTCCATCTTCAAGCATACAACTATAAAGCCAATGTTACTATTCTACTAATTCTATTAATCTAGTCAAAAACTTTGCTCTTATATTTTTGAAATTTTTTCAACACCCCATATTCCTTTAATTTAGCTTTCCGTAGAAACTTAGCATGATTATTTATTTGCCTCATATTACTTGAGATCTTCCCCAACAATGCATTTTTTCCTCTTCAACCATTTCTTCACTAATAAACTTATTACTCCAATCTATGGTCCTTTGGCAATCAAATAGGATACGAGAGTAGGACCATAAGTTTCTGGCCTCGCCAATTAGGATTATTGCCTTCACTACACCCTTATCTGGTGTAGTACCCTATTTGTTAAGTAAATAATTGCAGATGTAATTTCTGCTCTGCTGGGTTCAGTTGTTCAGATATAGTTGCATAAAGAAGGTTATGTGTAGAAGATTGTGACATGTTCAAAATGGAATATCGAGCTGTTAAATTCTTCATAAAAGAAGGACTTACTCTAAATGAAATTAAACAGTGGCTGGATGATGTACATGGGGAACTATCCCCCTCATATTCTACCATAAAAGAATGGGCTAAACTTTTTTGGATGGGTCAAGAAAGCATCGAAGATGAAGAGCATGCAGGTGGGCCCTTGCAGTTGCTCACTCCTGAAAACATTACTCTTGTGGAGGAGAAATTATGGAAGACCAGCAGCTCAAAGTTACAGAAATAGCAGCAAGGTTGGGCCTTTCTAAAACAACATCCTTTGAATTATTCATGAACATTTAAACATGAATATTGGTTAGTGCAAGATGGGTGCCTAGAATTCTTTTCTCAGTTCAAAAGCAGTGAGTAATCTGTAGCCACGCATTTTTGGAGCTCTGCCTTGGCAATGAGAGATAAGTTCTGCAAACCATTGTTACAGGAGATGAAACTATGGTCCTCTACTATGATCCCTTGTCCAAAAGAGAATAAATGGAATGGCGTAAACCTGGCAAAGCACCATCTCTAAACGCCTAGGCCACTCAGTCAACCAAGAATATCATGACCCCAATCTTTTGGGACTGTGAAGGAATACTCTTCATTAACATCAAGGAGAGGAACACCACAATAAATGGGGAATATTATGCTGGCCTACTGCACAGACTATGTGCTTCCATCAATGAGAAAAGCACAAAGAAAACTGAGTGGTGGTGTGCACCTTCTTCTTCACGTGTGCACACGGCTCTTGTTGCAAAGGAAGCTATGAAAATATGTGGCTTCAAGGAGATCGACCATCCATCCTAAAGTGCAGATCTAGCTCCCAGTGACTATTTTCTCTTCTCAAAACTCAAGGAGGACCTTTGAGGAAGGAAATTTAAGTGTGACGAATAAGTGATGGATGCCATTTATGCCCAATTTGCATTCAGGATTTCTGACTATTTTTTTTGGAGGGGGGAGGGATTGAAATGTTAATTCACAGATGTGAGAAGTGCATTGCAATAAAGAGTATCTATAATGAAGAGTGAAATATAGTTTTTGTCTTTATCATACCTAGAAATAGTTAGGCCAGAAACTTATGGACCTACCCTCGTATGTATTGTATCTTCTCCACTACACCTTCTCCCCCTTCCACTGCTGGCTTAGCACTCTCCTGATAGAAACTTATAATGAGAAACCATGTTTCTTGTGACTAGTTTAAAATATGCTACTTGTAAAAATATTATTTAAAATTGTTGTATTAACAAAATATCAAATAAGTCTCTAGCTCAAATATTCAGACTTTGAGAATATTGAAAACCCTATCTATGCATAATATAAAATTACTTTATGGCTATTTTTTCTTTTTTGTCCAGGTCTTATTGTGTCTAGCACCTTGACATCTGTCATGAGCGTTGGTCTTATTGGAGTGGACCGTTTTCTCTATATTGTGCATGGACTACAATATCAGCAATGGTTGAATGCATATCGAGCACGATGGCTTATAGCTGGTTCATGGGTTCTGTGTCTCATTATTGGATTTCTACCAGGCATGGGATGGATTGGAACAACTTATTCAAAACACTGCTGGTTTATTCTACTTGCACCACCAGAACTAATCATGCTGACTGTAGCTGTAGGAATCCTACCTATGGTAGTCATCATTGTCCTTTATTCAATCATACTATATCATGCACTTCGAAAGGTCATGCAGCTACGAAGAGCAGATAAAGCAGCATCTAAGGGTCATTCTGTGAGCAATGATACTCAGCAGATGCGCATATTCCGTGGTGGTGGTGGTGGTGGTGGTGTTAGCACAGCTCATGGGAGAACAAATAAAGCAAATAAACAAAGCTCACCTAAAAAGAGTAAAGCAATTTTAGTTGTGGTTCTGACAGCTGGCTCATTTGTTATCACATGGTTGCCATTTTTCATAGCTTGCCAACTGTATGCATTTTGTGTGCTAAAACATGGAGATACTGCTGTATGCAAAACCATTGGCCATCCTACTGCTACTATTTTACCCATTATTGGCTTTTTTAACTCTCTCTTAAACCCATTAATTTATGCATGGTGGCACAAAGGGTTCAGAGGCTTCATGTGTAACAAATTAAGGAAGAAAGCCAAACAAAACAGTAGGCTAACTGCAGCATCCAATAGTAGTGCTAAAACAAACAGTACCAATGATAGCAGTACCAAAGGAAGCAAGAGGTCTTGTACAATGTCACAAAAGTCTAGTAAATCTCAGAATTCACAAAGTTCCACACAATCCTTAGGAGAGCCAGAATCAGAAATGAGATTGGAAAAATTAGCTGCCACTAGGCAATTGCAACATGAAGAACCAGCTGCACGCAAAACAAGCATTGTGTTCATACAAGGTCCATTCATTGGAGACAATGAAGATACACATTTATAAAGTTACATAGCCTGTGTTAAAACAAGATTTCAGAAATGCATGCAATGGGGTGATCCATGGAAATATATGAGGCTCATTTCAAAAGGTTTGCAAATTCCTTAATAAATTAATTAAAAAAAATTTTTTACAAAGAATATTACACGTCTTTAATGGATTCTGTATTTAGCTCTTTTATAGTGACTCATTTATGGGTAGAACTTGTATTCTTGTAAGGATGTGTCCCACAAGTCCAATCACTCCAATTACCTCAATTAATGTTTTACAATGATAGCGAAGCATTTCCCATATATTTGGTTTCCCATTCCTAAATTTTGGGACAATAATCGATAGTTGTAAAATATATGCTTACACAGTCGATGTCAATTATGTAAACTGAACCTTATAGTACAGAAGACTCAGTTTACATAATCTAGTACTATGTGATGATTCATAGCATTATGTGAAGTACTGTGAATTTAAGTCTGGGCATTTCCTTGTAAGGTTTCAGTTCTTATGAACAAAAAATCTGAAGAATGAGTTTTTAACTTAAACATTATTTTTATATATTATCATAATTTCCCATAAGGTCATTACATTTATTCCAGCAATGCTCCTATGACATTCTGACTCTGAAGGCATTTTCTAAAAGATTTGTAAAATATTTCCCCATAAAGTTGCAATTATCTCCTAATTTTATGAAAAATGCAGACCAGCAAATTATTGTTGGAGTTTTGGGAACAAGTAGAAGTCAGAGAAAAATTTGAAAAGTAGGCTGGATACTCCAATTTATATGTCATATCCCTAAAACACTTATGTTTGCAGATGCATTGTCTTGAAGAAAAATTACCATTTTCCTTTGCAAACAGAGTTTTATCTAGCTCACCTAAAACAATGGAATAACACTCTCAGGTTGTTTTGTTTCTGAAGTTAATTAATTAGTAAATTTCCTTTAGTGTCTTAAACGACTGATGCTATAACCTTTCCTGCAGTTGAACTGTCTTTTTTGGCACTATACTGGCCTATGTCCACTATTTTAACTGCTGTTTTCATTTTGGCATGCTGATGGTGCATTCAAGTCTCATCCACCTCTATAAGCCTATGCATAAAATAAGTTCTGTTGCTCTTAAAATGCTCCAAACATGGCAGTAATATTTCCATACAAATGCATTTTTGATCTGCTGTTAGCAAACACTACACCCACCTTGCACACAGCTTTTTAAAATGCAATTCTTCATGTAAAATATAACCTATATGTTCCTTTGAAATGCCTACAGTCTTAGCAATTTCATGCAATGTCTCAGTCATTTAATACCATATATATTCAATTGATATCATTGTATGATTCAGTTGAACTACACACTCTTAAAGCTGATATCAATTATGTAATTAGCTTCACTGTGCAAGTTCTGATTTACATTTTAATTTTTAACCATATATATCGTTCAATGAATTCTGCTGTTTGTTGCACTTTTTGAATATCCTTAAATGCGTCATTTTCAAGACTGGTAAGGCCATGTTTCAATTCAGCAGCCTGTTTTAATCATTGAAAAATAAGTAGAAGAGCCTGCATAACCTTTTATAAATTTGGTACAAATTTCCTTTGACATTAAACCATCTTTTACAAAGAACTTTATCTGTCAATTACCCATTATGTGTGTATTAAATAAAATATTTGAAACAATGACTTGATGTATTCAACTTGTCCACACTAACTCCACTTACATAACACTAGTTATAAAGATATGTTTTGGAATCACTAGCTTCTATCATCAGCTACTGCTACTGGAATTGGTGGCTGGATCCCAAGGTGCTTCAGTGGCGATCTCTGATAGCCTAGTAGGAATTTGCTGAGTTTATCCATGGGCGGAACAAAATTCATTAAGGATTTTTTATTTTTGAAATGAAAATCTTTTCCCAAGTGGATAGCTCTATTGGGTTGTGAAGTTCTTTCAGCAGCTTAGCCTTTGGTTTAATTTCATGATTATTAGTTCAAAAGTGAGCTGCTACTGCTGATTTATCAACCTGCTTAAAACAAATATTCCTGAAGTGTTCTTTTCTTAGAATTTGCAAATTTCTCTTTACTTTTTCTATGTATCTCTGATCACAATCTGCACATTTATTTCATAAATTCCTGATTTCTGTTTTGTTGGTATGGTGCCTTTTACTGTGCAACCTAATAATTTTTTTGAATTATATTTGTTTTTGGGGCTAGCATAATGCCATGTTCTTTATATCCTATTGAATTTTTTGTGGTAAGTTGGATGGTACATGAAACTTTTGAATTTATATTTTCCTTGATGTTCTTCAGTATGGAAACCTCTCTTATAGATATTTGCCTTTTAAATTTATTGATAATTTTTATTACTGAGTCTATTAAAACCATTGATTGATTATTGCTGTATCAATTATGTATTCATATTCCATTTTGTACTCTGTTTCTGTGAGTGGGGTGTTAATTATTCTATGTGCCAAAATATAGAACACTTCATATTTGTATGGCATGATGTTATAACTTTTTTTTATGTAATTTTCTGTGTATATGTCTTTTCGATAGATTCCAAAGTTAGTCTGTCTTCATTTCTTATAATTTTTAAATCTAGGAATGGGAGTTCCCATTTTGTTCTTCTTCTATGGTAAACTGTACAGATTTAAGCTGTAAATTCAGAAGTTTCTTAGCATCTATTGAATGTTTTTTTGGTATTATTGCAAATATGTCATCCACATACCTATACCAAGTCTTGAAAATTAATGGAAAGGCTTTGGTGATATGTATTTCGAGGGAGCTCATGAATAAATTTGCTAGAAACAGAGACAAGGGATTTCCCATTGCTAGGCCCAAAAATTGTTGATAATATTTTAGGTTAAAATTGAAGAAATTGTGTTAAGTAAATATTAGTAAGTTTCAGTAAGTCTTCTATTTCCTTCCTTTGTAAATTTAAGGAGGTTAACCATTTTTTTTAACATTTGCATAAGATTCTTTATCAGTGTGAACAAGTTGAATACATTAGTATAGAATATATTACCACTCCATTGTCTACAGATTTGTAAGTACAATTTATTTAATGACTTAATATTTCAAATAAATGAATAAGAGATAAGCACCAACATATGAAAGAATTATTTTACTAATTGCATGGTTCTTATGACTGCAGCCATTCTGCATGATCCAATTCTTCTATTTTAAGTCCTGTTTTATACAACACAGATAACTTAGAATCTGATTCAACTGAAGTATGGCTCACAAGTGATGTGCAAATTAACACATGCACAGTACATAACTTTTGAATTGGCTGTTATATTTAGAAAAACAAAATTAATATAGCACATAGTAAAAATTATGACTTTTTAGACTATGACCTCAGGGAAAAGTTGATTCCTCTATCAAGTTCCAAATTTCTCTGTTTTTTTTTTAATAATATTCTACCTTTAAGTTACAGTGCAATGCATGTGTTAAACATTAAAAATGAAGGTATGCAATGGTGAATTTATGTTGCTAAATGTCATTTAGAATTGTGTAATTGACAAATCAAAAAATAATGATTTAAGCACTACCTGTCACTGTGAGCAAAGATTGTTTCAGGTTGTTAAAATGCAATGATCACTTAAATGATGATGGAAGAGAAGAAAAAGATCTTACATTTGAAAATAACAGATCTAATACTACAATATTGTGCTTAGAAGTTAAAAGTATCGAATACTTTATAGCAGGCATTGGCATTGCTTGATTACTAGTGCACGAACTTAGTTGGTGAACATGCAATATTATTATGGCACTTAGTGAGCAGAAAATAAACTGTATACTAGATTACCATACAAATGCATGTAAAAAGGTTTATTGGCCATCAATAATCATATATTGATTACTCTCACTTTCAAGCTATTAATTTGCATATGAATGTAACTGAAAACAAGTAATCAATCTATATCATTTACACAACTATAGTATCTCCTGTAATGGTGTTATTTTTTTCAATAATTAAAAATTTGCCAAAACCTGTTATTTCTTTCCTATAAATTGATACATGAGATATGATTCACCTCGCCTGACCGTTTAATGTTGGTAGCAATAAGTTTCTTTAACTGCAGTTCCTGCTGCTTCATTTGCATTCCCGCTTATGGTAACATACAATCATATACCGCCCATGGTATAACTATGGCATTTAGTAGCTAGTCAGTCAGAAATATAAGCTTATTTACATATTCATGTATGAAAATTTGAACATAAGATGCCACAGCTATGGCTCAGTTTAAGGATATGTATTCTGCCATTCCAAGAAGCATTAGAACACATTTATCAACATGCAAAATAGAAAACACATTTTTAAAAGAAAGTTCCTTATGATAATCTTTGGAAAAACACAGCAGATTTCTACTTCTGTAATAATGCCATGAATAAACTTTTAACAAATTATTTTCAATATGTGATATATAAAATTGTAAAAATTACATTAACAGAAATGTGATTTCTGGATAACCATTCATCTCTATAGCCTTCTATTCAGTCCAACGAAACTAAGTCAAAGAGCTAAAATAAATGAGCTATTGTATATTCCAAATTGAGAGGAGAATATATAACAAAGGTATACAAGAGTCATGTTATTATTTATTAAAGATTCACAACTTCTTTATTCTGCATTTTAAAGTTGGTATTGCTAGTTAGGTACAGTGCTGTCTTTGTCTAATCAACACAAAGTTTTATCCAACTGAGTAATGGCAGTGGCAGAAGTGCAAAAAAGAACAATTATGCATAGGAATCACTCTAAAGTTAAGTTTACATGTTCAGAACAGCTTTCGAATTCTGAAAATTCAAGTCGTCCACAGTAGAAATACAGTGCAGTTTATTAGAAATTACAAGAATCATGTGGTATAATATTATACTGCCCTATTCAATAGTATAAAGTTGGGTGTTCGGGGACATGAAGATGCCCATCACAGTTTAGGAGCTGGGCAGCATGTGCATGTACTAGACAAACACATATTTTCAGGGGAATGATATGTTGAAGATTAACCAACAATGGACTTGTAGCAAAGTTAGACACTTTATCAAAGACACTGAAAAACCTGAGAAAAATTGCCAGCAGGTGGGTCTCTCACCATCATTCAGAAGTTAAAACAAAAAAGGGCTGTTTCTTGCATCACAATATTGCAACAGATGAAATGTGGGACTGCAGCCAATAGCCAGAATTGAAACACCAGTCAAAGAGAGAGCATCCAAATTTTCTACATCCAAAATATTGCAGCACTCTCCTAGCAATGTGAAAGTTATGCTTATTTTGCCAACGTCTGGCATGGAGTCGTGGTCACAAATGCTGCACTGAAAGATCAACTGCTAATGCAGCTGATTACATGAACTTTATCACATCATTCAGGACAAGAAGCCCAAATTTCTGTAAAGACAGCAAACTGTGTTGCATAACAATGCTGGCTGTCATGCAGCTACCACTTTTGCATTCTTCCTGCCGAGATGGGCTTGGGAGACACATCCATCATATTCTACTAATGATTTTGACTATTCTTTTGGAAGACAGAGTCATTGCAAAATGAAGATCCCCAACAAGATTATTCTAACACCAACAGAGTAGTCATTGCACTCTCTATTTTAACGCCCATTTTTACTACTGAGGCACCACAGACAGTGGACACTGATGATACATGAGATGAAATGATATTTTGGGAAAGCATTTTTTATTAAAGGAAGGAAACATTCCAGGCCTAAGTTTAGGGTGCCTCCCCAGCATTTGCCATTTATGAGGATTGAGGGAAACCTGGAAAAAACTCCAGTCAGGGAGGAGGATCCTGATGGGATTCGAACTCCAGACCTTCCTCACAAGTCTTCGCCTTTACGACCTTGGCCACCCGTGGCAGTCGCACTCTCTATGGAAAAACAAGAGTGCTAATGGCAATTAACAAAGTATTAAATAAAAACAAACATATTTACCATGGAAAGCATTCAAGACAAATTGGGAGGACAGAAAAATATCCATTACACATTGACCTTAATAGTCAATGAAGTATCACTAATACCAGAAGAAGCAAGTGCAGATATCTGATAAATGCAAACAATGCTTAAATTGTCTTTACAATGCAGATTCTGGCCTTAATATGAATTGAAAACGAAAACATCTTACAGCAATGTATTCACTTGGAACTTAACATGTTACTTTAGGAGAGATTTCCCTGAATATCTGTTAAATTAAATGTATTGCTATCTTAACTATGATCCCAATTTCTCTCCTCTATTCCTCATAAGTTCTGATGAAATCCCAGGAAAGCAAATCAAGAGTATGTTCATTAATATCTCAACAACAGTGAACACATTCATGGGACTTAATCATACACCTGTTGCTATTTGCACATTCTTTGTTCCTAAATGATGTAGTTGGATATATAATTATTGATCCTTACTCAGTGGCTGAAAGAACATTAATTACTGACCACAGTCAAATTCTAAATCATTATGAGCATAATAAATTTTAAAAAAAGTGCAAAAAACACAATAAATATCAAAAGAAAAACAAAATTACATATCAAGTGTTCCAATAAATTTGTGGTATTGACACTCTTGACAGAACATTTGTCATGCCAGATATTAATGGAACAGAACAATTGATTTTATTATAAATTAATACTACAAAATACAAATGTTAAATTTTCAAATGCTTTTTCATACTAAACAAACAAATGTTGAAGCAAACACTCTCATTCATTATTTTTGGCACTTGCTTATGAAAATTAAGCAAAATATTGACTGCAGTTTCCTTTAAAATTAAATGCTATATTGTGCTCATGTCCACTTGCAACTCTCCACAAGAGTGCAAGCAGGCCTTCTATCTACTCCTTCCCCTACCAAGAATTTCCCAGAGATTCCATCGCATAAAGTCAAGAGATTGGTGACTAATAATGATTGTGTTCTAGATCATATCTATATTATATCTTAGGAAACACAAGTGCATATCATAATTGAATTTGGCTGATAAGAGATAAAATTAAATTATTAGTTGATAGCTCAACACCTATTTATAACTCATAATAATGACATTCAATTTCTTAGCTCCACTTTTATATCCCTGAAGATAGCATCATTCAAAAATTGAAATCTTTCTTTCTATTACATACATTAATTAGAATACTGCTCCTTTGTACATGAACACAAAAAACTTAATCTTTCTATTATAGTAATTTTATATGGTTTTATAGACTTTTGAACTGAAACACCTACTTTTGTGAAATTCTGAAAAGAAATTTTGGGAATTTAATGAAGTGGAGTGCTACCTCAAATAATGTTGCAAGAGCCAAATTTTATGAAATATAGATTTTGGTGAAGTAGCATTGTATACTCTTGAATAATGTTATAAGTGCCAAGTTTTAGAATGTAGATTTTACTACTACAATACTGAGTATGCAATACTATACCATCCAAAATATAAATTTATATAATTTGCAATTATAACATTATATTCAAGAAAGATCTTCAAAGAATGTCATCCAAAGTCTCCTAATGTACACTTTTTACTATTATTTACGTTTTATCTTACATGTTTTCAATCCCTGAAATATACGGTCATTTACTTATATGATGACCATTATGGCAGTAGGGGACTGCATCAGCCAATAAGTTATTGCTCAAGGTCAGCTACACAAGTTAGACAGGTGGGTTTTTTCATACTGCAATGCTGGCCTACACTCAGTGGGCATTGATTAAAAAATGAAAGAAGTAATACTTGTAAAGTACAGTAAAGTGTGCTAAGAATACTAAATGGCAAATACCAAGCCTTATTATTCTATTTTATTCCATAACAAATATTATTTATTATTTGCATGTACCAGGTGCTTGTACTGTCAGGAAATACCTGACAAAAAATTTCCAGATGATTGAAATTTAATCATGTGATTCATAAATTAGTAGTATTCACACACTTTAGATGAACTAAAAGATAACATATGTCAAGGGATCAATTTAATTTCTCAAAGAGAATTAAGAAGGCTAATTTCATAATCAGGTGTCAGAAATGTGTTTATGAAGGCAGGTAGTTTCAGCATTTCCTTGTACGACATGGATGAGTACATAAGTTTCAGTGCATTACAATTTTAAGACTGCCACTACAGTGCGATTCTTGTGTTGCCTTTCCAATGTCTTTAGTGTAGCCTGAGTGATCATGGACGATGGCTATCAACTGATACAGTTCCCCATCATGTCTGTCATCAGATAATTGGATAACCCAATATATTCACTAATTCATGTATCATGGAATGTGTAAACCCTCACCAAGGAACTTTAAACAGTTTCTTAACTTCTTGCGGTTATTATCAAACACATACTTTTTGAAGAATGAAGCACTTAAATTCAGCATCTTGCTTTGATCACAATACTCCAATGCAGCAAAAAAATTTAAATGTTCACTCTTGCTCACATAAAGTCTGCTAAATAATATGGCAAGGGCAGGGTTGTCATCAAGAGTGCATTACCAACAGTTTATATTTAGTAATCAGACTTACGTTTAGAAGCAATCTGAGATGCCTGCTGTTCATCAGACTTCAGTTCTGGGGAGCCACTCTCCTTGGACTGCTGGGTTGTTTCTGATGATGCTGAGGTATGTGTATGCAGTGATCGGTCCCAATCCACATCATGGCCAATGGTGCTGTACCCAGCTGCAGCTAGGTGTGACTTGTCCCTCTCGAACCGTTGTGACACTGTGTACAGGGGACCAACCTCATCAAACTGAGGTTCTGAGTTGATGTTGTAGTCACCACGCATGTACTCCTCACGTGTGCGATCACGCAGATAATCACTGAAATAATTTTTCATGAGAAAGAAAATGGAATCATACCGTAATGTAAGGATCCCCAGTCTATTGTCTGCTGGCTCGAGTTCCATCCAACAGCTTCTTCACAACCATCTCTGCATGCACAAACAAAACAATTAAATACACATATATGTATGCTTATTATTCAGGAAGAACTGTATCAAGAACTTGCTGAATACCTCTTTTTATAATGCAAGCAGCATTAATATTATGTAGAATGGTTAATTTCTCTGAGAGAAGATATTGAGACACTATAAGTGCATTTTTACAAACATGTGGGCTGCTAGAGGTATTTTGCATATTTTTCTATTGTATCAAAACAATGATTCCCTAATCCTTTATAAAAAAAAAAGCCACTAAGAAAAAACAATTAATACAGTACAAATTGATACATATATGAGGATTACCCTCGTGTTTTTACAAAAACTAGGAAAGAAAAAACATTTTTTGGAACAAACTGTTTTATTACTTTTCAAAATATTTGACTTTAATATTTATAAACATTTGCACACATTAAACCAATTCTCAAAACATTTTGCCACTATGAAGTTGGTAACTTAAAAATGTGGTTTTTAAAGGGTTTGACAGCTTCTTGAAGTGATTAAAATCACTGTCTACACATTTTTTGTTTGACATTCGGGCACAAATATGATGTTAGGCAATAAATTAGGTGAATATGGGCAATGACATTAATTCAATTTTTTCTTTTTCATATAATCAATTGTTTGACATGCTGTGTGATAGTTGGCACTGTCATGATGAAAAATTATGCAATATTTTTGTTGTTTTTCCTGATTTCGTTGATGACTTATGGCAAACAAATTATTGTATACCATTCAGCATTAACTGTTCTTCGATCCTCTAAAGAAATGGTTGCAGCATGTCTAGTAAAACCGAAGAAACAAACGATCATTTTCTTGGAAGTGCTTTGTGAATGAACAACTTTTTTGGGGATTTGGTTCATCTTGCAACACCCAAACAGTAGATTGTTGCTTCATTTTCGGTTCATACAAATATATCCAAGTTTCATCACCTGCCACAGTGTTGTATACAGATTTTGCAGTTCCTCAGTGGAATTTTTTGAGCGTTTCATTACACCAATTATCACAAGCATTTTTAGCTTTGGTCAAATTATGCAGAATCCATCGGGAACAAACCTTTTTCACAGCAAAATGTTCATACAAAATCGAATGTACTGCAGTCTTTGATATGCATGAAGATGCCTCTAACTTACTGTAAGTCACATGCAGATCATCTTCAATAATGTTGTGAACAGCATCGATATTACTTGGAATGATAACTGATTTTGGTCAACCTTCATGAAATTCATCACTGATGGACACACAACCATGACAAAATTCTGCAAATCAACTGTAAACAGTCTTCTTTTCTGCAGATGCTGCATTACTAAAAGTTGAAAAAAGCAATTCCATACATTGCTGGTGAGGTAGGTAGGCCTTTACTAAAATCATAAAAAAATTATCCAAAGAAAATCTTCATGTGGAATTTCCATTTTTTTTTTTTTTTGGCAAAATTGCTTTGTTTAAATGCTTACTGTAAACAAACTACTCAATCAATTTCTAACCTGCAACTGCTTTTACAATAACAAATGTCAACTGTGGCAAAAATAGTATTGACATATCTCAACAGCACACCAGAGTGGTCATTTGTAAAAATTTAAAAGGTGACCCTTGTACTGTGCACATCTTTATGAAAACAAATGATGGTAGACTCAAAACTTAAACTACAAATTGACAACCCTACTTATCAGCAGATAATAATATGCATGCCAAAATAGTTTTATGATTGAATCACTGTGTGCTCCATAGTATGTGAGTTGCTGCAGCTGGCAGACACATTCATATGCAAAGGAAAGGGTAATTTTTTAAACTTTCATCACAGCAAAAGCCCTAAATAGTTCCATCCTTGCTGTACATATAATCTACTCTTCCCATTTAGATCTCTTGCACTCACTATGAGGGTGGTCCATAAGTTTCCAACCTAACCATTTTCCAGGTATGATAAAAGACAAAAATTACATTTCACTTTTCAATATACTTACTCTTTATTGCAATATATTTCTCACATCTTTGAATCAACATTTCAATCCAACCCCACCCCTCCCCCCAAATAGTCAGAAGTCTGCTAAATTAGCATAAACAGCTTCCATCACTTCTTCTTCACACTTAAACTTCCTTCCTCGAAGTTGAGTTTTGAGATGAGGAAATAGTCACTGGGAGCTAGATCTGTGCTTTATGGTGGATCTACTTTACAGCTTCCTTTACAACAAGAGCTGTGTACACAGGCTCGTCATGAAGAAGGCACACACCACCACTCAGCTTTCCTTGTTTTTTCTCTTTGATGGAAGCACGTATTCTGTGCAGTAGGACAGCATATTACTCCCAATTTAATGTGGTGTTCCTCTCCTTGAAGTCAATGAAGAGTATTCCTTCACAGTCCCAAAAGATTGTGGCCATGAGCTTCTTGGTGAATGAGTGACCCTGGCCATTAAAGGCAGTGCTTCGCCAGGTTTAGCCATTCCATTGATTCTCTTTTGGACAAGGGATCATAGTAGAGGACCATAGTTTCACCTCCTGCAACAATGGTTTGCAGAACTTCTCTCCCTTGCCACAGTAGAGCTCCAAAAATGCCTGACAACAGATGACTCATTGCTGCTTTTGGACTGAGTAAAGAAGTCTAGGCACCCATCTTGCACTAACTTCATTCATATTTAAAACTTCATGAACAATTCGAAGGACTGTTGTTTTAGAAAGGCCCAACCTTGCAGCTATTTCTGCACCTTTGAGCCGCCGGTCTTCCATAATTTCTCCTTCCACAAAAGCGATGCTTTCAGGAGCCAACCTGCAAGCTCTTCGTCTTCAATGCTTTCTCAACCCATTAGAAAAAGTTTGGTCCATTCTTTTAATGTACAATACAAAGGGGATGTTTCCCCATATACACCATCCAATCGCTTTTTAATTTCATTTGGAGTAAATCCTTCTTTTGTGAAGAACTTAATAACAGCTTGATACTCCCATTTTGAACATGTCATAATCCTCTATATATAGCCTTCTTTGTGCAACTATATCTGAACAACTGAACACAGCAGAATGGAAGTTACAGCTGCAATTATTTACTTAATAGGTAAGGTATGACACCAGATAAGGGTTTTGTGAAGGCGATAATCCTTATCAACAAGGCCAGAAACTTATGGACCTACCCTCGTAAGTTGGGACTAGTTTCATGAGTCACTTGCTCACATTGTCAACCAAATAACGACTGGTTCGTCAATATCTTCTGTTTGTAAGATACTTCTTAAAAATGCATCAATGCACATGTCATTAAATGTAGCCTTGAAAACCAAAACATTTCATTCTCATTTGCTTAGTATACCACAAAACATGGTCATCTCATAGCAGATGCTGAGTTGTGTGCCATTTGAATGGAGCCAGTGAATAGCTATATGCACTTTAACATGTGTTCTTAATATGCATGCCACATCTCTAGTGCCTGTGCAAGGTTCTATGGTAACACTTCTCTCATCATACTCATTTTCTATGGATCCCTTTGCCATATCTACTATAATATGTAAGTCTACTATATCTACTATAATATGACATATGAATCATGAATAACTGCATTTCATTCACTACTATGACACACTGCAAATAATGCTGTTTGTACCCTGAGCACTGCAGTCCTCACTCAACATCAATACATAGCCTTCCACTTCACCATGTGCTTTAGATTAGAGCTAATTTTTACAAAATCTTATGATATGCAACCCAAACAATTGCAGAGTATGTATCCAAAGCAATCAGAATATATATTCACATGTTTGGAAAAGCTGTTATATGATCGCATGTATTTTAAAATGGAACACTATTTAAGTATTTTTGTATGATAATTTGAGTTTACAAAAATAACCTCTTTTGTTCTCTAAGATAATGTTGGATGTTCCTCAAACATGGCTAATGTAGAGGTTTGGTTAGTGTTAGGGAAAGTAAGCAAGAGGGGAAAGATTTAGAGTATTAAAATTTTGGTTAGAACACAACTTCTTTATTTTGGTTTTGATATTTTAATGGCAACCATTCCTTTCTTATAAATATCACTCAGAATATTGATTGGTTATTCTAAAGGACCAGAAAAATTTAAAATAAAAATTAAACTAATGGTCTGATTCATGGCACAATATTAAATTTAATTTTATTCAACATCTTTATAAATAACATACCATTAAGAACAATGATGTCAGTCATTTATACTAAGAGGCCTGCATTTATAGATAGGTGAGAACATTAAGAACCAAAATCAAACCAGAATGCCAGAATGATTACAGAAGCAATAAGAACCTTCATCTCAGCATTACTTGCAGAATAAAATAAACCTATGGCAGTAGACTATAAACTAAAAAATTTGAAAGTTTTTAATAAATCTAGTCTTAATTGGAGTGAATGTTATTGTGTTAATGTACACAGCAAGCTAAAAAAAATTAAGAACTACAAGTATTAAATAAATAATATTTTTCAGGGATGTATACATGGTTAAAAAAAAAAAGACATTCTGCTCCAGGAATACGCTTTATTTTTTATTTTATTTATTTTTCAATTTTTTGCTTATTGTCACTTTGATTACATTGTCTGTAGATTGTGGGCTGAATACTATAAGTGTAAGTCTGGAAGAAAGAATGAAATGAATTAATGATAGATCAAATGAGCTTGGAGTCCTTGGTGCCTTAGAGCTATCTGGCATTCATCTTTGAAGGAAAAACTAAAAAAAAAAAAAAATAAAATAAAATAAACTTACCCAGACAGCTCGATCTGACCAGAATTCAAACCCAGGACCTCCAGATTAATAGTTGTATATGCTATCACTAGACCAAAGATGCAGTAAAAATTTGGTTTTAATACACTGATTAGAAGCCTTATATAAAAATCTAAGGGTTCAAAATAAAATACTAGAAGAAATGCTGTTTCCAAGGTAATGCATTCCATTTAGTTACATTAAAGGGAATTTTCTAATAATTACTATCATTTTCCTGGCATTTGGTGAAAATAATGCAGTGATATCATTGTATTTGTATTTGTCTAGCTCCTTGCATTGCTGGAGGTGACATGTTTGGTTTGGAGAATAATATTAGATTGCTTGCAAGTGTAATGCTACATGACCTACCAAAAAAGACAAAACAAAGTTAACATGTGCAATAGAAGATATTCCTCTTTGGTGCAAATTTTAATTCCACAAAATCAATGAATGACAAAAAAATATTCACTAAACATTTCTTTGAACATGAAACTTTATGGCATGTTCTATCATCAAGTATTCAATAATGCAGTATTTTCTTATTAGCATACATATGTATGTTTGTTTAAGACTGAGAGTGAAAGAAAAGGCTCCAAGACCTAACTCTGCCAGTATAATTAAATTAAATTAAACTTTTGCTTATGTAAATTGCTTTGAAGCTTTATAGGGTGCACATTTTATTTGTACAAGTAGCTCAGAATTTATAACTAGCATAGAGCAATTGAAAATAAAGATCCTTACCGGAAACATCACAAGAAAATTGATAAGTGGGAGAAATACAATGACAATTTCCTTAGAACAAGTTTAGACTTAAGGCAAACATCGATACAGGTAGCAATACATTGTGATTCAGCGAGGCATAATTGTAAGTTGATTTTGGGATTGACGATATTCAAGAAATATAATATAATCAAACTGAATAACAATATTTGACTGAAACAAAGAGAACATTCACCTAAATTCCTAGGAGAATTTAAAAGCAGAAAAGAAACCAGAGAAATATGGTTCACAGATAAAAAAATATTCACCACAGAAGCACCAATAAACATCCAGAATGACAGAGTTTTTGCTATCGTTTGAAACAAAAAATAAATAAATAAATAAATAAATAAATAAATGTAGAGTTTAATGCAATAATGCAAGAACAATGCAATGGTTTCTAAAAAGGTTTTACATAAAAGGAAAACAACCTGACATTTATCAGGCAGAAGGACCATAACTTGTAATGATGTTTTTTTATGATCATGGCATTGTGGCCTTAAGATCTATTATGTACATATGCTTATAAACTGATGTATAGAATCATGATGTCAGATGCTCTTGTAAGAGTCTATTGGCTGCAATAAATTATTATTAATTTAGGAAGTTTGCTCTTTCTGTTAACATAACTATTTTATGAAAATTTAATATTTTCAAAGTTATAGGCATTTATACTTTGTACCTTTAATTTTTTTTTCCACCACTGCGTATATGTAACATACTACAGTAGTTTTCTTGTAAATACACGTCATTAACCAGTGCATAATATATCTAAAGAGAGCTTAAAAGAAATAAAATAAATACAGCTGCAAGCACAGAAAAATAAAAATACATTTAATAATAGATGTCATCACGAGCTAAGGCAAAGGAATTGGATAAATACCAATATATCCACTAAAATATTTAATAGGTATAATAAATATGTTTCAAATCACAGTGATCGCAGCCTTTTCTGATAAACATAGGATCAGCCGATTCATAGGCAAATGTTTCTCTGACTAGGCTTAGCAGTATTATAGGTGAACATTTCCCTGATTAGATCAGCAGAATGGGTATAAGCAAGCATCTCTCAGCTAAGCCAATAGAATTATAGGTTAATGTTTGGGAGGCCAACACAATACAAAATATGTAAAACTCTCAATTTTCATCTATTGGATGTACTGTGTCAACATTTCAATATAATTGGAGAGCACAATTTGGAAACTGAGCAGCAGAGACCACACATGAAAAAACTGAGTTGGAGTCATTCAACTCAGTCTTGATGGCACTTTATATTTAAAGGTGGTAGGTATTGTTATGTTTTTGTTCTTCATGGTCTTTTAAGTTGATCATTTCCTTGTCAGAAGATAATACTTGGAGATTCAACTGACACATCTCCTGAAGGTACACAAACCATTCAGGGGCTTAGGTTCGCACTTTTGAACTTTATTTATTTGTACAAGAGTTATGCTTTAACAATGGAAATAAGCATGTAAGCTACGTTCACCTATCATATTTTGTAAATGACATTATTAGTGTCAGTTTTGGCTTAACTACCTAGAGTGTGGCAATAGTTTCAAAGACCTTAACTTATATTCCTTCCCATCATCATACAGTTTCAATTATGGTAATGACATGTTGGTGGGGTACTGCTAACTGTTCTGTTTTTGGAGGGCTAGGGTTTAGATCTTGGTGCTTTATCATATGTCTAAAGTATAACCATGACAATATCAAGTATTGTCCCCATCAATATGAATATCCACTTTCATTCAAATTGAGTTGGTAGACTGCCACAGGTGGCTGAGGTCGTTACAGCACGGACTCATGAGCGGGGGTCTGGGGTTTGAATCCCATCAGGACCGTCCTCCCTGACTGAGGTTTTTTTCTGGTTTTCCTCAGTCCTCATAAATGGCAAATGCAGGGGAGGTACCCTAAACTTAGGCCTGGAACACTTCTTTCCTTAAAAAAAAAATATCCTTTCCCAATATATCATTTCATCTCATGCATCATCAGTGTCCACCGCCTGTGGTGCCTCAGCAGTAAAAATGGGCATTAAATGCTAATCAAAAAAAAAAAAAAAAAAAAAAAAAAAAAAAAAAAAAAGTTGGTAGGGTAATATAAGGCTCCCAATTCTCATTCTTAGGTTCCCAAACAAAGTATGGAACCAGAATGGAATTTTTGTACAACTGATTAATCATACCATTAATTTCTTTAGGCCTTCTAACTGTGCTAACCTACAATGTTCTAACCTGGAACTCCATGTAATTTAGAATCATTATGCTACAATTTTTTTATTTATTACTGTGTGCTTGCTATACAGGTTGTAGTACAATCACTGGGATGCTGCCTTATATTATACCTTATATGAGAACAGCCTGAGAAGTCATCAGCCTCCACAACAGATGGTCATGCAGTTGGAAAGATAATTTTTTCATTTGTACACCCGTATTAAACTTCATTTCAACTATCAATTATTGTTTCAAATAGTTTATTTAATACAGCTTTATAAACAGAACAAGTTGGGGTGTTCCATAAAATGGATTAAACTGAATAATGTATAGCAAAAAAGTTCCTTGAAAAATATATTTTAATGCCAAAGGAAATTCACACCAAACTTTATAAATGTCAATAGGGAGTTTATTCCTTCATATTCAATAGTTATAAAAGTAACTACTAAATTGAAACATGGCCACACCAGTTTTTAAGATTACCTGCATGAAGGATGTTCAAAAAGTGCATTAGCAGCAGAATTAATTGAAGAAATATATGAAACTATATTGGATGACAACATGATAAAGTAAACATGAAAATGCCAAGACTATAAGCATTTGAAAGGAATGTGTAGTTTACATGAAGAATTGCATTTGTAAAAGTTTTATGCAAGATGTTTGCTGCAATTACTAACAGCAGATTAAAATTGCATTCAATAAAAATACTGTGCGATCAGTGATGCTTTCCCTTATGGGGTTTTTCCTATGAGGGAACTGCCCGTTTATTTTCTTAGCCTTGGAGGGGTAGCATGCTTGCTTACTTGTTGACCTTGCTGACTGGTGAGTCGTAGTGCAGCTGTTCCCAGGTGTGTGCTATATTGTTCCTTTCTTAATTCAACAGTATACATAAAGTATATTATGCTTCAAGTGTTTACAATGGCACAGCATGTCTTTATGTAAAGTTTATATGTTAACTCAGTGGTGAACAAATCATAGGATCCATTTTTTTTAATATACAGGTGATTCTGTTACTTATATGGATACAATACTAACCCCCCCTTTTTTTTTTCAGAGAACCAATTGACAGGGAGTGCGACCATGCACATTTTTCAACAGAACTCTGCCACTGCCCCACTGCGAATAATGCTATGAACGTAATCTACAATGTGTTTCACAAGACAGAGTTATTAGTAAAAATTTGTGTTCCTCGGTTCCCCAATTTAACAGCTTGCAGTTATTATCCCTGGGATAAATTAAAATAAACCCTCACACTATACAAGAACTCAAAGACAATATTCATCAGGAAATTGTCTGCAATTTTCAAAATGAACAGTTAGAAGGCCTAAAGAGATGTAAGTGATGAATAATTTCCTAAAGGGATACCAAAAATGTGTGGAGAATGAATGTGGGCAATTTCAACATTTCATTTGACCGCCATAGGTGGCCGAGGTCATTAAGGTGCGGACTTGTGAGCGGGAGGTCCGAGATTCTATTCCTACCAGAACAATCCTCCCTGACTTACTTTTTTCCTTAATTCTCACAAATTCCTATTAAAAAAATCCTTTTCTAATATATCATTGCATCTCATGTATCATTAGTGTCCACTACCTGTGATGCCCCAGTAGTTGAAATGGATGTCAAACACTATTAAAAAAAGAGTTCATTTAGTAATTTGGTTAGTAATGAACCTCTTAAACTGGTTTGTTTATTGTTGTATAGTGGATTGTTTTATTGTTTTCCCATTCCACTAATCACCGAGACCTGGCTGGATGGCTAATCACCTATGTGGTCGCCTATAGGCAAAACACTCCAAGGGGGGGGGGAAAGAAAAAACAATTGATCACACTGTATTACAACAGTATTTGGAGGGTTTTAAAAACAACAGAACTGATTTTAGGACTCTAAATTTGGATCCATTATCACACATCAGAATTGAAACAGCAGCCAAAATGGCAGACAGAAGCCAGTAGCTCAGCAGAAAAGAAAACACCTTTGGTTCCATTTGTAGTAAAGATTAAGGCATCAATCTCTAGAGATATAAAGGAATATTTATAATAAATTAATCTTCAGAAGGATTAAACTACAATTGGAGAGTATTATTCCAATCTTTTAAACCAAGTAGATGAAAAATTTACAAGAAAAGACCTGGTTTGCAGAAGAAAAAATAAACTTTCATCAAGACCTGTTCACAAAAGTGTTTTAGGGATAGGAAAATTATGAAATTTGGCAAATGAATTGTTATAGTCCCCACCCTACACCCAATACCCAGATTTGGCTCCCTGACTTTCACCTGTTCCCAAATTTCAAATTTTCCTACTGGTCAGTGGCTTACATAAAATTATCAGGCAATTGCAGCTGTAGAGGAGAATTTTGCAGTTCTGGAAAACCACTATAGAGATGGATAATGGCATTGGAGCATCATCAAAATAAACACATTGTCATTAAGGGAGATTATGTTGCCAAATAATAGTAATATTAGCTTAAAAGTTGATTTCTAAATTATTAGTCTGAGAATTTCTCAGACCACTCTCGTATATAGTTGTAACATTTTACCTAATATAGCATTTTCAAATATTTTATCTGCTGGGTATTTTATACTTGTTTTCACTATGTTGATTCCTAAATATATTAGAATTGGAATAACATAGCTTTGATTATATGTCTACATAAACATAAAGAATAGAGAGTCTTTCAAAATAATTATCCTAATACCAAATGAATATAATTCAGCATCACAATTTAATTTTGCATACATCAAATGACAAAGGAACTCTTCAAGTTTAGACAGTCTGGAAAAACTGTCCATATTTAAATTTACATTTTAAGTGCTTTATGTAACTTTCCCTGGTTACACAAGCAACATCTAGTCAATAGTCCAGTTCGTGTTATACTCCCTTCAGCACATTCACATTCACTGACACAGTGGTGACAATGGGAATTCCCAGTTCATGATGGTTATGGCCAATGGTGATATGTACACAGAATCCTTGACATGCTCCCAAAGAATAAACTCATATGGTATTTAGATCTGGTTGCAGATGCACAATATCCTGATTACCAATTCCATTTTGAAAATAGCAGCACACAGAATGCCTTTGACTAGTTGGTTAGATTTTATTACATTCCAGTTAAAACTAGCTCAACAATATTTAATAGATGTCAGTAGAGTTATAGGTATCTATCACATAGCAATGCTTAACGACAAATCGTGATAACTGTCTTACCTTGGAAAGATATGTCATTTGATGTATGCAAAATAAATATATGGGTGATAGGAGTGGGAGTACATTTGAAATAAAGACAATCATTTTTAAAGATTTTGTATTATCCAGCATTTTATATATAAAACTCATATTCCATATGTATAAGATCAGTTTCACAAGAGTTCAGAAAAATAAAAATGAATAATTCTACATAAATGACATTAAAATAAATAAAGTTATAGAAATAATATTGCACCTTTGTACACCTCTCACCTATATTGTTCCACTAAATACTCAGGAGTTTGTGGATAAACTCTGCTTCTGGGGTACTCAACAGGAATTACTGTTATATAGTTCTGACTGTTGTCTGCTTGATGATTGTCCATGCTCCGATGTTCATTTGCTGACATGGTAACCAATCGAATAGTCTGAAATTGTTAACAGTATAAGTTACATGTAAATTACCTTGTTATATTTAATATGATTTGCATTTTGAAATGCGCAACAATAGCTATATGAAAACTGCCATAATTAGAATTTTGCAATGACTATCTAGTATGAAATAGCATCGAATAAGAATGCAACATTTTTTCACATTTGCCGGTTTATTTTGAAATATATATTTTATATGCAATATCTTTGAACCTTCATATGCCATCTCATTTAATTTCACTCTTCTACTAGGTGGTAATGATGAAGTTTGCTTTCAATTGAAGTTGCCCCATGAATAGATAAGAAGAAAAATGTGCATTTCATATTTTGACATTACTCAGAGTATGGAAACCATAAAGTGTAGAATGCAATAAGTAAAGTATTATTGCTCATATTTCATAGTATTTTGTGAAAAATTTTATATTTTGAAGAAATGTATTTTTAAAACTCATTGTAAGTTGTCTTAATACAATTTCAGATTTTCTTTATTTTCATCTCTCCTCTCTCCCTTTTATAACATTCTTCAGTAAATTCACCAACATATGTGAAAAACCCAAATGGTATAAGTTCTTTCAGTTCTGACTCATATATTATATTCTTGCTATTCACTTCTCACCATTGTTGCACTAAGCTGCAAGGAGTAACTAAGCCTTGGACATGCTGATAAGCTTCAGAGACAGTAGGTCTGAGCCTCAATGTTTTTTAAATGCCCAATTCACGATCGAAACGTGTATAATAATATTCTGAATTGAGATTTCTGAAATGTACTTCTGCATTATTTAAAAAATGATTAGAAATCTTTGAATTTCATTTCTTAAAGTTGTTGAAAAATTTGGCTCTATCTAGGAAGGACCGATCATAACTCTATCAAAAGCAAATCTCACAACAAATGCTACCATACATTCTGGTAAGTGGTAAATCAGAAATACCAGAGCCAGTATACAGTACAGACTTTCACTTCAAATCCTGTCTCCTACATTATTTTGTTTAACATGGTCAAACCTCATCAAGATGCCAAATGAAAGAATAAGAGATTCGCGTTCAAGTTTCAAATGCTAGACAACAAATTGGAAAATCAAATATATGCACAAATGCTGTAATACAGAAGTAAATAAATGTATTTTTTTATTTTGTGAATATTAATGAAAGTTATTCTAATGGAAAATACATCCTTCTAATTTGCCAGTGTTACTTTATGCCACAGCATTACATCATCACATTGTATATCATTGCTAAAATTTAAAAAAAAATGGATTTTTATAATGCCTAAATAATGAAAACATTTTTGAACAAAATTTACATTCTTGTATATTTTACATGTGGTTCTTAACAGATGTTACAGTGAAATGCTGTGATGTAAGAACAATGTGTATGAAATGACAAATTACTATTATGAAATCACTCATCGCTAATTTTGTTCCACACTTGGACATGTTTCAAAGGTATTTGCCTCCATCTTCAGCTTGACTCAAATTTATTTCTTAATAATAATTTGTCATATTATCTGTGAAAATCCCCGATACAAAATAAAAGCCTATATGAAGTTTGTTATATTGGGACTAAAGGAAACAATGATTAGAGAAAATTCATTGCTCATTCAGTACTATCATTATGACTATAACAATAAAAAATATTCAATTAAGTGTACTTACGAAGCTGTTGACAATGGAGTGGTATATATATAAACAAAGTAATACAGTTTTTTTCACACTAACTCCATTCACTTACATAAAATTTGGAACATATGTAAGTGAATGGAGTTAGTGTGAAAAAAACTGTATTACTTTGTTTATATAAATAAAAAATATGTTTTAAGAGCAACATCATCTATAACAACCTTATTTAAATGTGACTGTTTCTCAAAATGGAGGTGTAATGCTAATTATAATACTTACATTGCAGTCGTTCTCCCACATAGCTTTGGTTCAATATTGCTGCCTACTCTATTTCCAGATCTCTGTAAAAATTAATGCATAAATCAATCAATCGATTAAAGTTACCTTTAATATTAATGTTTTAACTGTGCATATGTTTAAAACATCCCTGTAACAAACTGACCTTCAATACAATTTGCATGGGCATGATTAGCAATACAAAGGAAGTCACACTTCATGGCCTTTATACATCAGTACCAATGAACAAAAGATTCAGAAACCAGAACTATCCCCACAGTTACTTTGTAGGCAGAGAGTTCATAACATATATAAATAATTTTTAATTTATTTTTCTGTTCAAGTGTTTTGATATTCCATATTAACTCCATAGATTTTTTAAAACAGTGTATAGGATGAATAATATTGAAAATCAACTCAGGCTCCAATAGCAGCCTTAGGTATATAATATTTGATTTTTCTGAATGAAGAAAACAACAGAAAAACCCAATAAAACCAAGCTGTTCCTGTCCAGACCATGAGCTGATATGCATATACTCTATGCCTTTAAGTGGAAAGGATGCTGAGAATATACTTTTCAACAGCCAAACCAGCATCCTGTTTGATACGTTTTGTTGGTATTTTCCTGAACCTAAAAAAATATGTCTAGTTACTTCCAGCCCATTTGTGTCAAATTTCTTTTATTGATCTGAAAAACTAGTGACAAAAAATAAAGAATGTTAAAGGTTCCCAACCTAAAAAAAAGAAAGAAAGTAAACAAACAGTAGAATATGGAATTAGTGACAAAGTAAAAGAATAATAGAAAAATATGTGCTGAATGAAGGTTATGCATTCAATATCTCCATTATATGACCAGAAATATTCAGACTGACTTTTGGCACCATTTATTACAAATGGATATGAATGGCTTGATACAATTATGATTCAAACCTGTCCTCTGCTGATTTGGACGTATGAGTTTATCAAAAGCTGAAATGATTAAGAACAAATGGCTTGATACAATTATGATTCAAACATGTCCTCTGCTGATTTGGACCACTGAGTTTACCAAAAGCTGAAATGGTTAAGAACAAATCGCTTCCATACCACCTATAAAGAACTAGTTTGTTCCATTTCTTCATTGACAGATCAGTGAAAATGGGTGTATAACGAATTAATATATCTATCACATTTTATTCCCAGATTTTTAAGGAGCCTATTGTAACAAAAATCCCCTTTTCATTGCTTATACCAAACCTAGTCACTCTATATGAGCATTCACCTCACTAACTGAAATGTTATCTTGCTGTCACACAATTAAGTTATAAATTAGCTTGTAGCAAATCAAAAGACAATATATCCCACAATCCATGATATTCTCTATGTGCACTATATCTAATAATCTGGACCTCAACAGAAAATTGGCATTAGCAAATCATCCAAACAGTAAAGGAAGTGAAAATGGAACTCAAACTGACTTTGTATTGTTTGCAAAGCCTGTACCATGCTGATTGAGCTTAACTAACAATAAATGATTGTCTAACATAAGCTTAACTAATATAATCAAAAGTGTCCATGGTTCAGGATTGCAAAGCTTTGCTGCCTTTCTCTGCAACCAATTTCTTCCACAATTAACTTTAGAAATAGTTGTCTATCAGCCTTCAGTGTATATCAGCACTGCACACATCTGGGCATGCACAAATTTATGATAATTGTAGCCTTAACCCATGTAGAATCATTCACAACATATTCATGCATGGAATGTTATGGAGCAGATAGTAAAATTTTTATCAATGGGGTTAAAAATCATAAACTGAAATTACATAAACTGCACAACTATGTCAGAACAAAAAAAAAGGAAGTGACATGGGAATTAAAGCAACATTGTTTGGTTAAATCTAAACTATGTTAACTGAGCTAAAAATGCAAGAATGATTGCCTTCTGATAAGCTTACACAACCAAAACTAAACTATACTCTTATCAGTGATATATCTACTCCTAAACAGCGATGCTCATATCTTTGCCTTCTGTCAAGGTGCCTACAGTTGACCAGGACATTTTGAGTCAATCATTTTGTACATCTTTGAATAAACACTGATTCATTCATGCAAGCAGCAGGGGAAAGCATGCCTCAATGAATCATGATCATGTAGTGAAATAAAGTTACCCTCTCCATACAGCAACTACTACTTCACTCTCCCAACAGCTAACAATGGCACGATATCACCAGAAAAAAGATTAATTACTTAAATTGTGACTGGCTAACATTATATAGCATAACTATGTTACACTCATTATATATAAGTAAAATAGGCATTAAAATATGCCAAACACTATTATTACCCATCTACAATAGTAGATAATAGTATCTTAATACAATGAATGACCTTCGTTAAAGAATGATACTGAATTCATGTAGACTTGACCATTATGATAAATTGGCACCAAATTTGCTACAGTATGTATATTGATAAGAATGTATAATCATAATTGCATAACACCTTCCTGTGAGAAGCTATAGAGATATGGAGGTAATATCAAGATATTTCTAAAGCAGTTTAGAAATAACAAAATAAATGATCAATTTAGCAATTATCAAAAAAGTATGCTATTCCAAAGACAACAATGGGAGAACCCATTTCAAGATGATGTGTTAGAAAGCATGAAAAATTCCCAGTCTTCTCTGAACAACATGAAGAGAAAAATACTAGACCATTTGTTACTTACATCTGAATGGAATTTTCATTTTTCAAAATTTGATCTCAGAGTTCTGCAAAACATTATCAAGACAAATGTGCTAAGGCAACTGAAATTTTTCAAAAATAATTTCTTGAAGACTGGGTAAAAAGTCTCATTAGCAGAAACTCTATCATGTCTAGAAAAATTGTCCTGATTTTATTAAACAACAACAACAACAACAACAACAACAATAATAATAATAATAATAATAATAATAATAATAATAAATAGCTAAAATAAAATTTTACCTTTCCCAAATATTTCCTTGAAAAAAATATTAATTTTTTATTAGATATATAGTGACAACTCAAACCCTGTTCAGCTTTGGTTTTATGCATAAAGGATTTTACAGTCATAATTTTTTAGTCAAAATAATGAATTCAAACCAATTGCCACTACTCCATTAGAAATTAGTAATATCATTAGAAAACTAAAATGAAAAAACTCTTCCAGCTATAATGAGATTAACAGCAAAGTCATAAAGGCCTGTGCAAAAGAAAATTGTATCCCTCTTAGTCATTTATGTAATGAGTCTTTAACATCTGGCACATTTCCTGAAAGGCTAAAATAGTTGATAATGAAGCCTCTGTTCAAAAATGGAGAAAATGTAAATGTAAATTATGGAGCTATAGCTATTTCACTTATATTTTCTAAGGTGTTTGAGAAAGTAATGCACAATAGGCTTTGCCATTATCTTGAAAATAATGTAATATTCCTGTTAATGATCAGTTTGGTTTTAGAAAAGGAATTTCAATGGAAAATGCAATCTTTAAATTCACTAATGAAATTTTAACTGCATTCAATGAAAGAGTACATGTAGGAGGAATATTTTGTGGGGGAAAGAAAAAAAGAAAACAATATTTAAAATAATTCATATCCTACAAACAAAAATTAGTAATAAATTGGACCTTTAAAAATAAAACAATGCATCAGAGTGGGGAACCATGGTGTGTCCAAAGTATCTGTTTTGGGTGCTCTTCTTTTTCTGATATATATAAATGATCTCTCCTTATTTATCGAAGATGTGGGTATTAATGTTCTATTTGCAGATGACACAAGCATACTGATAAATGGAAATAGCCTTTAAACTAAATCTAGTTCTAAGCTCCTTGTGTGTATGGTTCAAAGCAAACAAATTGTCTCCAAATGTAAAAAAATAAATGTTGTGAAATTCATTACTCACAAATCTCCTGTTACAGATAAGAAATTATAACAGTGTACTTCTACAAACCAAAGATATTAAATTCCTTGCTTTAATAATTGATAACCATCTGAAATGGAAAGATCACCTAAACTTAGCAGTGCATTAGTAATGCTGGGTTCATTTAAGACTATAAAATTAGTTTATTATGCCTATTTCAACACAATAAGGAAATATGGTCTTATATTTTGCAGAAACTCAGTTCAAATTGCGCATGTTTCCCCATTACAAAAAAAAAGTCATATGAATAACTCTCCCATGTGAATATATATATATTATCCATCAAGAACATTTCTATAAGAAACAAAGAAAAAATTGTACAAAATAAAAATATACATGACAAAATTACCAGACAAAAAAAATATGCAGACTAGTTTCAACGCTTTCCTGCCATCAAAAAGGAGTTTAATACGAATGCATTACTTTCCTGCAATCAAAAAGGAGTTTATTACAAATGCATTTTCGTACAAAATCTCTTCTCCTTAGCCTAAAAGCCTTACTAAACAATGGTAAATCTTTCAAATCTGCTCTTAGAAAATACCCTGTAAAAAGGACTATTATTCTTTAGCGGAATATATGACAATATATTGTACTGATTTAAAAACATATTATGCAATTTAAAAACACTGCAATAATTTTATATCAATGCATATGTACACACACACACATATATAGCAAAATTTGTGTGATTGAGTGATATGTCTGTTTCTGCTTCTCTGGTTTTTGTTGTTTTGGTTGAATTGTATTAGGTGTTGCTTTTTCATTTTCATCGTAACCATTTATGCAAATGTACATGATATTCCTTGAAAAATGTAGAATGTGTGCTTTGTAGAAATTGCAAATGCCAAATTCTATGTTTGCAAGCCTCTGTCACTGCTTTGTAAACTCATAGAATGCTCCAGGACTGAACTAAACTAAACTGAAGTTTCAATTTGCAATTTTTGCCTTTGGTTTCTATGGACTATTAATTTCTTTAAAGAATTTTAATACAACTAAAATGTAACGCTGTTACTAAGGCGAGTCAACCCTTGTGTCATCAGCGCTGGAGTATAGTCGTGAGTAACCAACAATTTCACAATACCCTGTTTTATATATTCGTAAGTAACTAACAATTTCACTTACCTGCAAACCAGGTACGCATCACTGCACTGTAAATTCATCACTAAACGTTACAGTGTTTTCTCGTCTATTTGTAGACAATAAGAATTGAAAATACGCACTATCAGAACTGTCAAAAGATGTTTCTATTTATGCAAATTATCTGTTATTGCTGTGTTTACATAGACCAATTTCCCATCAAAGTGAGAACCGTTCACTTAACGTTATCCGCAGGGCTGAAAACACTTGAATGCTCAATATGGTTCCGTGTAGCTTGTCAGAAGCCAGCGATAGTGAAGAGAGCCGAAGGTAGTGTGGCACAGCTACATAATAACACTCAAGATTGACGGTGCAACAGCGCAGGCGGCAAAATAATCATCATAATATCTTATTAAGATATTAGTGAATACGAATACTATCATTCCATATTTGTTTTTTTTTTTTGTTTGTTTGTTTTTTTTTTTTTTTCTGCCGGTGTTCAAAGATTTGACACAACTGCAATGGTTTACTCGCTGAATTAGTTGCGCATTGGAATAAGAGCAGTTTGCCACAATTACAATGATTTACTCCCTAAACACTGGGTCCCACCGGTTTCTAGGATTTGCCCGAGGTTGGCCGACAGATTAAGTAAGTGTTTGTATATATGAATTAGTTGCGAATTGGAGTAAGAGCACATTTCCCACCGTTACAATATTTCACGTCCTAATAATGGTTTGCCACAATTACGTTTTACTCGCTAAAATATAAGTTTCTAGGATTTTCTCGAAGTTAGGTTAAAGTTGGGACGAAAAAAAAAAAAAACACGACAGCTACTTTGAAAGAATTTCGCGATCGAATCTGTTTCGTGAAACATCCTGTTGCAACTGTTCCAAAGCAATGCAAAGTAAAATCGCTAAGGATAAAACATTCAGTAACATGTCTGAAAAATAAGAAACACCATATGTGTTTAACTGTACTTAGAATTACTAAAACAAAAATACGTACAAAACAAGCAAAGTTTCTGGCAATTCTACAGCCTAGATACAATAGTTGTTTCTGAAACTGTTTCGGCCTTGCAACAGAAACACATGTGTAACAACGCGAGTGGCCGAGGTCTTTAACGCGCGGATTCGTGAGCGGGAGGTGTGGGGTTCAAACCCCGCCAGGACCGTCCTCCCTGACTGAGGTTTTTTCCAGGTTTTCCTCAGTCATAAATGGCAAATGCCGGGGAGGTACGCAAAACTTAGGCCTGGAACGTTTCCTTCCTTAAAAAGCCTTTCCTAATATATCATTTCATCTCATGTCATCAATGTTCACCGGCTGTTGTGCCTCGATAGTAAAAACGGGCGTTAAACACTTTTAAAAAAAACATGCAAACTTTCTGGCCACCCTACCGCCTATGCGCCTACGCAACAGTAGTTGTTCATGAACCTGCATTTTAAAATTGTTTCAATCTTGCAACAGAAACAGCTGCAACTGTTTCACGAAAAGAACAGTTCATCCAACCCTTCGTTAAGAATCATATGTTTAGAACAACTTAGCTGTACCTACTACCGTGACTCCATCTGACGGAACAGGAGCACTGGGCAGCTCTTAGTGGTAGCCTCCGAACTAACGAAGGTGGTGGAGTATAGTTACCGCGAGCTTTAAAAGGACAAATTTAATTAATTGTTTAATAATAAACATTCATACACAGGGGGAAGAGAATTGCATGATTAATGAAAACCGATACTGTTTATCGTTCTATATTATAATAGCTTTTGTAAAATTTTATAACGCAGTATTGCACAAAAGTTATCTCCCCCCCCCCTTTTCCGTACTGCCTTTCTTTGCCGTACCTTCCGTGTACACGTTTTATTCACAACACAATTGTAAAGATTTGTAACATGTATGGAAACTCGTGTAATATGGGTAATTATTTACCCTCTACCGCCCAAAATGAGTACATGTTAAAATGTGTGTAACGTGCTTTGAATTGGAAAAAGAATATTAGTAATAATGGCGGTGATAATAGAAAAGCACGCAATGGGGAGGGTGTTACTAATTTACCAAACTTTTATTTAGGGTGTTTGGAGGCAGTATATATTAGTTTAGTTTAGTTGCTGGAGTATTCAGCGAGTTCGCGAAGCAGTCACAGAGACCTAAGAGCATAGAACTTGTCATATACAATTACCACAGTAGCACACGATCTACATTTACAAAAAAAAATGTCTACATCAATTACAAAAAAAATGAAAAAGTACACCTAGAACAACTCAAACAAACAACAAAAAGAGACAAGTCACTTAATCATACAAATTTTACTATATATATTTTTATATATACATTGATATTGTCATTGCTTATTAAGACTTTTAGGCTAGAGGGAAGAGCATTTTGTTCTAAAATGCATTCATAATAAACTCTTTTTGTTGGTAGGAAAGTGTTGAAGCCGGTCTATGTAAATTTGTTTTTTGTCATGTATATTTTGATTTTGAAATTTTTTTCTTTGTTTCTTATATAAAAGTTCATGAGGGATAATATATATTCACAAGAAAGAGTTAAAATTTTAAATTGCCTAAAAAGGTTTCTGCATGGATGTCTCTATATGTACCAGCGATTATTCGTATGACGTTTTCTGTAATAGGAAGACACGTTCACGTTTAATTCCCCAAAATATCATACCGTATTTCATTATTGATCTGAAATAAGCATAATAATCTAGTTTTAAAGCGTAAAACATTACTAATGCACGTATTACATAACATGCACTGCTAAATTTTGGTATGATAAGACCAATGTGTTCTTTCCAATTCCAACGGTTATCAGTTATTAAACTGAGGAATTTAATATGTTTGGTTTGTCTGAGTACACTGTCATAATACCCTATCTGTAATTGTGGGTCTGTAGTTCTGTGAGTGATGAATTTCATAACATTTGTTTTATCTTGGTTTAGAGATAATTTGTTTGCTTTGAACCATACACACAAAGAACTCAAAACCAGATTTAATTTATGGCACAATCATTAACGCTATTTCCATTTATCAACATGTTTGTGTCATCTGCAAATTGAACAGTATTTCCTATATCTTAGATAGATAGATAAGGAGAGATCATTTATATATATATATATATATATATATATATATATATATATCAGAAAAAGAATTATTGATTTTGGTTTATTTATGAACACTCTTTAACATCCTAGGTCATCATCATTCCATTCCATTCAGGATGTGAAACGGCCAACAAATTCTGCTCAGGGGCCTCTTTTTTCAGGTTTGAGGTTATTTTTCATGCCGCCGATGTACGACATTGGACCCACGGCTTTACTTTTCTTCCGAAGGAAGTCATACTTAGGATGTTTACTCCCGAAAAAATCCATCAATGCTGACCGGATTTGAACTCACGATCTTGGGTTTAGGAGGTAAGCATAGGTACCAGTACACCACCAGGACCGACAAAGAAGAGTGCACAGAACAAATCCTCGAGGCACGTGGTTAACCATTCCCCACTCTGACAAATTGTTTTTATTATTAAAGGGACAATGTATTATATTACTACTTTTTAAAACTGATCATTGACTAAAATATTATTATTTTCAAGGAAGTGGTAAAGCCTATTGTACATTACTTTCTCAAATACCTTAGGTGAAGTAGCTATAGTCTCTAATTAGGAAAAATTATTTTTTCTCCCTTTTTGAACAGAAGATTCCCTATTGAATATCTTAGCCACTCAGAAAATACGCCCTGTGTTAAAGATTCGTTACACAAGGGACTGAGGGGAGTACTAATTTTCTTTGCACATGCCTTTATGACTTTGCTGTTGATCGCATCATAGCCAGAAAAGTTTTTTAATTTTAGTTTTCTAATGATATGTTTGAATTCATTAGTTTGACTGAGAATTGATGATTGTAAAGTCCTTAATGCATCTCCAAAGTATAAATTACATTTTTTGCTACATTAAGAAAGTAATCATTAAACATGTTTGCTACATGCAGGGTGATGTATCTCTTGATTGTTAATGCTTAAGATTGTTGCATCATCATCATGTAGCAAAATGTTGCCTGTTTCTTGTTTTATTATATTGCAAGAAGTTTTTATTTATTATTATTTGACTGATAAGCGTTTGATAATGGAGGCCTTTTGCTGCTTTTATGACTTTCGTAAATATCTTACAATACTTTTTAAAATGTATTTTTAATTTAGGGTATTATTTTGCTCATTATATAATTGCCTTGTATTTGACAAGATTAATTCCTTGCGTTAACCATTCCCTGCTCATATTATAACTTTTTTAAATTTTACCGGAAAATATGCTTCAAAATGCAATTTAAATATGTGCAAAAATTGTTGAATTTACTATTAATATCATTTGCACTGAAGACACTATTGCACGATTCTTGTTGAAGTGTCTCCCCATTTTACTGAGGTTTGCATCATTAATATCTATTTATATATATAACATTCTTTGAGTTTTATTGTAGAATCATTTTTCACTATTACTTGAACGTGATCAGAGAGACCATTGGTAAATGGAGACACAGAATATGATGATATTTTGTCTCAATTTACAAATATATTATCTATTGCTGTGCTAGAGCTTTTATCAATCCTGGTGAGAAAGTTAATTGTATGCACCATATTATATGCAGTAAGAAGGAATTCAATCGATTCATTCTAACACTTGGCATTAAGTAATCAATATTTATGTCACACATTTAATTATTTCATGCTTAGGCTTAAACAAAAAGTTTAAGGTATCTTCAAGTTTCAAAGCTTCCTAACAGTGATCGATAAATAGGAATTTAAATTATTTTTGTATTTTTGCTATCCAAATGGAATACGCCTAATTGTCCTGTTATGAATTAAATGTGTATATATCGAATGTTTTATATGGTACATCCAGCCAGACATAAATGCAAATTCCACGGTTATTTTTTTTCCCCCTTGAAGCTTCTACTCCCAAACAATAGCCATGTATTGGCATTTGTGATTATTCTTGTTGTTTCAAATGATCAGATATGTCGTTTTATATTGTCACAAGTTCATCTGTTTTACTTTTTAGTCCTCTAATATTTTGATTTTTTTTTTGATTTATTTATTTATGGACGCTCTTTAACATCTCAGGTCATCAGCGTCCCATTCAATTCAGGGCGTGAAACGGCCGAAAAAGTTTCCTCAGAGGCCTCTCTTTCAGGCTTCAGGTTCTTTTTCGTGCCGTAAATGTACGACACGGGACCCATAGCTTTACTTCCCTTCCGAAGGAAGCCATACTGAGGATTTTTACGCCCGAAAAAATCCATCGGTCAGGCCGGGTTCGAACCCGCGTTCTTGGGTGTAGGAGGCAAGTATGGTAACCATTACACCACCAGGACCGACCTAATATTTTGATGAAATATATAAAGAAGGTTAATTGCTTGGTGAATACTCCATAATTTTGCTTCGTTTTCTGTACAATCACTATCATACGGCTATATTGCAGTGAAATAAAGATGCGATAAAACGATCTAACATGTATTTGCAGTAATTTCTGGTACATTTTGCAGCAAGTAATACGTCAGTCCTGGTGGTGTAGTGCCCCTTAAGATGGGGCACTATGTAATTTCTGGTCTTTTTGACGGCAAGTAAGTTTAATAAAAGATTGCATATAAATAATTTTGAAATGTATTTTGTTAATATTTGTAAATATGTAACTTCTATTTTAGTTAAAGTATAAATTGCGTGTATTGTAATTTTTACTTATATTAAATGTCTTCATAATAAATCAATATTATTTAAGGAACTGTAGCTTTTTGAAGTGTCCTAATCTCTTATATGATTGAAAGAATAAATAAACTGCATATATATACATTAATACGTACATACATGCATATATATATATATATATATATATATATATATATATATATATATATATATGCATGATTTTCTGGAAAATCTGTAACAAATCGTTGATACCTATATTACCGCCCTGAAACAAAGAAAAAATGTGAAACCATGTGTTTTGCTGCATAAACAGACTGCATATCATAATTCAGAAAACAGCTCATGTAGGTTCTACATAACCGTAGACGCTAAGGAAGAATAAAGAGAATAAAGAACACCTTTTCCATCCTTAAGGATTAACTATTAATTCATTTTTCATTTATCAACTCATGCTCACTTTCCAATTTAAGATTTTTTTCTTGCAATTAAAATACTAAGTTAATCTGTGAGTTTTGCATACAATGCTTTTATCCTGTTTTGAGCAAAGGCACCTATAAGTATGAAGAAATAACCTGTTGTATTTTCGTTCAGTTAGGAAACATGCCATGTTAAACGATACTCTTTTTAGACATCTTCCACACTTCATTTGCAATGCAAGCTACACTCAATAAATGATGAATGCATTTCGAATAATTCGCTGCAGCACAGAGTTTACTTTCTTTTCAGATCAAAATGTTAAAATATATTCGTAAGTTCATTAACTTTACATTATTTGCAATTCTAGCATTAATTTACGATGCAAGGAAGATTTTAGATAACATAATTTTATTCTGTAATTGGAAATTTAGTAATATAGCCTGACGTTAATATTGCCTATCTTTGGCAAGAGTAAAATCACTAAGGATAAAACAGTAGTATGTCTGAAAATAAGAAACATCTTTTTTGCGTAACTGTACTTAGAATTACAAAAACACGTACAAAGTAAGCAAAGTAAGGTTTTACAGCATGCAAACTTTCTGGCAATTCTACCCCATAGATACAGATGTTGTTTCTGAAACCGTGTCTACCTTGCAACAGAAATAGATTTTTTGCAATATGCAAACTTTCTGGTCACTCTACCGCCTTGGCGCCTACGCAACATCAGTTGTTTTATGAACCTGCTATTTTGAATTTGTTTCAATCTTGCAACAGACGAAAAGAACAGTTCAACCCACCTTTATATATGAATTATATGGAACAAGAGCACATTTCCCACAATTACAATATATCACCCGCTCAATAATGCCCTCATTACAGTGATTTACGCGTTCCTATATTTACAAAGTGCGTGTGGATAAGTTCCCTTTCCGCTGTCTTTTGGGTCAGGCAATCTGTGCTATGGTACTATGCAACTGGTGCCATGTATTCTTGTGTCCGCGTGACTAGCTGTGTACCAGTAGCAGCAGTTTAGTGCTTATTGTTTTCAGCCCTACATGTAACAGTAAGTCCAACCCAACGATAACGCCCAATCGGATCAACTATGAACCATTACATTTCAGAACATGTCAAATGAATACTATTGGCAAAAAATCCATCAAAGCTATTAGAAATTGTGATCGGAACGAGCACTATTATTTAATTTGAAGGAGAGAATATGTTAATAAGAACTGCTTATATCAGGAAAAATTATTAAAGTTATTTTGTTGATTATTGTTTAAAATGGAATATGAAGAGGAAGAATGTTCTTTGAGGCCTATGCATTGTGAGCTTAACGTGCTTAGCAGGCCGGATGGTTCCGCAATGTTAACTCAAGGTAACCTAACCTAATTTCTATGATACGGCTGTCATCTACCAAATGTTTATATGCACTTAACCTCAATATAATGGAATAGTTAAATAATGCCAAAAACTTCGTTTTCCAGAAGCAAATACTTTAGTATTATTTTGTGGTACATTTTGTTGGTTTCATAACTTATTAATCATCTTTCCTCACATACGCATATATTTTTACTGTGTTTTGCTTTCGATAACAGTGCTTTATTCTTTGAAGAAATAGCTCTCTAAATCTTCATCTTTATATCATTGGAGGCTTATTGGCATTTGACCAAAAATAATAATGTAAGCTTCAATTATAATTTGTAATAGCTATATAAGTATCATTAACCTCTTTCAGTAATTAGAAATTCTAACTTTCCATGTGAATGTAAATATATTATACCTCATGAACTTTTATATAACAAATAAATAAGAATTTGTGCAACCAAAGTATTCATGGCAGTACTAGACAAAAAGCAAATCTACATAGACCAGTTTCAACACTTTCCTGCCATCAAAAAGAAAGTTATTACAAATGTATTTTAATACAAAACGCTCTTCCCCCTAGCCTAAAAGCTTTAATAAACAATGATAAATGTTTTAAATCTGCCCTTAAAATACCTCTCTTAAAGAGATTTATAGTATTCCGTAAGAGTATATGAATGACAATACATACTGATTCTAAAACACTAATACTTTTATATCAATGTGTAAGTATACATTTATGTAGATATTTGCTGTTTTTTATAAATGTAGAATAATATATACTATTATAATGAATATAAATGACAAATATATGTTTATAAGCCTTTTTGACTGATTCACACGTTCACAAAATGTTCTAGGAATTAAAAACTAAACAAATAAGGGCATAAATCATTCATGCTATATGTATTTTCTTTGTCCCACATATTTGCATTAATATTTTTCAATTTACAATTTTGGACTCTTTGTAAATGCAGCTTCAGTTATTAAGTTTTTAAAATCCCAAGTCAACCACTAAGTTCTTAAGATGAGTAGAACGTATGAATTAAAGATTACTGTAGAAAAAAAAAAATGTTGATATCTAGCTTTTATGGCATTTACCTTTTCAATGTGAGGGATGGTTCTGGGAAAATATTCATTCAGGTTGCTTGACCTGAGTAACAAGCCTCTTCTAACCTACGTCCTCAGTTTTTTGTGCAATAAAACAGTGCATTTAAAATTAATGTTAAAATATCTTTGTCTATCCCACAGTGCTTTGAAAGATTTGCATGCGTGCATGCATGTGTAAAGTTTCTATATAAAATACAGATAATATGGATATTTTCATTTTTTCCCTAGAGATTTTAAGTACTATCCTTGTAGCTAAAACCAAAGTTTGGATTATAAGTGTACTATTTAATTTGTGAGATTCTCGAAGTAGAGGCCCATAATTCTTCAACTCTGCCAATTTCTTTTTGAAGTGGTCTCACCACCTGACACAAATTTGCATTCTCTGGAACTAACCTTGGGAACAGCCTTTTTACAAATGGCACATCCTCCTCTTCATAGGATGCAGTAGCTTCTTTTGGATTCCTAAACTGATGGTCCCTCAGTTTTTCATTGACAGTAGAAAACATGAAAAAGTTAATCTGGCGTGCATGGTGGGTGATTAACCCTCCCACTACCAATTTTTCCAGAAACTCCATTGTTTTCAAAGTTGTGTCTGCAGGGCTATTGTCATGGTGAAGTAGCAATATTTGCAACCCAGGCTTCAGTCTTCTTTCTATTAGTGTTCTAAAGGATAGACAGCCTGTGGTGTATTAGTTGGCAGTGATCATTTTTGTTCCTGGAGTGAAACAGCTGATATATGGCCACTTACTGCAAAGAACTGATAACCATCATCTAGCCTGCACGTTAGACACCTGCTTAACATTCTCTAAGGGGATGTCATTTGGGAAGACCCAGATCACCACTACCTCTTTGATTCCAAATCATATTGGTAAATCCGTCTTTTGTCACCTATGAAGATATCATGGACATTTTAGGAGCTGCCATTTTCAAAATAACAAACCATTTACTGGCACCATTCCATTGTCCTTTGTTCTTCTGTGAGGTTGGGGGGGGGGGGCCAATGACAATAAAGCTTCCATTACACAAAGATATTTGTGCTGAATTTTTGGCAACTATGCAAATGAATGTTTAGAGATTACTTTATCTTCCTGTAAATCGCTTCTACATGAGCCATGATACTGTTGCTGGATGCCCTGTGTGCTCCTACTCTAAACTCTGCAAACTAGTTATACTATTTTGTACATGAAGGAGAGCAGAGTGTAGTAAACCTCTCTGTAACTTTTCAAGGCATATTTTCTGACTCAGGTCACACTTAATAGTTGTAAAAACTGATCACATAAAAATGCTCTAATGTCATCTTCTTCTTAGAACATCAGATGGCAATCAGAAGGCAACAATTAACATTATTCTGCAGCTGCAACAATGGGTGCCATGCAATGGCCTCTGCTATGGTTACTAATCAAGACATATTCTTGCTGCCAGCAGTAAATTTATCTCTCTCATAGATTTTTTTCAAATCCCAAAAATTATGTAGAGATGCTCATATAAAAAATGTGGCTTCACGATAGTGACTCACCACAGATCCTTGCAAAAAATATACTTCCTACAGAATCAGGAATAAACCTGGTAAATCAACCACCATATACCAAAAGTTCCCAATTTAGTCTTATTCCCAGCTCTCAAAAAATACTGCATGGTCATTAGTATGGAGCCTATAGGAAGTTGCGGCATCCTATGAAGAGAAGATTGCAGGCTAAATGCCAAAGGCTGAGGTTAATGATCTACAGTTTGATTTTCTTATTTGTTTTAATAATTTGGTTTATAATTGAAGTAAACATAGAATTTTAAGAGCAAACTATCTCCTCTAATAATCTCTCCTGAGTCAAAATATTTAGAACACTCTTTATGGTTTCACTTATATGAGATTTACTCATGACATGTTTCATGGAATAATTGTCCACATTCTGAACTGTTAAATGACTGTGTGATCATTCATAGAAGTTGGGTAAGTAGGTATCTGGATTGACACTGGTGGTCTTGTGATAAACTTGAATAAAGAGCTGTCTGCTTCTGGGATGTCAAAATTCATAGGGTTTTACTCATGTTTTTATATATATATATATATATATATATATATATATATATAAATCCTTTCCCATATTTTTAATTCTTTTGGTTGTCAAACAGTTTTTAATAACTTGATACCTTTTTCTATTTTATGGTTTTCATTCCAAAAATATACTGCCACAGCTAATTTATCTATTTGTTTATAATTATGATTCTCCAATGTTCCTTCAGCCTAATAGGTATATTTCTCTTTGTTTTTCTTATGTAAATTTTTCATAATCCATACAGTTAATCTGATAAATGCTAGATTTTTTTCTCTTTGGACCTGGAATCTGTTTTGTTTCAATAATTTTTTTTATTTATTTGGTTTTTTTGTAGGGGGGGTGCTGATGTGTTGTATTTTTTTTATAAATTTAATGAAATTAAACAAAATAGATTCCGGTCCAAAGAGAAAAAATCTGGTATTTACCAGATTAATTGTAAGGATTATCAAAATATATACATAGGAAAACGAGAAATATGGGCATTAGATTGAAGGAACGTTGGAGAAATATCTATTACAAACAAATAGATAAATCAGCTTTAGCAGCACATTTTTTAAATGAAAACCATAAAATAGAAAAAGGCATCAAGTTATTAAAAACTGTTCAACAAATGAAATAGTTAAACATATGGGAAAGGATTTATATAAAAAAAACATAAGCAAAACCTTATGAATTTTGACATCCCAGAAGTAAACAGCTCTTTATTCAAGTTTATCACAAGACCACCAGAGTCAACCCAGATACCTATCTACCCAACTTCTACAAATGATTCGACGGTCATTTAACAGCTGAGGATGTGGACAATTGTTCCACGAAACATGTCCTGAGTAAATCTCATGTAAGCGCAATGAAAAGAGTGTTCTAAAAACTTTCGTTGCTTCCATAGGCTTTTAATGCATAAAAATTGAATTTATTATTGAAGCATTTGATGATTTTTCATTACAGGAGATACTGCAGTAGTTGCAGCTGTTTATGGCCCTGTAGAAGTGAAACCACAAAAGATTAAGATTGATAAAGCAACTGTTGAGGCCATTTACCGTCCAAAATCAGGATTACCAAGTAAGAATTGTTTTGTAAAAAAATGTACAAATTTAACATTTTTTTGCATTATGAGGTAATGGATAAATCACAAAAAATTTTGTTTATCAGCATAACTGATGTAATATAACTACCACAGATGTAATAAGCATGTGAAACAGAAATGGTATAGTTGGTTAATAAATATAAATAAAGAGCTAATGTTTTTCTATTTCATGGAAAACTCTACAAGCAAGAATCAGACCTAACTATGGGAAACCCCTCCAATTACCAAATCCTTTCCATACATATTCAAACATGGTACAAATATGTTGATATTTTTGCAATAGTAAATGAGAAACGTATTAATAATGCCACAATACTGTTTAACTTACAAGAAAAAAGCTTGGTATTTACATGTGAAGAGAAAACAGATATGCTACCGTTTATGGACTTTAAAATAACAAAAATATCAATGGAAAGTTGGAATTTGGAATACACTAACTACATAAAAGCCAATAGCTACAATAAAATACAATGTAAACATGCAGTATTTATTAGTTTGGCACATAGACTCATGAATTTACCTTTGTTAAATGCAGAATATCGACAGAAATAGCGCCAAACAAGAAAATCTGGAGTGAATAATGGATTTTGTAAGGAATTGACTTAAAGAAAAAGGTACAAAAGTTCAAGAAACTTAAGCAGCTAAAAAAATCTTAACTCTCTTGGCTGTAAAAGAAAAGAAAATTTTCAAAAATATACCACCATCCTTCGGCTACACAAAAATTTCAGAAGATCTTTAAGGAAGTAAACATTATATTGTCACAAAGGAATAAGTTTAGCATTGAACATCTTTTAAACAACAAATGGTCAGATAGTATACTACCAGAAAAGAAGTCACGAATCTATCATACAAACAGCACAGACTGCAATAAAATATATATGTATTGAGAAAATGAAAAAAAACCATAAGTACCTAAGAAAGAGCACTGCAGGAACATAAAGCATAAGGAAATACAGAACTCTGCTATGGCAACCCATTTTCAGACAGAAAATGTTAAAATTAAAGAAAAAATACAAAGTGTGAAAAAAATTATATCCACAAATTGAAAAATGTTTATTAAGCGTCAGTATTTTGGGAAAATAAACACTAATTTCAGGTTCAACAAATTCTGCCAGAGCCAAGCAGTATGTCCTCTAAGGATTATGTCAACCCTTCCAACAGGAAGTTTATGATGCAGACAAGAGTCCACAAAACCTCTTTTAATGAAAAATCAACAGATTAGGTATCATAAGTGTTTTAGAGACCTGTTGTTTGCTCAAAACTTTTGTGTTAATTTACGATGGACACACCTAACATTGTGTAGTAAAGTTGCTAGAAATAAAAACATATAAGTGTTCTGCAAGCTATGAGACAGCTTCTGGAACTTAATACATATGACAGAGTTTGTAGATCAGATGCCCTAGGTGTACACAGTTAGAGATTACCATTGGAGTTTTGAGGGATTGTCATTTGATTGCAGTTGAGGCTAGAAGTTGCCTAGAATCATATGCAACATTAACATTAGCAAATGAACATGCAGAGGAAAACACAGAGAAGCAATTCAATTAAAAATGAATGTAGGAATCCACACAGTGAAACTATCATAACTATCATAAACCTAAGTTTAGGATATATCATAATCTTGTTGAATTAAAAGTAAAACTTCTAAAATCATGTCAATATATTAAACTCTCTTGACGTTTCACATTAAAACTTTTTTTATTAAAAAGTAAGTCTGGACTAGTTTCATGAGTCACTTGCTCACATGTTAACCAATTGACGACTCACTTGGCATATCACTTTTGGACCAAAAATCATGATATAAAGAAAAAAGTTGAATTATTGAGAGCTGTACAGGGACCAGTAGAATTGGATATTTGGGAAAAGATTTACATCTACAAACATAAGAATCATTTGATGAATTTTTACATTCCGAAAGAATAAAATATAAATTTTAAGTTCATAAAAGTTTCACCAGAGCGGAACATTGCTTCTGATACTATGCAACAACAACCTTTCACACCAGTCATCCATGGCCGAAGATGGAGATAACATATCTTTGAAACCGGTTCCGTATATTTTTAAGGTTAGTGAAGCATGAACAGTGTTAAGAAGACAGATTCAATGATTTTAGAAGTTTTACTTTTAATTCAACAAGACAGACAAGCAAAGTTGAACCAATGAAGTGTGCCCACAGGACCCAAGGAGACCATCTTCAATTCGCTAAAGATCATGTGGATTGGAATTGAGCAAGGAGCCTAGTTCTTTACACAGATGAGTCCACATTCAACCTAAGGTCTCCAGCAGAAGAGAAATAGTGTAAAGAAGACATGGGGAGCATTATTCTATCTGTACTTTTCAACAGGGTGCCATTTGAAGGAGATTCAGTAATGGTGCATGGTGATAGCTTTGAGGCATGTACTGACTTGTTGAAAATAGTTTAATAGCACACTGCTATTTCAAAGAATTTCTCCTCCCACATATGATACCTATGCTCCCCACATTAGCGAGAACTTCATTCTAATGAACAATAATGCCTGGCTCCACATTGATTGGTGTCTGGAGTAAGAAAGGATCATGTCCTGCATGAAGTCCGGACCTGAATCCCATTGAGCATGTGTGCTTGCTTGTCGTATTTGTGGATGAGTTTTCCACATTCTGAACTTCAAGTAGCTTTTACTCAGGAACAGGAACAGGGTACAATTCAGCAAATTGACTTGTACACCATAATTTCAAGTATACCAGTCAGTATGCAAACTATCATTCAAGGCAGGTGTGATAACACCCTTTATCAAATATGTAAGAATATAAATTTGAATATCTTGGGATTTTCACAGTGAAATATAGTATCATATAACAAATTATTTACTAAATAATATGTGTATATGTTTCACATCCTCAGCTTCACTGAAGTTGAGTTGTTACATGTATGAGTTGATTCTAGTAGTCTTGCGATAAACTTATTAAAGAGCTGTCAGCTTCCAGAATGTCATTTGACATTTATGTGATGAATATATTTATCTTTTCATTGATTATTGTTTGTGAAGTTCCATTTAAATTACATAACTCAGTGAGTAACAACATGCTACTTTCAGATGTGGCAGACAGAATGAAAGAAGCACTTTTGGGAAACACATGCGAAGCTGCCTTAGTAGCTGCTTTACATCCACGAACTTCAATATCAATTATTATTCAGGAAATGCAGGATAGCGGGGGTGTAAGTAGCAACACCTTAATCTAATATACACTTTTAAATAGACATAAAACATGTTAGCACCTCAGGCATATTTAATGATAACTCTTAGTAGCATCTCTCATGCTAATTATTTTTATTGGCACATTCAAGGTTTTCTCTTATGTTTAGCAATCCTTTCATTGTATGTTACAGCTTTTGAGTTGCTGTGTTAATGCAGCATGTTTAGCAGTAATGAACTCGGGACTTGCAATGAAGTATTTAGTTGCTGCTGTAAGTTGTATGATTGACAAAAATGATAAAATAATTTTTGATCCAGACAACAAGCAATTACGGGTAAGAATAGTCATTGAATTTAATTTTTATATAATTAAATATTTTTGATAAGTATTCATTCAAATTTCACTAACTTTTACCAACTTACTTATACATGTTCAAAGGCTGTTGCCTTTATCATTAGCTTAGATTTGCTTCAGTTTCCCAGCATGGTATGCAGATATTTCTCTGGAGATCTGATGAATTTGGGAATGAGGTAATTGTCAATCAGAAAATCACAACTAACCAAATTTTTAAAAAAAATTTTGTATGAAAAAATCTCCCAGTAGTTAATTGTACAGGTTTCTAGATATTTTTAAGAAAGTTCAGTTTATTTTATAATTCATGATTTTTAGACCAAAAATGGTATACTGTTACTGATTTCTGAGTGAGTTTATATATGACATTTGCAATTGCAGAAGCTTTTTTACATTCACTACCCTTTTTAGCCTCCTATTGCATTCTGTTTCTATCATTCCTTTGTTTCTCCTTCATTATTAACATTTTGCAGTTGACAATATATTTACGCTTATTTAAGCGTATCATAACATGTTCATATATTCTAGGAAATCAAGAATTTCAGGAAGAGAAGTAAGGTTTTGAAAACAGCTCAAGGGGAGTTGGATAACAAAAAAATAATTTTTTTGACAATTTTCAGAACATGTAGTACAATAAATTTCCAACTTTTCTGAATTATGTGGAAAGATTTATTGTAATATGCAACCTAGAATTTTTTTTATAAATATTTGGAAATACATCTTATAAATTATAAACTCCTGATTTTGGCATCTTCCATTCAAAATTACATAGCTTTCAAACCAAATGAACTAGAAGATTCTGATTTTTATTAACTCTGAGACTGCCACAGGTAGCCGAGGTCATTAAGATGCAGACTCATGAGCAGAAGGTCCGGGGTTCAAATCCTACCAGGACCATCCTCCCTGACTGAGGTTTTTTCCAGGTTTTGCTCAGTCCTCATGAATGGCAAATGTCGGGGAGGTACCCTAAACTTAAGCCTGGAAAGTTTCCTTCATTAAACAATCCTTTTCCAATATATCATTTCATTTTATGTATCAATGTCCACTGCCTGTGGTGCCTCAGTAGTAAAAATGGGCGTTAAACACCATTAAAAAAAAAGAACTAACTCTGGATTAAATACATTATATTACCTGAAAGATAAATTGTCAAAGTTTGTAATGATATCTTTAAACTTCTTTGATGTAGACAACTTAACCTATAGCACACATTACCTGATAGTTCAATTAATTCTACTTGACTGTTGTATATCAGTAGTAATTGATAACATAGCCAGAGTAATGCAGTTGCAAAGGTTCATGAGATCTCTGAACGATGCGAAACATAAAAGTAATATTTCATGAAGGCCCACAAGATGAATTCATACTGTATGGCCTTGATGGCTATCAGAAGCAAGCCTGATCCCAAGTGGGAAACCTTGACAGGTACTGATTCGATTGCACCTTGTCTACATATTATTGTATGTATATCCTAGTAATTATATATTCTTGAAAATGGAACATTCTCTTGTGCTCAGCCTGTGTTTGTTGTGCTGATAATATTTTCATATGGTTCTTTTAAATAATCACTGACATTGTAAAATTCATTGCACTAATAAAAGTTTTGTATCAAGAATATAGCATTAGGAAGGAATTATTAGAAAGACTGCATTAGGAAGTTATCTAATTAGGTAATTTGACTGTTAGGAAAGGAAATTTGGAAAATTTCTGTTTAGGAAAATTCTATAATAAAAAAAAAACTAGGGATTTTGTGCCGATTTATACACCAACTATCCCAAAGGATTTCAGGGTCCATAGCCGCTCCTAGAGTAACATATTATTGTGTTTAAGGATGCTGTGTGCATTTAAATATTAATTTGTGTAAGTGTAATTATGTATTTTTCTTGTTCTAGATATGGATGTAATAGATAATTGATATCATTGTTTGATTTTTCACTGAGGAAAAAATATATATTAAGCATCTTTACTCCTTAAAGATACTTGCAGAACTAAATAAGTCTGTGTGTAGGGTAATGCAGAAAAATATTGAAAGAATGAAAATATATATATATATTTTTTTTACAGGAAAGCAAAGCAAGTTTAACAGTTGTTTTCAACAATGTAAAGAAGGATATTGTGGCTTCACATACCAATGGTCAGTTTACAAAGAAGCAGTATCAAGAATGTCTGTTAAAGTGCAGTTTACTTAGTGACAAAATATTTGATTATTATAGAGAAATGGTAAAAAAATATGCTAATAGAATTTAAAAAGAGCATTGCTATTTTTGTTTATCTAATCCCATTCCATTCTCTTTATATTTTTTTCTGCATTCTTCATTACTTGATCATTCCATTTTATTTCAAGGTCATTGTAATAATACACTCCCACTTATAAGTCATACGTACCATAAAGTTACGTGACATCCAGAAAGAAAGTTATCTGTGTAATATAATTTCAGTTTTAGCTTAAAGTAACTATTATATGAAATGTACAAAGATTCACATTAATATTTGGCCATTTAATTAATTTGGACATTTTTGAATTCAACTACAATAAAGCATAACAAACAAAAGAAAATAGGTGATAACTGCACAACATGTGTATAAAATGTATATGATAACTGCATAACATCCAACCAAAAAATTGTTTCTCAAAAATCAATATAAACATTTACATTCCTCTCTTTAATCTACAAATTATACAGCTACATTTTGTAGTAAAACTTTCACAATTTATTACTTCCTTCAGATGGTTTGGCATGTTGCTGATAATTTTCAATGTATAATTGGACTAAATTTTCTGTAGTGTCTTCCTCAATTCTTAGGAAGTTACAAATGTTTTCCTGATCTGCTGCAAATCAGCTTTTGAGACAGTTAAGGCCTAGAGATATTGTATTAAACCCTGCAATTTATCACAATATATGTCTTTTGTTTGGGATCATTTTCCTGGTAGCACTTAAATGTATATCGTATTCCCAGCTTGTCCACAATTTTGTGTGAATTCTGCTTTAATATTTCCTAGCACTTCTATTTATTTGTGTTGTCTTGAATAAACATCAGTTCCCTAATTCAAAAGATAATAAGACTACCTTCTCACTTTTAACTAGAAATGCTAATTAGAACTTTTCAGTGAAACAAATGAAAGTGAGTTGACTTTCTAGCTGATGATGTGGACAAGGATTCGTGAAATGGTTCTACACTTATAGACAAATAAGTGAAGCAATAAGAATGTATAGTTTGATTCAGTCATACTATGATTTCAATTATACCTTCATTAAATTTAACTGTTTGGCATAATTTTTTTTTTGTTTAACTCCTCATTTGCTTTACATGATATATAAGCTCTTGTACTTTATTTCATCTATAAAAGTATCTTGCCACCTTTATTTATTCTGTTTCATAAGCTTTTTAGTACATAACTTGAAATGCTAATTGGAACTTGTACAGTGAAGCTAATCACATAATTAAGATCATTGTATGATTGAGTCGAACTACACACTCTTATTGACTGCACTTACATGCTTTGGGATCTATATTCTGCTCTGATGTAGGTGTGATGAACTTAAAGTTTATGTTTTCATCCCCGAAAGTGTCGAAGTTCATTACTCTGTCTCTGTATTTATAAATGTAGATTTTCTCCCATGTTGCTAGCTCTGTAGGTCCTTTTACTGATTTTAATAATTTTGGTTTATTCATTATATCTTGGTTTTCTATCCAGAAATGAGATGATACTGTTGATTTTTCTATTTGTTTTTATTTTAAGTTCCTGAAATTCCTTTTAACCATGTGCCTATGTTTCTCTTTTTGTCTTTATGGGAAAAACATAGTTACATGGTTAAAAGAACACTTCTGAAACATAAAATACCAAAAATAGAGTAATCAGTAGTAGAATCTCATTTCTGGATAGAAAACCAAGACATGGTGAATGAAGCAAAATTATTAAAAACCAGTAAAAGTACCTACAGAGTTAGTAACGTGACAGAAAGTCTACATTTATAAATACAGAGACAGATTAATGAACTTCGACACTTTCAGGGGTGAAAATATAAATTTTTAAGTTCATCAGACCTCCACCAGAGCAGAATGTACATCCCCAAAGCATTACAAATTATCCAGCAGTCTGCGGTTATCAAAACGGTTAGCCGGTTATGCAGATTATTGTTTGTGAAATATGTATTAAATTTAAAGAGTAAGTGGAGCCAATAAGGGGTGTAGTTCGACTCAGTCATTCATTGATCTTAATTTTTAGTATATGTTACTTTTTTCGCTCTATTGGCTTTACTTGCATAGGTTTTTTCCTTGGGAACTCTCCCTTGTAGTTATCATTACAGTCTCTGGTTAAACTTGATTTTCTGTCTCCATTAATGACCCTGCAGCAATTTTCAGTGCACATAACTTAGAATTTATCATTACTTTCCTTATACTAAATGCTTTCTCATTCATTAAGCTTAGTTGTTTAACCTTTCTGAGCTAAAGATTTTATTCTAACTTTCTGCTCATATTTCCTTATAATATTACCAAATATTCTTCTAGGAATATGCAATAATTTAGCAATATTTCTTCCAAAAATCCTTTTTTATTTTGAAATGAGCTGCTGAACTGTTCAAGGGTGGCATTGTGGCTTTTGCATCCTATTTAATTATGTGGAGATCTGTGACACAGGTATTTCAACAGCAATACAAGCCAGAATTTGAAATGATTGTAAGTGCAAAGGCACAGAAATCAAACCGTAGTCATTACAGCTTTGGCCAAATTCAAAAGTGTGAATGTTATTTTTACGAGATCTCCAGTAGATAAAATATTTTAAAATGCTAAAAATATTTCTGTGGCTTCATTTCCAATAAACATGGAAGCAGTCTGAGTTAAAAAAACATTTAAAATATTTATACAATGATAAAACATTCCTAATCTTTCACTCTCAAAATTAGTAGGCGATTGTGGTGAATCTGGCGGTCTGTTGATGAACTTTTGTTTTAGTTTGTTACATTGTTTATCCTGGTTGATAAATATACACAACCTTCTTTTATATTTGCACATTCTGAACTTATTAATTACTTAGTTATGTAATTTTATACTAGTTAAAAGTTTTTTATACCACTGTAATCATAGCACCATAACATAGAAATCATGAAAGTGATTACTTGGAAACAATAAAGCAATCAGAAGGTGATAATTTATTCTAACTCAGATACTCAAGAACAAATAATACAAAATAATAAATCAGAGACTTTTGTATTGCATCGTGATACATAAAATATATTTGATTGTAATGTAAAATTTATATTCTTGCCCAAATTCATTTAAAAAGTCAACTTTTTTAAATTCCTTTAGTGCTGTTGTGAACAATTTCATACTAATGTACAACAGTTCCTTTCATTTTTCTTTGAATTGCAGAACACAGCAACCACCAAGCAATGGTTTGCACCACTTAGCTGCTGTTAACCTGAACTTAAACATTTAGAATCTAACATTAATTACAAAGAAAGTTATGAATTTTATGATGTAATTAAATGCTTTACTCATAGAGTTAATTAATATTGTGTTAACATTTTCATGAAATGGAAAAATAGTGTTCCATATGCTTTAATGGGGGCAGTGCCATGGCAGAGTGGTTAGACTGCAACCCCCGCCTACCAAGGCAGCCTGGGTTCAATCACAGTGCCTGTAAATGGGATTTGTGGCAGACCAAACAACACCTGGGCGGCTTTTCTTTGGGTACTCTGGTTTCCTCTGCCATTCATTCAATCATTCCTCCATCATCTCACCCTCATCTTCACCATCATTCAGCATAATGTAGTTTATCGATTCATTGGTGTCAAGTTATAAATAGACTTCACTTCTGCTCTCAACCATCTTGTGCAGAACTCCAATGCCCTGATCAGGCAAGCGAGTTGGCATTAGCGTGCATTGCACACGCGCACACACACACACACACACACACACAGATATATACAGGTTTTCATGGTTGGTGTTATTGTATTAAGTTTTCAGCTAAAACCATTTCATCGTGAATTGAAATACCATTTCAAATGTTTTTGTATAAAAAAAAACAAGTATCATCCTGTCTTTCTTTGAGTTATCCATGCTTGACAATAATGTTAGTCCATTGTGTTCAGGCAGGTTACAAAGTTGCATGTTGAAGAATTAACTCAACTGCTGAAATCAAACAGTGATTAATTTATTAAATACAAACTGTACAATATCAAAATAACAAATTTCATAATCTAACAAATTATTTATGAGGAAATCATTCAAATTTTACTAGTTTTGTTCCACTTACTTGGATGTATTTCAAAGGCTATTTGAGCGATTTCTTCATAAATAATTTGTTAGATAATACTAATTTCACCGTGAAAATCCCCGCTATTTGAATCTATAACAATTTTAATGTTCCAGATATAATTGACAACAGTCAGCCCTCATGAGTTAAATGAATGAACCAATTTATTTCTCCCAATTTTCAATTTACATGCCGAATAATGTTTTAACATATAAATACAATCAATTTCATGCACTTTTCACAAACAAGTGAACATATTAAAATCAAAGTAAGCAATTTACTTTTCCATATTCTCAGTATATGTAAACTTACTACTCTTAAAACATTTAAATTTCCCACTTAAACACCCTCAATTTATGGAATTGCATTCCTTATGTACCCCACTATAATTTAATATCAGGTTGAGTATGTAATGGGGATATATATTCACTCCTAGATCATGCCATTGTCAACATTGTTGTTCCTATTTCTTATGCTGACCTTCCATAACCACTTTAGTCTTACCCTTGTCAATTTATTTTTTAAGTTTCTTTATATTTTTTATCTGATTTTAGATTCAAAATTCTTTTGCCTGTTATTTCATTTGGTAAGTTTACCACCTTTTGTAAATGGAACTGTTCCTTCCAAAACTTATATCTGTGTTATTTATAGTTGGTGAATATACATTATCCTGCATTAATGTGTTCAAGTTGTTAACACTAACTCCACTTACTTTTTTAAAACTTTGGACTAGTTTCGGGAGAGGTTCCTCCCACCATCGGAATTAGTCCAAAGTTTTAAAAAAGTAAGTGGAGTTAATGTTAACAACTTGAACACATTAATGTAGGATATATTACCTCTCCATTGTGTACAGCTTCATAAGTACATTTTTTACTTGAATATAGATTACTTTTACTAATTTCTTCTAACCCATCAATAAATAGAGTAAAGAGTGTTGTGCTTAATTTACATCCTTGTCTGAGGTACATTATTTGATATTTTATCTGTAACCCTCCCCCTTTCATATTTAATACAAAATTTATTTTCCTTATAAATAACTATTTAAATGTAAATTGGAACTTGCACAGTGAAGCCAATCATATTAATTGATATCATTGTATGATTCAGTTGAACTACACACTCTTAAAGCTTCACTTACTTTTCATAAATGTATGGAACCGGTTTCGAGAACATTTAGTTCCCATCTTCAGTCAGGCTAAAGATGGGAACTAAATGTTCTTGAAACTGGTTCCATACATTTATGAAAAGTAAGTGAAGCTTTAAGAGTGTGTAGTTCAACTGAATCATACAATGATATCAATTAATTTTGAACTATCTTTATAAAGGTCTGACTTCCCCCTTTTTTGGGGTTTGATCCAAAGTGCTTCCTTAGAATTATGTCAAAAGCTTTTTCTAAGTCCAAAAGCAACAAATAGGGTATGCCTCTTTTTTACTAAGATATTTATCGACTAATGTTTTAATGATAAAAATATTGTCAAATGTTCTTTTGCCTTTCCTAGAGCCTGATTGGATTACTGAAGTTTTCCTTTCTTTTTCTGCCCATTTTTGTACATTTTTGCCAGCACTCCAATGAAAATTTTTCTAATTATTGAAAGTAAACTACTTCCTCTATAATTTATTCAGTTCTTAATGTCTCCTTTATAAGTTGGGATTATAATTCCTACTCTCCAGTTTTTCGGTATTTTGCCTTCTTGAAAGATTAAATTCACTAATCTCACCAATATGTTTAATCTGTTCAGGTCTTCTACCAAGCTTTTCAACATTCTCCTTGGATTCCATCTATCTCACATGCCTTGTTAGGTTTTAATTTTTTGATTTGTTCCAGTACTTCATTTGAAGTAATTTTGCTATCTAAAAAGCCTGTTTTTCATGGATTATTGGTAATCAAATTTTGTGGCATAACTAAAGTTTTTACTCCAAAAGACACTGAAAAACTTACACTGCATTATTAGTGATACCACATTATCCATTCCTTTTCTTTTGCGCATTTTGCCTATCATTGCCCATTTTGTCTCCTTATTCTTTTTTGCTGCCTCATTTAGCTTCTGGCTAAGCTTTACTTTCCATTCTTTTTTGCCTCTAATAGGCAGCTGTATGCCCATTTTTCTACAAGGTAATTACCCCTATCTCTCTCCTCCCCTGTTTGTCTCCAGCATTTACTTTCTCTGTACCCTTCTTTTTGCACGAGTTTAATACTGAAATTTGGTCATAATGAGATGATAGCTGACTTTATGTATAGGAGTTAAAGCGGGCATTAAACACTATTAAAAATATCCTCAGTAAAATAAGATTTGTCTAACTGTCAATCTCATCATTTTATGTGAATCTTCGTCCAACCACCATTTCTTCAGGTTTAGGAACAAAAAGTAATTGCTGGGAACTGAATATGGTGGATAAAGAAACAGGTTATGCAGTTTTGCAACAACAATCCCAGATGTGTGTGAAGGTCCACTATCGTGATGAAAGAGCACTTTCTTTTTTGTGTGGTGTGGACATTTTAGTCTGAATAACATCCTTTTGTTGATCCATTCAGTATTGAAGCATAATATTCCCCGGTGATGGTTCTTCCCTTCTGGATGTCTACGAGCACCACACCATGAGAATCCCAGAAAACTGTATCCATGACATTTCCTGCAAAGGGAAACTTTTTTCTTTCCCTGATGCACTTTCATATGTTGCCACCCACAGTTTGCACTGCTCCTGCATCTCTGACTTGTAGTGATGGATCCAAGTTTCATCTTGAAACAGAAAATATTCGATTTAAGGCCCTAAACACTCATAGATAGCAGTGTTTAACTATATTATTTTAAATAAGTTGATTTGCAAATGTTTTATATTAGGTAAAGGATATAATGCTCAATATAAAGCCCCAAACATTTAATGATAATAACTATTTAGCTATATTAATTTAAGAAGTTCATTTACATGTGTTATTAGTAAGATGAAGGCTATAATATTTGATTTGAAACTCAAAATATTCATTGATATGTTTTTAATTATATTAAATAATTCTATTTGCCTATGTTGGTGTTTTAGGTAAAGGATATAATGCTCAATGTAAAGCCACAAATGTATAAATGCATTTAGTTATGTTAACTTAAAAATCCATTTGTGTATGTTACTATGTAAGATAAAGGCCATAATATTCTATTTAAAGCTCCAAACGTTCATTGATAATGTTTTTAATCGTATAAATTGAATAAGTTAATTTGCACATGTTTTAATGTTAGGTAGTGGCTTCAATTTTCAATTCAAATAACAAATATTCGTTGGTAATGCGTTTTAAATCGTATAAATCTAGTAAAAGCATTTGTATAGATTTCATGTATCAGATAAGGACTATTACAATGTATGTCTTAATGTTTGTTTATTGGCCTTTATGGTAATACTGGAAAAAAAAAAATGTAACGGTTCAAATGAACACACACATAGCCAAGAATATGAAAAGATTAAAATTACAGATAAGAAAATTGTAATATTAAGTGAATCAACCAAGATAAGCGTAACAACATTAATGTGTACCAAGGATGAAACATGAGACGGACAGCTTTATTGCGACTAAATAGAAATTAACGAATTTCATTCGCTTAGGATACGTATGTTGAAAATATAATGCTTTGTAATGTATATTGTAATACGTGACGGTTTATATCTGAAAATGTTTAGTTACGCATTGAATTCCGTTGAGAGAAGTTGTGTTTTAAATTCTATTAGCAGAAACCGTGGTTCGCACTCCGTATAAAGAAAGGGTATTCAAACATGACGTCAAAGATAAGTGCCGATTAATATTTCGTGGAAGAAATTACAAAATTATTAATTGTGATTAAAGATAGGAGTTACGTGTTTGAATTAATATTCGTATAGGAGATTGTAGTATGCGAGGTACAACAGGACAAAAAGTATAGTTTTTGGGAAAGAAACAAATTATAACACACCTGTCTCGTGTTCGTCTGCATATAATAATATTCCAAGAGCCTATTGTAAGCAGAAAAGTGTACTGTTGTGTGATAATAACAAAACATTAATAAACTCCGTAGATTTCTATCCGTTCTGATTTTGTTATACTTTAACATTACACTTCTTTTACCCCTAGAGCATCAATCTGAAAATCCAGCTATTTTTATTAAACCCTGAACTAGTCGAGCATATTATAGATGTTAAGTTACCGACAAACGCCAACGGAGACGTCGGTTATATTTCGCTACAAATTTGACGCCCAACATATCGACGCCACTAACACACATCGTAAATAATACCATTACAATCTACTATTATGAAACCTCGGTAAAACTCCCTGGAATTGCGTTTAAACAAGTCTAAACACTGTTGCGAAATGTTCATTCAAGTGCTTTTTTATTTTTGGTCCATTATTAACAAACATAGCATCCGTCGGGCGGAAAAGTTTCTCATACTCAAAATTTCGTGTAAAATTGTGGACTTTGCAGTGTCAGCCACTTGCGTAATCATCGAGTACACGGCATTGTGAATTTTTGTAACAATCAATTTTGCGATGCCTTGAGCGCTCATCATCTTTATTGGATGTATGACCACAGTTAAATTGAGCAGCTCGCTTTTTAACCGTCGAAAACGAACGAGGAAAATACTTTAATGTGGAATCTAACTCCTTTTGTATATCTGTTGGGATTAAATACTTTAAAATGAAGTTTATCACGGCTCGTATTTCAGTTTTATTCATTTTGTAAATTATATTAACACTAGTTTGTTTACACGATCGTTACAAACAAGTCGGTACACTTAAGCGTCTGAACTTTACAGTGCATCATTTAAAGGGCGATAGTTAACCTCTATCATATTTATTTGACCATAATCACGACATCTTTGTTTCAGACCGGGAACTTTCAGAACATCCCTCGCATGTATTTAATGGCCCGCGTTAATTAATGTTGCCGTTCTATTATATTGAAATTAAAATTAAAATTGCATATCAACATGACATGCGGCTGTAACACGTGTGTACGTGTTACATTTAGCATATTATATAAGATTGGGTACCTACATATATCTTCTTTGTACGAAACAGGTCCAAAAATGCGAATCAAAGTAGCTGAAAAGTACCTAAAACATATCATTCAGAGAGCTAAAAATAAACTGCAATCATATTTATTAACTGTTGCTGGAGCATTATTACAGTGGTCAACAAAATTAAACTTTTTTCTGTTAAATGAGGGGGAATCGGTAATTCATACACATTTTTTTTCGTGCTGATTTCAAATTGTTTTTAAAGAATTTCTATTGTAACGTCATATCTAACCACCCACAGTCTCCATCAAACTTCCCCCCCCCCCAATCGGGGTTTTATACCGCCCCAAATTTTATCATAATTTGGCAAAACATTTTCTTTCACACGTTACTACTACTATTTTCTATAATCTTCCGCGCTAGTATGATTGTCTCTCCTACTATCAGTAGGTCTGCAAATTTACCTTGCACATGCACACAGACTTCATCACGTTACAAAGGTATTAGTTATTTCCGTCCAGCGTGTAACGACAAATATATTCAGATAAAGCATATATCGCAATGGCTTAATAGCTCAGACGTTTAAAGCGCCATGCTATAGTTGTGAAGAAAGTGGTTTCAAATCATCACGCCCACGTTTTATTTTAACCCCTGCCGAAGTTAAAGGAGATATGCCAAAATTACATGATTTACTCGCTAAATCACTGTGTCCACCGGTTTCTGGATTAACCCGAGGTTGTCGACAGGTTAGTGTCTCTGTAAATTGCGAATTCCCATAAGAGATTTGCCACAGCTATAATATTTCTTCCGTCTAGTAATGCCCTGATTACAGTGATTTACCCGCTTCTATCAATTTACATTTACGAAAAGGAGACTAATTACTGAAGAGTACGATACTGTAGTTATTTGCGTTCCGTCAATACATACAGTTCCACTAACCGTTTGCGTTCCTTCAATACGTAGTTGACTTGCCCTTAACCACAGTACAAATTCTTGAGCGGTAGAACTGAAGTCCCGAACGACAGCGGAGAGAGTCCAACTCCTCTCCCGAACGGGAGAAATTTGCTTGATGGCATGTAAAAGAGTAAATGTTGCATGTATTCATTTTTTGTTAACGGTAATGTAACCTATGCGTTGTCCTTCGTAACTTTCTGGCTGCAATATGTTGTTCCTTATTACAAAAATGAGGTTTTCACCTTTTATCACGCGTTGTCTTATTGGAATTCCAATTAATACACACACACACACACACACACACACACACACACACACACACACACACACACACACACACACACACACAAACACACACATTAACCATACAATTTGATATAGGACGGGCAAATCACTGCAATTTTTACCACGCGTTGTCTTATTGGAATTCACAATTATTTTATATATCACACACGTTAACCCGGTGGACCCTGTGGTTTGCTGCGGCTCGCTACGGCCTAACACAGAAAAGAAAGGGGAAAAAATATATGAGGATTCGAATCTACTACCTTCACAATTATAGCATGGCGCTCTTACCGTCTGATATATTATGATGCTGTACTCATCTACTTAATTATTTAGCTCAAATCTAACTTCGGCTTTCTCCGCAAACGCTCGGGAGCGCTGCTCTACCACTGGAATAATAGACTTGACGTTTGCTCCTGTTCAAATTCTCGGGCAGCGGAGACTTAAGCGCAGGGTTATGAACTAGTCTAAATCCCTGTCATTTGTCTCATGGATATAAATTGTGTTTCTTAAACTCTGAGCAGTGTGGAGTAATTGGTGTTTTGAGAATAATATATTATATTAAGGAAATAGTTGTTGAACATATTATAAACATTTGAGGGATTATTTGCATTTTATTAAAATCCACATTGTTTTTGTTTTGTTAACAGAATTCCCAATTTCTTCTTTATAAGTATCTGTCATATTTTCTAACGTAGTTAGAAAATTAATTTTGTAATTAGTGTTCACTCTCCAATTTTTCTTTACTACAATTTTTTTAAAGGACGAGCTATTTAGGAAGTAGATAAGTATTTTAAGAATGTATTCTAATTTTTATTAGTGTTCGGTCTATTGTAAACACCAGCCCAGTTTTCACAAGAAAAATTTTCAATGCCATTATTATGGTTTCCCTCGTATCCCTAACAATCACGAATATCTATGTGCAATTTGCCATATCAATTATTTGAGCTCATGTGAAATTCGTGTTAAATTTTGAATACCTGTTTTCATTAAGATTAGTAATAATATAATATAAAACTGAGTTTTGAGTTATAGTGACCTTACTAGGACAAAAGGCAGATAGATTTAGCTTCCTTTGGATTGTAGAATTTTAATAAATCATTGAATTCGTTATAAGCAATATTAATGTTGAAGTCGCCAACTAGAATAAATTTTACCTTTCCCATAATTTAATTTAAGAACACATCAAGTATCAAAGCAAGTCATATATTTCAAACATACATTACCACATTCACACTCTAATGAGTTTTCCTACAGTAAAATAAGGGTAATTTCTTCTGAGTAGGGTATTTATAAGAGATTATTAATGGATGTGTCGCTGTGTTCAATTCCAAATTGAATTGATGTTTAAAAAATAAGGATAATTTATATCCATTAATTATGTATAGAGGCATCTTATTTTCTCCTAAGTCATGTTCTGTTAGACTACCACTACTACAGGCTAAATACAGTCTACTACATCCTTCACTAATTCAGTTTTATTGCTTAAATACTGAATATATGATAAAATACTCTTTAGAATAGAAAAGGTACTCGTGCAGTATTATCACGGAGGCCTAGGTTTATGTATAGGTTACAATCGCAAATTTTGTTATGTAATCTTAGATTTAATTGCATTTCTTATCAGGTTTACTATATAATGTTTACCTTTACTGTTTAAATGTAGTTATGCTTTAGGTGTGGATTACGGGTAAGGTTGCCTACATGTATCAGTTTCATATTTGGGATCACAGAGCATATTCATTTAAATATTTTATTTGGTGGCAGGTAGTAATAGTAAGCAAGCTGGCTGACATTGGAAAAACCTCGATAGGCCATGTCATTACATTTTACATAATGTTTTGGGCATGAGCAGGATTACCACTGGATGGAAGGTTTAGTGTTTAATGCCTATTTTAACTAACGAGGCACCACAGGCAGTGGACACTGATGATACACAAGATGAAATTATATATTGGGGGGGGGGTTAAGGAAGGGAACATTCCAGGCCTATGTTTAGGGTACCTCCCAGGAATTTGCCAGTTATGAGGACTGAGAAAACCTGGGAAAAAACCTCAGTCGGGGAGGACGACTCTGGCAGGATTTGAACCCCAAACCTTTCGCTCACGAGTCCGCACCTTAACGACTACGGCCACTTGTGGTGGTATAAGTGGAAGTGAACAGAACAAATAAAAAAAATGGTGCCATATACAGGAAAAGTAATTGCTATGGTTTTCTTGGATTCTCATGATGTGGAGCTCATAGATTACCTCCATATCGGCAAAAGCGTCACTGGGGAGTATTACGCTGCACTACTGAGCCAACCGAGGGATGCTATTCAGGCTATAAAAGTTTACACCTTGCGAAAAATTATTATTATTTATTTATTTATTTATTTACGGATGCTGTTTAACATCTCAGGTCATCAGCGTCCCATTCAATTCAGGGCATGAAACGGCCGACAAATTTTGCTCCGAGGCCTTTTCTTTCAGGCTTGAGGTTCTTTATCGTGCCGTAAATGTACGACATGGGACCCATGGCTTTATATCCCTTCCGAAGGAAGCCCATACTTACGATTTTTACGCCCCAAAAAATCCATCGATCCTGGCCGGGTTTGAACCCGCGATCTTGGGTTTAGAAGGCAAGTATGGTTACCATTACACACCACGACCGACTTGCCCTTGAATGATATAAACACCGCAATAACTGCGGAAAGAAACTTTCACAGTTATTAATTCTTCTTCTTCTTCTTCTTCTTCTTCTTCTTTTTCTTCTTCTTGTACAGATATTGAAGTTTTCAGACTTCGATACCTGCAATTTTACCAAATGGACTTTCAGGAATTTAATAAAGATTACCATTACAGCAGGGAGTTCTCCGCAATTTGGCCTTCCTTGGCCCTTCTAATGCTTTGGGCAAAAACTCCTCTGTTTCCAGATCAAATATCAAAGTAATAAAAATTATTAAATATTTCAAGTCTTAAGGTATATTGAAAAAGTAGTAAACGAATGGCAACTGTTTACCTTATTACTTAACAGGTGATGAAAAATTTTCGCTTCTGTGAAATTGGGTATACTTGAATTTTGGAGGAAAATTAAAGAAATGACATGTCATTGTTCAATGAAAATATGTACAAGAAGGATGAAATTATCAGTCTTCTAGTAGCTGAAGAGCGTGTTGAGGAAGACGACGATGACACAAGTTGCTGTAGGAAGTGGAATTTAATGTAGGTTACTAAATTTTATCAATAGAATTGTATTGCAACAAATGATGTTATAATTAATTTCAATAATAATAATAATAATAATAATAATAATAATAATAATAATAATAATAATAATAATAATAATAATAATAAAGTTGTATATGTCTGTACTGTTTTGCACAAGGCTGGGTCCGTCCCTGAATATGAACCAGCAAGGTAATAACCATCTCAATGTACTAGAGTAGTGAAGCACAATAGCAATAAATATTAAAATTTGTCTTAAAGGCGAACGTAGGGATTTTTGAAATGTGGAGGGATTTTTACAGCATTTGAAAGGGGTATTTCAATGTTGGAACGTGGCAACACTGGACACGACTTGCATCCTCGTTGTACAGTGGTTACTGTGCATTAACATAACGTAGTAAATAAATGTATAACTATTTCGTTCAAACATGTACAAATCTTGGAAGTTTTTCAATTCATCAAGTGCGCATGCGCATAGTGTGCGCTTCGGACTTTGAAAATGTTCTGTGATTCTACCGCCACATGTTTGAAAGAAGAGTCACTTCCTTAGCGGTACACACATTTATAAAGCTATAAAGTGAGTGTTAACATTATTGCACGAAGATGAATTACATAAGAATGAACGCAGATTTTCTTTTTATAGTTCGGAGTTGGTGGTCGCAAGTATCCAGTGGTAAACTTAGTGTTTCTCGTGCAATAAAATCAACACGGGCTATGAAACATATTTAACGCACTTCCCTTAATGTTAAGGGTACATATTTACCACAAATACAACACAATAATCATTTGCATCCTTTTAAAAACAATGACATACTTTGTTTTTTGCTCAAAAAGTGAACAATTTCCTCACTTGCCATAGACGTGTTATGAACTTTGCTTACATTATACAAATATAGGCAAAGTAAATGTACTCTGAATGATTCTTATCATTGTGTGTTCTAAATTTCTTAACATATCGGAGTACTCATTAGCAAGGAATGCTAAATGAAATTTTGAAATGTTTACCTTTAGACAAAAAGAATCGCTTTAACTTTTGAAGTGCAAACATATATCAAGTCCACTGTGGTATAGTCTCAAATTTGAAACAGTCATTAAGGAAAATTAAAAATTGATATAGAACTTAGATAAATAATAAGAAAAGTACATTTATTATTCAGCTTAATCTCTCGTTAGTGAGGCACTTGTCTCATCGTTTCATAAGTCCCAGGAATGCAGCAGAAACTTCTTTGCCCATAAGATGCTGTTTTACAGGACTGAACAAATGAAAGTCACTTGAAGCAAAATCAGGTCTATATAGGTTGTGCTCAAGAACTTCCCACTTTAAATTTTGCAGCATCTCATTTGTCTTGGTAGTTTGAGATATACATTTTAATTAAAGAGAAACAGACCTTTGGTGAGGAATTCTGATCATTCCTGTTGAATGGCCTTATGAAGTTTCCTGAGGATGTTACAGTAGCAATTGCATTTACAATTTGTCCTTGAAGCGGGCGTAATGAGCAGTATACCTTCATGATTCTAGATGACTGTCAGCAGTACTTTTCTGGCAGATGATGCGATGTTACAAACTTTTTTTATTTGTTTATTTTTTGTTATTTATTTTATTTGTTTATTTTTTTTTTTATATATCCCAGATGATGCACAATGTTTCACTGTACTGACACAGGCTTTGTTTCGGGCTGATAATTGTGAATGACTGAGGTAGGCCATGCTGTGCGAACAACCAATAGCAGTGGTGATAGTGTCTATAGTTACCTTTTTGTCTGTATTGATAAAGTCTCCAAATTCAAGTAGCAAATTTACTAGTCTGGCCATCTTTTTTGGCCATCTTATGCAGTATTCATCTTTGATATGTGTCCATTTTTCAGTGGGGACCGCCAAGGGTAGCCAAGGTAGTTAAGGCTCAGACTAATAAGCGGAAGGTCTGCCCCACAAGGACCATCCTGATAGGTTTTTTTCCAGGTTTTCTGCAGTCCTCTTAAATGGTAAATGACAGAGTACCGGAAACCTATGCCTGAAATGTTTCCTTTGTTAAAAAATATCCTTTTCCTTTTCATGTATTATCAGTGTTCACCGCCTGTGGTGCCATAGTAGTTAAATTGGGCATTAAACACTGTTCAAAAAAATCTTCAAGGAACTATTGCACCCAATTGTAACAAGAACTTCTCACCATAGATGGGAACATTTTTTTAATGAATTTTCTTTGATGCCATAACATTAGCCCACAAATATTGCACAATCGAGCAATGTATGAAGTTGTACATTCATTAAGAGATGTCACAATCTTGCAATGCGCTTTTGCGATTGTAGATGTCTTTTTTACAAGTGTCACCAGTTTCCAATGGATTAATGCTGCATTCTAGAAGCTATACCTCAAGTGCCTCATGAAACATATAATATCCCACATCAAATTATAACATAATGACTTAACGTCAAGTATTTGCATTTATCCAAACAGAAATAACCCGTATTCTAATTTGAAATTAATGTGACAACTGGAACTTTTTTAAAAGACTCATTTCCTATTATCAGCCCTACATTTTCCTATGATCACTGTTGCTCATGCTCTGCTTTATGCTCCTATGTTAGGTTTCATTACAAATAATGCTATTTTCTTCTTTTGCAGGATTAGAGGTTCATAAGTAAAAAAGACTAAAGAAAATGAATATCAATCTCTACATTAAAGAAGAACAAGTGGATAATGATAAATGTTCACTTCAGTTGGAACAACCAGAAACTCATTGGGAAAATTCCTGTGATGCTGCTCATGATTCTGACTTAAAGGTAAGCAGCAAACACATACTTTTAAAAGTATATCATTCATAGAAAGTGTTCTTTGTATATATCTAGCAATAAAAAGTTCTAAGTTTTTAAAGCATGCATATGAGATAATAAATATTTTTATATATCAATATCTTGTTTATGTACATGGAAATTTTATCAGCAAAAATTGTAAAGCAAGTGCTACTTAAACCACTCTGCTTTCCATTGTTTCCATCATTTTTCAGAATTCCAACTATAATTTCATTCTAATGATAAATAATTATTAATAATTATGTTTTTTATTATTATTAATAATAATATTGGTGGTGGTGGAGGAGGAGGAGGAGGAGGAAGGGGAGGAGAGATTTTTGGAACACTTCAACCATATGCTTTTTGTGCCAATCCCGAAGTCCCTTATAGTGTTCCAATTCTCTATCTTGATGAGATCCAGAACCTTATTTCCTATAAGGGAATCATCCATATTGAGATATGGTTGTGGATCATAGATTTTCATCATCTCTCCAGACTTTATTTTTTTATTTACGGATGCTGTTTAACATCTTGGGTTATCAGTGTCCCATTCAATTCAGGGTGTGAATGACCAACAAATTTTGCTAAGAGGCCTCTTCTTTAAGGCTTGAGATTCTTTTTGTTTGCCATAAATGTACAACACAGGACCCGCGGCTTTACTTACCTTCCAAAGGAAGCCATACCTAGGATGTTTATGCCTGAAAATATCCAGCGATCCTGGCCAGGTTTGAACCCGTAATCTTGGGTTTAGAAGGCAAGTATGGTTACTACTACACCACCAGGATGGACTACCAAAGTCTAGATGTTAGCTAATTGATAAGAATAATAATTATTTATATGGAGGTATAATTGATTGGTTCATTCATGCATGTTAATATGATGCTAGCAGCTTTATACTAAAATAAACTGTTTGTCATAGGAGGAGAAATGTTTTGACCAAGATTTAGTGAGGAAGATCAAAGTTGAGGAATTAAATTTACCAGCTAGTGATACAGGGTAAGTTACTGCTCTATTATTACTAATTAATGTGCATGTCAACTAGCACAACATTTGTACCTGTGAATGTAAATTGAGAGGCACATACATTTTTAAGTAATGTAACAAAAAGTGGTCAGAATAAACTCTGTCCATTGCAGAAAACCAGCCAATACATTTGCTATATAATGTTAAGCGTATAAAAGAAGAAACTTAAAATTGCCTTTTCAGTCTCACTAATTTCAAATTAAGAGATACGGGATGATATTTTATAGCTAAGCACAGAACAGAATGTAGTGCCAGTACAAAGGGATCATAGTTTTGAAGCAAAATGAGAATGATAATATCCATAGGATGTTCATATGCTGAGATCATTACAACTTGATGATATCTCATTTTCTGGATCAAACAGCCCCACCATCTTAATACCTTTCACATATATGCTGAACTGAAATTACCTAAAAAGGAAGGGAAAAAAAGCTTTTCATAGTGAAAAAGGAACACTTTAAACGATATTTCAAGTCAATATAACATATGATCTTGGTCGAGTCGGAGATTTGAACTGATGATGAGAACAACTGTTCTCGAAACCGGTCTACAATAGTGACAAGTAAGTGAAGCATAAGAGTGTGTAGTTCGACTATATCATAAAATGATTTCAATTATATGATTGGCTTCACTGTGAATGTTCCAATTAACATTTTTAGTTCCTATTTCTGTGTTTTTCAATCAAGTGAGCAAAAGCCATGAATCCATCCACATCCAGCGCCAATACAACAGCAGATAATGTGGGAGTTTCTAGCAGCCAGAGCACTATAAGACTCTACTTCCAAAGAGAAGGTGAAACGACAAATGTCAGGCTCTCCTAAGAAAAAGAAACCTCACTGACCACGGAAAGTAGATGGTAAAGTTACTACATAACTGGCCAGAAAATGAACGAGAGCTCCCCACGAGAACGTTCTCCTCTACGCTTAGGCAGCAAATTAGATACAGTTTCCAACTCTCCAAGTGAGGATTCTCTCACTGACTTATCTTCTGACTCTGAGAAAACTCTGTCTTCTCAGTTCATTCTTCTTTTATGGAGGAAGAGGGCAGTTCGTCCGGCCTAACCTTAGAGACTGACGATGCTGACTTCCAAGTAATGGCCTGCAAAAGAAAGCAGAAACATATATTACCACACCCACACTCTAATGAGTTTTTCTACAATAAAATAAGGGTAATCTCTTCTGATGGGATATTTAGATTACTCTTTATGGTTTCACTTACATGCTTGTATAATTATAGACATTTCATGTAAGTGAAACTATAAAGAGTATTCTAAATATCCTACTCAGAAGAGATTATTAATGCATGTTTCACTGTTTTCGATTCTAAATTGTATTAATATTGAAAAATTAGGGGTAGTTTATATCCATTAATTATGTATATAGGTATCCTATTTTCTCTTAAGTGTGTTAGACTACTATTATAGGCTTAATGCAGTCTAGTACATCCTTCACTAAGTCAGTTTTTTTTCGCTTAAATACTGAATATTTGGTGAATTACTCATGAGTTGGAAAGCTACTCATGCAATGTTATCATAGAGAAGGCCTAGATTTATTTACAAGTAAGCCAGAACAGGTAGCACTCTCAACATTTTTCCGTAATCTTAGATTTAATTGCATTTTCTATCAGGTTTACTACATAATGTTTACCTTTACTGTTTAAATTTAGTTCATGCATTATGTGTAGATCAACGGGTAACGTTGCGTACATGTATCAGTTCCACTTAGGGATCAGAGAACATATTAATTTAAATATTTTATTTGGTGGCAGCTAGTAATAGTAAGCAAGTTGGCTGACATTGTAAACACCTTGATAGGCCACGTCCATTACATTTTACATTAAGTTTTGGGTATGAGAATGTTTTCCGCTTGATGGGTGCAACAAGTGAAAGTGAACAGAGGAAAACAAAAATGGTTCTAGTTGCAGGAAAAGTCATGACTATGGTTTTCTGGGATTCTCATGGTGTGGAGCTCGTAGACTATCTCCAGAAGGGCAAAAGCATCACCAGAGAGTATTACACTGCTCTACTGAGTCAACTGAAGGATGCTATTCAGGCTAAAGTCTACACCTAATAATGAGGACATTATTAGGCGGGTGAAATATTGTAACAGCCGAAAAATTTAAACATAAATGGATAGGGATGGGTAAATCATTGTAATGAGGGCATTTTTAGTTGGGGAAATATTGTAACGTATTTCATGTTTTATTCTAATTTATTCCAATTCCCAAGTTATATACACACTAACCTAATCTGTAGGCTAACCTTGGGCAACCAGTGGACCCAATGGTTTAGTGAGTAAATCATTGTAATTGTGACAAACCGCTATCAGGCGAGTAAAATATTCTAAAGGAGCGATATGTGCTCTCATTCCAATTCCAAATAATTCATATATACAGATGCTAACCTAATATGTCGGTTAAAATCAAGCAAATCCTAGAAACCGGTGAACCCAGTGTTTTAGCCAGTGAAGCCTTGTCATTGCGGTAAACTGCTCTAATTCCCAATTTGCAACTAATTCACTGAGTAAATCATTATAATTGTAAATCTCATTTAACTCTGACAGAAAAAAAAACATGGAATGGTAGTATTCGCAAGCTCTAATTTTATCTTCACAATGTAGCACGATGCTCTAACCACCAGCACTATTGCACTGTTGATGCCGAAGAGCTAATACCTGGCTTTAACCACCTGCGCTATTGCACCATTGATTCTTGTACCTTCGGCTCTCTCTGTTGTAACTCACTTCTGGCCAGCCGCTGGAACACTTGAGCACATACCACCACCAGCAGCAGCTGCAGTAGTTGCGCATTTTCAGATGGTGGGTAATGTTAAATAAATAGTTTACTACAGGTGAAGTTTCTTCACTGCTGGTTTGAGAGGAAGTTTAACATTTCACTTCTTTGACCTCTTGCCTCATGATACCTGCAGAGGTCATTTAAATATAAACCAAATTTTAAAAAAAGAAATTTATTAAAAATATTTCATTATTACTATATGCAATTAAAAAAAATTATATAACTGTTCTACAACAGAAATGAATTTTCATCACCTGATAGGTAATATTTTCATTCCTTCATCAATGAAGGTTTATGGATAGGTCAACAGCCAATTGTGTATAAGCAGTCAAACTCATATCATTACTGAATCTTTTCCTTCCCATTGTCTCCTTTAATAGCTTGACCATGTGGAAATCACAAGGAGATAAATGTGGAGTGTAAGGAGAATGTTCTTAAGGTGCCCAGTGAATATTCCTTAATTGATCCTGGTATATGATCTATGTTGTCATTCAAAAGCAGGACATCATGAATGGATTGCTAGCATCATTTGTTGTAATAGGCAACTCTAAAGTCATCAAAAGTTTGTAGTAATGTGCTGCAATAACAGTTCTCTTAGTTTGTGAAGTAAACCTATGAGCAAATCACTGGCACAAGAACTTTACTAGCTGATATGCCAAGTTTAGCCTTGACTTTGCCCTTTGACCTTGCTGTGTTCCTCCACTCCATACTCATTCTCTTCATTTGGGGGTGTAGCAGTAAACCCATGTCTCATTGCAGATTACAATTGGGTCAAAAACTGCCCAACTTCTTTCTGAAGCTGATTCAGAACCCTCTGACTGATATAATTTTCAACATTTTTCTGTTTATTAGTAAGGAGAGGTTGGACCCACTTTGCCAACAATTTCCAAAATCATAATTCTTCACAAAGAATGGTATGCGCACTTCAGCAACTTAGGCGTACCTCTGAAGCAATTTTGAGTACACTTAAGTTTTGATTACCTTCCACAATGTCACAAGTAGCCTGAATGCTTTCCTGAGTGATGCTCAATCATGGCTTCCATTTTCTACTGCATCAGGACTGCTGAGGAACCTCTTGTACCAGTCTAATACTTAGATTCAAGAAATATGGTTTCTCTGAACTATGCCTGAAATCTGCACAAAATCTTGGTTGGTTGAACTCCTTTGGTTAGAAATTGGAAAATGAGTTGCTTCATAATGGATGTTGCAACCTTTTGCTCTGACATAATATTACTGGCAATGTAGTGACCAATGTGGAAGTATCTTTGGATTGCTGCCCTCTGCACATCCATGCTTAACTACCACTATGCACTCATCCCTCTCACCATCTAGTCCAGAGAACAAAAGTCGTGTTTAAAATTGCAGGACCCTAGTATAACATTTGTCTTGAAGGTTGTGGATATTAAAATATGTTTGCATATCTTACACAATAGAAAATTTCCTTTACTGCTATTTGAGATTGTGTTAAATTTTGCATAGTATAAAATGCAATGAAGAATTTTTCACCAGATTTGCAAAATTTATATAGTGATTTCATTAAAGGCTAAATATTTTTAATTTCAGATTTATGAACATTATGGTCAAGTGTGTGATTTCTTTAATTTTATTTTAAACTTTTCATACTTACTGCATCGTAAGTGTCATATCTATCTGAGGTCTGCCGAATCTGTAATCAAAGTTCTTATTGATACCATTCTCTCTCTGCTATAAGCAGATATCTACTCATTTTTATTTCTAAAAACCTGTAATATATAGGCCCCTGTTAGCATTGATAACACACTTGTTTCAGGTAAGGGGGAAGAAGGAAAACATGTTGCAATACTGCAACAGTTACAATAGTAAATATTGTCTTACCTTCAAAACCTATGAATAGCACTTAAGCCATATACACCTCTGTGAATCAGTTAAACTCTTTGGGATGACTGTGCGCCTTATTGATACATGCCACAAAAATAATTTCAACTGTACAAAATATATTAATCTTTGCTTTTGATCAAAGCATCACTATGGATCTAAAATATGCATACAACTCTATTTTGAAACTTATTCAGTGTCATGCAAAGAAATGAGTGTTCTTTTTTATGGCTTCTATATGAGTGATGTTTTCATCTGTGTCTACTGTTGCTGAATATCCCATTTGCTCCTCATCTTTCAAGTCTGTTTTTCTCGTCTAAACTCTGCAAACCAGATATGTACTTAGGAGCAGCTTAGAAACTATCTTTAATTTTTCCAGGCATTGTAATTGGCTCTGGTCACAGTTATATTCACGTGAAAATGCCCTGAAGTCACCTCCCAGACAGTGAGCACACATGACCACAATTACAATTTTGGTGCAACTGCAACCACAGTGTGATGCATGCTAACTTCTGCTGTGCTTACTAATTTAGAAACACTTTTTATACTGCTGCCAACAGGAAACTTATATCTCTGTTAGTTTTTTCAAATCCTGAAAATTGAGTAGCATCCTCATACCATGATTGAGGAGTTTCTGCTGTCCAATGCAGAATCTACATCTGTGGCACATACAAAGACCTTATTGGTCCTGGTAGTTTAGTGGTAACCATACTTGCTTCATAGCCCCAAGTACCAGGTTCAAAACTAGTGTGGGTCATAGATTTTTAGGGTATAAAAATCCTAAATATAGCTTACTTTGAAAAGGAAGTAAACCTGTTGGTCCCATGTCATAGATTAATACCCATTAATAACCTCAAGCCTGAAAGTAGAGGCCTGTGAACTAAATTTATCGACATTTTCATGCATGGAATTGAATGGAATGCTAATTAATGACCAGAGTTATTAAAGAGCATCCTTAAATAGACTTTAATAGACTTTGCTGATGAAATCTGGTTAGGAGACTGAGCTATATACAGTGCATAAGCTCCAGTGATAGCTAAAGTTATCATACAAAGATGAGGGGAATTTGTCAAAGAAGGGCTATTGCAGTATGGTGAAAGCAGTTGCCAGCCATCTTGAGTGGTTTGTAGAGAACCATATTAAGCTCTTATCTATAAATCTGGACATTATATAATTTATCCTACACTTATGTATTCAACTTGTTTACACTAAATTCCACTTACTTACATAAAACTAACACATTTTTCTGCTAATGTCACTGGAAATCTGTTACTGATTTCGAGTAACAGTAGTCTGTCAACAACTAAAGATGGGAGTGAGTGCTCCAGAAATATGCCTTAGTTTTATGTAAGTAATTGGAGTTTAGTGTAAACAAGTTGAATACATAAGTGTAGTGTAGATATATTACTACTCCATTGTCTGCAGCTTCATAAGTACAATTTATTTAAATGTATAGCTTGTCAAGTTAGAGGTAAGAGTCAAATTTTCACCACTGGTTCTGTTGATGTAGATCAGTCATTTTATTTATATAAGTATATTTTTATATTAAACAAGACAATCCCACGATCAAACATTTTTATCAAATATAGCTAACTAAACCTTCTTTTATTGCGATAGTGTTAAAGAAAGTAAGAATTATATTACATTCCTTTTAAATATTAATTCAATTTGGAATCAAACACAGTGAAACACAATCTTTTCTGAGTAGGATACTTAGAACACTTTTTATGGTTTCACTTACATGAAATTTACTCAGGATATATGTTTCATGGAACTTTTTCCCACATCATCATCTGTTAAATGATTGTTGGTTCATTTGTAGAAGCTGGGTAGGTAGGTATCCTGGGTTGACTCTGGTGGTCTAGTGATAAACTTAAGTAAAGTGCTGTCTGCTTCCCAGATGACAAAATTCATAAAGTTATATGTTCTTTTATATAAATCCTTTCCCATATGTTTAGAGTTCTTTCTGTTGTTGAACTTTTTTTAATAACTTGATGCATTTTCTATTTCATTGTTTTCATTCCAAAAATGTGCTGCCACAGCTGATTTATCTATTTGTTTGTAACGGATGTTTCTCCAATGTTCCTTCAATTAATGACTATATTCCTTTTTGTCTTCCCCATGTAGATTTTTTTTTGCAGTCCTTACAATTAATCTGGTAAGTACCATATTTTTTCTCTTTGGGTCTGAAATATATTTTGTTTAATTTCAATAAATTTGTTACACGTGTCAGTTTTGAGGTGCTAAGATGACATTGTACTGCTTGAAATTTTTTGAAATTTCATATTGGCTGATTGGTGGTAAGTAAACTTTTTAATTGTTTTTCCCTTGATAAAATCACTCAAAGTTGTTATTTAATTCTTTTCTGTTTCTAGAATCTTTTAATTTTTTTGGTTAATCGTCTGTCAGGTCAACCCAGTGGATTTAGCTGCTTCTATTATCTGTAGATATTTATTCTTGTATTCTTCTTTACTAAGTTGTATATTTATTTGTCTGTATATCAGCTGTTGAATGCTGCTTCCTAATGTGATATTGGATTGAAACCATGGGTCTTGATATAATTTTCTTTATGTGTATCTTTTTATAGATGCCAAATTCAAGTTTATTATTACATTTTATTATCCTCAGATCTAAAAATGACAATCTATCTCTTTCTGTTATGACAGTGAATTTAATTGAAAATGTAATAATAAACTTAAATTTAAAATGGGCATCTGCAGAAAGGGCACCCATACAGACAATTATATCAAAGCGCATGGTTTCAATTCAAGATCACATAAGGAAGTAAGCATTCAACAGCATGATATACAGACTAATAAATATACTACTGAGTAAAGAAGAATACAAGAATAAATATCTACTAGAAGCAGCTAAATCCTCTGGGTTGTACTAACAAATGATTAACCAAAAAATTAAAAGATTCCAGAAACAAAAAAGAATTAAACAAATAACTACTTTGAGTGATTTATCAGGGGGGAAAAAAATTAAAAAGTTTACTTATCACCCATCAGCCAATAAGAATTTTCAAAAAATTTTCAAGCACCACAATATCGTCTTACCACCCCAAAACAGAAACAGTGCAAAAAATTTATTGAAATTAAACAAAATGGTTTTCAGGCCCAAAGAGAAAAAATCTGGTATTTACTAGATTAATTGTAAGGTCTGTGAAAAAAGCTATGTAGGGAAGACAAAAAGAAATATAGGATTTGGTTGAAGAAACATTTTAGAAACATCTGCTGCAAACAAATAGATAAATCAGCTGTGGCAGCACATTTTTGGAATGAAAACAATGAAATAGAAAAAGGCATCAAGCTATTAAAACTGCTCAACAACCGAAAGAACTAAACATATGGGAAAGGATTTATATAAAGAAAACATGAGCATAACATATGAATTTTGACATTCCGGAAGCAAATAGCACTTTATTGAAGTTCATCATTAGACTACCTACCTACTCACCCACCCACCCTTCCTTCCTTCCTTCCTTCCTTCCTTCCTTCCTTCCACAAATGATCCCATAGTCTTTTAACAGCTGATGATGTGGAAAAGTTCCACAGAACAGATATCCTGAATAAATTTCATGTAAGTGAAACCTTAAAGAGTGTTCTAAATGGGCTACTCTGAAGAGATTACATTCCTTTTTAATCCCCTTATAAACACTTTAATTTCCACTCCTTCCCTCTTTTGTTTCAATATTTTCCTTTAAAATCCAGGTGTTATGTTGGAAATTCTAAATACAACAAATGCCATCAAAATGTATACTTGTAAAAGTTAATGCAAATGTAGCAGCAAAATTACACCAAAATGCTATATTGACATTCAATAAAAATAGTTTTAAATTGTTATTCTTGTAAAGGCAACTAAGGTATTTGTTAACAAATTTGCAAACTTGCATGTAAGGAATCTCCTTCAAAATTTAAGGAAATACAGATTAAAAATAATAAAACTAAATTAATTTTTGTGTATATCAGATTTATTTTTTACTATCATTTTCATTTGGAGTAATTTATACTTTGTCTGAAACATGGCTTTTTTGCAGTATGTGAGAAAGGAAGAGATTTATCAAATAATGTCTAGTTGAATAAAGACAATGCTCGCACTCACATATGTATTGGTGCAGTGGTGAAAATCAATGAAATTGGGTATGATTTGCTGCCACATTCAACTTATTCCTCTGATTTGTCTACAATAGACATCCATCTGTTTCTTAAACTGGGAAAATTTCTTGGTGGAAAAAGTTTTCATCAAATGAAGAGCTTTAATCATCAGTGCAGGAACATTTTGCAGGCCTGAAAGATCCTGACATTTGTGATGGTATAAAGGCTTTGGAGTATCACTGGACAAAATGCATTAAGGGAGCAGGAACTATGTTGAAAAAAAATATTTACTTGGGAAAACTATGCTGCCATTTTGAGTTTAATTCTCAGAACTTTTCAAATGACACTGGAAAGAACCAAAAAAAATTTGTGCTAAATAAAATATTTGCCAAAATATCTTTCTAAATAAAATCAGTGAAAAAGAATGCAACTAAAAAGTAGCATTAAAATGAATCATCTTATACTACAATTCCAGAATGACCATATGTTATACTTGACTTGAGTTATGACTTTAAAGTGCTTCTTTTTCACTATGAAAAGTGTTTTTTTTAATTCTTTTTTATTTATTTATTTTTTAGGTACCTTCCATTTCATTTAGAAGCATAAGGTATTAAGATGGTTCTTGATATGTCACATCATCAAATTCCAATGATCTCAGTATATGAACATCCAATGGATATTACCATTTTCATTTTGCTTCAAAACTATAATTCCTTTGTGTTGGCATACATTCTGTTCTGTTCTTAGCTACAAAATATAAACCCTTATCTCCTAATTTGAAATGGTAAGAATGAAAAAGGCAATTTTAAGTTTCTTCTTTATAATCATAACATTATATAGAAAATGTATTGACTGGTTTTCTGCAATAGACAGAATTTATTCTGATAACTTTTTGTTACATTATTTAAAATGTATTGTGTCTCTAAATTTACAATCACAAGCCCAAATGTGCCAGTTGACATGCACCCTTCCTGAAATGTCTAGATCTTTAGCAGTTTCGCGTACCTGTAATTGAAGATCCTCCAGAACTGCATTGTGCACATTATCGATAATTTCTGAAGTTGCTGTGGATTTTATTTCTCCGAGGCGTAGGCCATCTTTAAAGCTTTTTCCTGCATTTAAAATCCATGGTCCACTTGTAAAAGTTTGAAAAAATGGAGTCCCTTAGAGTGTTTGCTACACCTATATCAGTTTTCTCTTGCATTCGTACCCTTCTTTTCCAAGTACTTAATAAATGCATGATGTTCAATATTTGACATTTTTTCCAATGCCTCTCCACAGATGCCTTTCTGTAAAATGTTGCAGGAGATAGACATGTCAGCAAAATAAAGATAAAAACTATGTATAGATCAAATTGCTGCTGTGCAAAAATTAAAACCTCCTAACAAAGAAAAAAAATCTTGTTTAATTGACTTCTATGGTATATCAGTTCACCTCTGCAAATTTGGTAGTACTACATGTGGTTCTCCAGTAATGTATGATTCTGTTTAAGTAGGGATATATAGTAGATTAAAATTTAAAATTACAAAGGGATTGACATTGTGAGTGGAGAGGAGCAGAGTTGCAACATATATCCTTGCACCACGTAGTCTCCCTGCACTCTCATAACCTATTCTGGTGCAACTCACATAGCACTAGCAACTATAGGAATTGAATCAAATAATTATCGAATATGCATAATATGCATATATGTAGGTACTTACAGTTTTCTGCTGTGGTATAAATTTCAACATCCGGTGATCAGCCTTTGACAGTCTGAGAAAAGTAAGTGAAGCTTTAAGGGTGTGTAGTTCAACTGAATCATACAATGATATCAATTAACATATAGTATATTAATAATGACAGCCGATAGGGTCCCATGGTCACCAACTTCAACACAGTTAAGAAAAATTTAACAAAACCTTCTTGACAGTGTTAATCAGTGAAGGGACTTGAAAGGTGAGCACCTGCAAACAAAAGAGTTAGGAAATCTGCATTATTGAGATGATAGAGGCTAGAGGCAGCAAAGGCATTGGGGATGTGATTGAAGATAGCACCTGTACACAAAAGAAGTGATAAACCCACACATTGAGGAGAGGACAAAAGCTGCAGGTACAGTAAAAGTGCACAAAAGCATACTTCCCTACAACTGTCTTTGAATAATTGTAAATCAATTGAAAATGTCTTATTCTGTTTGCTGTCTAACAGGTGCTAAAAGTCTTGGAAATGAGCATTAACACAAAATAAATTGAAATTGAGGACATTACCAACATTAAGTTAATTAGATCACATAAAAATCGTTTTTGACAGATGTAAACATTCCTCATAATCATGAAAATCTACACAAGACATCAATTATAAATAAAATTTACTTGCATATAGATTGAGCAAATGCGAGAAGCAATGCAACACTGACAAGAGTAGCTGAGGTCTCTAAGGCACACGTGAGCTGGAGTTTTGGGATTCCATTTCTACCAGGATCATGCTCCCAGAATCTTTATTTATTTATTCATTCATTCATTTTTGCCCATGCCTCATAAATAGTAAATGCCAGAAGTTACTCAAAACTTTGGCCTGAAATGCTTCTTCTTTAATAAAAATTTTTTCTGAAATTTATCATTTCATCTAAAGCATTACCAGTATCCACTGCCTTGATACCTAAGTAATAAAAACACACCTTAATCACAGCTTTAAAGAAAATAAACAAATGTGAAATTACTAATAATGGATTTTATTTTCTCCCCTTACATGGAAATTCTAATCCAAGGCCAAGATGACCACAATCTACATGCAAATTTTTCCCAAGACGCTAAAGGCCTTCTGTCTTTAAATAATTCACTGTTATTCAGATAATCTTTAATCAACATTCTTTAGTCATTTAGCCCGTGGCTGTTTTAGGGATGTTATTATGATAAGACAGTGTGGCAGAAAATATTATTCAAGAGTGTTATGGAAGTATTGATAGTAACAGTTATGATGACAATAGAATATAAATGAAAAAATGACATTAATGATAGTGTCTGTTATAAGCTGCTGATAAGTTAAATGTCAATATAAAAATCACATTTACAAGACATGTTTGTCAATAGTTTTGACCTTACTATTCTTGGCTTCATCTCTCAACACATGGTCCCTGCACTTTATCAGTGTCTATGAGTCAACTCCACTATGTCTTGTATATATTAACTAGCATCTTAGCTGTACAAAACAGTGTAATCAATCATTTTTAACATTCAGTGCTTGTAACACTGCAGTGATACCACATTAGAATATGCTCTGTTATTGACTGTTGCCATAGCTACGGACTCCCACTGCATTCCATACATGCAACTGTCAGTCCGTTTCTAATTTTAATCAGGATATAGTATATAGAATATTTGTATTTTGTTAGTAAGAATCCTTATAGTGAATTTGAGATGGCTGTTCATGATGAAATATAGGGAATGATGTGTCATGGCAGTGCATTATTGGCCTTTCTATGTTCATATTATACTGGATACCACACAACATTGGTATTTCCAGGAGCTTATGAAACAATAGGATGATGAGGATCTTTCTCCTGACTATTCTTAGTAGGATAGTGCCATACTTTGAATGGTAGCAAGCCAGGAATATTTTCTTTCCTAGAAAATTTCTGAAGGACATTGATGAGTCGTTTTGCCTAACCCTTATCCTACCAGATTGCCTATGGAGCATGCTGAAGTAAGCCACTAATTCTCATGAAACTGCAAGAAAACTTTGGGGAGAAAGTGTCTTTTGATGTAAAATATAAATGCCTTTCATAACATGGAGAAGCATGTTTTTTTTTTTAATTGGTTTATGGACACTGTTTAAGATCTTAGGTCATCAGCATCCCAATCAATTCAGGGCATGAAGCAGCCGACAAATTTTGCTCAGAGGCCTGTTTTTTCAGGCTTGAGGTTCTTTATCCTGCCATAAATGTATGACACGGGACCCACGGCTTTACTTCCCTTCCGAAGGAAGCATACAGGATTTTTACGCCCCAAAAAATTCATCGGTTCTGGCCGGGATCGAACCCGCGATTTTGGGTCTAGGAGGCGAGTATGGTTACCACTACACAGAGAAGCATGTGCAGACATAACTGATGCTAATAGCCAATATTTTGTCATACACCAATATATGATGATGTCAGCATATGATGTCAGTCCTGGTGGTGTAGTGGTTACCATACTTGCCTCCTAAACCCAAGATCGCGGGTTCGAACCCGGCCAGGACCGATGGATTTTTTCGGGCGTAAAAATCCTAAGTATCCTTCGGAAGGGAAGTAAAGGGAAGGAAGGTCCCGTTTACGACACCTCAAGCCTGAAAGAGGCCTCTGAGCAAAATTTGTCGGCCGTTTCACGCCTTGAGTTGAATGGAACGCTGATGACCTGAGCTGTTAAAGAGCGTCCATAAATAAATCAGCATATGATTTGTTTAGAGGTTGTGATCTCAAAGGAATTGATGGTGTTATAAAGGAATATTTTTGTTACCGAATTCTGTTTCTGTCAATTATTTAGCCATTAAAAAGGCAAAATGTATTCTGGAAAAATTAGATTATATTTGTATTCTGTACCGAACTGAAATAAATATTGAGCAACAAAGATGCCATTTTATTATTTTAAATATATATTTTTTTAATGTGGCTACTTAACACATAAACATTGTCCACATGCATTTTATATAGTGATACTCCTTTATTCTCATTTGATCTCAATGCAGAATTTAGTTTTAACATAATAAGTTGTATTATAATCCGTTTTTTACTTTGGTATAATTTGAAGCTCTTGCCATTAGTTAACTGGAAATCTCCTATTTTTGAGGTAAGTATGCTATTACCTCTAAAAAGTCAATAATGACTAGTATTGTATATATTATGTATGTTTTAAATGTGTTAGTCTAAGGAATTTATGCTAAATAGAAACATTTTTGAGATCAGTAATAGTACTTGATTAGCAGATTTTCAGTTTACTGTGCCAATGTTCTTCTTTTGCCATATCTCACCATAAATGCAAATCTGCCCTAATGAGTTGCTAGAGATCTCTAAGGGTATATTTTTATAGAAATATTCTTAACATTAACTCAAATCTTGGGTGGGAAGTCAAAATTTATAACAAGATGCTTATTCTTTAAAATGAAGATTTTTTCCCAAATTGCTAATTTTCAAGAATTGTTGTTAGCTTTCAATAGGTTTTTTTATTTTTTTTTATTTGATGTCATGATTGTAAGTCCAAAAATCATCAGCGATTGCCGAGATATCCAGCTGTTTATATCTTACATTTCTAAAGCATTCTTCTATCTTTGTCTCCAAATTTCTTAATATTCTGCATATATATATATATATATATATATATATATATATATATTATATACACACACACATATAGGCATAGAACAATTCTATAGTTTGAAATATAACGATTTCAAGTGTGAGTTTCTCTTAGTGTTTTATCCTTATCTGCTTTTATAATTACTATTAATTTGTTACATTATATGTATATATATCTGACCACAATGGAAACAATCTATTTGATACACTCCTGTCTTTTTGTTGGATAACATTTTGTTGGAATAACATCCTTTATAGCTTTGTTCTAAAGGTTTCTGATGTTAAATTTATTTTGTGCAGCCTACACAATATCAAATTTTTTAAATCTTAAGTCCTTTATCATGGAGAGAATGTTGGTGTTTTTAAATCTTTTGAAATGTCTGAGATTTTTATCTACTAATAAATGGTGGAAAACATTGTTGAGGGCAGTATTGATTATGTACTGGTATTCTACTGTATATTCTTCCCTGTTGAGTAGAATGTTCACTAATCTATGGGCAAAGCTGTTTATAATGGCATGTTGGTGTGGTTTAGGGTTGAAGCTATTATTCCTTTTATAATTGTTTGTATGTATGGATTTCCTAAATATACGAAATAAAATTATGTTGTTTCTTCTGCAGATTTTAAGGTCAAAAAGGAGAAACATCCCTCCTTTTCAATTTCTATATTAAACTTAAATCTTTGGTCTTCCTGTTTTTTTTTTTAAGCAAAAAATGTCATCCACAAAGCAAAACCATATTTTAAAGATTATTGGAAATGCCTTCGTAATGTGTTTTTACTGTGCTCATGAATAAATTTGCCAGAAATAGAGCCAAGCCAGAGTTTTGTTGGTAAATTTTTCCATTAAATATGAAGATATTGTGGTCTATGCACAATTTGTATAAGAATGGGCCAGTCTCAATTTCATCTACCAATATGTTCATATTTTTCATTCATTTCTATAGTTTATGGATCAGTCTTTGTTTTGGATGGCTAGTGAACAAAAATGCAACATGAAATGGACGAGTTAATCAATCGGCAAATTTACTGCATTGTTAATTTTTACCAAAAATTAGAATATTTTGAATTATTTTTTTCGTAGCCCATAGATAATATATGAATTTGTTTAAAATGTTGAATGATCAACAGCTTATCACACTGGCTAATTAACCTAACAATAAGCAAGGAAGAATATAATAAAGAATACAAATAGAAACAACAGTGGTTAAAAGTGGGCTTGAAAAACAATTATTACATGTACAGAAATTCAAGAGGCAAAAACTTATTGTGTATATTATGTATATTTAAAATGTGTTATTCTAAGATTTTAAATTTGTGCTAGATAGAACATTTTTTGAGATTAATAATGGTACTTGATTATCAAATTTATAGTTTACTGTCTCAATGTTCTTCTGTTGCCATATCTGATGAAACTGCTAATATGTCTTAATGAGTACCCTGGAAATCTCTAAGGTTATATATTTATACAAATATTCTTAGGGGCAACTGAAAACTTGGCTGAAATGTCAAAATTTATAACAAGATACTTATTCTTTAGAATGAAAATCTTTTCCCAAATTGCTAATTTCTGAGAATTGTTGTTAGCTTTCGATAGTTTGGTTTCTTTTGTGATGTCATGATTGTAAGCCCAAAAATGATCTGCAATCGCCGATATATACACCTGTTTATATCTTACATTTTTAAGTGCTCTTTAATCTTTGCCCCCAAATTTCTTAATATTCTGTCTATATACAGAGGTTGTCAAAAAGTATACATACTTCAAGCAAAGAAAAAAACTGTGTTAACATAACAAAACTGAATTCACCCAAACAGAAAATAATGAGCACTAATCATCTTAGGCTTTTACAGTCACAACAGTTGCTCAAAATGCCCACCATCGGCGTAAGTACACTTCTGATTATGTTAAACTATTGATTGGGCAATGTTTGTGAAAGTGTCCTTAGCAATTGCAGCACATGCTGCTTCAATTTCTCCTAGAAGTGCCCTCAGTGTAGCTGGTTTTCTACGGTATACAACATCCTTAGGAGTTCCCCATAGGTAGCAGTCCAATGGAGTTAGGTCCGGAGAACGTGATGGAAACTCAATTGGACCTCTTCGTCCTATCCAGTGCCCTGGAAGATTGTCATTAAGATATGCATGTACATCTCAGTGTTATGAGGTGGTACATCATCCTGTTGGAAGTAAAATTCCCCATTTCCATAAATTGTATGATTGGCAGTTAAGACGGATGTGCATATCATGTTCAGGTACACTGGGCCAGTTACTGTTCCTTCAAAAAAAGTATGGTCCAATTAGATGCCTAGATGACAACCCACACCAAACATTAATTTCAGGTAAATTAACAGCCTTTTCCAAAATAACACGTGGATTGTTTGCACACCAGTAGACACATTTATGCCAGTTAACGTTCCGTTCAACCTAAATTGTGCCTTATTGGACTAAACAAATTACCCTACAAGGCCTCATCCTCTTGCACCTTGTTTCGAAAACACTCACAGTACTGCATTCTCCGATCAGGGTTATCCTCATTTAATGCATGCAAAATTCTTAGGATGAAAACTTTCAACTTTGCTGTATTAATAATATGACATACACTGGTTCTGCTAAGCTCAATCTCACATGCACATTTTTTTGTAGATTTCTGCAACGAGTGCGCAAACTTTCTAAAATCATAGCCGAGGACACAGGGCTTGTTGCTGTGCGAGGTCTCCCAGATCTGGCCCTGTGAACATCGCATGTAGTACAATTAGTCTCAAATTTATTTTGAATGCATGCGGTTGTTACTCGCATTGGCGAGTTCTGTACACACATTGCCATTGGCTTTGAACTTCAACAGCATTCTCGGTTTTCCAATACCATTGCAAAATTGCTTTCCGCTGTTCAACCGATAATCTTGGTTCCATTTTGTTGTAGCAGCACTAGCATAACCTAATGTTAGTCACATCTGTTTACAGAACATATACGATAATCTTGGCTTCATTTGTTCACTGTTGATTTACCTGTCACTTAGCAATGCTATCATAATGTGAGTCATATCTGTTTACAGAACACCATACAACTATACATTACTGTTGTTTTTTATTTCAATTTTGAAATATATTAAATCGATATCTACTGTGAAAGTGTGTATACATTATTTTGGCACCCTCGGTATATATATTTGACCACAGTACAAACAATCTATCTAATACACTCTTGCCTTTTTGTTGGGCGGAATAACATCCTTTATACCTCTGTTCTGAAGGTTCTCAGTGTTAAATTTATTTTGTGCAGCCAACACAATATTACATTTTTTTAAAAATGTTCATGAATGCAGTTTGCTAATGGATGGTATGCAAATTTTTTAAATCTTATTCCTTTATCATGGTGAGAATATTGGTGTTTTTATGTCTTTTGAAATGTCTGACATTTTTATCTAATAATGAACGGTGGAATCCATTGTTGATACAATATTGATGATGTACTGGTATTCTGGTGTATATTCTTCCTTGTTGAGTAGGATATTCACTAATTTGTGTACAAAGCTGTTTATATTGATGTGGTTTAGGTAGACATTATTATTCCTTTTGTAAGTAAATATACGAAATGAAATGATGTTATTTTTTCTGTAGATTTTAAGGTTCAAAAAGTCAAACAGCCACCTTCTTCAATTTCTATAGTAAACTTAACCTCTGTGTGTGTGTGGATTTTTATATATGCTAAATGAAGTTGTTTCTTCTGTAGATTTTAAGGTCCAAAAAGAATAAACATCCTTCCTCTTCAATTTCTATGGTAAACTAAAATCTTTGGTCTTTCAGATTTAATTTGGTTCACCCTCTCTCTCTTTTGCAATATTGCTAATATGTCATCCACAAAACGTAACCATATTGTAAAGATAAATGGAAACGCATTGGTAATGTGTATTTTTTATTGTACTAATGAATAAATTTTCCAGAATAGAGCCAAGATTGGTAACTTTTTCCGTTGCATGAAGAAATTTTGGTCTATGTCACAATTTTGTGAGAATGGTGAAATCCTCCTTTCATCTCTGATATGTGCAAATTTTTAATTCATGTCTGTAGTTTAAGGAGCATACTTTGTTTCGGATAGCTAGTGAACAAAAAATGCAACATGAAAAGGAACAAGTGAGTCATCTGGCAAAATTTCTGTATTAATTTTTTTCCATCAGTTGATAACAATTGGCAATGCTTCTGCTTTCAAATTGTTTTGTAGTTCTTCCAGATTTTTTTTTTAAACCAACAGTTAGAATATTTCGTAGCCTATGGATAATATGTGAATTTTTTAAAAAAAATTTTAGTGATCAACAGCTTAACACACCAGCTAATTAACCTATAAATTAGCAAAGAAAGATACTTTAAAGATTACAAACAAATATAAACAACACCGGTTAAAAATGGTTTTACAAAAATAATTGTATGCAAAAAAAAAAAAAATACAGAAATTCAAGAGGCAAAATCTTATTTTAGGAACTACAACACTTTCAGCAGGAAAAGATTAGCTTATTTTAAAAAATTCACATTTCAACCATGGGCTACGAAAAAAAATTCAAAATATTTTAAAAATTTTAATATCAGGTTTGAACCCATAAACAGGTTTAGTGTTAAATATCTCCTGATGTTAATGACAAAATTCCATAGCAGAAACAGCAGGTATTTACAAAATAAGTTGTGCAGAATGTGAAAATATAGTATTGAAAAAATAATGAGAAACATAGGCACATTGTTAAGAACTTTTCAGTAACATAAAACATGAGCAAATGGAGAAATATTCAGTCTCATCTCATTTCAGAACAAAAACCATAACATAGTAAATAAAACAAAATTATTAAACTCAGTACAAGGACCTACTGAATTAGCAGCTTGAGAGGAAATCTACATTTACAAATATAGAAGCAGTTTAATGAATTTTGATTCATCTGGAGATGAACATAAACTTTTAGTTCATCACACCTCCACCAGAGCAGTATACACATTCCCACATTATAACAAATTATCCAGCAGTTGACTGTTAGCCAATGATGCAAACAAAGAGTTCGTGAAACTAATACTACAAGCAATTAAGTAAAGCAAAAAGAGCATGTAGTTTGGATAAATCATACAATGATCTTAATTATATGATTAGCTTCACTGTAGATGTTCCAATTAACATTTCTAGTTATCTAATCAGTAGCAACATTTGGGAATAATTGGTATTTAATGTGAATATATGTTTTTATAGTTTGATACAGTTTAGTATTTCCCATAATGAATTTAAACTGAACATGTTTTTCATTTTTATGTTCAAAACAAAAACATTTCATGTTAATTGAATCTGTCGTCTTAACACTCTTCATGCTTCACTAACCTTAAAAATATACGGAACAGGTTTCAAAGATATGTTATCTCCACCTTCGGCTGTGGACGACGTCTTAACACTCTTCATGGCATGAAGAGTGTTAAGACGACAGATTCAATTCACATGAGCTTCACTATGTTAATTCCATATGAAAACTTTTATAAAGATTTACAATTTTAAAAAAAAATTTGACATTTCATGTTTTTTGTCATCATTATGTTCTTCACATTTCAGGCCAAATGAGGAAGACCTGTCCAGATGTTTGAAAAACTTATCCAGAACTTGTTTTATTGAAGTTACACAGGATAATAAAGGGAACACAAAGAGGCACACATTCTCTTTTAAATTATGTGGTAATAACACTTACCCCGGCACTTCATTTATAAAAAGCCACACATCAATTAATGAACATCAAGAAAATAAAATGATAAATGAAGGTATCTTGCAAAACCACAGGAAGGCACATAAATGTGAAGATTGTGGGAAGAGCTTTACTCAGACATCTACTTTAAGGAGACATCTTTTGATGCATGAGGGTAAGAAACCACATAAATGTGAAGTTTGTGGGAAGAGCTTTACTCAGAAATCTCATTTAAGAGGTCATCTTTTGATTCATGATGGTAAGAGGCCACATAAATGTGAGGTTTGTGGAAAATCCTTTACCCGTGATTTTCATTTAAGGAATCATGTTTTGATTCATGTGGGTAAGAAGCCACATAAATGTGAAGTTTGTAGGAAGAGTTTTACCCGAACCTCTGCTTTAAGGAGTCATCTTTTGATGCATGAAGGTAAGAAGCCACTTAAATGTGAAGTTTGTGGGAAGAGCTTTACTTGGACATCTGCTTTAAGGAGTCATCTTTTGATGCATGAGGGTAAGAAACTACATAAATGTGAAATTTGTGGGAAGAGCTTTACTCAGACATGCAGTTTAAAGAGTCATCTTTTGATACATGAGGGTAAGAAACCACATAAATGTGAATTTTGTGGGAAGAGCTTTACTCTGAAATCTCATTTAAGGAGTCATCTTTTGATGCATGAGGGTAAGAAGCCTCATAATTGTGAAGTTTGTGGAAAGAGCTTTACCTGGATATCTACTTTAAGGAGACATCTTTTGATACATGAGGGTAAGAAGCCACATAAATGTGTATTTTGTGATAAGAGCTTTACTGAAAAATCTACTTTAAGGAGACATCTTTTCATACATAAGGATGAGAAATCACATAAATGTGAGGTTTGTGGGAAGAGCTTTACCTGGAAATCTAATTTAAGGAGACATCTTTGGATACATAAGGATGAGAAACAAAAATGAGAAGATTGTGGGAAAAGCTTTACTCAGACGTCTACTTTAAGGACACATATTTTGCTGCATGAAGGTAAGAAGCCACATAAATGTGAAGTTTGTGGGAAGAGCTTTGTTTGACATCTAATTTAGGCTCACATCTTTTGATACATAAGGATGAGAAACCACATAAATGTGTAATTTGTGGTTAGAGCCTTACTCAGACATCTAATTTGAGCCATTTGGATGCATGGGGGTAAGAAGGCACATAAAGTGAAGTTTTGAAAAAAGATGTATGCATTCATGTACTCTTGAAGACATCTTTTCACTCATAAGTAATGCACTGATACAAAAATGGAACCAAGGTTTAATATCATTGTTCATCATCTCAAGTTAACAGTTGTTTATTAACGAGGACAGGAAGTGAAAATTTTGTGGGAATGTATTTATTTAGTGAAAAATTTTTTAGAATTGTTAATGTGGAAAGTTTCATAACTTTTTACATTGTAGAAATATAGTGGCAAGACATTTATTCTGGCATATCAAGGTTAAAATCTGGGATCGATTGGTCAAAATGTAATGAGCTATGGTTAAATATCAACAAGACAAAGTACATATATTTCAATAAACATACTCTTTTTATATAATTAGAAATTAATAATACACTTAAATAAAATCTTAATGGTAGGAGCTTTATAGGTGTTCTGATTGACTCGATCAGTAGCAATATTTGAGAATAATTTGTATTTAATGTGAATAAATGTTTTTAATGGTCTGATGTAGTTTAGTATTTCCCATAATGAATATAAACTTAATCTCTTTTGGATTGTTATGTTCACAAAAAAAAAAAATCCTCTTTTTTGTCATCATTATGTTCTTCACATTTCAGGTCAAATGAGGAAGACCTATGCAGATGTTTGAAAAACTCGTCCAGAACTGCTTTTATTGAAATTATGCAGGATTGTAAAGAGAACACAAAGAATCACACATTCACTTGTAAATTATATGATAATACTTACACCAGCACTTCATTTATAAAAAGCCACACATCAATAAATGAGCATCAAAAAACTAAAATGATAAATGAAGATATCTTACAAAAACATAGGAAGGCACATATATGTGAAGTTTGTGGGAAGAGTTTTGCTCAGAAATCTAATTTAAGGCGACATCTTTTGATTCATGAGGGTAAGAAACCACATAGATGTGAAGTTTGTGGGAAGAGCTTTATTCTATCATGTAATTTAAAGCATCATCTTTTGATTCATGAGGGTAAGAAGCCACATAAATGTGAAGCTTGTGGGAAGACTTTTACTCACCCATCTACTTTAAGGAAACATCTTTTGATACATGAGGGTAAGAAACCACATAAATGTGAAGTTTGTGGGAAGAGCTTTACTCAGATATCTACTTTAAGGACACATCTTTTGATACATGAAAATAACAAGCCACATAAATGTGAAGTTTGTGGGAAGAGCTTTACTCAGAAATCTTATTTAAGGCAACATCTTTTGATTCACAAGGATGAGAAACCATATAAATGTGAAGTTTGTGGGAAGAGTTTTATTTACTTAACTGGTTTAAAGAGTCATCTTTTGATGCATGAAGGTAAGAAACCACATAAATGTGAAGTTTGTGGGAAGAGCTTTACTCAGATATCTACTTTAAGGACACATCTTTTGATACATGAGAATAACAAGCCACATAAATGTGAAGTTTGTGGGAAGAGTTTTATTCAGAAAACTGGTTTAAAGAATCATCTTTTGATGCATGAAGGTAAGAAACCACATAAATGTGAAGTTTGTGGGAAGAGCTTTACTCAGATATCTACTTTAAGGACACATCTTTTGATACATGAGGGTAACAAGCCACATAAATGTGAAGTTTGTGGGAAGTGCTTTACTCTGAAATCTTATTTAAGGCAACATCTTTTGATTCATGAGGGTGCGAAACCACATAAATGTGAAGTTTGTGGGAAGAGCTTTACTCAGATATCTACTTTAAGGACACATCTTTTGATACATGAGGGTAAGAAGCCACATAAATGTGAAGCTTGTTGGAAGAGTTTTGCTCTTAAATCTCATTTAAGGCGACATCTTTTGATTCATGACAGTGAGAAACCACATAAATGAGAAGCTTGTGGGAAGAGCTTTACCCTGACATCTACTTTAAATTTACATCTTTTGGTACATTATAATGAGAAGCCACATAAATTTTAAGTCTGTGGGAAGAATTTTACCCAATATCTAATTTAAGGAGTCATTTTGATACATGAGGGTAAGAAGTCACATAAATTTTGAAAAAGTTTTGAAAAACTATTTATGCAGAATTTTTTGGCCCATATGTAATGCACTGATATAAAAATGCATCTATATTTTAAGAGCATTGTTCATCATCTCATGTAAACAGTTATTTATGAGTACTGGAAGTGAAATTTGAGTAGGAATAAATTAAATTAGTAAAAACTTTTTTAGAATTGTAAATGTGGAAAGTTTCACTTTGTACATTGTAGAAAATGTATTGGCAAGACATTTATTCTGGCATATCAAGGTTAAAATCTAATGAATTATACTTAAATGTAAATTGGAACTTGCACAGTGAAGCCAATCATATTAATTGATATCATTGTATGATTCAGTTGAACTACACACTCTCAAAGTTTGAAAAGTAAGTGAAGCTTTGAGAGTGTGTAGTTGAACTGAATCATACAATTATATCAATTAATGAATTATTGTTTAATATCAACAAGACAAACTATATAAATCTCATTAAACATACTCTTTGTGATAATTCATATAGTGTAGAAGTTGAAAATATACTTATATAAAACCTTAATGATATTAAAATTTTTAGATATTCTAATTGACTGACTTATCTTGGATTAAATACATGTTACTTTATGTAACAAATAAAGCCAAATATGTTATACAATGCACATACTGAAGATATTTTGAGAATAGTATATTTTGGCAATGTTTATTCTATGTTATATCGTTTTAGGGAGCAGCAAGTTATCATCTGCTGTTTTTAAATGGCAAAAGATGAGATTAAGAATAATGCAGAATTATTATATAAAACATTGATTAAAAGAATGGTACAAATGTATTGTATTTACATGCTAATGATTATTTTCAAAAGGAAAAATGGATAGGAGCAAAATATACTGTTACAACATGTCATAATTTGTTTACGGAATTTGGGAATCCACACAGTGAAACTTTTGTTAATCTTATTTTGATTTAAAGTAAAACACTAAAAATCATGTCGTCACATTAAAACTCTCTTTAAGTTTCACAAACACACTTATAAAAGTAATTTTGGTACATGTTTCGTGAGGTACATTCCTCACATTGTCAACCAAAACGACGACTGAGGAGCCAATTTCAGCAAAGTATGTATGTTACTATGCTTGCTCTGGTGGTCTGTTAATGAACTTAAACAATATGTTGTCTGCTTCCGGTATATCAAAATTCATAAGTTTGTATTCATATTTTTTTATGTAAATTTTTTCCCATATATTAAGTTCTTTCGGATGTTGAATTGTTTTTAGTAATATTATGTCCTTCTCTATTTCATGATTCTCATTCCAAAAATGTGCAGCCACTGCTGATTTTTCTACTTGTTTGTGTCTAATATTTCTCCAGTGTTCCTTTAATCTTATCCCCAGATTTCTCTTTGTTTTTCCTATGTATATTTTGTCACAATCCTTGCAATTAATTCTATATATATCTGAATGTTCTTCTTTCTTCTTTTTTTGTTTAATTTTATTTAGATTTAATAGTTTACCAACACTATATCTGTTTATTGGTGCTAGAGTAATGTTGTACTTTTTGAAAATTTTTTGGAATTTATGGTTAACATAAGGATGATATGTGAATTTTTGATAGGTATTTTCTTTAAGTGAAGAACTGAGTGTGGTGATTAGTTTAATTTCCTTTTTATTTTTTTATCTACCATTTGTTTGTTAAATCCATTTATTTCTGCTGTGTGTATTATATGTGCGTATTCTTTCCTGTATTCTTCTTTACTGAGTGGTGTATTAATAGTACTTTACCTTTTCTGGACCTAAGGATAATAAAAAGGAATAAAAATATAGAATTTGGTATATACAGAAAGGACACACATACCGACAATAACATAAAAGCAAAAGGTTTCAACCCCAGACCCCACAAGGAAGCAGCATTCAATAGTATGACATATAGGCTAGTTAATACACCACTCAGTAAAGAAGAATACAGGAAAGAATACGCACATATAATACACACAGCAGAAATAAATGGATTTAACAAACAAATGGTAGATAAAAAAATAAAAAGGAAATTAAACTAATCACCACACTCAGTTCTTCACTTAAAGAAAATACCTATCAAAAATTCACATATCACCCTTATGTTAACCATAAATTTCAAAAAATTTTCAAAAAGTACATTACTCTAGCACCAATAAACAGATATAGTGTTGGTAAACTATTAAATCTAAATAAAATTAAACAAAAAAAGAAGAAAGAAGAACATTCAGGTATATATAGAATTAATTGCAAGGATTGTGACAAAATATACATAGGAAAAACAAAGAGAAATCTGGGGATAAGATTAAAGGAACACTGGAGAAATATTAGACACAAACAAGTAGAAAAATCAGCAGTGGCTGCACATTTTTGGAATGAGAATCATGAAATAGAGAAGGACATAACATTACTAAAAACAATTCAACATCCGAAAGAACTTAATATATGGGAAAAATTTACATAAAAAAATATGAATACAAACTTATGAATTTTGATATATCGGAAGCAGACAACATATTGTTTAAGTTCATTAACAGACCACCAGAGCAAGCATAGTAACATACATACTTTGCTGAAATTGGCTCCTCAGTCGTCGTTTTGGTTGACAATGTGAGGAATGTACCTCACGAAACATGTACCAAAATTACTTTTATAAGTGTGTTTGTGAAACTTAAAGAGAGTTTTAATGTGACGACATGATTTTTAGTGTTTTACTTTAAATCAAAATAAGATGTCATAATTTGTTTGTACAAAATTTATAAGTTATCTTTTCCATTATCATTTATTCAGAATGTGGTTATGGAGTTTGTAATAAGCAGTTTCATATATCATTGAATTTAAATTCATTTATTGCCAATAGACTTGCAAAGTACAATTATTGAACATTGTCAAAATAATTTAAAGCTATCGTATTTGTACAATAAGAGATTATAACAATTTAGTTCAATAATTCTAGACATTTCCTATGACCAACATGTATAACAATATGATTAATAATCAGTTCCTTTAAACTTCCTATGTGTAAGGGTATTTGTCAATTAAATACATTTTTAAAGGTTTATTTGAATTTTTATGTAATCTGGCAATTTGTTATAAAGAATAGATCTCATTATACATATGGATCTCTTTCTGCTGCTATTTTGCTGATAATTACTCTATGATAGTTGAGATGACCTCTAGTATGGCAAGGTCTTTATTTATGGACGATGATTTCCTGTTTACTCATTTTACCAGTTTGTGTGTTTAAATAGCATGACTGTAAGAATGTTATTGTTCTTAAAGGCTAGTTTTCAGGATTTTCTACTTTTTAGATGGTATATGCATTAATGCAATACTTTAGGAGCAGTGTAGTCTCTTCAATTTTGTTACTCCACTCCCCCTCCTCAAATTTCGTTGCCATAACCTACTGCTACAGGTGTCCGAAATTGTTTAGGCACCGACTAGAAGGATATCTGAGGTTCAATTCAAACCATATCCGCCCTCCATAACAGGAGTTTTCCAAGTATTCCTCAGTCCTCATAAATAGTAAATTCCTGGGCAATACTATGACTTAATCCAATCTGTCATTAGAGAATAGACTTCTGTTTTCTTATTGTGCTGAAGCAAGAATTTTTTTAGTATTGTTGACATTTAGATTAAACCTTTTTTTTTTTTTGGTAGAAATTATAGGATTTTCTTTAAGTTTTGGCATGTTGTCTTCTAATATAATAGGATTACTATTGCTGCATATAAGGGGCATATCATCAGCATAAGAGATTATTTTATATTCATTTCCTTCTGGAAAGTTATTTATGTAAGCTAAAAAAAATGAACTTAAGACTTGTGAATACCCTTATGCACTTTTTTATAATCAGACTGTGTTGTATATAGTTCCAGATTAGCAGCACTGTAAGCTGTTTCTTAAATAGTAATGAAGAATTAGGTTTACTTCACCTCTTAGACCATAATGTTCCAATTTACCTAATGAAACTTCACAAGATATACTGTCCATTGCTTTAGTTAGATCTAGAAATTCCTACTGTGTTTTTACTTTGGTTCATATTATCTAAAAGTTAATGAATAAATTCCGTTACTGCAGTAGGAGTGAAATATCATTTCATAAACCCATGTTATGTTGCCATGTGTTACAATCTTATTACTGTTTAAAAAATTAGATATTTTAGTTAAAAGTACTTTTTCATACATAGAAGACTTTTATTATTATTTAAGGTCGTTATATTTTATGATTTAAACATCTATAAGGCATAAATAAATTAACTTTATAAACACATATTAATAAACTGCTTATGATACTTAAAACAGGAAAAACAATCTTTCTTGAATTAGCCATGCATAAAATATGCTATAGGTTCAAATTATGTTCCTTAGGTAACAAAAAGGTTTCTTTTTAGGATATTACGATGAAAAGTGGATTATCTATGCCAACCGCAACCATTTGGCACCATAGGTGATTCTGGATGAAACATTTGGATTAGTTATGGTGGTCTTGGGCTAGCGGTAGAAGGTTTGATGTAGATATTCAAATGAAAATGCATAGAAAATAGCCTAATGTCAACACCGTTCTACTTATCTTGCAAAGAACACTGGAGAAGCTGAATGAAGTAGGCCACCGCATACCACATATTCACCAACCGACTTTCACTTTTTAACATACTCAATATGCTTTCAGTAAGATCCCCGTTTACATGCAACATTTCAATCCCGATAGCGATTCAAATTGATCTGAGCCCGATTTGTAAACATGGTAAATGTTACTACTTAAAAACAAGCAAATCGAGGAACTCCTCAGTTTCACTCTACTTAGTTTGTGGTGAAGATGGCAACAACGAAGCACACAGAGGAGACTGAAGTTGAAGATCAAAAAGAAAGTGAAGGTAGACATTTGTGACTATAGCAGTAGCAATTATAATAATTAAATAGGATAATTAACTAACATGCATAATGTACTTAGATTTTTCTGCTTTGGCATAAATATCAGCATCCGGTGATCATGTCCTCGACAGTCTGAGAAGCTACATTAGTAGATGCATTGTTAATAAAAATCAAGCTCTCATCAGTTACTTTATATTGCATGTCACAGAATATCTAATGTACCTTAGCACACAACATTTTGTACAAATTTTCACAAGGATTTTAATTGCAGAAATATCACTCAGGAGAACATTCCATATATGTCAAGAGTTGCTATCAGATGTTACATTACTGGAATTTGAATAGTTAAAATTACAAAAAAATAGAAATTGTAAACATAAGCGGGCACTTTGCTTTACAACAAACCGCACTACAGTTCACGATTTAACAAATACAACTCGAAGGTAATCGGCTGAAAAAATGAAAAACAAGTACAGTAGTACACCAGTACAGCTAGCGGATTCGTTTACATCCTAGGTTCCTCCCCATCACATCTGGGAACTTCTAAATTTCAAAAGATAACAAAAGGTCCCGTTGCATACTATACAGTCTCTATAGAAACTTGTGTTGAAAATTGCATTCCAGCGTAACTCATAAGCATTTAATTTGATGATAAAATATTAAAACGAGAAATACAATGTTTTGATTTGATTGGACCAATGTCTTTTGTTACTTAACAATTAACAAAGGGAAACTTTAGGTGAGACCCGTAAGCTGTGGTCAAAAAGGTGCATTGAAAGAAAAATATGAAGGCAGGTCTCAACAGTGGCAGAAAGATAAAGAAAGAAATAAGCATTGCTATGTAAAAATCAATGTATAAAGCAGTTTTCTTGATAATACATAACTGTAGTATAATAATTAATACATTTGACTCCTTTTTTATTTCCCCCTCACTCAATAACATTTATAACTTTTGTGTGCAGGTGTTTATAATTCCAACATTCAATTACCATCAACACGTGCTCATTTTAAATATAACCAACAAAACAGAAATACTTTGCACATAAGCATACTTCCCTACAACTGCCTTTGGTTAATTGTAAATCAATTGAAATTGTCTTATTTTGTTTGCTGTCTAACACGTGCTAAAATTCTTGAAAATAAGCATTAACAAGGCATAAATTGGAATTAAGAACATTATCAACGTTTAGTTAATTAGAATGCATACAAATCGTTTTTGGTAGACGTAAACTGTCAATTTATACAAGATGTCAATTATAAATAAAATTTACTACTATATAGATAGAGCAAGTGCGAGAAGCACCTCGACACTGACACAGGTAGCCTCATTAATAGTAAATGCCGGATGTTATCTAAACTTAGGTTTGAAACGCTTCTTGCTTTATTAAGAAACCCTTCCGCAAATTATCATTTCATCTAAATCATCACAAGTATCCACTGCCTTGATACCTAGATAATGAAAACAAACCTTAATCACTGTTCAAAAGAAAATAAACGCGAAATTAATAATCATGGATTCTATTTTCTACCACCATGCATGGCAATTTTAATTCGGGACAAGAAAACCACGATTTTACCAAGGGTACTAAATACGTTCTTTTCTTTAAATAATTCTTTGTTAATATGACAAACATCTAATTAATATTCTTTAGTCCTTTTGCCCTTAGCTGTTTGAGGGATATTATTATGAAAAAAATGATGTTGCAGAAAATATTATTCAAAAGAGCTATGGCAAAAATGTGATAGTGACATTTACAGCAACAATGGAATAAAAACGAAACAATAATATTAATGATGATGATTATTTATAAGCTGCTAATACAATAAATTTCAATTTAAAAATAACATTTATAAGATATATTTTTCAATATTTTGGCTCTCCTTGGCTCCACCCCTCAGCATATAGTCCCTGTAGTTAACCAGTGTAAATGAATCAACTTCACTAGGCCTTAAATATTAGCTCACATCTAAGCTGTACAAAACAAATGTAACCATTTTTTTTTTTTTTTTAACGTTCGGTGCTGGCAACATTCCAGTGACATCATGTTAGAATACGCTCTATTAACAAGGGATTACAGTTGCTGTAGCTATGGCAACAGCGAATAATAGAGCGTATTCTAACATGATATACTCCAGTGATAGATGTTCTATAGGGAATCAATTAGCAGTACACCCTTGGCATCCCAGAAAACCAATCTTCCCAGCCAATTTCATACAATTGTCCTCTTTGGCATTGGAGAACCTTGATTCTTCCATTGTTTAGGCTGCTGTTTTATTTCAGGTGTGTAGTAGTGCACCCATGTTTCAACAACGGTCACAAATCTATGCATAAAATTGGTGGGATCTGAATGCAAGCCAAATTTTGGTGAGTAATTTGCACTATGATTTGGTTTTGGTTCTAATTCAGCAGTTATAGCACCCATCTAACTGATAATTTTTCAAGCACAATTCTTTCCTCAAAGTATGAAATATACATTTCCCTGAAATTTGCAGATCTTCAGCAATTTCAGATACCTGTAATTAACGATCCTGCAGAACCGCATTGTGCACATTATCGATAATTTCAGAAGTTGCTGTGGATTTTATTTGTACACTGCATCCACTTGAAAAAGGTTGAAAATGATGGAGTCCCTTAGAGTGCTTGTTACACTTGTGTGAGTTTGCTCCTTCATTCTTACCCTCCTTTACCAAGTACTTAATAAATTCACAATATTCAAAATTTGACATTTTTCCAATGCCTCTCTACAGATGCCTTTCTGTAAAATGTTGTAGGAGTTGGATGTGTCAACAAAATAAAGAAAAAAGGCATGTATAGATCATATTGCTGCTGTGCAGGAATTAAAACCCTCTAACAAAGAGAAGAATCTCGTGTAATTGTCTTCTGGACTATATCAGTTCACCTATGCAAAGTCGTAGTACATGTGGCTCTCCAATAATGTATGATTCTATTTAAGTAGGGATATATAATCTCATTAAAATTAGAAAAGGATTGACAGTTGTGATTGGAGAGGATCAGCATTGCCACTCATATCCTTGCACCATGTGGTCGCCCAGTGCACTCGTAACATATTCTGTTGCAACTCATATAGACAGTAGAAATTAAATTCAAATAATTAACCAACTTACATTTTTCTACTTTGGAGTGAATTTCAGCATCCGATGATTAAGCCTTTGACAGTCTGAGATTAGTTCATACACTGTTTAAAAAAGATACTCTCGCCAGTTAATTTATATTGTTTATCACAAAATGTTTAATATACCACACTATATTTTATGCAATTTTTCACATGAGTTTTAATTGAAATAATATCACACAGGAGAATCTTCCAAAGGAAACACTCCATTCCCAAGTCACTGCCTGATGTTGTGTTACTGGAACTTGAATTGTTAAAATTACAATATAAATATGAAAATACAAAAAAATGGAAATTAAGAACAAACAGACACTGTGCTTGACAGCAAATCGCACTACAGTTCAAGGTTTAACAAATGCATCTTGAGGGTAACTGCCTGACAAAGTGAAATACTTGTCTCAGACCAGTACAGCAAGTGGTCTGTTTTGTATATGACCTAGGTTCCTCCCCATCGCATCTGGGATCTGCTGAGTTTCAAAAGATAACATAAGGTACCCTTACCTGCTGTACAGTCTCTATAGAAACTATGTTATGTTGAAAATTGCAACCCAGCTGAACTCACAAGCATTTAATTTTGACAATAAGCAAAATCTTAAAATGAGAAATGTAATGTTTTGATTTGGTTAAAACGATGTCTTTTGTTACTTAACAATTATTAAAAAGTAAAACTTTAAGTGAGACCCCTAAGCTGTAGTCAAAAATGTGCATTGAAGGAAAGGAGAAAGGCGTGCTTCAGCAGTGGCAAAAAGAGAGAGAGAAAGGAACATTGTTATGTAAAAATCACGGCATGAAACAATTTTCTTAATATATAAACTGTAGTATAGTTAATACATTTGACTCCTTTTAATTCCAACTTCAAGGAGATAGGAAGAAAGTTGAACTCAGCATTCGAGTTTGCAACAATGTATGCACATTTTAAAAAAAATTATAAAACAAAGTTATTGTTCACAGAAATAATTAACATGCAGTGGCACTCACCTTAAAACCTGTGTGTTGTCCTATAGTGCAAGGCAAATATCTTAGCAATATGACATTTCTTCCACACTCATTTTCCCACTTCTTTTAGAGTTTATACTTTTTTCTGTTGAGCTACAACACGGTTCCCTCTTTGATATTCCGAACAACATATAGTACATTAACAATCACAGCAGATAGGATTCTTTGGTCACAGACCTCAGTACAAATTCTTTCTTCTTAAAAATGATAATCAGTGAAGGATTTTGAAAGATAAGCATCTGCACACAAAAGAGTTAGGGAATCCACATTAACGAGATGATAGAGGCAGCAAAGGCAATGTGATTGAAGATGGCATCTATACACAAAAGAAGTGAAAAACCCACACTATTGAGGAGAGGACGAAAGCTGCAGGTACAGTAAAAGTGCACAAAAGGATATTTCCCCACAACTGTCTTTAGATAATTGTAAACAGTTGAACTTGTCTTATTCTATTTGATGTCTAACATGTGCTAAAACTCTTGGAAATAAGCATTAACACAACATAAATTGGAATTGAGGACATTACCAACGTTAAGTTAATTAGACGGCACAAAAATCGTTTTTGACATATGTATATCTTCCTCATAATAATGACATTCTACATAAGACTTCAATTATAAATAAAATGTACTCTTACATAGATATAGCAAGTGCGAGAAGCAGTGCGGCAGTGACACAGGGAGCCGAGGTATATAAGGCATGCGTGAGTTGGAGGTCTGGATTTCGATTCCTACAAGGATCGTCCTTCTGGAATTATTATTTTTTTTTTCCTTCCCAAGTTTTTTCCCGTCCCCCCTTTTTTTAATCCATGCCTCATAAATGACAAATGCTGGATGTTACCCTAAACTTAGGCCTGAAATGCTCCTCCTTTAATCCCTCAGGGGCCCAATTTTTTGGGTACGGGGCGTAGCGACCCCGAGGCACCCGAGCTACTCCCGCACGTCCACGCTAAGCGTGTTTGACTCCTTTTTAGTTTGCCTCCTTTCTACTTTTTATTCGTCGTACTTCCCTGTTCTTCGTCTGATGGGTGCCCCCGTGTTTGAGACGGTAAAAAGTGACTGGCTAACGGGGCAACTCCCAGCACTGGGTTATCATGTAGGACGGGAGCTTATCCCCTGGTAAAGGCCAGGCCCGGGGAAGGGCCATTGCATGAGCTGTTGACTTCCTGCAGGCGATTGGGTCCCTTTGTCAGCACACAGGAAGGTGTGACCCTAAGGTTACTTTGTTCAGGCCAGAGCAAGTAACCTAAGCCGGGGTGGCCTCCAGGAAGCACCCTGCCTTCGGAGACAGTTGCAATGGTGGAGGATCAAATCGCTATGGCACATAATAATCATTTTCAAATGAAACGAAAAAGAGTTGACGTAAAAGAAGTATGCGAAAAGACATTTCCTAGATACTTAAGTGCTCAGTCGTACCGAAGATGGTCATTCGTTTACTAAGGTAAACACATTTATGATTCAGAAGGGCATTGATGTCATAGACCCGTTAAGTCCTGTACCCTTCTACGTAACGGATCGCTTTTGGTGGAGACACTTGGGCTGTCTCAAACCAACTATTTGCTCAAGGCGACGCTAATCCACGGTTATCCTAACCGTGTTAAGCAACATAAGACATTGAATTCGTCGCGAGGAGTTATTACCACTAATGTACTAGATGGTATGTCTGACCCGGAAATCCGGAGCTGCCTGGAAGACCAAGGAAGACTTCTGTTTATCGCGTGCAGGCAAGGAAAGAGGGGGAATTACAGCCAACCCGGACTCTATTCCTCACGTTTAACAGGATCGAATTGCCGCAGAAGATTAAACCGGGCTACGAGTGGATTGAAGCGCGCCCATATATCCCGAGCCCGTTGCGATGTTTCCAGTGTCAACGTTTTGGACACACTCGCATATCGTGCAACAGTGTCATTTCCATCTGTGCAACCTGCGGTCAAGCAAGTCATGACGGAGCATGTGCATCCGCCCCTGTCTGCGTTAACTGCCGCGACGACCATCCAGCCTCGTCCCGCGACTGTCCTCGTTTTAGAAAGGAACGCGGTGAGATCCGGGTGAAGGAAAAGCTCTCCTTTACTGAGGCCCGGAAGCGATTTCAATCTCGCCATTCTGTAGTACCTAAGAAAGCTACATACAGCGCTGCAGCTTCTTTAGCGGTGAAGATGCGCGACAGCAGTACGCAAACTTGCAACCTTGTATTTACACGGGCCCCTACTAAGCCCAGTTCTCCGAAGCCGATAGCCTTCAATGCGCCTGAAATAAAGTTCAGGACGAGCTACACGAGAACTGACTTTATGAAAACGTCAACTCCAGTTTAGCAGAAAAAGAGCCCTTCTCCTCGGAGGTTCCGCTCCCATGATGGGAGCAAACCGGCTAGGCGGTCGCCGTCACCGCCTATTTCCACATTCAACCGATTCCAGGTGTCGGAATCGGTGGATGCTTCTCAGCGGGAGAGCCCTCCCTCTGAGGAGTCATGAAGCAGGATGTGCCTGCTCCGAACAAACCACCCAGTCCCACGCGATTGAAAATAGGGCGGTAGTTTTACTGGGCGTAGTAAAAAGTAAGCTGGTATTTTTATTTATTTTAACTCGTTTTAACAATAGCTATCCTTTCTTGGAATGTGCGTGGACTCCGCAGTCGGCGACCTGACCTAGAGTTACTTTTACGCTCGACCGACTCTCCGCTTGTCTGTCTCCAAGAAATCAAACTTCGCCCGTAAGATTCTTTTACTTACACGGTTACTCTTCGGTGCGGTTTGATCTTCCTCCGGAAGATGGCACTCCCGCTCACGGCGGGGTTTTGATTTTAATTAGTGATGACGTGTACAGTACATCATTACAGATCCAGACTCCTTTACAAGCTGCTGCAGCTACAGTTCACTTCTCTGGCCTTAGTTTTTCCATCTGCAGTATTTACTTGCCTCCGTGTGGTACAGTCACCACGGTTGATCTTGATTATCTTTTTTCTCAGCTACCGCCCCCGGTCCTACTTTTGGGGATTTCAATGCGCACCATCCCCTATGGGGTTCCACCACGGAGTGTGCAAGGGGTAGCCTTTAAGCCGACTTTTTGGTTTGTCACAATCTTGTACTTCACAATACTGGTCAACCTACTTTTCTTTCTGACAGCACACACAGCTTTTCACACTTGGACTTATCCATTTGTTCTACCTCACTCTCTGTACATTTTACTTGGAATGTCACCTCTGATTCCTATTCTAGTGACCACTTTCCCTGTCAAATACACGTACTTTCTTCAAACGCACATTCTCAGCGCGCGCCAAAATGGCTCATTGAAAAGGCGAATTGGCCTCTATTTCGATTTATAGCCGTATTTTCAGGGTTATATTATCCATCCATCGACGCCGTGATCGAGCACCTCGAAACGGTCATCCTTAATGCCGCAGATCACGCTATTCCGTCGTCTTGCCACCCTAGACGCTTTCCGGTTCCCTGGTGGACCGATGAATGTCGGGATGCGTTGCGTGCACGCCGAGGTGCTCTACGAGTTTTTCGTCGCCACCCTACTTCAGAAAACATGATTCGCTACAAGCAATTGCGCGCCGAATGCCGTCGTATCATTAAGGATAGCAAAAAGGCGTCTTGGACTGCTTTTGTCTCCTGTTTTAATCGCACAACGCCTTCCTCTGTTGTTTGGGAACAGCTACGCCGCGTTGCAGGGAAACAAAGATTTATGCCTATACCCGATTTAAGGATGTCAAATCGAGTGCTTATCACTCCGATTGACGTTGCCAATATTTTAGGACGCACCTTCGCTGATGTTTCGGGCTCCGCCAATTACCCTGCTTCATTTCAAACATTTAAGGAGCAGGTCGAGTCGAAGGGTTTCCGTTTTGCCTCCGACCAGCAGGAGTGCTATAATGTCCCCTTTACCTCCAGGGAATTAGAGCATGCCCTTAAGAACTCTCGACACTGTGCACCAGGGCCAGATGGCATTCATGTTGCAGCATTTGTCAGCGAAAGGCAAGGCTTATTTACTCCATATTTTTAATTCTGTTTGGTGCAATGGAACATTTCCGAGTACTTGGCGAAAGGCCACCGTCATACCTATACTTAAACCTGGTAAGGACCCACACCTTCCTTCCAGTTACCGTCCGATTTCCCTCACCAGCTGCGTCTGCAAGGTAATGGAACGCATGATTAACGGGCGGCTTATGTGGTGGTTGGAATCGCATTTATTGACGAAAGCTCAGTGCGGTTTTCGGCATCATCGTTCCTCTGTCAACCATCTTGTGTCTTTTTCAACCCACATAATGGACGGTTTTATCCGGAAGTGCCAAACGGCCACTGTATTTTTTGATTTGGGGAAAGCCTATGATACTTGCTGGAGAAGCGGTATCCTTCGAACGCTTCACGATTGGCATATACGTGGTCGTATGTCTGTTTTTATTCAGGAATTTTTGAAAGACTGGTTTTTTAATGTTCGCGGCCGATCAGTTTTATTCAAGAGAACGGTGTACCTCAGGGCTCGGTACTTGGTTGCACACTGTTTGCCATTACTATCAATTCTATCAATGAGTGTTTACCGCCAGGAATACAACCGTCGTTGTTCGTTGACGATTTTGCCATCTTTCTTTCCTCTCGGAGAAATTGTCTCTTGGAACGCCGCCTCTAATGCTGTCTCGACCGCCTTTATGCTTGCAGTGTGAATCACGGGTTCCGTTTCTCCGCAGAGAAGACCGTCTGCATGAACTTCTGGCGTCGTAAGGAGTATCCTCCACCATCTCTCCATCTTGGCCCAGACGCTCTTGCTTTCGCAGACGAAGTTAGGTTCCTTGGCTTGGTGTTTGAGAGAAAATTATGCTGGTCATCGCATATAGCACAACTCGGAGGCAAGTGTGAACGTTCTCTTTGTATTGTTGCACATCCTGGGGAGCAATAATCATCATCATCATCATCTCCTTTAATAAAAATTCTTTCTGCAATTTATCATTTCATCTAAAGCATCACCATTATCCACTGCCTTGATACCTAAGTAATAAAAACACACCTTAATCACTGTTAAAAAAAATTAAATAAATGCAAAATTAATAATCGCTGGTTTTATTTTTTATCCATACTGGCATTTCTAATCTGGGCCAAGAAGACCACATTCTCCAAAATAATTTTAACTGAGGCACTAAAGGCCGCCTTGTCTTTAAATAAATCATTGTTATTCAGATAAATCTCTAATCAATATTCTTTAGTCATTTTGCCCTTAGCTGTTTTAGGGATGTTATTATGACAAGACTGTGCAGAAAATATTATTCACGAGAGCTCTGGAAATATTGATAGTAACTGTTTGGCAACAATGGAATAAAGAGGAAACAATGACATTAATATAAACTGCTAATAAATTAAATGTCAATATAAAAATTACATTTACAAGACATATTTTTCAGTAGTTTAACCCGACTATCCTTGGCTCTGTTCCTCAGCATACCGTCCCTATACTTGACCAGTGTCTTTAAGTCGAATCCACTACATCTTGTAAGTATCAACTCGCACCTTATCTGTACAAAACAAATCTAATCATTCAACTTTCAACGCCTGCAATGTTACAGTGACATGTTATAATACGCAATGTTACCGTGACATCATGTTATAATACGCTCTGTTATTGGCTGTTGCCATAGCTACGGACTCCCACTCCATTCCAAACATGCAACTGTCAATCCCTTTCTAATTTTAATCCGGATATAGTAACCAGATTTGTATTTAGTTAGTGAGAATCCTCAAAGTGAATTTGAGACAAATGTTCATGATGAAATATTATAGAGTATGGATTGATGTGTATGGCAGTGTATTATTGGCCCTTCTACATTCATATTATATTGGATACAACAGAACATTGGTATTTCCATGAGCTTATGAAACAGGGATCTTTCTGCTCACTATTCGTAGTAGGATGATGCCACACTTTAAATGGCATGAAACCAGGAATGTTTTCTTTCCTAGACAATTTCTGAAGGACATTGATGAGCAATTTTGCATAACCGTATCCTACCAGATTGCCAATGGAGCATGCTGAATTAAGCCACTAACTCTCATGAAACCAAGAAAACTTTTGGGGAGAAATTGAGGATGTCTTTTGATGTATGATAAATATCCTTCCATAATATGGAGAAACATGTGCAGACATACCTTGATGCTAAAAGCCAATATTTTCAGCACTTGTTCCATGTCATGCATCAAGATATATCCATGATGTTAGTGAACTATGATTTGTATAGAGATTGTGAACTAAAAAGAATTTGTGGTAGTATAAAGAAGTATTATTGTTACAGAATTCCTTTTCTGTCAATAAGTTTATTTAGCTATTAAAAATTTAAAACACATTCTCCAAAAATTAGATTATATTTGCGTTCTGTACTGAGCTGAAACAAATATTGAGCAACAAATATGTCATTTTATTATTTTAATGTAGCTACTTAACACAAACATTGTGCACATGCATTTTATATAGTGATAATCTTTATTTTCATTTGATCTCAATGCAAAGTTAAGTTTTAACATAATAAGTTGTTTTACAGTCAGATTTTGCTTCAGTATAGTTTGAAGCTCTTGTCATTAGTTAACTGGAAATCTCCTATTTCTGCGTTAAGTATGCTATTACCAATTAAATATGAAAAATGACTTATATTGTGTATATTATGTATATTTTAAATGTGTTATTCTAAGGTTCTGAAGTTGTGCTAGGTAGAACATTTTTTGAGATCAGTAATGGTACTTGATTAGCAGATTTTCAATTTACTGTGTCAATGCTCTTCTGTTGCCGTATCTGACCATAACTGTAAATCTGCCCTAATGAGTACCCTGGGGACCTCTAATGTTATCTTTTCATAGAGATATTCTTAAGGACAACTTAAAACTGGGATGGAATATCAAAATTTATAACAAGATACTTATTCTGTAAAATGAAAATCTTTTCCCAAGTTGCTAATTCCCAAGAATTGTTATATATATATATATATCTGATCACAATCCAAGCAATCTATCTTATATACTCCTGCCTTTTTGTTGGAGCGAATAACATCCTTTATACCTCCCAATGGTAAATTTATTTGGTGCAGCCAACACAATATAAAATATAAAAGTATAAAAAAATTTTAAATTTTTCATAATGCACGTTTGCTAATGGATGGTATATGAATTTTTGAATTTTTTAAATCTTATCTATCTTTATCAAGGTGATAATGGTATTTTTTTAAGTCTTTTGAAAATCTACTAAGGAATAGTGGAATCCATTATTGAGAGCAATATTAATGATATACTGGTATTCTGCTGTATATTCTTCCTTGTTCAGTAGAATGTTCACTAATCTTTGAGCAAGGCTCAAAGTTGGTGTGGTTTAGAATTGAAGCTATTATTCCTTTTGTAATTATTTGTACGTATTGTTTTCCCAAATATATGAAAGAAATTATTTGTTTTATTTTTTGGTAAATTTTGCGGTCCAAAAAGTCAAACATCCTACCTCTTCAATATCTACAGCAAACTTAAATCTCTCTCTGTGTGTGGATGTCATATGTATATTAAATGAAGTTATTTTTTCTATGGGTTTCAAGGTCCAAAAAGTACAAACATCTTTCCTGTTCATTTTCTTTAGCAAAATTAAATTTTTGGTCTTGCAAAATTGAATTACATTATTCATGCTCTGGTATTTTTTTTTAACAATTATGTCATCCACAAAGGGAAACCATTTTTTAAAGATAAATGGAAATGCCTTGGTAATATGTGCTTTTATCGCGCTCATGAATAAATTTGCAACAAATAGAGCTAAGCCAGAGTTTTGTTGGTAATTTTTCCATGAAACATAGAGATGTTTTGGTCTATGCAAATTTTTTGAGAATTGTGTAATTTTCAATTTCATCTACCGATATGCTCAATTTTTTTTTTAATTAATTCATTTTTTTTAGTATAAGGAGCAGTGTTTCTTTTGAATGGCTAGTGAATAAAAATGAAACATCAAAACTGACAAGTGAATCATCTGGCAAAAGTACTGCATTGTTAATTTTTTCTACTGGTTAGTAAGAATTGGCAATACTTTTGCTTTCAAATTGTTCCATTTTTTTTTTTTTACCAACAATTAGAATATTTTGAAATTTTTTTGTAGCCCATGGATGATATAAGATTTTAAACATTGTGAGTGATCAACAGCATAACAAATGGCTAATTTACCTACAAATTCGCAAAGGATACTTTAAAGAATACAAACAAATAGAAAGAACAGCAGTTAAAAATGGTTTTAAAAAAGATTTAATACACAAAAAAGTATAGAAATTCAAGTGGCAAAAATTATTAAAGAACCACAACATTAACTAAAAGTGTTAATTGGAACATTCACAGTAAAGCCAATCATATAATTGAAAACATTTTATGATACAGTCGAACTACACACTCTTATGCTTTACTTACTTGTCATTATTGTAGACCGGTTTCGAGAACAGGTTGTTCTCATCATTTCAAATCTCCGACTCTTGATTTGAACTGATGAACGGAGATTTGAACCACAACATATTAAGCAGGAAAAAATCAGCTTATTTTTAAAAATTCACATTTCATCCTTGGATGACAAAAAGAATGTCAAAATATTCTAAAAGGTTTTAACTTCAGGTTGGCACCTGTAAACAGATTTAATGTTAAAAATCTTCTGATAAACAATGTTAATGACAATATTCCATAAGAGAAAATAGCAGCTATTTACAAAATAACTTGTGCAAAATGTGATAAAGTTTACATTGGAAACATAGACGAAAAACATAGGCACACAGTTAAAGGAACTTTTCAGGAACATAAAATATAAACAAATGGAGAAATCATCAGTAGCATATCATTTCTGGACAGAAAGCCAAGATATAGTGAATGAAGTAAAATTATTAAAATCAGTACAAGGACCTATTGAACTTTAAACATGAGAGGGAATCTACATTTATAAATACAGAGACAGTTTAATGAACTTTGACACTTCCAGGAATGAATACATAAACTTTTAGGTCATCATACTTCCACCAGAGCAGAATACACAAGCTTACAGCTAACAAATTATCCAATAGTTGATGGTTAGCCGATGATGCAAACAAAGTTCCTGAACAAATTATTTATTATGAAGTCACTTAAATTTCACTAGTTTTATTCCACTTACTTGAACATGTTTCAAAGGCAAATTTCCTTCATCGTCAGCACGGTACCACTGTCACTTCCAAATAACACCAACCTCATCAAAAAGTTTATAAAATCTAAAGAGCAACATCTTAAAGTTCCTGAAACTAGAACTATATACTATAAACAATTAAGTGGAGCAAAATAAATGTTTAGTTCGACTCAATCATACAGTGATCTTAATTATGTGATTAGCTTCAATGTATAAATTCCAATTAACATTTCTAGTTATATAATCAGTAGCAACATTTGAGAATAATTTGTATTTAATGTGAAAAACTGGTTTTAATAGTCTGACATTGTTTAGTATTTCCCATAATGAATCTAAACTGTATATGTTTTAGATTTCCTCTTTTTTGTTATCATTATGTTCTTCACATTTCAGGCCAAATGAGGAAGACCTATCCAGATGTTTGGAAAACTCATCCAGAACTTCTTTTATTGAAATTAAGCAGGATTGTAAGGAGAACACAAAGAAGCACACATTCTCTTGTAAATTATATGATAATACTTACACCAGCACTTCATTTATAAAAAGCCACACATCAATTAATGAGCATCAAAAAAATAAATTGATAAATGAAGATATCTTACAAAATCATAGGAAGGCACATAAATGTGAAGTTTGTGGGAAGAGTTTAGCTCAGAAATCTTATTTAAGGCAACATCTTTTGATTCATGGGGGTAAGAAAACACATGTGTGAAGTTTGTGGGAAGACTTTTACTGACACATCTACTTTAAGGAGACATCTTTTGATACATCAGGGTAAGAAACCACATAGATGTGAAATTTGTGGGAGGAACTTTACTCAGAAATCTCATTTAGGGAGACATCTTTTGATGCATGAGGGTAAGAAACCATATAAATGTGAAGTTTGTGGGAAGAGCTTTACTGAGAAATCTACTCTAAGGGAACATCTTTTGATACATGATGGTAAGAAACCACATAAATGTGAAGTTTGTGGGAAGAGCTTTACTCAGACAGCTAATTTAAGGAGACATCTTTTGATACATGAGGGTAAGAAACCATATAAATGTGAAGTTTGTGGCAAAAGCTTTTCTGAAAAATCTAATCTAAGGGTACATCTTTTGATGCATGAGGGTAAGAAACCATATAAATGTGAAGTTTGTGGCAAAAACTTTTCTGAAAAATCTAATCTAAGGGGACATCTTTTGATGCATGAGGGTAAGAAACCATATAAATGTGAAGTTTGTGGGAAGAGCTTTATTCTGAAATCTTGTATAAGGCGACATGTTTTGATACATGAGGATGAGAAACCATATAAATGTGAAGTTTGTGGGAGGAGCTTTACTAAAAAATCTACTTTAAGAAAACATCTTTTGATACATGAGGATAATAAATGTGAAGTTTGTGGGAAGAGCTTTACTCAGAATTCTCATTTAAGGAGACATCTTTGTATACATAAGGATGAGACCCCATATAAATGTGAAGTTTGTGGGAAGAGCTTTACTCTGAAATCTTGTATAAGGCGACATGTTTTGATACATGAGGGTAAGAAACCATATAAATGTGAAGTTTGTGGGAAGAGTTTTACTCAGACAGCTAATTTAAGGAGACATCTTTTGACGCATGAGGGTAAGAAACCATATAAATGTGAAGTTTGTGGGAAGAGCTTTACTCAGACAGCTAATTTAAGGAGACATCTTTTGCTGCATGAGGGTAAGAAACCATATAAATGTGAAGTTTGTGGGAAGAGCTTTACTCACACATCTAATTTAAGGAGACATCTTTTGATGCATGAGGGTAAGAAAACATAGAAATGTGAAGTTTGTGGGAAGAGCTTTTCTGAGAAATCTACTCTAAAGGGACATCTTTTGATGCATGATGGTAAGAAGCCACATAAATGTGAAGTTTATGCTAAGAGCTTTACCTTGGCATCTAATTTAAGGGGACATCTTTTGATACATAAGGATGAGAAACCACATAAATGTGCAGTTTGTGGGAGGAGCTTTAATCAGACTTCTAATTTAAGGAGACATCTTTTGGTACATGAGTGTAAGAAGCCACATAAATGTGAAGTTTGTGGGAAGAGCTTTACTGAAAAATCAACTTTAAGGAAACATCATTTGATACATGAGGATAATAAATGTGAAGTTTGTGGGAAGAGCTTTACTCAGAATTCTCATTTAAAGAGACATCTTTGGATACATAAGGATGAGACGCCATATAAATGTGAATTTGGGGAAAGATCTTCACCCAGAAATTTCATTTAATCACACATCTTTTGATTAATGAGGGTAAGAAGCCAGATAAATGTGAATTTTTGAAAAAAAGTATTTATGTAGTCCTGTACTCTTTGAAGACATCTTTTCACCAATAAGTAGTGCACTAATATAAAAATGGAACCATGTTTTAAGAGCATTGTCCATCATCTCATGTAAACAGTTATTTATATAAGTATACTTTCAATTGTTACACTATATAAATTATATAAACAGTATGTTTAAGGAATTTTTAGGTGCTCTAATTGACACATGTTTATCTTGGAATAAACAGATTTTTACATTATGTAATAAATTAACCCGAATATCATATGCAATGCACATACTAAGTAGTAGTTATACTAAAGAAATTTTGAGAATAGTATATTTTGGCTATGTATATTCTATATTAGCTTATGTTGTATCGTTTTAGGACAGCAAGTTCATCATCTATGGATTTTAAATGGCAAAAATAAGATTAGGAATAATGCAGAATTATTGTATACAACACTGATTAAAAGAATGGTACAAATGTACTATATCTATTTACTTACTAATGATTAATTTCAAATGGAAAAATGAATAACATGTCATAATTTGTTTGTACAAAATTTATAAGTTATCATTTCCAGTGTCATTTTTGAAAATGTGATTTTGGAGTATTTGATGCACAGTTCCATATATCATTGAATTTGAATTAATTTATTGCCAGTAGACTTGTTAGTATAGATATTGGGCATTGTCAAAATAATTTCAAACTATCATATATGCACAATAGTAGATTAAAATACAATTAAGTTGCAATAATTCTAGATATTTCCTACTAACATGTACAGTAATATGATTAGCAATCAGTCCCTTTAAACTTCCTATATGTAGAAGCATTTGTCAATACATGTTTTAAGACTTTATCAAAAGATTTATTTAAATTTTTAATGTAATCTGGCAATTTGTGATAAAGAATAGATCTGATTATATGGATGCCTTTCTGTTGCTGTTTTGGTTATGATTACTCTATGATAGTTGACATGACCTCTAATGTAATAATAGTAAAGGTCTTTATTTATGGACAATGATTTGCTGTTAACTCATTTTACAGGTTCATATGCATGTATAGCATGAATGTAAGGATGTTATTGTAATTAAACACTAATTTTCAGGATTTTCTACTCTTTAGATGGTATATGCATCTAACCCATCGCTTGAGAAGCAGCAGTAGTCTATTCAATTTTGTTACTCCACTACCCCGCCCCAAATTTCATTGCCATAACCTACCACTACAGGTACCCAAGGTCATTAAGGCACAGACTAGCAGGATATCTGAGGTTCATTTCAAACCAGAACTGTCCTCACTAACATAGGATTTTTCTAGGATTTCCTCAGTTCTCATAAATGGCAAATTCCTGGACAGTACCCTAAATTTAGTTCTGAAATGCATCCTTACTTTAAAAAGAAAATCTTATCCTTATTTCATTTCATGAATCATCAGTGGCCACTTTCTGTTTTGCCTCAGTAGTTAAAATGAGCATTAAACATTATTAAAAAATAGAAATAAATTTTTAAAAAAAAGTTCTGGTTCTATGTAATTTGAGGAGTATTTTATTAAATTATTGCTTATTTTATTGCAAATTTCATGAATATGTTTATCATAAGATAGATTACAATCAATGAAGATTCCCAGAATCTTGTGGTTAGTGACATGTTAAATTTGCTTAATATTAACATCTATATTTAGAGAATAGACTCTTATTTTATCATTGTGCTGAAATAAGAATTTATTTAGTTTTGTTTGTAATTCAACTTTTTTTTTTTTTTTTAATAGAAATTATAAGATTTTCTTGAAGTTTTGGCATATTTTATCTTTTAATGTTACAGCATTACTATTGCTGTATATAAGTGGTGTATCATCAGCATTAGTGATTATTCATTATTCATTTCCTTCTGAAAGTTATTTATGTAAATTAAAAATGCCAATGAAGCTAAGATTTTTATTCTTGAGGAACACCCTTATGTACTTCTTTATAATCAGACTATCATACAGTTGACCAGATCAATATATTTCACAGCTGTTATCATTTGCTTAGATAGGAATGATAGGTTTATAAAGGCATGGTTAAAAAGAATACAGCAGTATAAAAGACATATATCTTCAATAGATCAGAATGGAATTGAACATATTCCCTCTTCGAACATTTGCATTGAACAAAATTACTTCATTTTCAATAAAAAATATTACCAACAAGTCTCGGGACTAGCTATGGGAAACCCGTTATCTCCATTTCTAGCAGATTTTTTTATGAGTTTGTTTGAAATGCATATCACCAAAGCCTTCCCTCTAATCTTCAAAACATGGTATAGGTATGTGGATGACATATTTGCAATAATTCCAAAAAAAACATACAACAGATGCACTAAAACTTCTGAATTTTCAGCACAAATCTATAAATTTCACCATAGAGGAAGAAAGAAGTGGATATCTCCCCTTCCTAGATGTAAAAATCATAAGAAATGAAAACTATCTTACATTTGGAATTCATAGAAAGGATACTCACACAGAAAATTACATAAAAAATGACAGTTTTAACCCCATTGCACATAAATATGCAGTGTTTTATAGTTTAGCACACAGATTAGTTAACATTCCACTCACAGAAACAGAGTACAAATTGGAATACCAACAAATCATAAAGATAGGAGAAACTAATGGATACAACAAAGAGACAGTAATAAAAATCATCAATAAAACCAAAAAACAATAAGAGATGTTTCCACTCTTAAAAGTGCAAAAGAAAAGTACAAATTCAAAAGTTTCACATACCACCCAATTTATCACAATAAGTTCAAAAAGATATTCAAAGAACAATTTTAATATAAAGAACTTATTAGGTTGCAGAGTAAAGGACTACATGCCAACAGAACAAAAGTCAGGTATTTACAAAATAGAATGTGCAGAGTGCGACAAAAAATACATTGGAAAAACGAAGAGGAATTTGGGAATCCGGAAAAAAGAACACTTCAGAAATATTCGCTTAAAACAAATTGATAAATCAGCAATAGCAGCGCACTTTTGGAATAAAAAGCATGAAATTAAACCAGAGATAAAACTACTTAAACAACTTCATAATGCAATAGAACTTTCCACTTGGGAAAACATTTTCATTACAAAAAATAAGGATAATTTGATGAATTTCAATATCCCTCCATTGGATGAACTCAGCAAATTCCTAATAGAACCAACAGATGCCGCCACAAGAACATCAAGAGACCCAACCGCCACGTTTAACAACAGTTTGTCAACAGGCTGAAGATGGGAGGGATCGCTCCCGAAACATATGTTCCAAATTTTATGTACGTGAATGGAGGTAGTGTGAAAAAAACTGTATTACATTGTTTATATATATACCACTCGATTGTCAACAGCTTCGTAAGTACACTTAATATTCCCTCTTATTTAGCAATTCTTGCATCTATTAATATAATCTTCTTTATCTAATATTACTATTCTGTTCCCTTTGTCCGTTTATGTATAAACCACATCTTTGTCATTTAATAATGTTATTGTGTTCCTATATGTCTTATTTACTGATGTTTTCTTTTCATTTATTTCTTGTAAATCTTTTTCTGATTGGATTCTGTTTATTTTCCTTTATTGTTTAATCCTTCAATAGCCACTTCTAAATCTACCAAATAATCTATTATTTTGGAGTATTGGACACAAGCTTTAAGGCCTTTATTTAAAAAGGCTAATTCTTCTTTTTGAAAGTTTTTTTTTTGGATTTTTCCACATAATTCTGTTTAGGTGCTGGATTTTTAGATTTTGATTTAGATTTCTAAGCATTCTGTTTTGATTGCTGACTTTTTTGTGTGTCTGATATTGTATATGTTCTACTGATTATGTTATCCTTTACTATGTTTTGTAACCTGTTTGAAATCTGTATTTTTTTATATAGTTTAAGATCTATATTTGCCAATCTTGTGTAATGTGATGGTTATACTTAATGGTTTTTGGTACAAAATTTGGGCATAATTTATGTTTTAGGCACAGGTGCAGCTAGCCGCATTGTCATTACTGCACTTCCACATAGCAGAAGTTCACATCTGCTGCTAGTATGCTAAATAGACAGAGGGAATGGAGTGAAAATGGCAGTAAGAGACTGTTGTCATATTTATTGCTTACATGGGTAACTCTGCCCACAAAACATGCATAAACTTTTGATTGGACCGAAATGTATTAAACTTTTTAATTATTCTGTATATTATTTCTTTTAGGGAATTCTGAAGGAATATTGCGGTTATACCCACACAAAGATTTTGTAAAAATTTCTTAAAATCTCCATTGATCCTACCTACTAGGCACCGAAAGTTACAATTAAAAAATGTTATATATAACATATATAATGTATATAAACACTCTAGCGGTCACAATTTTTTATTTTTTTCTCAACGAAACTCAGCATGCAACCATCAATTAAGAAATGATTCATTGAGTTAAATTGGACAATATAATATGTAGATGCAGACATAATATAGTAATGTAGATATCATGTGTGTATATATGTGCATGATATAACTTTAATATATGAATTTTATGTCGATAAAAGAGAGAGTTCTCAGGTGTTTTCTGTTTACGGTAGCTTGGAAAGCCAAAGAGACCCTAAAACTCTATATAGAGGGCATAGTGAAACCGAGAATCGAGTGTGATACCACTTTAAAAGGACTTCCATTGGAGAATAACCCCAGGGACTTTTAAATTCATTGGAGCTTTGAACCCGATAGGCAGTTGTACAGTTGATCTTTAAACTAGCCAATGTCGACAAGAGTTTTAAACTTTCAAATAACGAATGGCATGTGCTGGCAGGTGAATTTAAATCAGCCGATGATAAATGTATATTTTGAACTTTTAAACCAAGACACTAGACGCACGCTTGCTTGGTGAACCCCTTCGGCGTCGTCAAGCCAACGATTGCTAGATTTGAATTTAATATATAAGGAGGCGTTTGCTCTGCTGGGTCATCATTCGGATAGATCAGTACTTCAGTTCACGCAGTTAAACACAGTTAGAGGTAGTTCACGCAGGCTTTTCAGTTGAAGTAACACATTTTAAGTTTCAGATTCTGCAGGGACACTTACGCTCATCTGTTAAGTTTTACACGCGGCGAGCCACACTCAATGTAACATCTACACCCCGCGACATCACTTTTGAAGCCTTGCATTCTTCAGGGACGCGTTCACTCATTGTTAAAGTCTACCACCTCTGACTCACGTATTTCTAAGTTCTATCTACACGCATCGAGATATATGTTGAGGCATTCATAATACTTTCAATTTCAGACCTGGTTTTCAGATTCAGTTCACCGCCACGGGTGGCCGAGGTCGTTAAGGCACGGACTCGTGAGCGGGAGGTCTGCGGTTCGAATCCCGCCAGGACCGTCCTCCCTGACTGGGTTTTTTTCCAGGTTTTCCTCAGTCTTCATAACTGGCAAATGCCGGGGAGGTATCTAAACTTAGGCCTGGAACGCTTCCTTCCTTAAAAAAAAAAAATCCTTTCCCAATTTATCATTTCATCTCATGTATCATCAGTGTCCACCGCCTGTGGTGCCTCAGTAGTGAAAACGGGCGTTAAACACTACTCAAAAAAAAAAGAAAAGATTCAGTTCATATCCGTGAAAGTCACAACAGCCAAGTTTATATTCAATATATATAAATTCTATCGTACGCAAAACACCAGAGGACGCATAAAATGTTGAGCATAATAAATTACCATATATATATATAATGTATCATTGTGTGGTTGATTATACAACTGGTCTCCTTTCCCACTCCGTTGTACGAATCAATAAAATAATCGAATAATCCCCTGAGAAATTGTTGTCACCGAAGCATAAACACATATCAAACCGGTTCATAATTTGGCATCAATAACGTGGGGCCAACAAGTCACCGACAAACCACCTCATAATATTTCGCCCAACGTGGCAACCATACCAACCCGCTTCATAATTTGGTCACCGACGCGGGGCGATACAAAACTGCTCCACTGTCAAACTGCAGACACTATAAATTAAGACATGCTCTCTTTACCTGAGCACTAGTAGCAAGTTTACAGACATTTTATATTAATGTAGGCATAGAAGAACAGAGGCGAGACAGAATATCGGTTGTGAATTTGATTAAAGTCAAGATATGGACTAACAGACATTAAAAACTGCACATTTGCCCCTTCAGTTTTTTGAAGTCCACATATTATACTAACGGTACTTTACTGCCTAGCAAGCAGAGAATGAAGCAGGGTAAAGAGACAATGTATACAAAGTTCCTCCCAACAAAAACAGTGATAACGTCTTGAAAGCATAAACAGAGCACTCCCTGATAGGTACGAGGGTAAATATTGAGACAGGGAACATCGGCGACTCCTAGGGAAAGCATTGTTACTAGGTCGAAATTGTTGAGCCAAATCTCTATTGTGTTATTCATTTTCCTGCATTTTATGTTTTAAGTCTGGAAAGTGTGAACGTTCTTGTAAGTGCAGTGGAGATTCAAAGAGAGCATTTTCGTGCAATGATCTTGTACACTTTCAAATGTGGCGTAAATGAAACGCATTCACTTGAACATTTGAGGAGCGGGGGGCTTTTCTCCATCATCTGCTACTGTGTTCCGCTGCTTTGGAGGATTAAAGAGAGGGCGGCAATCCCTTGCAGATGAAGTGGCAGACCAACAACTGTAGTGACTGAGAAGAATATCACCTCTGTGGAAACAATGATCAGGGAAGATACAACTCTAACCTACAAGTACATTGAGCTGATATTAGCGATTAGATCACCGAGTTCAAGTATCCTTTATGAGCACCGTGTAAAAACAAAAAAGCTTCAAAATGGTGCCCCATGGTGACGGCTCATGATCCCTGTAGAAGGAAGGGCCATGTGCATAACTACATGACACACACAAACGGCGTTTGGGAAAGTCTCTTTTATCAAGACCATCGAGCCATCGTACGTTGTGCTATAAACTTCTGGTTTATGTAGATCTCTTCAGCTGTTTAAGTTTGTCTTGAACCTTCTGCAGTCAAATCAGAAACAGCAATGAATTTTATGAATCTTTAAACCGGTTTACTCCCACTGATGTATCGTAATAGCACAACAAATTATAACATGCCTGTAATATCTGCTGTTTCGTCGCCCTGTACAGAAACGAAATTGTCCCTTTCTATTTCTTTTCTAATCTCATTCCTACTGACAAGATACTTTTTTCACTTCACAAATTGTCAAATCATGAAAAACCTTAATTTTGTGCCGTTTTGCTAAGTAAGCTCTTATAGCTTTCGGTTGATGAGATTCAAATCGTTTCACTTCTAACGTAACAGCGAAACTTAGACGCGAAAGTGGAGTCTTCAATAAAACGTCCACTTTATTCACCGCCGCAAAACAGATACGCTTTTTTGTAACTTAACAGTTAACACTGTGAAAGTGAACTTTCCGCTGACAAACGGTGAAGAAACCACCCAATTTCAAACCAAGTGCGAAATATGGTTCTTAAGAAATGAGAGAATGCCAAGCGCAAGCCATGGACCGTTTTCCTGCTGGCCCAAGAGGACGCAGTGATAAGCAGGAGAAAGGCTAACCAATCTTGGAGGAAGACAAATATAAGTCCTTGTAAGTATAAGTTTAAAGCATAACATTTTCTGGGCTGGCCCATGAGCTGCCATTGCTAACGGTGGACCCGTACGCTACCGCTACTACAGTAGAGTGGAAATGCGCTTATTGCTTAGGATAGAATTAAAATCTAATCGGTTATGCATCGCTGTTTTCATTCATTTTTGTATTTAAGGTTAACCAGGACAAAATGGTATATAACTATGGTATTTTCTTTAGGGGGCGGACCCATCTGGCCCTTATTGACGGGCCGTCCCTGGTGCCCCATAATTTCCCTGAAGCAGAGAAGCTGCACAGGGTGGAATGTCGCCAAGAAATGCTGCAAAAATTTAATTGTAGAAAGTCTCGCCGTGTTTCAGATATTGTAACGGGTGAGAAACTGGATCATTGCTTTCCGAAAGTGTTTCAGAAAATCCAAGAACGGCATCTAAAGACAGCACTAACAGACATTTTGTTGCTCCATAACCATGCATCAGCTCACATCGTTAATGTAACAATAGAGTTTCTGCTAGGAACTGAGGCAAAACTAATGACTCATCCATCCAATAGTCTCAACCTAGAACCGTGCTATTTCTTACTGTTCCCTATAGTGAAGAACCGAGGTCGCCAATTTTCTATCTCGAAGAAGCAGTTGCATCATACGAAGAGTGGTTATCTGCACTGCCAGAAACTGAGTGGCGTGGATGCTTCCAGAAGTGGTTCCAGAGGATGGAAAGTTGCATACAGTGTCAGGAGAATACTTTGAGAAACTGGGATAAACAATACGGTTTTATGAGTATTATTTGTTGTCTCAATACTTATCAAAGTGATCTCGTATAGCACATTCTACTAAACAAAATATCGTGCAATCGAATGTTTATATCAGGGTGTTTGTTAAAAATTATTTGATAAACGCTGAATATTATGCTAATACGAGAGCTAGTCCTTTTTTTTTAACGCATGGAATATACTAGGTTGTGTGATCTTTTTCAAATCCGTTGAGTTGAACGCACTTTGCCCAACCGTCTGCCAGTCCTGGAACACGTGCTGCAAGCCATCTTTTGGCATCTTCAAAATTGGTCCAGGATTTTTCACGAAGATCTTAGAAATACCAAAACACTTCCCATTAGCTTAGAGATAAAAATTACAGGGGGTAATTCTGGAGAGCATGGAGGAGGGATACACACTCAAAGTCCCCTACACACTTCCACTCGCATTATCTTCTGTTCAGAAGTCGGTAATCTTGGGATCCACCTCGTACAAACACGTCTCATGTTCAACTGATAATGTGAATTGAAAATGTACGAGGGTTGTCCTGAAACTAATGCCTCCTATTTTTTTGTGTTGACTTTGGATGTCCGAGCCAGATGTCGTTGGTGTAGTGCTAATGCTTGAACCTTCTTCTTTCATTTGCAGGTGGTTCCGTTGTTCTGCGGTAGTTGGCGCCAGCAGTTGGCAGTTGGCGCTTACTAAAGGTACAGCCGACATTCAGATTTGCATACAGTTCTTTGGTCTTTATCCGCCGATCAGCACGGATGAGTTGATCAAGACGCTCTTCATTGTGAGGGGCAACAGCTGTGCAGGGTCGACCGGGTCGTGGCTTGTCATGCACCTCCTTTTCACCACCGTTAAAATGCCATACCCATCGCCTCAATTGCTCACGTCCAGTGTATCGTCTCTATACACCTTTAGCAAGCGTCGATGGATTTCAATCGGCGCAATTTCTTCAGCAGCGAGGAATTCAATCACACAGCTCTGTTTTATATACGCGTCCATATCAGACTCCATTTTGGAACACTCCTCTGCTGGCGCCAACTACCGCAGATCAACGGAACCACCTGCAAATGAAAGAGGAAGGTTCAAGCATTAGCACTACACCAACGACATCTGGCTCGGACATCCAAAGTCAACACAAAAAAATAGCAGGCATTAGTTTCGGAACGAATCTCACCAACAATGACGTCAGATGAGTTAATCACGGTTTCGTTTACTGCTGTTGCTGGAGGACCGCCTTACTTTGTTGTTGAAAACGACCCTCCTTAAATTCCTTGAACCATGGAAGTGCTGTGGATAGTGGCAGAACATCATGAGCATATGCCTACTGCAAAACTCTGTAAGCTTCCATGCCGGATTTCTTCAAACGAAAGCAAAACTTCAACGCAGTATATTGCTCTTCACGAATCAACTTTGTTTTGTATGTTGGCGACTGGCGAACTGACGTAGTTTGTTCGTCCCATGTGTACAGACGCATGCGCGAACGAATTTCTGTTTTCCTCACCAATCAGGGCCTGATCTGTTTTCATCATGCAACATTGTTCAACAATGTTTCTTTGCTTTGCGCGATAAAAAGAAGAATAACGCTCAGTCTTTTTTGACCAGCTCTCGTATTTGAAAATATTTATTTTAAAATAAATTGATATTTTTATGTAATATAACATTTCAAACATATGCTTAGTTTAACACATCCAACGTTTTAAATGGGCTTGTGAGTTTCTTTCACAGTGCAAATAAAATATTTGTTTACCTAAGAATCCAAGTCCATTCTTCGTGTTTAATATTTCCTATTCGCTTAAATTTATTCATTAGTATCTGAATATTAGCCTTGTTGCACCCGATTTTCGGAATTGGAGGAAAATTGGAGAATTGTCGGTGTGTCTTCCCTCTTTCTCTTTGAACAATAAAGCATATGTAAGCTGTCATTCAAGAATGTGTATAAAAATGATTGTCGCTCCGATTGATTTCAGTTGTTACGCAATAGAGAAATTTTAAAGAATATTCTTCCATTTTCTAAAAATAATCATTTTTAAATTGTTAGGGAGTGTATTGTACAGTAGAAGCAATTCTAGACACTTTAGATACTTTTGTAAATATTAGGCTTTTTATTTTAATTGAAATTTATGCTTTTATTGAAATCATATTTTCAGGAAAACTAAACAGTTGTGTCTTAATGTTCAATGTTTCAAAAAGAGCGAACTAAATTACAGTTAAAAACAACAGCTATAAATGGAACATTTTGGACACGATCACATGTATTATTGTAACTGTATTAATATTTTGTTGGATATCATTTTGATTCTATTGCTGCCTGGGTTCTCCTTGGCATGGAGTCTACCGTTTGGAGATCTTCTGGTGTTTTCACAAGTTAATATCACGAGAGTGTCTGAGATTGCCAACAAATTCACGAACGTAGTGAATTATCTGGAAAGTTCAGACCCTCGAGTGATAATTATTACCACTAAAATAAGAATTTAAATATAATTTCCCTAATCTTGGCTTACAATATTGTACTAATTGTACATTTGTATTATAAATATTTAACATTTTCAAGCCATCTAGCAACAGACGAATGTCGATTGTCAGTAAAGCCAATAATAAAAAGCCAAATACGGGTTTGGGACTTTTCATGAATAGAATAAGAATAAAAGTTATACATATATATATATATATATATATATATATTTGAAAGTCTCGCAAATATTATTAACTGTATAAAATGTTCTTATGTCATACTTATGAATACCTGCCTATTCAGTAACCATGAGAATCAAATAGACGAAAGTCGGTATTACAATCGCTACCGTTAGTTTTAGCACTGAGAAAAACAAAACAGAAAACATTTTACCATCCTAATAACGTGATTATTAAGATTTATGGTTGTTTAGGCAGATATTGTTACATAATTTACAAAACGAGATAGATTAACTGAATACGCAAAAACAATTGCTTGAGTGAATACACATCCAGTTAGTTAAATTTACAATTACTGAAAACAAAAAGTTGGTCAGTGATAGTGGAGGTATAGAGTTGGCTACACTGATTACATGACAACTGCACGTCGCAACGGATTTGATACTTTTTTCGATAATTTTACTGCAATATTCAGCTGAAATTGGTCAAAATTCAAAATTTTGTTTCGTTTCATTGTTCGATTTTAAGATGACGCCACATAAGTGAAATAGTTACTATAAACCACTCCAGCGCTCCCTCTTGTTACTAGGATTCCCACGTGACACTAAAACTTACAGCCCTGACCACAAGTTTTCAATTGGATTGAGGTCAGGACTGTTCCCTGTTCAAGCGAGGACAGTAACATGACGGTCTTGAACTATTTTTGATTGATTCGAGCGGTATGACAATTTTCGCCAGGCTGCTGTAAGATGCACCGCTGACTGTCATCGCCAAACAAATAACGCATAGTAGGCAGCAGTTTAAGTCCTCTTCTAGGTATTTTTTGACATTAATGTTGTCCTCTAACACTGCTAGGCGCCCGACAACATGCCTTGCCATGCCATGAAGTTTTTTATTTATTTATTTATTTATGGACGCTCTTTAACATCTCAGGTCATCAGCGTCCCATTCAACTCAGGGCGTGAAACGGCCGACAAATTTTGCTCAGAGGCCTCTCTTTCAGGCTTAAGGTTCTTTTTCGTGCCGCAAATGTACGACACGGGACCCACAGCTTTACTTCCCTTCCGAAGGAAGCCATACTTAAAATTGTTACACCGAAAAAATCCATCGGTCCTGGCGATCTGGGTTTAGGAGGCGATTATGGTAACCACTACACCACCAGGACCGACGCCATGAAGCTGACAGGATGTTCATAGTGGCGGTGGAGCACTCAGGTAACTTGCCCTTGTTTATATGTCGACGCACAAACGTGATGTCATCACTTCCAAAGAAGTTGCTCTTCGTTTTACCGCTCCAAATGACTTTACCCCAATCGTTTGCATCCAATCCCTGCGTCCACTCCATGTGCTTTTGGTTGAGATAAGCCTTTTTGGGGGGGCCTCGCTCGTAGACTAATTTTGCAAAGTTTTTGTGTGACTGGTCAGAGGCTTGTAGCCCTCAGGATGACATTTTATATCTTTGGCCGTATGTCGAACGATCTTGTAGAGAAAGGTGACAGATACTGCGACAGTCTTGAGCAGTTTTCGTTTTCTGTCATTTCTTGTAGACGTTCTTATGCTCCCAGTTACTTCATACTTAATGCTTGATTTTGTAGTGCCACCACGCAAACTTTTCGCTATTTCTTCATAGGAATAACTTTCTTTACGAAGCGTTTCTGTCTTACTCTTTTACTTGGTTACCAATTAACGCGTTTTGTCTTAGGGGCCATTATTTCAACTCGCTCTGAAAAATGTTCTTTTCACAAAAGTTGTTTGCTAACAGCTATGCAACGCTGATGATCACAGTTGGTACTGAGAGAATACAACAATCGAACACAAGTGTTCTGTTGGTTGAAAATATAACAAAAATGTTGCTGCTGCGCAAAGATAAAATTATTGAAGTTATTGAATAATGTTAATTAATCTTGTTTCTAATATCTATACAGAATGTAGCCTGTTCCATTTTTCTTAAAGGTAATAAATTTGGCATAGAAACCCATACACAAAATAAAAACTCCATCTGTTTATTTAGCACTACACAATTTTTGTACATCTTGTAAGAGTTAAAAAGGATAAAAATGTTATGAAAAAGTTCAGAATTAATGCCACTAATGCATTACAGTTTAGGAATATTTTGGAGGATTAGCGATAAGGGTTTAAGATACATGGAATTAATGGTTTTATTTTTATTGGTAAGGGATTTTATTTTTCACCTATTAAAACAGCAATAATAGGTGATAATTTTTAAATTATTTTATATCCTTAAACATATAGGGAAAAATACCTACTGTTGATTTATTTGCATCAGATATAAGAATGCCTTCTAATCATTAAGTAGGGCATTGCGAACCTTCAGAGTTACGTGTTCCCCTGAGTAATGCCTCTATTTTACATGACTTTAACCCACACACTTATTTTTCATCTTGTAAAAATAAAAGTTAGGGTCATATTGTGCTATCATGGAGGGTGTTAGAACATACCTGAAATGAAGGAACGGCGTCAGATGCAGGCGAGAGGGAGAGAGAATGAAAAGGGAGAAAGGAAGGGGGGTGGTTATTTATTGGTCACTGTCGTCGTAGTTATTTCTCTGGTCTTGTCGTTTTCATCTCTTTAAAGGGATGCCCGTCTCCCGTTTCTCTCAAGCTTTGTCCATCTTATTTCAAAGCCTGGGCAAGGCAGGAACCCCCTCTCATGCCGGCTCCCCTCAGCATCCTCGATTGCACTGCTCCTCTCTCTCCCATTCAACCGGGAGGAATAAAATATTTCCTGGCAGGTAAAACGTTGCTTTTGACCACATGCAGTCACTTGTTAAAGCATTCGACTTTTAAACAAAACAGCGGAAAAAGAAAATAGGAAACTTAAAGGAGAGACACCAAAATAAAAAGAAAAGGGGAGGAAGGATAGATTAAACAAAAAAAAAGGGGGGGGAGAGGGAAAAAAAGCTTCGGTAAAGAAGAAAAAAAAATGGTAAAAAGGCAAAAGCGTAGCTGGATTCACGCGGGCCAACTCGTTGCAGCAACTTGACAATTGGATTTATTAGCCTGGCCTTCCAATCTCGTCTTTTATTTTTGGTTTTCCGTCTCCTTTCACCGTATTAATAATTTATTTTCTTGTTTATATATGCTTTTTATCTCCTCTGCATCCCCAACGTCTTCCTTGCGGTTGCAATAAAAACAATGTTGTCTTTGTCTCTGTAAGCACAAGTGTTTACTCAAACTCCATGCACCATTAATACAATTCCAGCAGACGATTTTCTGGTACAGTGCAAGCACGAAAAAATGAAATTACACTTTTTACACGGCCGCATCTAAAAGTAGACAATTGTACTAAAAATGGACCATTATAGCGAAAAATTTTAAGATGAATTATGAAGAGTAAATAGCTTTCAGCTGTTAATACCATTGACAAACAACCAAGGAATATGATATTCCATTTATAACCTATGTTGACTGCATTCATGAAAAAAAGTCAGTATCTTAACCGTTCTCTAAATTAAAAGCATGGCAAACATATTAAAATTAAATTTAACTTAAGCATACCAAAATAAATGACATTTTAACACATGTCATAAATGTTAGCGGTTCAATAGAAAAATGATGCTGCCCCTCGCTTCGATTTTTAACAAATTCCGAGGAAATGTAGTAGCTATTGCGGTTGTACCTATGAAAACATTTTTGAAAAATATCATCAAATCCTACCTACTAGGCACTGAAGTTGTCCTTGAAAAATGTGTGTGCATTTATCGCAAATTTTGTTTTTTCTGAACGAAACTCGGAATATAAACATCAATTATCAAACGATTAGTTGAGTTTGTTACCAGCAAGAATGAACCACTGGGGTTGGGGGTTAACCTAAAGTAAAAATTTAAAAGAAAATTTAATAATCTTTAAATTGTTTATTCTGAAAAGAAATCGGTATATACCGTGAAAATGAACGAATAAAATTAGTTTCTGAAATTCAGGGAAATCGGACACTTAGAAGTGGACGTATGTCTGAAAGCCGAAATTTAAAAAGAGGGGGTTAGAGCGAAATTTAAAAATCGCACTAACGGCCTCAATTTAACGTTTTTAAATGAAATAAAATAATAAAAATCGTTTCTGAAAATCAGTGAGATCAGGTTATTAAGAGGGATGTTTACCTGAAACCCAACATTTAAAAATTGTTCTAGCGGCATACATATTTGTTTTTTCATATATACCATAGGCTAAATAGAACAAGAAAATATTTTCTTAAAATAAGGGAAATCGGGCCATTAGGAATTGGGGTTTAGCTGATTACCAAAATTTAAAAATCGCTTCAGCGGCAGCAATGTTTGTATTTTCAGAACAAAATACGGCATGTACGATTTAAATAAAATAAGAAAATTATTTTCTGAAAATTAGGGAAACCGGATAATTAGAAGTAGGGTAAATCTGAAAACCGAAATTTAAAAAATGCTCTACCGTTTAATTTTCTCTCTATTGTTTCAAAATAAAAGAACAAATTAACTCTAGCATATAAACTGTATTTTTAACGATGCATAGGTTGACAAAAGCATTATCATGAAGATAGCAAATGTGAAATATTAATCTAATATATGTCTTTGAGAATTGTAATGGTATGAAAGAGCGCTTTGTAGTAACATTCAGAAATCGTTTTATTACAAGAACATTTAATTAAATTTCAAAGCCACTGAAAATCGATGTAACTTTCGATTGTTTTTATTTTCTTTGTACATTGTAATTGTTTTTAAACAGTAGATAACATGTTTTTGTTTTATTGAAACATATGAACATCTTAAATACACAATCTAACTCGAAACTTTCTGTAATTTCTCTGGGTTTTAGTGACTGTAAAGATAATTTCAAGGGCTCAGTTCATAAACATGGTTACATTTAAAAATGTAACATAGTATAGTATAGCTTTATCTGTCAGTGCTCATTTATTTAATTTATTTATTGGTATACAATTAACTTTTGCTATTTAATCTTAATAATAATAATAATAATAATAATAATAATAATAATAATAATAATGATGATGATGATGATGATGAAAATTGAATTAATTTATTTATAAACATTTATTTTTTAATGATTTTGAAGGAAAAAAAGCAGACAAACCTAGTTAAGTAATGTTTTATAGTTCAGTTTTCCTTATATTAGTTAGCTTTAGAGTTTGTCATGCTAATTAACAAACAGTAATGCCATAACTTGTTTCATTAATTAATAAGACCCTAATTTGGATTTTATATTCTGTTTTAAAATTATTCAAATTGTTGAGGAATTCGCTTAGTTTATACAGCTCCTGCGTGACAGAGATTTTAGTTTACTTTGCAAGAGATAGTTGACAGTTGTTATTTTTGTCCTTTTTTCCAGTGTTCCTTTTCTGATTCAAAAAAGTGTACTTAAATTCTACAATACTAATAGGGGTGTTCGAAAATGATTTACAGTATTCGTTTTTTGTACCTTATTTATTTATTAATGTAACCTGGTTCAATTCACACGGGATCTCTCAATATATTCCCCATCAACGTCATCTTCCTGGTAGCTTAATTATACCGTCGCAACCGCCACGGTGGCCGAGGTCATTAAGGCGCGGGCTCGTGAGCGGGAAGTCTAGGGTTCGAATCCCGTCAGGACCTTCCTCCCAGGCTGAGGTTTTTTCCAGATTTTCCTCAGTTCTCATAAGTGGCAAATGCCGGAGAGGTACCCTAAAACAGGCCTGGAACGCTTCATTCCTTTAAAAAAATCTTTTCCCAATATATCATTTCATTTCATGTATCATCGGTGTCCATCGCCTGTGGTGCCTCAGTAGTGAAAATGGGCGTTAAACACTAATTCACATGGCGTCGCGAGGCCATTATTTGGGAGTACTACATTTATGGGCAGCTGTTTGAATTTCCTCGTAAAGCCAAATTTTTTACTTCGCAGCAAGTCCTTCATGTTATCGAATAAGGCTTAATCAGATGGAGCGAGATCCGGTGAATATGGAGGGTGCGGCACAACAATGTACCACAGAGATGTCAACTTTACTGGTGTAGCGCTGCGCATTTTCCTGTTGGAGGAACATGCATGTCGACCGTTTCTCCTTACGCTGTTGCTGAATCCTGCGCACAGCTGTGTAAAGGTCTCTCAATATTCCTTGCTATTGACTGTCGTTCCTCGAGGAAGTGTTCTAAAAGACGGCGATTATCTGCTTGACATAAATTTCTTGGGCCAGGGACCCCCTGGATATTATTGCATAGCTTGGACTGTCTTCTCTGGGCACAGTAGTGGCACCACGGTTCAAGAACTATAGAGACGAATGAAATAAAATGAATTAATGATGGCGAAAATTAACTCGGAGTTCTTGACGCCTTAAGGCTACCTGACATTCGCCTTCTCAGAGCTGGGAAAACAGCTTGAACTGACCAGGATTCGAACCCAAGACTTCCGAATTAGTAGTAGCAAACGCTACCATCAGATCACGGAGGCGGTCACACCATGACTCTTCACCACTCGCCAGCTTTTCCGTAAAATCCGATCTTCATTATGCACCTTTGTAGTAGTCTATGATACTTCAACCCTTTTGTCCTTCTGTGTATGTGTCAGGTCCCGTGGAACCCAATGTGCGCACACCTTTTTCATTTTCAAATTGTGGTGAATAATGGTGTGCAGGATTGCGTGGCCGAGACATTACAATTCACCAAGGATTATGCACCTATCAGCCATAATTAGTTCAGACACAACCTCAATGTCCCTGAGAGACCGCGATTTGAATTTACCCGTACACCAAGAGAGGTCCAAGTCTGCTGGAGCGGTAGAGGGTTAGAGCTGTAATCCCTACCGACAGCGGAGTGGGCCGAAGGAAATGTGACTTTCACAAATAAAACTAGATAATAAGGCCTTCAAGCCCAACAGCATGATAGCTCAGACGGTTAGAGTTATGCTGTAGTTGTGAAGATAGTTGTTTTGAATACTCACGTGCTGATGCTATTTTTTTAATTGTCTGCCGGAATTAAAGGAAATTTGCCTCCATTACAATGATTTACTCGCTAACAGTACATTGCGCTATAAATTGATGTTAACGATTTTTTTTTCTGCTGGAATCAAAGGAGATTAGCCACCATTACAGTGATTTACCCGTCCCTATCAATTTATATTTACAAAAAGGAGGCAGGCATAAACCGTCAGGCCGTAGCGAGCCACAGCAGATTTGATTCGCCGGTTTCTAAGATTTACCCCAGGTTAACGTTAAGGTTAGTGTGTGTATATTGCGAATTCCAATAAAAAACGCGTGGTAAAAATGAAAAACTCAGTTTTGTAATAAGGAACAAGATATTGCAGTCAGAAAGTTACGACTATTACGGGACTGCAACTCTAACCGCTCCAGAAGATTCAGATCTTTTTTGGTGTAAGGGCAAGCCGATTCTGACGGACGACCAATACCCACATTCTTGTGTGCAGATTCCGTGAACCAGAAACGTCTTCTATGCAGCAACTTCTTGATCTGCAGTTTTTGACGCCGTCCTTCAACAAAAACCATGCAATCCATCTCGTCATGTAATTGCTCTCGTCTTTTCCACGTCTTTCTCTACTTGACATCAAACGAACACTGTCTATTCGCTACAAACTCGGCTTACAACCGCCATCTAGCGTGTGCATAGCGTACTGGTATCAGACCATCGCTCTACGAATGGACGTGCCCATAGATTGCCGGTATTTGTAATACACGCTATCATAAAAACCATTTCCAAAAGCCTCTGGTGTTTCTAATCTCTATAACTTCTCTGGATTTCAAATTAGATAAAAATATATATAAATTGCGCAATTTGTTGAGAACCATCATAAATTTTAATATTATACTATCGTTCCATTTAAAATTCTGAAGTTACCCATACCCCCTAACCCATGATGGAATCCGCTGAAATTGAGGAAAAAATCAGCATTTATTTATATTTACTTAACTGTAAATTAAATTGGGTTGCGCATATTAATTCTGTTTGTGGTAGACTGATATAAACATTATGATGTAAATACCAAAGGCGCTGAAATGTTTAACAAAATACAAATTACAGAAAAACTAGCAGTACATTTTCGTAAGCTTTTCCAAATCTATTAACAGTAAAGCAACACTAATTCTAGCTAATTTTGTTTCAAACTTTCTTTAAAAGTAATATAATTTCAGTTGAGAATTTGTTTTTGTCTAATAATGCCAATTTATTTTAAAAGTAACGTGAAACAGGACATCATATCTAACTTGAGTGCACTAAATCACTGGAAATAACTCCCTTTTCAATGCCAGTAATGCTAAACCCTGTCCCAGCATTTCTGTCAGTGTCCTTCAGAACAGCCTCCGCAGTGTTCACCACTGCTTCTGCCTCTCCCGAGGTGTTTCTTCACTTTGAGGAAAAGGCAGGCGAAATACACACAATACACTCATTTTTGTAAAATATTCAGTAACATGTTCGACGTGCGGCCATGCGTTATAGTTCATTTGATTTATTTACGGACGCATCGGCGTCTCATTCAATTCAGGGCGTGAAACGACCGACAAATTTTGCTCAGAGGCCTCTTCTTTCAGTCTTGAGGTTCTTTATCGTGACGTAAATGTATGACACGGGACCCACGGCTTTACTTCCCTCCCGAACGAAGCCATACTTACGATTTTTACGCCTGAAAAAATCCATCGATCCTGGCCGGGTTTGAACCCGCGATCTTGGGTTTACGGGGCAAGTGGTTCAGCACCCAATTGAAATGTGTCCTTTTGCGTGTGATAAGTTTTCAGAACTTCTCTGTAATGCTGCCCAGATACAGTTGTGGGTGAAGGCACGACATGCTCATAAACTATTCCTTGAATAATTAGGAGCTGCGTAAACTAAGCGAATTCCGCACCTAATAGAGTAACTTTATAAATGAATATAAAATACAAATTATTACCATATTAATTATTGATATTAAATAATTTATGGCATTCATTATGATAGCGTTGCTGCGTGACAGGTAAATCAACAATGAACAAATGAAGCCAAGATTATCGTATGATGTTCTGTAAACAGATGTGATTCACATTACGTTATTAGCGTTGCTACAATAAAATGGAGCCAAGATTATCGTTTAAATAGCGGAAAGCAATTTTGAAGTGGTACTGGAAAACCGAGAATGTTGAAGTTCAAAGACAATGGAGACATGTGTACAGAACAGAACCGCCTACGCGAGTAACAATTGTACGCATTCCAGACAAATTTGAGACTCATGGTACCGTATGCGATGTTCACAAGGGCAGATCTGGGAGACCTCACAGAGCAACAAACTCTGCGCACTAGATTCAAGGCACTGGATAGGACGAAGAGGTCCGATTGAGTTGTATCGCTTTCTCCGGATCTAACTCCGGTGGACTTCTACCTATGGGGAACTCTTAATGATGTTGTATACCGTAGAAAACCTGCAGCACTTCGGGAAGAAATTGAAACGACATGTGCTGCAATCGCTGAGGACACTTTCGCAAACGTTGCTCAATCAGTAGTTCAACGTACTCAGAAGTGTATCGATGCCGATGGTGGGCATTTGGATCAACTGTTGCAACCCTAAAAGTCTAAGATGATTAGTGGTCATCCTTTTCTGTTTGTGTGAATTCAGTTTTGTCTTTGCTTGAAGTGTGTATACTTTTTTGGCACCCTCTGTATAAACTTTCACTCTCAGGCTCGTGGGTTATGAAGACCCATCACAGTAACTTCAAACATGGATAAGGAAAAGTCAAAGCGGACGCGAGCGGCAAGTGAGAAGGGGGTTATTATTGATCTGGTACTAAAATATCAGGGAATAATTGAAAATGAAACAAAAAGAAAAACAAAATTGATTCCATCTGAAATAAGAATAAAGAACGTACATAGGAGGGAAAATTGTGGGAAACTGTCAAAGAGTATAATTAGATTCTGAAGACTTCTGCGTTATTACCCCAGGCGACATAATGGATATGTGTGTGCAGTTTTTAAGCACCTAAAACTCCAGTATAGTCATGAATGTTATAGAGGCTTAGCGTCACTCTCTTCGGTTGGCATTCTGCAATTCTCTGTCTCAGGGTTACAATTGCTCTAGTGACATTATGGATTGTTCTACTGGCCGTTCCTTTCTCCGATGTGAATATATTTCCAACTATTTGGAAGCTCCCTGTCGCATAGAACATTAAAGCATGATTCCGCTTAGTGTGTGACTGTAATCAGGGAAATAACTTCTGTTGCTAGCGAAATCGTATTTTAAATTGTTTGTCATGTAGTTTTAGAAACGGATTATTTCTCTCATGAAATACACTTGGAGCACGGTGAAATTCCCCATCGGATCAGATGTCGGAATAATCTGTAATATGCCGCTCGCAAGGCTAGCCTAACATAATATATTGTTATTACGCGGAAATGAAAAGTGAAACACTTAGAAAACTTTGCCTACATAAAATTAAAATAAACGTGACGCTCCATTTTTTATAAATGAAGTTTCGGTACTCTGGGAAATATTTTATTTTACAATTATTAATCATCTAGTTAGTGCTTTAATTTCGCGAGCTAGATTCTATTTGAAGTAAGACAAAATAATCATAGATTAATGTTTATGCAACAAAAATGACCAAGTTAAGTATAACTAATGGTTAATTTTATGTCCTAAACTCAAGTTAACCCTTATAAACTGGCCCTTAGTGGTATAATGTACCTACTAATCAACGTCTCGTATAAATGTATTTTGTTAACAAATGACTATCACTTCATTTGTTGATTCCAGGTATGATGACCGAAACAAAACGTCACTCAATCGTTTATCTTGAAACAGTTATGAACAAATTTAAAACGAGGTCAGTGCTCTTTTGTAGGGTGAAATGTTGATGTAAGCGTGTAACATTATGGACAGAGGATTGGCAAAGAAGGAAGTAGTCAATGAAAGGAAACTGATGCAACCTGATACGACCGAAAATAAATGACAAAGAAAAGGCAACAAAGATGCAGGTAGACAGGCGAGTTAGCGGGCGGGGTTGAAGAAGATGGATTGTGCAGTGTCAGCGAGCGTTTGCTACCGAGTCTGCCAGCCGACCTGCCTGCTGGGGTAAAAGAGATTGTAATTCACGTACAACACCACATACAGTTGTGCGGGGTTGGGCAGGTGAATTGTACTAGGCGGGGAAGAGGAGGAGGGGAGAATATGCCATTTCGATGGGTAGGAAGGAGAAAGGATAAGATATATAGAAACAAACTGACAACTAATAAGGAGAGATAGAGAAAAGAAGAGAGAGGGAGGAAAGAAAAAGACCATTTGTTTGTTCCCGTTTAATATTTATTGGTCGATGTCCAGAGGAACGCAGAGCTTCGTCTTCTTCCAGCCTCGGAACCTGGAGTAGTGCAGTGTCGGGTTCTTGGTGTTGCGGATGCGTGTGCTCCCCAAAATCGAGTGCAGTGACGACTGTGTGTATCGATCTCTCGAAAGGGGTTTTCTCGTGTGAGGAATGTTCCACGTTGATGAGCTTGCACACGCCAAGACTTTTCTTTCTTCTCCCCTTTGCACCTTTCCCCACCCTCTGCCACCTCTCCTTTCGATATTGGCCGAAGTGATGATTGGTCCAGCTCTAGACATGTGTGACCTGCTACCGCTTAGCATAGATAGACCTATGATCAAGGTAGCCGTGGCTATGTTGAAGGTTGTTCGTTATTTGCTTTGTAATTGCCTGTTACTGGCAACAGTTACCGTACTCTGTGGTTGTGTAACCGTGTTAATGTGGGTTGAGAGGTAGAAGACGAGAGCGATTATTTTCTTTGGGAAATAAACGTTCCTGAATAATGCTTCAGTAGCATTTCAAGAAGTTTTTTAGGTCTATTGTCATTATGGCCTACACTTTACGATATAAACCTTCATAAGAAGAAGAAAAGGCTAGATATTAATGCCAAAAGATGCTGGATTACAAGCGGGGGGGGGGGGGGGGAGAGTGTATTCCAACCGAACTTATTTTCTGTTGCTGGTATATTTTTTAAATATTGCTATGTAATGGGTTTCTGGTTAACACTTTAATTTATTTTGACTAGTGATAGCTTAATTTCAACAGATTCATATTCCCCGCAGTAGTTAAAAAGTAATAGAACCAAAGTAGCTTTAATGTCGAAACTTAAAATTGAGCTGTTATATAATGCGAAATATGTTAATACCTGGATATTTAACTGATTTGTACAATTTTAAATTATAAAGCTATAAAGAGTATTTCCTATGTTGCGGCCAAACTTATTTTTGTTATCACTCAGAATACTCAAGAGGTATTTCATTTAAGTGGCAACAGAAAATAGGAGTTCAGAATTTTATGCCTTTTTAAGGGATCCACAAGTGGCATTTGTTCAAAATCTCCTAGAAATTAAATTTTTTAAACCTTGTAAAAGTGAAACATTAGTACTATTTAAAAAATATACCTACACATTGCATTTCCAGACGATGTTATTAAACACCCGTTGAGAGGTATGGGGTGTTGGGAAAAAAAATTGAAATCCCTGTTTTTTGAATAATTTTTTTTTGCTAGTTTTGCATTTTTATCAAACTTTCTTCGGGTTTTCAACATATAATTGGAAATGTTGCACAAATAAAATAATAAATGATTTTAGAACACTTTAATATTACTCAATATATATGATAATTCATTTTATTAATTATAAAAAATGTGAAAAGAAATTTAGGGAAATTTTCTGAGACAACCAGTTTGATTGGTTTATTTACGGACACTCTTTAAACATCTCAGGTCATCAGCGTCCTATTCAATTCAGGGCTGAAATGACCGGTAAAATTTGCTCCGAGGCCTCTTCTTTCAGGCTTGAGGTTCTGAGACAACCAGAAATACACATGGCAATATGATTTCTGAACTTCAAATTAATATGTTCCTATTTTGGATACTTATACAAATAAACAAATAACATTCTTATATTAAACTGTTAGAGATATTATCGTAAAAAGTTGACAATGTATTGTTATATTGACAGAACAGCGTGTGACAAAATTTTGAAGAGAGTTGGTTGAAAATTGTAAATTTAAGAAAATTCACTCATCGATAGATACTTTTAGTCTTTCGTTTATTAGCATCGTTCTCACGGAAGATTCTCTGAGAAGTGCTCTGTTATCTCTCTTACATGGTCCAGCACTGTTTCTTATATGGATATAAGAAGCGTTTCATAGCAAAAGCATTCTTTAGCCATCCTGCTGATACAGGAACAGTTTTTAAGTATTTTAGCAATTCTTTGAAGAATGTACGCTGAGCACAAATGTTTGATGTGTATTCAGGATGTGCCACAAGCAAAGTGTGTAGGACTTTTTATAAATCAGTTAACCTCGCAATCACGTTAATTTGGACTGTAGTTGTCTTAAGAAAGAACATTTTATGTGAATATAGGATATCTACAATATTCTAGTAAGATTTTGCTTACTCCGCCTTTCATCTTCGTCCTTGAACTACGCAAAGTGAAAAACAAAGTGGAACGGAAAGTAGACAAAGGCTTTGCGGGGGAAATTCCACACCTCTACGTAGAATGCTTTGATGTTACCGATAATGCTGTTTGTATAAGGAAGCAAAATGACACACTGTGTCCTGGGATAGATAGGTCAAGTTCTTTTTAAAGAGCTCTGAAAGCCATGAAACATTTCGTATAGTAAATACTTCATTTGACTTTATGAAACGGCTTCTCTGATGGGGATTATTTAAGTATTTCCACACAACAGGCGATTTTGTTTTATTACTGTTTATATCTTTTCTGAGCATGATGGTTTTGCTCTGTTTTATTCACTTTTCATCAATTTCGCATTTCAAAGCCTGTTCCTGTTCCTCCATTCTTTAGAGTTAATCATGTTGGTTAGCATTTAATATTTCATGATTCGCGCCTTTTATGGCCATGTTATTTGTTTTTTATTTATTTATTTTTTTTTTAGCGAATTCCAAAGGAATGTAGTAGTTGCGACGGTTGTATCCATGAAAACATTTTGAAAAAATTTTTCAAATCTCCATCAGTAACCGACATATATATATAGTTCGCAATTTTTGTTTTTTCTCAACGAAAATCGACTTATAACCATCAATTAACAATGATTCACAGAGTTCGTTAACCAGCAAAATCGGACTATTGGGATGGGGGTTAAAATTAAAAAGAAAATTTAAAATCGCTGTAGCGGCCGCAATTTTTGTTTTTTCTCAACAAAATTCGTATATGCAATTAAAATAACTTTTTTTTTCTGAAAAACGGTGAAATCAGACTATTTGAACTATTTGACTATTCGTTTACCTGAAATCCAAAATTTAAAAATCGCTCTAGCGGCACCAATATTTGTTTTTTCGCAACTCGTTTTATAACATTTAAACAAATAAAAAAAATATAATTTATGAAAATCAAGGAAATCGGGCCATTAGGAGTGGGCATGTATCTAAAAACCGAAATTTACATAGCGCTCTAGCGTTTAATTTTCCCTCAGTTATTTCAAAATAAAAGGACAATGTAGCTTAGCATACAACGCATAGTTTTATATTTATAAAGGTACTGTCGTGAAGGTAACAAATGTGAAATATTAATCTAATATGTGTGTGTGGATGAGAGAATTATATTTGTATGTAAAGGAGCTCTGTAATAACATTCTGAAAGCGTGTGCATTACATACTTTCGATTGTTTATTGTTGATTGTATATATTTCTGTACACATTGTAATTGCTTTTAAACTGTAACATGTTTTTGTTTTATTGACACATAGGAATTTCTTCTTAAATTTACAATGTTTCTTTTCAATATTTTTCTGTATTTTAGTGAATGCAAAGATACCAAGAGCTCAGTTCATAAAAATGGTTATATTAAAAAATGTTTTAAAATACCTACACATTATAACTTTATCTGTCAGGGCTCATATATTTCATTTAATTAATATTACACCATTTTTTGTGGTTTAATCTCAATAATAAAAACAATAACAATTCTAAATATGTTATTTCTCTTTTGTAATATACTTATTAATTGCAAGAATTCTAAATTTATTCCCCTTACTTTTGAACATTAGAGTGATTTCAGACATATATAGATATTTCTTTTTAAGTGATTTTAAAGGGAAAAAAGTACAAATATAGTTAAGTAATGTGTTATAGGCCAGTTTTTCTCTTTTTAGTTACTTTATAGTTTGTCATGCTAAATAATACACATTTATTCTACACTGCTGCGGAATTCGGTTAGTTTACGCAGATGTTGCGTGATGAACTTTTTAATTTTTGGTTTTTATATTATTTATTTTTGAATTTTTGTTATACTAGAAATAAAACAGAAAATGGGAAATAAAAGTATTTTATCATCGTTTCTTTATAGATCGGTAACAGCGACCACTGTGCTCTCATATTTTTTACGATTGTTTTTGGGACATTTGCCCAATTTGTCATAGATAATTCAGAATCTTACTAGCGCAAAATTTTGGTGACAGTTTATTGAGAAACATTAGTAAATGTGTTACTGTCAACTGCAGTTGGACAGGAAAGGAATTTTTAATGCATACTATGCAATTGTAAGCTATTACACTCTCGAACCGTGTATGTATTTTTTAAAAATGTTTTTGCAACATGAATATTTGTACAGTAGGGACAGCTTGGGTGTTTTACGGGATCGAATTCTTAGTGCGTATATTAGAAAATTGGGTTTATACCTGTATTTCCCTATAATTGAATACAAACGAGAACATTTAGTAAATTAAATATGTATGCCATCGAAACCCAATGACAATTCCTGAACGTAACCATTCCACAATATTTACTATTGACGCTGAAGTAGATTGGTGGTAGTTGGCGATTAGGTTGGCAGCCCGCTCTTGCGAGTTAAAGCCAGCGCATAATTTTCTGGTTACTATTGCAATAGGACATTTAATGCCAAATGAAATTCCTCGGAATAATTCTGCCCAAATGACTTTAGAAGTTCCAAGTTCATATTTTTTCACTATTGGAAAATCTTAAAAGCATTGAAAAGTGTTCCGCCAAACAATAATACTGATACTAAAATAAATCGGGTTATCTTTTTTAATTGTTATTTCAGGTTAGACGTAAAATGCTGTTAAGAAATTGAATAAAGAAAATTTAACAACTGGAAGTGACACCACAGTTATACACTGAAACTTGCTCTTGGATAATGATTTATTTTATATAGTAACTTTTTGAAACATCACTCACATCTGTTTACGATATTCTTCTCTCTTTAGCCGCCTAGTGGTGTAGTGGTAACCATACTTGCCTTCTAAAAGATCGTGGGTTCAATTCCGGCCAGGATCGATGGATTTTTAATGGAAATGATGATGATGATGATGATGATGATGATTTACTTAATCTCTCTTTAGTTTGTGTCTACAGATACATTTTTTTTGAGTACGTGAATCGTACAGAGCCTTCGTTTGGACGTGTGGCCGGCTTAATGAGAATTTGCTTGGCACTGGTAAGCATGCTATGTGCCGGCGGAGTCGGATATTCACAGTCCCTTAATTTCAAGCGCATAGATTTCTGCAGCACACCAAACACCAGTTTTTTGGTCATACAAAGGCATTTCGTGTACAATTTCGGTTTTTTATCTGCTTTCTGGTGTCTATTGTTTTTTGTAAATAAAACCATGCTTTGTCCGTAATAAAAGTTTAGTGGCATTCCAAGTCGAGGTTTGCGAAATTCAGGATTCCTGTGCAAGCTTTCCCAGAGATTTCTTTGGACTTCATTCTAACGTTCTCCGTTTTTATCGAGTTTTTCCTCTGTAAAAACACGACGTTTTACTTTCTGTTTTTTTTTTAATCAAGAACAGATCCCGTTTCCCTAAACCTATTCACAAGATTACGTACAGTTTCTCTATGAGGCGCACGAACAGCAGGGAACATGTCTATAAATCGCCGTCTCACTACTGTACATGAGTTTGTTGTCACATAGGAATCATGCATGACGATTCTGTGTACTAAAGTAAACGGGTTTTTTGGTATTATAACAGCACTAACACACTATAGCAATGAAACACGTGGTCACACAAGGCACAACTCCTGACAGCACAAAGACTTCGCGTCAGCACATGGAGAGGCGGGAAAAAAAGGAGAAAAAGAACCCGTTAGAAACAGGGCAGGCAAATTCCCATTATGACGGCCACGCGCCCATATAATGCCTGTGTATTTACTTCAAAACACTTTTTGTTATCCAAACATTTTTCGTTGAAGAAAAGAAGACAAAAAAAAATAAATACGATTTCTTACAACCACAGACGAGTCATGTTTGATTTTTATATCATGCTTTATCAAAATGTCTTACTTGGTTTTTGAATTACTTATGCTGTGTAAATTAGAAGTTGTTTTACCTCCCTCCATTATTCCTTTCTTCTCAGTAAAGTCGGTCCTAGTGATCTAGTGGTAAATACACTTGCTTCTTAGATTCCCAACGTTTTTATTTCATTTTTCAGAAAGTAGTAAAAATATTTTTTTTTTTAATTTTGTAACCAATATTTGCAGTTTTATAGCACAATTCCGATTTTAAATTTATTTCTTCTATGAATTAAAGAGTAAAATAATTAATAATTTTTTTTTTTGCAAATGGTGCAATAATGGCAACTAGCTCTCTAAATCGCACCGGAGGTTGCCAAAATTGCATCTTATTAATTTTAACAGAAGTCTGTGTGTTTTAACATATTTTAAATCGTTTTAGGTTATAAAATTATTTATTTAATGAAGATTAAATACAACCATAAGCTTACATTAAAACTCACGATTATGTCAAAATTAATCTAAATATTTATGAAATTTAAATATTAAACGAACGAGAAAAAAAAATGGCCAGTATAATCTTTACATTCAGTAATTGACAAAGCAAAAATATATTACATAAGTTTACATTAAGTGAAAATCTACTAACAACTTTAGAATAGTCACAAAATATTAAATGGCATATAATCTGAAAGTGTTACAGTGTTCATTGTAGAAATCACTGATGAAAGCATCTTTATTGCCTTCATCAATAACTGCACACTCTTCATGAACCCGTTGTTTACATTAACAGCACATTAACTTTCAAGTATGTTTCATCACACATAAAGCAAAACAAGTTCAATAATAACGGTTTCAGTAGAAATATACAGCTGTTTTTTTTAGCACTTAGCCCTTCCCTTCTATCCTTGTCTTTTATTTTTTCATTATATTTATCATTTGTGGTATGGTTGTCTATTTTCTTCTGCTTCTCTTGTACAAGATATGTTTTGTAAGGGCTGCAAGTAATAACAATAGCCCCTTGTGCTCATTTTCCTATCCTTTTCCGATAAGGTGCTGATGGTTTGGGGAATTGATTAATGGTGTTAATTGTTATACAAATGTTGTGCTTTTGATGCGAGCAATTTCATGGTTGACAGCAGTAGTAGTGTTTTTCTGCTGTGCTTCTTGAGACTGAGTATCAAGTTTATCCATCAAGGGATATCTTAACTTTTTCAACTAGTTCTTATTCAAGTTGTAACTTGCAGCAAAATCAAGTTCAGAGAAAAACATTGCTATCAAGTGATCATATATACCTGTTGCTCGAATTTATAGGCTAGCTTCCGTACGTCATATGTAGTTACCCTAAAGAATAATTGCTCCAGCATTAACAAATGTGTGACAAGATGTACTTCGACTTCGGCAGAGAGATCTGTATCTCTTCTGTTTATATTGTTTTGAATTGTACGTCGAAGCTGTATTTATCGTTTTACCTGGCCTCTCAGATGTCTCATCAAATTCGGAATCGTAAAATACTTTCTGTTACATTCTTTTAGACCAATTTTCTTTGTCTTGTCTTTGAAATCCCGAATGGCATTGATCATATCTTGAGTAAACACCATACGTCATTTTTGCCATGATCGGATCTTTTTTGAAAAAAAAAAACACACACACACACACACACATTAGGTTCTGCCCATGTCCCAAATGGCAACAGTGCGATTTGGGCGTTTCAGAAAGGGACGACTTAAGCAACTTGACTTTATTGCAATAATATCAACTCTAACCTTAAAGTAATCAACCTGATAAGCAGCTACTCGTGTGAAATGGAAGTCAATAGGCAATTCCTTTCAGACAAATCAATAAAAACTAATATCCACTTACCAAACAATAAATATGTTAGAAAATAGTTGGGAAGTTACAATAATAACTCAACTGTTCAACCGATTGTTGTGAAACTCGTGGATTCTGCCACGAAAATTATTTAGTTTACAATAATACCGCCAGAATACTCTGCAAATAGCTGTTTCCCGTAAACTAAAGATGGTGCGATTTAGGAGTAGGTACGATATCGGCAACCTTCCCCTAAATATCAGCTGCATTTGGACCATCTTACTCCAAACAAACGTGAATAGAGTTTTCACGTTTATTTAATTTACACAGTGAGCCAAGATTCAGCAAGTTATGTAGCACAAAGTGCAGATTTGCTACAAGTGAATGGTATGCCGAACGGCTTTTTGTGGGTCTCTGCTACCTGTATGAACCACAAAGCAAAACAAGGGACCTGGTTATTGAAAACACAATTCTGGCAGCGATCTAAAGGGACGGAGTTACAACTGCCTGCAAAAATTCCATTGTGTGGCAGGTAGACAAAACGCAATTTACTGCAAATTGAAACAAAGGAAATATGCTTCTCTGGTTGCTAACATGTGTAACATACATTCAACGTGTGTGAAAGTTCACTTCTGAACGTCAAAACGTCTGCAACTACTGATAATATTACTGTGAACCACAAAGGGACATTGGGAATGTACTTTCAAAGTCCCACATTTGTGTGAAACTTTTGCTATGATTGCGTTGCTGTTAAATGAATGTGTTTACCAAATATCATTCACATTGGATAAACACTTTGAAAGCTATAAATTATTTCATGCATTTTATTAGTAAGTGTATTGCATAATCAAAATATCCCTCGCTACTCATCAGTTGTGAAAATTGGTTGGCGATTCTGCAATTGAAACTTTGAATCCCGTACAAAAATTGTATAGAAAGATATTTCAAATAAATTTGATGAGTAAACACTGATTTTTTTGTAAATCCTCGAGAAATTTTAATTTTAAAATTAGTAATTTGTTCATAGAAAATATTTTGAGAATATTATTGGTGTTAACTTGTGTTTATCCTATAGAATGTTACAATGTATACTGATGCACATTCTGGTAAATTTTAATTGAATGTAAACAAGAACTGTGACGCGTGGAACATTTTGAACGTGTGAAAATGAAATTTTGAGAAAAACACTGTTTTATAAGAAAGTATGCTGGGGAACAGTGTGATCTAAAAGGTTACACGGAGCTGTGTAAACGACTGTACAGCCCGAAGGGAAGGGGAGACATGCAAATGCTGACTCTGTGAACGCCCAAAGGTTCTAGGAACATTTTGCAGAATAAAAGGGGGGCGGATAATTTTAGATTTTTTGCCAAAAGCTTATTCCCAGTGTTCTTCATCAATTTTAAATGTTATATATCACAATGTTTACAGACACAAACTTTTTGGTGTGCTTTACAATTGCTTTGATCTCTCGGACATATAAATTGTTTCGTTGGCAGTTGTATCATTTTATTTATAGGTTCCTCGGATTATCCAGCAATTTTCTTTATTTTGTAGTGTTATTCTTTATACAGTCAAAAATTTTAAATATGTGTGTACAGGATCCTCATTTCGCTACGCAATCGGAAATTGGTTTTGCCTAAGGGAAGTTAATATTTAACAGCCTCGCTAACTACCGAGCGAAATCATGTCCCACGGTTGAACTCTTAGATTCTTTAGTAATAAATAGTAATGGATTTGTACTCCTTTCAATAGTCGGTGCTCGAAGTGCCTATCCTCTTCTGTGAGACGTGCCTGATTCCTTTTGAAAAGTTTTTAGACACTTGCCACAATTCATCCTACCAAATACTAAAATATGTTGGTTCAGCTGAGGTTTTATTTCATATACAGCTTTAATTTTATATGGATGAAGATGCAGCAGCTGAGTGGCTTATTACGCACTGCCGACAGATACACCAACGTTCTGGCCTTATAGTGTTAAAAGCTTTCGAACATAAGTTTCTAATCGCTAGCATATTTCACAAAGCTTCTGTGTCGATCCTGGTCGTCTAGTGATAGTCATACTTGCCTCGCAGACCCAAGGTAGTGGGTTCAAATCCGGCTAGGGTCGATGGATATTTTTAGAGCGTTAAAAATCCTAAATATGGCTTCTTTTGGAAGAGAAGTAAAGCCATTGGTCCCGTGTCGTAGATTTACGCCAGTAAAAAACTTCAAACCTGAAAGAAGAGGCCTCTGAGCAAAATTTATTACGTCCTTGGAGCTAATAACCCAAAGATGTTAAAGAGCGTCCTTAAAAAAAACAAAATAAAACTTCTGTGTTAAATCCGGTTTTTAGGTCTCTGCTTCTTGTCAATGAAAATGAAACGCCTTGGGTTCGACTTTATTCACCAATCTTAAAATTGCACTTCCCGATGAAGATGTTACTTCTGGAAATGTAGCAAGAAATTCTCTTCCACAGTATTTGTACGGGTTTTTTCGTACATAACAATCATAGATAAATATTTTTTATTTTAACATACATATATTCATGTTCGGCGTACTCCACAATACACAGTAAAAGTCTAGCACACACTTCCTACAAAAATACTACTGAAACACTTGGCGCGATAAACACAACTGAGCAAGCTCAATTGCCTGAGTCCGCGGAACTTTGACTTCAGTTTTACCATTTCCATTAGTGTATACAACTCCAATAAGGTAGCCCGGGATGAGAGCGCAGTATAATTAAGTATATGGCATTTTATAAATTTTATTTAAGGATCGAATATTATAAAATTAACTTTAAGGTGCATAAGGATACTTATCTGCAGGTAAAATTTCATATATTGCCAATTTTTAAGCAAATTTATTCAAAATTTTATCACAGGCTGTTGTACTAGTATAATACGCATGATAATATTTCAATGTTAACATCTTTAATGGTTTTTGAGAAGATAACAAGCTAATGGACTACACGTTGCACACAATGCAGAATATACATTTATGTCCAATATAAATATTAACACATTAATTTTGTGTTTAGAAAGCAAATTGCCAAATCGATTTTGTTGTCCTAGTGTGTTCATAAAACTTTCCTACATCTTTAATACTGGTGTTCATATTTTTTCGTAATTATTGAAATTAATAATTGTATATTTGGAGTAATATAAATGTTCTAAAACACATTATATTTGTTCAATCCTGATTAGATGTTGAAAATCTGAAGAAAAGTACATATTCACTGCATAATCTGGGTAATTTTGTATGAAAAAAAATGTAAGAAAAATACAGTAATTTTAAAAAGTACTTAGAATTTTTTAAAACGTTGAACCCAAGATCGCGGATTCAATCCCGGCCAGGATCGATGGATTTTTTCGGGCGTAAAAATCTAAAGCATGGCTTCCCTTTGGCAGGAAGTAAAGCTGTGAGTCTCGTGTCGTAGATTTTCGGCATATAAAAAGAACGTCAAGCTTAAAAGAAGAGACGTTCGAGCAAAATTTATCGGCTGTTTCAAGCCCTGAATTGAATGTCCCGTGTTGACCTGGGATGTTAAAGAGCGATCATAAATAAACAAATCAATCAAAGCAAGTTGTTGAAAGGAGAAAATTTTCGACAAATTTGTTTTCTTAGCTGAAATCAAACGAGTAAGAAACTTTTTAAACCATAATCATTGAGCAAATTAAGGCTTATTTATAATGCTTAGTAACTTATGAAAATAAAACCTTAAATATTTATCATTAAATGAAACATATCATTGAGAATGAACCAAATAAACGAAAGACATTTAAAATGTGTTATTTTATTTATTTCTTTATTTTTTCCCTCCTACATGCTCCTAAACATCGCATCTTTCAGTCTTTGTCGTCTTTTTCTATTCTTTAGACATTCTTTTATTTTTTGCACATAAGTGATTTTTGCTTAAGCCCTGCTACGTTTTTCCTTGACGGAATGATCTAAGTTACGAGTTTTCTGCCTTCCCTCCCCCCTATTCTTTCACTTGTCGGTACCGTTTTAGCTGTTCAGTTTTAATGAACTCCATGGCAATTTCCTCCCTTTTTCTCGACGAACAAGAAAAATGGTATAAAAAGTTATCTGCCCACATATTACGTGACCTTGACATAGCATATACAGTATTATAAACTTAGGTTCGCATTGAAGCTAATAGGAACTAGATAAGGGTGAATCCTGTTTTGGAGGAGTGGAAATTTGCTGAGGATAGTAAAAGCTTATTCAATTTACACTTTTATGATGATCAAAGATTAATTGTTTCAAGATTATATGACTTAGAAACGGTTCCAAAACTGTGGACTCCTTTAAAGACCTCTTGCTATTTCGGGTTCTTAAGATTAATTCGAAAGTTTAAACTCCTAAACTTGCATTATGTATGTTTTAAATTTGTTTGTAAATGTTTTACAACGATATAAACAAACAAATAAATGCAATTCTTTTTTCAATATTTGCTTTTTCCTTATCAATAATCATAACAATATTACATAAAGGGGAGTATGAAAGGCCTATCCTTGTAATATTAAATTTGCCAAATTCAGTTTCATTTTCTGAAGAACTGTTAAAGCTAATAAAATGAAGTTTTTACAGCATACAGCTGTATCATTGAAATTTACTGAACTATTTTCGCTACTATACCATGACTCTGAAACAAATTATACATTATTTTGAATTTTTTTTTCTATTTTTCCCCATTATTTTAATTTTTTTTACATTGTCATATTTTGTCCTATCTCTACAATAATTGATCCACATAATCACAATAATATCATGAATAAGTGGTACAAGTTTCAAAGTGATAGCTTATACACATCCTTAAAAAATGAGAACCATATTAAAATATGTCATTTTTCAATAATTGCGGCCGCTCCATTAAAGTTTTAGAGAAAATGGAGCTTTTCGAGGGAAACAGCAGTTAAAATACTCCAGCAAGGATTATTTCATGGAAATAAACGCTGCCAAATTATTAAATACAACTTTTTCTATTATTCAAGATAAACCACAGCCTTCTAGAGCAAATAATTCCTGAGACATAGAATTTTAACTGGAGAAGTGCTCACGAACCCCCCCCCCTTAAAATGCTTCTGCAGCGGCATAATTAAATTTTTATTAAAAATACTTACAACCCAGGAACATTAATGAAAATCACATCAAAATAAACAGAAAAATCCAAATGTTAAAATGGTGCAAAAATCTAAAATTTGATTTTTGATCCCCCTCCCTTCCTTTCAATACTTTCCTTAATATGTATATAAAACAGCAATATTAATAACGATTGTAACATAATAAAACTATAATATAACAATAAATTATGACACAGCGTTTTTAATTCATGAATGAGAGAGATTATGTTTCATTGCACTTATAAACTGTGATATATCGGTCTTAAGAATATGTGTTGCTGAATTTTCTACTTTTCAAAATTAATAATCATGCTTGAATAATTTTATTGCATATAGCCTGTAGTATATATATATATGTATATATATGCCAATTTTCACTAAGGTAGATTAATGAAATATATTGAAAAATAATTGGATATAAATCATAATTCAATTGAAAGTATATTACTTGCTCAAAATGAAAGTTAATGAATAGATTTAAGCCTAACATTTGCCAGAATACCAGTCTATGGAACTGTGAATATTAATGAAAACTTTAATTGCTCGGATGTAAATAAAAATATACATTAAAATTAAAATAATTATTTATCCAATCTCCCCCCAAAATTAGATTTTTTTTCTTAAATAGAATAAAACCATTGCACAATTTCATTCTTCTATATGTTCTGAAATAGTGCAGAAAATTTAATTGAAATATCTTGAATGGTTTAGGAGGGCCCAAAGTGTTGCAGTACTATTCTTGAATGTATAGATACCAACTATGAACAGCGAGAAATATACAAATTTACGATGTATATTTATTGAAGTAAAGTAAATTAAATTCAAATTGAAAGCTACATTTGTTTCCAAGAGAGCTTTCAAATAGGTTAGCTAAAAACGTGGACCAGGTATAATATTTACTTACATATTTTTCCTAACAACAGAACACTTCTTTCGGCAGCGATTTACGTAGGCTGGGGCTTGCCTGCCTCAAATTTTTCCGGACTATCAAAGAAGGCCATTAAAGTAATGATGTCTTTCCCAACAACTTACTTTTGTTTTAACTCAGAATACAAATGTCCTCAGTTATGGCGCATTCTCAGATGAAGCCTCCTTTCACACTGAGAATATGGAGAGAGGAAAACCCACATGCTGTAATGGAATACAAACATGGTAGCCCTAAAGTTAACGTGAGATTCTGTGATCGGGTCTTTCTTCTTCGCTGAAAGCACAATGACAGAAACAATATATCTTGATATACTGGAAAACTATGCAGTCCTAATACCGGATAGATTCTTCTTTCAGCAAGATGGAGCCCTCCACATTAGGCCAATCACTTTCGAGACTGTTTCAAATAGCTGATTATACCATTTCACAATGTTAAGGCAACTGTATATATTGTCATACTGCATGTAAGCGCATTAGCATCATAATTTCCATTGCTTGGAGAGTTTCTACACAAGAAAATGTGAAAATTATAATTCTAACTTAACCGAGTGAGAAGATATTCAAATTTTTATTGGTAGTGATTCTAACAGACACACTGTATTTAATACGTGAATAAAAAACTAATATTGGTGATCTGTAATAGTATTGTAATAGTTTATTGTAAATTATACATCTAATTGCTTATATATGTGTATGTGTACATTTAAAAACACAGAACAAGTTTCAAAACGGTAAATTAACACTGCTCCACCACAGACACACACACGCGCGCGCGCGCGCGCACACGCACATATAATATATATATAATTAACTAACACTAATAATAAAAGTAGACTTGTCTAGCTTCTTGCCATTGAAGAACTCGCAGTAGTTCGAAATAAAGCAGTTTCAAGTGTGTCTCTTTCTCTGTGTTTTATCTTTATCTACTTTTATTATTAGTTTTAATTTGTTACATTGTTAATAGTGTTTCTTTATTTTTATTTTTCATTAATATATATATATATATATATGGGTAGGTCTAAGTTTCCGGCATAATAATTTTCTAGGTGTGATAAAGACAAAAGCTATATTGCACATTTCAATATAGTTACCCTTTATTGCAATGCATTTCTCACATCTTTGAATTAACATTTCAATCCCCCCCCCCTAAAATAGTCTGAAGTCTTGTCTGCAAATGAGCATAAACACCATCCATCACTTCTTCGTCACACTTAAATTTTGAGAAGATAAAATAGTCATTTGGAACTAGATCTGGGAAGTAGGGTGGATGCTCAATCTCCTTGAAGTCACATTTCTTCACATTTCTTCACTGCTTCTAATTAACACATTCTTGTCTCACTGTTAGTACACTGCTTATATTATCAAATTATGCATAATTTGCGTTATGAAGAACCCCCATATGCCTCAATATCATTATATAAATTATATAAAAGACATCCTATTATTTTCTTTCAACTAGTTTCTAAAAAGTGTAACACGTTACGAGAGCATGTCTAGTATAACAAAATGGAAGAGTGTTCAAGATTCTTTTAAACACTTACAGGCAAGTAATGTATATTATTTTTTGATATACCAGAATTATAAACAACCTTTATTGTTGGCTAAAGCCGTTTATAAAATTGTACATAATAACACTAGTGACACATAATTAACTTAGTAACAGTTACGTAATGTAATTCGGTTATCAGTTGAATATTATGTTATAATATTAAGGTAATGATTTAAATGTTAGTAAAAACAGAATAAATCATTAACTTTCATTACAAAATACATGTTTACAGAATTAATAACAAATTAATAAGTTAATATTAGTAGAATTTGGAAACATTAACTTGTCCTAAAATATATGCGAACACCGCATTTTCTAAAGTATCCTTACTCTTATTTACTGTTCATCCAATTAATGAACTTGTTGCATTCCTTATGATAAGTGTAATAATATTTTCTTGGTGCTAATGACAATGCAGTCTTTTCAACCTGGGCCGACATTTCTTGCGGTAAATCCATCTTTGCTAACCACAATAAGAATACACAAACGAAATAAATTCTCTCCATCGATACAATGACGTCATAAATGTAATAAAAGAAGGCATTGACTTCAGAATAAATTGGCATTAATATTAATTTTATTTTAGTAATATATTTTTTATAATTCTGATATATAAAACAGTACACCAAACTCTTTTATAATATACTATTAATTACTGTTATAGCTTATAACAGCGGTAGTATTGTTATGAACAATGTGTTGTAGCAATCAGTCCATATGTTGTAAATCTAAGGTCCTATCAATGTTAGCGGTAAGTAGAATAAAAAACAGGTTTGTGATAAAACTGTCAAATTTGAATAGGGTTTATTTCAGGCTGTCTGCATTCTTTTTATAACTGCGTAATTATCTTCAAAGGAGAAAATCAGTTTTATGAGATATCTCTATGTAAGTTTAGAGACCAAAGTTTGAAAAATGCTTTAGTCCAACCAATTTCCTTATTTTAATATTTATATTATTAGGATGCAAGAATTATTGCAATATTTGGGTTCTAAGAGTGTGAAGTCAAGGTTCTATTATTGCGTGATAGTTTATTTAATTAATATTTTCTGTATTATTTTATGCAAACATGGACATCCCTGAAACAAAATTTAGCTGCATGTTTGCTCTTACGTTGGCCACCATGTCGGATATCAGCTGTTTGTTATGTTTTGAAATGAGCATTTTTATATTGAGTAGTTTTTAATAATTGCGGTTCCACGAAACTGTTACCCAATATGATATACAATTATATATAAATGAAAAAATAACCACTACAGAAAGAACCAAATTAACAAAAAAAAAAAAAAAAAAAAAAAAACATATCAGGTAGCAGAGAAAAAGACGACACACTACTTAGTGCTTTTCAGTTCAAGAAAACACTAGAAAAGCTACTTAGAGTGAAGACAATTGTGTTAATGTTGTGTTAACGGGTAATTAAAACACAATTCAAGGCATCGCCACGCGGAAAACCGTCGGACGCAGTATTACGATCTCACCGCTATTCGACCACTGATTAGCGGCATAACAAAAGTTCAGCAAGCGGCGGATATTTTGTCAGGCTGATCTTAGGCATATAAATGAGAACGAATGCTTTCTGATCCAAATACATTACTTCCATTGCTTAAATAAATTCATGTGCACCCCAACGCAATAAAACATATTCTTCTAATTATATGATAGTATTTCAAATTAGTTTACATAACTATTTGCTTAAGAAACGAAAAATGCAATAATTGTATTCATTATATACGAATTTCATACGTTCTTTTTATGTCTAATGATAAAAATTATAAAATTATAAATAGCTTATATACTTATGAAATATATGAATAAAACGGATAAAGACATGCAAATATTAAGGTGATAATTGAAACTTAACGAATATAACATTACAGAAATTTATAATATGATGAAAATAACGCAATATAGTTGATAACAGTTCTGTAGATCAAACAGACATAAAATAATTAGAAGCAGCTCTAAAAGTAACAAAAACAAACAAAACCCACTGGGTTGAATGAAATTAATGCTGAATAAAGTAAATATAGTGGACCGATAGTGAAATTCTGTTTTGTTAATTTTTTTAAATATGTGTTGGAAGAACTATTTAGTACCTATGGAATGGAATACAACTAAATTTATTTCCTTGTTTTAAAAAGGGTAATACAAATAACACAGAAAATTATAGAGGAATAAGTTTATTAAGTGCAAGCTATAACTTTATGGAAAAAGTATTAATCAAAGATTACAAGCTTTACTGACATAATAATATTAGAAGAACACGTTTTAGAAAAGAACGTTCTTGTAGCAATAATATGTTTATAATGAGACAAATTATTGAAAAAAAGTCATTACTTTTGTCTAGAAACTCATAGAGCGTTTATTGATTATGAGAAAGCCTTTGATAAAGTAAAATGCCTCTTTTATGAAAAATATTAGAAACAAGATGCTTTCCTGAACATTTCATTAGTTCCATTAAGAGTTTGTGTGTAAATACTAAAATAATTATTAGTTTAGGACAAAATGTCAGATGAAATCTTAACCAATCAAGGTGTTCATAAAGTTGTAGTTTATCACTCGCTTATATATGAATACACACATGTGTGTGTGTGTGTGGGCGTGTGTAAAATTGATGATCTAGTTATGAGGTGGAAAGATGAGATACAGTCTGGGATTAAAATAAAACCAAACACATCTGTAAGGACTTTACTATATGCTGATGATCAAATAGTCATTCAAGAAATAGAAGATAATTTACAAAGATTAAGGCAAATGTATAATATTACAATTATATCTACTACAAAAAAGTAATGACTTTTAAAGCGAAGAATCCTGTTAGATCGAAGATACTAATAAATGAAAAAAATATTGAAACAAGTATCGCACTTCAATTATTTAATATGTGATATTAGTTTTAAATTTGACAAAGATATTGAGATGAAATGAACAAAATTTAAACAATTTGTGGAACAATTAGAATAAATTTTGGAATAAAAGCAAGAAGAGTAACACAAGCGAAGAGTAACACAAGCTGCGCCTACTCTTATTTGTGGTTCCAAATCGTGGACAGTGACAAAAAGACAGAGATCACGTATACAGTCTGCGGAGATGACATTTATGTGATATGTAAGAGAAAGCATTGGAGTTGATAAAATAAGATCAGATTTGAATATTTTTTTCACTTAATGACAGATAGATGAAAGAATAGATTGCCAAAGAAGATAATTATCAACCAATTGGGAAGTGATTTGGAAAGGTGACTTGAGGACAGAGATTGGAACAGGTGAAATCATCTAATCCCTGAAAGTAAAAGAAGAAGATATTAATAAAATAAATATTAATGTTGATTTTTAATGAATTACGCAGATTCTATTATACTTATGACGTCATTGTTCGATGGACATTATTCAGGTCTCTATTTATCTTCGTTTTTAACAAAGATAGATTTATCGCAAGATATTTTAGACCAAGCTGAAAAGGCTGAATTTTCATTAATACCGAGAAAATCGTAATACTTATCAGAAGGAATGCGACAGATTCATTCATTGGATGAGCAATTTCACGACGTGACTGTTACTACAGTAATTTTACGCAAATTGTCATAAAGTAGATTTTTATTACCGATTTTGAATAATAAAAAAGACTATAATTTTGGTATACAAAAATAGTTTTAATTTTTGAATACTCAAAATCTTATCATATCTCCCCTAAAATATTATACATAATGTAGATGTTGAAAATATTGAGCTTAGCCTGTCTGTTTTAATTTTTTATTTATTTCTGTACCTCTAGTTCTTGTTATTTTTAGCTATTACTGTTATATTAATGAATGAATTTATTTCTTCCATTTTCCAATTTACATGTAGATATAAATAAAATCAAGTAACAAACAAATAAACATGTAAAAATCAAAGTAAAGCCATACATTTCCATATTTTCAATACATGTAAACTTACTACTATTAAAACATTTAAATTTCCCACTCAAAAACCCTCAATTTTTGAAGTTGCATTCCTTCCTTACCCCATTACAATAACACCAAGTTGAGTATGTAATCATCATGTGATTTTAAATTTAAAATTCTTCTGTCTCTTATTTCAATAAGTAAGATTACCCACTTTCGTCTCCAAAACTTGGTTTGTTTACATTCTAAAATATAATGCCAAGTACTATCTACTATAGCTCTATATATCCACTTCTTACCCAACCTAAACATTTAACTCCTGTTGAACATTTATGTTCAATATAAATTATGTCCTTAGAATAACATTGTTAAATGCATTTTTTGAGGCAAGTGAACTCAAATAGTAGTAACCTCTGAAATTCGTGTTTGGAAGATCCTTTTTCTGCCAATCACCGCCAAAGCTTTTCTTAGTTATTTTCCTAACTCGCAAAGGCAAATTATGGATTGAACGCTTTTTTATGATAGCCCGTAAAGAACTTAAGCCATTTAAAAAATTAATACAATAAAAACCAAATAGACAATATAAGAACGTGACTAAGCAACTACGGCCATCTGTCCAACAAAAAGTGAACTGAATGTTACTCCAGATTGATAACCAATAGATGTCGCAGTAATCAACATAATAAATTGCCATTGGAGGGGGTAACTCAAAAGGAATATGGCTTGAAGAAATGCACTGATTCTGTGTGCCTTCGGCATGTTGTAATGTTTCATACAAGCAAAACACCATTTACAAACGTATGTAGACAAATTCCCCCAATTGTTTATACAAGAGATATATATTTTCCTAAAATCTAACACAGGAAGGAATTATCAGAAATGCATTTACATTTCAATATTTTAATGCTTCTAATTTGCTTATTCCTCACTCATTTCTGCCAAATCTGAGCTGGAAGTGAGTCCTGCAGGAAGCTTCAATGCCTGTTCTTGAACAAATTTGTGTTTTTCATCGCAGATTCCAGGAATTTTGTGCACTTTGGTAATTGTTTTCAATCATTTTTGGCAAAAAAGAACACCATCATATTTCACTCTGCACCAAACCATAACTGAGGCTGGACTATGCTTTTCACAAGTTTCTCGTGAAATTGACGCATATCTGCCATTTTGACAGTTGAGCTTTTTTCAATATTGAATACTTTTTCGTCAGTTAAAAAAGTCCAGTAGTAATTGCTATGTAGTGCCTGGTAGTTGTTTGTATGTTACACCCTCTGCTGCTTCAGTAGAAAAGCCTTCAATCAAGGTCTTATCTAAGTGCTCTGGAACACGGGTTATCTCAGGTCTGCGTCCGGCCGAACAATCATCAAGAGCACCGGTATCAGTGAAGTGGTGCGGCAGGAAAACATCCTTTTGAGTTCCAGCATTTTAAGGATCATGGTGATTTTTCAACTTTGTGAAAGGCTATCGCAGCACCAGGAAAATGCAGTCAGCATAACGATTCTTCTCAGATTAGGTGCATTTGGTTAAACTTATTGTTGTATTTAATGGAAACTTTTGCCTTGTTCCACCTTATATGCATACACGCTTACGCAGTGAATACCTTGCCATTGCAGAACACAACCCACTACTGTACTAAATCGAGCGGCACAGGTAAACTGTTGACTTGCGAGTGGACGGTTTTAAATTTTCCTTACTGTAAAGAGGACTAAAAATCAGTCGAGAAGTAAGCTCTTCAACTTTAAGGCGAAACTATTAAATGCACGTTTGCAATTATAATGTGGTGGATGTAAATTTCATCCACCATCACGAATCGATGCAAACCGTAGGACTTTTTGTGTCCATCTGTAATCACCTTGACCACTGGTGAAAGTGTACCGAAAACGGAACTTCTTACAGAAAACTTTTTCTGTGGTTACTACGATCTATGAATTGTTTTCCGAAAAAATGGACCAAATCGGATGTTGCGCATTGGTAAACATTCGCGTTTTAAAAGATTTACCGCGATATAAAAGATATAAAAACTGGATTTCACTTTGAAAAACCCATAATCCTTTTCTACAATGAAGAAATTGACTGATGAATTCGTTCGTCCATTTTTGATGATAAACATTCAAGATGTCCAATAACCGCTACGACCGAGGAAAAAAATTGCAAAAATTCACAAACTGACAATGACATATTAAACGATCGACGAATATGTGATCTTTCTATATTGCAAAGATCTCAGTTGATAGTGTTTGGAACATGTTGCACAAACATTTACAAATGAAAAATCACTCTGCGCAATGGGTGCGACGGTAGACCAAATGAACATTTCTCAGGAATGTTTGGACATGTTTAAATGCATCAACTAAGTTTCTGCAACATTACAGCACCGCTGATAAATCGGTCCTGGTGGTGTAGTGGTAACCATACTTGGCCTTATAGACCCAAGATCTCGGCTTCAATCCCTGGCTTTTTTCGGGCGTAAAAATCGTAAATATGGTTTTTTTCGGAAGGGAAGTGAAGTCGTTGGTCTCATGTCGTAGGTTTGCGGATGATAAAGAACCTCAAGCCTGAAAGAAGAGGCCTCTGAGCAAAATTTGTCGGCCGTTTCACGCCCTATATGAAATAGGACGCTGATGGCCTGAGATGTTAAAGAGCGTCCGTAAAGAAACCAAGTCAATAAGAACAAAACGCTTATGAAATAGATAACCATGCCCCACGTGAAACAACGATCCAAACAAAGGGTACAAGAAAGTGAAATATTTTCTTGGCGGGAAAGATAATGCTCTCTGATTTCAAGGATGCTCAGAGTGTTGTGATCATAGAGCATTTAGAAAAAAAGGAGGAGAGTATGCAGCACTGCTGGAGCAATTGAACGCTGCATGTTGCGCTTCGAATTGCTGTCCAACGCACCATACTCACCGGATATGGCCCCAATAATCTCTTCCCAAATTTGAAGAATAGCTTGCTCGACAAAGTTTACTTCAGACACAGGGGTCACAGTTCAGACAGACGCTTATTTTTCAAAATTATACTTTACTATACAGTGAGATTTTTTGAGTTACGGGTGGCCTGGGAACGGCTGTTTGCTGTGAGAGTATAGCCGCCGCAAGCGTAAAAAAGGGAGACAGATTCCCCTTTCATAAAGTTAGAATTTTTACTTTAGTATTTATTTTTTATTGAAAGCATAAAGTGACACTGTATTTAAAGCCAGCAATAATAATCCCTAACGTGCTATAAGAAATATTGAAAATGAAGCCCCTCAGCGGCAATACATTGCAATCATCTGGGTATGAAATACCCGTAATTCATATAACTTTTCTTCCGTAAGTAAATGGTGATCCGGAACACATTTCTTGCCATTATAAGAAATGTTGAAAATGAAGCTTCTCAACGGCAATACATTGCAGTCATCTGCGTGTGAAATACCCATAATTCATATAATTTTCCTTCCTTAAGTAATTGGTGATTCGGAACACATTTCTTGCCATTGAGAAATATTGTCTGTAGTAACTTTTTAATAAATTAGTGAAGTTTCTCTACCTGGAACTGATTTGCACTTTTCTGCAAGAATTCGTTTTCACACATCTACTTGTTATTCAATACTATATGTAGTGGTACAGAACGAAGGACAATTAGCACGCTCCTTTAATCTAACTGCAATTTGCTACCTACATATGCATCATTGGCCTTGACGACTATTTTTTGTCCAACAGGTAGTTGTGTTATCTGTAATCAAAATATAATTTTCTACGTGAAAATAAAACATAATAATATATTTTTTTTTAATTATAGCACGTGTCAGTTCTATTTTGGATTGTCTAGATGTAAGATATCAATATGATCCGTGTGTTGTTCACTGGCATTATGTCTGGCGATGTTTTTCTAAACGCAACCGAAAATGTCATGTAACAGGTAAACTCGAACGCTTTATGCAGTGCATGTAGTCCCCGGTATTTCTACTGAATTTAAATTACGAATGTAAACAGAGAGCCATTGGTGCATCATGTCACGCAAAGGGGTTGTGGGTGGGAAGCGGCGACTGGTACATGGCAACTGCGCATTAATGCTTCCAAATAGTGTTACGCACATAACAATATTTAAAGTCAAACTGTTTGGTCTGGAATAACAACCAGAGCACGATTCTCCCCTTTCTAGAGTACCTTGTGCAGTATATAGCTTGTGCCTAATCAGCGATAGTGTGAAAAGAATACTTTTTAATAGTATTTAACGCCCGTCTCTACTACTATGGGGTCACAGGTAGTGGACAATGCTGATACATGAGATGAACTTTTTAATTTTGAAAGTATTTTTTTTTTTAAAGAACGGAAACGTTCCAGGCTTAAGTTTAGGGTACCTGCTCGTCATTTTCCATTTATGAGGACTTAGGAAAACCTGTAAAACAAACCTAGTGAGCATCTTAACGACCTCCATGTCGGTAGGGTCACACTGCAAACTTGAATATGTTTAACAGTACATTATTTGGCTTTATTTTTGTCAAAACATTGCCCCTTATGCGCTCGTCAATTCATGAACAGCCATTAAAGCACTGCACCGTTTTTCTAGAGAGCACGCAGAGACCAGCAGGTTGAAGGCCTCAGTTGCAGCCCCAGCGTGATGAAGAACAATTCGCCATTTTCTTCTTGATAAGAAGCCGCTTGGTGAAGCCTTGATTCACTGGTGTGGAGCCGAGTTCTGGAAGGCTAGGTGGCTATAACTCCCTCTACACCTGATGTCTGCTGACACGTCATGTTAAGTAACGTTACATGTCGGGTGGTTGATGGATTGGAGATGGGATATAAGTGCAATCCCTGCATTTACTTGCTTTACAGAACTGCCGGATTTCGTCAGCAATAATTGGACGTTTAAAGACTGAATCTCTGAAATTTTACACCAAGCCTGCCGTGGTGAGAGTTTCTTTGTGCTCCTCATTGTCATCCTGGTCCAAGGACATCCCTGTGCAGGGGGTGGGCCCCACACCCGCGGCCGCGCCTTGAGTCATACCACTGGGTGCTAGATGAAACTGTAGGACGACCTTAAGTGACCAAAAAGTTCACTCTCTATTATGCCAGAAGCTGTTATAGCTTCGAGGTATGCACTTTTTCCAAGAATATCTGCAAACAAATGAAGGTATCCCAGTATACCCCTCGGCATTAATTGCATAGCGTTGACAACGATGGAACAAAAGAATGACAGGCTCAGAGTGACGTGATGAACCATTTTCTTGCCAGCGCTTCCGCCTGCTCATTTTTATCGGTTGTTGATTTGATTTATTTACGGACGCTCTTTAACAGCTCAGGTCATCAGCGTCCCATTCAAATCAGGGCGTGAAACGACCGACAAATTTTACTCAGAGGCCTCTTATTTCAAGCTCGAGGTTCTTTTTCGTACCGTAAACCTACGACATGGGACCCACGGTTTTACTTCCCTTCCAAGGAAGGCGTACTTAGAATTTTTACGCCCGAAAAAACCGATCGATCCTGGCTTGGATTCAACCCGTGATCTTGGGTTTAGAAAGCAAGTATGTAATTTTATAGAGTCTTTGTCTATATACTACTGACCAATTTATTACAATAAATGCGACTAGTTCATATTTTTTATTTTGGTTGGGGGCAATATTTTAATGTTACAGATTGTTAACTGAGTCACAGAATCAACTTGCTGATAGACTAAACTGATCCGCCTTTCATTTGTTTTCACTATCTGTGAACTTTTCACCGCTACTATTTTGTTACTATTGATCAGCTGATTTCAGCACCCTCCCATTTCCAGCGCCTGGTGATATAAAGCTTTGGGTAAGGTTAGTGCCGCATATAACGGTGTTTTGGTGTCATAACTCATTGCAGAGTGTTTTGGTAGAAGGGGGGGGGGGATGTCTGCACAGTACTGCTGTTTGATTTACGTACACCAAGCTGTAGTCTTCCCAGTCGACACTTCGCACCCGCCCACCTCCTAATTACAACAAGATACTAACAAATTAATTCTACGATATCTCTCTATTCTGTTGTCATTTATAAATCCGCGAGAATTGTGACCTAGTGCTTCAGTACCTTACTAACCCAGTCAACTTTGAAAAATTGCAGCAATTAACATACAAAATCGGAAGAATATACAATGTGACTTGTAATTTAAGTGAAGGGCTTATTCACCTGTTTTTTTTTGGGGGGGGGGAGTTAACGAAAATTGCTACAGATATATCGTGGATTTTTTCAAAACATCGTATGTACAATTTTTATTCGAATGTTATAAACTGAAAATGAAGATATTAATAAAAAGAAAACGACATAAATAGTAAGCAAATCTAAACTTTCTCTTCTACTAGTTAATTGTTGATGTTTTCTGCAAATTTGATTTCCATTGATAGAACAGCTTCTCATAAACAATTCTAAATTTTGTATATTTAATATTTATGTATGTTAATTTTTTATCTTTAATTCAAATAATGAACTTGTTCTTTCCTGTACTAAATTTTACATTTAAATATGGTTGAGCAACTTTTTGGTAACATAGAATGTTATAATTCATGATTTCATAAACAGTTTGTTTTGACTTGTTAATAATTTTCTCTTAAATCTAGTTTGCAATTGAAATTAATTCACATTTATTATTTAAAGCACTGTGATTTAATACGCAGACCCCGGGCCAGATACAACCCCCAGATCTTTCTTATCTGATTCTCTTGTTATGTTCCGTAAAAACTTAAAAAAAAAAAAATTAGTTTATAATCAAACCAAGCACCTACATCTAAGTTGAAAAAGTAAGCAAGAAACAAAAAGGCTGAACTTAGATCAAATTTCTTCCTTCGTCCCTTCTGGTCGATTGTTTCCGACTCCAAGAAAACTGTGGAGCTTTGCATTAGGTGAACAACAAAGTAACCCAGTGCAAAGTCGCTCCAGCACCAAGGTGAATGTCCGCAGAGAGTGAAAGCTTGACAATTATTTATAACGTGACTATGGACTATTTTCAACTTCTTTTCTTGTGTCTTTCGTTCTTTAGCTTGTATCAGTTATGAACTTGCAAAGCGTGTTAATCATAAATGTATTACAGTTGGCTTGTTCAGCTTTAAACATGAGTTCAGCTACTTGGGTAAAATAATTGTTATTGTTGTTGTTATTATTATTATTATTATTATTATTATTATTATTATTATTATTTAAGGACGCCCTCGATACATTCTTGGGAAAAAAATCTGGCCCGTGACTGAATTTAAGGAATAGAACTACTCTCCTACTTTTATTTTCTTTCTTTTTTTGAATTATCAAGCATTTCTCCCTGCTTACATCTATGATTTTATTTTATTTTATTTTCAGTTGATCTGTCTGTATATGCAGTAATTGGACGAGTTGACCATCCACTTTGAGTTTTAATGCTGAAAATCTTCTGAGGTTTCTTCAAGCACTCATCAAGTAAAGATGGTTTGCCTGAACAGCTTGGCGTGACGCAACAAGACTGTATGACTGCCTCCTTTTAGTTTTGCAACCAGGTTCAGTGTTTGTGGTGGGTATCGTATACTTTATTAAACTCTAGCAAATGACTTAGATGATTCTATCAGTGGCATTGCTTGTAATTTTTTGTGCAATATATTGTGAAAGGATGAATGCATCAATATACTCTAAGTTGCAAGTATCAAGGGTTTAATTGTAATTTGCATAAAAAAGATTAATTGGAACATTAAATAAAATAATGTGTACATTTTATTACAAAATAATTGCATTATTATCATATGTGAACTGCAAAAAATAAGAAAAAAAATTTAATATCAGTCCTAAATATGAAATCAAAAATAATAACTGAAGAGCATGGTTTTTAAAAATAAAATATAAGTAGCAATGAACCTTTAATTAATTATTAAAAAGCGTTGTAGCAGTGACAAGATGCTAAACCTTATAATTTTTCAATAGAAAGGGATATTTTAAACATGTTATTACGGTTTTATCCTAATTTTTAACGAGCTCCAGGCTTAAAAGCTTCAAAATAATTTATTATATTTTCAATGCGAACCACATTTATAATCATTTCTCAAGTTCTTTAAATAGTATTGACTCATTACAATCATGACTTACAGATATAGTACTTAGAGTATATTTGATTACAAGTTTAATACGTTAAATGAAGTTGATTATGTCTATTATTTGTAATTTCAATTGTTTTTGGGACGTAACGGATTTAATCATCTCGCTGTGGCTCTTAGTGATGGAGAAATGATATTTATTGCGAAGTAGTATTTACGTTCAGTCGAAATGAAGGACCGACTGTGAAAAAAATAAGTGGGGGTGTCCGAGCAGGGTGGCTCAGACGGTAAACATTTGGGACTCACATTCTGAAGGTCCCGGGTTCAAACACTTTGGGTCGGTCGTCCTTACATTTGGGTTTTTTTCATGATTTCCCCCGGTCGCAAAGACGAATGTTGAGACTGATCTTTTATTTCCATAAATTTTCTACTCACGCATTCTGTATAAATTCATTCCGTTGGTTCTGTTACAGGATCGAAAGTGCCAGGCGAGGTGGGCTGGTGCGGTGTGACGGTGACTTGCACTTTGGAAAGGTTTCTGTCTTGGCGTCTGAGGGGTCTGAGCGTCTTAGAGAGGAGTGTTCCAACTGGAAACAATGTTATGAATTTTGTCTACCGCCCTTTGTCTCCTTCCGAAGTAAACTCACTAGAGAGGGGAGGACGTACGCACAAAACGGCAGCCTTTGAGCAAATATACTCCTCAGAGCCTAACAATCCAAACCTATCATAGAGACCCGCCATCTAAGCGTACAGTTTTAAAGCAAATTGAGACCAAAGTCTCGGCAAGGGAACAAATGAATGAAAACGATCTGGTACAGAAAATATTAATATGGGTATTGTGTTTCACAAGATGTGTACTCGTCCCAGAAGATTCAGAAACGTAATTTGGTATGAAAAGATTGTCGTTCTGAAAATGACTTACTGATTTGGGATATTTTCACAGTTTATTTTGCACTTACATACGGTATGAATGGAATTTAATCAGACACAACCCTTCATTTCTTTGAGCGTAAATGCTGTTCAGTAACGAACAGCGATGTGATACATGTGATAAAACCCACGTTATTTCTCAGAAGCTGTTTGAAGTTACAAATAATATCAACGATAAATATCGTCAACATCGTTTAACGTATAAATATATAATAATTGTATATTCGAGGCCATTATGTAAAATATTTTTGCAAAATTAAGAATATGGAGAAGATTACATATTGCACTTTTGAGTACAGAGTAAAGATATAGTTTTTAAACTAGAGCAAGTATAGGCAATTTTATATTTATAGATAGCTTGAAAATGCGTCTATTTTAAGGTAAAGGCAGGAAGTGGGTTGCTTTGGCTCATGTTGGTGATGTCAAATTATAAAGCGGTTTAGGTGGTTGTTATTTACGCTTGAGTGACAATTTCTCAGGGGATTATTCGGTTATTTTGTTGATTCGTACTCAACAGGACTGGGAGAAGAGACTAGTAGTATAAATAACCACGCGATGAGATATAATATATATGGCGATTTATTGTGCTCAAGATCTTTCGCGTCTTCTGGTGTTTTGCGTACGATAGAATTTGCCCACATTGAATATAAGTTTAGCTGCGGTGACTTCCACGGATATGAACTGAATCTCAGAACCGTGTCTGAAATAGAAGTTATTATGAATGCTTCAGTATATATCTCGACGCGTACATCGCTGCGTGTAGACTTTAACAATGAGTGAACACGGCTCTGAAGAATACGAAACTTAAAATGCGGTACTTAAACTGAAGTGTCTGCACGAACCGCCTCTAGTTGCGTTGAACTGCGTGAACTGAAGTACTGATCTATCAGTCTGATGTGGAACTTGTTATCTGAAGGCCTAGCGGAGCAAGCGCTTCTTTATATATAAAATTCAAATTTGTAATCGTTGGCTTGACGACACCACAGCGGGTCACCCAAACAAGCGCCACTGTTTAAAAGTTTAAAATATACATTTACTATTGGTTAGTTTAAAATTCACCTGCCAGCACGTGCCATTATTCAATGTTAATAAATAATAATATTTATTATTACTTGTTAACATTGGCTAGTTTAAAGCCTAACTATACAACTGCCTGTCGGGTTTAAAGCCCTAACGAATTTAAAAGTCCTTGGGTTTATTAGCTCCCTACGGAAGTTCGTTTACAAGTGGCATCACACTCTACCCTTGGGTTTATTTTTGTCCATTGTAAAGAATTTTATAGCCTCTTCGTCTTTCCAAGTCACTGTAAACCAAACCAGAGACTTTCTCTTTTGTCGACATATAAGTGGCATATTAAAGTATATATTATACACATATATACATATATGGTACTACATTAGTAAAATATTGTGATTAGATTTGTACATACATATTTTATATTCCGTGGGGGGGGGGCGTAAGTGCTGATTCGAGCATCAGAATGCTTCTTTTTGCAGCTCAGGGGTTTTAAAATAATTACTTTAAATTTATATCCAAATATAAATGACAAGACTGAATATCGTTCACTATCCACATACACCTAAATGTATGAGTATTTCTCTAACCTTTAATCTTGCAAAAAATGTTCAATTAGAGACATTCAAAGTGATATTTATAAACTTTCTTGTCTATTTTAAGGCTTTATTTTGTTTTTAGAAACTATGAATACTATCTTTATCACACAAAAGTTAGTTAAATAAAGTATAATCAACTATTATTTGCTAAAAGTATAGAGTAACATTCAAAGAAAGAAATTAATATTGTTTTTTTATTTATAAGCAGAATATATTAATTACCTCATATATTGTATACATATACATATGCGATGTATACTCATGGATATACGCACATATCGAAGAGATTTCGAATGCTTTAAGAGTTAAAATATGCATGTACATCAAGAACAACAAAATGTGAAATAAAGCTTAACCAATTACAAAAACACACCCATCAAGAGTTGTTTTTGTACGAGCGCAAGAAGCCTTTTTTCCCCCTCCCACTCTACGGGCAATTAATTTACTACCACCAGAGATGGACATGTTTTTGTTTGTGAGTTTGACATATCAGGTGTAAGTTGACATAAAAACAACTGTCACTGTGGAATATTTCAGAAACTGTGTAAGTTGATACTCCACCTGTCGTTCTTTTCGAACCTCGACCGTCTTTTGTTTGATCTTGATAAGTCTTCCCGTCCGTTTCATATTTTAAGGTAAACCAAGGAATGCTTTAAACAGCTTTTATCAGGTGAAACTTCTCCCTTGATAGCCCAAAAATGAGTGTATTTTGTGTTTATGAACCAAGCTCGATCCAGTTATAAATTATTATAAACATGTGCCCACGCCTAATAACAGATAGTAAAACAGCAAAAACTATTTTATATGTAATAAATATTTTTAATTTCGTAAAATATAAAAAATCTACATTAAGAAAGCAACCGTTCTCTCTCGTTCTCTCTCCCTCTCTTTCAATGGTGTTTAACCCCCGTTTTCACAGCTGAGGTATCACAGGCGGTGGACACTGATGACACACGAGATGAAATGATAAACTGGGAAAGGGATTTTTTTTTTTAAGGAAGGAAGCGTTTCGGGATTAAGTTTAGGACACCTCCTCGGAATTTGCTATTTATGAAGACTGAGGAAAACCTGGAGAAAAAGAAAATCTTAGTCAGGAAGGACGATCCAGGTGAAAATCGAATTTCAGACCTCCCGGTCACGGGTCTGTACCTTAAAGACTTCGTCCACCCGTGGTTGTCAGCCGTCCTCGATCGAAAATGTTTTGTCCTTTGGCTAAACGACTATTTTGGTGCTTAAACATTTATTTTTGATTGTGACATAATTTATTTAAATAAGTTATATATACAAATATGAGGGACAAGTCAAAAGTCATGACAACTATTTTTTTTTATTTGGGGTCAATACTAAAAATCTAAAATATACGATTGAAAGTATATGACATTTGCTGCCGAGTGGTGCCATCAACGGAAGGTTGAATTTAGGCGACCTTGAAGGGAAGAAGCAAAACACAGGAAGCCCGACAGCATTTATCATGACATGAGCAAAAGTTACACACCTACCAACTTACACAGCATTGCAAATCCGTCACAGGACGGGTCTCCCAGGTGTTTAGTACCCTTCGAAGCATCTTCAAGTGTCCAAGTGGTCTCGACGGTTCCTTGCCAGCGATGGAAAGGCCTCTGTCCATCTTGCCATTGTTCGATAGTGTAGGGCATGCACAGTCAGTGCTTCCCATAGCTCTGTGTGGTCTTCTTATGGGAAATAATTTTCACATACGCGCGTTACCTAAATTCCTGACCACTGTCTTCACCAAATGAACTTCGGGGCGTGCTGAGATACGCAGCTTTGCTTACATACATCTTCTGGTGGCGTCATTCGAAAGTACGTTGCAAACAGTTTCAATTGTGTATCTTAGATTTTTCGTGAAGATCGTAAACAATTCAACTTTCTGCCGCTTATCTTATTTATTTATTTTTTTTATATTATTGAATGAAAATAAGACTTATTTTTGGTTTCTAATTTTACTCTGCTTGCTGTTGTTAATATTGTTACTTTTGAATATATATATCACCACGGGTGGCCAAGGTCGTTAAGGCGCGGACTCATGAGCGGGAGGTCTGGGGTTCTAATCCACCAGGACCGTCCTCCATGATGAGTTTTTTTTTCCAGATTTTCCTCAGTTCTCATAAATGTTAAATGCCGGGGAGGTATCCTAAACGTAAGCCTAGAACATTTCCTCCTTTAAAAAAACCCTTTCCCAGTATATCATTTCATATATATATATATATATATATATATAATATTAATGAAACATAAAAATAAACACTATTAACAATGTAACAAATTAACACTAATAATAAAAGTAGATAAAGATAAAACACAGAGAAAGAGTCACACTTGAAATTGCTATATTTCGAACTACTGCGAGTTCTTCAATGGCAAGAAGCTGTATATATATATATATATATTCCCCAACACAGTTATCTTGAAAATGAATACATTTAGTACAATGTAGTGCAGTTTCATAAGATTTCCCAAGTGTGAAAAATAAGGATCCCTATCAGCGTCGCTCCCATCATTTGATGTGAATCTTCGTCAACCCAGCCATTTCTTTAGGTGCGAAGGCGAATTATTGTGATGAAAGAGAAAATTCTTTTTCGCTAAGTGTGGACCTTTACCCTGAATAGCTTCCTTCATTTGGTCCAGTAGTGAACCGTAATACTCCCCGGTGATGGTTCTGCCCTCCTGGAGGAAGTCTACGAGCACCACACCATGAGAATTCCAGAAAACCACAGCCTCGACTTTTCCCGCAGATGGAACCGTTTTTGCTGTCTTTGGTGCACTTTCACCTGTTGCCACCCACTGTTTGGACTGCTCCTTCATCTCTGGCGTGTAGTTATCAATAATTTTTCATCTACTGTTATGAAACGTCGCAGAAACTCACTAGAATAGCATTTACAAATCTAAACACTCTTGCGAAATGTTTATTCGTATGCGTTTTTGGTTCATTGTTAACAAACGCGGCACCCATCAACTGAAAAGCTTTTCTCATACTCAGAACTTCATTTAAAAATAGTGGATACGGCCAATGGAGATCTTTGTAATATCAACCAACTCGCGTACCTTCAATCGGCGATCATTGAGTACGGCATTGTGAAATTTTGTCATAATATGGTCCGTCGTAGCAGTTTTGGGATACCCTGGGAGCTTATCATCTCTAATGAAGGATGTATGGCCACACTTAAATTCAGAAGCCCGCCTTTTAACCATCGAAAATAAATAGGAAGAATCCTTTTATGTGGAATGTAACTCATTTTGTATTTATTTTTGGGTTAAACCATCAAAACTAAGTACTTTATCATAGTCATATTTCAGTTTTATCCATTTTGTAGAAAATGTTAACACTGGTTTGTTTACACTAACATCACAACAAGTGGCTACACTTGCGCGTATGAAAATTTACAATGCGCCATCTAAAGGATGATACTTGAACCATTATAGCAATTTGGCCGTCTTCACGACATATTTGAGTCAGGCCGAGAACTTTTCCCCCCCCCCTACTTCTGGTTTGACCTGCAGTGAGTCTAGGTTTCGAATTATGTACTCTTACACTTTAAAATAATACTCATTAATAACTTTTTATAAAGTACCCGCACTAGATGCTTCTGAACAAATAAGTGTTGCTACACCCAAAAACAGTAATAAAATACTCCTACTCTATATATAACATAAAATAACAGAATAAAATGCTAAGCAGTAAAAGGATACAATCTGAACAAATCTTAACCAAGGACAGATTTCCATGGTAAGTTTGGAGAACGATACTGAAATGAAATTAAATTTCTTTTGGGGGGGGGGGGGAAACTAAAATCTGGTTTCAAACTTCAGTTTCTTCACAATGAGCCATTTGACCATAGAAAATATTTAAGGATTTATTTAACCAGGCTTTAGGAATGTCTTGCACAGGTTCCATTATTTGATAACCCAAATCTTTTAAGTTGTTGGGCGTGTACTACTGACTTCAATTGACTCCACAAAAAGAAGTCCAAAGTAACAAATTTAAGAATCTGAACGCCATCCTCTCTGATCTCTCCTACTAATCCATCGGTGTGGAAAAACCCGGTCTAAATGACCTGTAACTCCATCTTGCTGGAAAAAATGTCATCTCATCTTGGTTGACTGGATTTGCAGATAGTTGGTAATGTGTGATTTCATAGCAAATTAAAGTTTGCGTTTAGCATTTCTGTAAAGAAGAAAGGACATACGTTAACATTCCTAACAGTACCAATCTAAACATTAAGTTTTTGTGGATAATGCAGGCGGCTGTCCATCATTTCGGATTTACATCTATCAGCATCAACAGTTGTATCCCTTAGCAGATGCAACCAGACGGGTGTTCGGAAAGTATTTACAGTGGTACTTTTTGTATCTTATTATGTACTCTGCAGATTGGATCTTTCACCGCCGTCAATGCACAGTTGCCGTTTTCTTGGTGACTTTATCCATACGTTTTCTTGGTGACTTTATCAATGCGCCGTGAAACCATTGTTTAGAAATATTACGCCACCACTCGTGGTCAGTTGCCTGAATTTCCTCGTTGTTTCCGAATTATTTTCACCTCACAGCGAGTCCTTCATGTTGTGGAATAAGACTTGATCAAACTGAGCGAGATCCGGTAATATGATGGGTGTGGCACAACAATGAAACCCAGCGATGCCAATTTCGCCGTTGATAACCTGCGTAAGGATCTTGCAGTTCCCCTCGCTGTTGACAGTCGTTCCTTAAGGAAGCCAATTTCATTAGCAGGTCACCAAAGACGGCAGTCATCTGCTTGCCCGCAGTTGTAGCAGCATGAAATTTGTTGATCCGGAGACTCCCTGGATGTTGCCATTGCAGGATTGAACTTTCTTCTTTAGTGTTCGGTAGTGACTGATCACCAGCCCCCAGATTCTCCAAAAAATTCTGATCTTCACAGTAGCCGGCGACACACGTCAACCCCTTTTGTCCTTCCGCCTTTACCAATCTGTGAAACCTAATGAGCACACACTTTTCCATATTTAAATCGTGTGCAGGCTGTCTGATATTACAGTCATCAAAGGTTCTGTGCCTATCTACCATAATCAAATCTGACACAACCTCAATGTTACAACCAGTACTCAGATTGTTGTATACAGATTCGCTTTCCATCTTTTCCACGTCTTTCTGTACTTGAAAGCAAATGAACACTGTCCTTTCGGTAAACATTCTATTTACAATCACCATCTAGTGTTTGTATAACGAACTAATATCAGTTCATCGCTCTACGAAAGGACCTACCTATTGCTATTCGTAAAACACCACCACTCCTCGTACGTTCATCTGAGAAGAGATTTTGTGTAAGAAAACTGCAGTGTTCCATCATTCACTCACAAAACTGCATTCTTCTGTCGGTATCGTGCTGTAAAATTGTCGGTCCTGGTGGTGTAGTGGTAACCATACTTGCCTTCTAAACCCAAGATCGCGGGTTCGATCCCGGCCAGGACCGATGGATTTTTTCGGACGTAAAAATCCTATGTATGACTTTCTTCGGAAGGGAAGTAAAGCCGTGGGTCCCGTGTCATACATTTACGGCACGAAAAAGAACCTCAAACCTGAAAGAAGAGGCCTCTGAGCAAAATTTGTCGGCCGTTTCACGCCCTGAAATAAATGGGACGCTGATCACCTGGGATGTTAAAGATCGTCCTAAATTGAACCAAAATCAAAATCATGCTATGAAAGTTATGGAAAAAAATGCTGCTTGGCATTTTTAAGACCTTTTGTCACGGAACTTTGGCTTGTGTTGATTCTAACGACACTTTTATAGGAGATATATATATTGCACACGGAGAACATGCAATGTGTATTCTAATCATATGCACTGGTCTTGGCAAACATTACTCTCTTCCAGTTTGAGTAAATTTATTTACGATCCTTGTCGCTTTTGTATGTGGAATTAAACTGCGATCCAGATGCATGTCTTTAAATAAATAAATAAGTCACCTCTCAATTAGATCGTTGACTACCTCCATAACTATTATAAAAATTAAAATTCTTTCCCTTTTACTCAACATTAGATATCAGAATAATTCAACACACTAGATTAATCACTTGAACAAGATATTTCAGAATCTTTTTTTTTTTTTTTTTTTTTTTTTGTTGAAATTTGTTGTATTAACGGACGCCCTTTACATCATCTACATTTGCCTTTATAAAGTTCTTCTTTTCTCTTGCAGTTTCATTTCTTACGCTGTGCAATGTGTTGGTTTGGACTGGTAGGGATGGAGGACACTTCCGTACTTCAACCTTGCTCAAAGGCTGGTCGTTTGTGCCTACGTCCTCGGTGGAGACACCTTCAAGAGGAAGGGATGAGATGAGGCATCCCTGCGCTGCCAGAACATTGGCAGAGTCTCTCTTCATTGGAGTTGGAGGTCCGCATCCACTTTTGGAATATTTCCAAAGCGCAAACCGTCGCCACGCTGCACCAGCCCACCTTATCTGGCATTTTGACCCTGTGGGATGAAAGGAGATGAAATGGTAGATTGGAAAATTCGTGGGAAGGACAAATTCATCGCAGCATTCGCTAAGAGACCAGAGGAAACTGCAAATAATCTACGTTTGGGATGACCGCCCAAGAAATTTAAACCCAAGACCTCCCAGATTCGAATCTCAAGTGGTACACCATCGGACTGATTTTCTCGGGGTAACCCTACTATTTAATATATATTTAAACTTCATTTAGCTTTTATCTGCCATGTTCATAGAGCTAAATAGTGTTAAAATTTACTTTCTGGCGTCTTATTCTGCGAAATTATTCGTTTAGCTTTGCACTCAATTGAAGTTTCCCAAAGGAAAATAAATAAATTATTTAAATTGTAAGAGAGGAAAATATTCCTTTAAAGACAAAATCATAAACAAACAGAATTTGGCAAAAATGACGAAGTAAAAGATAAAGAAAGAAGTTTGTATGAACACGTTCTTTTTCGAAAAAACCTTTAGTGTTTAGACGTCTTGTACTTTGTGAGCAAGTTAAATTAAACTCCAACTTTAATTAAAAAAGCGGACAGATAGTCCTAATTTCTTTCCTGTTAGGCAGAATGGTTGTAAAGATTACAAGATACCTCGGTAAAAACCGGTTTACAAGAACACTTGGTTCGGACTCCATAGAAAACACCTCCTGAAATTTCTAATGGTTAGGAAAGATGAAGTAGAGATGGCCTGTTTAAGTGCTGGACATTCCTGTGCGCGAAGAACAACTGCCTCGGGTCTAGATAATGATAAGATAAGCTGGAAGTAATAATGCCAAGGCTTGTTTCGTATAAATAATTAAAGTTACAGACGCAACAGCGCAATAACTGCGATATGGCGTGTTGGGGACATAGACGATACATTACAACGCGTTCTTTGCACAAGTAGTGCTTAAGAATTGGGAGTCGTCTCTAAAAAGAAAGAAAATCAAGGCTACTTCCACATGAATTGTGTTACAGCAACAGCAAATAAAATATTTTGTTGATCATTTGCCTTAGTTCATTCTATATGTTGCCTTTCCTTTGACATTTTTTTAAAGATAACATACTGCATTTAATGGACCATTTGGAAGGTTATACCAGAGATATATGTAAACAGTGCCCAAAGTATTTAAATGTCCGTCATGCAGGCGCTGCATAAAGTAACCGAGTTCCTCAGCAAGTTGTATAATTTTAAAAATGAACATGAAATCTAAATTTTGGCCTTATTAATTAATGAAATGAACAAATTATGGCATTGCTGTGTGGTATTATGAGAATAAAATTAGAATTCTTGCAATGTGTAAGTATTACAAACGAGAAACCTGTTTTTAGAATTATTATTATTATTATTATTATTATTATTATTATTATTATTATTATTGCGAATACACTACAAAAATGAATGGTATAATATTAATTAAATGAAATGTATGACCATTGATAGACAAAGCTATGCTGTGTGAGCATTTTTAAACATTTTTAAATATAACTATATTTATGAACCGAGCTCTTGATATCATGTTTACAGTCACTAAAATAGAACTAAGAGAAATTTTCGAGTTACATTCTGTATTTAGGTAATGTTCACATGTTTCAATAAAACAAAAACATGTTACTATTTAAAAACATTTACAGTGTACCAAGCAAATATACACAATCAACAATGTACGATCGAAATTCCATCGATTTTCATTGACTTTGACATTTAATTTAAATGGTATTGTAGTAAAAACGTACATACAAACGTTTTCTGAAGGTTATTACGAAGCGCTCTTGCGTACAAATATAATTCTCACACACATATTAGATTAATATTTCGCGTTTTCTATTTTTACGACGATACTTTTGTCAAAAACAAAACATGTGCATTGTTATAAAAATTGTTATATACTAAGTTAATTTGTCCTTTTATTATTTTGAAACAATATAGAGAAAATTAAACGCTAGAGCCCTTTATAAATTTTGGTTTTCGGATATATCCAATAGTCCGATGACCCTAATTTTTTAAAATATTTTTTCATTTTATTTAAATGGCATATGGCGAGTTTTGAAAAAAATTGCGACCACTAGAGCGTTAAAACGCATACACACAGATATATTCATTGTCATTTTCGGTGTCTAGTAGGTGGAGATTTGAAGAATCATGGGATACAACAGCAGTAGCTACATTTCTTCGGAATTCGCTAAAAGCAGATACGAACCACTTCCTCAGTTTTTGTAAATACATGTTGAACTATTAAATATAATATGTATTTTAAAATATACATTATGAAAAAGTATATTTTGATCAAATGTATTACAATGAAATGTGTTATTTTATTTATATATCATTGAGAATGTGAAATTGCTATAGACAATAATTATATACCATGCAGCATACAACTGATGCATAATATGATTCTAAAAATAATTATTTTAAATTATAAAACAGTCTGTTCAAGAGTCAACCAGAAATAATATTTTTGAGCATAATGTGTCCAACTTAAAAGACATATAAAGGAAATGTATTGCTAACCCGAGAATCATATAAACAAAATTATTCTTAGTCTTATTTAGACAAATCAAACTTATTATAGTGTCTAGTATTGTAATTATGTTCCTTTTTATACGCATATTGTTCTTAACCCAGAATAATAAACCTCTAAAATATATAAAGATATCACAGTCATAATTTTTTAGTTTCTTAAACAGAGTTTTAGGAGACACTTTAGACATAGCTCTACCACCATTTTCAGAATAGTTGATATTTTAGGAATATACACAGAGTTACTATAAAACAATAGGTCAAATTTAATATTTATTTGCAAATAAACAAAATATAACATCTTAATGTAATCCATAGGCACCAGGTTTATCAATATAAGTAAAAGAAATGTGATAATCGAGAGTTTATTACACAAATACTCGATATGATTTTCCAATTCAAGGAATCATATCGAAGAAATCACAAGAGGGTCTCAGATTACCGATAAATTCACTAACGTAGTGAGTTTGGAAAGCTTACACCCTCGAGTGATATCTATTAGGACTATTTCACGAATAAAATAAGAATTAAATATAATTCCTCTAAATTTGACTAACAAAATTGTAATACTTATGTATTTGTACTTAACCTTTTCAAGCAATCATGCGACAGAAGAATATCGATTGTCAGTAATGCCAATAGAGAAGAGCAAAATAAGGGTTTTGGACTATTTCATGAATTGAATGAGGATAAAAACAATATATATTTCAAATTCACGTATAGAATATTAACACTTGTATAAAATGTTATACTTTTGAATATCTGCTGTGTTTAGAAATCATGGGACTGAAATGGACAAATGTGGACTATTCAAATCGCTACCGGTCGATTTTCTAATACAAAATGAGAGAGAGAGAAGGGGGGGGGGGGAGATACAGTGTCTATATTTTTTCTCTCTTTGTATTCTGTCGCCTGGAATTCCTAATGTTAAGATCAATTGACACATTTGACCCATCACTTCGAAGAACTCTCCATTTTGCTTCTGTTGCTATCAAGAGCTCCCCACCGCCTCTAGCAAAAGTGGTCAGTGATGCATGCTCAGATTTTTTTGATTTGTTTATTTAAGGACGCTCTTTAACATCTCAGGTCATCAGCGTCCCATTGAATTCAGGGAGTGAAACGAAAAATTTTACTCAGAGGCCTCTTCTTTCAGGCTTGAGGTTCTTTATCGTGCCGTAAATGTACGATACGGGACCCACGACTTTGCCATACTCAGGATTTTTTCGCCCGAAAAATTCCATCGATCATAGCCGGGTTCGAACCCGCGACCTTGGGTTTAGAAGGCAAGTATGGATACCACTACACCCCCAGGACCGACATGCGTGCTCAGGAATTATATAGCGGAGATGTGGAGTTGGCTACACTGACCGAAAGACAAATGCACGTCACGTAATAAAATGAATTTGATATTATTTTTGATAATTTCACTCCGTGATCCAGCTATGATTGGTCACAATTCAAAATTGTGTTTCGTTTCATTGGTCGATTTTAAGATGACGTCACATGAGTGAAATAGTGTTCATAATGCCCAGCATCTTATAGCTCTGTCTTTCTTGTTTACTTTTCAAAGTAAAAATAATATTTTTTGTTTATTCTTCATTTATAAACTCCATTATTGTTAAATCAGGTTTTTGCAATACCTAGAATATGGTTACTTTCTGCTTCAAATTCAGAATGTTTCTTAATCAAATCTTCCGCGTAATCAATAGAGTAAGCTGGTACATTTTCATACAAGCCATTGATCATAATATAAATGAAATCGTGCCAAGTACGGATCCTTGTGACACTCCATAATTAATCATCAGAATAAATAATTGATTTTGACACATTGTCTACGAATTAAAAGATAAGAATTAATTAGTTTCCGTTGTATATCCTTGATCTCGAGATGTTCGATTTTGGTTATAATTTCGTCATGTATAACAGTCAAAAGTCTTAATGAGATTACAAAAAAATAGCATTGACTGATTCATGATCTTCAAAAGCACTTAAAATAAAGTTAACTAAATTTCTCACCGCTTTGGTGGTATTTCGACCATTCTTAAACCAAATTGTTTCTCCGAAAACAAACCATTAATTATTTCAAAATATTCAGAAATATGTTTTTATAGTAATTTTAATTAATTTGGAAAAAATAGACACCAAGGAACTAGGCCTATAATTGGAAGATCCCCTTCCCCCCCCCCTGTTTATAAGGCGGAGTAAAACTTAGTATTTTAAAGTTTCTGGGAAAGTTCCTGTTACCAAACAGTGATTAACACATAGTAAGAAGATATAAAATATATGAACACTAAATTATTAGACATATCATAAAAATATTTGCTTTTATGGCTATTCAGTGACAAAACAGTCTTACATACATTGTCTATAGTTACTTCTCTCCATTTAAAATATACAGTTGTAAATTAATAACTCAATATAATGATTATTAAACTGATTTTAACTAATTAAAATACCGAGTTTGACACCAATATCTTTTAATTAGTGACAGGGAGCGCTACATTTATTATCTGCAGTCTCAATAAACTTAACATTTGCATTAAATTTAACATTTCGTATGATTTTTGTACGCTTCTTGTTCATTTCATCAAAATACTCCTTATATTAGCGTTATTCGTTTGTTTAAAATTAGCAAATGCAGTCATAAATTGAACTTTCATTTTCTTTTACTCGTCTACTTTCTTCCCCCCTCTTTTCAGTGCATCCTTTGATCTTAATTGCACATTTAGGGAAATTATATTTGATTCAATAAACATTCTTTGAATGGAAAATAAAAAAAAACTCTTGATGACATACAAGTGTTTTTTTAATATTACTAATTCATTGTTTTATGGTTCAGAGGAAGTTAATAGTGTTTCCTTTGACTGTGGATGTTTTTTGTTAAGGTAGTATTAGTACGTTAATGAAAGACTTACGTTTGGTAATAAGTATTTAAGTAAATACTAAAGTAAACTGTAAAGGAGAGAATATTTAAGCATGTTTTCAATTTCAGGTTAGGTTTATAGATCAGGATCACACAAGGAATTTACAAGGAAAATTATAACTATCAGCATAAACTAAATATATAATTACACTCTTCCTAAGGGCTCTTTTTATGAAATTTTAAATTGTGAAAAAGTTAAAGGAGTTATTTAGATAGTCACAGCAATAAAAACATAGTAAAGAAATGCTATCCGCATTTTAACTACCTCCAGTAATGTTCATATATTTAAGCCAAAATAACTTAAAAAGAAAGCAAAACTGAGAAAACGAAAGGACGCTCGTGTAAAGCGTTTGAACATTTCAGATATCAAGATTTTTTGCCACATGATAATGAGTAATTACTAAATTTTCATACACAGATATGATCCTAAAGCATGTAAAATTTCAAGGCGGAAATGACAAGAGAAGAATTTCGGCGAATGATTTAACCGACTGATGATTTCATTTTACCTTATGTTGAATTCATTTTAGAATAGTTTTAAAAATATATTTATTACCCCCCAAAAAACAGAAAACAAGTTAGTGGAACAATGAAAAAAGAAATCATAACCATAATCCAAAAATATTTGTACTTTTTGACAGTTTTTGAGCAAAAGTCATAGAAATTTTGGAAACATTAGAAAAAAAAAACTACACATTGTAACTGCCTAGGTACAAATAAACAAAAATTTTATTTGGTGCATAAAAATTAAGCTATACTTTTTAAGTGTGTGATCGAGATTTTTTTTTAAGTAGTGTTTAACGCCCGTTTTAACTACTGAGGCATTGCTGGCGGTGAACACTGATGACACATGAGATGAAATGATAAATTGGCAAAGGATTTTTTTTAAGGAAGGAAGCGTTCCAGGCCCAAGTTTTAGGTTACCTCTCCGGTATTTGCCATTTATATGACAGGAAAATCTGGAAAAAGCCTCAGACAGGGAGGGCGGTCCTAGTGGGAATCGAACACCAACGACCTGGCCATTTCATGGCGATGTAATCGGGAAAGCAGGTTAAAAATTTAACATACAACTTGTATGCTACACGATCGCTTTGAAATTAGAACTTTATATGTTTAGACCTACTTGCAGATATATGATCACAAGGAGCCATAAGGGCGCCTACATTTTTTCCATCAACCATGAGCTGCATTTGGGAGCGGAGAATTAAGGGAATTTATGTTTTGAATCTTTCATGTTTGTCATAGTCCGTCCAAAGTGCATTAAAAACATTATTAACAAGCTGCAATTTATTATTTTTCACTTTTTCTGTTAAAGCATCACATAGTTAAAGCATTTCGTACTTAATGATGAAATTGCCTTATGGCAGAAATTCTCCGACGCAAATTCAATTTAAAGAATTTGGGAATGGGCTACACATTGCATAACCTTAGCAGAACTCAACACCTGTTGATAAAACTTGCGGAATGCAACAACGGCAATGCGGGGGGTGAGGGGAAATGTTCGTATTTCAGCATCGCCGCAGAACTGGATTTGAGACCGTTGTGTTATTGCATGGGAGATATATCCCAAATGGGTATGTCGTTGTTGTAAACAATTACAAGATAATATTAAGGTTAAACAGAAATATTTATTTATCCGTTGTTGAACTAAAAATAATTCTATAAATAAACCGATAAAAATAAACCAGCAGGCACTCGTGTTAAAAATATTATATTATAAGAAGTACGTTGAAATGAAACTACTTTCAACTGTTCAAACAATTGACAAACGACAAGACCTACTTTAAAAAGACTACTTGTTCTTAAGAAATGTAAAACATAAAACAAATTACTTTAATTACATTTTAATCGTAAACATGACATTTAAGAACTTTTGCTGTTTTTGCAATGCGTATATTAATTTCTTGTATAGAGGCAGCTAAAAACTAAATTACATATAGTTTTTTGATTAGTTATTAGGATTTGAAACAATGCTATTTGAATTATTGGAAGATTTTGCTGTTTTCAGTTATTTAAAGAGCTGACACACTGTGCATGAACTATTATTAACAATAGTTGTATTTAGAAAAAAGATTAACTAAACTGATTCTATATCTAGTTTTTTTATAAATGCTTAACGATGTCTGAAAAGCAGTTTATGACATAAATGCTAAAAGTGATTATATAAATGTCATTTTAACATTCGCCATTTATATTAGCCCGTACTATTTTAATTTTAACATTAATCTATGAAATCTAAGGAAAAACCTTTGGAAAATTGTAACATTAATAATTTTATATTAGGAAATGAACTTAGCCTCGTTTTTTGTGTAATGTTACTGTAAACGTGGCTATACAAAAATAAATAAATAAAAGAACAAATAAGTAAAACAAATGAAATAAATAAACAAGGAATTTAGATTGAAAGAAGTGACTTAGTTTCTGAGTGAAAGCTCAGGAAGGCCAAGGAAATTAACGTAAAATATTTAAGAGTGGAACATATTAAGGGGTGAACAGTTGAAAATAAATCAAAATTTATTATTCCAAGAAACCTTTGTTTTCTAAACTAATGCTATTTAAACAAGATACAATGTTGACATTAAAACACACTCATATCTTATTTTATGTTTGTAAATAATCACGCTAAGGAACATTTATTATATAAATTGAACATTGTTTAATGCAACTGTCGCAATAAACAGGTAGGACGTTCTTCCCGACATATGCGAGCTGTTCAATCAAAAAAGATAATCATTTTTTGATAACATGTCTTTACTCATCCTCATAATTTTGATGATATTCCTCAAAGTAATCTAATTTGGATTCAAAATGCCTGTCCCAGCATTTCTGCCGGTCTTCAAAGTCATGTTTGGAAACCATTTTTGGTAGGTCCTTCTGAATCGCTTCCAAGCCGTCACCACTGCTTCTAATGTTGGAAAACGCACCTCACGAAGTGTTTTTTCAATTTGGAGAAAAGGAAAAAGTCATACGGCGCTATATCTAGACCATAGGGGGGGTGAGGGACATACTTCGCATTGTTTTTTGTGAGATATTCAGCAACAACATTTACAACATTGGCCGTGCATTATCATCGTGCAGCGCCAAGCTTAATGCACGAAAATGTGGTCTTGTAGAGTTATCAGAGCATACAGTATTGCCCAGTTACAGTCATGTGCTCGAGAAACAAGGTGACCCTTAACTTTACCAGCGAAATTGACCACTTCTGTTTATTTTAGTGTTGGGATGATGGAGGTTTTCGCACAGAGCTTTGCTCCTTACTCTCTGGATTGAAAAGATTAGCCAAATTTCATCAGCAGTGATTACCTTTTAAAGAAACTTTCCATCTTCCAGTAAGATCAATAGCTAACTGCATGCGAACCCACCGTGCACAAACACGTCTCACGTGCAACTTTTCAGTTACCAACGTGTGTGGGGCACCTATTGAAATGTTCATAATTTTTGAAAGTGTTGCTAATGTTATTCGATGATCCTCTCTCACAATGATAGCAGCTATGTTAATGTTTTCTTCCGTAAGAACACAAAATGCCTTTGAAAACCATCTTCTAACTGTGCTATAGGGAACAACAAACTGTCTATAGGCCTCCTGTAACATTTTTTAGGCCTCAGTTGAAGATTTTTGAGACGAAAGCAGAATTTCAGAGCAGCATTTTGCTGTAAGCAGTATTGAACATGTGTCAACTTGCACACCTCTCACAGGCAGGAACCGGAAGTGTCATGTGTACATTACGATTAAGCTAACAATATGCTGTAAAGTTAAATTTTAACGCGAGAAATTATGTCTGTAAAACAATTATCATATTTCTTTATTACATTGATAACACTTCTAATGGATAGAAGCGATAAATTTGCTAAAAACGTCGTCGAAGGTCAGCACTAAATATTTTAGAAGTACAGAGAGAAAACTAAAAAGTTCATAGAGAACTATGAACTCTACGGAAACCGAAACCTCGTCACTTGTAGTGAATAAAGGTGCGTGATAAAAATGAATAACCACCCGGGTAAAGACAGGGTCAGCGCTCCCGGCTATCGGTGGGTCTTCCACCGAGAGTCTTGGCTACCGAAGTTCGCACTAATGGACCGTTATTACATACTATGTGAAAAAGTGGCGACCGCAGGCCATAAATTGTAATCTGACAGCCTTCCATCTTCACTTGCCATTTAACTTCCGATCTGATATTATCCGTAACACAGTAGTTGCAGCACCTCTCCTATTTTGACACCCTCCTTGATTTATCTGAATTTCCCAATACTTTTGTATTTTTTTCCCCAATTCATGTCAGAATACATTTTGCCCTTTAAAGTATCGAATGGGTTTCAAAGCTCTTTAACCCAACGTTCTGAGGACATTTTGCTATCGCAGACGCATTTAGTTTCATAGAGAAAATTTATGTCCTTATTTTAACATATGCTTTTCCTATGTTGCTACGTAACGTTAAAGTGAAAGCCAATAACACACCAAACATAATTAAATCTGTACTATTGCTAGTATACATTACAGATTATAGAAATAATATACAAATTGTGGTATAGATCCTAAACGGAGCTTCACCAAGACAATGTTACAAATTGTTTCCTAATATTATTTCTTGTACTCAACAGAAAAAATACCAGATCACTAAAATTGGCATATAAAAGTTACAATTAGCTATTTAGTGCCAAATTGAGATATGTATGTGAACTTAGATTAAACATTTCTTGGAATTAAACACTACAAATTACTACTTTTTTCAAAAATTTATCAGTTAATTTAAATCTAAGATTTTAAAATATTACTCTTGCATTTTTTCCTAATTATGGCATTCCTTTCCTTAATAACGTTGTTTATTATTTAGTAAAGAATCGCATACTAACAAAAATGTATGAAAAATAATTTGCATTATTTTTAGAAATTTGAAATGCAATGTCTCATATACAAATCGTATAGCATTTTTTCTTAATCCATAAAATGTCTAATTAATTTGCCTGGTCATATATTTACTATACATTCAGGCTTTAAATAACATTTTTTATATTAAAGATTCATTGCTTTCGTTGGAATGTGCACAAATGAAAACCATTCATTTAAAAAAATGGCAATTTGCATGTATTTTGTTTTAATAAAAATACAAACTTAAAAATTCCTGTATCTCGCATTAACAAATACAAAAATAAAAATAGGTAACAAAACAGTCCTGCATATAAATCAAAAATAGAATGAAACAAGAGTTAATTAAATAACGGCATTAAAACTTAAATGTATTATCGAAAGTAGTGTGTGGTTTGGTTGTTCATAATAAAAAATGCAATTTTACAAGTTTCCTTTGATGTTTTACTGAATAATAGATCCTTGAACTTGTTTTATTTTTAATGACCATCATAGGCATTAATTGTAATATTCATACAGTATATTACTTTACACTGATCACAGAATAATATTTAAAATCATGACCACCTTTAATTGCTTGAGGGCGAACATCTGATCTTTATTTTTGAACTTACAGCCAATTAGGTGCCAATGACGTGCTTTTGAATGAAAATAAAACCGTCATTGGTGTTTTTCTAACACCTAATAGTATCAAGAGTTACTAACATTGTAATATATTTCAAAATTAGCTGGAACATATTCAATCTCTGTGTACAGTGAGATTATTTTAGTTACGGGCTGCAACCGCGAAAGGGGAGAGAGAGTTGTTGCAGGTAAAGTGAGTTATTTTTATTTTAATGTTTGTATTTTAGAGAAAGTACAAGATAATATTGTATTTAAACTGATAATGATGATGATAATAATAATAATCACCACCATCATCACACATCTGTGTTCTAAGAGATTCTAAAAATGATACCCCTCAACGGTAATACGTTGCCGGCATCCGAGTTCGAAAATTCCTGTATTTCATCAACATTTCTTCCGTAAGAACGCGGCGCGGCGGTTCGTTCCTTATCATTGAAAGATCCTGTTGTTCGTAACTTTTTAACACCTAGAAAAGTTTTTGTTTGTTTGTTTGTTTGTTTGTTTTTTAACCTGGAACGCGATTACCAGAATATTTTCTTGGCAATTGTCTTACCACCTCTTTTCAAGAATCCTTTTTTACGTATGTATGATTATATTTACGCATATGCTTAACGAATGAACAACCATTTGCACACAGTGAACGCACAAAGTAACGCATGAATGCACAACCATTCACTGTCAAAGCCTTCCTCAAACTAGAATTACTACAATTGCTGCCTGCACATGCATTTTGAGTTCATGACTGACTTCTCCCAGTATTCACCCAGCTCTGGAAATATAACCCTTTTCTATGGGGGCAGTGTTCCTCAATTTGTAAGAATTAAAAGAAAAAATATGTTAGGGGCTTGATGATTTCTTGTTATATTGAATATTATTGACTAATTTACTCAACGAAAGCACATTATTATAAAATATTGTAGGTTAAATATTTAAATTAACTAATTGACAAACTTTTTGTAAATGCAGCAATAAAATTATGGCTATATTATTATTATTATTATTATTATTATTATTATTATTATTATTATTATTATTATTAAACACTCATTATAGTGATTTTAATTATCGTATTCTTGCTATAACACAATGTGTTAAGACTGTGTCAACAAATAAAAAACAAATTTCAATCTCCAACATATTTAATTCTTAATACTCACATACCTTCCACTCATTACCCATGTGTGATTTTTACAGCTATCATTCTCATAACAAGACGGTTCATAGGATCACTGACCGCGTGCTCGGCGTTTTTATTATGGGCGAACACGCTGCTACATGCCAATCACGGTTCTCATACAGTAGCGGTAATGCTCTGAACATAAACTATTTCCTTAAAATTAATGAAATAAAACCAGTTTAAAATAGGTATTTATTTTTAGGAAGGAAAATGTTGACACCACTCGATGCCTACGTATTTCTAATGCTCCTGTAAAGACATCTCTCACCACTAGAGTTTCTATTGATGAAATGAAGAAAGTGTTCAAGCAAGGTAGTGATATTAGTAAGAATATGTATTACCGAACGGGGTAGTTCAGGTGGTAACAGTTGAGACTCGCATTCGGGTCAAGGGGTTCAGGGTGGTTTTCCTTGGTCGGTTAGTCAATGCTGGGATAGAACTTTTCTACGAATTTTCCGCTCTTCCTCAGGTGGGATGCCCGCATTGGGGGCATAGGCACAAACGGCCACAAGTTGAGCAAGGCTGAACTACCAAAATGTCCTCCTCTCTTAGTAATAATTCAATCCAATCAAATGACTGTGCATATTAATAATTATGTGGCATTTAATAAACTTTTAATTGTATAAACATTTTCAAGAGATCCACAAGCCTTTACGAATCACCGTATTAGGAATTTTGGTAGGAGCATTATATATGATTTATACAATTTAATGGTAGAGCTAAAAGACCAGGTTATATTCCATACAGTCCCCAGCACCGACATGAGGATTTTAGTCCGCTTTGTCATGTGCAATAGAGTACCTGGAGGGTTTTCTGTCATATAAACTTTCTAGGTGAAGGCGCCTATATCTGAGATATCTCACTTTCTGAAAAACTACAACTGAGAGGCATTTTAACAAGAACTAAAAACTGTTTTTCCTTCGTTATCTTTTTCACAGATGTGTTAAAGTTTGTGTTTCCACTAACGATATAAGCGCAACTGGCAATATTGAATTGAAATGAATCTTTGGGGGGGGGGGGGGTGCTAAGAAAAACATTATATCCCTTTCACAAAATGTAACTCATTCTAATTGGTTTAAAATAACCCAAAGTACTTTTAAAATGAGAGAGGGGTAAATAAGCGTGCAGATGTCACAGAAGGTTGTCAAAAAGTTTTTAATAATGAATTACTTCTGTTTTCCACGAAACCGTAAAGAACAACAGATGAATCTCCTTGGGTGGTCTATTATTCTGGAACACTATTCCAGACAGCTTCTGGATTTCCTTCTATGGCAAAGAGAAAGTGGGAGGGGGGTATCGAGCAATCCCTCAGCGCTCTATTGTCTCTCAAGGGTAAGTAAGAAATATTTCTTGGGAAACAACCAGAAATATCAATTTTACTAAAGTTAGCAGTAGATCTAAATTTAGTGTTCTAAATGTTCTCGGCCTGACACAGAATTAAGAGAAAATATTTTTTCAACATAGCCACTTTGTAAATCAATACATTTAGTTCATTTTAATACCCTTAACTTATTTTGTTAAGTTTACAGATTTGTCCATCTGTAGAAAATAAGCGTCTGTCTCACCTTCAAATTCAACATTTGATAGGAATCTTCGTCCATCTAGCTCTTTCTTTAGCTTTGAAAACTAAAAGTAATCTCTGGGAGCCCAATCTGGCGAATATGGCGGATGTGGAAGTGGAGATCGTGCAGTTTTTCAACAATAATCCCAGACGAGTTTGAAGGCGCATCATCGTGATGAAAGAAAACTTTCATCCTCACAAGATAAGGACGTTAAGCCTGAATAGCATCCTTAATTTGCTCCAGTAATAAAGCGTAATGTTCCCCGGTGATGATTCTGCCCTTCTGGAAGTAGTCTACGAGCACAAACCACGAGAATCCCAGAAGAAGGTAACCATGACTTTTCCTGCAGATGGAACCGTTTTTGGTTTCTTTGGTGCACTTTCACCTGTTGCTACCCACTGCTCCTTCGTCTTTGGCGTATAGTGATGGATCCATGGTTCATCTTCTGTTATGAAACGTAGGAGAAACTCACTGGAGTGGCGTTTAAACAAGTGTAAACTCTGTTGCAAAATGTTCATTTGAATGCGTTTTTGATCCATTGTAAACAAACGGGACATCCATCAAGCGCAAAGCTTTCTCATACTCAAAACTTCGTGTAAAATGTGGTGGACACGGCTTATCGAGGTCTTTGCAATGTCAGCCAACTCTCGTACCTTAACTGTTATTTATAAGAACATAAGACATGATTTTCATTTTATACAAACAAGTGACTACACTTTCGCGTTCAGCGCGCCATGTAAAGAATGATACTTAACAACTATCACAGTAACTTGTCCATCTTCACGACTTCTTCTGTCAGGCCGAAAACTTTTGGAACACCCGTCATATCATCTACAATCATCATCAAACCTCTTCAGTGTTTCTCGTAATGTTATAATCTGTGTGTCTAGCCTCTAAATGTGTCTAAAGGAACATTTTAACTTTTTTTTTCACCACATACTTTGGTGGAGTGATACATTCCCATTTGAGACTGATGTTCAATGGTTTATGTCACTAACTCTTTTGCTGAGTAAATTGCAATATTAAACAGCCTTTAACGGTGAAATCATAGAACATTTAATTATTTAAGCATGAAAATGAACTAAAGAGGAATTTAAACCATGACTCTTTCTAAAGCTCCATACGGCAAGGTGTAACTTCTGCAATTCATTATGTTAGCTACAAATGCTTTCAGAAAATCACATCACGTTCACACTGAGGTGGTTTATGTCCCTAATAAAAGCGTACTGCACGCAGTGCATTAATTTATGTACCGTGCTAAAGAACACACACAAATGTTCAAATAAACTTTCATCTTTATTCACAAACGAAAGGCCTGAGTTGCCACATTGCGGTTAATACAATCATAGTATAACTTTGCAGTAGACAATTGTCAATAAACGCGTGTATGCAAAAACAAAACTATAGATTAATACTGTCGATATTAAAAATGTATTTAAAGTATTAAAATTATATATCAATTATATATCCTATTCTTAAGATTGTGTCTTTCAGCTGAAAATATTATTAGAGTTTTTATTTATTATTTTATGCCCATTATCAAGTGATTCTTTGTTTTCATTGTAATAAACATATTGGTAAACTAAAATATTAATTAGGTAACCTGTATTATATGAAAGAAATGTGGTGTTGCTTACTAAGGAGTTTATATATATGTATATATATAATATATGTATATATAATATATAAATGAAAAATAAAAATAAAGTAAAACTATTAACAATGTAACAAATTAACAGTAATAATAAAAGTAGATAAGGATAAAACACTTTAGATAAAGTCACACTTGAAATTGCTATATTTCGAACTACTGGAGTTCTTCTATGGCAAGAAGCTTCTAGCAATTTCAAGTGTGACTTTATCTAAGTGTTTTATCCTTATCTAATTTTATTATTACTGTTAATTTATATATTTTATATATACCTTGCATTCAGTGATGCTTCTCCCGAGTCTTTACTCGTTTGCCCCGCCATGTAGGGGTTAGCAAACCTGCTTGCTTACTTGTTGACCTTGTTGACTGTCGCAGTCGTAGCGCAGCTATTCCCGGTTTGTGTTGTGTTGTTCGTTTCTTAATTCGACAGTATACATAAAGTGTATTATACTTTCTGTGTTTACAACGGCACAACGTGTCTTTATATACGATGCATGTGCGTTAACTTAGTGGTGAAAAAAACAGAGAACCAATTTATTTTAGCATACAGTTGATTTTGTTACTTATGTGAATACCAAACTAAAAGCTTTTTTTCAGAGCATTAACCGACAGAGAGCGCGATCATGCATATTTTTTCAACAGGACTGTGTTATGTTCACACTGCAAATAATTCCATGAGAGCAATTCACAATGTGTTTCCACAACACAGAGTTATTATTAAAGAGTTGTAGATCTCTCGGTCTCCCGATTTAACAGTCTGCGATTATTATCTCTGGCGTAAATTAAAAGATACAGTGTACAAGACGAGCCCGCACACCGTATAAGAACTCAAAGATAATATTCGTCAGGAAATTATCCGGTTTTCTGAAAAGAACTACAGTAAATGATGAATAATTTCCTAAAGAGATGCTAAAAATGTGTAGAGAATGAAGGCGGACAGTTTGATAGGTAAGTAATAAGCCTCTAAATTAGTTTGTGTATTGTTGGTTTGTTTTATTGTTTTACCCTTCAGCTAAGCACCAAGACTCGGCTGGTCGGCTCGCCCATACACAGAACCTTCCGACTGATCACACGGTATATATACAAAATTAAGTCTAATATACGAGACATGAGGTTGCTGAATATATTTTTCCATTAATAAACAATGATTTGCAAGAATCCTACATGAAGTATTTGTAATAATTCTAAAAATTGCTTCTGCAATATAAACACTATAAATATGCATATTGTTATGCCTAAAGCATACCTATCTTTTTTGTTTTCAATAAGACATTGTATGTAATTTTGTAACACTGTTTTTAAATGTATGATAAAATACATAATTCTGGAAAGCCTTTTACAAATTAATTTAGCATGGTTGTACGAGACAGGTATATCATAAAAGTATTTTGAATAAATTTTATATCTAGTGATTTGTATGTATAGGCAATGTTTTTTTTTTTTTAAACTTGTTTAATAGAAATGCATTAACTGTAAGCAAACTCTTGGTCTAAAACAAATAATTATTATTACTTACACCATGCGATCTGTTAAGTTGGCCCCCCTCAGCAAGTGTCACAAGTTGGTATAGTACAAATCTAGCGTTGTTCTGTTTCTTTTGAAGTTACGCCTTATTTTGTATATAAACTTACGAAACATCCACCAACAATATCACGACTGTTTTTCATTAGCACTTAACACCAGAATGCCCGCGCTTCTAGAACCTCCTAAAACGCCCGTTAGAGATCAAGACCGCTACTACTTTTTGTGCATTTGTAGTCTTTTTTCTCACTGAAAACCATGGAATTTCTTGCTTATTGCCTTCTAGCCTGCTGTATGGTACAGAGGAAACGATTTTGCTTTTAAATTGCAAGCCAGATTCGTGTCCAGTTCGGGCTGAGTTTATATGTACTTGATGTCTGCTCAGTACCACGTATTTAAGTGTCTTCTGACTCAGGCAAATGAAATTTCTTACTTACCAGACGACTGTAGTGATGTAGAGGGAACAACATGGCTTCTGAACTGCGAACCACGTTCGAATCCAGGTTGAATCTAGCTTCTGGGTTCAGATATTTTTATATTCATGGTTTTTGCTCACGTATTACATATGTATAGCATTTTATGTCCCCAGGTCCTTTGTCTATTCATTTAATTTGTTGGTAATTCAATAATGCATTCACACATTTATTCGTTCGTTCTTTTGTTTGTCTTTACAGATCATCTCAGGCTAAATGCTTTTTAATAAACAAATGTTTATTTTTTATTTCAAATATAAGCATGTTTTCTAGAAAAGATATGTTTTATTATACGTATTGGGTTTGTGCTATGCTGTGTAGTAACAAACTATCTGTACAAATAAGTCATGCTATAAAACGCGGGTTACATTTATACAGAAAGCTGTTATATGACACTTTTTGTAGAGTTTTAAATAAACAAGAACCACATACACATTTTTTACATGTTGAACTGTCTTTGGTTTTGTTTTTCTTACATAACCCTATTTGACATGTTTTGCGTTTAGCAGCCTTAGATGCTCCTTTTTTCTCTATAATCAGCTGTGGGGACTAATGGTGACAATAGTCGATGAAAGCTGCGTGAAAATGAAAAGCTAAGCGAAATGTTTGACATGGATGCAAAAGCTGATAATCAATGACTCACACACTACGACACAGTGATGATTATTGTCCGTTACAACTACGCAATAAACGTGGTAAGAAACGTGGGTAAGGAGGCGGTCAATTGACCACTATTGGGCGTTCTATAGTGTTAAAATAATGCAAAACGACACAGTACTTGTAAACCTTGACATAAGGCCCTTACGGACTGCGGGTTTATTTAACTCCACCAGTTCATTCCATTCATCGTGTCGACATGGCATGGACTTTTACAATTTTACGATGAAAAGAGAAATGTACATTAAAATAAAACAGTTTTTTTTCTTCAAAATTTCTGTAAGCCTGTGCTACGTTAGAGTGAATATTGTGCACCCCTGGGAAGCGGTTCAACACCAGCCTTATCTCAGAACAAGTCGTGTGATGTGTTTACCGGCCTACTAACAAAACTTCCAACACCCTTCACGTCGCACGACCTGAATTCCAATTCAAGACCCAAAACACCTCACCCAAATGCTGTTCACACACATGGGGTGATAACTTAGGGGGTAAATTCTCAAGCGGTCGCTTCTGTAAAGGAACAACTGAAGACGTTAAATCAATCCTTTTTATTAGTACATACTGTGCTTTCATCAAGGCTTTCTTTTGTTTTTCCGATGTTGTGACCTTGTCAGGTTTTTTTTAATTAGCTACCTGCACTTTTAGCGAATTCCAAAGGAAAGTAGCTATTGCTGTTGCACTCTTGAAACCATTTTTGAAAATTTTCCTTCGATTCTACCTACCAGGCACTGAAAATGACAATGAAAAAAACTATATATGGGTGTGATAACCACATTTGCCTTCTAAACTCAAGATCGCTGGTTTCAATCCCGACCAGGATGAATAGATTTTTTCCAGCATAAAAATCGTAAGTATGGCTTCCTTCGGAAGGGAAGTAAAGCCTGTGTTATAGTTTTACGGCACGAAAAAGAACTTCAAGCCTGAAAGAAGAGGAAAAATTTATCGGCCGTTTCACTTCCTAAATTGAATGGGATGCTGATAACCTGAGATGTTAAAGAGCGTCCGTAAATAAAACAAATAAACAACACACACACACACACACACACACACATATAAGCGGCCGCAATTTTTGTTTCTTCTCAACGAAAGTTGGTATATTTCTTTTTATTTAAGATACTTGATAAAAATAATTCCCGTAAATCAGGGCAATCGGGCCATTAGGATGGGAGGGGGGGGGGGGTTAAAGCGAAATTTAAAAATCACTCTTACAGCCGCAATTTTAAACATTTTTTAAAGATAATTTGTTATATACAATTGAAATAAATTAAGAAAACTATTTTCTGAATACCAGTGAAATCGGAATATTAAGAGGGGGGTTATGCGAAAACCAACACTTAAAAATTGCTCTACTGCATTAATATTTGTTTTTTCGCAACGAAACACGTATGTACCATTTATATCAAATAAGAAAAATATTTTCTGAAAATCAATTATATTGGACCATTAGGAATAGGGGTATAGTTGATAAGTTGATAAATTTAAAAAGCGTTCTTACATTAATTATCTCAATGTTGTTTTAAAATAAAACGAGGAAATAATTCAGCATATAAACTGTATTTATAACGATGCATATGTTTTTATTTACCAAAAGCATTGTCGTGAAGATGGCAAATGTGAAATATTAATCTAATATGTGTTTGAGAATTATATTTGTATGTAAGAGCGCTGTGTAATAACCTTCAGAGCACGTTTGCGTTACGTGTTTTTGCTACAATAGCATTAAATTAAATCGACGGTACCCTTGTTGTTTATTGTGGAATATTTATATTTACTTAATACATTGTAATTGTTTTTGAATAGTAACATGTTTTTGTTTTATTGAAACAAATTAACATCATCTTAAATACAGAATGTAACTCGAAACTTTCTGTTATTTCTCTCTATTTTACTGAATGTAAAGATGGCATCAAGGACTTAGTTCATAAACATGATTACATTTAAAAATGTTTCAAAATACCCACACATAGCGTTATCTTTCAGTGTTCATATGTTTTATTTAATTAATAGTATGCCATTAATTTTTGTGGTTTAATAATAATAATAATAATAACAATAATAATAATAATAATAATGATAACAACAATAATAATGATAACAACAATAATAATAATAATAATGATAATGATAACAATAATAATAATGATAACAATAATAATAATAATAATAATAATAATGATAACAATAATAACAATAACAATAATAATAATAATAATGATAACAACAATAATAATAACAATAATAATAATAATGATAACAACAATAATAATAACAATAATAATAATAATGATAACAACAATAATAATAATAATAACAATAATAATAATAATAATAACAATAATAATAATGATAACAACAACAATAATAATAATAATAATAATAATAATAATAATAATAATTCTAAAATGTTGTTTTTCTTTTGTGATGCTTATAGATTGCATGAATTCTAATTTTTTCCCCCTAATGCCATAACTTATTTCATTTCATTGATTTTAAGGCCGTAATTTGGATTATATTTTCTTTTTAAAGTTACTCTACTTGGTGAGGAATTCGTTTAGTTTATGCAGCTTCTCCGTGACAGACTTTTTCGTTGTTATATTTTAACTTTGTTTCTATTTTAATTTTTTCAAAGAAAGGAGATGGAAATAAAAACTGCAGAAGCGGAGTGTACGAACTCTAAAAGCCATTACTAGCAACTCACTCGCTTATTCCGTTTGCTAAACCCAACGCGCTCTGGGAAAGAGAGTGCACATAACTTAAACACCGAGGTACTGCGGATTTACCTGCGCTAGAATTAATTAATTAACTTTATCTTCCTGAAGGTATTTAATGGTGGGATGAGTTGTTAAACAGCTTAAAAAGAGGAGGGGAAATAGAAGTCTCTTATACTAAGAGAGATGAAAATATTTTAATTTAATTAAACTCATAAGAATGTTTTTAAAACTACGTGGAGCGTTTGACAAGATGAATATGAAAGACAATAGAAACTACGCTAAAACCTGTTTGTCTTCACGCAGAAGAAAGACGTCCTTATATCCAACTTTTTGGGGGGTCTTTTTCCTGATCTTAAATCTCGAGCAATTGCAATTAATCTTGTGCCCTATTTATGTGTACATTCCGTTCTCTTTCTGTTTTTTTCACAAAAGATGCCACATCCTTGCTATACTTTTCTGTTTATCTTATCCATCTCGCTATTTTCTAAATTTCCTTATACTTATTTGTTTTTATTACCATTAATTGCATTATTATACTATTTTCTGTACTTTTGTCAGTACACTATATTGATTTCTGTCTTGGAGAATTTCAGATCACTTTCTCGACTGATATGTTTACATAAAATTCATTATATGCACCATAATTTTATTCGTTATTTATAATTTGCGTTTTACACATGCTTTATATATAGGACTTTTAAAATCAAAACTTTCCAGTTTGAATTTTATATAAGGTGCCCCATAATGAACACAATTTTTGTTTTAATAGTAAAACACATCACCTATTTGAAAAGTACAAATAATATAAGTCAACATGAAGCACAAACTCTGCCACTAAACATGAAATAAAACATCAGACAAATGCCCTCTACGGTTTCGATGACGCGCCTTTACTGTACATTTTCAACGGCTTTGGAGCAAAGTACCGGCTGAATTTTACACATGACACCCCTTGAGTTCAGGGATACTTCGTGGATTGTCCACGCAAACACAAGATTTTACATAGTCCCACAAAATTAGGCACACAGTATCAAATAACACGATCTCCGTGGTGTTTTGATCGCCGTTGCGAGAGAGGTAAATGTTGGACGCTGCAATTGGTCAGTCGGTTTCAACTCTTGTGTTAGTTCGATCTTAAAAGGATGTACATGCAGATATTTTGTTAAAATTGACTGCAAACTGCTTCTCGGTATGTTAATTGTTGAGAACGTTGGCGAATCGACTTCATTGGTCTCGTAGCAGCCCTCTGTCTGACGAAGGCAACATTCTGTACCGGTCGACGAGACCTTCCAGGTGATTTGATGTTCTCTGTCGCTCCTGCGTCTTCAAAGTTCCTTACCAGTCTAGGGGTCCGCAAAGGGGTAGTTACCCCTCTTCAAGGTTTTTAAAATTAATAACTTTCCATTTAATAGTGAAAACACTGATATTTTAAAATAAAGCATTTAGAGTGAACACTAATTAACCTATATTTTACAGCCACGGGTGGCCGAGGTCGTTCAGGCGCGGACTCGTGAGTGGGAGGTCTGGGGTTCGAATCCCATCAGAGCCGTCCTCCCTGAAAGGTTTTTTTCCAGGTTTTCCTCACTCTTCATAAATGGCAAATGCCGGGAGGTACCCTAAACCTAGGCCTGGAACATTTCCTTCCTTTAAAATCCTTTCCCAATATAACATTTCATTTCATGTATCATCAGTGTCCACAGCATGTGGTGCCTCAGTAGTAGAAATGGGCGTTAAACACCATTAAAAAAAAAAGAGTATTGATTTGAATCTAATATATGTTTTTCTAAAAAAACATACTTTATAATCATCCTGTATTTTAGGAATAATCTCCTATCTGTACTATTAATAATCGTAACACCTTCTCTCCAAAATGCATTCTTTTTTCATTGTAATTTGCCTAATAGCAATCCAAGTTGCCAACAAACCAAAGATGTGTTAACAATTTAATCCTCTATAAAATTTAAGTATCATAATGTAGGGGTGACATTTGAAATTTAAAATGGAAATGGCGGGGTGAAATCTAAATTATAATTTAACTTGTTTTAAACTTCCCTCCCAATATTAAATTGACGTGATTTTTTTGTTTCAATATTTTAAACGTGTAATTATAATTAAAATGACACCCTGTATAATTAGTCTTTTTTCCAGTATCGCTTTGCAGTTGTTTATAGTGAATATTATACAAAATGTGCGAGCAAAGCTAACAACAAGGCTAATTGCTTTCTCCCAGAACTCTACATACATTCTTATTTTCCAAACAATTATTTTCATATATTTCATTTCAGATCAATAACATTTCCAGATTTATTTGATACCATAACACAAACGCTTTGTTATGTGCGCTTTGATTATTCACATCAACTTCTAACGACTTGAAACACTTCAAGAAGTTTGTGGGATTTCCGATTCAAGGTTTTGTCTGGTGAACGGGGCTTATAAGATCACAAGGTCGATCGATGCGTGTGTGTGTATGTGTGACGGAGCGAGCCTCACCGGAGGGATCACGGAAACCCACCTATATAATAATAATATTCCTCTGCATTTTAAAAGCTGAGAGGAAGGTAAGACTGGCGGTTGGCTGACTGCGCTTTCGTCCGTGACTCAAATTGAAGGGTATGATAGCCCCCGTCGAATCGGAAAGCCAGCTGGAAGAGGAAGGGGAGAAACGCTTTTTATTCGCCCTTCCATCAATAGCAAGTGGCAGAGGAAAGGAAGCAAAGCATAAAGGTGCTTATTTCAGGGTGGGGCCACTCACGGGATACACTCTCCCGGGGAAATTAGAACAAAAACAAAAGAAGGACGAAGCTTGCGTGAGAAGACACGCTCAAGAAAAATGGACGGTGTACAGAAGCTGAAAGCAAGATCAATTATTCATGAAATTAATAATTATTAATATTATAGTATAGTAATAATAACACTGATCTACTAATTAGCATTTCTACTACTCTTATAGATTTCTAGATGTATCGGAAATATGGTTGCATTGAAAAATCGATAGCAGTACTAATTATTTTTCGCCAATAATGGTGTAATAAGACAGGACGAACAATATTTATTTACTATACAAGTAAAACTGCCTCGATTTGATTTATATGTCATGCATTACTTTTGAATAGCCCTCCAATCTAGATAATGGAGTAATTCATTGCATCCTCGTAAAAACAAACACGATAGTCAATTTTTTGAAAACAGTTGAAAGTCGTTTGCTTTTTGCACAGGTCTCTTGCATCGTTTGGCAATTGTTGGAACAGTTGAAAGTAGTTTGCTTTTACTTATACTCTCCTATAATAAATTTTATACGAATGTTTACTATATTAATATCGACTGGAGTGGCTTGTGGTGGCTTTCGAATTCCGATCAGGTCAAGCTGTCTGTGTAAGGTTTCAGTCACTCATGATTACAAACGTACGCCTACAGTATTCAGTTCAATTCTGTTGAAGTGGCGAGAAGATCACTGCAGTCAAAGCGACAGTAAATAAAACAAATAAATAAAATGACGGCTGTTTTAAAATAAAACATGATTAAGATTTCCCTTTTTTTTCTCTTTTTTTCCTTCTTTTTATGCGGCTGTAATGACTTTTTCTGGAAGATGGTAATTGTATAAAATTACGTACCATTACGCAATTAAATTGTTTTCATTGCTAAAATGTTGTCATCTATGTCGCTAAAATACTAAGTAAATCACCTCTGTGGCCTAGTGGTGACATTTACGACTAATAATCCGGAAATCTTGGACTCTTATTATAACCTCAAGTGTTCATTTGTTTTAATTATACTAAAAGTTAAAAATGACACCCTTTTCGTATTGCAATTGTTTTACCGAATCCCTCTCTAGCTTGTAATTTAATTGAGATTTCAAACTCAAGTTTGTTGTTATTAGATAATTATTTCGAGAACGAAGGTCGAGATTTTTTGCCATGATAATTATTTCATGACAAGAAACATTCGTAAATCTCATTTAAATTACCGAACAACTGTCAGCACTAGTTGTATTACTGAAGATAGCTTGTCTCTATTATGTTTGAAACACAAGTCCGCATTTTTTCCCAAAATGTTTAAAATTCTACCGCAAGAAGTGTTTTATTAGGAAACGCATAAAAATCACAAAATACTTTTTTTTCTAAGAAAATATTTCATGAATTTATTTGAAATTGCATCACTCATTTTAATTACACGTCAATAGTGTATGGTAAAAAAAAATGAAGGGATTTGGACCAAAAACACAGATTTTTCTTTTCAGGAAGCTTTCTGGATGTTTAAATTTTCTAATTTAATCGTTTATATTTAATTTTAAATTTATAAATCTTATACAGTGGACGATTATTTTCACAATGTTTATTAAAACTCTTAGGTTTTGTTTTTATTATAATCCTATGTTCGAAATTAAAATTTAAACATATAATTTGCACCTATCTAAGAAACACAGTGGTAAGGCATTTTTGAACGAATAGCATACAAGTAAACGCTATCTTAGACAATGCATCTGGTAATAAGAGTTTCATTTTATACCTACTCTTTAATTATCGTAAATTGGAGGCCCTGAAGTGTGCGCAATAGCAAGTCATGATGCACACGCCAAGCCTGTAATGACCACACAGTCTGCAAGAAAACATTAAGAGGGTAGACTGTACTCATGCTATTAAGACGGTTAACAAAGATCTGTGAAATATGTTCTTGCAGGCAGGAATTCTTCCTTCACAGCCTCTTTCCCTTTTTTTTTTTTTTTTTTTACTTGCTGCCAAAAGGAAGGAGGGGGGAGGAAAAGGAAAGGAAAAGAAATGAGTTCTTGATGACCTAGTTTTTTTTTGGCAATATTCTACCGTAATTATACTGACCTAATATCAAAATGTTCAAAATTATTTCTTTTAAATCTGAAAAATGTGCAGAATTTATAGTTTTTACCTTAAATTGTTTTACTTAAATGTAAAATATGGCAACATTTATGAACTGAAGCTACTACAGTAGATACGTCCAAAGAATAGGGTTATCAAGGTTCATCTAGGAAAAGAGGGGCATCATGATGGTTCATAATGTATACATACTCCCTATCAAGCAATTTTCAGCAACTAAAATCAACCTTTGTAAAATTACCAAAACCAGTATATAGAGATGGAAGATGAACGTACAGTCTGCTATCTTTCAAATGCACAGTGCACTAAAAACAGGAACAGAATCAACATCAAAAGTAAGAAAGGATAATATGTGAACAGTACAATTACAAGCATCGTAACTTTGTCAATTTCCATGAGTAATTAATTGGGAGAGGGGGAATGCTAGGACGCCTCCATGGTCTAGTGGTAGCGTTTGCCGCTATTAACTGGAGGTCCGAAATTCGATTCCCGGTAAGCTGAAGCAGAGTTTTTTCTTGCCCTGAGAAGGTGAATGTCAGATAACATTAATTTGTTGATTTGGTTTATTTACGGACGTTCTTTAATATCTCAGGTCATCAGCGTCGCATTCAACTCAGGGCGTGAACGGCCGATAAATTTTGCTCAGAAGCCTCTTCTTTCAGGCTTGATGTTCTTTTACGTGCCGTAAATCTACGACATGGGACCCACGACCCTTAGGATTTCTACGCCGAAAAAAATCCATCGATCCTGACCGGAATTGAGCCCGTGATCTTGCGTTTAGGAGGCAAGGGACCGCTCTGCAGAAAATGCATTTCTATAAACACAAATTCTCAGTATTTCTAAAAAATTCGACTTTTTGAAATAAAACTTAATGCGGTTCTGGGACTATCTATAGTGGGGAACTATAAAAACTTCTCTGAAGCAAAAGGCTGCATACCATACCAATATTATTTTTTTATTCTCAACTCATATTTCTTCACCTTGGCAATGTCCAGCGTGACCCTGGAACCTATTTTATTACTCCACTTCTGCATACCCACTCCAAGAAAGTTACACGAATGAATCTACTTGTACACCAAATTCATTGAGGATTGATATCATTTCATTGTCCAACCTGCCAAAGTATGACTCCAACCCTCTATAAGCTCCTTTTCTTTATAGCCAATTAACTAATTTTTGCAACACTAACTTTATGAGCTTCTAATTGTTGATCTTTTCTAGAAACATTTCGCATATTCCAGTCCATGGTTGGGGAAGCGGCCATGAACGTTTGCAAGCCAGCAATTCTGACATCCTTACTGTTGGAGGACTGCACATTCCCGAATTCTCCTGAGACACCCACTAAATTGTGTGCTTTTGGCGACTTCCTGAATTTCTCAAATTGAATTTGGCTGCTACTTCTCTTTGCTTTCATTCGTCTTGACACAAAGGAGAAGGTCATCTTTATTCCCTATCCGTATTATGCTTCCCACAGTAGTTTCAAACTGTACACACCCTGTGTGTTGTCCCATTTGACGGAAGTATGCATAAAAATTATTTATAAATAAACATAAAAAGTATAAGCACTAAACGCTTTTGAATTTGTTTACGAAAGTCTTCCATGCCAAACGATGATTTTTGTGCTGAGTTTATTTTCACTTTATATCCCAAAGGTTGTGTCGAAGAATGCCAACCAGGAACATGACGTGTTTCACATTCCGGAATTTTCACGCTTGAAGCAGGCGAAGACTGCAACCAGTGTAACTAAAAGTTGCATTAATGTGCCAGGACGCTCCGGCAGGACGCCAGCGTCTGATTCAGAGACCACCGTGTCTGTTTTACAGCGAAAGGGGGGTGAAGTCTATCTGAAGGGAAAGAAGTATTTCAAAAAAACATCAGAATGTCACGCATTTCGAATTCCTTCGCACTAAAAGATGCTGCAAAGAATGTCAATTTGGCAGAACCGGACAAGGGCACGTAAACAGCTGAACTTCATTACACGAGTTCTTTAAAGACTTCATAATAAACACGTTCGACTGAATACTGATTTAAGACGTGCTGTGGTTAACAAGACAATGTACCTATTGACGGTATTGTAATTGATCGTGTGGTTTAATGACTATATTAATTTGTTTTAAGCTTTGCACTGAAGAATGTTGTAATTGGCATGTCTTTCCACAAACCAATATCCAACAATTACAGAAGGCATCAAACATTTGCTTCCTTTGTCTCGTAGCTCTTCTGTTTTTCTTCTTCGTTATCGTTTATTCTTGTAATTGCTAGTATTTTTATTATATAATTGCACACAGCTTTGAAATACTAATTATTTACATTTGTTCGGAATAATATCCGTTGTATAAAATTATCACAAGTAATATCACAAGAATTTCTAATACTTATTAGGGCTATTTCACGAATAAAATAAGAATTTAAATATACCTAATTCCTGTAAACTTGACTTACAATTTTGTAATAATTGTATATTTGTATTATGAATACTTAACATTTGCACGCCATCTTGCAACAGTCGAATATAGATTGTCAGTAATGCTAATAGAGCAGAGCCAAATACGAGTTTACTATTTCATGAATAAAATAAGAATAAAAGTAATATATATCTGGAATTCGAGCATAGAACATTACCAATTGAATAAAATGTTATACTTTCTTATGAATACCCATCTTTTCAGAAACCGTGAGACTGAAATATACGAAAATCGATTATTACAATCGCTACCGTTTGATTTGTTAACACCAACTGAGAAAAACAAAACAGAGATAACATTTTAGCATTCTGAACGTGTTAATTAAAAATTTATGGTTGTTTAGGCAGATATTGTTACATAATTTATAAAATTGTTTCAGACTGTTTGGCTGAATAAGCAAAAACAATTGCTTGAGTGAATACACATTAAGCTAGTTAAATGTACAATTACTGAAAAGTGGTCAGTGATGCGTGCTCAGGAATTATATAGTGGGGGTATAGAGTTGGCTACACTGCTCGCAGAATAAATGCACTTCGTTGACAAATGGGATTTTATAAAACTAAACGATAATTTCACATCCATATAGGGATCTGCGATTGGTCAGAATTCAGAATTTTATTTCTTTTCGTTGGTCGATTTTATGATGATGTCACATAAGTGAAATAGTCAGCACTATTTTATGGGCTAAATTATGGATTATCATTTTATAAAAAATAGTGCAAAACCATGCAGATAGTATTGGAGTTTATAATATTTTCATTCTTGTATAAAATCATAGGTAAATGTCTTATTGTTTAACAACACAACAAGAATTTAATTTTTTTGACATTGCCATCTCTTTTCCCACTACAAAACGGTTTTAGCTTTTTTTTCGGTGCACTTTCACCTTCGCCAATTCATCGTCTTGACTGCCATTTTGTCTCCGTAGTGCAGTGTTGGACCCAAGTTTCATTTACAGTACAAAACGATGCTAAAGTCAATCGAATTACGTGCAAATTTTCCAAACACGATTTTAAAATGTCCTTCCTCGAGCAATTTTGGTTTGGAGTCAACAAACGCGGCCCCCATCGTGCATTCAACTTCTTCATATGCAGAACTTGCAGGATATTATGTACCCGTTCGTTCAGATGCCCACCATCCCAGAAATCTCACATATCTTAATGGAACGTTTTCTACCATGGTACCGTGAATTTTATCGACCATTTCTTGAGAAGAAACCTCAAGTCGGGCGTTCGGAATGTGCAGCATCTGCAGTGATCATACAACCACATTTAAATTCATTTATTTAAATGTTCTTGAATGCTGGCGCAGAGTCTCCATGAATTTTCTTCATTTCAGTTTGTATCTGTGTTGCAGTTCCACTTTTTTAAATAACATTTGTTTATCACTGTACGATATTCGGCTCTATCTGTTTCTATGATTATACTGATCACTTAAATAGCTGTCAACAAGGGACTGCGTCTTGTATCTGTTTGAAAATCTGAACAAAACCGAGATAAAAACCACGCTTACCAACAGTCATGGCGCTCAACAAAAATTCCTGTTATTTCGTTGAAATTTACCACACTTATTAGACTTAAAATTTTATGAAGATGTTCCTAGTATAATTCCTGGGCATATTATTTGTTATAGAGTATTTCCTTTATAAAACGAAACCTGCCACTTTTTTTTTTATTTACAAAAGCTGCGTTAGAACAAACAATTACTTACACCCGCCAAACGCTAAATTAAAACAGAAAAATTACAAAAATAAAAACGTAGTTGCAAAATAGATAAAAGTAGACATAATAGTACGAAATAGGCTGCAAAGTACAAAAAAGGTAGAAACAAAAGGTTTTTATAATGTTTAATTGTTCAAGAATATTGGACTTAGATCTTTTCTGACGGTTACCAATTAAAAAGAAGAAGAAGAAGAAAAAAAACATACATATTGCCGTAATGCCGGCCGGGTTCTATTTATCAGGTACTTTCTAAAAGCATCAGATGTTGGCAAAATGTATGAAAATGAATGACTTTGAAGTGTGAGCTTGTAAGGGGGGGGGGGCGACTCAGATACCAGAGATTGCCAAGTTTCTTTTTGTTCCTACTAATTATTATAAAATATTATTAAAAGTGATGATGAAATAGCACTAACATATGAAATATGATGTTTATACCAAACAAATGTTTATTTTTACCTGTTTTTAATAATGACACTTCTTATCGAAAAGAAGATATAAATACCACAACTACAAACAAATTAAATGCTAAAAATAATTACATTTCTAACTATTGTTAGCAGTGCGACATGCTAATGTTTGTTGAATAGTTTCTAAATGAAGGTGTTAATGGCGTTACCACAGTAATTCACTTTCCGCAGGACTGCCACAGAAGTGGCAAAAGCCGGCTGTCCCATTTTTTTGTGCAAAGTGATTGTTCCTCGCAGTAAGAAAATAAGAAAAGAAGGAGCGAATGAAAACGGAAAAGGAAAGAAAAAAAAAACGGAAAGAAAGAACAGCGGGGCAGCCAACCCAGTCGGTAATAATTCTCTCTAGTGGACCGACCGAGCTGTTGTTGCCCATCAGAGCTAACTCGAGGCTCCGAAATAATTGCATCCAAATGATGGGTTTGTGTTGAAGCCACGTCCAAAATAACAGGGTTTAGGAGATGGGAAAGAGACAAGCCAATCCTCTCTCACATACAGGGAGGAGTCTTCTGCTTTTTTTTATGTATATATTCTTCTTCTTTCTTGTTTTTCCTCTTTTATCGTATCTTTTCCATCTCTCTTGTCCTTCATCCTTTTATTCTTCTACTTTTATAGCGCCATCAAAATCCTGACCAGCATTGTAGTCTTTCTGCCAATCTAAAGTAAAAATAGAAAATATTTATTTTGGTTGCATTTGTTAAAAATCATATGCAGATCTTCTGTTTTGCATTGAAATGAAAACCAGAGCTCGGAATGAGTGTCACATTAAATTGGGACCATGTCAGTTTATAAACACGTGTCTGATAAAATGCATTCAATTTGTAATAATACCAATAATAAATGTTGAATTATCAGGGGCTCAATTTTCTCGGGGTATAAAAAGTATTAGAATCAATATAGAATGTAATTCTAGAGTGGTAGTAGTAGTAGTAGTAGTAGTAGTAGTAGTAGTAGTAGTAGTAGTAGTAGTAGTAGTAGTAGTAGTAGTTATAGTAGTAGTAATAGTAGTAGAGTAGTAGTAGTAATAATAGTAGTAGTAGTAATAGTAGTAGTAATAGTAGTAGTAGTAGTAATAGTAGTAGTAATAATAGTAGTAGTAGTAATACTAGTAGTAGTAGTTATAGTAGTAGTAATAGTAGTAGTAATAGTAGTAGTAGTAGTAGTAGTAGTAATAGTAGTAGTATTATAGTGGTATATTGGTAGTGGTGGTAGTAGGTATATCTTTATTGTTATAAAAGTTAATATGCACATTACAAATATATTTTATGCATGGGTCGTAGACCGTACATGCTTAAAGATGATACACATTCGAAAGAGGAACAAATAATAATATAATTAAAACAACATTAATAAAATAAACATTAAAATGGAAAGAACAATATATATATATATATATATATATATATATATATGGAAACATAATACTATTGCACTAGTTATTCCATTCTAAGCAGAAAATAAATTGCTTCTAGTTTCGCACACTTTGTCTAGGAAAATGTACATACTCAACCATTAATGTAATACACAAACAGATCCCAGCATGCCAATCGTCCTCAAATTGCCTTATAAAAGTTTTATGGAAACAGCGTTTTTCTCAGGTGTTCCCAGTAGGTACACTCTGCCAGAATATGTAACAAGTTCCTAATCCCCTTCATAAAATGAGCGGGTCCTCCTAACCGTTATTTTTTAAGCCTTCCAACTCCCCAGTCTAAACCAGGCCATTCCTGATCTTGCCTTTCTCCTTAAAACGAGCGTATTTACCTCTTTAGCCCAGGTTAATTAAAATACATTCGATAGGCTCAAGGAGTCTTGCAATCTTAAGTTTTATTCCTAGTATTTTTTAAAAATCGAGTATTTCATTATCTACTATATGTCTAGAATAAAATTCCTTTCTCACAACTTTTCCGCTTTTATACAAGGTGGCCCATGGGAATATGACGGTTTTTAGAACCTTCTTGTGGCACACTCGTATAGAATTAAATAAAAATACTTTTTCAATACTTTGCAATTTATTAAACTGAACATATATTTTAAAATCACATTTTTTAAGTGGGCTCCATGACAACGAACACATTCGTGCAATCGTCTCTGGAAATTTACCATAACTCACTGCAATAAAACGTGATCATTGTCTCTAATTTCACGAGTTATGTTTTGCTTCAACTGCATGGCGGCCCATGGCCTTTCGCAGCACACTTTACTTTTCAAATATACTCATAAAAATAGTATGCAGGCTTCAGATCGGGCTATCCAGGATATATCAGCAAATCGAGAAATTATGTCCAGGAAACAGGATTCACATAGTGTTCATTGTTTTAGGAGCGATGTGAACTGTGGCACCACCCTGCTGGAACCAAAACTCATTTTCATTATTATCATCCATCTGAATGTCCAGTGTTGCCACATTAAATCTACCCTAAATCTTCTCTGAACGTAGCAGATTGACTTAGATTCATTAAATCTTGTAACAACAACGTATAGACGTTTTTCAACCGTCCAATTATCAATACTGTTGTTTACTAAATGGACAGAATAAATTGTATAGTTACATAGCAACCACACGATAACTGTAATGCAAAACCACTAGAAACGGTAGCGTTCTGAAAACCGCCATATTCCATTAGGTCACTTGTGATTTTAAAAAATAAGTTCAGATTAATAAATTGCATTGTACTGCTTGTTCCTTCAAAAAGTATTTTTAATTAATTCTATACGAGTGTACCGCAAGAAGGTTCCGAAAACTGTCATATATATTGGGTCATCCTGTATAATATTTTTTCTAATTTTCACATAAACCTAAATAACTAAACTATAATTTAATTAATGATTTTATATTAATTTATGAAGTGACACTATATCTATTGATTTATTTTTGTTGACAAGTAAGTTCTGAAATATACGGTAAAAAACTTGTATAGCTTTTTTTTAAATAAACGTTTATAACAGTGACGACAAAAGTGGAGCTTATTTATAACATAAATAATGTTCTCATGTCACTCACTAGAGAGTGGCATTTAGCATTCATTTACCAGGAAAACGCTACCTAAAAATAGTTACAAAATGTATATTACCTTTAAGAGGTACAAATTAGTGTGACTTTCCTGCATATATTTAGAAAGTAATTTTGCTGTTGCGAGACAAAGTACAGTTTAAAAATAATAAATTGTGTATTAATATCAGACTAAGGAATAGGCGACTACCATAACAAAAGAGAAAATAACGCTCAAGAAATGTAATTCCAAATAAAGAAATTGAAATTTGTGTGCTAAATTAAAAGAATTGAAAGCACATATCTCAAGGGAGTGTTTGAAAAGATTTGACTTATACATTGAAAACTTGTTATAACACAACAGGACTGTCAAAAAGAATTTTATTCATTGCAATTAAAGAGTGTCGTAAATTTGTATGGTTAAGACCGAAACATGATTTTTTTACATCACTTAAAGTTTTGTGCAGTATGGCATTATATAAGTACAGTACTTATTGTTTATTATGTCACAACAATGAATGACACAGAAACAGTTGACTACTTCACTCCTTGATTTAGGTTATATTCATACCCTTGATTCTAATGTCGTATTTAAAGAAGTGACAGGCATTGGTAAGCTATAATATTTTTCTGAGCTATGTTATCTTATTAACTTGTCGTCCAGATAGTTTATTGCGTATTTTGGCTGTATATCTAGTTAGAAAATGGTAATTTCTATGATTGGCCTCGCATGTTCCACGTGATCAGGAGTAGTAGCGATTTTAGTCAACAGATTGTGTTAGTAGATGCATTTCAACAGTCCTATCACAAAATGACGTTAAAATAGTAATAAAATGCTGATTCTGAAGAAATTAAAACAAGGAATGAAAAGAATACACGTGTTTGTGTTTACATATACTGTCACTTAAAATAATGATTTCCAGGCCATATAAAGCACAAACGAGTTCCATAGAAATGTCTACTATTTTAGACATATATAGCAACGTTGTTAACTATTTGTTCAAGTTTTTGGGAATGACAAATAAAGGCGTTTATCTCGGAAATTTCACATTTCATGTTTACAAAGTTAATACATATTTGGGTTTACGATGGCATCACTTTTCCGAAGCTCCACCACCTCCTTTTCCAGTCTCTATTCAGTCCTATCCACCCAAATGATCCTTATTTCTGATTAAATCCTGTTCAGTTTTGTTCAGGCTCATATTACTTTCTCCAGCTCCCTCTATTCCACCGCTTTCTGCGGCATTCGACGATCATTAGATATCATATCTTTTTAGTTGCTTTAATTGTATATGATCTGTTATTGAAATATATTTTATTGTGACTTTCTTCCTCGTAGAGATTCAAGCAGATCTTCTCCAAAAATGTTGCAATCATTCTAAATTTCATCATCCAAGTTTAGCGTTGTATTTTATAATAATTAGAATTATCGTAGTTTTATATGATTCAGTTTGGGATATTTTTATCCCATAAGATGGATATTAAAGGTCTTACTGCCTTTATCCTCTCTTAAATTCCTTGATCTTGTCTTCCATCTTTAGTAATTTTCACTCCAAAAATAAATGTATATGTCACAATATTGTAGTATTTTACTAAATGCTAAATTATGACCAATTGCAGTGAAGTTTATTCTTTATGCATATACGGTTTCATTTCAAAACGTTTCAGTTTTAATAACTCTCTATTTTACATAAATACCGAGGGTACCATAAAGGTATATACACTTTCACAGTAGATATGTATGTAATATATTTCAAAGTTGGACCGAAAAACAACAGATGTGACTCATACATTGTGATAGCGTTGCTACGTGACAGGTAAGCCAACAATAAACAAATGAAGCCAAGATTATCGTATGATGTTCTGTAAACAATGTAACTCACATTACTTAGGCTAGCGTTGCTACAACAAAATGGAGGCAAGATTGTCGTTTGAAAAGCGGAAAGCAATTTTGAAGTGGTATTGGAAAACCGAGAATGTTGAAGTTCAAAGACAATGGAGACGTGTGTACAGAACAGATTCTCCGGATCTAACTCCGTTGGACTTCTACCTATGGAAGACTCTTAAGGATGTTGTATACCGTAGAAAATCAGCTACACTGTTTTTTTTCCTATGAGTGAGCCCCACTTTTGGAGGGAATAGCAAGCCTGCTTGCTTATTTGTTGACCTTGCTGACTGTCGCAATCGTAGCGCAGCTGTTCCCGGATGTATGTGTGTGTGTGTGTTTTTTTTTGTGATGTTCGTTGCTTAATTCGATTATATACATAAAGTGTATTATGCCTCGTGTGTTTACAACGGCATAGTGTGTCTTTATGTACGGTTCTTATGTTAACCCAGTGGTGAAATAATCATAGAAGCAAATTTTTGAGCATACAGTTGAATCTGTTACTTATGCGAATACCATACTAACTTTTTTTTTCAGAGAATTAACAGACAGGGAGCGAGATCATGCATTTTTACAACAGGACTCTGCCACTGCTCACACTGCGAATAATTCAATGAGAACAAATTGCAATGTGTTTGCACAAGATAGAGTTACTAGTAGGGATTTGTGGCCCCCTGGATCGCCTGAAATTATTATCTCTGTGATAAATTTAAAAATGCGTTATATAAGACGAACCCTCACACTATACAAGAACTCAAAGATAATATTCGTCAGGAAATTGTCCGGATTTCTCAAAATGAACTACAGCAAGTGATGAATAATTTCCTAAAGAGATGCCTAAAATGTGTGGGGAATAAAGGCGGGTAGTTTCAACAGCTCATTTGATCTCCTAAATCCAGGACCGCGGGTTTAAACCCGGCCAGGATCGATGGATTTTTTTTCGGGCGTAAAAATCCTAAATATGGCTTCCTTCGAAAGGAAAGCAAATTCGTGGATCTCGTGTCGTACATTTACGGCATGTAATAGAACCTCAAGCCTGAAAGAAGAGGCCTCTGAGCAAAATTTGTCTGCCGTTTCATGCCCTGAATTGAATGGAAGCTGATGACCTCAGGTGTTAAAGAGCGTCCGCAAATAAAACAAATCAACAACAACCTCTTTTGATAATTTAGTAAGTAATGAGCCTCTTAAATTGGTTTGTGTGTTATATGGTTGGTTTGTTTTACTGTTTTACCCTGCCCCTAATCACCGAGACCCCGCTGGCCGGCTAACTGGCCCATACGCAATGTATTAGGAGAAAAACAAAACTGATCGCACGGTACTTTAAAAACCACGAGGATAAACTCAGTTTTTAATATATCTTATTTTCCAACAGGATCGCCTCGTTAATGCACGTTAAAATGACAAAACACAGTATAAAAGCTATACTCCTGTTACAGTATGTAAACAGCGATGTTACTTTTGCAGCACATAACAATGAAAACGTCACTAGTAGCTTCAGTAATAAAGTTAAGTATAAGATAAAGCTCTTATTGCATACTTTAGTTGATTGAGTTCCAGATACTTAGCGGTACTGTGTTCGGAACAAATGACTATCTATTTATCTACTGCGCTAGTTTGTTACTGTTTCTTGTAAGGTTGCATATGTTATTATATAGGAATGCACGTGAATGGGTGAAAGAAGCTTTCGGCGTTCTGCGAGGAGCTTCCAGATTGCAGAGATGGGCCTCTAATCTGAAACAGCTTTAAGGTTTGGTTGCCGTCAAGCACATAGCTATCAGCAATGAAGCATGTATGGATAACGTGTTATTTACCGACGTAAACACACACCTTGCTAGACAGCATCCCTGGCGGCCATAACTACCAAGTCCTGATTGCAGACTACCATAAAAACATGCGTCCTCTTCAATTTATTTGATTACAGTAGAAATGCTACCACATAACAGAGAGTTGAAAAGGTACAATAGTTTATCTTGTTGTGAAATACAGTTTAAACCTATTTTTTTTTTTTTTTGGAGGGAGAGAGAGGGTGACTGTGTGGGAAATGTTGCGTAATTTCTTTGTGATTTATTTCGAAATGATGACGGCTAATCGGCACCGTTCTGTGCTGCAACTTTAGTTCGCTTCCATACGCCTAGAAATTCTTTTTTCTGTTGACATTCAAGGCCTTCATGCACCTTACATTCCGCTCGCCATCCCAGGAAATGGTGAAATAACCGAAACATAATGTTAAACTGTCCTCTAGAAAACTTGTCATAAAGCGCTATCTTCATTTCAGGGGAAGGAAAAAAAAAAAAATAGTCGCCAGGCTGCGAGGAAAGTTTACACAGTAAAAGAGACGAGTTTCATTTGCATAGAAAGTATAGTATTTTATTTAGATGCTGGGTAATAGACATTCATCTTATCCTAAAACCAACCCCCCCCTTTTTATTATTTTACTGGACTTCTATAAACCTTCACTTTAGTCGCCAATTTAAGAAATATATTATTTGTTTTGTGCGCCGCGTTCAGTATGTACAATTTATAATATTTGAAAACATTTTCCTTGTTATGAAGTTAACAGTCAAAATTGAAAACATTTAATCAATAATAATAATAATAATAATAATAATAATAAAACACACCAGAACACAAAATATAATTCAGTAGCTGTCCAAAATATAGGTTTTTTTTTTTAATGTCTTATTTACTGCCTTCTGCAGTGCGTTGGCGTCTTGTGACGTCTGTAGATCCAACATGAAAACTGTAGGTGAAAGTCTGTGGTCAAGAATTAAATGAAATAAGTTAATGATGTTGCAAATGAGCTCAGAGTCTTGGCGCTTTGAAGCTATCTGCCCATTGTCTCTTCAGGGCAAGGAAAAACTCCGGAAAAAAAACCTTACCCAGACAGCTTAACCTGACCGGAAATTGAACTTAGGAACCCCCGGGTTACTGGTCGCCAACGGCACCACTAGACTATTGAGGTATGGATGTTTTATGTATATATTTTTAGTGTTTCTTTGTTAATACATTTGGACTCCTTGTTTTTTAACAGTGTTTAACGCCCGTTTTTACTACTGAGGCACCACAGGTGGTAGACACTGATGATACATGAAATGAAATGATATGTGATGCCTCAGTAGTTAAAACGGGCGTTAAACACTATTAAATAGTAATAATAATAATAATAATAATAATAATAGAACAAAGGTTTATACTTTTTTTCCGTAGTTTTCTGAACCTGTTTATACTCAATGAAATAGAATTACAAATACTTTGTCATTCAGGAAAGAAAAAAAAAAAAAATCTAATTTCCTGTACTTTTCTGTTGTGAAGGAGCTGGATCAAACATAAATTTTCCATTAACAATGTAAATAAACATGAATAATTTGGAATATTTCAATAAGTTTATTTCTATATACCAATAACGTTCACCGCAACTTGTATTACAAAAAAAATAATAATAAACATGTTAATTATTAATTTTCGAAACGGAAATTGTGAAGCACAAAGGATTTTTTCCATTAACAACAATGATGACAGCGGATAGAAATAATAATGAAAACGGCACTAAAAGTACAAACCACAAAGTATGGTCCCAAACAAAAACAATTACGCAATCTGGTTTCGTTTCGCTTATGTTCACTTCCGAGCGGAAACTCTGGCAGGCAGCTTTTATATTGCAAGCTACATAAAGCTGTCAACACGGCGGGATAATAAATCTGAAAGTTGAGGAAATCCATTTGTTGTGACACCACATCACAACCACAGCTAGTTCTCTCTTCCTGTGGTCCTCTGGTGCCTTCCAGACGAGTCTTGCTTCTTCCTTCGCTGCATTTTGACACGAGGAAATGAGCCAAATTTCTGGTTCATACTTTAGGTATCTAATGTCTAGAACCCATGGATTAAATGCGTTTATTTAAAAATGCTCCAAACAGCTGGTCTGATATATTAATAGTGTATTATTACAAATTATTGTAGGGTGTGTTGAGGTAACTTTTTGTTCTATAAAATAATGCATAATACTTGTGTATGAATTTATTTCTTATAATTTACATACAGATATAATATTCCTAAGATGTAAATAAAATCAATTAACAAACAAATAAACATGAGAAATTCAAAGTAAAAAGTGTACATGTAAACGTACAACTTAAAATATTTACATTTCCCACTTAATAATCCTCAATTTATGAAGTTGCATTTCTACCCTACCCGATTACAAGTAGCACGAGATTGAGTGTGTAATGGGGGGTATATATTCACTCCTAAATAGTGCAATTGTCGACTTTGCTGCTCCCGTTTGTCTTGTAGCTTTCTATTCCACGAAAGAAGTGCAACACTTGTAAAGTATTAATAAGAAGTAACAAGTGACGTCATATAAGAGTAAGATGGAGGAACAGTTGTTTGCTATATCTTGAATTAGGTTGTGTCCACTCCTTAGGGATTTTTAATGTACAGAACGGATTATTGTCATTCCTACTAAATGTCTTTGTATTTTTTCTCACATATAATGATAATTTAAATACTTTATTATGTGTTTATCGATATTCAAGTGTAATAACCCACTTTGAGACGACAGTCCTTAACGCTACATTAAGGAGCATCAATTTCAATCGTCGAGAACAGAAGAACAGAAGAATCACCTACTGATTGCTCTCGGCCATTTATTTTATTAGTCTATATATTTATTTATTTGATTATGTTCTTGACAATCACGTTCTTATTATAAGCAAAAACTGAGAAAATTGTGTCAAAAGAGATTATTTTAAAGGAGAATGAAGAACGAAAAGAAATTATTTTCGTGGCATGCAGCAAGAGCCTTAAAAATATATTAACCTAGATGCTGGTCTTAAATGTGCATTTGAAACAGGAAACGCTAACATCAGTCATAAGCCGTGCACTTAGCCTATTACACAATAACCTAATACACAAAAACTTATTTATACTTTATATATACATATTCCTACATTCATTATCAGCATATTCGTTCATACTTCACATATTTGAGTCAACTGTCTTCCAAAATCATTAAAAAGATAATACATTTTGTGTTAGTATTTGTAGTTACCGATATTCCTACCCTTTTAGGGAAATTTATACAAATTACCAGTGACTAATTAATACTAATGCTTCTGTGGAACAGAACAACGAAAAATTACGTGTACATTTGTAAGTGTGGAGTTGTAAAGTACAAGTGTAATAGAAACCTTTGTGGAACAGAAGTTTATTAATAACTGCAAGCTAGAAGTCCGTACACTTGCAATGCATCATTAGACCATACTGTTGTGGAAAAAGACCTTGTAGGGAAATTACCAGAATTCCATATTAGTGACACTGCAACCTTCGAAATTCTAACCTCAAAATATGCGGAAATGCGTGCGAAAGATAAACAAAAAACATATGATTGGCGTTTGTACTACAGCTTGGTGTACTATTTACCTCAATAACAGTTTACTTATAAAGACAAATATTTAAGGGATATAAATCTTAATTTTATAACATGTTAACAAATACTTAATTTTTCCAGTTAGGGTGACATATTCCGTAAATGGAATATGGCTGCTAAGCATGTACACTAATTAAACCTCACACATTATAAATACCGCTAAACAAACGCTGTTTCAACAATGCGAATAAAATGGAACGAACTTTTAAAAGTGCTCCGTCACTTTTACTCGTATTCCCCATCTTCGTCTAGCACAATATGATGCGACCGAATTCCTTTGCGCTGCTTGAAACTGGATCGCTGTCGACCTTGCCTGATCAGCAAGTTAAGCGAACATTTTTTAAAGAGCATATGTTATGTAAGTAGCAACAATAATTACCATGTTCTCCGTCACATGGCAGACGTGTCGATAAGATTAACAATTACAGAGTACTCGCCAGCGCACCAGGACATTAATATTTAAAAGCTTATTTCCTGTGCACTGTCATAATGGGGATTTTATTCCGTAGTATGCTAGGAAAAGTTGCCAGCCCTGCGTGGGATGTCACACAGCAATTATCTATAAAAGGAAAAGAGGCGTTGTCTGTGAGTAAGTATATTTAATATGGGAACAGCATTTGTTTTTCTTGTAAAAGTGCACATAGAATTAATTACCATTTTAATATCCTTTGTTTCTGAATTTAATGTCTAGAAGGCAATTTCCTGAAGAATATAAACCAGCAAACTTATTACTAACGTATCTGATATTATGAATATATCTCAAAATCGCGTACATCTGAAGACTAAATAGGCCTGTTTTTCTTACAGTATTAATGATATAGAAAGATAGGTCCATAAGTTTCCGGCCTCGCCCATAAGGATTATCGCCTTCACAAAAGCCTTATCTGGTGCCATACCTTATCTGTTTAGTAAATAATTGCAGCTGTAGTTTCCGCTCCGCTGTGATCAGTTGTTCAGATATAGTTGTATAAAGAAAGCTATGTGCAGAGGATTGTGACATATTCAAAATAGAGTATCGAGCTGTTATTAATTTCTTCACAAAAGAAGGATTTACTTCAAATGAAATTGGAATGAAGAGATTGGACGGTGTATATGGGGAACTATCCCCCTCATACTCTACCGTAAAAGAATGGGCCAATCTTTTTCGAATGGGTCGAGAAAACATTGAAGACGAAGAGCGTGCAGGTCGGCCCTTGGAGGTGCTCGCTCCTGAAAACATCGCCCCTGTGTAAGCAGAAATTACGGAAGACCGGCGGTTCAAAGTTACAGAAATAGCAGCAAGGTTGGACCTTCCTAAAATAAATTCTTCGAATTATTCACGAACATTTAAACATAAATAAGTTTAGTGCTAGATGCCTGCCTAGACTTCTTTCCTCAGTCCAAAAGCAGCAACGAGTCATCTGTTGTCAGGCATTTTTGAAGCTCTGCCGTTGCAACGAGAGAAAAGCTCTGCAAACCATTATTACAGGAGATGAAACTATGGTACTCTACTATGATCCCTTGTCCAAAAGAGAATCAATGGAGTGGCGTAAACCTGGCGAAGCACCTGCTCTAAAGACCAAGGCCACTCAGTCAACCAACAAGATCATAGCCACAATCTTTTGGTACTGTAAAGGAATACTCTTCATTGACTTAAAGGAGAGGAACACCACAGTAAATTGGGAGTACTATGCTGGCATATTGCACAGACTACCTGCTTCCATCAAAGAGAAAAGGAGAGGAAAACTGAGTGGTGGTGTGCGCCTTCTTCACGACAACGCGCTTGTGCACACAACTCTGTTGCAAAGGAAGCTGTGAAGAAATGTGACATCAAAGAGGTCTACCATCCACCTTACAGCCCAGATCTACCTTCCAGTGACTATTTCTTCTTCTCATAACTCAAGAAGGAAATTTAAGTGTGACGAAGTAGTGATGGATGTTGTTTATGCCAATTTTGCAAACAAGATTTCTGATTATTTGGGGGAGGGGGTTGCAATGTTAATTCAAAGATGTGTATTGTAATTAAGAGTAACTATATTGAAAAGTGAAACTTAGTTTTTTTCTTTATCACCAATGGTTAGGTCGGAAACTTATGAACCTACTCTCGTATGTGTTAACTATAATTATTTTAAATTTGTCTTAAATGATAAAAAAAAAAAGACTCTTTGACGACTATTATTTCTAAATTTACATAATATCTCACTTTTAGAGCTTATAAAACCATTAATGATAGTACAGTACAGTTAACAACTCAAAAGAGTAGATAAATTCAAAATAATTCTATAAAGTTAAACATATGTGGTAGTCACATCTAAAACATAAAAACGAGTAATATAAAATTCATTATTGAGGAACGGGACTATTTTGAACAATCGTTTATAACTCAGAAACCTCAGAGCGGAAAGGATTGCTTTTAGGAAGGTTGAGAGCACCACTTTTAAGAATTGTGGGAAGTTGGATTGAATAGAGAAAACATTTCGGTATTTTAGGCTGGCCGTTTGTGCCCATGCCCCTAATATAAGGAAGGGATGGGATTAGGGAGACTGGGGAGGTGAGGCATGGTTCTCTAACATTGTTTCCAGATAAAGTACCCCTAAAACCGGCGAATTTCCCAAGGAGTTCGAGCCCCTGTGTACAACTTCAGTACCAGAGGAAGTCTTGTGCTCTATCGCCTGAGTATCTGGCCGTCTGACCGTCTATGTGTTTATCTGAACTTAACTGATGTCTCAGCGGAAAAAACGCCTTCTAGTATATTCTATTAAAATTAACTAAACGCTGGCTTCACCAAGCCAAAAAGTTTGACACAAGCACGCGCAAGTTTCGCGCCTTGCTTGAAAAGTTTAAAATACACATCAAATATTGGCTGGTTTAACTGTACAAACGGCTAGCGAGTTCATTTCCCTAACGTATTCGAAAGCTTGGACTTTACTAACGGTAGGTCTTTTAAGTAGAGGCATAAAAGGAAGGTAGGAACTGAATCTAAAGACAATATTTAATACTGATATGGAAATTATTGGTGATTTAAAATGAAAACATCAGAAAATTAATGAAAATTTCAACACTTGGGATCAAATTGAGAATCTGAAGGTACAAATAGAGGAAACAAAAAGTGAAGGAAGGAGAATAATTGGCAAGTTAAATTCCGTATTGTGAAGTAAGAATATGTTAAACGTAACAAAAAACTCATTTACAATGCATTTGTACAAAACATTTTGTTATATGCGGCCGTTGAGCGGACAAAAAGACAAGTTGTTATGGATTTTTTAGCAGAGAGTTGAAAAAATAATCATTATCAGAAAAAATGACAAACTAGAGGATTAGAGAAATTATTAAGCGTCTCCTTAACACAAGATTTATGCTCTGAAAGAACAAAGAATGATAAAACACCAAAGAAAATTATGAGGATGACTGTTGAGAGGAAAAGGAGAATGGGAAAACCAGATGAAAGATGGTAAGAGAAGGAGCAAGGTTAACAAAGAGCTAAATAAATAAACTGATGATAGACATTTATGGAGAAAAAAAAAATAAATAAACGTGCTGCAGAAAATTCATAAATAAACAACATATTAAATGTTTTGGTATATAATAAGGTTTCAGCGTAATGCAGCACTAGACCAACAAATCAACATTTTAGCTGTGTCTTTTACTTCTATACTCGGGACTCCGAAACATTACACATAAAAGTTACCATCAGTTCGTGTAATGTTGACTAGGCTGCGGATGCGGCGTTGCAACATCAACCACTGCTTAACGACTGATATTGTTAAATTTTCAATTTCGCCTAGTAAATTAATATTAAGTGTACGTAATAATGAATTACTTTACTCTAGAATTATTTATAGTCGCAATTAAATCACCGCACAGTAATGCAAACATAATAAAGAACAAATTTCTACTTCTCTAATAGTATTTTGCGTGCGTTTAACACCTCGACGCCAAGGATTAGGTATCGCTTTGTGAATCACTGTACAAATTATCTCTTTGGGACATCTAATTACTACAAATTAGTAATAATTCCTGAAGAAGATTTAAAAATGAACAAGTTTCTATACGGTATGAAATTACCTATACAATTTGTAGACGCTGTCATTTGATTATTGAGAAATAATAACATGGCAACAACTTTGGAGACTCCCGAAACAAAACATCCTTTCGGGGAACTTTTTATTTTGGAGGTTACCTGATCCTAACCCCCAGTACTTAGAATTCTGAAACTGTGGTGTAGCGTTTAACGTTTTCTCGAGAACGCGATCTGTTTCGAGAACTTGCACTAGCATTTATTTTAAGCGATTTTCCTAGAAAACCACTCGAATCTCCGGTGACCTTCAGGCTCATTTTATAAAAAAAAAAACAATGATTTAGCGAATTGTGCTTATAATGCATTGTTAGCCGTCATTGTTTTATGTTTGAAGCTTGATTGTCTAATAAAACTTCTCACTTAAAATAATATGAACCAAATACAATGCTACAGAAAGAGGGAGGCAAGACAAGGAACAAGTGAAACCGATTTTTCGGACGTTTAAACATGAGTGTTTAGAATAAAAACGGAAAATGTTTTTCTTTTGCGCTCTCATGCACCCTGCATGGGGAGAAAAAAAATGTTATTTTCGTCTTGAATTCGATAAATTCATAATTTGAAAATATAATATTATTCAATCTCATTTCAGTCTTTTGTTTTGCAAAATAACCTAACTTTAAGTTAATATCTGCTGTAATATTTTATATACCTACGTGATGGACCCTTATTCTTGGTTTCTCAAGGAAACTTGTCGGTCCTGGTGGTGTAGTGGTGACCACACAAGTATGGTTACCTAAACCCAAGATTACGGGTTAAATCCCGGTCAGTGTTGATGGATTTTTTTCGGGCGTAACAATTCTAAGTATGGCTTCCTTCGGAAGGGAAGTAAAGCCGTAGGTCCCGTGTCGTACATTTACGGCACGAAAAAGAATCTCAAGCCTGAAAGAAGAGACGTTCTAACAAAATTTATCGGCTGTTTCACGTTATAAATTGAATGGGACGCTGATGACCTGAGATGTGAAAGAGCGTCCGCAAATAAACCAAATAAATAAATAAAAAAAAAAATCAAGGAAACTCTAGGGGGAAATTCCTTTTAACAGCAAAGAGTGTCCATATACTGTTTTCATAAAATATGGATCAATGTTGTTGGCCAAATTATCACCAAAGTATTTGTTTTATATGAAACGCTTATCTTTTTCAATTACTGTACCTAATTTATATATGTTTATGTCAGAATTGCTTTTCCCACTTAATAAGAAGGGAATTCTAGCTATTTTAATACATCATTTCAAAAACATAATCCCCTACGAAATTACATATATGTGTGAATGATTGTTAAATTACACCTTTTAGATATAGCAGCGATTGAAAAGTAACGACAGCTTAATAAAAGTTCATATAATGTAATATTATGTTGTTAAATCATAATATTAATAAAATTAATTTCTTATTACAAAATTGTCACTTTGGAAAATGTAAAGAATGTTGCTTCGGACTAATGGTGACGGAAAGTAAATTCGATAAGTTATTCATATCAGGGACCGTTTTTGGCTACGTGCCTCAATGAGTCTGTCTTGCTGATCTAGTAGTAACCATACTTGCCTCGTAGACCCAAGACTATGCGTTTAATCCTCTCGGAAGTGAAGTAAAGCGTGAGTCCCAAGTGGTAAATTTACGGCACGTAAAAGAATTTCAAGCCGGAAAGAAGAGGCCCCTGAGCAAAATTTATCTACCGTTTCACGCCCTGGATGCTGATGATTTGAGATGCCAAACAGTGTCCGTAAATAAACCAAATAAATAAAAAAAAAAAGACCCTCAATGGGGGAACCTCTGGGAGGAAAAGGTGAGTTGAGGTAAGGAACCAGGGACTGTGAGACACGGATGTAGACACGGTCCCAAAGAGCGAAGGCATTCTCACGCCGCACACAGCACCAACCGTGTCGTCTAACAATTTCATGGAATGAAATGAAATGAAGTGAAAGAAGAGAAAATTTGTAGAAGGGAAGGTTCATCCCAGCAACCGGGAAACCAAAGGGGGGGGGGGAATCGAAAAAAAAAACCGAAAATGTTCAAGGTCAGGATTTGAACGCAGGAATGCCAATTAATTCCTAAGTCATATAATGCAGTAAAAAAAAATAGCCTCTTCAATGGTTGATGACTTTGAACATTAGCCTGGAATGTTCCTTCATGTCCATATGCTGAATAACAAAAAATTTGCTCACGATTTTTATCCTTTATTGGAAACAAGTTTTGCTGTCAAAACATGCTGAAGTGATAAGATTTCCTTTTCTAGATATATATTGATAGCCTAGAGTTAAGAACAAATAAGAACAGCGACGTTTTTAGGTCCGAAGCTCTCTAAAGTGGGAACACGTTTACTGTTTACAGTCATAGCTAGACCAACTGCATAGACACGAGTCATTATCCTGTACCTAAGATTTGAAAAATTATTTTCATCGTAAATGAAGACATATTTCGAAAATATCATCAATATTAAATAGTATAAGTGAAGGGATCGTTAGGGTGGCTAAATGTTATCTGTATCTCAATCCAAAACAGCAATCATAAAAATGCCATGCTCTGACATTCGCAAACACTGGAGCAACGGGACGTTGTATTATCGCATAACTGCTCTATCACTGCGCTACCGTGGCATTCCCGGCAAAAATCGTGAAACTCTCTCACTTGAATCTACATCGGCGAGACCTCGAGGGCTATCTAGTTAAATAAACGATTCGAATATTTTGTTCAGGCTTTAGTTAATCTCATTCGTGCACATTCGGGTTTGGTTTTCATACTATGTAGTTAAGGTGCGAACTCATGAGCGGGAGGTATGGGGTTCGAATCCCGCCAGGACTGTCTTTCCTGACTGAGTTTTTATCCAGGTTTTCTTCAATCCTCATAAATGGCAAATGCCGGGACGTGCCCCAAAGCCCCACGGGCTTTTTACTTAGCAAATTTTCAAATAATGCGCTTTCATTTTCGCTACATTTATGGCATCTCTTTAGGGAATTATTCATCACACGCTGTAGTCCATTTTGATAAATCCGGACAATTTCCTGACGAAGATTATCTTTGAGTTCTTGTTTGGTGTGCGACATTTTTCAATTTACTGCAGATATAATAATTGCAGGCTATTAAATCGGGGGACCAAGGGGGCCCCTATTTCCTACTATTAACTGTGTCTTAGGAAACACATCGTGAATTGTTCTCATGGAATTATTTGCAGTGTGAGCAGTGGCAGAGTCCTGTTGAAAAAATGCATGATCACGCTCCCTGTCGGTTAAGTCTAAAAAAAAAAGGTTAGTGTGTATTCACATAAGTAACAGAATCAACAATCAATTTATTCATTTAAAAAAAATGGTCCTGTGATTCTTTCACCACTGAGTTAACACATATGAATCATACATTAAGACACGCTGTGCCGTTGTAAACACACGAGGCATAATATACTTTATGTATACATTCAAATTGAGAAACGAACAACACAATACACACCCAGGAACAATTGCGCAACGACTGCAACACTCACAAGGTCAACAAGTAAGCAAGTAGGCCTGCTATTCCCTCCACGGCGCTGCAAACGAGTGGGGACTCGCTTATAGGAAGAAACCCGCCTCTGGGGAAAGCATCACTGATCGCACTGTATTATTATTAATACAATCTCTATCTTGAATATCGAGCTATGCTCTCGTGGATTAGCTATTGTTTTCATTTGTTTGAAAGGCGGCATGTTTTTAGGTATTTGACAGGATTTCCTTACCATGTTATAAGGCAAGTTTTGGTTAAGGACAAGTAAATGTGTTCTAGATCACTTTGAAATTTTCTGGTTCCTGACTTCAAAATTTTGTGCCATCAGAAAGCATGTTAATTATACTTTGAAATTCCGTGAGAAGGATGCACTGTTTTGTTTAAAATATTGTAACCACCCTGTAATTTTGTAACTTATGCCTGCATGGTATTCTTTCGCTATATAACAAATTCCACTAATATAAAAAATAATTCTAAGTGTCTGATATAGATTAAACGTTTAGAATTATAAAAATATGGCTTTAAAATAGGAAAACGTGTCATATATTATTAACTTACATATTTAATTTCGGATTTAATGTGTTAAATGTGGAATAAATGTGTGATTGTTTGAATTAATGTAGTTTCAATATTTTAAGTGTTGTTCATTTTTGAAGGGTAATTCTAATGTAGGTCTATTTACTATAATCACAGCAACTTTAAGATAGTATAAAGTTGTTCACAATGTTATATATTAATAAGGGATTTGCGAGTCGAAAACATTTTGAAACCACAGTCCTCAACAATTCACTCCTGCGAAAGTTCTGACAACAAATACTTTGTGTTTGGCCTGTTATGAGTTTTCACACTTCAGTTATAATGTATAGTTACGTAATAATTATGCACAAACACATAAAGAAGATGCAAAATAAATCCATGTACACAAAATAATAAACGTGCATCACGCAGGAGCTGCGTAAACTAAGCGAATTCCTCAGCAAGTAGAGTAATTTTACAATAGAATATAAAATACAAACTATGACCTTATTAGTTAATGAAATGAAATAACTTATGACATTACAGTGTGGTATTATTAATATTATTATTATAATTGAGATTTGTACTATTAATTAAATGAAATATATAACAATTGATAGACAAAATTATACTTTGTGAATATTTTTAAACATTTTAAAATGTTTTCATGTTCATGAAATGAGCCCTTGGTATCATCATTACATTCACACCATTACAGAGAGAAGTTACAGAACGTTTCGACTTGTGTATTTAAGAGGAAGATTTCATATGTTTCAAAAAAAAAATGTTACTATTTAAAAACAAGTAGGTACAATGTACTAAGTATAACGCACACAATCGAAAATAAACAACATAAAACGTTTGGAGTTATACTGCTTATTTAAGAAAACGGCATTCATATGTTTCGAGTAAAACAAAACAATTGCATTATACAAAACAATCGAAAGTTTCATAATTTTAAGTGGCTTTGAAATTTAATTTAAGTGTTACTGTAGTTAAAACATGTAAATCAAACGCTTTCTAAAGGTTATTACAGAACGCTCTTACATACAAATACAATTCTCACACACATATTAGATTAATATTTCACATTTGTTATCTTCATGAGGATACTTTTGTTAAATATAAAATATATGTATCGTTATAAATACAGTTTATATGTTGAATTAATTTGTCCTTTTATTTTAAAACAATTGAGAAAAAATTAAACGCAAGAGCCTTTCAAGTATACACCTAACGGTTAAATTTTCCTCATTTTCAGAAAATCTTTTTCTTGTTTTATTTAAATGGTGTATTCCGATTTTTGTGCTACTAGAGATTTAACGGACACACACACACACGCGCGCGCGCGCTGCACATACAATATATATTATACATACATTTTTTCATTGCCATTTTTGGTGCCTAGTAGGTGGAATCGATGGAGATTTGAAGACATTTTCTCAAAAATCATTTCATTGATTCAGCCTTCTTTGGAATTCACTGAAAACAGAAGATAAATACAGGAAAAACAGCTGAAAAACAGTACACAATTTTTCCCATTAGCCTGCCGAATTATCAATAGATATACGTTTGACAAATACCTGGAAATTTCCAGAAATGCAGCTAAATTTGAAGCAAATGTTACATATTTGTACCTATGTTTATTGTACTGTGTAATCTAATTCTGGTTTTATTCTCAAGACAGCTGTATCCACATGTATCACCATGCGGAGCTGGTAGGGGGTTAGGCCTAGAGCGTAGTCATTCCTGAAATATTTTATCAATCTTCTTTTGAATCTCGTTCCCAGATTAGGGGTACAACAAGACAACTTCGAAAAATAATTTCAACAAACAGTTCTGACATGATCTGAGTGTCACGCCATCTTGATTAGAGCGCGGCCCGGTCCGGAGTATGATAACCTGTTGGACCGGATGGCTCGTGACGTCATGGGCTTGTCAGACATGAGCCATGACGGATGACCACGGCAAGAAGGAAGAAACCGACCAGCAGCAGGCAGACAGATCTTGTAGCAAGTTAAGCCCTACCACAAACGGCAAAGCTATAAAGCTTCCCATGTCAGTATTAACTTGTATGACGACACGGCGAATAATATCTGGAAAACCTGCTTCCTTTTGTGTCGTCCCGGACACTTAGGTAATATGTCGTTTTTCTATAACTCCGACTTAAACGGTTTTCCTTCTTGGGAGAAGAGACGCAGCCTCCAAAGAGAGGAAATAAGCACGTAATTGGCCGTAAGTCTGAAGCCCATGTAACTACATTTTCTTCCTACACATTCAGAGAACCATCAGGCACTTGGAATTAACCCCCAGCTCCTGCGGAAACCCACGTATTTTCTCCCTATACTTGCAGAGTTCTAGCCTTGAAATGATATGCAATTTCGTTCTTTCTGTAACAAATACATAAAACATTTCCATCTTTACCATGAACAAATCCATAGTGAAATAAACCAGTTTTAATCGTCTCTATATCCTATTTATTTGGAGATTCTCAAAGGTTTCATATAAAACTGTATAATAATCATTTTTTTCTTTAATACATACTGTCGTAGTGACACTACCTTTTTATAAACTCAATGCTAAAGAACGCAATGAAAATATGGTTGGTTTTAATCTAACATTTAGCCTAAACTTATAGCTAATAACAAAAGACCGTCGCGCAGAAGCTGCGTAAACTAAGCGAATTCCTCGCCAAGTTGAATAACTTTTCATAAAAAAGAATATAAAATCCAAATACGGCCTTGTTAATTAATGAAGTGAAATAAATTATGGCATTACTGTGTGATGTTACCAGAGCAAAATTAGATTTATTGCAATCTATAAGTATCACAAAAGAGAAACCACATTTTTAGATTAATAATAATAATAATAATAATAATAATAATAATAATAATAATAATAATAATAATTAAATGAAATATATGACCACTGATATACAAAATTATACTGTGTGGGTATTTTTAAACATTTTTAAATGCAATCACGTTTATGAACTTACTCATTGATGTCTTTACATTCACTTAAATAGAAAAACAATAGAAATTTTCGAATTACATTCTGTATTTATGAAGATGGTGTTCATATGTTTCAATAAAACAAAAAGCTACTTACTATTTAAAAATAGTTACAATGTACTAAGTAAATATACACAATCAACAATAAACAGTCAAAAGTTACATGATTTTCAGTGGCTTTGAAATTAAATTAAATGTTTTTTATAGTAAAAGCATGTAACGCAAATGTTTTCTGTAGGTTATTACAGAGCGCTCTTACATAAAAATATAGTCCTCACACACATATATTAGGTTAATATTTCACTACTCCTATCTTTGCGACGATTTTTTGTTAAATATAAAACATACTCATCGTTATAAATACAGTGTATATGTTGAATAAATTTATCCTTTTATTTTAAAACAACATAGAGACAATTAAACGCAAGAACGCTTTTTAAATTTCGGTTTTCAAGTATATCCCTACTTCTAATGGCTCAATTTCCCTAATATGGAAACTATTTTACTAATTTTTATTTAAATGGTTTATACGTAATTCTGTTGTGAGGAAACAAATAGAAGAAACAAGGATTTTTAAATTTTGAGCTTCAGGAAAACCCCACTCCTAATGACCCAATTTCTCTGATTTGCAGAAACTATTTTTCTTATTTTATTTAAATACCATAATGTTATAATTATACGGAGTTTCGAAAAACAAATATTAATGCCGTTTGAGTGATTTTTAAATTTTGGGTAACCCTCCCTGCTAGTAGTTCTATTTATTGATTTTCGGAAACTATATTTAGTAATTTATTCCAATGGCATATACTGAGTTTTTTTTAAACAAATGAAAAATTGCGGCCGCTAGAGCGAGTTTAATATTTCGTAAAAAAGTTTGGCATTTATATTTTTACTGAAAGCATAATGTGATACTATACAGATAAAATAAGCATTCACCTGTGTTGTAAGGAATGTTTAAAATGATACCCCTCAGTGGCAATACATCGCTGGCATCTGAGTAGGAATTCGCATAAGAATACGGTAGTTCGAGATATATTTCTTCTCATTGAGAGATTCTGTCTCTTATAACTTTTTAATAAGTTGGCGAACAGTTTATACAGATAGAACACGATTGCAAGGATATTTTATTGCGGTCGCCTTATAACTTCTCTGCAAGAATCCGTTTACACATAAAAATCCTTCCTTTAATACTTTATTTATCTAGTGGTATAACTAACAAAAAAAAAAAAAAAAAAAACAATTAGCACGCACACTCACTCGCTGATAAAGTCTTTCTAAAACTACAAGCTGCTGCATACACATGCAGTATTGCCCTTGACGAATTTTCCCACTGCGCAACCATGCTCTGTCGACCTTCTCAAATAACCTCGATGTATTATAAACGGGTACCAGGTAAGAAACATGTGGCATGCACACCATTCGCATATCGTATCGAACGAAAACAAATTCGTCCTACTTTGAATCCAGCTTTACCGATTACCACTGATATTACCCGAAATTGGACACTGAAAGTGAACCAGTTTTTTATCGGCAAGGGTACCTGTATACACATACATTTCATCCCATTACATGCTGAGAGAAAATTAACTTGAATGATTTATAATGATTATTTCACTCGTGTGACGTCATCTTAGAATCGACCATGAAACGAAACAAAATTTTGAATTTTGATATCCCAGCTGGATATCGGAGTGAAATTATTGGGGAAAAAAATTATCAAATCCTTTTAATTACGCGACGTGCATTTGTCTTGTCGTTAGTGTAGCCAACTCTATAACTCCACTACATAATACCTGAGCTTGCCTCACTGACCTCTCTTCTGTTTACAATAATTTAAATTGAACTAACTTAATGTGTATTCACCAAACAATTGTTATTGCATATTCAGTAAAATAGTCTGAAATAATTTTGTAAATTGCGTAACAATATCTGCCTGAGCAACCATAAATCTTAATAAATACGATGTTCAGAATGGTAAAATGTTATCTGTTTTGTTTTTCTCAGTTGGTATTAGTAAATCAAACGTTAGCTACTGTAATAGTTGATTTTGTCTATTTCAGTCTCACGGTTTCTGAATATGTAGGTATTCATAAGTAAGTATAACATTTTACATAATTGTTAATAATCCGTGCGCGAATTTCAAATATATATTATTTTTATTCTTATTCTATTATGAAGTGTCCCAAAACTGTATTTGGCTCTTTATCTATTGGTATAACAATCCACATTCGTCTGTTGCTAGATGACTTGAAAAGGTTAAGTGTTCACATCACAATTTTGTAAGCCAACTTTAGAGCAATTGTATTTAAATTATTTTATTGATGAAATAGTCCTAATAAATATCACTCGAGTGTCTGAGCTTTCCAGATGAATTCACTACGTTCTTGAATTTATCGACAATCTCAGACCCTCTTGTGACATTACTTGTGACAATTTGTCTCAAACGGCAAGGGAGAAAATAAAAAAGAAAGAAAATGTTGGGACAAAACTATTAGAAATGCGTGCTGTACAAGAGATATAAGCAAAGCCGTTATATTCTTATACTTGTGGCGAATATTCATGCAAAAGCAACTTCAAGTTACTCAATATCTTCCATGGTAACAGGATGAAACACAATTAAATGTATGATATTTATGAATAATAATTTGATTTTATAATTATCTAGTTCTTCCTTTGTTTAGGGAATTTTTATGCTTTCAAGCTATGCTATCAGCAGCAAACGAACTTTTTATCAAAAAGTGCTGCAGTAAATACTAACGAAGTGTTGAATATTATTACCTACGTTAATAACTAAAACACTTTAGGCCGAATTGTTTTTCTTGGTTCATCATCATCATCAAAAAAAAAAAAAATTTAAAGTATGCTTACAATTTCCACATACATCCTCCAAAAACCGTTGGAGTGACGTATAAAACTTAGAAATAGGAAAACAAAGTTGCTTCCTTTCTTGCATTTTTTGGAAAACATAACATATACTAACCATCTTACTGAAAGCTTCTGTTCGACGGAAATGAGAAGACATTATAAATAAGGCTCGTGGGCAAGCAATCACATCTTGAAGTAAATCTGTGTCATAATTTTTATGTATTGTTTTTATTAAGTCTGATCAGATTTTCGCCTCTTTTAGTATTTGGACTAACTTATAGGTATTTCTAATATTTAACTGTAGGGGAATGGTGCAATACAAATCAAAATATATTGATTTTAATTGTAAACAAACAATCGAAGATCGATTTTAATCAATCAAACATTATTGACAAAATATTTTTCAGAAAAGTTTTTTTATGCACATTATAGAAAGCAGGTACATTTTTTGTATTCAAGTGTATTTTTTTCGGTTTCTCAAGCTATATTTTATGACATAAAGTATCACACTATTAGCACTTAATATTTAAATTACTGAGGCATCACAGGCGGTGAACACTGGTGATACATGAGGCGAAATTATTAATTTGGAAAGGATATTTCTTTTAAAGGAAGGAAGCGCTCCAGGCTTAAGTTTAGGGTATCTCCCTTGTATTTGCCATTTATGAGGACTGCGGAAAACCTGGAAAAAACCTCAATCAGGGAGGACGATCCTTGTGGGATTGGAACGCCTGACATCCCGCTCACGAATCCGCGCCTTAACGACCTCGGCCACACTGTTGGCACTGAATTTATGATCTCTTTCTTACAGACTTCTCACAGTTACAGTCTAAAAGACGGAAATGTCATTTTTTACATTTTGAATGCTTTTATCAAAAATCAGCTTGATATCTTGCACTACTCATATGGGTTTATTAACAGTGGTCGTAAAATTTATCAGATCACACAGGGGTGTTAGTCTTCGAAATTGAGGGGATGTTATTTCAATGGTGGTTGCGCTAGTTTTTGATTCCAAACTGCATTTTCTTTTATTGCAGGTGTTTTGAATGTCATGTAAAAACTTAAGGGAGTTTCTGGAGATTTAGCCAAATATCTTTGATAGCCTTCTCCAACCTTCTTTTCTGTGGTGTAGTGGTAGCCATATTTTGCCTCCTATACCCAAGATCGCGGGTTCAATCCAGACCAGGATTTTTTCGGGCGTAAAAATTTTAAGTATGGCTTCCTTCGGAAGGGAAGTAAAGCCGTGGGTCCCGTGTTGGCACGATAAAGAACCTCAAGCCTGAAGGAAGAAGGCTCTGATCAAAATTTGTTGGCAGTTTCACGACCTGAATTGAATGGGACGCTGATGACCTGAAATTTTAAAGAGCGCCCATAAATAAACCTAACCAACAACAACTACACACTTTTCTTCTTCTAATTTTTGCTAAGAAATTGAAAAAGAAACATTTATCGAAACTGGGCCAAGACATTTGATTAAAAATGTACCTCGTGTAAGTGAAACAAGTACATTACGTAGTTATAAGCAGGTGCGACAAACTTAATACTCTTCTCAATGTTAATAGAAGATCGCAATATTAAGCACGCCCAAAGAAGATCTAAGTTCAAACTTATATGAACCGACACTATCTTGTCAAATCAGTCGTTAGGTTTTTGTAAACCAATGGACAAAAGAATAAACGTTTCAGACACATAAAGAAAAAACTGCTCTCTTCCGTTTTCAGATCACTTTTCAGGGATACCGACAGTCCAAAAAAAAAGGTTTCGTTAATTTAACCGAAATTGTATTTATATGAAAATTATACTTTTTTACTCTGTAACTTTTTGTTTCTTTTTTCAAAGTGTCATATTTTTTACTGCACTTACTAGAGAAATGGAAACCAATAGAAATTGCCTTAGTCTATCTGCACACTTAAAGAGTAAATGGATTTGAAAATTTTCAGAAATTTAAGCATTTTAATCGTGCATTCAGAATATTATTACACCTTGTAAAATCGTGAGAGAGAGATCTGGGGGTTCGATTCCCACCAGGAACATCATCCCTGACTGAGATCTTTCTCCAGGTTTTGCTCTGTCCTACAAATGGCAAATGTCGGGGAGTGCCCTAAATTTAGACCTGGGACGCTTCCTTCCTTAAAAAAAACTCCTTTCGCAGTTTATCATTTCATTTTATATGTGATCAGTATCTACCGCCTGTGATGCCTCAGTAGGTAAAACTGGAGTTAAACACTATTGAAAATATTATAAAATTATGAAAAATTCTGTTTTTCAGCATTAAGCTCGGGTTATTAAATCCCCAGATTTTTTTTTCTGTTTCTATTAATATTACAAAATGAGTGAAAACTTAATTTCGAAATTGTGCAGAGTTACTGTAAAAGTATTAGTTTGTTAAATAACTTTATACGCAGTAATATATAGGAAAACAGGATGTAGAAAATGCTACCATGTTATACTATATTGCAATTGATTCCTTTAAATACGTCTAATATTATTTTTTAGGTCTTTTCATGTTATACATATTTAATATTGAGCTTATGATTATTTAATTGATTATTTAGCTCAAAATTTTTATACTAGCAGCAAAATATTTTTAAAATTTATACCTATAAATTTAAAATTATCTTTCTATTATAAGACAACGTTTTTTCCATCAATCTTTTACTTTTTCCGCCGATATATTTTTTTTGTTTCCTTGTTCACAGAGCCTAGAATCTCATTAACAGAAAGCGTTTACTCTCGTCACAAATTGCATTTCTATATTTGAAAACGAGAGAGAAATGCTGTCATGTGGTAGGGGACAAGTTGAAGTGTGCGGGTCGGCCGACGAGGGCCTCATTCCCCATGGCGCTCGAGTCGACCTAACCGCTAACCACAAGCATGACACACACATATAAAGATCCTACAATTTATGGTTTTCTTTCTATTAATCACATGTCAATTGCACGTGTATATTTTCCCCAGAACAAACGCTGCAAGCCTCGCCTCATATCCGCATTTCATCCATCAAAGTCGATTGGAACCATCCACAGATCACATCGTTATTATTTTGTTATTTGGAAACAACGATTTTGTTTCATGAGAACAAGTGTTAAGGACATTATATGGGCTACATTGCGTTTTCAGATGTACACTTGTCCATCGAGTAGTTTTTTAGACGAAAATTAATCGTGCTAAAATCGTTAGTATTTCGAGTTAATAGAGAGAAAAAAAAAGTGGAAATAAAATCGTTTACTGCGATAGGTCATATGAGCCAAGGAAAAGCGAATCAACTTTATATGTGTGTTATTCACACTGGCTTAGAAGTGTACACTTGCAAAAAAATAAATAAATCTGTTACATCTTGCATCGCTTTGAACAGTTAGATTAAGGTGTAAACGATATTGCATTTATCTTAAGTGTTTTAAACTGGAACCCTAGAATTACATTAATATGCAGATGAATGTTCTTATAAATAATAATAATAATAATAACACACTGTGGTTAAATAAAACTATCTCAGTAATACCACGTGTGCTGATAATTCTTCGGTAGTTTAATTAGAGTTAAGGAATGTTTGTTGACGTGATGATTAATACAAGACCAAAGGCCAAATGACAATACGCATCAGTCTGAAAGCTCAGTTAAATTACCTAAGAAAGGTTACAAGCAAGAGTGGGATTCGGTATGATAATTACAATGCGAAAACGATGCCATTTTTGTACTTTTAGTATGATCATTAAAATTATTTGGTTTGTGTGTTTAATCTTTCTGAAAATGTACACTAATTTTATTAAGTTTTATTCCAAGCAGAGCTACTTAGAGATCTAAATGAAATCATATAACTGAACACTATTGCAACAATTACCATTTACTATTAATAGTGAACAGGAAAATGCATAAGAATAGGCTTCCTAGATCTTTAGTCGAACCGAAGCAGAAATTATAGAAGAAAAATGAACATAGGGAAAAAAACTATCAGCTATTAGTTTTGAGCACCGTGCTTTAAAACTATAGATTAAGTTCCATTCTGATTGGTGAATGAGGTATCAATTAGACCGTATATTGACTGAAAGGCGCTGGCGTGCAATTAACATAATAGTTTTCAACTGCTAATGTTAAAGACACAAAGTACTAACATATTTTTGCTAAACTGGGGACATTTTATCATCATATGTTGTTAACAGGCTAATAACGTACCACTAAGAGAGGATATGGACAAAATTTTCTGTTTTATATTTTTCGGTGTATATATGAAACAAGTATCTACCTCGATGTTTTGCCTGGATGTCTGGACGGTGCTGCCATAACGTAGCGAGAGAAAGCAGGCATTACTCAGTGATTTATCCCAGCTTCGTGCGGAAAAAAACATTTAAAATAGTAACAGTAATAACACATACGATATTTTAAGGGAAGGTGTTATACAAAGGGGATTTGGCACTCAAGTTTTCTAAAGTAGAGATAATACAACAACAAACGCAATACAAAATAAAACTACAGGACACTAAGGAGAGAAGAAGAACGGCGGGTAAAATACTTATTATAAAAACATTAATATTCTGAAATTATTGACATAGAATACCCTGATTCTAAAAGTCAGTGTTTAATTGTTGCTCAAGTGGCAAATTGCATTTTTGCGACAATAATTAGTTCAGAATTGTATTACAAAGTAATGATATAACCTTTTAAATATATGGTCATTATATTAATGGAGGAAGTAGAAGAGCTGGTGTCTCATTTCCTTATCGTATTCATGTGGTTGTTGAACATGACAAGACTGCTATGCCCAATTCGTAGCCTAGCCAAAGCTATTCGGTCAAGACGTTTAAACTTGGTAAACAGAACATCTATCTCCTTTCATTCTTAGAATGGTTCCTAATGTAACCATTTACCATGATAATTACACAAAAGTAGTACACATTACACACACACACGTAAAAATGAAAAAAAACGGTAATTGTACATATAATATTTTAATTTGTTATATTCATAAAAAATCCACGGCCTGCTAACAGCTAATATTCGTATATATCAGAATAAAAACATAGTTGTTTAGTTAAATAAAAAAAAAAAAAACACATCATGGTGAAAGTTAATTTACAATAGTTATTAAACACTAATGGGCAGGCGCCGCCACGGGTGGCCTAGGTCGTTAAGGCGCGCACTTGTGAACGGGAGGTCTGGGGTTCGAATTCCGCCCGGACCGTCCTCCCTGACTGACGTTTTCCCAGGTTTTCCTCAGTTCCCATAAATGGAAAATGCCGGAGAGGTACCCTAAACTTAGGCCTGGAACGTTCCCTTCCTTAAAAAAATCCTTTCCCAATTTTTCATTTCATGTATCATCAGTGTCCACCGCCTGTGTGCCTCAGTAGTAAAAACGGGTGTTAAATACGCTTACAAAAAAAAAGGCAGTATTCCATACCTGCTATAAAAAGTGCATTACGCATGTTGTGACAGTAGAAGAATAGTATATTGTAATATAAGTGTTGAAAGGTGCGTATTGATTAGTTGCAACTCGAGGTTTACATTACATCGGGTTGCATTTCACGCGAGGATCGCAGTAAGCCTTTCATGAAGTGTGTTACACACTCTTTAATACTACCATATCGTAATGTAACTTATTTTTAATTTATTATAATTTATTTTAATTTATAAAGTTATAAATAACGATAAGATATATCTAATCGATTAGTATCGATTAGTATTTGTATAGTTACGCGTTAGTGTTTTGTTATTGTTGATTTTATTGAAACATTTAATGGCTCAATGATATGAAGGTTAGTTGAAAATTATAATGGAATTTGACGAAAGTGATAAAGGCTTTGAAGTAACTCCACCCGAGATGGTTGAAGAATGATTTGCCGCCTGAGAAATCTAAAAAACGTTATGAGCGAGTACGTGTTTTATTCACAGATTGGTGCAAAAAGGAAAATCTCAGGACAATTAATGAGAATGCTACGTTGGCGTATTTTCTGGAGAAATCGAAGGTAATGAAATCTTCTAGTCTATTTATTTCATTTAATTTGCATTGCTTGAACAATTTCTTAAATTTATTCTATTGAAATGTGTGATATAGAAAGACTGTTACTTTCATTAGTAATTTATAAAATAATGGTGCAAAATTACTTTGCAGCACTAATCTTCTATTGTTTTATTCAAGTACCGCTAGACTATTTACTTCCAGTTCTAAAATTAGGTAGCATTAATTGCATAATCACACGGTAATATAAAATACATCTTTTGGGAAATAGATGGCCTTTGCGACACTATTGACGATCAACTATGATCAAATCCGCATCTTCAAGTTGCAGTGACAACGATGAATGCGGATTTTTAATCAGTTACTGTATGGTAACCTCTTTAATTACTAAGTTATTATTATCATTAATGAATAATCCGTTTAGAACTAAATCTTTTTGTTGGATGAATACAAATTGTTTATTTACGTTAGGGTCCGTTCGAAGAATGGACAGAGCATAGCTGCTTGTTGCTGGCGGTAACTCTGTTTGGATAGCGAAGTTGTTGATTAGCTTTTGTTTTATTCTCCTTTTCATGACCATGGCTAATGTTCAGATTTTTCTCATTGACCTTATAGCCAGAACTATAGAGGGTGCCAAAAAAAAAGGTATACATACTTCAAGCAAAGAAAACACTACGTTAACATAACAAAACCGAATGTTGTTTAGATTTAGAGTGCCTAGTAAGAATTTAAAATATAACAGGTGGAGAAATTTGATAATTTGGTGAGTTGCTTAGTAACAACAACAACAACAACAATAACAATAATAATATCTTGCATATTGAAAGAGTGACTTCATTAATACATTTTTTTTTCAAGGAAATTTTAACACTAGATCATGATTTGGATATAGAGAAAGCTCACAAAATAATTTTCCACTATAACATTTGAAACTTTCTTATTCAAATCAAATTACATATTCAGTAGAGCTCTGACATGGGCTACAATTTTATCTTATGCATATAGCTAAGTAAATTACATTTTAGTTTACATTTTCTATTCCAGTAGTTTGGTTAAAATTAATTGTTCCACTTGTAGAAGCTTTGTAATTAGATGTAAATGGCTAACCATGTTATATTTTTATGACTTTACAAATGTCAAATCTGTATATAGATACATGTGTGTTTAAATTATCCATTAATTCTGGACCTTAGTAAATATAATGCATGTTGCACTAACGAAAAATATTTGATTAAGTTATTAATATTTATGCTATAATAATTATTCCTATTATTATTTCTTTACATATTACACTGCAGTAAATGGTAATGGACAGTATTCGAATAACCATTTCTGTACATGGATGATTTTATTTATGGAGAATTCACATTATTTTATATTTCGTTTACATACGAGAAATATTGTTTGCAAACAATTTCAGATTCTTAAAAATCAACGTAATATTTTAATGACTATTTCACTTATATGACGTCATCTTAAAATTGACTACTGAAACGAGACAAAATTTTGAATTTTTACCAATCACAGCCGGCTGTCGCAGTGAAATGATCGAAAAAAGTATCAAATCCGTTTTATCACACGACATGCATTTGTCTTGTGGTCAGTGTAGCCAACTATATATTTCCTGAGCACGCATCACTGACCACTATTCTGTGTTTTCAGTAATTGTAAAATTAACTAACTTAATGTTTTTAGGTATTCAGCCAAACAGTGTAAAATCATTTTGTAAATTATGTAGCAATATCTGTCTAAGGAACCACAAATCTTAATAAACACATTGTTCAGAACGGTAAAATATTTTCTGTATTTTGTTTTTCTCAGTTGGCATTAGTAAATATAACGGTAGCGACTGTAATAGTCGACTATTTAATTCTCACGGTTTCTGAATAGGTAGATATTCAAAAGTAAGTATAACATTTTATACAATATTCTAGGCGAGAATTTCATATATTACTTATATTCTTGTTTTATTCATGAAATAGTCCCAAATTCGTATTTGAATTTTTTCTATTGGCATTACTGACAATCGACATTTGTCTGTTGCAAGATGGCTTGAAAAGTTTAAGTATTCACAATACAAATATACAATTATTATAATATTGCAAGCAAGTTTACGGGAATTATATTTAAATTCTTATTTTATTCGTAAAATAGTTCTAATAAATATCACTCGAGGGTCTAAGATTTCCCGATATATTCATTCACGGCTCTCTCGTGACATTACCTGTGATAAATGATGTCCTCTTGTAAACATAATATTGCGTAAAATTTTCATTTTTACTACTGGCAGCATAGGGTGACGATGGCCGCCATTTTTTCTGCTTTGGGGTCTGGGTAGTGGAGTCGGTTTTGCTTTGACCAAATGATGCCGAAGCGATGTGGTACGCCTTGATTTAATTAAAACCTGTTATCATAGCTCTTAAATATGTAGTCACTATAGTCCTCTGTCCTAAGGACGCAAAGAACTTCACAGACATCCCCTTTAGTTGTTTTTTTTTTGCAATCATTTTCCCCTTTAATGCTTCCTTATTCTTCTATTTCTGTAATAATTGTGTACTTAAGCTTTCAGTTCTGTGTCACTTCGGGATCAGCTTTTGTTGCTGCCTGTTTTTCTGTTTTGTCTGCTACTTCATTTCCTTATATCCTCACATGGCTCCGGTCAGTTCTATTATTTCAGACTTTTGATGTTTTCTTGTGTTAGTTTGATTATATTATTGTCGTTAGAGCTACAGAGCCTTCATTTGGACGTGTGGCCGGCTTAACGAGGATTTGCCTGCCCTGTTTCTAACAGGTACTGTTCCCCCTCCTCTTTCCCCCCTCTCCATGTGCTGACCGAAGCCTTTGTGCTGTACAGTTGTGAGACCATGTGTTTCAGTGTTATAGTGTGCTAGTGCTGTTATAATAACAAAAAGCCCGTATACTTTAGCACACAGATCTTCATGTATGACTCCTATGTGACAACAAACTTATGTAGAGAAGTGAGACGGCGATTTATAGATAGATTCCAAGCTGTTCATGCACCTCACAGAGAAACAATTCGTAATTTTGTGATGGGAAATGATATCTGTTCTTAATTAAAAAAAAAAAAAAAAAAAAAAAACCGAAACTAAAACGCGGTGTTCATGCTGAGGAAAAACTCGATAGAAACGGATAAAGTTAGAATGAAGCCCAAAGAAATCTCTGGTAAAGCTTACACGAATCCTGAATTTCGCAAATCTCGACTTGGATGGCACTAAATTTTTAAAATTAAAAAGCTATAAGATAACTGTAGTTCAGGATTTGCAACCACGCTATAATGTGAGTAGAGTTAATTTCTGCAGTTGAGTATTGGATATTAATGTCCGCGTTTAATTATTTTTACGGACGAAGCATGATTTTTATTTACATGACTATGTAGCGACACAAAACAATAGATACTGGAGTGCAGAAAATCTCGATTGTGAATGTCTTTGTATGACCAACAAATTGGTAGTTGTTGTGCTGTAGAAACCTAAGGGGCTTTGAAAATTCGACTCCACCGGCAAGCAGCGTACTTCCCAGTGCCAAACAAATCCCCGTTAAGCCGGCCACGCTCCCAAACGAAGGCTCTGTATTTTTAGTTCGCTGACAGTGCATATTACTACTTCCTTCTCTTCAGACTTCAGCAGACTGTTTATGAAGTGTAATGTATTTAATATTGCTGTTCAGTTTGATTATTATTAGAGCATACCTAACTTAGTGTACTCTTTACTGTGTATATCACAGCGGCAGTATCAGTTTATTTATTAATAGACAGTCTGGTAATTTGTTTTGTGGTAAACTCAGGCATTATATTTTCAAATTATTTTATGATTTGCAGTTCTAACTGCAACTGATTCTAAATTCAATGTAATTTTTGTTGAATAACACATGACTTTACGTGTTTCATTCTTCATGTTTCGTTATAATTATTTCACAGAAGTGAATAAATCTCTATAACTGTGTTTTAATATCTGACTTATTATACCTAAAATGAAACATATACTTAAATTCACTCGATTGCTCGACAACTGTTCCATTTCTCCTTCACATTCTTTTATTCTGAAATTACATTTGGAAAACAGTAGCCCGGTTTACTGCTAATGAACTTCATTTTCGCTCTCCCTTAATGATTAACAAAAGGTATAACGCAGTTACATTTTTATTAATAATAGAAATGTAATATATAAATTAATAAAAGGATTAGGAAGTGTGGATGAAAGTGGACCCTCATCTTTCACATCAGCCACAAGTGTTCCGTTTCTTTATCATTGAATTAATTATTTTCCGGAATAATTTTTAAAAGACAAAAAAGAATATTTTGGTTCCCATACGTACTTTAGCCTTATGCCAACTAATTCAGGTAATGTTAAGTTTCTCAGTGTTTACAGAACATAAAGAAAAAAGTGGTTCATGGTTCAACACACGAGCAAGCGCACTCAATTTTCTGCCGTCCTTTGCCCAAGTGCAAGAGGCGAGCTTGTTACATTGCCCTCGAAATAGATAAAACATTAAACACTACTTGATTTGTTACGCACGAGGAGTGCCCCAAAAAGAAGCCCTGGAAGGTTGCATTGCCCCCTGTCGTTCATTGTAATGATCCTGTTTGGGTCGGAACGTCTTCTTTGTGAGACGTAATAATGTCTTCATGCTTCATTGTTCAGCATCAACACACACGAAAGTTACTTGTCTTGCTTTCGATAGCCTTGCCTCCAGGACAAAACAAATGACTGTTTCGAATCTGTGCTATTCCCGATACAGGCCGTGAGTAAAGCACTAAGAACCATCATTATTTTAAAGTTGGTACATAACAGGCACATTGTATGCATTTTCATAGAAGAAAAACACTTTATTTCTGGAACTATAGGGTGTAAGTCTAACAAATTCTGCAGTACAGTTCGAAAAACAAATCTTTCTTACGGTAAGTATTTATAAAATAAGGCGAACAGAAAGATCGTTAACATACCGGACTGGTTTTGGGAAAGAATTTTTGACAGGTCAGTATTTAGCTTTTAAGACCCCTATAAGAAGGCTTTTACAATTTAGAGAACGATCTTCACAGAAATTCTCACTCTTGGAAGAAAAAAGAACTCTCAGCTCTACAGAAACACTCTTAAATACCTTTAATGTTTCAGACATTTTCTGTTTGCGAATATTTCCGGCGTCTATTATTTTGCAATCCTTTAGGTTTCTAGTGGGAAAATGTGTATGGTAACTTGTTCAGGGGTAACTACCTTTCTGGAATTATTTTTTATTTATTTTAGTTTAACCTCGCCATAATGTCTTCGTTCCTTTAACGATATATTCTTGTATATCTTGCAATGTTTCTAAGGCAAATGCTTTTGTTCACTTTCTATTTCTATACTTCTGATTCATAATACATTACAATCAACAGAATTAGAACGGATATCGTTTTATAAGATTTCAGCATTTTGGAATTTTTCAATATTTGCTTTTTTGATCTATATTTTCAATATGAGAAATAGCTTGGATTGAATTGTTTGGGGAAGAATGAATAGTGTTTAATGCCCGTGAGGCACCACAGGTCGTGACATTGATGATAAATGCGATAAACAATAAATTGGGAAAGGATATTTCTAAGGAAGGAAACGTTCCAAGCCTAAGTTTAGGGTACCTCCCCGGCATTTGCAATTTATGAGGACTGAGGAAAACTTAGAAAGAACCTCAGTCAGGGAGGATGGTCCTGGTGGGAATCGAAACCCAGAACTCCCACTCACGAGTCCGCGCCTTAACGACTTGGTCACCCGTGGCGGTTTTGCGGAAGAAGAAGACATTTCAGTGCTTCAGCCTTGCTCACGGTTGGCCGTTTGTGCCTACGATCGCAAGGGGCTACCTCGGGAAGGAAGGGATGAAGTAAAATTGACACCTGGCGGGGATTGCGCGGACGAGGTCCTCCTTAACAATGAACCCCGATGGCTCCCCCCCCAAGGAGTTCGAGCTTCTCAGAAACTTCACCTCCATAACATATGCCGGTGCTGAAACCTTTCCAAAGCGCAAGGCACCATATCACCTCGTCCTAGCACTTTAGACCTTGTAACAGAACAATGAGATGAAATAAGAGAGTGGAACATTGTGGGAAGTAAAGATACATCCCAGCATTCACCTAAGGGACAGGGAGAACCATTAAAGTAACCAAGGACAGGATGGCCGGCCCCAAGGGATTTCAACCGAGTACCTCCCGCATGCAAGTCTCAAAAGTTACCGCCGGAGCCTCCCCACAACTAAGTCCAATAATCTCAATTTATTTACTTGCTGTTGACTTTGTATATAATTACAACGCTCGATCTTCATGATATTTTCTACAAAAATAAATTACTCTGCTTATATTAGTGGATATTTCATTAACGATATCATTAAGCTCATAAATAGATGTTATCCAAGATATTAAGACCCGGTATTCAGTAAAGGATAAAATCAATGTGTATGATAAAGAATATATGTTTAATAACCAATAAGCAAACACTTTCGTTGTCTATATTACTAAGGATTGTGTTTAACTCAGCATCTTTTGTTTAATAAACATCGTAGGTTTAATACTGACATAGTATTTATGTGGAGTTAAGTTTTAAATTATATTACAATGAAGCTATCTTTGCAAACAGTCACAAATTTAATGTTTGTCTTTAGAATTTAGTTTGTCATTATTCCACAATGTCAGTATTTTGTTTTTGAATGAAAAATTCGCACAATTTTCTATAATTGCATTCAAATGTGATAATTTAGGAGGCCTTCATAATTAACAAGTATTAGACCTTTCGCTCTGACTTATGTTTGCATCTACTTGCAAATTCTGTTGCTTTACAATATTATATATATATATATATATATATATATATATATATATATATATTATCTCATGTGATATACTCATTAACTTCATTTATTTCATCCATTCTTTATATCATAATAAAAGAAATAATTTTCTTCCAAATTTAGTTTAACTTAATACCCCTTCAGTAGTTCTAAATGTGTTATTTCAGCACCTCATTTTGTTCTTCTACCTGTCTCTGCCTAGGATTGCATTTTCACTATGTAAGGTCACCAAGATCATTTAAATAACGTTACTTATTTATTAAATGACGTTATTTGTACTTTTTTAACTCCGAATGTTACTATATTTGTTTCAAGGTTCGTATTTTCATGTTCCACTCTTCTCAAAACTTTTCAGTTAGACAAATCATCTACAGTCAAAAGCAAAAGAGTATTTAAAAATAATGATACATTTTAAAATGAACATTAATATATCTTGCTACTTTGTAATAACCTGTGGTTATTTTGTTACTATTAAGCCTACAATTTGCTAATAGTCATACAATTATAGCAGAACATCCTAAATAATTATCAAAATTAATGCTTATGTATTCCAATTAATATAAACACAATAGGTATTATCTTTATAAATAAAGGTAAAAACCTTCAATACGATTAACTTCTAAAAAAATAAAATTAATAATCTTCATATCTATATTAACAAGAAACCTTATTGAAGATCACAAAAATGAAGTTTAAATGTAAATATGTGTAAAATAAAATACATAGTAGTAGGTGAATTTGATCCAATTTCACATCCGGTGAAACGCGATGCTGTGATACATAAATATCTTAGTGTAAGCCTATTGCATATAAAAATAATATCAAGAATTTAAAGGAAGGTTAACAGAGTTAAGAGTTACGATATTCTGTTTAAATGGCATCTTATAGGGTACAAATATCTCAAAACAAACCGAACGCCCCCTACATGTACACAGCATTTTTAATGTACGTGTATATACATTTTTGATTGGTTTGTTTTATTTAAGGACGCTCTTTAACATCTCAAGTCATCAGCGTCCCATTCAATTCAGGACGCGAAACAGCCGATAAATTTTGCTCACAGACCTCTTCTTTCAGGCTTGAGGTTCTTTTTCGTACCGTAAATGTACGACACGGGACCTACGGCTTTACTTCCCTTTCGAAGGAAGCCATACTTGGAATTTTTACGCCCGAAAAAATCCATCGATCCTGGCCGGGTTTGAAAAAAACGAACTTGGGTTTAGGAGGGTGCAAAATATACGGATTCCCAAAATCGTCGTACACATTTTGAAAATATGCCTTTACGTCGCCATATTGGTTACATATTACAACAGTTTCAGGTGGGGACAAAAATGGATGTGATACAGTGTGAGGCAAAACAAACAATACTGAAATTATCTGTGGGCTTTTCCATAGCAATTAGGTATTTATTTATTGTATGTAATAGTTTGACACACAGTGAATTCCTTTTGTGTTGATTTCTGCAATTATGGTTCTCACCACAGAAGAGATTATTTTTATTTTTTTTTTATTTTTGAATGGTGTTTAATGCCCGTTTTTACTACTGAGGCACCACAGGCGGAAGACATTGTTGGGAAAGGATTTTTGAAGGAAGAAATCGTTTCAAGCCAAAGTTTAGGGTACCTCCCCGGCATTTGCCAGTTATTAGGACTGAGGACAACCTGGAAAAAACCTTAGTCAGGGAGTACGATTCTGGCGGGATTTGAACCCCAGTCCTCCTGCTCAGAGTCCGCGCCTTAACGACCTCGGCCACCCGTGGCGGTAGAAGAGAGGGTGTTTAGTGTAGTACATTATTTCTGGTCATACAGAGCAGGACGTCAGAATGGACCGAGTTTGCTTCACGTTAAAGATTTAATAAGGAGGTACCAAATAACAAAACAATGTCAGCTGTTGTTGACAAGTTCCGTTGTACGGGATCAGTCCTGTCAACGAAAGGGGACAACAGGTTGCCCAAAAACCGTCACCACAAACGAAATCAGGGACATATTTCCGATCTACGCGAGATTTTTACAGCGACCTTGTTCATGAATATGTTCAATAATCTTCAGAAACATTATGAACTAGTGCTACACGTGATGGTACACATTTTGAACACATTCTTTTTCAAAATTATTAACTAACATTTCAGTATCATTGGTTTCCATTATTCGAATAAACTATTAAAATAACATTCAGTAGATGCACGGATATTAATGTTTATCCTCTTCTTGTGCATTTGTGTAAGAATAATCGTTTTATCTGTTAGTGATTCTGAACTGCTGAATTTAGTAATAGTTCACATGAGTAAAAGTACTAACACAATGACAGTAAAACAAAGGGAACACTTTTCCTGTAGCATGATCTCAGTAGTCTGCCGCTGCTTTTGCCCAACCCTTACGGCTTAATTTGTATCTATTCCGGAAAGTTGTTCGGCAATACTAGAGCTGCATATATAGGTAAATTTGAAGTTATTGCATCTTATGGAGCTAAAACTTATTGATGAAATCAGCAATTATCGCAAAAGTGTTAGCAAAAGAAATTAATTTTGGAGAAATTCTGCAAAATTCTCTCTCAAAATCAAGCAGTTCGTGATAAAACGAATATAAAAAATTCAATAATATGCTATGTACTAGTGGTGAAATCCAAGATATTTTACAAGTGGGCATGGGATCAATAAGGTATGGGGGGGGGGAAGAATGGGAAAAGAATTTTAGAAAGAGATTAAAAATAAGAATTGAAAACATTGAAAAAGAGGAAATATGAGTTAGTATTAATGTCAACAATTTTCTGAAATTACATTTTACACTAAAAATGATTAGGGAAGAGGAAGACACGTTGAAACCTATGATAAGGCAGGGAAGAAAGAACTGGTATGGGTTTGAACAGGAGTAATATATTTAAGTACGATAACAAATTGATATATTAAGGGGATATATCTGTCCTATGTGTGAGGAACCAGACAGTACTTGGCATTATATATTAGAATGTAAGTAAACCAAGTGTAGGAGGGAACGATTCCTATTACGAAAGTGGGAAAACTTACCAGATGAAATAAGAGAAACTTTTAAATCTAAAATCAGACGAAAAATTAAGAAACTTGGAAAATACATTGGTAAGGTGAAAAAAAGGGGGGGGGGTTTAGGGAGGATGGTCAAGACAAATGGGAACCAATGTCGACAATTGCACTTCTTAGGAGTGAATGTATATCCCCCATTACATACTCAACCTGGTGTTAATTGTGATGGGGTACGGAAGGAATGCAACTCTATAAAGTTGAGAATGATTAAGTGGGAAATTTAAATGTTTTAATATTAGTAAATTTAAATGTATTGTGAATATGGAAATGCAAACTATTTACTTTGATTTTAACTTGTTTATTTTCTTGTTAATTGATTTTATATACACGTGAAAAATATTATCTCTGCATGTAAATTGCAATAAATAAATTTATTCATTCCTTCATTCATAATAGTTGTGTTGTATCGTATGGGCTATGAAAAGGATGCAGATCAGCTGGAGGAAGAAAGAATCCTCAAGTAAGAAGTACAAGATTTAAGGAAGACATTGGTAGGGATCTTTGGATAGTTAGGACTAAATCCAGGAGGAAGTTTGGAATTAAAATGTGCTTTGTAAGATTTGCAAACACTGTAAAACATAATTTAATAATAATAATAATAATAATAATAATAATAATCATAATAATAATATAGTTGGCGATAATTGTCATCCCCAGTGTGTGTGTGTGTGTGTGTGTGTGTGTGTGTGTGTGTGTGTGTGTGTGTGTGTGTGTGTGTTTTGGTCATGGTAATCCAGTGGTAACTATACTTGTCTCCTCCAAAACCCAAGATTGCGGGTTAAATCCCGGTTAGGGTCGATGGATTTTTTCAGGCTAAAAATCCTAAGTATGGCTTCCTTCGGAACGGAAGTTAAACCGTGGGTTCCATGTCGTACATTTACGACACGAAAAAGAACTTCAAGGCTGAAAGAAGAGACCTCTGAGCAAAATTTACCGGCCGTTTCTCTTCCTCAATTGAATGGAACGCTGATGATCTGAAATGTTAAAAATATAAAAGGGCATAAGTAGTTTTGGAAATTAAAGATAAGATTCTATTTTATTTCCTTTGAAGTTTTAAAAAGTTTAATTATTTTTGGTATACAAGGCGAATGTTTTGTTTAAACTGTTAAAACTTATATTTTGGTATTTTATTTAGGAACAGAATGAAAATGAAGGAAATGTGTAAGAAAGTTGTTAGTTTTACATAGGAAAAAAGTTTTGGCGCTAACATCTTGATTAAAACGCAGTTTGACGTAGTTGTGAAAATTCGCTAGGCATTGCACGCTTAATATGACATTTATTTCTGAAACTGTTAGAGGGGTGTTCATCATTCCCTTTAGCTTGTATACGTTTTATTGGCCATTTTGTGGCATACGATGCTGTGCACTGTTCCAAAAAGAGCGACCTTACTATTTAGCCCTTATCAGAGCTTCCGTGACCTCATCAGTAAGTTCACGAAAACCTTAAATCTCATTTTCTCTCTATAAGTTAAAAAGAAAAGCCCAGCGGACATCCTTTTAAGCCGTAGCATGGTAGTGAGTGACGCGAATGTGATTTATACCGTAGCATGCAAGAGTAGCGTTGTGTTGGGCGTGGACCAGTAGCAACACGCAAGGTTGTGTTCCCGCCCTGCATCGACGATATGGCTCACCACCGCTACTGCAATCTCACTTACAACTAATATTCCGACAAAAAACGTGCGGTTGCTTCATGGTGATGGTTTCTATTCCATATTACTATAGATTCATAGAGTTGTGATTGTTCTTGAATAGTCATTTACAAATAATGTGATGAATACAGCATGGCTTCAATGATACAGAACGTTAAAGGGCTAAAATGCTATAATTTCATAAATTGTTGAGGGTTTTAAGGGACACTTTTTTAATACTGTTTAACACCTATTTTTATTACTGAGGCACTACAGGCGATGGACACTGGTGGTACATGAGATGAAATGATAAATTGGAAAAGAATTTTTGTAAGGAAAGAAACGTTCCAGGCCTAACGTGGATACCTCCCCGCGTTTTCCTTTTATGGAGACTGAGAAAAATTTGGAAAAAAAAAAAAAGAACTTCAGTCAGGAAGGACGGTCCTGGTGGGATTCGAACCCCATACCTCACGCGTATGAGTCCGCGCCTTAACGACCTCGGCCACCCGTGGCGCTTTAAGGGACACTGGGAGTGAATTTTCAAAGTTCCTCATTTTTATATGGATTTTCTCAAACTATTATTGTAATTGCATTGCTGTTAAGTTAATATGTATACCAAATTTCATTCAAATGGGATAAATACTTTAGGAGCTATAAATTATTTCATGAGTTTAATTACTAAATATAGGTTCCACATTGCTCATGAGTTCAGAAAAATTGGTTGGCATTTTGCAAATGGAGCTTTGAGCCACATACAAAAATTATATAGATCGATATTCATGTGTGAACTGTGATAAAATTTTAAATCTATAAGAAAATTTTATCTTTAAAATAATCATTTTATATAGAAAATATATTTTTCAAAATTATTATTGGTGTTAGCATGTATTTTGTCGATTAGAATATTACAATGGATACTTCTACACATTCCGGAAATTTTAATTGAATTTAAACGAAAACTGTTGTGCGTGGGGCATTTCGAATGTGTGAAAATGAAAAACACTGTTTTATAAAAAAAGTATTCTATTATTTAAAAGGACACGCGGCATTCTTTAAATGGCTGTGGTACCCAAAGGGAGGGAGTGACATGCAAATGTTGACTCTGTTGTTGTCCAAAGGTTCAAGGAAGACACGAAGAAAAATAACAGAATTATATGGTGATAAAGTCAGTGTTAAAACGAAATGGGGCAACTTAGAATGTCTTCAAACTTGCTTTGTGAGGGAAGAATTCCAATTTTCGATAGTTCAGCATCAACTCTTCGAGATATCTCTAAACTCTTAGATTAATCATATGATAGTACGGCACTCAGCGGTTTACTGATTTATTGTGTTATGTAGCTTAGTTTAGAGGAAGCTAAAGTGCGGGACAAAGCTTAATAACCTCGCCCTATCCTCAGAGTGTATATTGTTATCGCTTTCGTCTAATCAGTAACACACTATCACGAGATGACTGGAAATTCTGCAGCGTTGTCATTGTCACTTTCACCGCCACGGGTGGCCGGTCGATAAGGCGCGGACTCGTGAGCAACCGGCCTGAGGTTCGATTTCTACCAGGACCATCCTACCTGACGGAGATATTTTCCAGGTTTTCCTCAGTCCTCATAAATGGCAAATGCCGGGAGGGTATCCTAAAATTTAGGTCTGGAATGCTTCCTTCCTTAAAGAAAATACTTTTCCCAGTTTACATTTCATTTCATGTATCATCAGTATCCAGCGCCTATGATGCCCGAGTAGTTAAAAAGGGTGGTAAACACTATTAAAAAAAAAGATGTTACTTTCGCACATCAAAGATTGCGTAGAAACTATGAATATTTCTATCTTCTCATATTACTTAGAATATCTGAGGATGTCGTAATAAATAAATGAACTGAATAGTGGAAATGTCAAATGCTCTAAGTGCCGTTTTCTAAATTCTACAGGATAAGCAAAAAACTACCCATCTCAGTTGGTATTTAACTTATTACACCCAAAATCTTTATGAAGACATTTTTACTACAAAATTATTTTCCGTAATAATACAATGGTCAGGGGGAAATAATAATAATAATAATAACAATAATAATAATAAAATTTTGTTATGTTTTATCAGGTTTTAGATGCAAATAATTACAAAAATAGATTTAATAATTAGCAGGAACATATAATGATATTATGCACAAAACATATTATTAAAGGCAAAAGTATAAACATGCATTATGAGACATGTACAAGAACACCGATCTTTATGTTTTGTCCTCACAACTGACAGAAAGAGTTTAGTTTTTCATTCTTGCAAGGGGCTGAAATTGATGTCTCATAAAACTATACGTGTTCTTCAGGAATGAATGACAACTTGGACTAGAGGTATTTCTTTTTTTTTTTTTTTTTTTTTTTTTTTGAACCGATAAACGGGGTTGATCTTTCAGACGAAGCACAAGTAGCTGTATATCAACCACTGGTTTTTCTCTCTTTAAAACCTCAAAAATTCTCCACCCTTCTAATAATGAGTAAGTTCTTTTAATAGCTATTTGAGATGGATATTTTGAGTATTGTACTTTTTGAAATGTTGCACTTTAAACAGTGAATCAGCAACGTTCTTAAAATCAAAGAAATCATTTGTCTCTATTGGAACTACATGAAAAGTATTTATAGCTTTAGCGTAATCTACAAGCTATGTAAATCTTGGGGAATGAAGACCTTACTTACCGTCTTCTTTTGTTTATAATAGCGAAATATCTATTGCAATTTAAAAAATTATGACCTCTTACTCAATATTTCTGTACTATAAATATTTTACTTAAAAACTAATAATCAGGAAACGTCACACCAGATGGCAGCATAGCCTGACATTTGGAACGGCGCTATCTGTTAACAAATATTTGAACTATTTCATCTGAATAGGCACTTAGAACACAACTAGGAACATGCATCTGGGCAAAGAAAACGTACTTTTGAAATAAAACGATTAAATTTAAAAATAGCACTTAGAACGTTTGACGTTCTACTCTTCATTTATTTACTTTCACTTCCACACGCGAACTTTGTTATTACTAAACGTGTACTGTAAGAAAAAGCGGAGACGTGACAACGCTGTTTTACTGAGCGAACTCTGTCTCTCACTTCTCACGCGTATCATTATGAATGTAACGTAAATAAGAAACGGGATAAATATTATTTCAGTTCCAGAAAACAAGATTATCAAGGCTTATGAAGTAATATATCCTCCTATGTGGCTTAATAGATAAGGCGACAGACTATGTTTTTCAGGGTCCTGTTTTTCGGATCCTGCTTAGTAGGTCTATATTTATTTATTTTGTCATGCACTAATGTAAAAAAAAACCTAGAAAAATAATCAATGGGACTCGAAATCGATAACGGTAATGCATAATTACTTGACGCTGTTCTCATACTGATTGCGCCAAAAAGTCTAGCACTACAAATTCAGTTCGTTATTGCGTGATATCTTTTCGAATAGCAGCTTCATTGATCACTGGAGAACAATCATTTATAAACTTAATGCCATAACTTTGACGCTTTAACATCCTGTATAAAATATGTAAATATGTCTATAATGTTAAAGTTTTATATCATGAACAAAACACAACTAAAACAGTAAACAATATCATCGTTTTATAGCCCAACAAAGGGCATAATAAAGAATGCACTACTTCCACTGTTTTGAAAATATATTTAAACAACGTACTGAAATAATAATGCAGGAAATGCATAATTAATAATCTACCTAACTTAGTATGTAGATGATCAGGCCGTACTTTGGAAAGCTGGTGGGGGCATGCAGGTGAACTTTACGAAGAAAAACAACAAATACCTAATATAAAAACTGAAGGACGAAAGATACGCAATGAAAATGAAATTAAATATCTTGAAACTGTAATAAATATAAGAGAAGCCGTAAAAATGAAATGACATAAAGAATTAATTAAACAAAGCAAGCAATTAGAAAATGAAATTACTTACCGTGTCTAAAGTAGATTAAATAAAATTATAAGATGGTATTTCAGAGTACACTGTTGCATACAGAGGGGGCTGGGAAAAGGATAGCAAAAAAGATTAAAAGGAGTACAAATAGACTACCTACCTAAGAAGTTGCAGGTTATCCATGTTGAAATAAAGAATGTCTATAACGATGTTCAGATAATGGAATGCCAACTATTAGAAAAAAAAATAGGAGACCGTGTATTGCTCAGTAGACACAAGTACAGAAAAATATGCAAAGAAGAAACGTAACAGTGGAACGTACCGAGAAGTTTGGAATGCAGGATAAACTGCAATAAAGCCTCTAGATGAACATGCATTGTACTATCCACATGTTTGGGCCTCGACTATACGACTCAACGATTACGGCAGTCGGCAGCAGCGCCACAGTTCATTCACAGTGCTATCGGATTGGCAAAACACAATAGATGCACCTATACACGTCCTTATAAATCAAGAAGTAGCAAGATCGCCACGGCTGGCCGAGGTCGTTAAGGCGCGAACTAGTGAGCGGGAGGTCTGGGGTTCCAATCCCACCAGGACCGTCCTCCGTGACTGAGGTTTTTTCCAGGTTTTCCTCAGTCCTCATAAATGGTAATGCCGGGGAGGTACCCTAAACTTAGGACTGGAACATTTCCTTCCTTAAAAAAATCCTTTCCCAATTTATCATTTCATCTCATGTATCATCAGTGTCCATCGCCTGTGGTGCCTCAGTAGTAAAAACGGGCGTTAAACACTATTAAAAAAAGAAGAAAAAAACTAGCAAACAAATGAACGCGGAAGAGTAAATAAGGAGAACATTTCTGCTTTTATTAAATCATAACCACATTTTTAAATGAATCTAAAACAACATACAAGAAGAAACAGTCAAAGTTTTGGAAGTACAGTTGCACCATGTGAACCAAAAGCTGTTTAAACTCTACAACATCTTTATCGCATCAAATAGGTAGACATTATTAAAACATTTACTATAAGCGCTATGAATAGGATGCACTTAAGGTGCCCCACAGTATGCAAATACAGACCATCGAACGAGTTCAAGCAAACCCAAATTTTGGGAATATTTATTGTATGCTATTGAAGTTCTTATTTTGGGTCTTTATTGAGATTTTTTCAGGTATCTTATACTTATGTTTGTACATCTTTCGTGGTGCTATAAAGTGTTTTGAGAGATACCACCAGCAGGTGTGTTCATGCAGTGAGATTTGAGTTGCGGACAGCATTAGTACTCCACAATGCTCTTAAAGTCAGTATTTTTATATATTTACTGAATACATAAAATTAATCCACTGATAATAATATCCATTAACTATGTTGCATGAGATGTGGAACATTTGTTTAACAAAGAATATTTTACTATTCTTAATTATCAAATCCGTTTTTTCCCGCTACGTACACTTGTCTTATGATCAGTGTAGCCAACTCTATACTTCCATTATATAATTCTTGAGCATGCGTCACTAACCACTTTTCTGTGTTTACAGTAATTGTAAATTTAACCAACTTAATGTATTCATTCAAGCAATTGTATTTCCGTATTAAGCCAAACAGTCTGAAATCATTTTGTAAATTATGTAACAATATCTGCCTAAGCAATCATAAATCTTAATAAACACGTTGTTCAGAATAATAAGCTTTTTTCTCTGTTTTGTTATTTTCAGTTGGTGTTAGTAAGTCGAACGGTAGTGACTGTAATAGCCGACTTTTTTCTATTTTATTCTCACGGTTTCTAAATAGGTAGATATTCATAATAATATATTTCATACAACTTTTAATATTCTGTTCGCGAATTTGAAATATATATTACTTTTATTCTTATCTATTCATGAAATAACCCTAAAACCGTATTTGGCTCTTCTCTATTGCCATTCGTCTGTTGCAAGTGGCTTGAAAAGGTTAAGTATCTATAATAAAAATATACAATTATTACAGATTTGTTACCCAATTTAGGGAAATTATATTAAAGTTCTTATTTTATTCGTGTAATGTCGTAATAAAAGTCACTCGAAGGTCTGAGCTTTTCAGATAACTACTCACTACGTTTATGGGCAATCTCAGACCCTCTTGTGATATTACTTGTGATAGCTTGTTCATAGTTTCATCAAAGGTGCAACCCATGCGAAAATCTACCAGTAACGTCTCAACTCAAGCATATTGGTCAATTAAACATTTTTTTTTTTCATTCAAAGACTTGTTTCCTTTCTGGTTGTAAGATTTTGTTTGATCAAGTGTGTTTCAAAACTCCATCGTTTTTGTGAGACACTTTGGGTAATGTAAATGACTAATTAAACAGTATCGAAAAAATGAAACAAAAAATAGAAGAAAAATTAGAGGGAGGACGAACAAGCGGAGAAATGAACTATATAGGAAGCTATTCGTTCTCCAAGAATTTGATGCTGGAAGAAATGGAACAATTGTATCACACAGTTGATATTATTTCGATATATTATGATTTTTTATTTAATAGGATCCTTTCTTTATTCGGTGAAGGTATGGATGACCATATATAATTCTAGGAACAACAGAACATTCTACCTAGGGCGCTGCATCCTAAATTGGCTGATAGGCCCGTTAGATAAGACTTAAGATAAATAAAACACTATCTATCGTTCCTATCACATATGCGATCTTCAAGCACACCAACTTCTAAGATCCGGTCTATAGATCAACATTGCAATCGATTAATTACGACAGAAAGAAATGAGAAGAACAAGGAAAAAGATGATCCCGCAAGACTGCTAACCTGGCTTCATAGATACAGTTTACGTAAGGCAGTTTTTGCGATGCGATGAAATTATCTTGAAACGACTATAATTTATAAGCGTGGAGAAGTGATATTCCTGCCACATGCCCGATGTTTTATCAAACACACACGCCAACGGAACAAGCAGTGATGATATCCACGACAAGGTGGAGTTATGCACTCGTCAGAAGACAAAAACAAATGTTTTTATAAGGATGTCGGTCGATGGATAATTAAATCACTTTTTAAAAGATTGTAACAAGGTCTTCAAGTTTGCTTCTTATGGAAGCCTTTACCTCTGCCTGTCATTTTTCCGAGTGTTACAAAAGAGCGAACGTTGTACCTTGATTTATGGTGACTCGAAAGTGGAAAGAAAAAGGGGGCCATGTTGTAGCCATCAGTACAAATTGACAAGACTACACAGGTAACAGTGTGTTCTTAATGATGCGCATAGAATAAGTTTAAACCAGTTGAAGAAAACACCTCATTCTTATTAAGCCTGCGTCTCAAGTAACAGGGTAATGGCGATTTGACCGACTTCACAAGATTCCTGGAAACTGTTACAAACCACTTTTCTAGTGTAGCAAAAGATAAACTGGTATATCAGCATCTGAATAATAGAAAAATCTTTTTCTATTCCATTCATGAATAGGCGTTAGCCTGTTTCCACATTAGGAGAGACCGCCACGAGTGGCCGAGATCGTTAAGGAGCGGCCTCACTAGTGGGAGATCTGGGGTTCCATTCGCACCAGGATATCATCCATGACTGAGGTTTTATCCAGTTTTTTCTCATATATGACAAATGCTGGGAAGGCACCCTAAACTTAGGAGGCCTGAAACGCTTCCTTCCTTAAAATAAGTCCTTTACCAGTTTTATCATTTCATCTCCTGTATCATCAGTGTCCACCGCGTGTGATGCCTCAGTAGTTAAACAGGCGTTAAACACTGTTAAAAAAATCTAGGCAGTGGACCAACGATGCCTTTTCTTTCCTTATGATCTGTAAAGTGTGAACCAACTAACTTTCAAATTATTTATTTTAATTGATAAATAAAATATACAGAAATTCTCTCTGGTATTTACACTTCTTATTATTAAAATGGAAAGTAGAAATTCAACTTGGCCGCTTCGAGTGTTTTTATAAGCAATTTTTACAAGTTATATGATGACCTTTTGGTCATCATATAAAATCTCAGAAAATTCGCTTTCATATCAGACGCTGGGGCAGAAACCTTTCCAAAGTGCAAGCCACTATCACATCGCGCCAGCCCATCTCGCCCTGGACTCCGAAACAGAACCAACGAATTGAAATGATATGACATTGGAGAGCGGAAAATTCGTGGAATTTATAAATCCAAAGCGACTTTCATCGTAATTTATCAAAACCCAGGGTTAGGATAGCCGGACCTGAGAGATTTGAACCCGGGACCTCTCGAGTGTGAATCAAGCGTTACTCCCTGAGGCACTCCGTTCGGATTGAATTAAATTGTGTCTACGTGTTAGTAATAAATTCGTATTTTTAAATGGACAGTACGAACTATTATCCCTACGATATAGGTTAGAAATTGTTTATTAAAAATAACGTTCATTTAAATTTTTATTATTTATTTGGCAATATTCTAGCGTAATCTGTCGTAAATTACATTCATACATGTTTATTTACATTGTTAGACGATCATATTTTCATTACAAGCATTGTGAAAATGGTGTCATAAGGAGTAAATTATTAATTTCGAGAGGACACTTGTAGAGATTTTGGGTAAACCGCACGGGTGGCCGAGGTCGCTAAGACGCGGATTTGTGAGTGGGAGGTCTGGGGTTCGAATCCCATCAGAATCGTCCTCCCTGACTGAGGCTTTTTCCAGGTTTTTCTCACTCATAAATGGCAAATGCCGGGGAGGTACCCTAAACTTAGGCCTGAAACGTTTCCTTCCTTAAAAAATAATTCATTCCCAATATATCATTTCATCTCATGTATCAGTGTCACCACCTGTGATGCCTCAGCTGTAAAAACGGGTGTTTTTACACTAATAAAAAAATTGGGTAATAATCGATTTTTGACTTTATGCATAATATGAAACTACATCATTTGTAGATAATGTCCATAAATAATGTTTGTGTTTTTGCGGCATTTAAATATAGTTAAATGGATATTTAAAAATGGAGGCCTTGCTGCCATACGCCCTTTTGTACTGCTTTCAGATTTTGGATCAAAAAGTAATTTTTGGTTTTATGCATAATATTAAACTATATAGTTTGCAGATTACGGTCATATATAAAGTTTGTTTGGGGAATTTAAGTTGTTTAAGGGCAGTATTAAAAGCAAGGAGGTCAAAATCATATTGTTTACCATTGTAACATTTGGAATTTTCTGTTTACTTTGATACGATTTTCATTACCACTACTATTACTACCACCACTACCACGTACTTTGCGGAACTCAGCCGAGACAGACTTTCCGCATTTTCAGCTTCTTTACTAAAAATGTATGGCTGACGATGCTACAATATCAAGTTCCATGGAAATTCCCACACATCCCCAGTGCCTGTGTTCCGATAAACCCCTAATAGCCTCGCCAAGGTAATCGCACGAAGAGAAGGTTCTTGATATTGTTTTTAGATAGAAAATCCCGATACCGGCGTAATTCCCCCGCAGAAAATTCTACAATGCGCAAGCCATCACCACGTCGCGCCAGCCCACCTCATTCTGGCTCTTTCGATCCTGTAACAGAACCATTGTAAAATTGATGAAAGTGAAGACCATCCCAGAATTCGCATAAGCGACCAGGAGAAAGCATGAAACAAGCAAAGGTGAGGATGGCCGGCCCCAAGGAAAAAGCAGACTGCAAGTGTCCAAGCGTTTCCGCCTAAGCAACCCCGCTCGTGTTAAATCCAATCTGCAGAGACTTTTACCGAGTCGGCAAAGCCATTTAAAGATGTATGTCCTGCATTTGGGCAATGACATGAAAGTTCAACAAAGGCCGTTTTTAAGTATCTGATTTATGCTGCATTTGTGTTAAACTTTTGCTACGATTTCCTTATTATTAGCAACCTGTTTTAGTATTTCTTTCTGTAGAAAAAGTCTCTGTCATACTCCCACAAGACACGCGACACCAGCGCGCATAGTGTGTGGGAGAAATAACTAAAATTAGCTAAAGCAGCACGCAGCACTCCTATGACGAAAGCGCTAATGCCTTTAAACACGCTAAAGAATTTGACATTTCATTTTCGTTTCTTGTAGTTTACGGTTGCATCACATATGTACAATAGGCACGGCTTCGGCATTTCGCTGCATCGAATTCGGAGCGAGCACTTTGCAAAATAGACTGTATTACGTGTATTCTCCTACAGATAGCTCTGCATAAACAAAGAGATGACAATTGAATACCTTTTTAATAAATAAAACATCTATCAGGAATAGTATGACATCAAAGCCCTATTAATAATTATTACAGAATGTAAGCACTCCGAAATATTTATTATTGACGCTAAAGTTTTAAATAAATGGGTTTGTTTGTGGTTGGCGACGATTCTGGCATTGTCCACTCCTGGAATTAAAGCATGTGCATAATGTTCTAGTCGGTCGTGGTGGTGTAGTGGTTACCATACTAGCCTCCTAAACCTAAGATCGCGGGTTCGAACCCGGCCAGGACCGATGGATTTTTTTCGGGGCGTAAAAATCCTAAGTATGGCTTCCTTCGGAAGGGAAGTAAAGCCGTGGGTCCCGTGTCGTACATTTACGGCACGAAAAAGAACCTCAAGCCTGAAAGAGAGGCCTCTGAGCAAAATTTGTCGGCCGTTACACGCCCTGAGTTGAATGGGACGCTGATGACCTGAGCTGTTAAAGAGCGTCCATAAATAAATCATTAAAAAAAAAAATTCATAATGTTCTGGTTGTGCAGCCTACGGCAATAATACAATTTTAAATGTTGGATCAAATTACCGCGAATAATTGTGACCAAATAACCTTCGAAGTTCCAAATTCATACTTGTTTCTACTAGAAAATCTTAATTACTGAACAACTGAAAAGTTGTTCCACAGATAGTAATTCTAACACTAAAACTCCAATAAAATCGTTATTGTTATAATTTCAGGCTATGCTAGGTTGTTTTTGTGTGGCAAAAATACTACAAAAAATGAACGCAGATAAAATAGCAACTCGAGGTGGTACAGTCTTGTACGAATTAATGTGAACAAGCAGGTAAATTTCTTTTTATAAGTTATTTACTGCTAATAACTTTTTCCCTCCAATTCTACACAACATTATTGATACTTATTGTTGAGATTGTTAATTTAATTATTGCTTTCTTTGGTTGTACTAGAAGTTAAGCAACTAGCTGTTTTAATACTTTATTTAGCAAGCATATTTTTATTCATAAGGGACATCATACCTAAGAAGAGAAGTAAGGCCATAACTCTCCATGGATTTAGTAATATGACTCAGAAACAGATAGTAGCTGAATGTGACTAAATTTGGGTGATGTTAATAATATAATTAAAAGGAAAATGAAATTGGGTAAATTTCTCCTCGAAGGAAAGAACGGTGTGCAAAAGGAAAAACGTTCACAAAAATGTTTTGGGATTGCTTTGCATTCATAGGCGCGAAATGTTTGATGGAAAGATGAACAGCTAACAAATACATCCCAATTTTAGAGAAAAGAGCCGCCCCAGAACTTAAGAGAAGAAGAACTCAACGTTGAAAATGGTTTTTATTGTTTGGATTGGCCTGGAAATTCACCGGATCCCTACCATATAAAGAATCTTTGAGCGATAGTCAAGCAATGGACTGCACCACTAAAGAAAAGATGATTTATGCTGCTGTGATTTCATCACCCAGAAATAAGTGAAGTATGTAAGAAGCTCTGACTCTATGCCCAGACGAGTGAAAATAATAATTAAGACCAAGGGTGGGCACAATAAGTACTAAAACGCTATTTAGTAAAAAGTAATATTGAAATTTTGTGAAATAATTGAAAATAAAATAATAATAATAATAATAATAATAATAATAATAATAATATCTTTGTTCACATTAATTTGCTCAGGGGTGTATTTGTGCAGTGAAGTTTGCTCTCGGCATATTTTATATAGTAATTTTACAGAACATCAGTTGTACCTCTTTCTTCTCTTCTTTTCCCACTTCATTATCGAGTAACGGTTATCACATGGTAAAGCTGCTGTATATCTCGGTAAAGTCAATAAACGCCTTTTAGAGTATTACTTTATAATTTTCACATACCTCAACTTCTTCCTATAAAATCATACAAATAATGACTAACCTTAATTCACTGAAACGAAAGTTCGTAGCCCTTGGGTTTCTTAACCGAAAGTGCTTAAAAACGTTAATCTATTCAGTCCCAAAGTTTGTCGGTCTAATTTTGGAACACTTTGCATAAAGGCGATGTGTTAATACAGTTTTAGATGTTTGTACCCACTAGTCCTTAAGTAATTAACAGATGTACACAAATCTAAGGAGGACAAGTACATTTATGACGATTTGGGCTAATGGGGTAAATAACAATCTTTACTTTGCCCACTGAAGCTAATTTTACCTAATTCTGAGATTGGTACACAGAAAAAAAAAAGTAGTTTTGAGGCATCACAGGCGGTGGACACTGATGATGCATGAAATGAAATGATATATTGGGAAAGGAGTATTTTTTTAAAGGAAGGAAACATTCCAGGACTAGGTTTAAGGTACCTTCCCGGCATTTGCCAGTTCTGAGGACTGAGGAAAACCTGGAAAAAACCTCAGTCAGGGAGGACGAACCCCAGACCTCCCGCTCACGAGTCCGCGTTTTAACGACCTTTGCAACCCGTGGCTGTTGAAGCAGATTGATGAACTGCTTCTCTGCCCCCATCGACATTTTATGTCCTGGTCAGCCAGTTATCCCAAATGGAATTCTATTACAAGCAATAATCTTTCTATTACAAATAATACAATAACATCTGTTTATACAGGTTCTTTGACTATCCAACAATATTTGTACAAAATACAATTTTTGAATAGCTTTTCAAACAAAAATTACTGACATATTTTCAAAAAAAAAAAAAAAAAAAAGATCTATTAATTTGGCACCTGACACGAGTGCTATTTATTAAAGAAACCGAAATAAATGTTGAATGAGTAGATAGATTCTATAACCATACCCCAGAGTTAAGTTGAAGTTTTCTTCTCCCTAATAATAAAAAAAAAGTTTGGAAATTCATAATTATTGACGCAGTTCTCTCTTTTTTCAATATATTCATTAATATTTAAGTTAAAATAAAATTTACAAAAACAGTTTTGTCTTAGCTATATATTTTAACATTTAATATGCCATAAAATATAAACATATTATTTTTATGTGCTTTTGTTTAAAAACCTAGCTCGATAGAGTAAAATTGAAAACATATTTGAATTCAGGGCATTCATATCTAGGTGGGGGAAAAAAAGTTTGAAGACCAGTGATAATGGTTATTAAACTAAACATTGTCGGTCCTGGTGGTGTAATAGTAACCATACTTGCCTCCTAAACCCAAGATCGCGGGTTCAAACCCGGCCAGTATCGATAGATTTTTTTCGGGCGTAAACTCCTAAGTATGGCTTCCTTCGGAAGGGAAGTTAAAACCGTGGGTCCCGTGTCGCACATTTACGGCACGATAAAGAACTCAAGCCTGAAAAAAAGGACTTCTGAGCAAAATTTGTCCACCGTTTCACACCCTGAATTGAATGGGACGCTGATGACCTGAAATGTTAAAGAGTGTCCATAAACAAACCAAATAAATAATAAATAATAAAATAAACTATACATTGCAGTATCTTTAAGGCGTTATTTTCTTATTTCTTTAGACAACTTTTGCATACCGTAAGCAGCTTATATTTTAGCGGCGTGTAGTCTCAGCTCCGCCCACATGTTCTGCTCCTCCGTTTCATGACTCAGGGCCTCTCAGCCGCACTGCTACGTTATGCGCTTCCACGTTGCTGTTGTAAGCTAAGCTTAAATACGTGCGTACTCTCTTCTCTTAACGGAAAGGGAGGGAAACAAAGCTGTGCTTTTTAGCTCTGGAGATGCTAATCTAATCACCTGTCCACCTTTCCCAAAGTAGTTCGAAAAAGGATAACTGAATTATACCTGTAACTGGGAGGAAAGGCTTCATCGATAATTCCGAATTCGTTCTGGTTGAGTTCCACAATGGTTGTCAAGACGGAACATCAGAACACAAAGGATGGGGAAAATAGAAAGAGAGAGACAAACAAGAGCAAAAAGGAGAGGAAAGAATCATAAAGAGAGTAGGCTTATATTTTATCTAATCTAACAGCAAAGTTGAGGGTTAAAGCTGCAATAGTACACCATAGTTCAAATGTCATAAAATGAAATAATACACATTATTATTATTATTATTATTATTATTATTATTATCATCATCATCATCATCTATTTTTGTTTTATTTATTTATCTATCAGAAGATGTAAGATCTGCTACAAAATAATAAGACTACTATTCTCCTTGATCTACTAGTTAGCGTTGCGGAGGCTCGGGTTCGATTCTCGGCGTCTATTTATGAATTTTTCTAAGTTAGTGAGATCTGGAACGGGGTCTACCAAGCCTCGTGAGGATAGCTGGGAAGCTACCTGGTGGAGAGTTGGAGTTCTTCGATCTATTCAGCCGCGTGAAGATAAATTTGATAAGCTTAAATGACTGTTAAGAAATAAAGAAGTTATAGTAAGAAAGGTTTTTGAAGATCAAACAGTTATCTAAATTAGGGGAGGTTTTATAGAAGGTAATAATGAAATGGATATGGTCAATGGAGAGAAGTAAGAAATTAAATTAAAATATCTAAAATGTATTTATTTGGTTGGGTAATGCGATGTTATGTTTAGATTTGTTGTATTTTGAGGTAATATTTGGGGAAATACTCCGTCTAGCTAGTGGTTAGCGTTGCTGGCTGTTGGAAGGGAGGCCCGAGTTCCATTCTTAGAAATTTTTCTAAGTCAGAAAAGTCTGGAACGGGGCTCAACCAGTCTCGTGAAGACAACTGGGAAGCTGCCTCATGGAGAAGTGACGTTCTTTGATAACGCAAAGCCGGTGGGGTGCTGATGTGCTGATCATATGGCCCCATGCAATACTGTCCTCTATCAATGTAGCGTCAAATGAGAAGACAATTTGGGGAGATTCGTCTCAAATGAGGAATTTAAGGAATTATTTTAATAGTGTTAAAATAAGCGGTTGTGTATGATTAACAAATAAGCATTTTAATTTTTTTTGTATTCATATAAGATGTTTAAGGTTATACAGCATGATCCATTTGGATATGGATAATATAAAATATTATTATAAAACCTGGGTTTACCTGAAACCCAAAATTTAAAAATCGCTCAAGCGGCACCAATATTTGTTTCTTCACAGCAAACAATTAGAAATAGGGTATACTTGAAAAACGAAATTTAAAACGCTCTCTCGTGTTTAAGTTTCTCTATATTGTTTTAAAATAAAGGGACAAATTCATTCAGCGTATAAACTGTATTTATACCGATGCATATGTTTTATATTTAACAAAAGCACCGTCGCGAAGGTAGAAAATGTGAAATATTAATCTAATGCGTGTTTGAGAATTATATTTGAATGTAAGAACGTTCTGTAATAATCTTCAGAAAACGTATGCATTACATGTTTTAATACAATAACATTTAAATTAAAATTCAAAGCCAATGAAAATCGACGAATCTTTCGATTTTTATTGTTGATTGTGTATATTTGCTTAGTACATTGTAATTGTTTTAAATAATAATGTGTTTTTGTTTTATTGGAACATATGAACTTCTTAAATGCACATTGTAACTGGAAACTTTCTTTTATTTCTCTCTAATGTAGTGAATGTAAAGATGATATCAAGGGTTCAGATCATAAATATGGTTACATTTAACAAATTATTAAAAATACCCATTAGTATATTTAATTAATAGTATATAGTATAGTATATAGTATAGTATAATAGTATATTAATAGTATACCATTAAAATTTTTAGTTTAATCTCAATAATAATACTAAATATAAAAAGTGTGGTTTCTCTAAATTGTAGAGAATTCTAATTTTGTTCCCCTAATACCACATAGTAATGCTATAAGGTATTTCATTTCATAAATTAATAAGGCATTAATTTGGATTTTATATTCTTTTTTAAAGTTACTCTATTAGGTGAGGAATTCACTTAGTTTGCGCAGCTCCTCCATGATGAACTTTTGTCATACTAAACATGCTGTCTCATGGTACAACATTTTGAACAGTATATTATTAATGAAATGAACGATAGATCTTGTCGCATAGATATTCCGTAAGAGCAGATGTAAATATTTCCCTATTACACAAGGTAACAAATTAATTTTTTTCTGCACCCTGAATGAAATAAAGTGTCCTTTACTAATTTCAGTGATAGAAGTTCAGAACAAGTTTCTTAAGTGATGTGTTATATCATATTTCAACAAGTTGTACATCTCAAATAACAGAGGAGCATGCTGTAACCTTTTCTCTTACATTTGAAAGAACACCTTGATGATCTCTCTGCTTACCGAAATAGCTCTGTCCCATCAACCTTGATAACGTTCTTCCATCATTCTCATGTCTTGATGGTACCGCTCGCCCCATTCGTCACTAACGGCACCCGGGAAGAAATCCAGGTCTGCACGAAGGAAGTACAGCTTCAGTGACATGCAATAAACAAGGCTGTTGAAACTTTTTAGGAGTGTCATTCACAAATTCCACATAGTTGGGGTTGCTTCATACTGTTGCAAAAGGTTTCCATGCTGCTAATTCCAGTGCAGTCATTCGTGTTTACATTTTTTTGTCTTTGAACTGTTCCCTTAATTCTGCTCCTATTTTTTTAAATAGTGTTTAACCCCCGTTTTAACTACTGAGGCACCACGGGCGGTAGACACTGATGTTATATGAGATAAAATGATAAATTGGGATAGGTTTTTTTTTTTAAGGAAGGAAACGTTCCAGGCCTAAGTTTAGGGTACCTCCCCGGCATTTGCCATTTATGAGGACTAAGAAAAGTCTGGAAAAGAAACCTCAGTCAGGGAGGACGGTCCTGGTTGGAATGGAACCCCAGACCTCCCGCTCATGATCCTCTCTTTAACGACCTCGGCCACCCGTGGCGGTTACTGTCCTATGAAAGCCCACTCTGTGGCTTTAGCGTCACTTATCTGGGGAAATGTAGTCTAACGTCTTGTTCAGAGCTTTAGCAAATGCCCGTTACAAGCCAGCAGGCAGTATCACTTTCATGGGTTCGGTTAGAGGTGGGGCTGGTATATAACCCTCACGTTTTGTTCAGTCTCTCTTTATGAAGTGTTTTGCAATGTCGCCATGTCCCACAATCAAACAAACAAAGCAGCTGTGTTTTGTACGACCTCCCTGTAGGCCAAGAAGTAAACGTACAAATGACGTTTATTACAATTCTGGTATCTATTAATATTATTTCACAGCCAGCAACTTAATAATAAACCTCACTTACCGAGCAGATTCGTGACGTCTGGGATTCAATTCCGCCAGAACCGCCCTCTCTGACTGAAGATTTTTCCAGATTTTCCTCATTACTCATAAATGGAAACTGGAAGGTACACTAAACTTAGGTTTGGAACGTTTCTTTCTTTAATAAAATCCCTCTCCCAGTTTATCATTTCATCTCTTGCATGTATCATCAGTGTCCACCGCTTGTGATGCCTCATTTGACCCGCAAACAGCTTGAACTTACGTGTATCTCAGGAATGGTATGTGATTGAGTTAACATGAGGAACAATTCTGTAACTAGCATGCTGAAATTAGTAAAGAACACATATTTGCCATGAGGATATAAAATGACTGTTCTCTAATATTATCGAATTTTAAACATTTGAGAGAAAATTGGGAACACGCTATATCCAGGTGCATTCGTCATGTATTTGGATAGTTTTTGCTTTTTAATGTAAACGTTTATAAGAGCAAGTATATCCTCCAAAAGAAGTGTTTAAAATGTTAATTTTGGAGCATATTTCATAATCGAAGAGAAATGTGTATAATAAAAATATGTTATGTGGGTGACTGAAGAAAAGCGCTTAGGATGTTGGTATAATTCGCTGTATACATGGCTTCCAATTTAAGTATCTGTCAAACGGTAGCCCACCTTATAGCAGTTGTTATGAATAGTTAAATGTGGACATGAGGACGGGTATAGTTTTTCATATCGGGGATGGCTTCATTTTCATACGCCATTATCAGACTGACGATTTACTAATAATAACCGTTAGGTGCTAGGTGCTAGGAAATATGCAGACAAATTTAAGCTTGTTTCAAAGGGACCATTAACTCCGTTAATTCCTATTCTTTTAACATTGACCAAGTGAAGAACACGGTGAATCCCAAAACGAGAAACTGTTTATATTTTGAGATACTTAGCCGTGACCCAAGTCAGATACTGTGAACAGCTACAACCTACAGCCGATATTCAGGTAAATTAAGAATAATAATCTATCAATTCTGCTCTAAATATGTTACAAAATACACTATTGCTTACTGAGGCAGTATTCAGGATAAGCATTATTACTGAAATTGTTTACTTACCAAGAATCATATAGTTACATAATTAACCCGTAGAAAAAAAAAATTGCCCCATTTGACGTTATTTGAAACTTAAAGTTTAGAGGCAAGATTACTATAATTTTGTGCATTTAACGTCTCTAACTCTTCTAATGGTTCTTGGAAGGCATTTTTCGTATAGCACAAACAGTAAAATGATATAAGAATACAGAAAATTCATTAAATGCTAAGACATTGCTTAAAAATTAGTATAAATTATAAACGTTAATACGATTGCAATAAATACGAATTAATTGAGACTCAATCGCATATGCTATTTTTGTGTAAATCAGCAATTTTCCAACTATGGTCCGTGAGTCACAACTGGTCTTCCAGGTCTGTCTTTGTGATGCTCTAGTAACTAGTTTGAATAGTCCGAGAAATACCCGGGGGGGGGGGGGACCTTTAAGAAAATGGATTTCCGCTGCAAACTTTTCTTCTGTTGTACATATTTATAAAGTATGCATCTCTCTACTTAATCTCAGTAATATACATCCAAACATTAAATAAAGTTACAAGGGTATTTTTTTTTTCGATTTATAACTTAAATAGTAAAACTCACTTCCGAAAATATAAATTACCTACAGATTTACCTACCTATAAAATAGCCTCCGTATCCTTCGATTATTGAAAAAATTTTGCATTTTCTTCTAACTAGAGGAATATGAAACTTCACTATGTGCATACCATAATTAAACTTATCTAGAATGACAGTCTCTTCTCCTTTTTATATGTATAAATCAAACAATAGTCGGGTGAAACAAAATTCCTAATCAATTCATTAACCTAGACCTAACCTCGAGAGAATCCTAGAAACCGGAGGACCCAGTATTTACTGGTGTTCGCTACGGCCTGACGGCCTCCGCTCGTCAACTTTTCGTAAGTGCAAACTAAATAAATTCGTAATAAGTTCACACACACACACACACACACACACACAAATACTAAGTTAGACATAATTTCGATTGAATGTTAGAACCCGGATGACCCAATAATTTATTATTTTTGTAATATCCACACCTACTCTTCTGTCATATAACGTAAATTTACAACTGGCTCACATACACAAAAAGGAAGTTAGAAACTAGAATGCATATATTTATGTTTCAATAAAAATATAAGAGGTTGCATAACCTTCTTTTCTTTTTATAGACATAACAAATGTAAGTTAGATTTGTGTGTGCAGTGTTAATAAAACGTATGTACACTTTTAAAATATTATTATTAGCAAAATATGTGTTACAAATGCTCTGCTGCGCAAATTAAATTCAAAATCTCAAGTACAATTTTATTTTTAATTTACGAAATACACTCCTAAGTTCATTTGTTTTAAAATAATACACTTGTAATACGGTATAACTTTTAATTGATAGGCTAACAGTTTGCTTTGTTTCATTACAACAAAAAAGACAATTTTATTCCTAACGTGATATGTCAAAGGCTTCTGTTCCAAAATTTCATTACTCTAAAGATATAATGCTTGAAGGCTGACTGGCTTATCGAGTACAGTATTATTTCACGCTCCCGATGAACAATAAGAATAGTTTGGAGAAAAAAAAATCAGCATGGCCACCGTCTTTGAGCACTGTGCGTCACTATACAAACAAAGGAGTCGGCAAAGAAAGCACCTCCCCAGTGATATATCTTTTATCAAGATCATCACAAAATCATTTATCACCGGCGCGTTTGAATCCCCTTTCACAATGCCGCAATACAGAACTGACAGAGCGTTAAACCTGGGCGTTTTGTTTACCACTCCTTATTCTAAACGATCCTGTGGAGTTAATGTTTACACGTCACAACAAGCGGTACTCCTTTGGAGTACACGTGCCTTTCATATGCTTTGCTTGCTCTTTAAGTTGTCTCGTGTATTACTGCTTACTTGCAAAATAACACACACACACACATACATATACACATTTTTAAGACCAATGTAACAAAAGAAAACATATTTATTTATTTATTTATGTATATGTACTTTTCAGTCTGGAGAAGTTTCACGGCATTACTTTAGGTGTTTTGTAAGAAAATTTTAATGTTGATTATCTTGTATATGCTATCTATTAGTACTGATTTTTTTAATGATTTATTTATGGACGCTCTTTAACAGCTCAGGTCATCAGCGTCCCATTCAACTCAGGGCGTGAAACGGCCGATAAATTTTGCTCAGAGGCCTCTCTTTCAGGCTTGAGGTTCTTTTTCGTGCCGTAAATGTACGACACGGGACTCACGGCTTTACTTCCCTTCCGAAGGAAGTCATACTTAAGATTTTTATTGTTAGTATTGATACTTTTGCGGAAATTTAATTGAGCTTAGCGCATGAGTGTCGTTAGTTTAAAAACAAAATTAAGTTACTTCAGGAAAACTATCAGCTTTTGTCATCTTGTTCTTCAATTTTATGATAAATAACTAAACATTTGAGGTTATTATAATAAGTCCGAGGAAAAAAATGGAACATTTGAAGTTATAACAATAAAATCCCCTAGAAATAAAAATAACTGATTTTTTATGTTATAATAACAGTTTGTGAACGCTTTTATAATTATACACATGTCCACAACTAAGATGTTTCAATTTTATTGTAAATTACTTTTACTTTAGCAGCTAATCATGCATATATTGCAACTAATTACTGTTCCATGCTGAAATTGGGAATTTGATCATATCAAACTGTTTTCGATCCTTCCGAACACATTTACTTGAGTATTCCACACATGTGTTAGAGACGTTTTAAATCATTCTACATAAATATCAGACTCTCCTTTTTGTTATGTCTATTTTGCACCAGTTCCATTGTATTCATAAATATGGGTAGCCTATTTTTTATATTTCTAAGGTAATTATCTAGTTAAGATACGGTTTCCTGATACATGTCTTCATTCTTTTTTACATGGTCCGTTTTAATACGCCAGCAGAATCATTAACATATTTTGGGGCTTTTCTTTGCTTTATGAGGAATTTTAGATGGTTTTCTTTTATTTTACCATACCTGATATAAAAAGTACATTATTTTATGTATTATAGTGTATTTTAACAAAGTATTGTAAATCTCTTGTATGACATTTATCCGTGAACATAACCTAATTTAAATTGTCCTAACTTAACCTAATCTAATCAATAAAAACTACACTTGAGGATTTCTACCGTTTTTTACCTTTTGGAATAATGTTTAACGTCCATTTTTACTTCTGAGGCATCACAGGTGGTGGACACTGATGATACATGAGATGAAATGATAAACTAGGAAAGGATTATTTTTAAAGGAAGGAAGCGTCCCAGACCTAATATTAGGGTACTTCCCTGCCAATTGCCATTTATGAGGACAGAAGAAAACCTTGAAAAAATTTCAGTCAGGGAGGAAGGTCCTGGTGGGATTCGAACCCCAGACTTCCCGCTCACGAATCCGCGCCTCAATGACCTCAATAAAGCTGCCTACAGATATAGGAAATGCAACTAACCTTTGCTGATTCAGTAAGAATTATCCACATTTAAAATTTCACCAAGTTTTTCCGTCTAAAGAATAGTTAACAGACGGAAATATCTCTCATCAATTTCTGAAGCGAAGTTCATATAGCGATAGTTAAGATTTTTTATGATCAAATTTGAATTTTAGATGTCAATTCAGTGGAGGTAATCGGAAGTTGGATATTTATAAAGATAATGGTTGTTTTATATTTAAGCTTTTCTGAGCAACATTGGAAATTGCTTAAGATATGTGATAACATCTTGGTTTATTACGATAATAGATTGCAAGTATTTACCCCGAAATTACAGGAACGTTCATCCTAATGTAGGGTTGCCATAATGAAGAAAAAAAAAACTCAGAACATGATTGACACAGACGGATCAATCCAACTGCCCTCTCCTCACCCCCTCCCCCCCAAAAAAACTAATTTTGAAAAAAGTACACATTATTTAATACGGATATTAAATGTATGCTATTCCCACTATAAAATCACAATATGGACAGCATACATTTTAACATAATTACTATCCATCGTTCTATTTGGCATTATTATTATTTATTTTACCATCTGTCAATTCATTCATTTGTATCAACATCGCAATACCACGTATATTTCACAGAAATGTGAACAGAAGAAAGGAACTGTTTCGGGACTACTTTGTGGAACATTTTCCAAATTATATTATCTCGAATTTGTACGAGGCTGAATAAAAAAGTATCCTTAATTTAGCAATCAAAATTCGGAATAATGAAGTACCACACATATAGAGGGTGCCAAAAAAATGTATACACACTTCAAGCAAAGAAAAAAAACTGTATTAACATAACAAAACTGAATTCACACAACCAGAAAATGATGATCACTAATCATCTTACACTTTTACAGTTACAACAGTTGCTCAAAATGCCCATCATCGGCGTCGATACACTTCTGAGTACGTTGAACTACTGATTGAGCAACGTTTGCGAAAGTGTCCTCAGCGATTGCAGCACATGCAGTTTCAATTTCTTCCCGAAGTGCTGCCCTTGTGAACATCGCATATGATATCATGAGTCTCAAATTTGTCTGGAATGCGTGCAATTGTTACTCGCGTTGGCGGTTCTGCTCTGTACACACGTCTCCATTGCCTTTGAACTTCAAAATTGCATTCCGCTGTTCAAACGACAATCTTGGCTTCATTTGTTCATTGTTGATTTACCTGTCACGTAGCAACGCTATCATAAAGTGTGTGAGTCACATCTGTTTACAGAACATCATACTACACATTAAGGTTGTTTTTCGGTTCAACTTTGCAATATATTAAATAGATATCTACTGGGAAAGTGTGCATGCATTTTTTTGGCATCCTCGGTATAAATAAAGGGTATTTATGCCCTTCTGCTGTAGAAACAGACGCACGTGGCATCTTGGGAAATGTGACATCAGAGACCATAACGAGATGGCAGCCCCTACGAAAACACGCATGGGCGAGGAGCAGCGAGCAGTTTTTTTTTCTGGGGAGGGGGTATAGTGAGGGATAGAAGCAAACACATTCACCGAAGAATGAAGAGGCAATACACAATATAGGTATGTGGAGATTCTCTGTGTCACTTCAGTTCGCTCTGGTCGACCGCATACTGCGATTACGTCAGACACTATCGCTGGAGTAGAGCAAGTGAGAGACAATCGGCGGGTAACAATCGTTGAGGTGGCTTTGAAGATCAGTAATGCTTCGGCGCACCACATTGTCCACGACATGCTGCAATACCGCAAAGTTTCCGCTAGGTGGGTACCAAAACAACTCACCTCTGAAATGAAAGAACGCTATGTTTGTGAAACACTGCTATGACGTCATGAAGACGAGTGAGATGGTTTCCGAAACCGTATAGTCACTGGTGATGAATGCTGGGTCTACTATTTCCAGCCAAAGACCAATCAAGACAGCAAAGAGATGCGGCATATCATCGCCAAAACCGAAAAACGTTCCTACAGCTGTCTCACATTCTTCTGGGACTCTCGTGAAACATAACATGCTCAGAGGACGCCATGTTAACAGCGAGTCATATTGTGATCTGCTTAAGATCTGTGAAACCTGCAATCAGGTCGAAACGTCGAGGTTTGCTCACAACTAATGCACCCTTTCAGCATGATAATGCAAGACTTCACACAGCTCATGCAAGGGCACCAACTTTTGAGATCTTAATTATGAGTATATATCAACCACATGATATGCTTATTCACCGGTCCTATTATGACTTTGGACCACTCAAAGAGGCATTAGGCGGCAAGAAGTTCCGCACTGACGACGAGGTGAAAGACACAGTGCTTGGGGTGGTTATGTAGTCTGTCACAAGATTTTTTTTTTCAAGTAGAATCCAAGCATTAGTGGAAGGCTAGAATGCCTGCTTTGGACATGATGGAGACTATGCTGAAAAATGAAGTGTTTTCAAATTAAATGTGTATATTTTATGAATAAAAAGTTATTTTGGTTACATTTTGACTCAGCCTTGTAGAATTGCATTTATTTATTTACTATAGCAAGAATGAAGGCCATGGAGCCATCTCTTCCACTCTACCAGGCGAAAAAATCAGCAAAAATAGAGAGTACAATATATACAGTTAATAAAATAAAGAAAATCATCCAAATTAAATATATACCTACTGCATGTAAATATTCCAAGTTTTAATACAGTTAGAAAGTTGATAATGATAATATTAGAATTCCATTTGTTCTTCAATAACTTTTCTCGAGAACAAGGAAGGAGCAAGGAGGAGGGGGAGAAAAAAAGGAGCAAAAAGAAGAAGAACCGAAAGACTAACTGTTGTGGTCCCTAGAGTTGAGGAGATGACAATTTAATCTACGTTTACATTGATTTATTGTCCGACAATCTCTGACTTCAGGAGGAAGGGAGTTCCATATTCTGGGAACTGACAAGCTGAAAGAGGTTGAGTAGAAATGTGTTCAGTGACAAGGGATAGACAGTAAAGTCATATTCCGAGTTCGAGGTTGGGGCAGATAAATGAAGCGAGAGGCGACATACTGAGGGGTGGAAGTACGGAGAATTTTGAAAAGGAGCGTAAGGGAATGGAAATCCCTCCGTTCTTTTAGAGGTAGCCTTGACAGTCGATTGCGTGAGTTAAATGATAATTTGTTCCATTTTTATGCCCACTGAGCATTCATAAGAGGAAATACTTTTTCAACATTGGCATTGTGTACAGTACAGAGAAATAGAACTGTAGTACCTTTAACAATTCTGAATGCCTCTCCACATGAGCACAAATATTGAAGAAATTTACCGAGGTTTTGCATAAAAACGTATATTTAAATCCTTCTGTTTTGTTGTCCAAAAGGAGAGATTTCAAAGGACCCCCCTGGTCGAAGAGAAGGCTTTTATAGCGCTTACAAGTTATCTTTCTTCATTTTAGAGTAATGTCAACATTATCCCATACAGGTAGTTCACAGCAGTATACAGTTAAAATGTTAAAGCTCAAAAAGAGGTTCGTTCCATTTAAAGAAATATCTGATAAAACAAGATGACCTCGTTCTATTCATACTATGTCATTTCAGACATTCCCTTAGAAATAAGGAACATGCGTTCTAAAAGTACTTACGCGTGAAATTTCTTTCCCACTGCTTTCAAAACTGTGGACATTTATCTTTTAGATCCAGACTTTCTTCATGCGCTTTAATCGCCGACATCCATCAGTATATCGTCTCTCGCTTTGTATACCTGTCCCAACCTCAAATCCAGAACATACTGTCTATCCCTCTTCACCAAACCCATTTCTATTCATTTTCATTCAGCGTGTCAATTCCCAGAATCTGGAACTCCCTTCCTCCTGAAGTCACAGCTTATTGGACAATAAAGCAGTTTAAACGTAGATTATATTCATCCCAACTCTAGTCGGTCCTGGTGATGTGGTAGTAACCATACTTGCCTCCAAACCAAAGAATGCGACCGGGATCGATGGATTTTTTCAGGCGTAAAAATCCTAAGTATGGCTCTCTTCTCTCTTGTCGTAGATTTACGGCATGTAAAATAACCGAAAGTCTGAAAGAAGAGGTCTCTGAGCAAAATTTATCAGCCATTTCACCCTTGAATTGAATGGGACGTTAAAGAGTGTTCGTAAATAAACCAAATAAAAAAAAAAAAAAAAAGCATCTGAACTCTAAGAGCCATAACAATTAGTCTCTCGTTTCTTCTTCTTTTTTTCCCCTCCATTTCTTCTTATCCTTCTCCTTCCTCTCGCATTCACTCGAGGAAAATTATTGAAGAACAAGTGGAATTCTAACACTATCTTTATCAACGTTCTAATTACATCAGAAATATAATATTTACATGCAGTATATTATTTAATTTGGATTTTTTTCTATATTTTATGTAACTGTGTGTGTTGCGCTCTGTATTTTTGGCTTGGCATGTGACAATTCTATGTTAAAAACACATGGTATCCTGCAAACGTCATCCAAGTGCCAAAAACCTCGATTAAGTCTCTTCTGAAATGGAACAATGTGTAATTTACTGCAGTTCCTATACTGTCTATTCATATCAAGAGATAACCATGCACAAAGAAAGCATAATGACGTCACTTCTATTCTGGTGACATTTCCATATTTCACTTCTTCACATTGCCTACGAAAGTGATCCGTAGAGCTTTCATCTTCTGCTTTTCTTCTTTTATTTCACTGCATGCCTTTTTTTAATGTTTTTTTTTTTTTCCTCTTATTTTGACAGATAGGCTTCCAGTGTGGAGTCTTCCTTGGTTTTCCCTCCAGCTCCGCCATATTTCAAAGGAAAGAAACGAAAAGAAAAGAAAGCAAAAAAGGTAGAACATAAGAAGGAAAAAAAAAAAAAAGAAATGAAGAAGGAAAAGTATCTTTCCTGCAGCACATAAATTGCTTTTGCTTCTAGTTAATAGTTGGAGTTCGCCGCGCATATTACGGGGAGGTGCCCCCTCTATCATCTCCCACCCCGTCTGTCCGTCTGTCCGTTAACAGCCACATCCCATTCCAGTTGGGCTCCGCTATGTACAAGCAATAACAACATCCGACCTCTCCCCCACCCCGTCTTCTACCTTAATAATCTTTCCAGCTTTAAGACTCCTCCTCAATCTTCATAAAAATATGGCTACCTTTTACAAAATGAAGCTACAACTGACTCCCGAAAAATTCTTGAGTGGTCCCGCTTTGGGATTTTGATTGGATATCGAGTCGGTATGTCGTAAAATGTTCTTGCGGTGAAATAACGAGACTCCAGAACAAAAAGGTGTTTCCTCGTTCCCAGAAAAGCGTATAATATTTGTATGATTAATAGCTAAAATAGTGACATGCATTTCCCTGACCACAAATGAGCGGTGGCATACTAGCAATTATTTAATGACGATGATAATAACATGCTTACACAAAGTGCTGCAGTTATTTGCGTAAGATTTGTCCTAGGATTTCTTGCTCGGTAACAACAAAGATTACATAAGTTTACGCTTAATCACTTCAATATTCTCACACCTTTGCACAAAACCGTCACGAGAGGCGGAGGTCGTTTAAGGCGCTGACTCGTGAGCCAGAGGTTTGGGGTTTAATTCCCACCAATAACTTCCTCCCTGACTGAGGTTTTTTCCAGGTTTTCCTCAGTCCTCAAAATGGCAAATGCCGGGAAGGTACCGTAAACTGAGGCCAGCAACGCTTCCTCCCTTTAAAAAAATATTCTTTCCCAATCTTCATTAGTATCCGCTGCCTGTGATGTCTCAGTATTTAGGGTATGAAATGGCTTTTGCGTCAAAAATTCGATGTTTGGATTATTGCCTTATATGAAAGTATGAAGTTTTTTCTTCATTGTATGTCGGTTTGGTGGTGTAGTATAGTGGTAACTATGCCGATGGATTTTTTCGGGAGTATAAATCCTAAGTATGGCTTCCTTCGGAAGAGAAGTAAAATCTTGAGTCCGTGTCGTTCATTTGCGGCACGATAAAGAACCTCAAGCCTGAAAGAAGAGGCTTCTGAGTAAAATTTGTCGGTCGTTCACGCCCTGATTTGAATGGGACTCTGATGACTTGAAATGTTAAAGAGCTTCCATAAATAAATCAAATAAACAAACAATTTTCATTGTGTCTTTGAAATATTTCAACATCTATTCCAGAGGTATGTTAATTGTTAAAATGCTGTGGCCACCTACAATGAACGAAAGTAATATTATGTGAAGTACTGTAGTTGTTATATTTAACTGATAACTCAAACACTGTTGATGCAATAGCGAATAGATGAAGAGAGTTTCAGGAGTGCAAAAACCGTCACGGGAGGCCGAGGTCGTTAAGGCGCGGATTCGTGAGCGGGAGGTCTGGGGTTCGAATCCCGCCAGGACCGTCCTCCCCGATTGAGGTTTTTTTTCCAGGTTTTGCTCATTCCTCATAAATGACGAATGCAAGGAAGGTGCCCTAAACTTAGGCCTGGAACATTTCCTTCCTTAAAAAAAATCCTTTCCCAATTTATAATTTCATCTCATGTATCATCAGTTTTCACCGCCTGTGGTGCCTCAGTAGTAAAAACGGGCGTTAAACACCATTCAAAAAAAAAAAAAAAGAGTGCAAAAACAAGCCCAATAAACTGATAAATCAAGATAAGTCATCCAAAACAGGTGCCTAAAGGAAATTATTGCCAGAAAATGAAGAGGGTTCTTTGACCCATGCTATACTGATGTTTCAACTTTGGAGCTCATTTTCCGTTAAGTTTAATTTTTAACATTTTCTCAGTTGTTAATTCATATTTTCAAATAAAACTTTCAAGAGTCGCTCGTGGATGTGTTTTACATACACTAAAATAATTGTTTTGACAATTATTAACACTTCGCAAAATTACTATAAAATGCAGAAAAACTATTTTGACATTTTTTTTTTTTTTTGCAAAACTGTTCAACTTTTTTTTTTTTTAAAAAAAAAGTGTTATTTCAGCTATCATAAGGATATTACACCCAGAGACTGTGAAAATTAAGCTATATAGGTAGTATAGTTACGGAGAAAATGTTTCTTACATAAGATACATTTTAAATTGTAAAGATAGGGTATTCCGTACCCCCCTCCCAAAAAGGGCGTTAAACACTATTTAAAAAACTTGGCATAAAAGAAATAAAAGAAAAAATATTCGCGAAGATAAGACAAGTAATGCCTTACTCTGATATCCACATACGATACCTCAAAACACACACATCTCTTACACAAGCTAGTTACTCTGACATCACCACTGTGTCTTCCGTGTGATAATCCAGCAGAGATAGCTGAAAATCATCTGAACTTCGACGGTGAATTATCTGCAGAAAGACTAAAGCCTGGAAGTACTAGAAAGCAAGAATACATAGATTTGTTGCCAAAGCAACAACACAAAAATTAGACTTCTTAAATCAATGGTTACTTTATTCTTATCACTTCTATCTTTAACGGAATCCCAGAGCATGTGCATTGTTGATAGCTTTTCCTACTCAGAAAGGGTTAAAAAGAGGGATAGGGAATGTGAGTTCATGATTGCAGTATCTTTATCAGTTTTTCCACACAATTACCGATATCACTTGATATGTAACCAACGTGGCTAACGCATTTGCATTTTTATCTTTTTTTCCTACCTGTCTAGATCCATACTTGTTTTTTTTTTTTCAGAATTTTAGCTTATGTACTAATGATTCAACAAAAAATTGCAATAACATTTATCCATGTTCCATCGATCGATTCGAAATTTCAGAAATTATTCCAGTTTAAGCAAGGTACATCGAGCTTTGACCGTACAGAGCACAGAAAGATATTTATATTGTATTATAAAATTAAAATAAAATAAATATATAAATAAATAAAATATTAATAAAATATTAAAAATAAAAAATAAATAAAAATAATAAAAATAATAATTAAAAATATAAAAATAAATATGAATCAAAAAATAAAAAAATTAACATGTTAACAGCCTAACAATACATTGTGTAATAAAGACAATAAGTCTTGGCATTCCTCTAGACTTCTAACTCTTAAACCAGTTCATTTTCTATAAACACAGTCACTTATGCAGTCTCAGAAAATAAGTCCCCCATTAAAGCAGTTATTTTACTCGTAATTTTCCAGTTGTAACTGGTGTATTGTTATACCATTGTTTGATTTGATTTATTTACAGACGATCTTTAACATCTCAGGAGGTCATTAGCATCCCATTCAATTAAGGGCGTGAAACGGTCGACAAATTTTGCTCAGAGGCCTCTTCTTTCAGGCTTGAGATTCTTTTTCGTGCCGTAAATGTACGACAAGGGACCCACGGCTTTACTTCCCTTCCGAAGGAAGCCATACTTAGGATTTTTACGTCCGAAAAAATCCATCGATCCTGGCCGGGATGGAACCGGCGATCTTGGGTTTAGGAGGCAAGTATGGTTACCACTACACCACCAGGACTTACATTGTTATACCATGGACATTATAATGATTATTTCACTCAAATGATGTCATCTTAAAATCGACCAATGAAACGAAAGAAAATTTTGAATTTTGATCAATCACAGCCGGATTACGGAATGAAATTATCGAAAAAAACTTATCAAATCCGTTTTGTCACTCGACGTGCATTTGTCTTGTGGTCAGTGTAGCCAACTCTATATCTGCACTATATATAATTCCTGAACACACATCACTGATCCCTTTTACTAGAGGCGGCGGGGAGTTATTAATAGCAACAAAATCATGGACAATCGACAATCATAACGCATAATGAAGAGTTCTTCAAAGCGTTTTGGTGATGCGTCAAATGTGCAAATTGATTTTATCATTAGGAATAACAAACCACAGAATACAAAGAAAAATAGAGACATTGTATGTTATCTTTTTTTTTTCTCAGTTGGTATTAGAAAATCGAACGGTAGTGTTGGAATTGTCGACTTTTGTCCATTTCAGCCTCACGTTTCTGAACAATTCATACGCATAGGAAGTGTTAACATTCTATGCGCGAATTTGAAATATGTGTCATTTTTATTCTTATTCTGTTCATGAAATAGTCATAAACCCGTGTTTTGCTCTTTCTGTTGGCATTACTGACAATCGGCATTCTTCTGTTGCAAGATTATTTGAAAAGGTTAAGTGCAATTATTACAATATTATTAGCTAAGTTTAGAGGAATTATATTTAAATTCTTATTTTATTCGTGAAATAGTCCTAATAAATATCACGAGAGGGTCTGAGATCACCGATAAATTCACGAACGTAGTAATCTAACCGTCATCCAACAACCAAGCATCAAACACTTCCTTTTAGTTCATAAATAACTACAGATGAATACGAAATTTGAGCTTGAATCTCAGCAGATATCTAAGTTCCCATGCTTTTAATATTGTTATACGTTTTGCTTTCCCTATTGAGGCATCGCAGACGGCAGACGCAGTTGATGGATGAAATGAAATGAAATGATAAATTGGGCACTAGCTTTTTTGTGTGATGCAAGGATTCCAGGCCTAAGTCATTTGCCTGAGGGTTGAGGAAAAGCTTTAAAAATCTTTGTCTGGGAGTGGGAATCGAATCGTAGACCTCCCGTTTACTAGTCTCAAAATGATCAAAACAATTATATCACATAGATATCAATATTGCTTTCAGTGGAATGGGTAAGAATTTACACATTGTGTGACAAAAGGTTTTAAGATAGCATAAAGCAATTTAGAATTTTGAAAATAGTCACATTTTTTTAGTATCTTAATATGAAAAATCTTTTCTAGTTTGCTAGCAAGTTCACAGAACTCGAAATTTCCTTTAGCTTCAACGCTACTGTACTTCGCCCTTGAGTTTCTCAGACAAAGATTTTAATCTACAGATTTTTATTTCAATTCAGATTAAATTCCGTTGAATTTAGTTATTAAATTGCTTTGCATATTGATATGTTAAAAACGATAAAATATAAATGAAACATACATATCACGCAGAGAGTCGTCACTAAACATTTAATAAGTTAATCACACATTCTTTATTAACAAAGCAATTTATTTTACTTGGCAAGCTTAAAGGGATCATATATCATTTTGGTTAAATTCTTTTTAAACAACAGATGTAATTTGTAAATGCAAATGCTACGGAAATGCTATATAGCAAAAGTATGAGTATTATAAATTAATTAGATACATGAGATGAAATGATAAATTGCGAAAGGATTTTTTTAAGGTAGGAAGCGTTCCAATTATAAGTTTAGGGAACCTCCCCGGCATTTACCATTTATGAGGACTGAGGAAAACCTGGAAAAAAACTCAGTGAGGCAGGACGGTCCTGGCGGGAATCGAACCCCAGACCTCCCGCTCATGAGTCTGTCTGCATTAACGACCTCAGCTACTTATGGCGGCCTGCAATTAAATGAATAAGTATAAACAAGTATATCAAGAAGTTACCCTTCAAAAACGAAATATATTTTATAAAACCTAGTATTAAGGTGTAAGCATACTGTATTTATCAACATTATTTTTATATTTAAGCGAAGAAAAATTATTGAAAATTCAAGAATATTAAACTATTGACATTTGAGTTATCGAAGTTTGTTAATGTTCAAAAATGAAAGCCCACACTGCACCATCGAAATCGTAAAGTAAATTTCATATATAAGTAGTTCCCTAAACACTAAATCTCTACAGTCGGGAGCCTGTTGCATAACGTTCTATAAACAGATAGTATTAGTAAAATGATTCATTATTTATAATTTGTAAAATATTATGTTGCATGAAGAAAGAGTGTTATTTGTGATTACTAATGTTGTTTCTACAAGTCTATCTTATTAGTAAGGTTAGTGTGTACTGAAACTAAAGAATGACTGACATACATCTACTGATTTTTCTGATTAAGAACACTTGCAAAGACCTGCTGCCAGAAGAAAATACCTCTGGATTTCAGGATTTCTAACAAGAATGAAAGTGATTGTAAGAAATCTGGTTGGAAATTCCTCATACATCCAGGGGCTCTTTCTTTTGATATATTTCTTTCCATTCGTTTATTTTCTTGGCTTTTGTTAACGTGCCCCTAAAACGTTCAAATAACACCAGTTTCTTTGTCCTTATTTCAGCCGGAATATACAAATTCAACTTTGTTTTGTTCTTTTTTACTTTTTTAATTTTGCATATTATTTATTTCAAACCAACAACAATTATGTTCACTGCTGACAAGGTTCCGTTTTACGATTTTCTGAATGAATGATTCAGAAGGCAACGAAGAGAATATTTAGAGTAATGATTTCCAACCTTTTTACGTTCGAGGCACCCTTGAGAAGAAGATTAGAAATCCGGGGCTAATTTGTTTAAAAAGTTGTTAAATTATTTTAAAGTTTTAGCTTTCATGATATATTTATTTATTTCAAATAAAAACTTCAAGACATGCTCATGAAGATAAGAGAAATACGTAAAATTGTAGCTGACAAAACCTCTTCTGCAACTATAACTACAGCTGTACACACACTGACAAGGAGCCTGCCCCTTCCTATTCAAGTTTGATTTCACTTTCCAAGGTAAAATATGATGGCCTACGATGTCTAAAGAGATTCTACCCGATAATGCTCAGCTCTCTTTTTCTTGGTTACCTGTAATAGACAATTAATATTTTTTGAATAATCATTTTCAATAGTGTTTCATTTTCCTCAGAAAATGTCTGATATGTTTTGGTACATTCCATAATATAGTTAGTGGACTTCGATTGTTTTTATCTGCAAGTTTGTGTACTTGACTTTTTATTGTTAATTAACATGAAAACTATCTTAAGAATTATTCTAGAACACACACACGCGCGCGCGTTATATATATATATATATATATATATATATATATATATATATATAACGTGCTTAATTTTATAGCATTTTTAAACTTCAAATTACATTCCTGTGAAAAAGTAAAAAGTGGACTTTGATTGTGTTTCCCATGTACCCTTCACTTGTATTTGTATTCATTTTGGCTGTCACTAGTCTTAAGCTATTCGTAATGCAAAGTTACAATAATTTTATAGTCTGACTGCCCCCGCAGTTTAGTGGTAGCGTTTGCAACTACTAATCTGCGGATCCTGAGTTCGAATCCCGGTCAGGTCAAGCTGTGGTGCCAAGGACTCCGAGCTCATTTGCGCCATCATTAATTCATTTCATTTTATTCATTCCTACAGACTACACCTATATTATTTAGTCCATAATCTACGGACTTCGTAGTAATGCAGGCAAAGCAGCAGCAGCAACAACAACAACAACAGTAATAATAATAATAATAATAATAATAATAATAACAACAACAAAAAGTTGATAATCTAAAATTAATTTCAATGACGAACTTTATAAGTCATTCTTTTGTGCTTCCCAATAGATAGATGGTAAATTAGGTTCTGTCTTTTTATGTGCATCTACTCCACTGCATATAAGTGGACGGTCCTTGTTCATGTTGGGGACTGGGCTGTTACAGATGGTACATGCAGGTGAATTTTACGTAGATGCCCAGCCAAATAGTCATGGGGTGTTTTGAGTCTGAACATTGTCACTGCATTCTTTCTTGTTGCTTGTGAATAGTATTTCCAGGTGCTCTTTATCTGCTTCCATGATTTATCACAAGTGAGCTCAGACCCTCCAGTGATATTTATTAGAACTATTTCATGAATAAAAAAAGAATTTAAATATAATTTCTCTAAACCTGACTTACAAAATTGTAAATAATTATATATTTTCAAGCCATCTTACGAAAGAAGAATACCGATTGACAGTAATGCCAATAGGGGAGAGCAAAACAGGGTTTAGGACCGTTCCTGAATAGAATAAAAGTAATAGTAATGTATATTTCAAATTCGAGCTCAGAACATTAAAACCCGCATAAAATGTTATACTTATGAATATCTATTTTGCGTTGTGATTGTCGACTGTCCATGCTTTTATTGCTATCAACAGCTTCTCCACCGCCTACTAGCAAAAGTGGTCAGTAAGGTGTGTTCAGCAATTATATAGTGGAGGTATAGAGTTGGCAATAATGACCACAAGACAAATGCACGTCGCGTGTTAAAACGGATGATAACTTTTTTTTTTTTTTTTTTAAATAATTTCACTGCTATATCCGGCTTGATTGGTTTAAAATTCAAATTTTTGTTTCGTTTTATTGGTCGATTTTAAGATGACGTCACATGAGTGAAACGGTCTTTTAAATTTGTGTTTTGCTTTTGTTCTTAATATTCTTTTGTAAGGGTGAATAATATATATATATATATAAATAAGAATAAGTAATATATATTTCAAATTCAGAACATTAACATTTGTATAAACTGTTATACTTATGAATATCAATTTTGCATTGTGATTGTCGATTGTCCATACTTTTGCTGCTATGAATAACTTCCCACCGCCTGCTAGCAAAAATGGTCAGTGATGCGTGCTCAGGAATTATATGGTGAGGGCATAGAGTTGGTTACACTGACCCTGAGACAAATGCACATCGCATGGTAAAACGGATTTGATAATTTCTTTGATAATTTTACTGCAATATCCGACTGTAATTGGTCAAAATTCAAACCTTTGTTTCGTTCATTGCTCGATTTTAAGATGACGTCACATTAGTGAAACAGTTTTTTTTTAAATTGGTGTTATGGTTTTGTTCTCACTGTGTTTTGGTTTCTTTTGTAAGGGTGTTTTGAGGCTATGGAAAGGTAATTTGGTCCCTTTTTGCTCTAGGGTTGTTGTTTACTTTGCCAATTTATCTGATTTATTTCCTAGGAAGTTCAAGTTAAAATAGTATCCATTGAAAAGTATAGTTCCATCCGTTTTTATGACCTGTGTGATTGAATTTACATATTTCCAATATCTTGATTTCTTTATGGTCTTTATTTTGAAAGTTTTTTTTTTTTTTTTTTTTTTTTTTAACTTTATGTTTAACGCCCGTTTTAACTCTGAGACACCACAGGCGGTTTAAAGAAATTGGGAATATATTCACTCAAATTACTCTTTAATAACAGTAAACTACTTGTTGAACTATAGAGCTGGAGCTTTCGTTTTTTCCTTTCATCGTATCAGCTGATCAATACAAATATATAACTTCACACAATGTAAATGTCACGAGCTTTTAATGTACACGCTTTAGGCAGAAACTGAGATGTTAAATTGCGCTAATCTGAAAACTGACGCTCGCTTCATAATATACTAGTGATGCATTATATAAATTTGCAATGGGAGATTATCTCTCATTACATCTGCATAGTATTCGCAAATCGTAGATTGTTATAAATTCTCCTTGGGGAATATATCAGAATTCCGAAGTGTTCTGCTGATCTCGGTGTGACAACATACATTTACTGCTGGGCATTCAGCGCCTGGGAGCTTCCGCTTGGGAAAAAGTAGCGTTCTATAAGAGGCTTTAAGCAGATCGTTAGATTTTGGAAACATGAAACTTGAAATCTAGTTAAGAGTTTCTGAACGTGTGCACCAGAACTTCGTGAGCAACCTTGAGTCGAGAAACGCTGCTAAATATGTAGCTGGGTTTCTTTAGACAGAGAAAGAGGCATCGCCAGGCAGATGGTGAATGGAATTAGAGAAGAGCCAGCCAACTTTTCAACTAATGACATGTGGGAGTGAGTGACTTGGGCAGAGAAAACTCGATACATTTGTACCTCCACCCTCGAAACCCAAGAAGAATGCTTTACCTACACCCCAACTGCTTACTTGTGGTGATGAATTCTCCGCTCACATTAGCCCTTCCTTCTGCTCTTTTCTTTCGCAACCTTTTTTTGTTGCTTCGAGTATTCTTCCTTTTCTTCTGGCCCTTTTGAAACCTCAACAACCGTTTCTATCCTCCACTCCAACCTGCGTCAGGGAACTTCTTAAAATTCGGGGATAAAAGGTCTGTTGGGAATTAAAGACTGTGAGACCGCCGTTTGACTCTAAGACACTCCCATGCTTGGGAAGTAGGGTTTAGGAAGGAAAAAATTAACTATGCTACAAAATTTCATCTTTCTGCCTACAGAGGTGGTCAAATTTATTGCATCAGCACTTGCTGCTGTTGCTTTCGATATATTGAGATGTGACATATTTAACAAACTTTTCTTGATTAATACTCCAACACAAGAAAGCAAAGACAGTAGAAAAATATTAGCTAAAAAACGCCTTACATAGGTACAAAATAGTATCACTGTTTTGTATAAAAGGCTGTCATTTCAAAACTTGCCAGCCTCAATAACCACCTATTTAAAATGATTATATAATTTTAAATAATGCGACAATTTAGATATTTATAGCGGAGAGTTTGAAACCAAAGTTGATTACATTTCACCCCACACATCAGCTGTTCCCATTTTGAAATTTCAAAATGCATCTCTACTTAATGATACTTAAATTTTAAATCTTAAAATCTTAATAAACCTTAAATTTTGTTATCACGTCTTATGCCTAGCGATTTTTGTTATTGTTGTTTAAAACTGAATAAAATAAAAAAGCATCAGTTAGTTGTGAGATAAAAAAAAACAATTTATTACTGCATTAATTAATTCTGAAACAATTTATTACCAAAATACAAATATTGCATTCAATTCGTAGTTTTAGTTTCCAAAAATTGTTAAGTTCAAATAGCAATAGTAATCCAGGTTGCCTGGCAGCGGTATATTTGAACTTTTTAAAGTGGCTGAGGTGAGGAGGTGAATATAATTAATTTTCGTTTTAAAATTTCCTCTCAATATCTAAAGTGAGTATTTGTTAAGTTAAAATTAATTTAAATATATACTTATTCAGACTGGAGGTTTGAAATGAAAGCTCCATATAATTAAACTTGAACTACCTGACATTATTTATAAGAAAGAAAAATTAAAGGTTCCTCGTTGAATTGTTGATGATTAGAAAAATAAAGGTTTTGGTGCAGCTAAGCTAACTAGGTAAGCGAACGAAAATCAAACGTTAACTTTCGTTACTGATCCGTCTGGCCGAAGAAAATTTAAATCATGCTATACATAATATCAGATGAATATTAATTATATTTCTAAGTTTAAGCATTTTTATGAACAAAATTAAGAGGAAGTGACGAATTATGTGAATATTTTACAGTGACAACGGATACCTGTTACCTGTTTAAAACAAGAAATGGCTTAAAATTAAAGATTTGAATTTTTATGAAGTTAAGAACCTTTTCACTAGCAAAGAAATTTGCTAATGAAGCCAAATTTCTCAAAATTCATATAAATTGATCACAAAGTACATTTAATTGAGTACTATACAATTAAATTGAGTATACAAATAAAATAGAAAACATGTAAATGATATCATTAACGCCATTAAACTATTTTGTTATTAATAATTTTACCCCATTATACAAATATTAAAAGAAAACATATGTTGTCTAAAAGGAGAAAGGGGCAGCCAGCAAATCTAAAATGTAAAATATAGAAATTGAAAAATTAATTTTTTATAGATATATAATTTTATAAGAAACAATTTTCACATGAATTGTCAATACGTAATAAACTTCACATAGTGCAGTTTTTCTTCAAAAATTTAAAATTCTGCTAAATATGAAAAAAGTATAAATACAATATATTGTTTGCTTGTAAAATAATATTTAAATAAATACGATATTTTGTTTTTAAATAATATTACTATAACACAATAAAGAAAAACGCATTTAATAGAGCTAAGGAAATGTTGGGGTTTGTGTTAAATAATTGATGTTCATTAAAAGGTGCTCAGAGAACAAGTTTAATTTTAAATTCCTAAACTTACTCGTTTATAATATTTATTATACATTTATAATGCAATGGTATTTTCAAATAAATAACAACTTTTATATATAGTAGAACATGATGAATTTCTTTAATTGATTAACAAATCGTTAGGCGACAAATCAGGGGAATACGGGCAATGAGACATTAATTCAATGTTTTTCTTGTTCAAATAATCAATTGTTTAACGTACTGTGTGAGGACTGGCATTATCATGATGAAGAATGATGCGATCCGTTTCTGATTTTGTCCATGACTTTTGGCAAATAAATTGTTGTATACTATTCAGCATGAACTGCTCTTCTATCCTCTAAAGAATGGTTACTCCATGTCCAGTATAACCGAAGAAACAAACGATCTACTCTTAGAAGTGCTTCGTGAATGAATAACTTTCGTGGAATTCGGTTCAATTTGGATCATCCAAACAGAGGATAGTTGCTTAGTTTCCGGTTCATACAAATATACTCAAATTTCGTCACCTGTATACGGATTTTGCAGTTCCTCGTTGGACTTTTTTGAGCATTTCATTACACAAATATACACGAGCGTTTTTTTGAGCTTCGGTCGAATTATGCGAATGTCGGGAAGAGATATTTTTCGCAGCTAAATGTTCATGCAAAATCGATGATTTTGGATGATTTCACTGGAAGTATCATCGGGGCTAATATTGGAATGAGGGATGAGCAGTACATCAAAACAGGGACTAAACTCACTAGACAGGAGCTCATGTGTATAAAAAAAAATTATTCAAGATGTGTGTCCCACAATTTGTCCGAAGCAAAGAAACTCCAAAGAGTGGAATGGTGCCAAAAATTCTGCAAAAACATAACTGTGGAAAGTTTCACCGTGTTTTCGATATTTTTATGGGTGACGAAACATAGATATATCAGTTTGATCCAAAAACAAAGCGCCAGTCCTTCATTTGAATTTCTCTGATAACCAACACAATCAAAGTCAAGAGGCCAAGGAGTGTGGGGGGAAAAAATAGTTGCCTCTTTCTTCTCCACAAGTGATTACGTGGCAACCATTGCGCTCGAAAATCAGATAATTTTTCCTGCAAAACTGTACACAGAAGTTTGTCTTCCGAAAGTGTGTCAGAAAATCCAAGAACGGAGTCCAATGACAGCACCATGACAATGCATGAGCTCACACCGCCAATGTAACAATGGAGTTTTTGCAAGAAACTGAGGAAAAACTAAATACTCTTCCATTCACGTTTTCTTCCTGTTCCCTATTGCAAAGAATCGACTTTGAGGTCACCGATTTTCTAGCTCCGAAGGAGCGGTGGCAGCATACGAGAAGGCAGTGCCGGAAACTGAGTAGCGTGGATACTTCCAGAAGTGGTACCAGAGGATGGGACGCTGCATACAGTACCAGGGAGAATATTTTAAGAAATTGGGATAAATAAAACGTTTCTGGGTGTTTTCATTATTTGTTGTCTCAATAATTATCTAGTGACCCTCGTAGTTTTAGTTGGAGTTTTTTATATTTTATGGAAACGTGAAAGAACTTTACTAAGATTGTTTTAAATTTTTTCTTCCCTCTTTTTCCCTACAGAATATTTTAACTTAATAGTTCATGAAACTCTCAACAACGGAATGCCACTTGTCTAACACACACGACTTTTAGAACCTTCAGCTCAGAAGTGTGTGTCTAACTAGATGAATACCGGCGCAATTCCATAACTGAGAAGAGATCTAGAAACACCGCTCCCAGCAAAATTTATTATGACTGACCGCAGCTCTGTTGTGGTGGAAGGGTTATACCCCACACTTTCCGGAGGCTCCGGCACCAAGAGAAGAGCGCTGATCTGGCCACTCCACCCCATTCTCGGTACAACACGTAATGATATGTCCTCTATCGGTCCACACCCAACATCTTTTCCTAATTTTTTATTTCCTCCTCTTCTTCTTCAGCTAAGCTCAGCAATTAATCGATCCTGTCAGAAACAAAAGAAGAGTGACTCCTTGCATGCCAGCAAGTGGTGGCGGCAACGGTCCCCACTCTATACTCCTGCCCCCTCCCCCCTTCCAGACCGCATTCTACACTCGCAAACCTGTAATTAATGCCATTTCAATCAAGAAGCTGGTTCGAATGCTAGCATTTGAAGACAACATCGATATATTTCTCCGGGTCCCCGAACCCTATACTTTATACATTACACGATTTTTTCTTGCAAACGTTTGATTACCCCAGAACAATTATATATCTCGAGTGTGTTATTAAATACCTCAGTCGGGGCATTTAGAGAATAATGCAAAAGAACCAAGCCACAGAAGTGTATGTTGTATCTTTCTTCTTTTTGATTTCCTAAAATTGCTTTATCCATATTCATGTGCTCGATGTAATTCTTCAATCGAATCACGGCCTCTCAGTGAAATGTATTACTAGAATCTGATCTCTTTGCAGGTAAGCATTTTGTTTTTCAATATCAAAGTTTGTAAATAAACAGAATATCCTACCATTTTATCTTTGCACTTGTTTATGCTTCAGGGCATTTTACACTTTTAGCAAATACCGAAGGAATGTAAGCTATTGCGGTTGTCCCATGGAAAGTTTTTTTTTTAAATAATTTATCCAAATCTACATCGATAGTAAATACTAGTCGCCTACAATTAAAAAAAGATATGCGCATATATTTTTTCACACCTTAAACTTGGCATATAACCTTTAAATCAAATTAGTTTCTGGAAATCAGTGAAATTAGATAATTAGGAATTACCTGAAAAACGAGTGGGTGTTAAAGCAAAATTTAAAAATCGCTTAAACGGCCGCATTTTATTTCTTTTAAAGGAAACTCAATATGTGCCACTGTAATAAATTAAGAGAAATAGTTGCTGACTCTCTCTGACCTCTTCTTATCTGAGCTGTCTCACTTTGGTTAAAAATTTACCTCTCCCTCCTCCCACTTCTGTATTTTAATGAAAAGAACACAGTCTTCCTTGCCAATAGCTATAAACGGGTGTACCTATCTTTGCATAAATCTGCCAGCAAAATCCAGCACTAATTTTCCCTCTCTCTCTGCGTTAACAAACAGGGCCGGTAGATATCTCTTTCCCCATTCTTCCGTCCCCTCGCAGTACGCCAGAATATGTTCCCAAGATTCTTTCTCCGCACGTATAGGACAGATTCTCGTACCCTCTCTATAACTTTAGTTATCCGCCAAGTGCCTAACCTAAACCATGCGAGCCCCTTGCTCCATTCTCCATCCGATTTTCAGCTCCGATTGTATCTGAAGTGGAACTTTTTTTGCACACACCGAAAGAGTCAGCTGCCTATTAATGTCCCTGAAGCGTTTCTTAATTTTCCTCTAAACCTCCTGTTTCTGCATTCTGAGATCCAAATGTATACTTTCCAGCTCCTTCTAAAGTTTGAAACCCAGGTCTTATTTCCCACCATTTCGGTCTAATTAGTGTCTGATCTAGTACTTCGCTGCTCAGATCCTACACTCTACACTCTCGCTATAGGCGCTATATTCCCTAAGGATTCTGCAATTTGGCACTCTTAAAATACCTTTCAGAAATCCGGTTATCACTCTACCCAATTCCTCTGTAGCTGAGACATAGAACACCGCATTAATTGGCACAAGATTTATAACTAAAGCTCTAGCGAGATGAGCTAAGGCAGTAACGCTTGGACTCGTATTTAAGAGGGTTCAGGCTCAAATCTCTCATCACCCTGAGTTGAAAATTTTCGTGTTACTTCTGGTCGCTTAGGCGAATGCTTGGTTGTAGATTTCCTTTCCACGAATTCTACGCTCTCCGATTTCGCCTCGTTAATTCCGCTGGTTTAGTAGCAGAATCAAAAGGGCCAGGCGAGGATGGATGGTACTGTGTGCGGCGAAAGGCGACTTGCGCTTTGGAAAAGTTTCTACCCTTGCTTTCTGGCCGCCCATTGTCTCACTATCACTCCAGGTGTGCCTCGTTGGAGGCAGTCAGCCCTTGAGCACGGCTGAAGTACAAAAAAATCCTCCTCTCTTCCTACTAAAAATACTATATGTGAGATGCCAATCCCAACCTAGAGGACAAGAGAGGTTTCGTTTAGGTTATCATATCATAGTTTACTAGGATGAGGGTTTGATAAAGAAATGCTATCACACACCCTCATAAGAAATATAATTACAGAACATTTTTATTTAAAGACTTCAATTTGTATACCTATACTCTTGATTATCCAAGAGAAAGGGGAGAAAAATATTACATTGCATAATATGTCTATAACGGTAGTAGGTTTAAACGTTCTGACTTGTAAAATACAAAGGCAAGTCAACAAAGACTGAGAATCGCGCACAGGGTGTAGGCAGAGGATCCCTGATTGATGGACAAAAACAGAAGTTCGCTGGCGCATGCGTCTGTACACTAGGGACAATTTTCCAGTTGCTACATACAAAATGAAGTTGATTTGTGAAGGGTAATATGGGCGTTGAATGTGTGCAGAAATCCGGCATGGAAGCTTACAGATTGTTGCAGCAGCCATATTATGATGATGTTCTGCCGCAATCCACAGCACCGCCAGGGATGACCGAGTCGTTGAGGCGTGAACTCGTGAGCGAGAGGCCTGGGATTCGAACTCCACCAGGACCGTCCTCCCTGATTGGGTTTTTTTTCCAGGTTTTCCTCAGTCCTCATAACTGGAAAATGCCGGGGAGGTACCCTAAACTTAGGCCTGGAACGTTTCCTTCCTTAAGAAAAATTCCTTTCCCAATTAATCATTTCATTTCATGTATCACCAGTGTTCACCGCGTGCCACAGTAGTAAAAGCAGGCGTTAAACACTGTTCAAAAAAAAAAAAAAATAATCCACATAAAGCATTTCGATAGCTCAAGATCTTTAAGGAAGGTTCTGTTTCAACAACAAAGCAAGGCAATCCAGGTACTCCAGCAACAGCAGTAAACGAAACCATGATTAACACAGCTGACGTCATTGTTCGTGAAGATCGACGAATAACAATTGACAGACTTGCAGACATGTTACACATAACCCATGGCAGCACATTTTCCATTTTGCATGATCATTTGAACATCAGACGTGTTTGTGTGAGGTGGATTCCAAGATTACCCACTCCTGAACAGAACAGAAGATGGTGTGAGTGGAAGTGTGTAGGGAACTTCGAATGTTTCCCCCATCCTCCATACTTCCCAGACGTAGCACGCTGTGACATTTGTCCTATTTCATATTGTTTGGCACTTTTGTTGTCTTTTCTTACTGGCAATCTTCAGTACGGTTTCTGTGCTTTAAGATTTGCACATCGAAGTCCTCTGTTTACTCTCATACTCTCGTTGCTCAACTGCTGCTACTCTGAAGTGATCACATTTACTACTCAGTATTAACATTTTTGTAATTATCGCTTGCTTTTACAATTACCTTAGGCCTTCCCTTGCGATTATAAACCTTGTAACTTTAAGTACTACATCCTCTTCAAGGTAATGAGAGACCTCTCCACGCTTGGGGGGTCGGTTCAAGCTGGTACCCCGGTGAACAGGAATCTATGATTGTCGCGTAAGCTACTGCTGACACTTAAAAGATATATTTATTTACTCGTCATTATTAAGAAGAAGATACTGAAACTGCAACTCTTCATTTTTTATATATTTATGACATCATCTTAAGAAATTAACATTGTCCTCTGCAGTTTCCCCCGAGATGTGGAAGACATTTCTTCACGAATGTTATTCTTCAGATCATCTAATGTGTGTGCATTTGTGTTGTACACTTTTGTTTTAATGCTCCACAGATAAAAATCACAGGGTATAAATTGGACAACCGAGGGGGCCATATGTTGTTAGTGATGCCTCTATCGAGGAGAGAGTAATCTTATCTACATTCTCTCAAAGTTAATTCACGGAAAAAGGATTGCAAAATATTTTGCACATACGTATCATTATTAATTGTTTTTTACTTAAAAAAAGTTATTCTCTCACCGCATGGCGCACCACACTTCTATTTTTTAATCGTGCAGATGTTTCCTCGTGAAGCAGATTTGGTTTTTATGAACTCCAATATTGGTTATTTTGTGAATTAGCATGTTTACTTAGGTGAAACCAATATTCGCCGTAAAGAAAATTATTTGGGCCATTTTAACTTTTACTACTTTTTCATTATATTATTGTGATGATGTGGATTTATTATCGTAGAAATAGGACAAAGTGGGGCAATGTAAAAAAATAAAATGGGGGGAAAAAGATAGAAAAAAAAGGCAAACAATTGAAAATTATTTATAATTTGCTTCAAATTTATGATATAGTAGTGAAAATAGATTAGAAAAGCTCAATTATGTGCATTTGTATAATGTAAAAGTTTCATTTCATTAGCTTCAATAGTTCTTGAGAAAATGGAAACCCAAGTAGGTAAATTTAACATTACTAAGTTAGGCCTTTCATACTCCCTTTAAGCGGACAGAAACTATCTCTGGGTAGTTTATCATATTATTAATTTTGTTAAATTGGCTACTGAGACTGGATTATTTAAGTTAGCCAGGAGTAGATATAACTTTCAGAACTAGCGGTTACTCCGATGTTGTTTGCATAGTCCAATGGCATCAGAAAACCTACAAGTTCAGCCATAATCAAGATCAAGCCTGTATCTAACTCTATGAGAAAATTATTTGAAAAGTCCCCTAGGGAACGTGGGCGAAAAAGGCTTGTAGGACACAGAGCTACAAAAGGAATTGCAGACAGAGATTGATACATCCTGTCGTGACTTTAGGGCCGTCACTAGAGTGGCAATAATTGCTCGTGAATCAGGTCCCTAGGTTCATCGAACAGCCATTGTTTACACGCTACCATGTTCATCACGCAAATCCAATTATTTACAACAGACCGCAAAGTTTCAAACAATGACGAAAAGAAAAAGAACGGCTATGTTCATTCAACTGTTTCCACGCTGTAGCGTCGCTTTCATAGGAAAGATCTGATTGTAAGGCATAATGCCAAGATGTGAGAAATGTGCACGCAATTGTGATTCTTTTGTACACTAAACAATTCTATGCGTTATAACGAAACAAGTATAAAATAATTTAATTTTGTATGGTTGGCAGTCCATTTAAATAACCCACACATTTTGTTGTAAAAATGTTTCCCCACGAACTCTCTCTCATAATATAGGGTGATTCGTTTGGGTATGGATAATATTAAATATTACCATAAAAGCTAACATTTCTTATTGGTAATGTTTTGCTTAAAAGATGGGAGTTTCCGTTCATGGCAAGAATGAAAATCAACAATGCGTAACAAATTCAGCCGGAACTTTGCTCTAAAGTCGTTGGAAATGTTGCCAACAGAGTACAGATGTGCCAGCGAAGCCGTGGAGAACATTTACCTGATGTTTTGTTTCATGTTTAATGACAGTATTTTTGCTTCATATTGACTTCACAGTATTACCACTTTTCAAACAAATTATGTGTTATTAAAATAAATATTGCACTTATAATGAGACTCCATATTATAAATTTCAATGGTATTCAACACAGAACAATTATTTTAATGTATATTATTTCTTTATTTCTGCAAAATGATGAATTTTACATTAAAAACTGAATTATTCAATCAACTATAGCGATATATAGGTATTTGCTGTTCGGATAAGTTTGTGTGCGTTCTTACTCGGCTAGAAACCTTGCCCTTACCTCAAATGTTCACTTGCCGCTAGATAGCGCCATGGTTTTCTTTTCTTTATCGCTCTATAGCAGTCTGCTCTCCTGTTTGGTATAGGTAACTAATTGTGGATTCTGGGTTTGTATTTGCTCGAGGCTATCGTCTGTGGGTGGGAACTCGTGTTCCATTGTTCTGTGACGATATTGTTTAACAAGGTTACTCACAAAACGATTCTTTGAAATTTGGTAAATTTGGGTGTCTGACTCTCTCTCGCTCTTTATGTTGACGTGGTGACCTAGGCATCTAATTACTTATTTATTACATGTGTGTTCCTTTACTTTATGTTATTCATTTCACCGTCTTGCGATAAAATTTTGGTTATAATTCTATGAAAGCTTTTAGTCTGGTTTGCTGTTGTTACACTCCACATTGTAACTGTTTTCTTAAAGCATTCTTCCAATATGATTTGGTTATATGTGAAGAATTTTAATATACTTTTGTATGTTAAATACTCGTTAAAACATTGATTATTTGAAGTTACTGATAACAGTTGGATTAAATTAAATCTTCATTAATTTGTAATTTAAATTAAGAAACTATTATTTAAATGCGTATTTTGAAATATTTGATATTTGATTCATAAGTAAATGATTTGTCCTAAAATTGAAGTTTAAATTGCGATATATTTTGTAATTTTTAAATTCTATTAATATATTAAATATCGTATTAGCACTTAAATTTGTCTGCCATACCTACCTCACATTTAAAATCAAACATGCAAGAACTTTCCGCAGCTTATGCACTCGGTTCCGTGTCCTCAACCACGCACCATAGGACTTGTGCCCATAGCACGTGAGACTGAAATGGACAAAAGTCCACTATTACGTTCGCTACCGTTGGATTTTCTAATACCAACGGAGAGAGAGAGAGAGAGAGAGAGAGAGAGAGAGAGAGAGAGATGATAACACATAGTGTCTCTATTTTTCTTTGTATTCTGCGGTTTGGAATTCCTAATGATAAGATCAATTTTCACATTTGACGCATCACCAAAACGATTTGAAATACCCTCCATTTTGCGTTATGATTGTGGATTTTGTTGCTATTAATAGTTCCCCATCGCCTCTAGCAAAAGTGATCATTGATGCGTGTTCAGAAATTATATAGTGAAGGTGTAGAGTTGGCTACACTGACCACAAGACAAATGCCTTCGCGTGATAAAATGGATTTGTTAATTATTTTTCGATAATTTCACTCTGTAATCCGGCTATGATTGGTAAAAATTCAAAAGTTTGTTTCGTTTCATTCGTTGATTTTAAGATGACGGTACATGAATGAAATAGTCAGTGTAGTTTTTGAGCACCATGCTTTAAAACTATCAATTAAGTTCCATTCTGATTGGTGACTAAGCTGCCAACGAGGCTGTACATTGACTGAAAGGTGCTCGCGTTCAATTGTCATCTAAAAGTTTACCTATGTTCCTATTTCTTCATATATTTTATGTATTCATTGGTTTAACCGGGTTGGGTATAAGGCAAGGTCTTACGGTCTTAAATCTGCCAGGCAAAATAAACTATTTATAATTATTATTTGTTGATGGTATAAGGGAAATGATAAACCACGTTATTGAGAAGACAAAATCTGAAATATCATAGGCCATAGTCGATTCCATGCATACATCATATCCGTAGATGATGAAATCACTATAAGTCTCTCAATGTCTTTGTACAACATTTTTTGTTAAAACTAATAGGAACGGCAAACATTTGGTCAATAGTTTCTGTAAGGCTTTGTTGATGCTTTTTATTTTGTTTCTTTCGTATAGAACATTATTGAATTTATCACTTTCTTTCATTTCTTTATACCATGCTGTCGAGCGCTTGTGTTCAGTAGATTTGAAGCTCTTTTGATCTTTTTATACGACTGCTTAGCTTAAATGAACAATATTCTTATTTATTAATTTTTGATCTAACAAGCAAGCTGCTACTCAACCAGTTGTTTGTAGATGAATCCGGTGTTCCGCACATATTCGCTGAGCATAAAAGAATGCAGACGGGGAAATAAAGAAAAAAGGAGAACTTGTTAAGCAACATCTAGAGTTAATTGAAGTTTCCGTATAAAGATAAACACAATATTCTTTACTATTATGACTCTGCAGAAGCCTTGGTTGCCCTCCAAGGGTAGCGCGGCTTAGAAGAGATGAATTCGTGACTTGCGCTCGATGGACTTCGGCCGTCGTGACTAGTTGAGGCATTACCGAACCACTTGCGGGGAAAACTGTGATTATGATGATGATAATAACAAGTAACTCCCTGGGGGAGGTGAATTTATTTGTTGGAAAGATATTATGATGATGATGATTCTTTTGGGAAAGTTGAACGTTCTTCTCCAGAAGCAACAGGGATGGACGGCGGGTGGTAAAGATTCCCGTGTCCAAAACACTGCCCATTTAGTTAGGCTACGCTATTAGCAGAGTACGTGCGCTAGACAAGGATCACCCGATGATGTAGCGTGAACAGTGTGTTGACTAACTGATGGCAGCCATGCAACCAACACTGAAATGGATGCTTGCCCCCTCCAAATAATTGCGACAGTAAATTTCTGATACCAGCGCATGACATAAAAGGTGCCACGCGATATCTTTAGCTGTTCAGCGCTGCAATAAAAGTTCTATTTTCTGTTGTTACTTGATATCTAGTCGCCCTCACCACTCTTGACGAAACCTTAGAAATGATCGAACGACACCGTTCTATATTCTTTCACTTTATCCTACCTTCGTCCCTCAGTGATTAAGTTCACCAATGATACACAGCCAGAGCAAATAAAAATGATATCGATGCCATTATCATTGTCAAAGTACATGAATTATGTTTTTAGGGTACGAAAAAGTTTTATCCTAGAGGCTAAGGCGAGATAAAGGCCCTATATTACTATTGTGAAGTTATTCATTTTATGTACCTTTTTCTTAGAAAGCATTACAGTTACCTCAGTGAAACTTTTACTGCTTATTTTCCATTACATTGAAAGTTCTGAGCTCTAGCTTAGAGAATGTACTTTATAAAAATAATTTGTTTTTTGTAACAGACTCTTTTTTTATAAAAATAAAATTATATTAATATTCATAAACAAAGAAGTTCTTAGGCAAATAACGTGAAACTAGAGCTCAGCAATGAATGTAACAATGCATATCAGCTGTAAAAATCTTATGCTTCTATCTTCAATAATTAATGAGAAAAAGGTACATATATTGTGACAGTCGGTCCTGGTAGTGTAGTGATAACCATACTTGCCTTCTAAACCGAAGATCGCGGGTTCAAACCTGGCCAGGATCGATTGCTTTTTTTCGTAAAAATCCTAAGTATGGTCCCCTTCGGAAGGGAAGTTAAGCCTTGGGTCCCATGTCGTACATTTACGGCACGAAAAAGAACCTCAAGCCTGATAGATGAGGCCTCTGAGCAAAATTTGTCTGCTGTTTTACACCCTGAATTGAATGGGACGCTGATGACCTGAGATAAAGAACGTCCGTAAATAAAACAAATCAACAATCACTTGCGACTAAAATAGCATTAAAGTTAATACAGCTAATTGTAAATTTACAAACTAATCCATTTCTTCACACAAAGTAATATTTCCACTATACATATTACAGGGGACAGTTTCACTCAATACTATAATTAAAGTCAATCTCTTCCATATGATTTCCAGATATCTTAAGCACAGGGGGGGGGGGGGGAGTATAAGTAATTTGTTTATCACTCACTGAATTATTCTCTTCAGAAATACACCTATTATTTTCATTATCACTACTATCTTGCATTACTGGATAGGTTTTGTAATACCTATTTCCTTTGTTTTTAATTTTTTGTATAAACCCTGGTGGACCTAGGTATGATATATATAGAATGTATATAGGAAAGAAACCCGGGGTGCATTTGCTTATAAAACTCAATAAACGCAAAATTTTCCAATTGTTTAAAAAATTAAACACATAAGCTGCCATTACTAATATTAGCATTTGAAACAGTAATTTACTTACAAAATAAATCAAACCACAGACTTCTATAATAAGAGAGATCTTTTCATTTTTATGCAATAGTGTGGGGTTTATAAAAAGTAGTTTGACGTATAAATTAAAACACAATAGGAAAGTTTCACTAAATGATATATCACATTAAGTAGAAAAAGATAAATAATTACTTGGTTCAAAAAACTAAAAATTGATTTTTTTTTATTTTGCAAAATTGGATGACTGATCTTAACTCAAAGAAGTTTGCTGAAATTTTTTTCCTTCTTCATTTACAACCTACAACCATAAGCATCCATAGTTTATAGACTTTATTCACAAAGTCTATGATATTTTTCAGATATTGTGAGTGTTGACAAAAGCAATAACATCTGTGATATCTCTTTAATTGTTCATAATTAAGCTTGGCATATGTTGTAATTATTCAGAAATGGATTTATATCGTATCAGTAGGCAAAAAGAAAGAAAAGAACAGAAAAAATTCGTCCTTAAACTACCGTCTGCAATTTGAATATAATTCTTTTGGGAAACATGTGCACGATAATGTAGCGCAATCTTATCTTTAGTAGTTAAACATCCCCCTTCTGTTTTTCAGATATTTAGGTCTCAAACATACCATTAAGAATGTGTATAAGGAATCTGGTGCCAAAATCATCTTTCAGGTATATTTTACTGAACTTCACTGATCCATTACTTACGTACTTTGCCAAAAGAGGGATCCCTCCATGACACAGTTGTTCTCTAATGTAAATTACAGAAAGCATTCTCTTTGGTCAAACTTCCTACCAGGACAAAAGTAGGTTATAATTTTCATAGCCACCAAAACATTGATTTAAGCACACTTGTGACACTTCTTGATATGTGTATTGAAAGAAAACATTGAGACTTTTCAATTTTTCATAACTTAGCTACATATAGTGAAAAATGTTGTGAAAAATATTAACTTAAAATTAAACACAAGTAGTTACTTGTTCCTGTAAAATAATAATTATACATAGGTGTAGTTTTAATTACTTATTGCTCTTCTTATTTAATGTACTAAGAAAACTGAAGGGTGCTATTTTAAATTTTAGATATAATAACATTCAAAATTTACAATTTCAATAACGATCTATTTAAAATAAATATAATTTAAACATAAATATAAATTTAGATATTGACAGGGAAATTTTGAAACAATGTCTTTTAAGTTTTAAATTTCCTCCTCTTAACTCCCAGCCCACTAGATTTGAATATATCTCCTCTACCTTGACACTTGACTTTTAAAGAGATTTTTTTTTAATTGATGTATTTATGGACGCTCTTTGACATCTCAGGTCATCAGCGTCCCATTCAACTCAGGGCGTGAAACGGCCTACAAATTTTGCTCAGAGGCCTCTCTTTCAGGCTTGAGGTTCTTTTTCGTGCCGTAAACCCACGACTTTACTTCCCTTCCGAAGGAAGCCATACTTAGGATTTTTACGCCCGAAAAAAATGCATCGGTCCTGGCCGGGTTCGAACCCGCGATCTTGGGTTTAGGAGGCAAGTATGGTAACCACTACACCACCAGGACCGACTTAAAGAGATTGAAACGGTTATAACATGTATTTGTTTTCTATGGTCGCCTGAATTGTTGTTATTGTTATTTTAATTTGGAGAAAGTAAAAAAGTTAAGTCATAGTTAGAAAGAAAGCACAATTTATATTACGTTATGTAATTAAAATATTAATATTATATTACAGTAATATAGTCTTTTAGGATCTATTGAGAAACCCACTTACACTCTATTTTTTCTTGTTGGGTATATACTATTTAAAATATATAGAAAACAAAATTATATGACAATAAGTAATTCCTGTTTTAAATTTAAGAATTATTATAAAGGGAATGTCGTTTTAATTTTCAAATTGAAGGTTCCTGAGGGGGTGAAACCAAAATTGAAATAAACATTGGTTTTTAGCTTTTTTATTCATTATATAAAATGGCGGGTTTTAATTTAAATTAAATATATGTTAAACGGATAGTTATGTATACTGGGAAGTTTTAAAATGAAATCCCTATATAAACTGTATGATTGTGAATATATTGGCAACATTATCAGAAACACACACCAATCCATCTGTGAACTAAAGTGCAAGGTACAGGATATATGTTCTGCATTCACCTACCTGTACCTACAGTGCAAAGTAATATAATGGGGGTTAGGTATATGTACATATTGTAAGATACTTAATTTGCTACACCATGTGGGGGCTTGGGGAAACTTGTTAGTTTTTTAAGTAAACAAATCTTATAGTCAATTGAGTGAAAGTGAACGTCTGGAGTTCAAGATGATGTCTCAACGCTTATGCCGAAGATCTATGGTCGAGCATAATACACGTTCTTAGAGCGTTTATTACGCTAAAGTAGAAATTTATTATTTATAGGCATCAGATTTGTTCAACCATTTCCTTATTAAGAAAAAATAATTGGAATTATACTTTACTATCGCGTAAAAACTTGGAGTTCCTTGTGGACAAACGGAGAGCTCGATGCCAGCATAAGAGTGTAGCTGATAACTTTTTCTTTAAAAAGTGGCTCTAAAATGAAAATACAAATATATATCATTAAAACTAATTTATAACACCAATATTTATAATGTTATACATTATAGGGTCAGTTGCTTATATTTTATCGCACGCTTATTATGAAAGAATGTTCGCAAGCAAGACTTCCAATTAGTTTAAAATCAGACATTAGACGAGATTATTGTTATTATTGTTATTGTTGTTATTATTATTTTATTTCATTTCAGGATGATCTTTAACATCTTTGGTCATTTGCATCCCATTCATTTCAAGGCTAGAAACGGCCGATAAATTTAGATGGGACTGTTCATTTATAAAAATAGTGTTAGCCTGAATATTACGAAATATGCTTTCTTCCTTTAGTAAGAGAATGACTTAGAGAAACATAAGTGAAATGTCTGACACAATGAAATGTAATCACTACTTTTGAATTTTTAACTTTCTTTCAGTCGTTTATGTTAGGTATTCAAAATAATGGAACAATGAATTAAATTCATTAAAAGTTCGAAATCAATGTACGTACACACCAAACTACGCCATAGTCCGTTTTAAAAGGTGTAAAAAATCACTGATTTGTGACAAACACCAAATCTAAATATGTCGAGTTGGAAGACAGACAAACTGCTGAGCATAATAATGTCTCTGTTAATATTTTGCAGTTTATGAAAGTAGCAATTAGATAAGTAACATATTTTAATTAACTGTGTTCGCATGTATCTTCTACAAACATATCTTGAGTAGTATGCACGGTGGAAAACAATTATAAATCATGATTTCCTGTACACGCCTCTAAAGCTTAATATATGATTCTACTTGTGAGGTAAACATCGACAAATGAATGTCTGCAGCAGCGCTCTACACCATCTTGACATGCCAGTTGTGCCTCTCATAACACATCAGGAAGTTACAGCTTCCTCATGGATACCACCAGAAGCTTTGCGTATTTAAAAATATTGAACTCACCTGCATTAATCGTAAGCGATGCAGCAAAGTCATGCTTACGACACTAATGGAATAAAGAAGGAGAAACGAGGCATTTTAATATATGTGGACATAAAATATTAACACTTTTTACAAATAAAATATTTAAAATTCCAGCCAATGTATTTGACTTTAAGAAATGAAAAAATACATTCTTCCCTACACCGAAAACGTTTATGTGCTGATACAGATTACAGTTAATGTTTTAAAGAGTCAGGAAGTCGTGCCACTTTTGTTGAAGTTTACGGTTACAATATGATAAGGAGAGCGCCTTATGAGATGAGTTGAGTCATTGATAGAAAGATAAGACCAAGTACTAACAGCAGAAATACGGTAGCCTCATCACTACAAAGTATATGAATATGTTAGACCCCTAGTCAATAGGTTTTTGTGGATATCCGTGCCGGACTCTCTAAATCCTAGAAAACCTATTTCCTAACCTAAAGATACTAAGGGCTAAATAAGTAATTTACAACATGCGTATTTGTAATATCCTTCAGACAGCAACATTCGAAAATTTTACAATATATTATGACATTCTATCCGTAAATTAAAATCGGTATATCAATAGGAATTTGTTGCAATTATGCCTTTGGAGACTACTGTTTACAACTAGAGATTATTAGTTAAATAATTTAGACCAACCAATGATATTTAATTTTTCGTGAAATTTAAAAAAAAAGTCTTGTAATCTTGTAATCCATGATCACAGACTATCATAGACAGGATCTCACAGTGATAAGAAACATCATTTAATACATGATCATAGACTGGATCTCACAGTGATAAGTACATCTTGTAATCCAAGATCATACCTATCGTAAACAAATCTCTCTATTATAAAGATAAAGATAAAGGTAGCCTGTTGTGTTCCTTAAGGACAAAGGCTTCCTAATAAGTAGGGAAATTTCGCTTTTTCCTAACGTGATGAGCTATTCTACGCTAGTCGTTTAACACGCTGACTGATTTGTTCTTTAGTTACTCGATTTCTCACTGCACTGGTTGCTTCTCGGGAGATTTCCATTTTTCTCTTCTTCTGGGTCTGCCTTGTGTTCTTTTTCCTATCCGGGGGTCCCACATGGAGATCTTGTAGGTCCACCTATTGTCCTGCATTCTTGCGACGCGACCGCCCCATTGCCATTTGCTTCTGGTAGCTATTTTTGCGATGTCTGTGGTCTGAGATAACTGATTTATTAATACTATAGATATTTTGCCCTTCAAAGTTGTTCCCAGGATCTTGCGTTGCATTTTCCTTTGGCATATTTAAGGTTTGTTCTTTATTTTTCTGTCATTGACCGTATCTGCCACCTATATAGTAATACGGCATATACACAGGTTTCGAGCGTCTGGAATCTGATTTTCTTAGTTAGTGTATGGTCTAACAATATAAACTTAAGGAACTTTGTACTTCTTTTTCCATTTTATCATGGAAGAAAATCTTTTCTCCTTAGTATGTATATTCGTTCACATATGTGAGGACTATTCTATCTATTTTTAACGGGGTTTCAGGTCCGTTTGATATTAACTGTATCTTCAGTTTGTTTAGTGACAGCCCTGCATTTTTGCTAAGCTCACACAATTGTTCCAGTATAGTTTGTACTGATCTGTGTTTTGGCGAATAAGACCGCATTGTCGACAAATCTTACATTTGTTAGTGACTGCCGTTTATATTGATTCCGAAATTATTATGCCAGTTCATTTTCCTGGAATATATGCTCCATTACATAAGTGAAGATTTTAGGAGAGATTGGATCGCCTTGGAGAACTCCTCTTTCTAGTCGAAACGGTTGTCCTTCTTCTATTTTTACTTTCTGGAAACTTTGACTATAGACTTTATATAGGATACGAATGTACTTTGCCTCTATTCCTTGAGCGGCTAGAGTGTGTAATATTCTTGATGTTCGGCTGACTCAAAGGCCTTACTGTAGTTAATAAAGGGGATATATAGTGTTAGATAGAATTCCTCTGCTTTCTCCATCAGCCGATTTATAGTTCGGAGATGATCTATTGTGCTGAATCTTGTACGGACACCCACTTGTTCTGGTGGTTAATTTTCATCCAAAATCTTCGTTATTCTTCTAGTTAAGATTTTTGTAAACAGTTTGTATATATTTGACACCAGGCTTATTGATCCGTAGTTGCCTATATCATCTCTAGTGCCTTTTTTGTGTAGAAGAACACTTGTGCTGGTTTTCCATTGTTTAGGTATGTTTTCTGTTTCCATAATTGTATTGAAGATTTTTGTGATTTTCAATGATAAGAGTATATTTTAATCCATGATATAGATTATTAGTATCTATCAATGATAATAAACATCTTGTAATCCATGACCATATATTATGCGTCTCAAAATGCATGTGTCAACCTAGTAATTTACTTTGTTTTCATTCATTAAAAATCTTTGTCACAACGCCCTTTGGATGAAAACACACAGTGGATGTAGTAAAACCTACTCATAATCAATTGGTATATCTTGTGCATATTTTATAATACTCGAAAATGCTACAAAAATCTGCAGGACAAACAGGTTAATGGGCCTTCATTCACTTGCCTGTCTTTATAAATGCTGGGCTTGATGCTTTTAGAATTCAAAGCTTCAGTTATTAAACTTTCAAGGATATTGTAGATACTTTGTCAAATTTGGACAATCAGATACAGGTCAAGGATAAAATGGTACACTAGTACAGTATCAGCAGTGAGATGGTATTTTTGGAGTGAAACTTTTATTAACCAAGTTTGAATGACAAACGAGCTCGCTATTTGGCTATCTACGGAATGAAATTACAGCTGCAGTTAAAGGTTGCTAAATAAATTACAACGACATAGTTTGGTACATATAAATGCAAAACCGCCAACTCATATGAGATTTAACAGCGGCAGTAGGTCTACTTTAAATGGATGCAGCATTTTCTCCCCCACTCTACATGTACGTGGCTGGAAGATGAGAAGGAGGACATGTCAGTAATTGGTCAGTTTGCTCACGCCCCGCTGCAGCCCCTTGTTAACCGCAGCTACGGAGATGTGACTCGATAACCGCGGCTCGTACTACTGCCTTGCTCCGCTACGCAAGAAATCACCAACTGTCATTACCTGCATCTTTCGACATCCCCTTCTTAAATGCTTGGGAAAATATACCGCAAAGTATGGTGCTTAATCACAGCTGTCGCACTAAAAGAAAGAGTGCGATTTGTGTGTAACATTCGAAAACTCAAAATATTAGTTTTAACTCCATATCGTGGCGTCCCTGAGTACCGCATTATTTTTCCAGTATGCTTTCTAGCTGAATCTTTGGGCTGCGCTCTCTCGACAATTCTCAAAACTAACTCTCGGTAGTTCTGTAAGTTTCTAACAACTTGTACTATGTCGCACATATGGTTAAAATTGTCTACCTATTGAACTGTACAGAACTCAGCGTTTTTACAGTGAAATTATATGAGTTAAGGGCCGTTTGAGCGCGGTTGCTACCTGGGGAAGTGTAGCTGCCACACCTGGAAAAAGTGAGATCTACATTCGCCGCGAATAAAGTATTTAATGTTTATTTTAGCATTTATATTTTTACTGAAAGCAAAACATTGGTTCTTTATTTAAAGCTGATAATAATAATCATTGGGTTTTATCACAGGTGTTGATTATGATGCCGCTCAGTGGCAATACCTTGCCGGCATCTGAAATTTCATCTAACGTTTCTTCCCTAAGAACACGGAGGTTCGCAATACGATTCTTCCTGTCTTTCGTAACTTTTTAACAAGTTGGTGAACATTTTTTTCTATCAGGAACATGAGTATTAGGATATTTTCTTGCAAATCGCCTTACCACTTCTCTGCAAGAATCCGTTTTTACATATGCATCGTACATAAAAACCCTTTCTTCAAGACTGTTTATGTAGTGGCATAGTTAACGAAGAAAATTTTCCATATATGTTACATACAATAAACGAACAAAGTTAACACATAATAGCACTATCATCCTCTGACAAAACCACCCTCAAACTGTCTACAAGATGTTGCCCGCTCATGCATACCTTGATGGCTAGCTTCTCCAAGTACACACCCGCTCTATGTCGGTCCGTAATTCAAATAACCTCAATGTAGTTCTCCACAGCTTCTCACTTGCAAGGGAATATCCTGACTGTATTTTTCTTATTGTTAAGCAGACTTGTTTTCCACTTTCTTCTTCTCATACAATATTTTTATTTGGTTTATTTAAGGACGCCGTTTAACATCTCAGTGTCCCATTCAATTCATTGCTTGGAAAGACCGATAAATTTGACTCAGAGGCCACTTCTTTCAGGCTTGAGGTTGTTTTATGTGCCGCAAATCTAGACACGGGACCCACGCTTTACTTCCTCTCCGAAGGAAGCCATACTTAGGATTTTAACCCCGAAAAAATCCATCGACCCTGGCAGGGTCTTGAGTCTACAAGACAAGTATGATTACTACAAGACCACCAGAATTGACTCCTCCTATACGCAGATCTGATAGAAGAATAGAAATGTTCAGTATTTAATTCGGATTTTAGAAAATATAGACAATAAAGCTAAATAATTAATTGCAGCATATTACTGAAAACAAAACACAAGAAAAATTAAAAAACGAGGTGAAGGAGCCATATTTCCCTAATTGCGCCCATAATGACTTAGTTTTAAATGTTTTATCCCGAATTTAGCATATTTCATTACTTTGATGTTTTTATTTTCCATACTCGCCCATTCTATTAACTTTTTTCTTTTCACGCGTTTTCTACTTTCATATACTACTTCACTCATTAATTTGGCACAGCATTTCTGTCGGATGTAGAATTTATGCTTGTACACCCTCTGTTTTACAGACGTTATTATTTTTTTCTCTGTGCTTCCATGTACTACACTCAGGTGCTGCGTGCCGCCACGTTATTTTTTCATATAGTGACGTAACTCACTAGTTGGAACAATAATTACCAAATTAAGGATTGAAAAGTTACAAACTAATACCGTTATTTAAAATAGTTTGCCGATCATGAAAGTTTGTGTTAATTTACTCATCTTACCAAAATAAGTTTCGATCTATCTTTCATAGTTTTTGAATAGCAAAAGAATAAAAAATTATAAGTGAAAACAATATCATGTTTTTGATAAGCGCATTTTAATACATAAAATATGATATGAATAAATTGAAACAAGCTACTTAAAGTGAAACCGCTTTAATTATTTTTAACTTATATATAAATTTATGCACGATATCTAACAGATTCTGATTTGACATGGAAAAATGTTGAGCCACTAAATTTTCTCACAGTCAGACTTACAGGTATACGTTACATAAAGAAAATATAAAAATAATAATAGTAATAATACATACGTTATCATTTGATTCTTCAAAAATAATGCCGAAATCCTCTGAATCTTTATCACCTGTTAGGTAAATAACTACAGCTGTAACTTCCACTCCATTGTGTTCAGTTGTTAAGATATAGTTGCCTAAAGAAAGCTACGTGTAGAAGATTGTGACATGTTCAAAATGGAGTTTCGAGCTGTTATTAAGTTGTTCATAAAGAAGGACTTACTCCAAATGAAATTAAACATCGATTGCACGGTGTATGTGGGAAAGCATCTCCCTTATATTTTACCGTAAAAGATTGGGCCAAAATTTTTCGAAAGAGCGCTCGGGTCGGCCCTTTACGCTGCTCAATCCTGAAAACATTGTTCCAAAGTTACAGAAATAGCAGCAAGGTTGGCCTTTCTAAAATAACAATCTTTCGAATATTCATGAACATTTGAACATGAATAAGGTTAGTGCAAGAAGGGTATCTAGACTTCTTCGCTGAGTCCAAAAGTAGCAACAAGGCATCTGTTGTCAAGCATTTTGGAGCTCTGCTGTGGCAACGAGACAGAAGTTCTGCAAACCATTGTTACAGCAGATGAAACTATGGCCCTCTACTATGATCCCTTATCAAAAAGAGAATCAATGGAGTGGTGTAAACCTGGCGAAGCACCGCCTCTAAAGGCCAAGGTCACTCAGTCAACCAAGAAGATCATGACCACAATTTTTGGGACTGTGAAGGAATACTCTTCATTGACTTCAAGGAGAGGAACACCACAGTAAATGAAGAGTGCTAGACACAGACTACGTTTTTCCATCAAAGTGAAAAGGCGAGGAAAGCTGAGTGATGGTGTGCGCCTTCTTCACGACAACGCAGCGCCTGTGCACACATCTCTGTTGCAAAGGAAGCTGTGAAGAAATGTGGCTTCAAGGAACTAGATCATCCATCCTACATCCCAGATCTAGCTCCCAGTGACTATTTCCTCTTCTCAAAACTCAAGAAGGGCTTTCGAGGAAGGAAATTTAAGTGTGACGAAGAAGTGATGGATGCTGTTTATGACCATTTTGCAGACAAGACTTCTGACTATTGGGGGAGGGGGGTGAAATGGTAATTCAAAGATGTGAGAAGTGGATTGCAATAAGAGGTAAATATATTGAAAAGTGAAATATATTTTCATCTTTATCATACCTAGAAAATGGTTAGGCCGGAAACTTATGGAACTGCGCTCTTAGACATTTAACAGGTCTTTCAGTTTCTGCCAGTGATGGGTGTGAATTAAAATTAAATATAATTGTTTGGTGCTTCATTGATAACAAAGAGGTGTAGTATTTGAATCATTTAGCAGCAATCACCTGAAAGTATTTAACTAATCAAATATTTACTGCCATTTGAACAGTTTTACCAAATAAACTGTTGATATTCTGAAATAATAATGGAGCACAGAAGTAGAGTGCATCTAAATTGATTCAAACGGGTCTCTTTAGAGAGTTTTCTCTGAAGCTATGAGCAAATATATAAATTCAATGAATAATTAAACACAAGGGACGTCTCTTAGTGGAGTATGTAAAAACTGTCGAGTAGAAATATAGTCTTAAAAAACAACAGCATTTCAATGCTTTTTTTTGGATGTCCCGGTGATCTGCATTACCTTTTTCAATACGCCAGAAAGGTAAGGGGGCTTTTCAATAAAGAACGATAATAGTTTTTGACAATTTACTCGTTGTCATACTTTGGATTATCTTTCTCAAAGTAATCCCATTTGGATGCAATGCAGCTGTCCCAGCGTTTCTGCCAATTTTTAAAGACTATTTTTGACAAGTTTTGCAGATTCAGATCCGCAGCCTTCACTACTGCTTCTAATAATGGAAAATTTCCCACGAAGTTGCTTTTTCAGCTTGGAGAAAAGAAAAAGGTCACATGGGGCCAAATCTGAACTAATGGAACGGCAAGGGCAACTTCACGTTCTTTTTGTGAGATTTTCAGGAACAACATTTGCAATGTGTGGCCGTGCATTTTTGTGGTACAGCATCCAGTTTGTTGCACGGAAATGTGGCCTATTTTATGTGCTATGACCTTGCAGAGTTTTCAGGAAATCTCCGAAAACATCTCATTTGACAGTTACAGTTGTGTGTGCAGGTATGACTTGCTGGTAAACCGTTCCTTGAGTATCGAAAAATGAGATGACCCTTTCCCAGCAGAAGCAACTACTTGGGTTTTGTGTGTCTGTGTTTGTGGTGACGGAGTTTTTTCACACAGAGCTTTGTGTTTACTCTCATGATCGAAATGATGTAGCCAAGTTTCATCTGTCGTGATTGCTTTTGAAAGAAACTCCGCATCTTCAACTGCATGCACACCTGCACATGAACGCTCTTTTGTTCGGAAATCAGCAGTCTTGGAACCCACCGGGCACAAACTCGTCTCATGTGCAACTTTTCATTATCAATGTGTGGGGTTGCATGCAGTGAAATTTTCAGAATTTGTGAACTAGTTCTTAATGTTATTTGACCACCCTCTCTCTCAATGCTAATGTTTTGTTCCATTAGATCACAAACAGGAGCATCGGGTTCATCTTCCTTTGAAATTGATTGCCTCTCATCTTTAAACATTTTAAGTCATCTTCGAACTGTGTGTACCTTACGAAAGATCCAACTTTTCATAGGTCCCATGTAACTTTGCATAGGCCTCAGCTGAAGGATTGTTGAAACGAAAGCAGAATACGTTAATAGTGTGTCACGTCCATTTTGCTGTAGGCGAAACTGAATATGTCTCAACTTGCGTATTTCCCACAGGTGGGTCGGTGATGTAGTGATAATCATACTTGCCTCCTAAACCCAAGACGGGCCAGGATCGATAGATTTTTTCGGGCGTATAAATCGTAAGTATGGCTTCCTTCGGAAGGGAAGTAAAGTCGTGGGTACCGTGTCGTAGTAAAAGAACCTCAAGCCTGAAAGAAGAGGCCTCTGAGCAAAATTTATCGTTTTGAATTGATTGGGGCGCTGATGACGTGAGATGTTAAAGAGCGTCCGTAAATAAACCAAATCAACAACCTACAGGCTGAACCGGAAGCGATAACAATAAAACTAGTGTTAAGTGTACATTGCGCAATACGCTAACAATATATTGTAAAGTTAACATTCAGAGCGAGAAATTTCGTCTGTAAAAATATTATAATGATTCTTTATTGAACAACCCTCTAGTAGTAACCATCAGAAAGTTAAATGTATATTGAGCTTGCTTTATATTTTTTTTTCAAAGTAACGTCTACTTTTGCTTTGTTTCAGGTGCTTTGTGGAGTGCCTTCAGGCTTATTGTATGAGTATATGGAACTTTATTTCATGAGAAGTTGCAAAGATATGAGGCCTCTTGATTGTACCACACGAACAAAGTAAGTAATTGCTGTTTCTATTGGTTTTATAATAAGAAACTGTTTCTGTAGTATTACAATTGATTCATAAACTAAATCGTTTGATATAACTAATGGCGTAACCTTATACTTGATTATAATAACAATTTCCAGTAAAAAATTATGGAATTCCAGGAAATAAACAAATACAGTGCGTCCGTTTTATCCATTAGATGTTAAAACACTTCGATAGTGTATAACCATGCTTTCAATTTGACGGCATTGATGCGTATTCAATACGTTACTAAGATTTGTAATGTCCTTACATCACGATGCAACAATAGAACGTATGTACATTTATGCTTACTTTTTAAATAGTGTTTAACGCCTGTTTTAATTACTGAGACATCACAGGCGGCGAACACTGATTGCATGAGATGAAATGATAAATTGGGGAAAGTTTTTTTTTTAAGGTAGGAAGCACTCCAGACTTAAAAAACATTATTCAGGGAGGACGGCTCTGTTGGGCATTTTGTGCTTATGGATTCTGTTCAATACATTCACAAACGTATAGAAGGTGCCAAAAATGTATACACACTTCAAGCAAAGCAAAAACTGTGTTAACATAACAAAACTGAATTCACATAAACAGAAAATAATGAGCACTAATCATCTTACACTTTTACAGTTACAACAGTTTCTCAAAATGACCACTATCGGCGTCGATACACTTCTGAGTACGTTGAACTACTGATTGAGCAACGTTTGCGAAAGTGTCCTCAGCGATTGCAGCACATGTCGTTTCAATTTCTTCTTTGTCTCGAATGCATGCACTTGTTACTCGCGTTGGCGGTTCTGTTTTGTACACTTGTCTCCATTGCCTTTGAGCTTCAAAGCACTCTCCGTTTCCCAACACCACTTAAAAATGCTTTCCGCTGTTCAAACGATAATCTTGACTCCATTTAGTTGTAGCAACGCTAACATAAAGTAATGTGAGTCACATCTGTTTACAGAACATCATACTATACATTACTGTTGTTTTTCGGTTCAACTTTGAAATATATTAAATAGATATCTGTTGTGAAAGAGTGTATACATTTTGTGGCACCCTCGGTATTTCTGTAAATGATCCAATCTGTGCTTTAGTGAAAGTATACAGATACGGGGTAAGAAAAGGAATTAAAATAGGATCTTTAATTCTTCTTGTAAATCCTACAAAGAAATCAAGAAAAAAATTGCAAGATCGCTCTACTTCGATATTTGTAAATGTTATAAAATAACTGTAGTCCTTAAGCGTGGGTCTAGTGGTCATTTTAGAAAGTAAGTTTTTTCTTCTACAAAATAAAGCACATGCAAGGAATACCTTGGCCTGTTTAAGATTTTAAAGATGTTGGAATCAGAATCTAGGCCACGACTGGACTCGAACTACGAACCTTTGTCTTGCTATACGATGCGCACAGCATCTGATCTACTGTGCCCTGCCCTACCATAGCCGCCAATTGAATCTGTTAAACACTGGAGACCCCAGTTTTTGTTTGGATTGTTGATTTTTGTAAATATTTTATTGTATCATTATTTTGGTATTGGAAAAGCATGAGCGAGGCTGTTGCAGAAAGAGATGGTGTTATACAATAGTGACGTGTATTGCAAAAAAAAAAAAAGTTTAAAAGCACGCACCTTGTACACAACAGTAAAGAGTTTGGGCAGTTCCTTCTAGAAACCATTTCAAAACATTACTTTCCTTAAAAGCACGGCATTATCCTCTAAGCTGTTGTTTTTATGAGAACACCGTCTCCATTTGACTGACAAATGCGTGGGACAACAACCAGAGATCTGAACGCACGTAGGCTGCGCATGAGCGTGTGTGGACGCGGCATAAATATATATACACACATGTATCCACTGCTACTCAATATTCAAATGGGCTCTACACCACAGAAAAAAAGGTAGAGAAAACAAACAAATAACATAGGAAATATGAGAAACAATAGGAAAAAGATTAAAACATGAAAATTTGGCCATAGGTATTCTTGTCTTAAATGTCGCGGCTACTGGAGTATTCCGTTGGTGGCCAGAAAACTTGTTAATGTGCAGCCTATGTCAGCTGTGTCATGCAGAGAAGTCATGATCTGCTTGTGCTGACCATGTGTTCTTCATTTCAAGGATGGTTTCATGTTCAAGTATCCCGGAAATTATTTCATGAGATCTGTAATATCGATAACATTGGATTTTGTTTTTGTACGCATGAGCTAATTTTAAGAATGTATACAAACTCTAATACGATATTGTATAGATACTTTTGTTTATACACACATAGAAATTGTTTTATGTGTTTTCAATTTGTATAGCTCTAACTTTATAGCTTGTCTTTGAGCTATATGTCTGCAATTACTGTCTTGCTTTAATAATTGTTTTCTAATGTTTTACAGACAGTAAAAACTTTTATTTCTGTCGTCTTCAGTTATTTTTCACCTTCATTTTATCCATAAACTATACAAAATATTGACATTATCATGATTTAATAATCTTTCATTCAAATGCGCATGTTCGCTTTATATGGTATCGACATAAATGCTAAACAAGACATGTAAATTTAATTCAGTGTCTTTTTTAATTTATTTCTTATATACTGAAACTATAAACAGTGTTTATTGCCGGTCAAAATAATAAATAAAATGCTACACAACGCTTGTAACATAAAATTGCCATACAAACATTTCGTGATTAAATTGTTTAATATTATGTTATGAACAGATAACAAATTTAACGAAAATAATATAATAATACAGCTAATTAAGTAAGTTAAAAAGTCAATAATCGCTTTCAAATAAATTAGTAGAATTTGATAACAATAATCTGTTCTAAAGTATACGCCAACACTACAGTTTCTAAAATATCCCTAATAATGGATCTGTTGTATTCCTTCTGTAAAAACCGCCACGGCTGGCCGAGGTCCTTAAGGAATGAACTCGTGAGCAGTAGCTCTGGAGTTCGAATCCCGCCAGGACCGTCCTCCCTGACTGGGGTTTTTTCCAGGGTTTCCTCAGTCCTCATAAATGGTGAATGCTGGGGAGGTACCCTAAACATAGGCCTGAAATGATTCCTTCCTTAAAAAAAAAATCCTTTCCCAGTATATCGTTTCATCTCATGTATCGTCAGTGTCCACCGCCTATGGTGCCTCAGTAGTTAAAACAGGCGTTAAACACTAAATTAAAAAAAAAATCTTCTGTAAAGTACCATACGATTTTCTGGGTATTAGTGAAAATTTAATCTTTTAATTCAGCTGAAATTTCTTACGGTAAATCCATCTTTGCTAACACCAACTAGCTTAACGAACTAAATAATTTCCGTCAATACAATGACGTCATAATTATAAGAAGACATTGATTTCAGAGTAATTCTTTGAATTATCAACGAAATGGAAGGAGGGAATTGGGTAGACCCCATAAAAGATTGCTTGACGATAAAGACCGAAACACATGAAATCACCTAATCCTTTAAAGGAGGAGGAGGAGGAGGAGAAGAAGAACATTAATTATTAAATAAATTAAGGAGTAAAGATTACTGACGTGGGTAACATTTGGAATACTCTTTCTGCAGTAAGTTGTGCTGCAATATTGCACGAATGCTGAACGTATATACAGAGAAAACCGTTTGATTTGCATAAACTGGTTTGGGAAATGTTGCATACAAAACAGTTAATAAGCAGAAAGCTGGGAACGAATCCTCTTATGTCAAAGCTGGGCAACTTTGTGTTTGGAACTCCATTATATGCAAGGCTGAAATTTGATCCAAGATTCAAGGCGTTCATCCGAGCTAATGTGGGTGGGCCCGATGTTGTTGCTATAATCTGCTTCAAGATTTCTACCTGTGACCTGCATGAACTCAGCCCAAGTTGCGCTCCTTTGAACGCTGTCGTTATCGTCATCTATAAGGATTAAAGCTAAGGATTTAACATTTTAAATCTCTCCTGGTCTCTGCTACTTATACCTCCTGATCTATAGATCTATGGTTGATTATCGGGGTTGCTATTTAAAAGTAATATTTTTATATTAAACGTTTACAGCTTCCTAATTTCATGTACATGGTTCGACTTGTTTAATCATTTTATTCTTCGTCTGAAATCTCCTTTCAATGTCCAAGAAAACTAAAGCTGGCCTTCAGGGGGAAGGCGGCTGTCAGACATGGGTGATGCGAAGTTTTGCCAAAAAAAAACATGCACGTGATTTGGAAGAATGGACGGGCGCGTCAAAAGCGTCATTGCCTACACGTTTTTTTCTTACTTACTGCCAAGTTATGCAAAGATCACATGGTCGGATCAGGAGATATTTAAAATGGTTGGATATATTCCGGACCGATGCATGTATAAAATTATATATATAGTTATTTAGATTTAGTTGCCTTTTCTTGTATTTCATATAGAATAAGCTTGGCAGAAAAAATCTTCTTCTTGCCCATAAATCTGTTTTTGTACATGTTTATAGTTTCTTTTCTACAACTATTTTGATACAGCCTTAACTACAATGCTTAAACTTACTATGTTGTAAATAAATAAAGTACTAGAAAATTTGACTGCAAACGTTTATTCATAGACATCCAGTTCTTGTTAATACCTCGAACATTTAAAGGAATTTATTTTATTTGCAACAACGTTACAAACAAGAAGTTGTAAGGGCCCTCCTAAATTAGAAACAATATTTTTTAGAATCCTAAAAGATATTTAAATTACATTTTGGTTGCTGTTTTCGAATTACATTTTTAAGGAACGTTATAGAGCATTAATCATTTTCAACATTATAAAACAAATAAATCCATTTTGTATTACACATTTGGTTTCAGGGTGATACTTTAATAGTCCCTTTGGAGTTATGTATATTTAAATGAGTTAAGTTGTTCTATTTTAGCCGTTTTTCCTTTCTCTAAGTGTCAACATATTCCTCCCTAAAATATTTCTTTTTAGGAGACGATTTTGTTACAAATGAGTGATATTTGACTCATGTATAATGACTTAAAACTGCCACTTTTGTCTGTGAGTATTTTAATGTATATATTAAATGCAGGTTCAACAGATATTTTTGATTGAAATATTAAATTTCATTTTTAAAAATCTATAAATTTAATTAACATCGCGCAAAATACAGGAAATGTCAAAACATTTTTTTTGACTATACTGTTAATTGAAATACTGCTGTTGCATCACAAAATATTCAAATTTTATATATTTTGTATTTCAGTATGATCCTGAAACCTGCCCTAACCCTGAAAACGCATAAATATGACAAAATAATGTTGAAAACAAAGTAATATAAACATTTAAAAATAATTCATACTTCAATAGCCAATCACATCACAAAATGTACTTTCATTCTGAAAATAAGATTTCATTCTGGAGAAATAAGCTTAAAAAAGAATGTAAGGTATAATGTTAGTACCTAACAAAGCTATTCAATTCACATTGGCAGTTTTTCAATAGTGTTAAACGTCCGTTTTTACTACAGAGACACCACAGGCGGTGGATACACTGATGATACATGAGACGAGATGATAAATTGGGGGAAAAAATTTTTTTAGAAGAAAGGAAACGTTCCAGGCCTAAGTTTAGGGTACATAATCGGCATTTGCCATTTATGAGGACTGATGAAAACCTGTTTAAAAAACCAGGAAGAACAGTCCTGGCGGAAATCGAACCCCGGACCTCCCGCTCATGAGTTTGCGCCTTAATGACCTCGAGCACTCACATACGGTAATACATGTTTTTCTTATTTTATTTGTTTTTCAGCATTGTTTGCTTTTTTTTTTTTTTTTTTTTTTTTACTTTTAAAAGCTATAAAATGTATAAACGCATTATTTCCTGATTTACTGGAATACAAATTAATCAAATGACTAATTAAAATGTTTTCTAATTATTTAAAATTTGTTTACCAAATGGCATAAAACTCTTATCAGCTCCCTTATTTTGTGCATGTAAAATATTTTTTCTCTCTTTCTCCCATCATTAGTGTGTTCAGAATTATCCAAAGAAACCTTAACTCACAGGATATCCGTTTGTCGTGATCTCATTATTTCTCTGTGGCCGATTTCCAGCCCCCTTCCCGCCCTTATAGTTCCCTCAACTGTTCTTCCCTTCATTTTTAGTATCCTGTTTATTCAGAACAACGGTTTGTGCCAGACATATAATTCTATTGTTTAAAGCAATACGAGAATTTCGCTTGGATGAAGTTGTGATTGACACTTAGAACTAATACCGCGCGCATGTTTGCGTGACTGTAGAGAGAGAGAAGACGAGGCCGTTGTTACCCGGAAAACAGAACTCGCTTTCAACCTTACATCAATCAACTCGCGGTAGGGTCAGAAATCTTTCGCTCTCTATGTAGAGCAAATCCTGTTAACCGCATCCAAAGAAACTGCGAGCAATAATGATACACTTTGCCTTTCTCTTAATTACTGCTTGATGGTGCTGTTTTTTAACTTTGGAAATAAAATTCCTCTAACTTTGCCTCTGGCGTTTCCCTTAGTTATTTAATAACAGGCTACAAAACGCATGGATTTTTGCCTTTTGGTTACTCTCCATAAGTGCCACATTGAATTTATGGTTTTGGTATGAAGAGATATAGGATACACATGCTAGGTGTAATTACCGCAAATAAATTTCTATAATTAAACTGGCGACTGGCGTTAGGGTTTAGGTGCTGAAGAGATGACTACGCTTTCTTGGATTCCTTTAAAATGCAGCTGCAAGAGCCATCACAACTTTCTAAAGTATACATAATAGAAATAAAAACCTTTAAAGCAGCGGTTACCAAACTTCTTGCATGCATGACCCCCTTTTCGAGAATGAAATTATTGGCGACTTTTCCTTTTACTTCACTGTTTAATAATAATTAATTTGCAAGTTCGCGCGCACGCTTCAACAATGTTCGCAACAGCCATTGTTGCGCTGCTGTATAAATGTTCAAAATAATCATGGTGCAACATTCATTATAAGGAAAACGTATAAGCTGTTAAATAAAAGTACTTTTCCTATATCTACCTCGACATCCACCATATAGAACCCAGCGACCTCCCTAGGGGTCCTGATACAGTTTGGAACCGCTGCTTTAAAGTAGCAACAAATTTATAACAATTAATGAACAAAGACGCTGTTAAATTCATAAACTACAATAGATAAAATAGTATAAATAAAAACACGTTTTTATTTATTCAACATCATCAACCTCTATACGCTTAAGCAAGACTATATGTATGTAATCGTAAGCCTTAAAAAGTTCGCCTTTAGCATTCATTTAGCATTTCAGCATTTCAAATAAATGAGGGAAAATAGGGTTAGTCAATAATTCAACCATACATGCCTTCTAAGTCCAAGATCGCAGGTTCATTCCCGGCCAGGATCTATGGACTTTTTCGGGAGTAAAAATTCTAAGAGTGGTTTCCTTCGGAAGGGAAACAAAATCGTTGGTCCCGTGTCGCAGATTTAGGGTATGTAAAAAGCCTTAAGCCTGAAAGAAGAGGCCTCTGAGCAAAATTTGTCGACTGTTTTACGTCCTGAATGGAATGGAACGCTGATGACCTGAGATGTTAAAGAGTGTTCGTAAATGAAACAAAATAACAACGTCGAAATATGTACTAATGTTCAAAATATGCACATATATGTCCTATAAAATATGTGTCAGACTCCTTAATTAAATACGAAAGCTGTAGTTTTATTAAGGTATACAACTCCAATATAAAATGTCATTGCAAATGTTCATCATCACTACTTATTACAATTACAGTCTACAATGTCAAAAGAATCCTTTTCAAAGGAAGAAATTATGCGATGTTACGTGGGATTTGTGGAGTACGAAGTGAAATTTTCAGTTTTTCTCCGAGATCTTCGATTTTCCATTGTGCACTTTTCTTCATCGTCACCCTCATCATCATCTTCACCTTCAACATCTCAGCGTAACACATTCCGCGAACTCTCGGTGTGTGACTTGTATGGACTTTGCTTCTGGACATAATAAGCACCTCTTATACCCAACCATGATGTATACGTTAATAGCAAATGCTCATAGCTTATGATTAAACCCAATTCTTATATCTTACCCGGCATCATATTTTCAGGAGAAATTACTGTAAGGGAACTGAACACACTGTTCATCTTTCTTTCTCTATTAAATTCATACACTGTATTGAATCCATTAATTATGAAATTAATTTACCTAACAAAAGCTGAAAAATACGAGAAATAATTACACTCTATGGCGGCCGATGGAAACAAGAACTAACAGTATATCGAGTAAATCTCTGAAGCTCTACCCCTTTCTTTGGTTCAGCTAAGATGCCTTTGTTATATTCGCTACAATTCTGATTGTCTCAGCGATGAAACAGTACGGGATTGCTGTGGCAAGTAGGACACGTGTCTTGGGGATCTCGTGGGAATCCCCGCTGCGTTACCGGACGTGACCTCAGCCACTGCCGTTCGTGATTGTTTTCTTAACCGGAAGCTACACTGCAACACGCGCATTTCAAATTTCTCTTAGCTCCGGGCGATCGATATTTTATACTTGTGCAACCGTATTAGACTGTGCTGTATTTAAATGGATAACAAATTAATTAAGTGTACTCATATAATTCATTTTTAAACTAATTCTGAGCAATATGATTGAAATAGAATTAAGTAATTGACTTGTATAAATACAAAATCTTTATGAAATAAAATACTATAGAATAAATACGAGAGCCATTTGGAAATTTCTCGGAATGAAACACAAAATGAGGGCATAGTTTTTTGTAATTATTCTTATTTTTCAACATAGTTTCCCTTGACACTAAGCACTTTGTCTCACGATGCTCCATAAACCTTCATCCCACCACGAGGATCAGATTCTTTCAGGCCTGCAAATATGCCTCAAATGATGATTTAAGCTCTTTATCGGACGAAAATTCCTTTCCTTCAAGGAATCGCCCCAGTTTAGGGAACGGATGGAATCAAATCAGGGTACGTTGCACTACAGACGTATGAAGGCGAGCATTGTCTTGATGCAAGATGACTTTCTTTTTTGATAAACCCGACCTTTTCAAGATTTCTTGAACTTAGACAAATTAACACTTCGAGAAATTGCTCATTTTTTTGGTCTTAAGCTGCACCTTAAACATTAGTGGGAAAATGATAAATGTTTATTTAGTATCACTTAAATGAAACTTTTGCTAGAAGTCATTGGCGTGTATACTCTTTGGAGATTTTATGTGAAGTATAAAACGTATTGACTGTTTTATTTGTGTACTATCATAGAACATTTATAATTGCTGTCTTATATTAGGAATAAACTTAAAAAAAAACTTGGGTTTAAAATGCAACTTTTGGAATATATCGTATTAATATTGTATATCCTTTTTAAGATACTTTTCAACACAGTACGTTGAGACATTGCTCTTAGTTACCTGTAGCTTCGGACCGAGGAACTGGATCAGGTACAAACCAGTTGCTAAAACGGTTGCTATAAGTAGGGAGGGATACAGCAAATTGTGGAATTTGGGAGTTTGGTACTTTTAACTAAAGTGTAAATTTAAAAATAAGAACAGTTAAGGATAACACGGGGGAATCAAGTTCTTCTTTGAGCAGTTTAACTGAGGCAGCAAATAAGGAAAGGGTAGGATACGAGTTGGGCATCAAAAATAAGAAAAGTCTTAGACAAAATTGGATTAGAGTATGTTTAGTAAAGGGGAGAGGACGTTACGATCAATAGTTGGAAAATAGTTACAGAAGTTTGCGAGATATAAATAGACAATACGAGTATACTGAGCCTCAATGCGCAGGAAAGATATTGCTAAACCTGCAGGCTCAAATACATCAGGTGTGGGGAATGGAGGATTATCTAGATGTCTGTGGGAGAGAGAAAAAATAAGTGGCATCACATGGCTCAAATTAGGGGCTTGGGAAGGAAATAAAACAGTTAATGCTCTCGGGGAAAGATTTTGTCCACTGTGCGGAGAAAGCGATACCTGGAGGCATATACTGGCAGAATGCAGGGAAGTTTGAATATCTGCCTCGAAGTGTTGGTACATGAGAGATGCACACACAAATCAGGTGAAGGCCCGGACAAGAAGATTAATGACTATAGAGAAAAGAAGAAGGTAAGGTCAGTAAATGAATGGAGGGCTCAGGGGTAAGGGCTCTATTCATGTTTGTATATATGTATATTAAATTACACATAGAAAACATGTGATTTAAGTTTGTATATGTGTATGTAGGTTTATATGTATATTTTGATTGTTAAAAGGATGATATTAGCATATACGGCCGTAAGGCCCATGCCTACAGTAAAACTCCTTCAACAATATTCTTACTTTCAATAATATCTCAATTGATCTTAATTTTAAAATGTGGGAAGTTGGTGTTAATCTTGTGTGTAATATTATTTTGTAAAGTAATGTAAAAAATCTGATGGAATAAATGGAAAACGGAACATGAATGGCTATATTAAAGTAGACACTTACTATTGCCTTGAGCAAGGAATTATAAACTGTTGTATAAAGTTACTTATATTTTTTTGAATTCTGCAACACTTATAATAGACAGTTCTGGCGATGTCGAAGGTAATCGAACTTGAGGCTTCTGCATAACAATAAGTATTAATCATGCACCCATACCACCGAGTCGCGGTCTTATTAACATCACTTCTGATAACATGCTCTTGCTAAGCAGTTCGAAATTTCTGCCAAGTCAGCATTACGTAAAAAAAGAGAATGGAGAAAAGAATAATAGGTGTGAGCGAGGAAGAATAGATAATTCGTGTTGCATCGTCAAATCCATTGTTACACCTGGCAGAAGAGAAGCCGACGTCATCAGGCTACCTTCTCCTCTTTTGATTTCTTCATTTGGTTGAATGCTTCCTCCAGAGTGAAAGAAGATTTCTTTGTAGTACAGAACGCAGCAACGGCAGCCGGAGTGACGCTGCCGATATGGGACGTCTTTACCTGTGTAATCGAGGGTTACACGGTACTTCCCCCGATGAAAGAGCCCGCGATCAATACCATCGATACAATATGGAGACGTCACAGTTTCGGAGAGAGCCTCTTCATGTTCATTGTAGTCCTGAAACGGCACTTTGCTCAAGAGAAAAAGAAAACAACGTCCATACATTTGTTTTTTTTTTTTTATTGAAATGCTTAAAAGTATGAGGAACCGGTATGCACCTGTTGGTACAGTGCCAGCAGAATGTATTGCAACATCTAGTATTAGTAGTATAGTGAAACATTATTGACATCTGCTCATTTCAATGATATTTACATATGGGATATGAAATAAAGATTTTAGAGAAATAACAGAAATAGTGAAACATAACCAAGTGTAACTATATACCAAGTTAGTTCTATAAAGTAATTAAGAATAATTATATATATATATATATATATATATATATATATATAGATAGATATATGTTATTACTTTTTTTTAACGCTCGTTTTAACTGCTGAAGCATCACAGGCGGTGACACTGATGATAAATAAAATGAAATAATAAAGGGAAGGTTTTTTTTTTATAAAAGAAGCATTTCAGGCCTAAGTTTAGGGTACCTCCCCCGCATTTACCATTTATGAGGACAGGGAAAACCTGTAAAAAAAAAAAAACACGTCAAGGAGGACGGTCCTGTGGGATTCAAACCCCAGATTTCCCTTTCACAACTGCGCGCCTTAACAACTCGGCCACCAACGTCAGTATAATATTACTTAACCGCCCTACCGAATCTTTTATAATACCTAAACATACTAACGTGTTGAAAAATTAACTGGTAATACGAACTGTAACAATGCCTAAATATAGCGCGTTGTTTGTGATCTGTGGTAACAAGTTTAAAAGTTTACAGTAGGACCGCACTTAAACCTGCGAAGGCACATCTACTCGTAGCTTCGGCAAGTAAGCTGGTGTACTGCAGTGTGCTCTTGTGCTTGCTAATACTATTTTCCGATGGAAAATATTATTTTTGGAGATTATCAGGCAATATAAGAGGTGTAGTATCACCTTCTCCAAGAAAGTCATCTCATGTGTGCTCACCAAAGGTTGTATTATGAGGGCAAGAAACAGGCAAATGTACAACTAGCCACCAGCCATGCCCTCGAGATAATTTAAAAGGCTAAGGCTCTTGTATGCAACTTGAATTCAGCAACTATTAGAGCAATTTCACTAAAATTTGGGATTCCCAAATGACAACCAGAATATTCAAGGCTCCCCCCCCCCCCAAATACGGTCTGGCTGCATTTGGATAAGGCTTCAAGTCAAACATCTGCTTCAACCTACCATTTTTGGGGGGATATATAAGAAACAGGCATTTTCCGCACTGTGGACGGTCTCTGGAAATCCTGACAGGAGGAATGGAATAAAATGAACGTCACTGTACATCGTATTAGCTTCATTTTTCTTCTTCTTCCGTCACGGATTAGCTTTCTGCCTGTTCCGATCTCACTTTTTTGTTTCTATCCGTCCTGTATTTTTTTTTAAATCGTTTTCCAGTTGATCTTATTTCCTTCGGGTTATAAGTTAACATATTTTTGGTATTCTGTCTTCTGTCATTCCTTTTTTAAGATTTTTCCCAATTCTTGTCTATAATTTTCCTAATTGTTGTAATATTGACTGCACTTCAATTCTTTTCTTATATCCGCAATTATTCTTTTATGCAACCTTTGACAGGTATTAAAATGCATTTATTTTGCTTGAATTTTATATTCTCTCTCTCTCTCTAATTCCAAGCCCCACTTCTATAAAAAATAACTGGTTGGGCCATGGCTATGCAGAATCTTAATTGTGTCTCTTTTCTCACTGTTTAATTATTCTCAATGATCACTATAAAATTATAACATAACAAAGTAATAATAGCAATTTAATAATATTTGTGTGTGATATAATGTTATTTTTACTGTGTGAAAAATTCAAGTTATTGGAATATTTTGCGAATTCATTATGAGTATAAAAGGGGCTTAAAGATAAACCTAAAAATGACACAAAATTAGAAACTGTTTGTAGTCTTTCTTAAGAGAAGAAGAAAGCAACAATTCAATGTAGAAGTTCATGTTTTACAAAAAGTATTAAAATAAATAGCGCCACTAGTTTAATTTTTAACACTGAAATGTAAGTTCTTGTTCAAAATTAGGTATCTGAAACTTTGTTAAAAGCAAATGCTGCTTACAACGCACCAAACATTGCCAATACTTTTAAAATTAGATTTTAAATTAAAATCAGCTGTAGGGAAGTTTTAAAATAGTATGAGGAATGCATTGCACTGATTAGTTAATTAATTCACGTAACATGAAGTGTAATTAGAACTGGTTAGGCTTGGTGAATCTTGGCATAGCCTGAGAAGAAATCTGAAAGAGGTGTTTTTGGGAAAGCAAGAAAGTGCTAGGTCGAAGCAAGCTGTTAATTTGGGATGAATAACAAAACATTGGAAAAATCTAACAATATTGTTTCAAATTCAGTTCATACTTCTATGAAACTTTCCGTGGGTTTCTCACAATGCAATATGATCAATTATTGGTTTGGGTGCTTTATAAGACGGGACATAACTTGACCTGCTACCAGGGTCCTGTCCCACAAAAGCATGGTCTAATACATTACAGGTGCATGGAATTGTAACTTGTAGTTATTAGTAAAATTCTGTTCCACAAAGGAGGCTTCTGCTACTCTTGTAGTTTACAACACCATAATTACAAGTGTACAAGTGATTTTTCTTTGTTCTGTTCCACATAAGTATTAGTATTAGTCAGGCAGTGGTAATATGTATAAATTTCTCTACAAGTGTAGGAATATTGGTAACTTCAAGCACTAGCACAAAATTTATTATCTTTTTAATGATTTTGGGAGCTAGTTGACCCAAATGTGCTAAGTATTAACGAAAGTGATGATAATGATGAATAAGAATATGTGTAAAGAAACAATAAATATTTGTGTATAATGATAAAGTTAGGTTAAATGTAATTAAAATGCTGCTTATGATTGATATTGACGTTTCCTGTTTTAAATGAATATTTCAGACCAGCATCTTAGTTAATGTATTTGTAATGTTCTTGCTGCATGCCACGAAAATATTTTCTTTTCATTCTTCATTCTCTTTTAAAATAATATCTTTTGACACATATTTCCCAGTTTTATGCTTATAATGAGAAATTAAGTATCAAGCAATATAAACAAATATATAAATTATCAAATGGACTAATAAAATAAATGACCGAGAGTAATCGGGAAGCTCGATTCTTCTGCCATCTCTCGACGACTGAAATTGATGCTGCTAAATGTAGCTGTAAGGAACTATCACCTTAAAATAAATTATTATACTTGAATATCAATAAATGCACAATGGAAAATTTAAAGTATCATTATATCTGAGAAAAAATACATTATTTAGCAAAAATGATAATAATCCGCTGTGTATATTAAAAATCCCTAAGGAGTGAACATAACCTAATTCAAGGAATGGCGATGTGTGGCAAACAGCTGTTCCAACATCTTGCACTTATATGACGTCACTTGTTACTTTTTACTAATACTTTACAAGTGTTGTACTTCTTTCATGGAACAGAAAGGCACAAGACAATACTTCACAAGGACTTGTACTAATATCCTTGTAGTATTATACCGTACTTTTGTGGAACAGGGCCCTGCAGTCCAGGAGGAAAGAAATCTCAGATAGGTTACATTAGAGACTTACAGTAAAGACCTCATTTATTCACCATGTCATAGTTTTATGATCGTTCGGAACGAATAAAAGATATTCTTTCACACTTCATTACAATAATACCTTCGTCCCGTGACACGTAATGGAGGCTTGGAGATTATGATAATCACATACTAGAGGAAGTAGTAAATGATAATGGTGTTTGGCAAGAAACTCACCGAATAACTTAGCAGCGGTAAAAAGTTGAATTTATATGACGTGTAACGCAAATTAATATAAAAAGATCAAACCTTTTCATTAGGTAGGCATTTCGAACAAAGACAAAACACATTCTCGCATCTTGACAATTACTTCAGAAAAGTGTTGGAGGTTTTATGGCAATGCAGAGTTGTACAGTGTAATTTACCGTTTGTAGTTTTGCAGTTTCTGTAAGTTTTGCCAAATTATGTGTGTATTGTAGATACTTCCAACTAGAAATTGATAGCTTCAGAGCCTCTCCAACGGCTCCGATTTGGGGATGAGAACACCTGAAGGATCTGTTTAAAACAATTCTTATTTTTAGTATAGTGCCTTACCAAACATAAAACTACACAATGAAGAATTATTTTCAAGAACTTTAAAGAACGTAGTTTTGCAGATTAAAAAAGGTAACACTATTCACAATGTCTTACGTGAAGCAGAATTGAGAATGATAATTAACCTAACCTAACCTAACCTTTCACAGAACCTACATGGTAAATTGAGTAAGTTCCAGAAGCATGGAAAATGAATGCTTTTTGGTAACTAAATAAATATTCATAAATAAAATTAATGAAGTATAGTGTACTTTATCTATAAAAAGTAGATATTATCTAGGAAATATGATGAATATTTGTGCGTTGACACGGCACCTATTCCGTAGCAAGTACCTAAACTGCTATCAACTTTGTTCATACCCCTGAACTCTTCCTTAGGTTGGGTAAATTCTGGATTTACCATTATGGGGAAGAGGTTTCAGGTATTTTAATGTTAGGATTAACAACACAATTAGGCTCACTAACCACAAATAATAATTTAACTATTAAAGCAATATTTTATTTAATTTATATTTGATTCGATTCTATTCGATTTGATTTGATTCGATTAACCTAAATAAATGAATAAATGAAATGAAATAAAACGAAATCTTAAAGGAAAAGTGTTTGAACTACTACTATACTTACACTTACTACTGCTATTACTACTACTACCACTGCTACTACTACAATATTATTATTATTATTATTATTATTATTATTATTATTATTATTATTATTTTATTGCAAACCATAAACTCTACACTTGAGTTTGTCATTGGCGGAAAATACATTAATCACAAAATACATTGATAAATCAAACAGTTTAAACAAAAGGCAAATTTACCTCATATGAGTATAGGGTATTTCCATTCTATATATATATATATGTGTGTGTGTGTGTGTGTGTGTGTGTGTATTTATCTATCAATACATTTATAATATAATTAAAATATAATACATGCTATGAATGAATAGCTCCGCTAGTTTAATTAATTTTAATTATAATTACGGAGCTCGTTTGCTCAAGCGATAGCCATTGGGAATCGTGGGTTCAAATCTTGCAGTCGACCAACCTGACTAAGGTATTCCATGGTTTTTCTCAGTCTATTAAAAAAAAAAAAGGGCAAATGATGGGTTAGTATTTCTGTGATACGATTCACCTTACATTTAACCATTTATTTTCGTCCCATCTATCCGTGTTGTATATGTCTGCGACTTCTAATTTTGTGATGTCATCGAAGCAGCTGACCATCCATTAGGGAGCCCCACAGTGAGTAATTTTTTTAACCTTCTTTATTTACTACATGCCCCATTACTATAATAATTAGTGTTACTAAATATATTCCTATCATTTCACTGTTACACGTTATCCTTAATAATATTTCTTTGCACGGTTACATTCTTATTCTAATCTAATCATCATATTTTGAAGATTGTCGAAATTGTTACTACGTGGGTAGGTCCATAAGTTCCCGGCCTAACCCTTTTCTAGGTATGATAAAGACAAAAACTATATTTCACTCTTCAATGTAGTTACTCTTTATTGCATAAACTTCTCACATCTTTTAATTAACATTTCAATCCCCTCCCCAATAGTCAAAAGTCTGGACTGCAAAATAGGCATAAACAGCACCCATCACTTCTTCGTCACACCTAAATTTCCTTTCTCGAAGGTCTTTCTTGAGTTTTGAAAAGAGGAAATAGTCACTGGGAGCTAGATCTGGAGTGCACGGTGGATGGTCGATCTCCTTGAAGCCACCTTTCTTCACAGCTTCCTTTGCAACAAGAGTTGTGTGCACAGATGCTGCGTTGTCGTGAAGAAGGCGCACACCACCACTCAGCTTTCCTCGCCTTTTCTCTTTGATGGAAGCACATAGTCTGTGTCGTAGGTCAGCATAACACTCTCCTTGAAGTCAATGAAGAGTATTCCTTCACAGTCCCAAAAGATTGTGATCATGATCTTCTTCGTTGACTGAGTGACCTTGCCTTTTAGAGGTGGTGCTTAGCCAGGTTTACTCCACTCCATTAATTCGATCTCTTTTGGACAAGGGATCATAGTAGAGGAGCATGTTTCATCTCCTATAACAATGGTTTGCTTAAATTCTCTCTCGTTGGCACGACAGAGCTGCAAAAATGCCTGACAACAGATGACTCGTTGCTGCTTTTGGACTGATGAAAGAAATCTAGGCACCCATCTTGCATTAACGTTATTCATGTTTAAATGTTCATGAATAATTGAAAGGACTATTGTTTTAGAAAGGCCCAACCTTGCTGCCACTTCTGTAACTTTGAGCAGCTGGTCATCCATAATTTCTCCTTCCACGAGAGCGATGTTTTCAGGAGTGAGCACCTCCAAGGACCGACCTGCACGCTCTTCGTCTTCAATGCTTTCTGGGCACTTCGAAAAAGTTTCGTCTTTTACGGTAGAATATGAAGGAGACGCCTACCCATATACACCGTCCAATCGCTGTTTAATTTCATTTGGAATAGCTTCTTGTATTGTGAAGAAATTAATAACAGGTCGATACTCCATTTTGAACATGTTACAATCTTATACACATAGCCTTCTTTGTGCAACTATATCTGAACAACTGAACACAGCGGAGCGGAAGTTACAGCTGCAATTACTTACTTAATAGATAAGGTATGACACAGGATAAAGATTTGTGAAGGCGAGGCCGGAAACTTATGGACCTATCCTCGTATATGCAAAATAAACAGTTTAAATTTTTTGTAAACAGTATCACTTATGACAGTTTTCAAATTAACACAAATTGACTAATTGGCTAGAAAATGTGCTGACTAAGAATGTTAATGTGAACAATGTAAAACATTAATTTGTATTCAGTATGTCCTTCCAGAGTAGATAGCGCACAGGGGCTGACCCACGTTTCAGAAGTGTACGTTCTACAGACGAAAGAAGACAAATACAACAAAAAGAAGTAAATACAGTTGTTAAAAACATTGCAACAAGAATATTGTGGCATTTAGAATTAGATAATTGCTTTAAGAATTTCCACAAACATTTTTAAGAAAAAATTACCCTTTTTTATTCATGATCTCCAACAAAAGACCATTTCTTAACCACGTGTCATAACTCTTTGCTGTCTTCTTTGCATTTGAACGTTGGATTTAGTCAGAAAACGTTCATTTTTATGTTGCATCAACCTGCAACATTTGCAGTAGTTCAAATGTAAATAGTTATGTATCAAAGGAACTGGTTCAGAACAGGTCATCAGTTACTTAAGCCTTTCCTTCACTAAAATTATTTACTACAACTGAAAATATTTATTACTACATCTAACAGGTGTCTCCCTGCCTCTTCCCTTCCTCCGTCTATCTACTCTTAACATCACATCTGCTATATATTGTACCATGTAATGAACTTATAATGATGTTAAAAGTACTTTTTACAACTTATAAATATCATATCGGAAGAAGACTCGAACCCGTTTCATTTCGGTTCCAACCCAAGCGTTTAGACTATTACGCTACAAGAATGATGCTGCAGACAATTTCAAATGTTCCTCATATAGTATATAACTCTAATTCGAATTACAAATATATAATCTAACCTAAAACCTACAAAATTTATTAAAATTTGCCTAGTAATTACTAAATGAATCATAATTATGCATAATAACTTATAAAATAAGAAAAAATGTAATATTATGAGCCAAGACGTCACTTTAGGTAATAACACGAAAACAGTCGTTGGACAGATCCCATATAAATAGAAAAAAGTGAACATCTACTATTACCTTACAGAATAAGAGAGGAAATAGTTCAAAATAGTTCTTTTCGTAAGTATAAATTTATATATCGGATTATGTGGTACTAAGTTAGCGGGTAAATTGCTGTAATGTAAAGAAAACACAATGTTATTCTGGAGTATTGAAAATATTGGAAACGAGTGAAATGTGTTGCATTTGTGTAAAAAGTGTTCTCCTAACATATAAAAAAATGCGATAAATGTGTTTTATATCCTACGTTGATATTATTGCAAGTGAACCACCTCCTAATGCATAAGAATTGAAAATCATGACGAAAATCATATCACATGTGATGTAAAGTGCACCGCTCTACGTAATCTATGGGCGTATGAGAGACAGGAACAGTGTGCGTGCTCGTGTCGCTTGTCGAAAATCAGTACGAGATGTTAACGAAACAAGTGAGAGCAACAACAACCTAAGTACACGTATTCTGAAGGTTAACTATGTTCACGTTTCCACGAAACATTCAAATAGATTTGAATGAATACACTTATTAATTTTCAATAGCACTGAGATTAATCTGAATTTGTTAAAGTTAGAGAACAAAGTAACTGAAAGTTGAGGAGCGTACATCAAATTCGTTTTGTTCTATCTATGCAACAAAAGAAAAGCAACTTGCCTTACTGCACAGGTCAACCGCGAACTCGGGAACAGGAAATCGAAAACATTTGACAAACGAGCCGCTCTGCCTTGTAAACAACTTGCAATACAGCGCCCGCTATGCATGTTCAGTTCTCAGCGTCGAAATGAAACAACCCGAATTCAATCTTAGTTTCCGTGCGTATTCAGTACAGAAAGTGTGTTAACATCAATATGAATTGTTAGAAAAGTGGTACATGGCAAATTAGAAGACTTACCTGATTAAATTAACATTCGATATTCGCTTTTAATGTAAAGGAAAACCTCACACAAGAAACCAAACCTGCAGCTTTTAACTGGTAAGCGAACATTTGCACTTTGCTAATTCTATTACTCTGAGCTATTAATTTCTTTAATATATGTTCCAATTTAAGTTCAGTAGAGCTCAGATGTTAAAAAATGTAACAAACTATACAGCATTAACGTTATTGATGTATGTGCCTATACGAGGTTATTATGTCTATTTGGTAAACTGGGGCAATTCCGAGCAAAATAAAATTACGAACAAAACATTACAGTTTTGGTAACACTGATTTTAATATACAGCTATGACAAGCAGCCTACATTTCAACGGTACTGTTCTTCTTATAAACGCTATCCTATAATAAAATTTCAAACATTTGAGTGTTGGCTGTCCATATGGATCCGTGGTTGAAATTGTGTAAAGTTATTTTCAGTTATCAAGGGTACAATGTTTAATCTGCTTGGAACGTAGAAACAGCTTTCACACTTTTTGTGCCGCTACAGGTGGCCGAGGTCTTTAAGGCGCGGACTGGGGTTCGAATCCCACCAGGACAGGCCTCCATGACTGAGTTTTTTTCCAGGTTTTCCCCAGTCCCCATAAATGGAAATGCCAGGGAGGTACCCTAAACTTAGGCCTGGAACGTTTCCTTCCTTAAAAAAAATTCTTTCCCAATATATCATTTCATCTCATGTATCATCAGTGTACGCCGCCTGTTGTGCCTCAGTAGTAAAAATGGGCGTTAAATACCGCTCAAAAACAGTTTTACTGTTTTCCTCTTATTATAAATAATATTATTTTAAATATACAAAGGGGCTATAGCATAGTTATGAATTAGCGTATTTTTATGGTATTGCTATTTACGCTAATTTTAAATTTGACTTAGTCAGTCCTGTTGGTCTAATGGTAACTATACTTGCCTCGTAGATCGCGGGTTCAATCTCTGCCAAGGTCGATGAATATTTTTCGGGCATAATAATTAAGCATGCCTTCCTTCGGAAGGAACGTAAAGAGCGGATCCCATGTCGTAGATTAAACGGCACATGAAAGAACCTGAAGCCTGGCAAAATAAGACCTCTGAACAAAATTTAAGTATCTTTTCAGACCCTGAATTTAATGGGGCGCTGGTGACTTGAGATGTTAAAGAGCGTCCGTAAATAAATAAATACAAATTGACTTGTATATTAATATATTTTGATGGATATTTTTTTTCCTTCATAATTATCTGAAATGATTAATTCTCTTTGTTGCTTGTTATTAATTATGTTAAATGACTTGTTTTTCACGATCGTGTTTAAATCATCAATAGCTGCCTTTGAATGTATACGTTAACTAAAGCAGTTCAGTATCAACAAATTCAAATTCTTATTTATTTATCTACTGGTCTACAATGAAACAAATGCAAAGCCCTTTAAAAATAAACACATTCTATACTTTCAGTGCAAAAAAAAAAAAAATCGTAAAAGTTTATACAGCATTTGCATTGCTAAGATCGTGGGAAAAATAAAAATACACTACTTGTCCGGAAATATCGGAAATAGATTTTCTGGACCCTGTTAAGCTGCACTTATTGCACTTGCAGCATAATATACTGTTGTTTATGTACATCTATCAGCACGTACGGAAACGGAAAAGTGGTAGAACAGCAGAAAAACTTTAATTCTAGTTCCTCAAATCTTCCGCCTCCATTAAAAGAGGAATTTTTGATTCTTCAGTCCTGTTTTAAGGCTAGCCCTTTGTACTCACGCCTCCAGAGGGGACACGTTCGAAAGGAAAGCATCAGGTAAGGGATACACCTGGCGTCAGGAATCCTGGGGCGGTGAGGCACAGATATCTGGTTGTTTCCTGATACAGCATTTCGATGCGGCGGACCCTCCCGCCCTTTTAAAAACGCAAGTCGCCGCCACAACACACATAGCACCAACTCAACTTATCTGGCACTTTCAACCCTGCAACAGAACAAAAGGAGTGAAATGAGGTGAAATGGGAGAGGGGAAAATGCATAAAAAGGAGAGATCCATCCTAGCATTCGACAAGATCGTGGGTTCAATCCCGGATAGGTTGTTTTTTTCGGAATAAAAATCTCAAGTATGGCTTCTTTCTTAAGGTTAGTTAAGCTATGGGTTCTTTTACGGCAACGTAAAAGAACCTCAAGTCTGAAAGAAGAGGTCTCTGAGCAAAATTTATTGGCCGTCTCACGCCGTGAGTTGAATGACACGCTCAATAAAATAAACAAATCAACAAGCATTCGCCCTAAGCGACCAAGTGAAAACTCAAATCCTGTGGGATTTGAACCCAAGTTATCCCGAATACGAACGTAAGCGCCGTCGCCTGAACAATCCTGTTTGACCACGGACTATAACACTTATCTTTAATAATATTTTCAAAAATTTAACTGTCTTACTTGTTCAATATTATAGTAACTTGCATAACAAGTACCTTGTATAATTTCGAACCCCGGTGGAGTAAAATTGTATGGTCCGTTAAGGAAATATCTCCTGTGATATATTACCAGGTTGCTTATCCTAAGTTACATCAACAAAGTATCTCTTGCATTTTTAATATTAATCACGTTCAAAAAATAAACATAAATAATAACTAATGAAGATCACAGGCAGGATAAGGGTGGTCATCTTTTACACTGAAAAAGTGCATTTGGAAAACGCATCACCGATACGTTTTACAGATCTTTGCTCTGAGTACTCAGCAGATGCTCTTGTAAGCGTGTTACTCTCTGCACTGAATGTTTTAAGGACAGACTGCAGCAGCTAGAATTAATTGCATGTTGTTCGACATGCTGAGCATTGAGAAATAGAACGTGTAACGCAGATGTATATTTAACGTCCGCTGCTGCAATTACAAGCTCAAGATTCCGGGCAATTCAGGACAAGTGAAGTGTTATATCTAACAAGATACTGTAGTGTGTTCCAATACTGCCGAGGGCGATGACATTTGCTATCTCTGGAGCCTCTAGATTAGTTTCTAAAATAAGCTTTCTAGTGAGTTCCGAAAGAATTGCGGCATATCCATGAAATTATTTTTGAAATGTTTCTTCAAATCTACATCTCCAAATATATGTGTATGCGCGATTGTGTCTGTTGACGCTCTAGCGGTCGCAGTTTTTGTTTTTTCTCAACGAAACTCTGCATATAAACATCAATTGACAAGCATATAGTCGAATTCGTTAACCAGAAAAATTAGACCATTGGGGGTGGGAGTTAACCTAAAAAGAACATTTTTAAAAAAATTAAAAACCCTTCTAGCGACCGCAATTTTTGTTCTTCCGCAACGAAACTGGACATATTTCTTTAAAATAAATTGATAAATGTATTTTCCTGAAATAGGGCAAACAAGCCCCTAGGACACCTATCTGAAAAACGAGTGCGAGTTAAAGTGAAATTTAAAACTCGCTCTAGCGGCCGCTCGGTATATACCACTGAAATTAAATGAGAAATATATTTTATGAAAATTAGTGGAATCGGAGAGGGTTTTACTTGAAAACCAAAATTTAAAATTCGTTCTAGAGGCATAAATATTTGTTTCATCACTACAAAATTCTAAATATTTTAAATAAATTAAGAAATAATGGTTTCTGAAAATTACTTGATATACTTGAAAATCGAAATATAAAAAGCGCTCTTGCGTTTAATTGTCTAAATATTGTTTTAAAATAAAAAGACAAGTTAATTCAGCATACAAACTGTATGCATATGTTTTATATTTAACAAAAGCATCGTGGTGAAGATAGCAACTATGAAATATTAATCTGTGTGAGAAATATATTTGTATGTAAGAGCGCTCTGTAATAAACTTCAGAAAACGTTTGCATGCATGTTTTTTCCACAATAACGTTTAAATTAAATTTCAAAGTCAATGAAAATCGACGAAACTTTCGACTGTATATTGTTGATCGTGTATATTTGTTTAGTACATTGTAATTATTTTTAAATGGTAATATGTTTGTTTTATTGAAACATAAGAACATATTCTTAAAATGCACATTGTAACTGAAAGCATTCTTTTAATTTTCTCTGTTTTAGTGAACGTAAAGATAATATCAAGGGCTCAGTTCATAAATATGGTTACATTTAAAATTTTTTAAAATACCCACACAGTATAGCTTTGTCTATCAGTGGTCATATATTTCATTTAAGTAATTGTATACCTTTATTTTTGTGGTTTAACAATAATAATGATAATAATGATGATGATGATAGTAATAATAATAATAATAATAATAATAATAATAATAATAATAATAATAATAATGCTAAAATTGTGGTTTTTCTTTTTTTAATACTTATAGATTGCAAGAATTCTAATTTTATTCAACTAGTAGAACACTGTAATGCCATAACTTATTTAATTTCATTAATTAATAAGGCCTTAATTTGGATTTTATGTTCATTTTGAAATTGTTCAACCTGGTGAGAAATTTTCTTACTTTTACGCAGCTCCCACGTGACGACTTTTTTTAGTTTGTACAAACAATATTTTTGGTTCTTTTCTGTTATAACACCGCACGCAAACTATATTCAGTAATATTATTCCAATGTGTTTTAAGTTATATCTATTAAATCAAATAAATGATCTCCATAAATCATTTTTTTTTTTTGCCCCCATTAACTTTCCTATCCCTCTCTAGCTGAGGTTTTAGTGGTACCTAACAACTGCTAGCTGTTTAATCATATGATTGGTTCACAATCATATATACGTGTTCATGCAGCGCAAGAACTACCAGTTTTAAACTACTTGTTACAGAGCATGCACTGTGAAAGCAGATTGGAAACATCAAGGACTATCACAAACTCTCTGATACAAAAAAGTACGTTGCTTTTGTCAACATATCGCAGTCGTTTGTTTGTTTTTTCATCATTTAGACGAGAAAAACATGTTTAAATACATTAAGATAGATTGAATTCTTTTTTCAAACGTAAAATTATCCATCTCTTTCGTTAAATACAGCTATTTTAATAAATTGAATTGTACGTGCGTTTATATATATTGTAATGGATAGCAGTTGCTGTATAAAGTGATTATAACATTTACTTTTGTAGCATTTATTTATTTATTTGAAATAACGTTTGTTTTGAACTTCTTAGGTTTCGAGATGAAATCAGGAGCTGCTAGTAATGATAGAAAATTCCCCGCTTGCATGTATTTCCTCAAACAAAGCTACAAATAGATCTGTATGTCAGTTACAGTAATTGGAGTTGGAATTAATTAAATCTTTGCGTGTGTTGGTCTCTCTCTTGCTCGCTCTTTCTAACTCAAACACACAAAAGAACACAAGAGCTAGTTAAATGCAATACAACTACATAAAAAGTAGACGAAAAAAATAAATGTAATAAAACAATTGGAAAATTGCGTTTTTTAAAACTACATTATATTACCAGCAAAGGAAACAATTAAAATTCCAGCATTATTACATAATAATGAAAAATAAGAATAAAATTTAAGTATGTTTGCTGTGACTTGCACGATTAAGCATATTTGTGATTTTATTCTCTGCTAAGAAAACGAACACATCACGGCTTTAGACACCGAACTCATTTGTGACAAATATAATTAATTTAATTCATCATCTAATCGCCTAGAAAAAAGTCGCAGTAAGTAGAGGGAGAAGGTAGTAATATGACACTCTTGCTTTTTGGCCTTGTATTATGCTGACATCTAGTGAATGCTATTTGAAACTATTTTTATCCTAACCGTTAACATGCCAATTGTTCTGTTAAGCTCTTCTTGCAAGTATTTATTGTAGACATATTGTTGACTTTCAGACTTTCTTTCTGTATTAACGAAGTTATTGTTTATATGTAAAGAACAGCATATTATGTCATGGTTTGTCTACTAATAAGAACCCTGTGCTCCTAGAAATGCATTACATGAACTAGTATTATAATAATGTAACTTGAAATCCTGCATAGCTAGTAGAAAATGTATTTGTATGGCGGTTGATGATCGTGGCACACCTACATACTTGGGAATATAAAAGATATTTGGCAGAAGGGGAGAAGAAACGCAAGACAAATAAAGATACACCTGCTCAAACATTATTTGCTGATGCTGAAGGCGAAAAAGGGAATAGGAAGAGAGAAAAGAACGCTTCGTGATAAATATGACGAAATTGATGTTTCTGATGATCATGTTCCCATTGCTACTGACAGCACAGGACCGAGAACCGTCACCAAACAAGGAGGACGCAGAATGCTTTCCTGCAATTGGAAAATCTTTGGAGGACAAGCGAGGAGAAGAATGGGTAAAATGTGGTGTCAGATGCCTGTGCTGGATATGAAGGAGCAGATTACTGTACTTGTAGACAGACTTCCTCCTTAAGGCTATTTTTCATCTTTTTATAGTTTTAGATAAATCTGTGCGTTAGCAAAACATAGAAATATAGTTTTACTCGTTCAATTTACTCTTAATTTGTTTATTTCTCCTTCCTAAATACATTGGGGGGGGCCATATTTCCAATACATTTGGTCGTGAGAGAATAGTTACATATGTTTACTGTAAATAAAATATATAAATAAGTAATTAGCGTACACGCTTTGAATGATTGTATGGGATGCAAAAATATATTACTTATCTACTAATGCATATTTTGAAAACATAACGCGTATAGATTGTTCTTAAAGAGGCAAAAACAAATGTGGGTGGCATATTACCATATTTTCCTCTATGTAGAGATCTTATTTTAACAATATTGAAAAAACAAACTTAAAAAAATCTTAAATTATTTAAAAGTAGACCGTATTTACTTAGATCCTTTAATTTCTTTTACTTTTGCTTGGGAAATTGTATATTATTTTTTTCCTAATAGACTATTGAAAGAGGAAGACTATGTGATAGTGTATTTATTAAAGATGTGGCTAAACGAAGAAAAAAGTGCTATACACTTATTAATAGTAAGAAGCTCTGAACTGGCTTATTACACAAGAAATGGAATATTATTTTCATTTTCATATCTTCATCTAAGATGTTGTATGTGTTCGTTTTGTTCTTGTTGTGCTGGTGGTAAAGCCGTGGGTCCCGTGTAGTAGATTTAAGGCACGAAAAAGAACCTTAATCCTGCAAAAAGAGCCTTTGAGCAAAATTTGTCGGCCGTTTCACGCCCTGAATGGAATGCTGATGACTTGAGATGTCAAAGAGCGTCCTTAAATAAAACAAACAAAAAAAAAATGTTCTTGTACATCAGCTCTGAGTTAGTCCTTAGTATCTCCTTCAGTGTCGTATGTTTTACCAGGAACATTCTTTTCTTCAGACCTTCCCATAGCAAATAACCTGCTGCGTTAACTTTTGTCGGTTTTGTAAGTCCCTGGAAAGAACTCGAGTTGCAAGAACTTGAAATAAACAATTTTGGATACGATTCCACTTAAAGGCTACTGAAAAACTGTGTCCACGTTTGTTATAATATAGAATAAACAACATAATACTACTTTTTTCACAAACAGAAATTAATAAAAAGCTAAAAATCTATAATTCCACCACAGTAGTGACAAACAAATAGATTGGTAGGGTGATGTAAAAAATCAATTTCTTACTTGATAAGTCAGTGCCAGAATGTTTTTAAGATTGTGTGGAAAATTAAAATGAACAATTAAAGTTACCTCTTACTTTTTAACAAATATATGATTAGATATGTCGTAAAAGTTATCTTTCTCATAAATCAGCCAAAGAAATGATCCCCTAATATTCCAAATAAACCTTGGTCAAAGTAACCTAAAGAGGGAGGAAAAAATAATATTTTTTTATAAAAATAGCTCACCCTACCCTAATTAAAATTATGTGGCAAAATTAGAAAAAAAAAAATACAGTACTTAAATATAGGTGACCCCTATATCGCATCTTTTGCTATATACTTGTATGCTAACATATACCCATTTGAGTCCTTTCAACACCATTATCTTGGAGCTAATGTTATAAATGCTATTTTTTGGAAAACATGTTTTGACTTCTATTATGTTTTGTACATTTATAGTCAGAGTTTATTTCTAACCTCAGAATTTTCGCAACAACCAGCTATTAAAACCATCCTTTATGCAATTTCTTAGTTGTTACGTAAACTAAAACCAATATAAAAACAAAACAGCGTCTCCAGACTGTTGTGTTCTGTTTTCCCATCAAGAAATTAAGAGCTAGAATGTCATATTTACATAAATTATTGTGGATAAAGATTTTGGTGTAATTCCTGGTGATGCCTCACTTCGACTTCTGCGATTTTCTGCTCACAAACTTAAAGTCTTAACCTAACGCAAAAACTACAGCGTGTTCATAATATGTGCATGCGTTACATCGCAATGTGCGTCTGTTCGATCATATAACACATTCCCTTGATATGCTGTCTTGGTTCCGCCAGAAAGATGGAAAACATTCATTGTGTCGCACTACTTTTCAAAATGATTCACTCATCTTCTGCATCTTATCTATTTTCTCGTCTTCCTCTCATAATCTTAACACACGTTCTGAAACCCAGCACGTACTATTAATAGCATTGCACCAAACATCGCTTTACTCATCATCACTGCCCGTCTCTGGAATGCATTGCCACAGAGACTGCCAAAATTTGGGAACATTTCATAAGAAAGTATTAATATTATTATAAATAATTGATTATCCAAGATTCAGATTCCTTTTGTTACAACGCATGTATTTGTTTTACTGTGCTGTAGAATTATTCGTGCTATTATTTTTATTACTATCATAAATGTTCCTATCTCCTTCATAGTATTGTTAGAGTTTATAATGTTACTTAATTTCCGCTTTTAGGATTTATGTAGGTTGATATATGTATAGATTGTCATTATTCATGTTTGTTGTATATTATTGTTCTTTTATTTTCTTCTTCTTAAGTTAATACTTTTCATTGTCTATATTTATGTATTACTATACATTATATACATCATGTTTTACATTGGTTTATATGTATACGAGTATTGTCAACTTTACTGTCAATGTGTGCTTGTAATATTGTCGCTGTAACTTCATGTAATTATTATTAGATTGGCAGAGCGGAAGAGAAGGCCTAATGAATGGCCTTAGCTCTACCAGAATAAATACTGTGACTACTACTGGGCAAGAGAATAATGTATAAAAATCATTGCACTTCGCTTAACAGAACAGCAGTTTAAGCAAGGTGAACGTGGAAGGCTGAGTTTCCTAAGGTTCAAGTATTTAACCTACTTCCAGAATGAAAGATATATTTGAGTATGATGGACCCATATGTTGTCATTAACGAAAGCAGAAGGCTTATTCCAAGACAAGCACAGTTATTGGGTAGAAGACGTGTAATATCCGTGAGAAATGCGCGCAACAGCGGCGAGCTTGCGACTAACCAAGAAACATAAATGGACCAAAAAGGGAAAGGGGGGGAAAAATAAAAAATAAAGACGAAAAAATGAGGTAAGCCTTGCGCTACAGGTGGGCAGATAATAACAGTAGGTGAGGGCGGAGCAAGTTTCAATAGCAAGGCATCATGGGTGTGCGGCAATAGCGTTTTCTGATTGGCCAGCAGTCCTTCTTACTATGCTCCCCCCTCCAACAACTTTATGATCGTCACTTTTTCCTTCCCTACCTCTCCTTTCTCTTTCAATTGCATTTTTTTTAAAAAGACCTTTTTAAGTGTGTGTGTATGTGTGTGTGTGATACCACACCAGCCGTGCCACATAGAACAAGAATGACACAGAACCGCTCTTCAAAATTCGACATCGATTTATATGGATTAAAAACAGCAACCGCCACGATTAGAGCTTGTTTTGTTTACTACTGCGTTGTTTGTTCTCGGTATGGTAAAAGAGTACAGAGCACTATTTTTTTATGATGATTATTATTATTATCGTCTAGAAGCGCTGGGAAACAAGTTAATGGCACGGTTACCTACCCTCAAGTTCCACTACTGTTAAAGTGGTTTCATAAAAATTGGTTGGCGCTTAATGATAGTCATTTGTACAAGTCCCGAGGGCCGAGAGGTAATTGGGTTGCTGGGACGAATGCGCGTAAGATGTGGAAGTAGATTGTTGGTTTCAGAAATAAAAAGCACACAAGGAATAAAATAGCCTTCGTCTGTAATCATTCCCAGTGCTGGGGCGCATTTCACAGCCACAAGTCATTTTGAAGTGACGGAAATTCCGCTGAGTAGTAAAGGCTACTCTACTGTTTCGTAAAGTGGAATAAATCAAGACCGGTCGTCGTAAATCTAACCTCTCGAACGACGTGAATGTAAACAGAAAGTAGTAGCAAGGTTTTTGTAAAAGTGGGTATCTCAGTTTTGAGCTAGATTAGTACTAATGGTATTACAAACGACCTTTTTTGTTTACCATTCCAAAATGTTGTTTATAAACTGTAAATTTAAATTGTCGGTTAAATACTAGTATATGAAACATATTAAAGCTACAAATAATTATTAAAGCAAAATCTACCTACTGATATCAAATATCGTTCAACATTATTACCGCAAACAGCATTTTATGTTCCATTATAAAATAAAATATATAAGATTCTTAATGGGATTTTGAACATTTAAAAAATAAATTATGAAGCAACATATATCTTTTTTTTTTTTTTTTTTTTTTTTGTCATTTATATGCTCTATGTTGAAGTAGGGAGAGGAAAAAAAAAAACATACTCCTTACTTCTTTCTTCCCTTAGTTAAGAAAACTACGTAAAGTACCACAAACTCCTTAGCTATTAGCGCCGTGAAACTATACAAACTTTAACTTTTAACTGTATATGGATGTTTGAAATATAAAGAGTGCATATTTGAAGAGTGTGAATTGGTCAATTTTTATGATTTTATCTGGAAGTATGTTGAATGATTTGCTGCTGTATGTGTTACCTATTTTTGAGATGATTTAACAATGGGTTTTTAAAAACTTGTTTTCAAACAATTGTGGCAATTTTTTTACACATGTGATTACTCCTAAAATAATAAAGTAGAGTAGTATAGGTATTAATAATATTTGTATTGAGGCCTAAATTATACCACCATTTGCTACTTTTGCCATTACAGTGACTTTTTTTTCCTGTTGTTTAAAGACTTCCCCAAAAATTGTTCTTGTTTTACTATATATTGTATATATTACTATATTGAAGTTAATGATGTCAATTAATTTTTTTCTTATCTAACGATTTCATTGTACGAAATTATAAGCATAGGTAGCTCACGACTATATTAATGTTTCTGTTATTGGTATGTTAGTGTCATCAATAAGAGAACAGTATCTGCATTATGGGTATTTCTAGCTGGATTACCTTACGTTTGTCTTACAAAATAAACAATTTATTAGAAAATCCCTAACAATTATCTAATTATTAAAATAACAACTACCCAAAATATTTACAGCAAATTCAATTATACGTTTTAATTGCTTTTACTGATATCTGTAGCAAGTAACAAAACAACCAATAAATAAATATAAAATAATATATAACTATATATTATATGCAACATCGTGGTACAAACTGGTCCCATACGGTTGGAAATTTGAAGGTAAAATTTCGATTTTTCATTATCAGGCATGAAATCAGGAAAGGGGTTAACCGCCACGGGTGGCTGAGGTCGTTAAGGCGCGAACTAGTGAGCAGGAGGTCTGTGGTTCTATTCCCACCAGGACCTTCCTTTCTAACTGAGGTTTTTTACATGTTTTCCTCAGTTCTGATAAATGCCGGGGAAGTACCCTAAACTTAGGCCTGGAACATTTCCTTCCTTTAAAAAAACGCCCCTTTCCCAATATTTCATTTGATGTATGATCAGTATCCACCGCCTGTGGTGCCTCAGTAGTAAAAACGGGCGTTAAATCCCATTCAAAAAGGGGAGGGGGCTCTGTCCAAATTTTAAGGCAGCATGTATTTTACGCATATCTGTAAAGACTTCATATACAAAACTCATATATACAATGCGTTCCAGTCAATCATCTGCAATCCATCGTATTACTTGAATAAAATATTATATGTGCTTAATTACTTTTTTTTATATTTTGTCAGAAATCAAATTAATTGACAATTTTTTCTTTGTGTTTGATTTATGGGGCTGAAACCATAAATACAGCGGAACTCGGATAATTCGAACACTTATAATTCGAAGATTTTTAGGCCCTTTGAATTTTGTGTTAAAGCAATGTAAAAAAATCGCAATTATATGGGATTTCATTTTCTTTAATTCGACCTTTTTGTTCAGAAATGTCAGTCTAAACGCGGAATTGCAAGATGATAAACAACTTTGTCTATGTGTGTTACTGTAAAAGAGATCATTGCTCCAAGGTTGTTGGTTTTGTGTTGGGATGCAGTCCTCGGTGCTGGAATGTAAACTTTCCCCAATAGCTGACCTTCCCCACCAGTCAGCTATTGTTTAGTTGTCACTTGAGCTTCCTGCTGTTCAGTGCCACCATGTCTTGTAATAAACGGAATGTTTAGTACAAAATTTTAACTTTTGCGGAAAGACTCCATCATTCGATAAGTGGGAAAGTGTCCTTGATGCAGCAGGTCTCAAGTAACCGACAAAACGATAGCAAATGGTTTCCAAAAGAAAAATGAGCAAGCTAAGCCCTTAGCTGAAGATGCCCCTACACCGGACGCCTGGAACGACAGTACGGCCGTTACATTTGATGAATACGTCACCTTAGACGAAAACGTTGAGAGCAGCAGAAGTTTTGAATAAGAAAGGTGAAGAGGAGGAGGAACAACTTGAAGCTTTTTTAATAGATTTTAACGACCTTATTTACTATTGAGGCACCACAGGCGGTGGACACTGATAATACATGAGGTGAAATGATATATTGGGAAATGATTTTGTAAGGAAAGAAGTGTTTCCGGCTTAAGTTTAGGGTACCTCTCCGGCATTTGCCATCTATGAGGACTAAGGAAAAACTGGGAAAAACCTCATTCAGGGAGGACGGTTCTGGTGGAAATCGAACCCCAGACCTCCGGCTCACCAGTCCGCACCTTAACGACCTCGGCCACCCGTGGCGATAACTTGAAGATGAAGACATGCCCATTCCCTCATAACGAGAGGTGCTTCCACATATGCGGAAATTCGTCGGTACGTTTAAGAACAAGTCAACCTAAGTACAGTTGTTTTTTTAGGCAGTAAAATGCTTGAAGATCTAGCAAACCTTAACAGATTAAATTGTGCAAAACAGTAAAATATTTCAAGCTTTTTGTATAGGGTAAAATGTGCGATCTTCTCCTTAATGTAAAATAAATACTGCAAATTTTTGTTCAAATATGTACTTTTTCTTTTATATCGTTAATTACTGATAAAATATCCGTTTTGGACGTACCTTTTGTAATTCGAATTTTTGAATATTTCGAATTTTTTTCTACCGGTATCCTCGGCTTCCATTTATCCAAGTTCCATTTATAATTACTAATGCTTTATTTTCTCCCCCCCCCCATTACTGGTGTCTGAACTGATCTTTGTTTCGTCGGCCTTAGCAAACGAAACAATGAATTTATTCGAACGGATTAACTTTTATAATCACTCCTAAAATAATGTTTAAATTAATGGGAATGCTGTATTTATACACAGCTGAAGAAGTGGCATAGATTTATTCGTATAAAATAAAATATCTTCAGGAATAAATACAAAAATTTTCAGTATTTTGGTTCACAACGCTTACACTTGTACAAAAAGTAGAATCGTTTCAATTTATTTTTTTATCTCCTTAAGGACCTATATTATTGACATCGATAACGTTGGACTTCTGTTTAAGCATTGATAAATGTAAATAATAATAATAATAATAATAATAATAATAATAATAATAATAATAACTAAGCTGCGTTATAAAATATGTTCAAAATGATGCCCCTTAGCGGCAATACATTGCTAGCATCTGCCTAGGTAGGCATTTTGTATTTCTTTCCGTAAGAACACGGCGGTTTAGAACATGTTTCTTGTCATTGAGAGATCCTGCCTCTTGTACCTAACATTTTAGCAATTTGGCGAACCGTTTCTCTACCAGGAGCATGATTGCCAAAATATTTCCTTGTAAATTACCTTACCACTTCTCTGTCAGAATCCATTTTCACATGTATATCATACATAAAACGATAACTAACGAGGAAAAATTAGTGCGAAATTTACATATAACGATATCACCCAGTAACACATGAATGTCACTCGCTGAAAAAGTATCTCTCAAGATAATTACAAGCTACCATCTCCACATGCATTAAACATACTTGATGACTAACTTCTATTTGGAAGTATCCGCTCTCTGTTACTCAATTAATGTGAATTTAAGTTAGGTTTCTCGTAGTGTATTCATATGTTGGTAAAAGTGGAGTCCGGTAAATAGTTACAACAATGTAATCGATCTGTTCGTACTGTTTTCAAAAACGGAAAGATATGAAATTAAAGAAACAGATTTTCTGCTCTAAGCTATGTTAGACAACTGTTCTATACTGAAAGTTTTTTATCATTATTATTTTAGTGTTTCCATCATATGTTTTATTTTGGGGATAGATTATTATTTTCATTTACCAGAATCTGGAATTCTCTTTCTCCTGAAGTCAAAAGTGTCGGACATTAAAGCAATTTAAACGTAGATTAAATTGTCATCTCAACTCTAGAAACCACAACAATAAGTCTCTCGGTACTTCTTCCTCCTTCTTCCTTCTCCTTTGTACTCGAGAAAAATCATTGAAGAACAAGTGGAGTTCTAACACCTTTATCACTTTTTAACTATATTAAAATATATAGTACTTACATGCAGTATATTTGTTAATTTGGCTCTTTTATGTATTTTATAGCTATATATATGTATGTATATATATATTACTCTCTATTTTTTCGCCTGGTAGAGTGAAAGAGAAGGGCCCATGGCCTTAATTCGTGCCCGGGTAAACAAACAAATAAATAAATAATAGTTTAAGAACGGCCCCTGCGGAATTCCCAGATGTGCTTTCATACAAAATGTGTAATTAGTTGAAGTACGAATGTAAGACATTACTTTTTATGCACTTGAACTGAAATAACGGCCTGTGAAAGAGCCCAATTGTTTTTGGCACAAAATTGGTAGGAACACACCTTCATTGATAAAAATAAAAATATCGTAAAACTTACTCTATGTATTTTCTTTCTAGTTCGTTCTTCATATGTTTGCCCCACATATTTATTTATTTTGTTCTTGTACTCCCCTTTACTTCCTTCTTCGAAAAGTATAGATACAAGACAAAGAAAACGAGTCAGCGATGATTTGATTTCATCGGGCGGTCCACCGATGTTCCTATTCCCTATAGCACGACACAAAGAATGCACGTGCCAAGCGAACCGTTTGAGACCGACATTCAAAGCTGGCCATTTGTTTCGGTCTATAGCCACGCAGCAACTCAGATTTCAAATCCCTGAAATTACCACGGAGATAAACAAGCTTAATGTTCCGAGATAAAAGTAAGTCGTCGTAAATCTTGTTTCCATCATCAGCGCAACCGTCCATCACATAATCTATTGTTTTGTGCATGAGCGAAAACTTATACCGCTCGCACCACCTTGGGCACTGTAAATTGGATTCACAAGCACAAACAAAGACTGAATGTATAAATTTCCCAGATTCTAGATAAGCTTAACAGGTAAACGGGCACGGTCAAAGTGAAATGAAAAGCAAGGCAAGGGGGTGACAGTCAGGAATTTGAATAGCAAGGAAGAGGCGCTGAGATGTGGCGGAGAAACTCTTGAGGTACGATCTTGCCTTGTTCTAGATCTTCTCGCAAAATAATTGACAGTTTTAAAGTCCACGCGGCTGGCCATAGGATCAGTGGCGTTACACAGTTTTCTGCCATACTCCATCTAAATAAACAAATTAGGTGAAAGAATGAAAGGGGTGATTAAGCCTGAAAAATGAAAATAAGCAAATATGGCGACGCTACTTTTGAATTTTCTGAAATAATGAAGCCTTTTTAATAACACAATATCTTTCAAATATTTTTAAGGTTGTAGGAGGACAATTTCAACAGTTTTGTACACGATGTCTTTTACGAAATGTGTATATGCCTCTAATATTACTCTCCGCTGTAGTTCAATATTGGGGTAAGTTTTGTATTTCTGTAATAACGTATTACGGTTTCTTCTGTTTATATGGTTGCCCCATTAGGTATATTTACAAAACTAATTACGTATGTTATTTTATTTCGATAAAATGCAGAACAAACCTTAATATCCTCGCCGCATCTCGCGGAGTTCCCAGTGTATATTTTTACGCTTTAGTCTAAAACAGCAGCACCCTACCACAAGATACCTCGTAATTCTCCGTCGTTGTCACTGCTACTTTCGCACATGAAAAGATTAGAGAAGGAACTACAAATATTTCCTGCTTCTTATATTATTAAGAAAATCTGAGGGTGTCACTTGTTAGAGATGTTAAGTCAAAAATAAATTTTTCGCTTTATGCAGAATATGAAACTACATAATTTGCAGATTATGCCCATATATATTTTTTGTGAATTTGAGGTATTTAAACGCATATTTCAATATGGCGGGATGGCTGTCACATCCCCTTTGCCTCTGCGTTCAGTTTTTCGGTCAAAGAATAAATTTTTGGTTTTATGCATAATATGAAGATTACACCTAGGTATATAATTTTTGTGTTTTGTTTGGAGAATTTAAATTGTTTAAATAGCAATTCAAACATGCCATCATGCTGTTAATAACACACCTTCCTAACTTTTGTCTTTTGCCATAACTAGCATATTTTTAACTTAAGGTGCATTAAACTATGTAAATAGAGTTATGAATTATTTTGTGCATGTGCAAAACGCATTGCTCTGTGAAAGGATGAAAGATTTTAACCTATACATGCATCAGGGTTCTGAATATATATATATATATATATATATATAATTTTAAATTTGCACAAAATAATACTATATATATATATATATATATATATAAAATTTTAAATTTGCACAAAATAATACTATATGCAAACATTTTAAAAATTAAATTTGGACTTCAATTACATATTATTTCACCAGCAATGTTAAGTAACATGTTTTAAAACTGATTTTGAAATCTGAGGATGCTGAGATTATTGTTTATGGGAAAAGTGCACCTAAAGCAGCAAAATATTCAAAATTAATATTTTTATGATTTATTAAAATTATAAAATAATAACAATTAAGATTGTCTAAAATTTAAAAGCAGTTTATAATTTAGAAATAATTGCTTAATATCTGACATAATTTTCATTTGGATAGGTAGTGTAGCTTGTCAGAAAACCCAGTTTTATATTCTGTTGAGTCAGCAGGAAAATAGCCATTATAACTCTATTAAGTATTCTTAATTAATAACACATAATAAATTAATAAGTTATTTACTCTCACTAATACCTCGATCTCTATTAGCACTAAGCATTTACTGAGCAACGTTTTTTCCTGAACAAACTCATCTCATTTCTCATCTGTATTATTTCAACGTTTTTTTTTTTTGATTGATTTATTTATGGATTCTCTTTAACAGCTCAGGTCATCAGTGTCCCATTCAACCCAGGGCGTGAAACGGCCGACAAATTTTTTCAGGCTTGAGGTTCTTTTTCGTGCCGTAAATGTACGACAGGGGACCCACGGCTTTACTTCCCTTCCGAAGGTTGAGTTCTCTCATCATTTTTAGGCATTATTTGCGTAAGAGTGTTCTTTTCTTTAGTTTTTGAAGAAGGCTTCATTTAGATATAAAAATAAAAACAAATATCAGTTTTTTAATATTTTTGATAAATTTTATTGCATGGTATGCAGAATTTTACTAGCAACAACTGGTGTGATATTTAATTACTCCCTGTACTTAATACTGACGCAGAAGTTTTAAAAATGAATTGTTTCTTTATAGTAAATGAAAGGCATTCCCTTATGCCCAATATTCGATTTATAAGCACTCCATTTACAATAACTCCAGCGTTAAGCAGCTATTTTTAATCGTTTCTGTTCCCTGCACAGCATTAATTTTTTTATCCTCTTCCAGTTCTAAGCTTCTCTATTTCTAACGCAGTCTAATAACTATAAACTGTTCTAATTATCATAGCACAAGACTAGCATCATCTTCTAAAATATTAATTTTTAATCTGATAGTTCCTTGCTCTTTGTTTGTAGCTGCAAAATTTCTTGGGAATTTATTATCACAATCAGAAGTAAATTTGTATATGAAAAGTGTTTGTAAGTATTCACATGATTGGAGCTGGTTTTGCGGTTTCCATTTGAGATGGTTTCCATAGACATATTGGATCTCTCTTAAATTTATATTAATGCTACCCTGCTTTGTTGAGTTCAATCATTTTTCCTGTAAATTATGAATAAATTAATGTCATATAAACTGTATCAGCTAAGTCTTTATGTCTAGTGTCATGGATATCCATATATAGCTTTTTCACGTTTAAGATGGGCTAATAAATTACTCTATAAAATGTTTTTGGATACAATACAACATTAAAATATGTTGTGTGAATATAAATTAGTAAAAGGATTCATAAAACAAGAGATATGTTACACAACTAGAAACCTGTAGACCTTCAAGCCAGTTTTTTTTTTTTTTTTATGCAATACTACCTTCTATGGTGTTCATTATCACGCTAACTATGTACCTTGTGACAGTCATTGAAAAGAAAAGTTTCCATAGAAATATGTGGATGCTGAATTCAGTTATTTAATGGGAAATATAGGATGATTTGGGATAAAAAATGTTTTCTTCATCTTGTTCGATAGTTCAAAATTTTCTCTTTAAAAGGCATTTCGATTATTTTGATATATTTATTCAAAGGACCTTAATTTAAATATTTTGTGAGTGCCCGTTTGCTATGATCCAGGTAATGATACAGGATGGGTTTTATGTTTCAAATTTGAAATTAATCTTTCGTTAAGTTTGATTTCAACATTTTCTTAGCATGTACTGTTTAAGAATGGTTTTCATTATACAATGAAATCTTTTTTGCACACTAGAGCGATAAAGAATTAACAATTTTGAAAATGGTGATCCTCTAACTACTTTATAAACCATCTGTAATGTAAAATGCATAAAATAAATTACTAACATAAAAAAAATAATCTGAAATTATTATTTCACTAAGTTATAAACTGTTGCTGCAGCTTGTACTAGCCATTAGTTGTAAAAATTCAAAGTTTTAATTTTCATAATTTTTAAGAACATTTTGCTTAATTTAATATTGTCAAGATAAGCAATTCCCCATTTAATAGTTATTTATGATATAATATTAAAATCGAAATTTTAAAATTAGTTTTAACATATATGTTATACACTATTTTTAGATATCTCTTAATATTTACAAATAAATTAGCAATTATAAATTCATTTTATTCCATAATTACGAAAGGCTTCTTGTTTCAAAGATATTTATTATGCATGGAAGAAACATAACCTGAATTTCTGCATATCGCAGCGTGGTTTTTAAACATATTTAGGCAGGGTAAAGTTACAAATTAAAGTATAATATTTATTATTATTATTATTATTATTATTATTACATTTTATTTACATCATACTAAATTACTGTTTAATTTTCTTGCGCTGAAAGAAGTTATAGTTTGCACTTGCGAATGCGCTCAGCTCTTATTGATTTTCCTCCAGCCTAACATGGTTCTAGGCTTGCCAACATTGTTACTTATTCAATAAATCCAAGAAACAAATTCTTATAATATCATAATTTTGAAACCGCAGTGAAGAATGTGAAAAATAAAAAGATATGTAATACATTATAAAATTATGTAATTTGTAATTGTTTAAATATATTAATAACAATTACATTGCGTATTAAGGCAAAACTGGTAACACAGAGGGGCTAAACATTTTTATAGCACTAGATGTTATAAAACGGAATTTCTAATTTGAGTATTTTGTGTTAAAAGAATTGGTACTTTTAATATTAGCTGTCAAAAAATAAATGTTCTATTTTTATGTGCAGGACAATTGCAAGTCTTCAGAATCAACCAAAGGCTTTTTAAAGCTAAAAACATGGTAAATTTTTACCACAAAATACTAGCAATTCAGACTCAATACAAAACAAGTTAACGACTTATTTCACATGGAGATTTCAATGAGTGGTATTGCATCACAGTACCTCAGTGTATTGAAACCCAATGCAAATCGATTCTTTCTATCAGATCACTAAAAATTGTTTGATTTGAAATTGTTGTTAAAGTGTCTATATAGATGTTATAAATTGCGTGAAACCTTGTTGGTAGCAGTAATAACACACTTGAAACTGAATTTTATTATCATGCCAATTGGCCGGCAAGGGTGACGGAGATCGTTAAGCATACACTAGTTAGCGGGAGGTCTGGATTCGAATCCCGCCTGGGTCGTTCTCCCCGACTGAGGAGGTGTTCCAGGTTTTCCTCGGTTCCTCATAAATGTCAAATGCCGCAAGATTCCCTAAACTTAGGCTTGGAACGCTTCCTTCTAAATTATTCTTTCTCAATTTATCATTTTCCTTCATATGCCATCAGTGTCCACCACCTGTGGTGCCTCAGTAGGGAAATGGGCGTTAAACACAAAAAAAAAAAAAAAACAAGCAAAACAGATTAATATATCTTTGTAAGTTTCTACTTGTAATAAGTTATTAACCAAGTGAAATTTCTTTGTAAAAACGTAAAGTATTACGGATTTGCGAATTTCAGAAGTCATTAAAATAGACCTAAATGAACAATGTACTTAAAAACCATGAGCTATCTCATAAGACATTGTAACACACCTCACTTTTCTTTTCTTGATAACTTTGGTTCACTGGACTGACCGTTTAAATTGCAAGGAAGGTCGCTACGCCACTGATGCCAATTCTCGCAATAACGCTGAGGAAGTTTACAACATACGAGGAGTTCCTTTCCCAAGTTAACTATCTACTTAATTGATCAGCGTCGTATGAAACAAGTAAAGGCTGAAGGGGCAGTAAATAAGTATTTAAAATATTATAGTTGCACTTGCATTGTCTTCTGCAATTTACACCGTTCAGGAGAAATGAAACACACAATGTAAGCCATGTTCTCTCAGTGTAACAGTCAATTAAGGAAGAACCTGGCGGTGTACCTGGATGTCAGAACACTAATATGGAATACCTACTAACTGTCCCCTGCTGACATCCAGTTGTGTCTCCCACACACATGCACAAAGACTGTGGAGAAAACAATGAATGTTGATTTTTCTGTTTTTGAAGTGAATTTGTTGTTCAAGAAGCTAGATTTTGCCTTTGTGCAAACGATTTCAGGGAAGAGGCTCTACACTTTGCATCACTAAAAAGTAACACAACACACTAAAAAGTAAAAATATAAGATTTGCAAGAAAAAATGTTAGCGATTAAAAAGCATTCGTCACATTTGTAGAGTGACATCGTTCAGTGAGGTTTCTAGATATGTGAAGAGGAACTTTAGAATAACCTTATAAGTTTATAAGGTTTTCCCAAATTAAGATTTAAATATAATTATTCTCCTCTTTGTTATGTGCATATGACAATCGTTAATCGTATTACAAACAGATTATTAAATATCAGGTTCGGTAACCTAACAAACCGACAGAGGCATTCAATTTAAACATTTCGTTCATTATGGAACACCCTATATAAACAGCACTTCTGATCTCAGGATATAATTAATATACGATGAACTAATAAAGTCAATGAATTGTCCTAGGTCTGTTCAGAAACAATCCTTCCTTCAATTAGCTCCAATATCAGTATCTAGTGATTTCGCAGGACTAATGATGACTATGAAAGTCAACCTAACGATATTTTTTTAAATTATGAAGTCTTTGTTAGATGACAGTATGTTAGGGGGAAAAACCAAGTTCTGAAGTTATAAAAGTTTGACTTGGGTATGGTCTTCATTAGTTCAAAACACTTTATCAAGCCTTCATTAATTCACTTGAATTTGAAGTAACTTTCGCATTGAAAATTTTTCAGCTTTATTTCTCTTTACAACTTGAGTAAATTTTACATTTATATGTATTGTAGCGATATATAGATATTCGTCCCTAGCCTAGGTTTATGTGCGCTCTTGCTTTATGAGTAACCTTGCTCTCGAATGTTCCAACCTTCCTTCTCTTACGGCTAGGTAACGTTATGCTTTCCAACTTTCTTTTCTTTTTTCCTTTTTCTTTTTTTTTCTTTTATTTTCTCTTTTTCTTCTTTTTTTTTTTTTTTTTTTTTTTTTTTTTTTTTTTTACCCGCTCTGCTTGCAGCAATACTGCGATCGGCTCCTGTCTTTGGTATAAGTAGCTGTGTTTGAACCTCTAATGCGTATTCTATCATTCTGCGACAGTATCCTTATGCTAGGCTTACCACAAAAATCTTCTTTGAAATTTAGTAAATTTGGAGCCCGACTCATTCTCTGCAAGAGAACGGTGACCTTAGTAACTAATTTAATTTTATTGTTTGTATATTTTTTACATTTATCTTGTCGCTGTCTACCAGTAAAACTTTATAATTGTGTTTGACTTTTTAGGCTGGTTTACTCTTTTTATGATCTCTATTGCAGCTGTTTTCTTAACGAATTCTTCGACAATTGTTTGGATATTTGGGGAAGAGTTTAAAGAGAATTTTATATGTTAAATATTTTTGTAAAAATAGTGACTATTTTGAATAGCTTATAATTGGATGTAGTATAATTAAAATTAAATTAATGATTTATTCATTCACTAAATTCGGTTAAAATATTAAATGCCATACTAAGTGCTTGAATTTCATTCCTGGTTGTATTTAAAATCAATCATACAAGAATCATTCACAGGCAGTTCTGGGTTTCTTGACCCAGTTTCTTCCCAATTTAACCGCTTGCTCACTTGCACTCATAGCAAGATACAATTAAAGTTTTCTAAGAAATATCTTACATGTCATATGATCTTCTGTAGATGCCTTGCTACTGCAACAACACTAAATACCAAAATTTTCTGTGTTTCTCATAAATTTCAGCAATAACAACACCACTGTACCTTTAACAGATCCTTCAAACTGTTAACACAAGCCTCTGGAGAGACATCAAGTTGCATGAGTCAATCTTAAGTTTTAAAGGGTATGAAATGTCAAGAAACTTCGAATCGATTGAATAAATACGATATGTGTGCTATGAAGTAGAAATTAATCACAATGTCCATTTAATTACTTTACAGCATATCTTTTGAAGTTGTCAAATTCAAATAGAATATTAATACTGACCAAAGCAAACTCATAACTAGAGCTCTGCCTTTGGACATCGAGAAGCTCTAAGCACTCACCAACTGTGTAACTGTGCATAGAGTATTGCTTGGCGGTCTCACTTACACAGCGTTCTGCATTTAAAGAAGAGGAGAGTGCGTGGAACGAAGTTTGGCAAATTTTAATGAAATGGTGGGACATTTTGTAAGCGGCAAGACTATGGTTAGCGTGATTCTTGTTTGTTCACATTTCCAAACAGAAGCAACGTCCAGTTCTTTGTTGCCAGCTGTCTTAGGCGGAGTAACATATTTCGAAAAAATGGATAAAGGCGAATATCGTGCTGTGATAAAACATTTTTATTTACAAAAAGGGAACTGTAGCCCAGACACAAACTGGGGACTCTGGACTCAAGGCAACTTATTACTAGAGAGATTAATATAAACGTATCCGTACGAGTACTGCAAATGCTACACGTTCCTGACGCCTGATTGAGGTTTCATCTCAAGAAATGGTCGATAAAAGCATGGTATTGTGATAGAAGAAACATTCGTGATATTGCTCGGGTGGTGGGCGTCTCATATGAACGTGCACATAATGTCCTGTATGAGGTTCTGCACGTGAAGAAGCTGAATGTCGTTTTTGTTGACTCCAGATCAAAACCGCTCGAGGAAGGACATTTCAAAAATCGCGTTTGGACTGTAGACGAAACTTGGATCCACCACTACACTCCGGTTACAAAGCGGCAGTCAAAACAACGGGTTGGCGAAGGTGAAAGTACACCAAAAAACGCTAAAGCAGTTTTGTCGACGGTAAAAGTGTGACAACCCTGTTTTGGGATTCACAAAGTATTATTATGATTGCCTATTTGGAAAAGGCTAAACCAGTGACTGGCTGTTGTTACTCAACGTTAATGGACACTTTGCTGTGAATTGGAGCAAAAGCGTACTCTTCCAGCATGATAATGCACCTGCCGTTGCTATAGCAAAAGCGTACGGCCTGGGTTTTGCAACTATTCCACACCCACCGTACTCCCTAGATTTGGCCCCGTGTGACTTTTTCTCTTTCCTAACCTCAAAATTTGTCTTGGGGGGGGGTATTTTCGTCGAATGAAGAATTTATCTGTGCTGTAAACGTTGTGCATTTTCAAACTTTTTTTTTTCTCTGAGGGAATATAAAATTATAATCTCGCTAGATGAAATGTATTGAACTCAAAGGAGATTATATTGCAAAAAAAAATAATAATAATATTTACCAGACATATCAATCTGCCCCCGTAGAGGGGAGGCGTCTTCACTGTAACTTGAACTGGTTTCACTCAATGTTCACACTTTAAAGTGAATAGTCTATGATTGACGAACACTTAACTTGTATTCAAAGTGACCAAAGCCAACATATAACTCATATATATGACAGTCCCAGTATTCTGTACTAAAGCAGTATCAAAAGGCTTAAGACTAATAAAATAATTAAAATGTTCGAATAGGCAATGTTTACACAAGAAAGAGTCGGAAATATATCGAGAAAAGTTCGTCTATAATAATAATAATAATAATAATAATAATAATAAAAGTTAAATTGCTAATGAACCTTAAGTAAGGTTTGATTAAAACAGAATGCATTTGTAGCCTAATGTAAAAACTAAAACAGACAAGATGTACTCATTAAAATGCCGACTAAAGAGCTAACGTATGATTTTAAACATTTAATAGTACTAGACCTAAATTATTACAAATGAAATAATTACAAGGTTTAACAATAATGCATTATAATGCAATTTGCTCCGCTAATGGTGCTTATATAATTACTGATGCTAGAGTGAAAGGTATAAATGAGTCATAAAGAAGCTAGTTTTTTATGTAATTTTTATGTGAAATATATATTTTCTTGTCGTAGGTTTCCAGAACAACTAATGCGGCTTCTAGAGAACATGCAGATTGTTACTAAGGCGTTTTAATAAATCTATATCTAAGACACATGTAAATGTACAGTTGTCCCTAAAGCCCGGCAACACTTTTCTCAATTTATTACATAAAAACTTCAAATGATACGTCTTCCATATATATGTCATTAAAGAGGAACTCTTTGTTTTGTTTTCAGTGTTTGATTTCACAATAGGTAATCAAACTGTTGCCATACTTTTTGGAGCATATCCTCAGATATAGTTGTGACAACTTCTTCAATCCTGCGCTTGAGTTCTTCTTGTAGATTTTGTGGTAAACTTGGCACATACACACAATCGTTGATGTATTCCCATAGGAAGAAGTCGTAGGGAGTTAGATCCGGGAGGCCAGTTTTCGAAACAGTTACCAATATTCCCTACTCTTCCGATCAAGCGTTGAGGTAGCTCGTTCAGAAAATCACAAACATCGTTATGGTAATGGCATAGGGCCCCGTCCAGCTGGAACTGGAAATTGTTGGAAATATCCTTGCATTTGTGGAAATAAGCATTGTTGTATCTTATCCAGGTACGTTTATCCAGTTACAGTGTTTTTGCTGAAGAAGTATGGTCCGCGATGACATTGGGCAGAAGACGTCTACTTTAGGTGAATCACGCTCAGATTCGACGAATTCATGAAGTTTCTGGGTACCCCACACTAGACAGCCATGTCTTGACTTTTTCATTTCTATGGAATGTCGCTTCATCACTAAAGATGACTCGTGAGCGGGAGGTCCGCGGTTCGAATCCCGCCAGGACCGTCCTCCCTGACTGGGGTTTTTTCCAGGTTTTCCTCAGTCTTCATAACTGGCAAATGCCGGGGAGGTACCTAAACTTAGGCCTGGAACGCTTCCTTCCTTAAAAAAAAAAATATATCCTTTCCCAATTTATCATTTCATCTCATGTATCATCAGTGTCCACCGCCTGTGGTGCCTCAGTAGTAAAAACGGGCGTTAAACACTACTCAAAAAAAAATCACTAAAGATTATGAATTTACCAAGTAGTCATCTTCCATCTATTGTTGCACTCGAATACAAAACTCATAATGCTATTGTTTGTCATTTCCTTTCAACTGTTACGAGAGCTTCATACACAGTCTCTTACGTTGTGTCTTCCTAAATGTCGTACATGGTACTTTTTTTTAAAAAAAAATACTATTTATTTATTATTTACACGTAAAATATAACATAAATTACAATTTTAATGTTTTTGAACACGAAGAACATAATATGCCTGTCCTTCTGCCTGTTTTTTCTAATACATATTACAACCCACTTTTTGAATATTACAATACTTGCAGCTCGCGGGATGCTGCACGAACTGATTTTTTCGGACTTATAAATGCCTCTCTCACACGGTTAACAATCTCTTCACTCATTGTTGGACAACCACGTCTTTTCTTAGGACACAAGCAACAAGTATTCGCAAATGTGTCAAGCCAGAAGTAAACAGACTTCGTGCTTGGTGCTTCTTTACCGTACTTAGCCCTGAACTTTCGTAGTACATCTGTAGCACTCTTGCATTTGTAGAGTTCCAACACACAGAAAGCGCGGTCACCATTTTTACAAAACGCTAACTGCGGCGAATACGGGAACTAAAAGAATTGGCGGTAAAAACCAAACAATTTGAGCTCCTCTTTAACACACACGCGCGCGCGCGTCCGCCGAGAGTGCCAAAATGTGTGTGTGTGTGTGTGTGCTTGTGCTTTCATAGTAGATATCTATTTAATATATTTCAAAGTTGGACCCCAAAACAACAGTAATGTGTAGTATGATGTTCTGTAAACAGATGTCACTCACATTATGATAGAGTTGCTACGTGTCAGGTAAATCAACAATGAACAAATGAAGACAAGATTATCGTATAATGTTCTGTAAACAGATGTGATTCACATTACGTTATGCTAGCGTTGCTACAACAAAATGGAGCCAAGATTATTGTTAGAACAGCGGAAAGCAATTTTGAAGTAGTATTGGAAAACCGAGAATGTTGTTGAAGTTCAAAGGCAATGGAGGCGTGTGTACAGAGTAGAACCGCCAACGCGAGTAACAATTGCACGCATTCGAGACAAATTTGAGATTCGTGGAGTATACCGTAGAAAACCAGCTACACTGGCAGCACTTCGGGAAGAAATTGAATCGACATGTGCTGCAATCGCTGAGGACATTAGCAAACGTTGCTCAATCAGTAGTTCAACGTACTGAGAAGTGTATCGACGCCGATGGTGGGCATTTTGAGCAACTGTTGTAACTGCAAAAGTCTAAGATGATTCGTGCTCATCATTTTTTGTTTGTGCAAATTCAGTTTTGTTATGTTAACTCATTTTTTTTTTTGCTTGAAGTGTGTATACATTTTTGGCACCCTCTGGAAAGCTTATCATTTGTAGTTTTCGTGTAATAAATTAAGAAAGTATTACCGGAACTAGGGACAGTCTGTATTACAGTGATTTTATTTATTTTTATCTAAGAAAATTGGTATATTTAGAAAAAAAATATTGTTAATAATTAGAAAAGGTGGCAGAAATTGAGTCCATTATTGAATTCTTCCATACAGTTGATTTTGTTTTCCGAAGTCTAAAGCATCTGCCCCGAAGTAAAACATCGTTAGAAGAGTTTTCTTTGGAAGAAAAAAAAAAAAAAAAAACCTAAATCAGTAACTTCAATTGCGTACCTTGCTCTTGAATTACCACCAATAATGTGTCATTGATAGAATTTTGTGTACAACACGTAATTTTATACAGAGATTCTAAAATCACAAATTGCACAAATTCATGGTTTCAAACTCTATCTGTAATGATATGGAGAGGAACATAAAACTCTCATTCTTGAAGTCTTGTTTTCAGGTCAAGGATATCCCTAATCTCACATCAGTAAAGACTACTCTTCTGAAGGTCATTGCGTAATCTTGATAAGTTTGCGAGTCTTCCGGATGTTGTGTGTATCTTATCCGTGGGTCTCAATTGAATCATTATTTCAAATCTGTCAAGCAGGAGCTGCGTAAACTGAACAAAGTCCTCAGCGAGTTGAATAGCTTTTAATAAAAGTAATAAATTCAAATTAGGACTTATTAATTAATGAAATTAAAAAGTTATGGTATTACTGTGCAGTATTAATGAAACAAAATTAGAATTCTTACAATCTATAAATATTACAAAAGAGAAACCTTATTTTTGTCATTTTTACTATTGAGATTAAGCCACAAAAATTAATGGTTTACTATTAATCAAATGAACAAAATGACCACTGATAGACAAAGCTATAGCGTGAGAGTATTTTTAAACATTTTTAAATGTAACCATGTTTATGAATCCTTATGAGCCCTTGATATCATCTTTGCATTCACTAAAATAGAGAAAAATAACAGAAAGTTTCGAGTTACATTGTTATTATTATTATATTAATTTATTTTCGGACGCTCTTTAACAGCTCAGGTCATCAGCGTCCCATTCAACTCAGGGCGTGAAACGGCCGACAAATTTTGCTCAGAGGCCTCTCTTTCAGGCTTGAGGTTCTTTTTCGTGCCGTAAATGTACGACATGGGACCCACGGCTTTACTTCCCTTCCGAAGGAAGCCATACTTAGGATTTTTACGCCCCGAAAAAATCCATCGATCCTGGCCGGGTTCGAACCCGCGTTTTGGGAGTAGGAGACAAGTATGGTAACCACTACACCACCAGGACCGACGAGTTACATTGTGTATTTAAGAAGATGTTCATATGTTTCAATAAAACAAAAACATGTTACTATTTAAAAACAAGTACAATGTACAAAGCAAATAAAAACAATCCAAAGTTACTTAATTTTCATTGGCTTTGAAATTTCATTGAAATGTTCTTGTAACAAAAATATGTAACGCAAGCGTTTTCTGAAGGTTATTACAGAGAGCTCTTACATACAAATATAATTCTCACACATATATTAGATTAATATTCACATTTGCTATCTTTACTACGATACTTTTATTAAATATAAAACATATGCATCATAAATACAGTTTATATCCTGAATTAATTTGCCCTTTTATTTGAAAACAATATAGAGAAAATTAAACCCAAGAATGCATTTTAAATTTCGGTTGTCAAGTATACCCCTACTCCTAATGGTCCAATTTTCCTCTAGGAATTTATTTTTCCTATTCTATTTAAATGGTATAAAATTTAACCTCGCGTTCCGTACACGTTGATCGTTTAGTTACAACATGCATATTTGTACAAAAGCAAGCAATCTTGGCAAAGGTCACACTGAATGTTTATATAAATATAATTATTTTTATACTATTCCTGTAAATTATTAAATAGACATTTATGTTTACGTTAAGCCCTTACAAGTAAAATTTTATGTGCAAAATATTTATTTTCTTTCATTCAAACTTCAAAAAAATGCGTGTTTTGTCTTTAGGTACTTCCATTAAACTTTGAAACGTTCGCTACAAATACACAAAAACACTGTCTTAGGGAGTAAATGCCAGTATCAAATATTAATACTATTCCTGCAATGCAATTGGTACAAGGTAATCATGGCCGCTCTCCAACACTCGGTGAGCAACATAACGGTACTATGGGACAGCAGTCACATTTTCCCCTTCACTGCAAACACCCCATCTTTAACACTCACCATGCACATTAGCTATAAGAAGAAGGCGAGGTTGCCAAACTTATCTTTTTTCCAAACATTACTAACCTATGAAAGATTGAAAAATAATGTTCATAACGTTTTTCATCGTCCTCAAGGATGACATCTATTTTGCTTCGGCATAAGTGAAAGGTAAATTTTAGTAGTGTTGATATAATTGTTCATGTATTACAAGATGCCTTTTTTTGTTTACTTGTACAGCATTTTACTGGGAAACAACTCTAACTGGGTCCTTAAATCAGGAAATCTTCTGTTAATATTAGTACATAGCTAAGAAAATGTAGGGTTAGTAGAAAATCAAGTTTTAATTTTATAGAATACGTTTTTTTTTAAATACATACACAACTTTTTGCGTTAAAATAATGCAATTTTAATAATCTACAGAAAGTCCACTAAAATATTTGATAAAGAGCAAGTTCAACATATTTTTTTTTAATATCAAAGTTATTTCTTAACATAAGTCTCCAGGGCATGTACTTGATCCAGTGATGTTATTTTCACTCAACGAAATTTCCTTTCAACAGAGACAACCTGTTTGTGTTTGAACCACTAGGAGATATGTCGGGACTAGGAATCAGTTAAGAATATTTTCCCTTGAGTTCATTTTTCATATGATCCTACAAAGCTGCCTAAAATAAACTCCTGTTATTGTTCAATCTTTTCCAAGGGATCTACCCGAATAATTTCTTGAAAGTCCCAACAAATAGTAGCCATAACCTGTCTAGCTGTCGCACTTTCACCTGTTGTCACTGCTTCAACTGACGTGTGCAAGAATAAACACACCTAGTCAACAATTGCGGCATCTATCGCGCGCGCAGCAATTGTCATACAGGATATTGTGCACTTGTTCTGTTGAGATGCTTCCGTTTCGTAACGGTCCACTGTTAAGCGAGAGGAATGTACTTGTAAACATTGTTTATGCACGCTAGTGCCGATAAAAATAAACAGTGTTGTCAGATGTGCACCTATGGTTAGAAGTTCAGCATGCAAGATCTGAGCCCTTTTCGCTGCTGTTGCTCTTCGTATCTTCTCGAATACCAGATGACAATTGTTGTGTAGAATTTCCGCTTGTAACTTTTAATTCTTGTTTATTCATTACAAAATCTTCTTTCTGACCAAAGACATTTGAAGCAACTTTCTTTACATTTTCTCCAGATATTTCTATAGACCTTCTAATTTATTTGGTAAAGTGATGAAAAAGTGTCGAATCTGCTACTTTGATATACGAAGGTTTGACTTCTTCAGAATCCTTAATTTTGAAAAAAAGAGTTACTTTCCTCCCCTCGTTGAATATCTGTTATCATTAAGAAATTAATATCGTTACGTTGTTATAACTAGATCAACTATAAAATATGAAATGCAAAACATTGGCTACAATGAATCATGGTGTATTAAAACGTAATTGAAAGATGATTATATTATTTAGAATTAATCGATCGCAACGATTTAAATAATTATTACCACGTGGGATTGAAATTAATATGTTTGTTTAACTATCTCTTTTCTTTATTTTTTAAATTATAAGCTTTCTTTATATACAATAATTATTTTTATAGTTTATGGTACATAATATTTAATTTATATTATTAATTTATTTTATTCTTCGCATTTATAAATGGTAGAATAAATAAACAAACCAGTTGAAATTTTTGTAATTATGAAAAACAAACATCTGATTGGCCAGAAGCAATTTGTTTTGAGCTAACACAGAAAAATGTCTGATTTCTACTTGGGAGCTGGAAATGAAAGGTTACTGAAAGTCCATAAAATAATTGCAGTACCTGTAATAAGATGAGGACATTAGAAAATGAAACAGCTGCAATTACCGCCGGCAAAGTTGAAATTCTTACGATCAGTTACAGAACGTAACAGCACAGATAAGATCGCAGGCAGGGAGGGACTAAAGAAAAAGAAAAAAGGATTAAGCAGAGATTTAAGAATGTTTTCATTAGAAGGCTGTGTGGAAAGTAATCGAAAAAAAAGTTGGGAATGGGTCTTAACGCATTCCAGAAAAGGAGTCTGAAGAGAAAGGAAAACCGTTGGAGGGGGAGGGGAAGATACGGTTATAATTCGCATGTAGTTAAGTTTAGAATAATTAAATAAAAAAGGACGTTTATTTTTCTGCAAACTAGCATTATGTCTTAATATTAATATCAGCATTAGTGTAATAATTAGTGGGAATAATATTATAATGTCCATTAACCATTATCCTCAAGAGCCGTTTAAATATTTGGTTTTTTAACTCAGGAAAGTGAAATATAGAATAGAAGAGGTAACTGGAATATGGGGCCCATAGTCCCATTGTATAGGTATGTTTCTTCGGTGAACTAAAAATCAATACAATGCAGCAAATTTTGACTTTATTGTTTCAATCAACTATGTGGGTTGTTATAACTAATTAGCACACAGAGAAGAACATTTGTTTAAAACTTCGATATTTTAGTTGGCAGCACTGAAAATATAGGTTATTAACTAATCTTTAGTCAGTTATTGTTTAAAGGAAACTCCTTTCCTAATGTTTTAAAAATTGGCTTTATTAAACAGCATTAATTTATTTATTTTAAAAGGCATGAAAAGTGCAAACTTTTTGAAGAAATGAAAAGTATACCGAGGGAAAGTGCCCCATTATGGGCGGCTGTGACAAATTGAGTGTCTTGAGTTCAAACGCGGTCGGACGAATACACAACATGAGCACAGCTCTGGACGCCCATAAGTGTCACAACAGATGAAATGATCACGAAAATTCAAGATATAGTGCTGAAAGACAAGAAGAATCAAATTGAGAGAAATAGAAATGGTGAACATCTCAAAGAAACAGCTGCATAATATTTTAACTGAAGAATTCGGCATGAAAAGCTTTAAGCAAGATGGGCGTTGCGACTGCCTACATCCGAGCAAAAAATCGAGTACGTCCGTAGATTTTCTGGATCGCTTTAAAGAAAATCCAAGCACTTTTCTGTGTCGATACATCATTACTGATAAAACCTGCGTTCATTATTACGACGCAGATATAAAAACGCAATCGAAACAGTGAACGGAACCCAGTTGCCCAACTCCAAAAAGCGATGATGCAAAGTGCATCAGTTTTCTTGTTCAATTATGTTAATACATTCATTTTTTTTAGTTGAATCTCTCGTTTTATTAAAAATACTTAATAATATGCAAAAAAAACTAATGTTCGTAATCATTTATTTTTCTAAATTAATTCCTCTCGTAGTTTGTTTCCATGATCTTTCGTATGTCGTCTGTATATTAATTAAAAGATGCCGTTGATATTGGAAAACCTTGTGTTACTCCTCTTGTAATCTTATTAGTTACCACTGGAATACATTTATTTTTGTCTTATTATATAATAACTTTTATTACATGTTACGGTATTCCTCTATTTTCTAAAATCTCCCACAATTTTATTAAGACACTTTATCGAAGACCTTTGTTTGTAATCTATTTAGCTTCGTTATTTTCTAAGACTTTATTGCTCTTCTATTATTTTTGTTCGTCTTTTATAAGCTGAACAAAGTAAGACGATCCCTCTACATTCTCAGGGTTCGTTCTATCACTTTCCTTAGATATGGATAGGATTTTTTCCCCCCACTTTTCGGTCCTCGAGAATGGTCTTTTATTCCCAGTCTTTATTATAGATATGCAGTAACATTTGTTGAAAATTTCTGGACGAATTTAATAATTGTGTGTTAATGTTTTATACCCACATACTTTATTATCTCTGCTTTATTTTAAGACATCTCGAAATTGTTCTATTTATAACTCTTCTCCTTCTGTGCTAGAATCAATTATTTCTTCTCGGTTTTTGTAGGTTTTTGTTTATCTGCCCAAAGATTTTTATAAAAACACTCTGATTTATTGACTCTATAATCTTTAAACGTGCTTTGTCTTTTTTTAGAGAGCTGAAATTTCTAAGCAATGAATCTATTTTTGTAATAATACAAAGAAAAAACCCTCTTCAAAATACCGCAATGAGAATTTGGAAACTGGAAAGTGCTAAGATATTGTAGTTCACACACAAACCATGACACACGCTGTCAAAGACACGCTCAAAGTGTAATAAGATATCGCCCATTGATATGGAATGACACAGAAACGATATTCCATATGATTCATCTTCATCTCTATTTTTTCTGTCTCAAATGCAGATACCTGCTTTTTATGGCGGCATGTGAAGGACAACGCCCTTTGAATATCCATCTTTCTAGAAAAATTAAAATATATTCACACTTTTATTCAAATATATCAAAAGTGACCATTTTACCTGACATTATTTGTGATGCACAAGCGAAGCGTTTGTTTAAAACTGGTTTTCAGTAATTCTTCACAAGACTTAATGACGTTGAAGAAATTAATTCATGCAAGGAGTCATTTGGTGCACGAAGTTACCCACTAACTCACTCAAACTAACCTGCCATAACCAAACATGAACGAAACATTACCGTAATATAAAAAAACCTTTAGATGGAAATATTTCTCTTCCTCTTTGATTGCAACTGAAGCATTGAAAGTGTATTGAAAAAAGGATTAGTAGCCGTCACTGAGTTAATCAGGTTCATAAACTCTGCCAGTTCTCTTAACTGCAGCACGAACGTTTTACTAACAAGGCAATCAAGACCACAATGCGGCTAATGAAGTTAAAATATGAAAGGTAAGTAAACAAGTCACAAAATACTGTAGATTATGCAGCAATTCAAATGGAATAGAAGGATAACTGGGTATTAAATTCATTACAGGGGAAATTAGTACATTCCTATGTGCTGAAGCAATAAGAAGGCGTAGGTACATAAATACATTTTACATCAGTAACTTGTTATGCTGATATAACAAGATATCAATATGTTTAAATAAATATAAAAACAAATATGCAAATATAAGTAACATAACTGTATGTATGCTTTTAAATAAAATTCCGAAATGAGAAATCCCTTATTTCCAAATTATTATTGAGCAAACTATGAGGGATTTAGTAGAGGTATTAGTAGTAATAGTAGTAGTAGTAGTAGTAGTAGTAATAGTAGTACTAGTAGTAGTAATAGTAGTACTAGTAGTAGTAATATTAGTAGTAATAGTAATAGTACTAATAGTAGTAGTATTAGTAGTACTAATAGTAGTAGTATTATTAATAGTAATAGTACTAGTAGTAGTAATAGTAATAATAGTAGTAGTAATAGTACTAGTAGTAGTAATAGTAGTAGTGGTAGTAATAGTAGTAGTTATAGCAGTATTTATTATTACAGTTAAACTAGTTATACATATATTGTACATCACAGTTACAAGACCGTTCATGCTGTTGTAAAAACATCATTTCTGAAATTAATTCCAACAAAAGAAAACAACAACATTAACAAGAATGTACACACACATACACATGAAACGGACATACAATAATTCTGACATTCATATAAATTTTCGCATTATTTATGTACAATGTTTATAAAAAATTCCTTGCAGCTAAAACCACGTATTTCATTTAAGAAAATGCCCAGGTTTCGCCAGTTTTGTCTATTCACAATTAAGTTCTAATATGCCAGCCTCCGCCTACTGCAAGTCAAAGTAATTTTATCCTAGCATCTTCTTTCTGTGTACACTTAGCCAAAATGTACCCCAGTCTTCCGGTTATGAGCAAAATCGGCAAACCTTTCTGCCTTCCTCGTCAACAACCTTGCGCGGCTTCCAGCCTCCCAGCTTAAGCCAAGCTATTCCGGATCTCTGTTTTATGTCTAGCTCCATGATATAGGTCTCTTTATGACATCTAGATTTAATTTTGCTCTGCAGGTCCAGAGATGACATCTGCATGCATCGCGCTTTATTTCCTGCCGGTTTATGTCAAACAGGCGCCTTTTGACTTTTTCATCACGCCATGCTCGGTTCCAATACCCTTGTGCCAAATATCGTTTAAACGGATTTTTGACAATTTCCGCTGATTGTTGTCCTTTAATTATTCTTAGCCAGTATTTAATTACATTTATTTTGCTAATAAATCGTATGGATCAGTGTTACAAAGTTACTTTTTAGCACAAAAATTAATGAAAATTGTCTTTAAAAACTTAATATATTTAATATATTTTAAAAATTAATTTTTATTTAGCTTTTTATAAACGTTTAAAAAGACAAAGAATTGACTTATATAAGTTATTTATATAAATAGGAAACATTTCCATTTTTGTTTATTCATTTAGTGTTTTGAACGTAAAAATATTTACTTTATTTCCGAGTACCGTGATTTACATAATAAAAATAGCTAATAGAAACCTTTAAACTTTCAGTAAAATGAACAAAGTGATTGCTGCGGTGAATTAACATTAGTAAAATGAGAGAATTCAGTTCTTGATTAGTTCTCTCTCTTGCTCCCTCTTACGAGGTTTCTTTAGTTTTTGTGCACTTTCTTCACTTCGTACTGATGAAATATTTTAATGTGCTTATTATAATAATTAAACGCTGCTAGGTTTTTTATTTGTCATGAACTACAGCCTCTCTCATATGCTTCTAGGTATTTAAGTAATTTCTTCCATCACACACAAGTTTTGATTTGTTTCCTTGCAGGATCCCGGTGTGTTTTTGACGTTTATTACAAAGTCGATAACTGTCCTATGCTGCACCCTATGATATCATTCCATGACGTTAAATATACGGAATCCTAATAACTTTGGGGGCTCTTCATCATGCCATTCGTTCCAGACATTTCAAACTTCTTTGCCTCGACCATCTCTCTGGAGCTTCTCTCTCTCTCTCTCTCTCTCTCTCTCTCTCTCTCTCTCTCTCTCTCTCGTTTTTTAATCTTCTTTTTTGACTTTTGACCTGACGGAACACGCCGTCTCTCCCGCTGCTAAGGTCCTTTTCTTTTGCCCTTCCTTTCATGTAATCCCCGCTTGGGCAGGTATATAAAAAAACGGAATAGAATTAAAAAAGGAAGACGCAAAAGAGAAGCAAGAATGTAGTGGGGTACAAAAGAATATGTGAATAGAGGAACAGGTATGCCTTGTCGTATATTTGGGTACGATATTCAATACTTCATAATCTCTAGACAAACCAAGTACTGCCTTGTCTGTCTGTTAGTGTTATTGTTGTCTCTGCGTCCGCATTCCTTACTCACGTGGGAAGTTTCGGGCCACCTTGAACACCTAGCTGTCATAACCTACCTTCTTAATATATATTAAAACTGATATAAACCAAATCTTATAAGTAACTAATTTAAAATTATATTTGTACTAATATAGCTTTATTATTCAGGTTCCATCTAAAGAAGAAAACGCTGTTTAAAAACTTAAATTTTCTGGTCTTCGCTGCCCAAAATACAAAATGTTAAATCTATGGCTGTAATAGCGTCCCATCCATTTATTTGGGCCTCGCTTCTTCACGTTATACAGTAGAATGATCGCAGCATCATTTGCCAAGCATGTGCCACATTGACCCCGCTTAAAGGATACTGGGAGTGTTTTTTTTTTAACCAAAATGTGTCAAAATGTTTTGTTGTAAATGGTTCCTTGAACTTTTGGGCGCCCACAAAGAGTCAACTTTTTCATGTACCCCGTTCCTTCATGCTCTGTAGTCATTTAAAGAGCTCCGGTGTCCTTTAAAATTACACTGTATCCCAGCATATATTTTTATAAAACAGCGTTTTTCTGAAAACTTCATTTTCACACATTCTAAATGTCCCTTGCGTCACAGTTTTTATTTAAATTCAATTAAAATTTACAGTAGTATCCATTGTAACAACCTATAGGACAAAAGCAGGCTAACGCTAATAATAATTGTTAAAACATCTCTGAAAAAATTATTAATTTTAAAGATTAGGCCTTTTATAAATTTAAAAAAAAATATCACACTTCACTCCTCAAATTTATTTAAAATATCTTTCTATACAATATTTTTATGGGGCTCAAAACTTTTATTGCAAAAATAACAACTAATTTTCCCAACTCATGAGTCACTTGGAACATTTTGATTATGCGACATATTTACGCAATAAAATTTAGGAAATAAATTATAGCTCGCAGAGTATTTATTCAATTTGAATGAATTTGATATACATATTAATTTAACACCAATGCAATCACAGTAAAAGTTTCCATACAAAAATGTGACATTTTAAAAATTCATTGTGTTCCCTAAGGTGATTGACAAAGGCGCGCATGCATACATATTCTTGAAAATCAAGAATACGTCAGATAAGTAATTATAATCTTAAATTTTTAATTTAAAATGTGTATCTTTTCAGGCAATATATTGAAATTAATCGTCTTAAGGTGTGAGAGGCTTTGTAGTGTCTAAATAAAATTTAATTCTCATAAACAACTCTGTTTCCAAAATTTTGGCTATTTCTTCTCGGATATTGTTTTACAATTCATCTATTGTTGGTGAATTTGATTTCTGCTTTACTTTGTAGACCCTGTCTTTTGAATGTTTTCATAAATAAAATCCGCCAGGCCGTTAAACATTCATCATTCTAATGGAAAAAAACGGACTTTAAGACACCATTTTTAAATTACAAAACTATTTTACTAATTTATTACAATAACGATTTACCAATGGCTGATAGTACCAAGTCTAAACGGGGGTCAGTATGGCGCGCACCGAACTGCCTAAACAGAGTCCCAACATTTTTAATGCATCTTTCTTAATTTGTGCATTGTATTTAAGAAAAATAAAATGTTTTTAACTGCTTTGCATATGGTTGTCCCTTTTAGATATAATATTTTGAAGATGAAGTTGAAATATCTTGAAAATAAATTATGGCTCTTTATCTTTCGATTATTAAAATGCTTATAATTTTAAGAATAATCAGGCGTTCTTTTGTTTTCTCTCTTTACATTAAGTTTTGTTTACCATTTAATAATATAGCGTTTAAACAAATAGAATATGTTTCCGTTTCTTGCTTACAAAAGTAATAATTAAAAGGAAGTACTTTTGCCAATATATACATCTTATAATACTATAGAGAAGTTGTTCTATCCCTGAAAAATAGAACAAGGCAACAGATTGTCATACTTGAATAAATATTTGATGTTGACTTTATCGACAATCCAAGCATTCGTAGAAAACTGGTTTGTGACAATGGAACAAATAACAATAGGCTTTGATGAACTCAAAATCATGGACATAGACAAAGCAATAGTGACACATGTTTCTGCGAAACTAAGATTTTTCCACATGGCATATACATGTTACAGAATATTACGCTTTTGTAACATAAAACATTTTAGAGTTTTGTGCCGTATTAATCTTTTTGGCCCTCTGAGTAAACTGACACAATGTGATATCTCATAGTGCTACATCTGAAAATTATTGAATATTTCAGCGAAAGACAGTGACATAATCCATATCAAATCACGACGCAATGCTCCTCCGAAGTGCATGTTAAAAAGTATATTAAAAATAGAGAGGAATTATGAAATATATCATATAATCCTGAGAAACTTTAAAGTGGATAATTTTACATCAATCTGTTGTGCCATTCATTTAGGAATCATTCAATGCTGTCACAGAAATTATTAAAAACGTTTAATATCACGAGCTTTCACGTCTGTGCTCAAGCTTTGCATTTGTGTGTTTTATAACTCCTGATGAAGACCGGATAAAATAAATGTAAAATATCATTAAATTAAGTATTTGTTGTTAACTACATCATTAATCTGTTCCCAAGGCAATAAATCGCCACGGGTGGCCGAGGTCGTTAAGGCGCGGACTCGTGAGCGGGAGGTCTGGGGTTCGATTCCCACCAGGACCGTCCTCCCTAACTGAGGTTCTTCCAGATTTTCCTCAGTCCTCATAGTGACAAATGCCGGGTAGGTACCCTGAACTTAGGCCTGAAACGCTTCCTTCCTTAAAAAAAATACTGATTTACCCAATTTATTATTTCATTTCATGTATCATCAGTGTCACCGCCTGTGGTGTCTCAGTGGTTAAACACTGTTTTTAAAAAAAGACAATAAAAAGATAAAATATTTATTTTAAAATTATGTATAAAAACTATTTAAAATAATAGTTTAAAAGCTATAACAAATTAGAAACCTTTGCAAGGACATTATTTTTAAGGATGAAAAAGGTTGAAAATATGTGATCATCCAAGAGCCGTTCAAAGACCAAAACCCATATATTACGTTATTCGTTTGTTGGATAAGTTATGAAAACGATTTAAGTACTTGGTCTAATGGAAGAATAGTATATAAGCGCTTTGTAACGCTTTGGCATAGAAAAACACCACTAATTTTGTGAAGTTGCTGAATAGAGATATTTTAATATTTACTGAACTAAAAAATTCAAGAAACATAATTATTAAATTAAGAAGAAAAGGAACACCGCGTCCTACTTAAGTTAAAATTCAATTCTTTAACTATTGTTTTATGAGTATCTACAGATCAGGGTTGCTTTCATTTGATTTGATTAGCTCATATTCATGAAACAAATGTGAGGCATTGTGTTATGTTGAGTAAAGCTATGAATCATTTTAAAAATTTTGTGTAATTTTCTAAATACAAATTCACTCGTATTTTTTGACATTTTTTATGTTTTAATTTATAAAAATAACATAGTATTTTAAAATTGCAGTACTGTGTTACCAGCTCATGTCCCAATTTTTATTACTCTGAAGTTGTAATTTTAACTGAATAAAATTTAAACTAAGAAACTAGACAATTAAAAAATTATATAAAATTAAAAAAACTAGCCTAAAGAATAGAATAACACACGATTAATAACTGAACAGTCAAGATCTTGAGTACTTATTTATTGAGGATTTTATGTTTAAAATGAATAACAGAAAAAATTTGATTGCAATAAACCAATAAGGTGGGTTTTTAGATATTTGAAATGTATCTTAGATTTTCTAGAAAAAAACTATGATAAACATTAAAAGAGAGAAGACATCCTAAATATATAATAATCTCTCTGCAAAGAAACTAAAACTTGTGGGTTATTACCAATTTCCTTTAATGTAAACATTCAAGCGAAAACAATTCCTGTTTATCCTGTTCCAGTTTTACAAAGTAATTTTCTAAAATTTTGCTAGTTTTAGGTGACATTTAGTGATTGCTATCAGAGTCTGAAATGTTGTTTAGTTCAACAAAATACATTACAAAGATATACAGAGTTGGTAATTTTCATGTTAAATTTTCGTATGAGGAACTTGACAATACTAACACATTGGAGGATATCTGTGGGAAGTGTTCTCCGGCAAAGTGTGGATATCCCCACTTATGAGCGCTGAAAACCTGCAGAAGAAAATTAGTTTTGCTGTTTCATCGTCTAATCGATTGTTTCCCTTGATTAGGGAACAACTCTGCCTTCTGCCGTATAGTTAACACAACTGATAGACCTGGTGTCAATGTGGTTGCCATGAGAAGGCATCTAATGTTACAAATGTCCAGTCAACACCAGTAGGTCGAAAAAGCTCAAAGTGTTAGCTGACAACTTTTTCTCCCAGATGCCTTCACTGTCCTTTTGGAAAGGAGGAATTATCTTGGCTTTTGTAATTATTGATATTTTGTGTTTTGGAAAACAAGGCCACCCGGTTCTTCATTGGACTGCCTAACTTCTTCAGAGAAGTGTTGGTAACTATTAAGTTTGCAGGTTTGGTCTGTTGCATTAAACATGACGTAGCATAACGTACTTACTTTATTTACCTGAATATAAGACTACCATGTTTTTGTTATTGTTTCTGTAGAATTTTATATGTTGATCAATTCACAAAGTATTTGTATATACATTTTGAAACATTTACTTAAAATTGCAATATATTTTGAAGATGTCTGTTTTTCATTATTTTGGAAAATTTGCTGAAATTTGCGGAGAGTTACCTTGTAATCTATGTTGCTGTGTTTCACTACCAATGCTAACCGTCACAGTTCTCTGCTTTACTTTTACTCTCACTTTCTGCGCTGCCAGTAGTGTTTCCCACGTACTGTCATGTAATGTCATAACTGTGTGCCGCTGGGATCAGAGCTGTGAGCTAGTATGTCGTTGCAGTGGGTTGCAATTGTTTTGCGTCGAGTGAACTGGGAGTGAGCAGGCGCTACGGACGTTGTCCTTAGTTCAAAGCCCGACAAATTACGTAAAAGTGAGACAACTGAACATCTCAGTAGTACAAGGGGTGGAAACACCTAAAATTGCCAAAAAATTTAATTTTTCAAATATGTGATTTGACTACAATATTATTAGTCTGTATATTTTCCCCCCTTTGCACCCATTAGACTTTATAGAAATATAAGGCAGCAAATAAAATGAATTATCAATCAGTGGAAACAGGACACGCGTGACATTGAATGATAAGTAAAGTGGGCCAAGAGATCTGTCGAGAACACAGTGTTTCATCCGTGCGGAAGGAATGAACAGAAAAATCTTCGTTGGTGATCTTTGAGTCCTAGTCAAGGCCGCTTGATACAACAGTCTGATTTATACTGCTGTCTACATAATTAATCATTCCTCCAAAAGGCGCTTTGCTAAAATCTTGATATAGTCCCTGCCCTAATGTTTGCTGAATGAACTGTTCTCTCTGGGTGGGAGGAGGATTGAAAGCATGGTGGAGAGCAGAAGAGGGAGGAGAAGGAGGTATTGTATAGCGTCACGTAAACTGCAAGATGGTTTTTGTTACGGGTATGAAGAGAACACTTTCGTCTGCCTCAAAATACTCCGACAGGTGAACTTATTTCAAGTGGACATTTCAGAATGCAGCACTATATCTAGAGGTACTGCCAAACTTCTTGAGCTCTTGTAGGGTGACAAAAGGTAGCTTTTTACTTGATTATTCTATGAAGCACATCAAATAGAATATTTATAGCTAAGCTAAATATCATTCAAAAGCAAACTATTTTAGTTATTCTTTCCACAATCCATCATTAGTTTTATATTCACAACGGCTGCAACCCAGGACCGTCCTCCCTTGCTTAAATTTATTCCAAATTTTCCTCAATTCTCATAAATGGCAAATGCCGGAATGATCTTAAATTTAGGCCTGGAACATTTATTTTAAAAAAATAATTTTCCAATTAATCATTTTATCTCGTGTACGAGGGTAGGTCCACAAATATCCGGCCTTGCCGATAAGGATTATCGCCTTCGCAAAACCCTAATATGGTGTCATACCTTATGTGTTAAGTAAATAATTGCAGATGTAACTTCCGCTCCACTGTTTTCAGTTCAGATATAGTTGCACAAGAAGGCTATGTGTAGAAGATTTGACTGTTCGAAATGGAGTATGGAGCTATTATTAAGTTCTTCACAAAAGAAGAACTTACTCTAAGTGAAATTAAACAGCGATTGACGGTGCATATGCTCTACCGTAAAAGAATGGGCCAAACTTTTTCGAATGGGTCGAGAAAGCATTGAAGACGAAGAGCGTGCAGGTCGGCTCTTGGAAATGCTCACTCCTGAAAATATCACTCTTGTGAATGATATGTAATTTTTCTACACAGTTCACACTTCTCACAACATTGCACCAATGTCTTCACTCCACCAGACCAGAGTAAATATTTTAGGTTGTACTTGTATCAGCATTCCAAAATATTTCTCCCCCCTAAGCGTCCTTCAGGAGTGCAAGGACATTACAACCTACTAGAGGAAATTCAGGGTTGTATGGGAGATGCTATAAGAACTGAAACATCAATCCCAAAAGTTGCAGCGGTTGTGAAAGGGCGTGCGTTATCATGTTGGGGAAGAACGCTATAGACAAAAGTCCTCTGCGACAACACGGTTCACCCTTTCATCCTTTTTCTGATAGCACTTCAAAATTGGTTCTTTCATATTTTGAAAAAGAATCAACTGGACCTTTCCGGCGAAGGATTTGAACTTCTTGAGCTCATTTTCGGCTCGTAATGATGCATCCAGATTTCGTCTTCCATGGTAAAACGTGTCAGGAAGAATTCTCCTTTATCGTTATAATGTGACTATGTAAGATATGCTCTCGAATCACTTTGTGTTCACTTTGTGATACGGAAATATGAAAAAAAATTTGATGAAACATGAAATCCACACCAATAAAATTTTGAAAATATGAATTAAACTTATTAGTGTATTCAATTTGAAAAAAGAACGTTTAAATATAATATACTATAAACGTAATAATATCTTAATTATAACTATATACAGTACTGTACTTTGACAGTAAATTTCAAGCATTTTTACGTTGTTGTTGTTTTTTTTTTTTTGGCAAGAGATTGTCGCTTTGTCAATATTTTGTTCAATTTTTTGTACAATAGAATGGTACGCTCTACATTACATAATGTGACAGGATTTGTTAGGATGTGCATACGTATATACATTTTATACAAGAATATAAATTGTGCCAAAAAGCATTATGGGATTTTGATTCTTTACGAAATTTCACAAATTATGTTACCTAGGTCGTAACATTGTAGTTTTGGTACAAAGAAGCACTTGCATGTTAGAATTTGCATATAATAATGTTCCCATTAGTTGTGTACCAGTTGAAACTTGGGCATCAGTCCCTTACATTTGCTTTCGGCATCTTGACGAAGATGACTGTATTAAACAAAGTAACAAAAGAAGGAGGATACAAAGTAAACATCTGACTGGTATTGCTGATGTATCATTTGCCAGAAGTTGTACAATTGCTTGTGATAAGTGTACGACCAGTGCTATCAGAATATAATATGTGATTTTAGAGCTAGATGCAGCTAAATGTTTTCCCACAACTTTGAAAAACAAAATCCAGATATTTGTGGTTATTGTTATATAATACTAAAGCATATTTCAGGAAAATATACTCAATTTGCACTTTTTTGGTCCTGTGCGTGACACTAAAAAAAAAAAAACTAGGTCAAATTCATCAACAGGTTAGAACAGCATCATATGAGAAAGGGTGGATTACTCTTTACACCTGGGTGCTAACAACAGCAAGTGAATAAGAAGCATGTAACACACGAGTTGGAACTTAAAGAACGGGTACAATTTGGATTTTCACAACTTTTGGTAAATGTACTAAATAATATAAAATATATCGTAGAAAAATACTTAAAGCGTAAATATTAGTTTAATCAATTAAAAAGAGTAAAAAGTGAAGTAATATTAAAGTGCGGTCGCTGAAACACAGTACTCAGCAACTAATAATCTAAAATATGAAACACCTCCTCGTCAACAGCATTCTAGACACATAATGTGCACACAACTTGCAACATTGGAGAACTTTACGTTACAATATAGACGTCCTCGTGTTATTGCAGCAGAGGCCAGGGCATCGCAATTGAGGGGGTTCATTTTATTTTGTATAATGAATTACACATGAAAATCTTTGTGCGAGTTGGACGCAGCGTCTGGCCCCTCCAGAGCAAAATCAAAATCGCATGCGACATCTTCCGACTGTTTGGAAATGTTTAAAAAGAACCCAACCGATTTTTCTAGCATTTTGTGACTGTGGATGAAACGTGGATTCATTATTACACACCAGAAACAAAACAGTAGTCTAAACGATGTACCGCACGAGGCAAACATGCTCCACTGGGAAGGTAACGACTTCAGTTTGTTGGGACACAAAAAATATTCTCTTGATTAACAATGTGGAGAAGAGGAAAAGCATTACTGGAAAATACTGCGCATTGCGTTTTGACAGACAACGTCTGGTCATGGCCAAAAAGAGTTTTGTTTCATCATGACAGTGCGCCGGTGCGTTCGTCTCGTCGCTTAGGTCAAATTGACCGAAATACTTCTGCATCTGGACACAAATTTCAGTCAAATGAACAGATCATACAAGAGGCAAATGAATTTTGAGGATCTCGAAGAAAGCACTGCCAGAGAGAATTGCAAAGAGAATGCTTAGTAGCAAGTGCGTTGAACTTGGAGGGGACTGTGTCAAAAATAAAGTACGTCTCTTTAATATCTAACTATTCTCATATACTACACTTTGATTTATACTCGCCACTTGTTTGACAGTGTCAGTACCTTCTCTTTGCAGCGCTGGAGTTTAAAATACCTGAGATTTTCATTTCGTGTAATATTGTCAGTTTGTTGTTACTTTTGCAATTCCACCTGACATTCCTTGCAAGGCAGACGTCGACTCCCCACTTATGAAACAAGAGAAAGATAGCATCTTCATGCAATATTTATTTAGTTCCCTCGCAACATCTCGATGAGATATAAAGTGATATGTTTTAGGAATTCCGCATGAGTGGAACAAGCAGTTTGCTGGCCGGTTATCTTAATTTGGAAATTTTGTCCTTTAGAGGCATCGTACAACAATGCCCGTAAAGGATATCAGCGCAGCGCTCTAACCCTTTTCCTTTTGGATCTATGGTGCATTCTGATCCTAACGAAAACATGAAAAATCACTTTATGTATGTTGCATTAGTCCTTGAAGGAACAAGTAAAACGTTCAAAGAATAAATCCAAACTAATGTTAGCTGCAGAACTACGAGGGGCTGGCTCAAATGATAAAATATTGAAATAATAATGAACTGTGCTTATAATAGACGTTAACCATTGAGCTACGATTATCAATTGCAATGGATACGAAGCCTATATACGTCGGTCCTTGTGGTCTAATGGCAACTAACTATACATGCCTCGTAAACCCAAGATCGCGGGTTCAATCCCGGCCAGGGTTGATGACTTTTTCGGGCGTAACTTTCTTCGGAAGCGAAGTAAAACAGCGGGTCCCATGTCGCACATAAAATAACCACAAACATGAAAGAAGAGGCCTCTGAGCAAAATTTATCGGCCGTTTCACGCCCTGAATTGAATGGGACACTGATGTCCTAAGGTGTTAAAGAGCGTCTGTAAATAAAACGAATGATCAACAAAATAAGTATCCAATTTGAAATTATTAAATTATTTACCAGAATGTTACAATGTTAAAACATCCTATTGCATATATTTTATTTTTATTAGCTCTTTTATGGTCTTCTGTGGCTTTAAATATTTCCAATTCTCAACTTCCAGCCCGTTTTCCTATAATCTGCTTACAATTCCGTCTATGTTAATTAGTATAGTTTATTCTTTCTTCTGCCAACGAAATCATTATTAGTGTTTTTTTTTTTTGGCAATATAACCTCTGCCACTGTATATAACATTTTATCTGTTTATTTTGTACACACTCTAGTATTGCATTCTGAATGTTCACGCCCCCCCCCCCCCAATAATATAACTTCTTATTCTATTTTTTATAAAAAATATTTGCTGAATGTCTCCAAAAATACCATTTGTATTTTGTTCTGCTGTAAAGTACCCAAATTTTCACTTATAAGTTTATAAAGTGTTGTTATGGTTTTAGAATATAATTTCTAAAAGTGTCTTCAATAGAGATTTATTTATTGTTTAGAAGAGTGTTTAACACATGTGAAAATAACATTATAATGAATAATCTACAATTAGATGGAAACTTTTAATAAAGTCCTACCAGTTCCATATAACTTCATCGGTCCTGGTGGTGTAGTGATTACCATACTTGCCTCCTACACCCAAGAACGCGGGTTCGAACCCGGCCAGGACCGATGAATTTTTTGGGGGTAAAAATCCTAAGTATGGCTTCCTTCGGAAGGAAAGTAAAGCCGTGGGTCCCGTGTCGTACATTTACGGCACGAAAAAGAACCTCAAGCCTGAAAGAGAGGCCTGTGAACAAAATTTGTCGGCCGTTTCACGCCCTGCGTTGAATGGGATGCTGATAACCTGAGATGTTAAAGAGCGTCCATAAATAAATCAATAAAAAAAAATATAACTTCATTGTTATTATTAGACGATGTAACTCCATTCTAAAATAACATAACATTCTTTTCGAACAAAACACTGCTGTATTCACTTGCGAATCCTCCTCCATCCCTTTCCCCCCTCATCATATTGCTGGAAACTCAAAGTGAGAAACTGAGGCAGTTTATATTTTTCTGAGGGAGTTAAAGAAGGAATTTAGCCAATTGTTAGATGAAGTGAAATGTGCTGCATATTTCAAGGATGTACTACCGGTTGATTTAAAAATGTGTACCAGTCTCTTGGATTAACTAGTTATACTGGTACCTGCATAAACAAAATTCCATTCCAATCTTCTAATAACTAACAGTTTTCACTTACGCAACTGAACTTCGAGAACTTATTACCTTATGGGCCTACATTACCGGCAAGGTATTAAAAATTATCACAAGTAATATCATAAACGAGGTTGATATTGCTAATAAATTCACGAAGGTAGTGAATGAATTTATCTTGGAAGCTCAGACCCTCGAGTGATATTTATTAGATCTATTGCACGAATAAAATAACAGTTGAAATATAATTCCTCTAAATTTGTCTTATATCATTGTAATAAGCGTATGTTTGTATTATGAATACTTAAGCCTTTTTAAGCCATCTAGCAACAGATGAATGTCAGTAATGCAAATATAGAAGAGTCAAATACGGGTTTAGGAGTATTTCATGAATAGAATAAGAGTAAAAGTAATATATATATATATATATATATATATATATATACATATACGTTTGATAGAAATATAAAACATTCATGTGGAGACTTAACAACTCTTTAATGTACTAGAAAGTGACATGATTAAATATATATATTTTTGAAATTCACGTACAGAATATTAACAATTATATCAAATGATCTACCTTTTTAGAAACCGTGAGACTGAAATGGACGAAAATCGATTATTACAATCACTACCGTTCGATTTTCTACTATCAACTGAGATAAACAAAACAAAGAAAACATTTTACCATTCTGAACAACGTGTTTATTAGCTTATGCAGATATTGATAATTAGATATGTAGGGTGCTTTTTGTAAGTTTAATGCGTTTACATCTTAAATCTTATTTGCAAAATTAGAAAATTATTTCAGACTGTTTGACTGAATACCCAAAAGCAATTGTTTCAGAGAATACACATGTAGTTAGTTAAATATAGAATTATTGAAAACACAGTTATCAAATATGAATGAAAGGGCTGCAATTTCAATGAATACAAAGGAATTTGGGAATTAGTAGATGAAGTTTTTATAGTGTTTTTAACTCCCGGTTTTACTGCTGAGGCACCACAGGAGAATGGACGGATGATACATGAAGTGAAATGATAAATTGGGAAAAGATATTTTTTTTTAAGGAAGGAAGCATTCCTAGCCTATGCTTAGGACTTTTACATTTATGAGGAATGAGGAAAACCTGGAAGAAACCTCAGTCAAGGAGGACGGTCCTTGTGGGAATCGAACCCCATATCTGCAGTTCACGAGTCCACGCCTTGACGACCACGGGCACTCGTGGCGGTAGCTGAAGATGTGGAAGCAAAATCCCCCACTTTACTTAGTATTGCCGAATTTCTTGATTAATCTGTAGGAATTATAGTGGGGGTATAGAGTTAGCTACACTGACCAGAAGACAAAATGCGCTTCTCGTGGTAAAGGGATTTGATAACTTTCACTGCAGTGATTGGTCAAAATTCAAAATGTTATTTCATTTCATTGGTCGATTGGTCGATTTTGTCACACAAGCGAAATAGTATTTGAAAATATCTTAAGCAGTAATGATAAAATATTTTAAGGTCTGAATAGCTTCCAAACGTACGTATGTGCAAAGAGAAAACTTAGAAATTCCAAATAGCTTACCATTCATATTGATGAGGTAATTTTCAGTGTAAGATTTGAAGGGGTGACCGACATATGTGCAAAATGCACTGAGAAATGCGGAACACGTTCTTGTCGTCAAATGGATTTTATGGTCTCATGAAGGTTTTTGAAAATTATATGCAAACATTTTAATGGGGAAAATGAATGAATACATGCGGTATTAACCATTAATGTGTGACGATCACAATAACATTGCTAATTTTTTTCAGCTCACATTCAAATGTGGTTTCAGGACTTTGAGAAAGAATTTATTTAGTTTTTTAGAAAAATAGTATTCTTCAATTTTATAAACGAAATATAATTTTTATGGAATATGCCTGAACATAATAAATACCTTATTCAATAATAAACAATTTTGGTTTGGTTTATTTATAGATGCTGTTTAACATCTCAGGTCATCAGCGTCCCATTCAATTCAGGGCGTGAAACGACCGACAAACCTAACTCAGAGGCCTCTTCTTTCAGCCTTGAAGTTCTATTTCGTGCCGTAAATCTACAACACGGGACCCACGGTTTTATTTCCTTTCCAAAGTGAGCCATACTTTGGATTTTTATGCCGGAAAAAATCCATCGACCTGGACGGGAATGAATCTGCGATCTTGGGTTTAGGAGGCAAATATGGTTACCACTACACCACCAGGAAGCAATGAAACATGTTCTGTGGCTATATAAAATGCTAAATTTGAATATATTTAGATACACGTACTGTGAGTTTTAATTTAGAATGATTATATTTACGAGAATTAATAAAATTTCCAAAAACTCTCCGAGTCAAAACAGGCTCAAAGCATTAAAAGTCTTAAAGTATTTAATATATAAAACAAAACATATAAATTCCTTCCAATACAATTCTTTATATTATAATGACGCCAGTATTTGTCTAAATTGTTTCTCAGAAAAATAATTACCTGCTTTCTATCAAACTTAAGCTTAAAATGGAATCTCTTACTTGTTATATTCACATTTAAAATCAAAACCCTCGAAGATTAACATAAAATATCTGTCAGTTTTGTTGTAAAGGATTTACCGAATCCAATACTATATTGTTGAGGTAAGACTCATTTCAATTCAAGTTGAGGTTTGTTCAGAGTTAGCCACAGTACTCCAAGGATCCGTCGGTGATTTTTCAATGATAGCAACGTGTCCTTTTCTAGTAGTCAATTATGAATTTTGAGAAGACAAGCAGTAAATATTCATTTGTTTGAAACGCAGAGCAAAAATGCTATTTTTATACGGAAAAAAATATGTACAAAGAACTTACGGGTAGTAAAGGGGCTTGACTCAAATATTTTGACAGTAGGAATCGAATGATCTCAGACGTTCTAATTTGGAGCAAAAAACATTGATATGGATCTGCGTCATAACTGCATTGCGATGTGACGTGTGTTCATAGCCAGTCAAATGAACCAAGGCGCAGTAGGATGCACCTAAGTATAATCATAAGCCACGCACTGTCATTCTTTGCTTAGTGTTTCGACAGACATTCAATAAGTTTCGCAAGTGTCATCTTAAAGTCCAAGCTAAGGACTGAATTAAAAAAAAAAATTATCCTCACAATTCTTCAAAGTACTCTCCATCTCTCTCCACACACAGTTGTAGACGGCGAACCACTCGTCAAAAGCACTGCGGTACTCACTCGAGGAAGTAGCACGGTGCAAGATCAGAGCTGTAGGGTGGATGATTAAGGTACTGGATTTTGGCGATTTCCAATTTCCTCAAATTTGCAACTGTTCTGTAAGGAAACGCATTGTCGTGCAAAAACGACAGCCACGAAGTTCTGTCTTTGGACGCGGTCTCCTCAGCTCTTCAAATAAAGGGTACAAAATATGAGTCATTGTATTCTCTATTCATTGTCGTTCCTTCTGACTTACAGTCAACTACTAATGATCCTTCATAGTTGAAGAAAACAGTATTTATGCTTTCGAGAAAGAAAATGCTTCGGAGAACCACTAATCTTATTTACCACACGCAGTTCTGAGCTTCATTTGGAGTGATTTATAATGGAATCATCTTTCTTCACCAGTACATATATTTGTCAAACGTTTAAGACTATTTTGTTGAACATGCTCAGCAGTTTCTTTGTGCATTTCTTTCTCCTCTTCTTCTCTTCATTGGTTGGGCAATGTGGAACCCATTTTGAACAGAATTTTCGCTGCTTTAAATGTCCATGGAGTGTACTGATAATGTTGACAATGCTGCCAACAATGATACCCGCTTACATACTTAGCATTTCAACAAGTAAATAATTAGAATTTTCTCCACCAAGTTCCTCACGCTGTGAATAAATTGTTCTCTCCTTAACAGCTTTCAGAGACTGGCCAGTACGAGGGTTGCCTTTCAAAGTCTCTCGCCCTTCTTATGAACATACTTGATCACCATGAACAGCTACCAAGTCCACGTGGATTTTTTAGCTTATAGAGTGTGAAAATGTAGAATGTAAAGTTTCTTTAGAAATGTTCCTGATTTTTCACAAAACTCAACCAGCTGTGTAGGATAGTGACTATTTTTTTTTATTAGTGTCTAACACCCGTTTTTACTACTGAGGCACCACAGGCGGTATAGTGACTATGCAAATTTAAACTTTCACTTATGCATATTTTGATAGCTTAACGTTCATTATTGCCAGCTCGTTAATTACATTTTTGTAGGCTTTATTGACCAATAATGGATACTGGTTGCTAAACTTTTATTTTTGAAAATATAGGCATAAACAATGAGTTACAAGAAAACGAAAGAAGGCACAAATTTGGTATGTGTATTTATCAAATTGAAATTGATTATTTGTTCCGAAGGGAGCTTTCAAATATGCAGAATATTCATTACCAATAAGCGCGCATCTTTCAGAAGCAAAGTAGGCGAGTTTCAGCTTTCCTGCAGTAACATGGAAGGCTATTAAAGTATGGTAGCCTTTTTTTTAACAACTTACTTGAATGAAAAATCATTACCCGCAGTCATTTGTTTAAAGAAAAGAAGTTATTCAGAACTAAGAATACAATTGTCTCGGATAACTTTATTTGTAAATTGTGTGAATCATTCCTCTCATTCCGGAATTAAAATTAACTAGTAATATTGTCATTATATACTGTTAGTTATTATTAATATTAATTTTATATATCTATATTTTTAATATAATTTATTATAATTGTGAATATGGTGTAAGGATACACTAAAGTAAAAAGTCAAATATTGAAAAAATATGCAACTAATTATTTATATCTATAAAGAGGATCTGCGGTTAGTCAAAGTTTAGAAAACCACTGAAATAAAGAATTTATTTTTGAATTTTACCAGTTACCTAATTTAAATAAGTCTGCACTTAAGACAGCCGACAATGTAGTTTTCAGAATTAGGAATAACAGCAGGTATGAAAACTTGTATAATACAATTTTATGACCACCAATATGTCCATTGTGACCAAACTTGTGAAAGTTATGTCTATGTTCACTATACATGAACACTAGTGGTTTTTGGAAAACAATAAAAAACCTTCAATAATGATAACTTTTGTATAAGACTAAAACGTAAATGTATAAAGACAATGCAGAAATGCTTGAAAGAGTCTGTTAACATGAACCAAAAGGAAAAGTACTGGGAAATATAAATAAAACATCGCAATGAAAAATTACATATTTTTATGATGATGCATAAAAATTGTGCATTTGATTTTATAAACGTCAAGATTTGACACTTGTTTAGCAAGTTTAACAGAGCAGTCCGGCGTTTATAATCGCATTCTATCAAATTTGTTCCAGTCTTTTGTTTCTGCTGACGTTTAACAAGTCAAATTTTGATGGATGGGTATCTTTGTGGGAGCGTATCTTGAACAGGGATCGACGGCGGTGCAGTTTGCGAAGCTGACTCAGAGACTGCCTACCGCCGGTAATCCTGGACACTATGGTGCAAGTCTCTCTGGAATGTACAGCCTCCTGCCAGCAAAGAAACAGGTTGTCACTGAAGCTTCTCGCCGGTATAGGGTGTTGCGAAATATCTTCACAGAGTTGAAGCTAAAATTGTTACAGCAGACAGGAACTATGTATCAAGCTCTGCTGTTCATTAATCATAGCGAGCAATATACACCTTGAGTTCCATTTATTTGTAAATTAGGGAGAAAATATGTGCAATAAAGTCCATCAAGCAGGAGCTTCATAAAAACTAAGCGAATTCCTCACCTAGTTGAATAACTTTTAATAAAAAGAAATATAAAACCCAAATTATACGTTATTAATTAATGAAATTAAAAAGCTATGACATCATAATGTGGTATTAGGAGAACAAAATTAGGATTCTTGCAATCTATAAGTATCACAAAAGAGAAATCACATTTAGAATTATTAATATTATTATTGAGATTAATCCACAAAAATTAATGGTATACTATTAATTAAATGTAGTATATGATCACTGATAGACTAAGCTATACCGTATATTTTAAACGGTTTTAAATGTAACTATGTTTATGAACTAAGCCCTTTATATTATCTTTACATTCACTAAAATAGAGATAAATAACAGAAAGTTGCATTGTGAATTCCAGTTACATTGTGAATTTAAGATGTTCATATGTTCAATAAAACAAAAACATGTTACTATTTAAAAACAATTAAAATTACAAATCAAATAAAAACTATCAAAAGTTACATCGATTTTAATTGACTTTGAAATTTAGTTTAAATGTTATTGTAGTAAAAACATTTAACGCAAACGTTTTCTCAAAGTGAAAACAAGGAAATAGTGTACCAGCATTCTATGCAAATATAAACATTTCTAAACTTTAAATCATAAATTTATTACTCTTCGTAAAGTTGCGGACTCAACCTATCTGTCGTAAAGGTGACCAACTTGTAGCAATAAGATACAACGTCCACTTTCTGCCCACATTTAATTCTCAGCCGTTACTTCTAAATACTAACCGTCTCAATGCTACATTACAGTATTAGTTCCTTTACATTGTCACCCCATGTGCCACAATGTATAAGTATTATGTGCAAAATATGAAGTTATGTGCTTCAGCAGTTAACAATTTTTAAGAAACATTCATTATTAAGTGAGAAATCTGCCACACTTTGGTTCACAATGATATAACCATAACCATTTTAATGTTTCTTCTTTACTTTATAGTAAAACTATTACAAAGTAAGCCATCTTATAGTTTACATTTATTTTAATTTTTATTACTCGTAAAATACATTGATTTGCATTTTAGTGCATTTGTTTTTATTTTTCTACTGTTGCTCAATCCTTGATCAAGTTATCTTGAATAAGGATTCGTTCTCATTATATATTTTTTTCTCTATACATGAAACAGAAATGCATGCATTTTCATTTAGGCAGGACCATAAATTTATTTCTCTGCTTAAGGGGGTAATTTGCTGTTTTTACCCCTTGCATTAAGCTCTATTGGAATAGTTTTGCGTTCATTGCTGAAAGGATTAAGAACTAATAATTTCACTCCCTGTTCACTGATATAACGCCTATTGTTGTTTCTGCTGCGGGTGAGCATACCGTTGCGCTGTACATTGTCCCAAAATTGCGCGCACGGTACGAAAGACGATGGATGTACAATAAGAATGGAAAAAAAGTGTTTTATTTTTGATCATTTTGTGTAATCTACTGAATTTTATTCACTTAGTTTGAATGCTGACGCGAATAGTGACATACTCCATAAGCCGGCGCCTGTGCTGATGGTACAGCAGAGATAGGTTCATACAGATACTATCTGCTGCCAAGCAGTGCTCTGTATTCTGCAATTCATCATTTCTGTCCGTCCGTTCCGTTGCCGGGATGTCATGAATTTCTTGACCATCAGGCGTCCATCTCAGGCGGCAATAATGCTGCGAAATCCACTCATAGCAGCGCCGACTGTGAAATGGGCAATCAGGTATGCGTAGGATGACTGGAGGCATTCGGCCTATGTACCACAGGTATCGACACCCACACTGCGAGGGGAGAATTGATTGGCATTGCATACATTACTCCGGTCACCTTACACGTGCTCTGAAATACGCTGTCAAAACTCTGTAGATAACATTTTTTCATCATTATTGAACGTGTGTTTTCAAAAGGTGTTAAGTTAGAATTTTTTTCTTCAATTTTTAGTTTACATCCTGCACATTTTGAATTCCAAAACAATACTATGTGGTAGCAGTCCATACTTGTAACCCCTCTATCACTTGCTAGATCATATGCTACAACTTTTCGAAAATGTGCGTATATATACCAAGGGTGCCAAAAATGTATGCACACTTTCACAGTAGATATCTATTTAATATATTTCAAAGTTGCACCGAAAAACAACAGTAATTTGTAGTATGATGTTCTGTAAACAGATGTGACTCACATTACGTTATGCTAGCGTTGCTACAACAAAATGGAGCCAAGATTATCGTTTGAACAGCGGAAAGCAATTTTGAAGTGGTATTGGAAAATCGAGAATGTTGTTGCAGTTCAAAGGCAATGGAGACGTGTGTACAGAACAGAACCGCCAACGCGAGTAACAATTGCACGCATTCGAGACAAATTTGAGACTCGCGGTGCCGTATGCGATGTTCACAAGGGCAGATCTGAGCAGACCTCGCACACCAACAAGCCCCGTGCACTGGATCCAAGGCACTATCCAAGGCACTGGATAGAACGAAGAGGTCCGATTGAGTTTCCACCGCGTTCTCCGGATCTAACTCCGTTGAACTTCTACCTATGGGAAACTCTTAAAGATGTTGTATACCGTAGAAAACCAGTTACATTGGTAGCACTTCAGAAAGAAATTGAAACGGCATGTGCTGCAATCGCTGAGGACACTTTCACAAACTTGCCCAATCAGTACTCAGAAGTGTATCGACGCTGATGGTGGACATTTTGAGCTACGGTTGAGTAACTGTAAAAGTCTAGGATGATTAGTGCTCATCATTTTCTGTTTTTGTGAATTCAGTTTTGTTAGGTTAACACAATTTTTTGTTTGCTTGAAGTGTGCATACATTTTGGCACTCTCTGTATATATATCATGCCCTTTTCCTCATCATATACAAAATTAAATCGTTTCACAAAATTACAAGGTGAAATAACAGTCAAAACATGTCTCAAATATCAAGGGGTAGAAGACAAAATATAAACGTTATGCTTTCTCTCCGTAACACCACCATATTCACAACCTCCAAATTCGCCGTAAGCTCCCAAACTGGCGAGAGGTATGTAATTTCAGAGATTGGAACCTTGGAAGGCACATCTACCCGGTTTTTCATGTTTTTTTTCCCCCGTCCTTTTCAAGGCAGTTGGGGGTCGACAGTCACAACGATAACTCCCGAAGTAGCCGATATGTAACTGGTCCAAGTTTTCGCAGTTGCTCTAGAATACAATGAAAACAAGCACATACCTTATGACAAGAGATATTGGGAAAAGTCCTGTTATATCTACATATTTTTCTGGTTTCTTTCTAGAAAACTGTCATTCACAGTTTATCTTCCGAAACTGAATCAATTAAAACTTGAAAGTATGCAAGGTTACTGTTGTCCACGAATTGTAGCAGGTGATTCTGATATTCCAGAATGTTTGAACATACAAATCTTTATTTCAGAGTTTAGATTGCCCATGATGTACTGGAGCTGGAATAAGGGAATGTGGGGATTGAAACTGCTGGAGTCAAGTGAGAGTACAGAAAATGGAAAACAAGTAACAAATTCCAGGAAAGAAGTATAGGTTAATGTACCCTTGCGTGTTAGTGTGTTCAACTGTGCATTGTATTTCCCAATAGTATCTGAATAAGTGGTGCGAATCATTATTCTGTCTCACGGTGTATGTGAAAGGATAATACATGCAATGTACATACGCACTGTTATATATGTCCACATGTTTACCGTAAATTGTGTCCTTTTTGCTTTTTATGGAAGAAGTTCTGTAATTTCGTCATTTGCGGGATAAGCTTGTTCCGACCATGGAAATGGCACGAGGTCGCCCAGCAGGTAGGAAAAGAATCGTTCTGCAAGTTATGGGAAGACTTGAAATTGAGGCGTGTTGTAAAAGCTGGTAGCAAGGACGTTAATTAAAAATGATACTTGCCATATTCAATGTCAGTTATTCATCGCTCTGCATGGCGTTACAAAATGCACTACCCGTGAAGCAACAAACCATATTCCACAAGGCCACCTTCACCTTTTCACAGCAAACCAACATACAGTGTGTCCGTAAAGTCATGGTGCAGTTTTGAACATTTATAATGGCTAAACGAAACGAAACCAAAGGATGAAATCAGCGATACATTGAAGGGTATGCCAAAGAATTTCTGAAGCTTAAATTTCAAATTCTGCATGCGCAGGTAATGAGGCAACAGTGAAGCGAATCACGCCATTAAATCAAGATGTGGATGGCACAAAGGAAGTTCAATGCGTCCTGTGGCTTGCAAGATTTGAATCCGTGTCATGTGTTCGTTTTGAATATCGCCGCTTGTAAATGAAGGGCCTCCACTGAGGAATAACATTCACCTGTGGTATACGAGCTGAAGGAAACAAGCAGCTTGTTGGACCTAAAACGTTCAGGTAGGCCTTCGGTTAGTGACGAGTGCGTTGAAACTATACGGCAGCCTCAAGAAGGCGGTGCGTACCTGTGCTCGAAATCTAGGCCTAAAGAAAACACAGTTCATAAAGTTTTAAAGAAAAGTCTGCAATTTACTTGTTACAAACTGCAGTTGTTACACGCTATACGCCCATTTGTTTAGAGTTTGCTGTACAGACGCTTGATGAGATGGACAATGATGAACAATTATTACAGAAGATCGTGTATGATATGAGGCCAAAAGTGTTCGCCAGTCTCTGAATTCAACATTTCCCCAGAGATGGTTAGGAAGAGGTGGGTGGAAGGCATGGCAACCAGGATCGCCCAAACTGGCGGCTTTAACTTTTACTTGTGAGCCTATGTCAAGCAATTTGTGTACAGTGTTCGTATCAACGACATTGATCACTTAAATCAGAGACGCTATTCACTCTGTTATACCTCATGTCCTTAGTCATATATGGAATGAATTAAAATATCGTTTAGATGTGTATGGGGCAATAAACGGAAGCCACATCGAACTATACTGAACAGTTATGCAAACTGAGAGATTTTCTTTTCTTTTGGTAAAGGTTTCACATATCTACCTTGTTTCGTTGCTTTTATGTGACTGTTCAAAACTGCACCATGACTTTACAGTCACGCTGTATTACTAAGGAGTATTAGTCCATTGACCCGTGACCCATTTTGTATATGCACCTGCAGTGCTTGTGTTTATTTTTTTATTTTGCTTACGTTTCTGTGATAAAATTTAAGAAAACACGTGCTTCCGTTTCTAGAAATGAAAGAAAACACAACTTTTGACTCCAGTAGTTTCACTCACATAATCCTTCATTCCAACTCCAGTGCATCATGAGGGATAAAGTGCCGGATATTCAAACATCAGTTTCTGTAATTGGATGACAAAGTAATTTATTCACACTTAATTTTTTTTCTTTACTGATGAAGTATCGTTCCATTTAGTTGATCATATTTCGATGCAAAATAACAGATGTTGGAGTACAGAAAAACCCGAGCTTATACATGAAATCCTTTGCAAGAGGGGCAAATCAGTATATTGAGCGCAGTAAATGCATACAGAGCAATAGGGCTTATTTTTTATGACAAAACCTACATGCAGAAATATACAGAAATGACTTACAGAAGTATAGATTTTAATTTATAGGGTAGTTGAAAAATAAATATATAAAAAGCTATACAGGGAAACAATACTTTGGTAATTTGACAACGTCAGCTATCTGATAACGTAAATTTAGGACTAACTGATGTTTTCCAAGAAAACACAAAACCTTGAAATTCTGGAACTTCAGCAGAAAATTTTATTGAACTAATTTACAAGAGTTGTCCTTAAATTGTGGATTAATTTTGCATATATATATATATATATATATATATATAGAGAGAGAGAGAGAGAGAGAGAAATGATGGAACTTATTGTTAGCGCTATCAGAAAGTACACTACTGCACGACTATTCCAAACTTTGAAGACATTTAGATAGTCCCCCTCCATACACCTACAAATTTCTAGACAACGTGCGGATATGAATGCCATCTAGTGACAAGATTTGAATCTCTGATCTCTGTTATACAAGTCTGAATTGACTGCTACGGATGGCCGAGGTCGTTTGGGCGAGGACTCGTGAGCGGGAGGTCTGGGGTTCGAATCCCATCAGAACCGTCCTCTCTGATTGAGGTTTTTTTGCAGGTTTTCCTCAGCCCTCATAAATGGCAAATGCCGGGGAGGTAGCCTAAATTTAGGCAGGCATGAAACGCTTCCTTCCTTTAGAAAAAAAATCCTTTCCCAATTTATCATTTCGTTTCATGTATCGCCAGAGTCCAACGCCTGTGGTGCCTCAGTAGTAAAAACGGGCATTAAACAGTAATCAAAAAAATTGGTACATGGTACATTTCTTGAAGTTTATTTTTGTTCTAAAATATGTAATCCTTGCGAGTTTTGTTTTATCAATTCCAGGACGATGTATTACAGTAAAGAGCATCTGGTTATGTCATACTAATAGGTATTCATACAAAGCGTTATGTTTCATTATACATATTTGCATTATTTCAATTTCAGCTCCTATACTTAAACGTTAGGTTTTCATAGGCATTAGCACTTTACTTCCATTATAACCGAAATCTGTTTTGAATTTCTGTTCTATACGCTATATACGTTGATTGAAAGCATTATGGAAGCAGAGATAAACATTATAAGGCACCATAAAAGCGTTCAATAACAGCAAAAGTCAAGGGTTTTTGAGTTTTGTCATCTCAAATTTATTAATTATAAATTTGTAAGTTCACTTACAAATTAACTATTAGGTAGTAAATAAATATGCTGCAAACAGATAAAAGTTCCTGTAGAACTGGAAAAGGAAAAACACAAGAAATCTAGAAATGTACAGAGGAATGTTTGCAAAAATAGTGTTGAAAAATTGTATTACTATTTTCAGAGGAATAGACAGCATAAAGAGGAGTTATGTGGATGATGTCCTTTCCCTTTGAAGGTTGATCAAGAAGCGTACGGAATACAGGAATATACTCTACAAGAAGACGTTTGGGTAAGTAAGTATCGATATCAGAACTGCACGAGTAAACAATAGTTTATGTATAGGAACAGAGTAATTCAATTATCATCGCCTTGTTTAAGACAAGGTTTACCATCAACATATTCAATACAAATAGATTTAGTTATAATTCTTGTCCGCTCTAATGGTGTTTTGCGTCTTGGCTACTAGACAGCCATGCTTCAACTCTTCGTTATGTCCTTGAACGGCGCTTTCTGATCCTATTGCATGCCGGTCTTACGGCAGTATACAGTTTATTTGCAAAGATAGTTACAGTTGATTCTAGAGCAACGCATTTTTGTGTGTAAATATTATTTTAATTATGAATCATCACGTTGTGTACTTTAGCAATTTATTGAAGTTTTCCTGATCGTTACTTCCCTCCAGAATTGCAATTCACGATACTGTGCACAAATTTTAATCTATTGGTTCAGTGCAAAACAAAAGCACGAGCTACAACTGTTTTAACAGAGGGAAAGTCAGAGGTAAGTGATGCAACTCTTGAACGTTCGCAAGTAAAATTACTGTTGAAATTGGCACAACTGGCAACAACATTATGGTGCTCAAACTTAATCGTGTCATTCGGAATATGTTTTCGCGATACAGTGTTTCCTAAGAGCGTGGCAGTTCCAGCAAAAGTAGGACAAAGTGTGTAACTTAAGCCTGGTAGTTAGACGAAGTAATCAAATTAAGGAATTGTTATGCAAGTGAAGAAATTAAAAAGGTAATAAAATATAAAACAATGACCTTTGTAGACCATCAGATTCCGTTGACAAAACGACTTACAACCTAGGCATAATAAAAAACAAGTTTGATACTGAGAATATTTGCTAATAGAGAAAGAAACAAAGATATAGCTTTTAAAGGTGCATGCCGCTTTTGATACAAATACAAAATCATAGAGCTAGTGTCAAACTTCTATTTCTTAAGATGCAGTGTATGAAATCTGTATCAAAAAAGCAATTAACTAATTTCCAGGATAAAACCAGAAAATATTTAATGATTAAATTCTCTAAAACATGAATTCTACCATAAAAATACAAATAATGCTGAGCAAAGCTGAACTTGACAAATTTAATGACATGTTTACAAGGAGGGAACAAAATGCAAGCAACATATAGGAATCATATCTGGCGGTAGAATGTAGAATTTTCACAACAGCCCTAATCTATTGACTGGTCGGCAGAGAAGCAATACGTTTGGAGTATAAAGGGGGAAAAAAAAGTATTAGTAGGTACCGAATATATTCGTGAATTTTCCCTCTTACGTATATTTTCCTAATTTTTTTTTGTATATAATTTTCAACACTTTTCGAATTCAGAAAATGATTCGTGCAAAATTGTTTAATTTAAATATTTTTCAGTTTATTTTTTGCTTATTTTAGTTACCCCTTCTATTCCTTACGCAGAAAATTAATTCCTATATGAACTCTTTAAATTGTCAGTTACCTGCATTTTATTTATTTATTTGTTTATTGCACTTTATTGCCCAGAACAGCACAGATTTGTCCTGAGATCCATTTTGTTTATGTAGATACTTGTATAAACTAAGCAAATGGTTTCAAGGAGAGCATTTATCCACTTAAGGTATTGAAATACACACATATCAGTTCATCTCTGTTCATATATATGAACTGTCGAAATTGTTTCTTTGTCCTCCCCCCTCAAATTGGTATGCAGCACATACTTTTCTCTCTCTATTTTCAGTAATGAGTAAAAGGAAAGGAAAATGCGGATATATACAATAATTATAGAAATCAAAATTAAAACATTTTTAAATATTTTAGTCTCTTATGAATATAGCTAACAAACATATTGAAAGCGTTATATATCAGCAAGATGTTTTAAAATAAATATTAATAAGAGTGTCTAAACTTTTAAATTATAAACTTTTAAATAATAAATGTTCATTCACGTAGACATTTAAATATACTGTATTCCTTAACTTTCCTCTTTTTTTTTTTTGTACGGATAATAATTGATCTGCATGGTATTAATAGAAACGAAAAAAAGAAGAAAGAGAGAAGGGGTAACCAGATAAGGGGACGGGGCAAAATATTAAAATCGTTACTAAGACCAACGTCGTAACATGAGAATCTGCGTAGAGGGTCTGGTATGTGCCGAGGAGGGCACTACATATTTTGCGGGCACTATGGAGCAAGGGAATGCTGGGTATTCGCCGGTCCCGACGGAATGTCGCATCGGAGATCAAAATTCCTGCATACCCAACAGTCGAGCCGGCCCGACTCGAGTATCGCGCGATCCAGCCTTGTTGCCTCGTGTGTTTTGTTTTGTTGAGGAATCCAGTCTCATGGCGACTTTGGAAGAAACCCAGAGAGCTGGTTTTTGGAGGACAGAAAGAGGCAGTCAACATTTTTGTAAGGGCACGTTTCAGAAGCAAAGCGTGCGAACTCCGATCCTCTGTCGGATCGTCTTTGTGGTGCACGACGCAGGATGTAACTGTTAGAAATACTGTCGATTTCCGTTGAAAATAAGTTAAATTGCACATTTTAGAGGTAATATAATTCTGTTCACATTTTTTATTTGCTTTATATTACAATTTAATCGACCGCTATGCATAAACTCGTCAAAGAGAAAGTTAGGGCAGCGGCTGAAGAAATGCTATGGCGCTTTTGATCCGTAAGAATGCCCGCAAACTCGCCACTGTGCCAGCTTGATGAACAGAGTGACAAGTGACTATCACATTCCGCTAAAAATGAGAAGGCAGGGGAGGGAAGAGGGGACTCAACACCTTTCCTTCGCTCGTCCAAAAACAGAGAAGTGATTTCAACACATCGCTCGTCTGTCGTAAGGGCAGTTCTGAGAACCGCCAACACATTCTTGTCGCCCGGCTTGTTAATCGCAACAAGAAAAGGCGAGCCAACAATTAAATGCCATGTCTTGCTTTTAAAAAGAATTCAGCAGCAGTCACGACGAACTTCTTTAGAAGGAGCAAGTCTGTGTTCTTTACTATGCGATAAATTGGTATCTGTGCTCATCATTGAATTAATTGATACATTTTGTCATTCAGCTGAAAATCAATGTCTTTATATATAATTCTTTTCAAAGATATGTTTATACCAATGACATAAGAACGCAATGATTTACAAGAAAGGTTTTGAAACACAATAGTATTTTATTTCCAACTAATTAATGTTCAGACAAAAGAAAAGGCTATTAGAGGGAATAGCATTTTTTCAATCATTGCTCGATTATTTCTAATTTCAATATGAATCGTGGTTCTTTTGATAGTAATATGTAGAATTCAGTAATGAATAGTTAAGAATTTATTAACTTTAAACAAAAGCGTGTAAAAATATGAGAACCTCCATTATCCTTCTATTGATTAACCGATCATCGAATTACCCGACGATCCTCCTGGGCATTACTTTTTTCCGTAATTAATCGTAAAAATGCAGCTAAAATTCGATCTGTGTACCTTAATATAATGGTTCTATCAATCGACCTTGTTTGAGGCTACTGCACTCCTTGCAGAATGTAAAACAGTTGGAAAACTACAGCTTTATTTTAAAATCTCTTAATAATTAATTTACGTTGATTAAATACAGGCGGTTTTTGGGGCAAGCAATTATGAGAATCCGAGCAACGTACTGCAAAGTGATCACAAATTATAATGCTATGCGAGATATGTTAAAAATAATGGAACTTTCAAAATTTTACTCGAAGGAGGTATAGTAGCAGAAAGGGGTCGATAGCACTGATTTACTCTGACCATAACGACTTCTACCGTTTGCTGCGCGGTGTTATCTTATTTCACTCGAGTTCCACGCTACTTTTTTTCAACAGTATTGTGTGTGTTCTGTGGGATTGGGGGAAAGAAAATCTTGTTATGTATATATGCAGCAAAGTTTGTCCCTTGGCCGTTGATGCCATAGTGTCGCGATCTGTCAGTACTGCGTTAATGAGGATGCATCTGTTATAAATAGAATAATCACTGATGATGATACTTGGGTCTGTGGTTACAATGTTGAGACAAAAGTCCAATCACCACAATGGGTTAGAAAATCTTCATCAGGACCCCAAAACGCCGATCAAGTCGGATCAAACTTCAAAGTGATGTTGAGGGTTTTCTTCGACATTCAGGGTGCTATTTATCACGAACTTCTGGGACGGTGAAACAGTGAATCGCTGGTATTATCAAGATATTCTCAGATATATTGCAGAAAACACGAGAAGGAAGATGCCTTTATAGTTTAGCAATCAGAAGAGGACAAGTGAAAGGAATATGCTATGTAAATATTTTCTTCCCTCTTCATTATATTCATGACTTTAGTGCCAATAAAAATAAATAGTATTGTCAAATACTCGCCCATGGTTAGAAGTTCAGCGGGTGTGAAAATAGGTTCTTATTCATGACAGCAAGGGTATTCCACATAAACTCGTAAACAGTTCAAGCCTTCCTTGCACTTCAGCCAGTCAGGACTGTAGAGATACAATTCATGGATCCGGTAGAGCAATAACACAAGATGACAAATTTTCCCACCCTCATTTGCCTTCCGATTAAGCACCGAAGAACTTTTTATATTTCCAAAGCTGAAATTCACGATGAAACAAAAACGAAAATTTGACTCGGTGGAGGAGATAAAACAAAATTTACAGATTTGGAGCAGTCTCAAAAAGCATGTCAGGATTGCTCTCAGAAATTCAAACGTGGTTGGGAAAGGTGTGTCATTAGAAAGGGAGATAAATTCAGTAAAATGCAGGTAATTTTTGAACAATTAAAAATTCGGTTATTTTTAACATACCTAATATAGTTTTTAGCTTATTAAAACATTACTATTTTCTAAACAGTAAACCGTAATTTTAGAAATTATAAAGCAGACACACAGTTTCTAGGATGCTGAAATGATTTTGATATTTAATGACAATGTGATTATTAATTAAGGCCCATTTAAATTAATTCAGATGTTGACTAGATATTAGAAACGATTTAAGATTTCCATCATGACTTTCTTAATGGCCAATGCCTTGTAACTGAAGGCGTAAACATTAGTAAGATTTCTATAAAATTACTGCCGTGAAGTCGAAAGAGAGTGGTGTTATGGAACTACAAACGTTTTCTTTAGGTTTTTACTGCTGAGATGGGAATCCTGATTCTAAACATTAGACCAAAATAAGAAAAGAAAGAATGTACTCTGAAAATGGGGCAAGATTCTCAGTTATCGACACAAGATGAACAACTGATATAAAGTATTGAATCGTTCAACATTTACTTTGGATAATGCATCATATTTTAAATAGTATCAGATATTTTACAGAGATTTGAAACAAAAAACCAAATCTAACTGTTGGGCATGAAAGCTGCAAGCGAGATGCGTGGTATCAACTTTCTGCCTTATTGAAGTTTAATGCTAGCCACATCTAATGCATTTTATGATAAGAAAAACGATGTTGCTACTGCGTGCTCCTTCATTTGTTTTTATTAATTAAGGGAGTTGCTTAAAGCATCGCACTGAAAGCACTCAATGAACAAAGGATAGTCTTCAGTTGGACACGTTAATGAAAAGGATATGCCTGAATATAGAGATTAGCAGCTGTCCTTCCACCTGCAAATGTAGGTACCTGCATTCTTTGAATATATTGAAATCGTCGCCTGATGCAATGCTTTATATATCTATAAGCCAGCTGCATTTGCTTTGCCCCACACGGACGTCATATTGCGATGCTGCTTAACTCCAGCCTTAGTTATTTCCTATACCAATACACAGAAAGATGTAATTGCATTTATAACTTGTATAATATACACACGGATCCTGACACCATATGTGATTTTACAATACAAAGAAATACATGAAATTGACAAGTTAATATTTAACTCTTGAGGGACTAACAATATATAATATGAAACAAATAAATGAAAAATATAAAAATAAAACGAAAATAAAAGAAAATGTACAAAATAACCACCTCACATATACGAATATGTATAAATATGTCTAAAACTATCTCTTTCCCGGTTGTCTGCCTTTTCTGATCTGAGATGTCTCACTTGTATAAAAATTGATCTACTCCCTCCTTCTCCTTCCTGTCTGCCAGCAAAGTCCGGCACTGCTACTGCCCTCCGCCATTGACAAATATATTTTTCTCTATTCTTTTGTCCGTCCCCTTGTATTACTTCATAATATGCCCTCAAGATTTCTCCTCCGCGCATACTATAGCGCAGATTCTCGTACCCGCTGCTTGTTACTTTGGTCATCCTCCACGACTAATCTAAACCAAACGAGTCTCCGATTGCTCAGTTTGGCCCATGTTTGGATGTAGCGCTCTATTTTCAGCTCCGATTGTATCTCCAGGGAAATTTTTGTACATGCCGAAAGAGTCAGTGTCTATTCATTCCCTCAAACATTTCTTAATTCTCCTCCAAGTCCCCCCCTCCTATTTCCCAACCCTATGGTCCAAAGGATCCCCATTTCTATAGTTTCCAGACCCCTTCTTAATTTTGAAACCCATGTCCTATTTCCGCTATTTTCAACTGCTCCTGGTAGCAGATCGCCCTAATTAGTGCCTGAACTACGTAATCTTAGTTAGTACTTCACTTCTGTATTCTACAATATCTAAAGATTTGACAATTTGCTGCACCCCTCCCTACTCCTAAAGTAATTTTAGAAAAACTGTCCTCAATTAACACAATTTCTCTGTTCGTTCCCTACTCCAAATTTCGGCCCCATAAGTCAATCTAAGTCGTTTGCTGTCCCATATACTGTTTTTAGCAACCCTAATGGCAATTCCGTAATTCTGCTATTGAGTAAAATTTCACAGTATCGTATACCTCTTTCAGTATCCATAAAAGTCTAATTACCTTACTGATGTTGTCTTTCTCCAGCATTGAAATCACCTGCCTTTATACCCCATACTTGCTAGTGAATTACCAATTTAATTATATTGAATAATTCAATTAATGTTAACTCCAATTTTCTCTTACTCGCTTATTTAATAAATTGCAAATATAATACTTTTGTATTATGTATTTTAAAATTTACTTTCCTTATTTTTTCATCAACCATTTTGAAATTTGCAAAAACTATATTTAATATTTTCTTTAACATTATCATTGTATCCTCTTTTGCTCTTGTTCCTCTTCTTGTACTTTTCATACATTTTTTCGGGGCATAAAATTTCCTAAGAACCAGGCGTACCGTATTTGTTGCTACCCCAGAGGGTGTCACTGTGTTATCTCTTGACCAGCGTGCGAAATTACAAATGCCGAGATCGAACCCGAGTTTTTAGACCAGCACTTATAGGACACCATCAATATTAATAAACGCTGCTTTAATTGTATTATTCCTTACTTCCAGCCCTACGCTTAAACAGTTATTCCGCTCTTCTTCCTTAAGCTCTTTAGTATTGCATATTTTTCTAGTGGGAAAAGAACTATTTTTATCCCCATCCTGAAGAAGCAGATTATAATATTGTTTAATATGCCGCTTTTACCTTTCTTTTAGAATTAACCTAAACTGGGAAGAAAGGAATCAGGACATAGAACTTAATGAGACGAATACAGGCGTATGTGGAAAGCTAATTTAGAGGAAAGAATTTGTTGTTGATTTGATTTATTTACGGACGCTCTTTAACATCTCAGGTCATCAGCGTCCCATTCAATTCCGGGCATGAAACGGCCGACAAATTTCAGAGGCCTCTTCTTTCAGGCTTGAGGTTCTTTTTCGTGCCGTAAATGTACGACACGGGACCCACGGCTTTACTTCCCTTCCAAAGGAAGCCATATTTAGGATTTTTACGCACGAAAAAATCTATCGATCCTGACCGGGTTTGAATCCACGATCTTGGGTTTAGAAGGCAAGTATGGTTACGACTACACCACCAGGACCGACATATTGTAATGGAACCTTTCACAATGAATCACGTAAACATAAAAATAAACGTAAAATTAGAAGCTTGCAAGGTCCAGTGTTTTGCGTCTACGTCTAAATTAAAATTAAGATATCAGCCAATTAGAACACTTGCTGTTCTGTTTGTAGAGCTCTGTGGTAGAATTTATACATACACAGAGCACGGAAATCAAATGCAATTCTTGCTGCTTGCTGCTGTAAGTCCTGAGCGACAGCGGAGAGAAGCGAAGGTAGTGACCTACTGGATACTTCTGCTTTCATGCGAATGGTACCACGCACAGAATGCGCTATATACTGTTTATGAATTTTTCCTGTTGCAATCAAAGGAGATTTGCAACCATTACAGACATTTACCCGCCCCTATTAATTTATATTTATGAAAAACCACTGGATACACCGGTTTCTAGGATATACCCGAGATTAGCGTTAGCATAAATATATGAATTAATTGCGAATTCCTAAGATCAGGTTACCTCTTTTACAATATTTTAACCGCCTAACAATCCCACATCAATTTATATTTAAAAGTTACGGAGGACCATGCATAGGTTTATGTTTAACAAAAAAATAATACATGCAACATTTACACCGCGGCCACGCACAGTAGTTCGTCCCTCGCTGGCAGCAAGAACTGCAATTGATTTCCATGCTCCGTGTAAGGTGTAAGAACAAATTAAGGTAGAAGGAGCTGAAGATCAGTGACTCTGTAGACAGAGTGGTACCAATTGACAAAAGATTAATTGCATTATAAGAAAGGTATCTTTGCTCTTATTACTCCAAGCAAATTAGTTACTGCACTTTGCATATGCATAAACGCTACCGCCGTCTGCTTAGAAGCAGCCATTTTTAATCAGTTGTTAGTTACTTTCGCTTGTTCTTATTTTTGATTGGCAAATACGCAAGTTTGTGTCATTCATTGTGAATGCCTAACATACTACCACGTTAACGTGTTACGTCTTATTTTATTATGTTTACGTTTAATTTTCATTGTGAAGAAAGTATGGCATTTGGCTATAAGCAAAGGAACATGTCACGAAATGCAATGAAAAAACTTATGCACCACTACATTAAAAGCCTCTGGGTAAATAGTAATATACAGAGCGGGGTGACAGGCGGTAACATACTTGACTCATGTTCGGGAGGTTATGAGCTGAAATCCCTTGGCCCCGTTTTCCAGGCATCGACAGGAAAAATGTGATAAAATTGAATGCTCTTTAAAGTTTAAGTTTTATAAGGCAAGAAGTGAGTGGCTGGGGATCAGATGATGAAACCAAAAGTGTTTTAAACTTCCTCTTCAATATCTAAATTCACGTATTTTGTTTAAATTAAATTGATTGATTTAAAATAGGAATTTATTCAGACTGGCAAGTTATGAAAATAGAGAGTGTGTTTATTGTCTTTTAAGGAAGTTATAACATTTTTATTAAAATTATAAACATTTCATTAAAATTAAAACTGTTTAAATTTAAAGTTAATTATATGCCGTTAAAGTACCATACGAACAATATAGAATTTTTTTACATATTATCAAAATGCTCTTAGCACTGCACACTTCTGTCGATGTATCAACGACAGTAGCATATGTCGTTCGTTTTGTGTATTGAATTGGTAGGGACGAAGAGAAATTTTTGACTCTTCGATCACGTTCAAGGGTTACCTGGTGCCTATGCCCCTAATGGGGGTATTTTCATGAGGTAGGGGATGGGGCGGTCTAGGTTAGAGACGGTGAAGAGCGGGGTGTCTAATATAGTTTTCAGTTAGAGCACCTGGACGCAGGGCGTCTCTCAGTGCTTCTGAGAAGACTCTATACTATAATCCGAGCAAGCCACCACCACACGCACACAGTACCAACCCACCTCGAAAGGTACTTCCTACCAAGAATTGACGGAATGCCTAAGAGACCAGGGAAAACCAAGTGAAAAATCAAGTATAGGAAGCTTCCCATAAGGTATTTGAACCCGGAACTTGCCAAATACTTATTGACTCTACACAAACGCACAAAATGCTTTAATATTTCTTTTCTTTACCTATATTATTTATTTTTCAATGCATGCAGTAGGAGAATACTGCAAGATTTATTTTCACCATAATTACAAACCATAATTGTCATAAAAATATTGTTAAACATTCGATTGACTGCTTTGAAGCCACTCGGTGCATGCAGTTACTCATGGCGTGCATTGGCCCAGTTATCAATGGAAACCTATCTTGGCAGTTGTATGAAAACAGTCAACTCACTGTAGCTGTAAACACAAATGAAGCCTTTTATATGCTGTAGTAAACCTGACCAGCACTGTACTACAAAACCAGTGCCTACTGTGTGTTTGTTTTGCATCTGCTGAGTAATGACGTTTAAAAGTATTCTATTTTTCCGGCGTATTAGCCAGCCGGACGCATTATAACGTGTACAAATGTTGATAGCAAATCCCCTAAGTCGTGCATTTTAACTGCAGAGTCGTAATGTGGAAAAAAAAAAAAAAAAAACGGCGTTTAAAATGCTCTCACACCTAACATTATATGTCCTCGTAAAGACGGAAGAGGGACCGAGGCTAGGGATATTTTTACAACTCATCCAGACCATAATGGGACGCACCCCGTGGAGACTTTGCCGTTTAACTGCGCTAATGATTCTTCGCTTATGTACAATGTAGATTTCTTTTCCTTCTCTCTTCCTTGCAGCGCGTTTAATTTAAACTCCTTCTAACAAAGTGTTCGTCCGTCCGCCTGCCACTTTAGGACTCTTGTTGTTGGCAGTAAACCACCCGGCAGTTTTATGTGCTAGGGGTAGAAAACAACCATGGGGAGATTAAAACTCCCGTTGTCATGGAGTGCATTTTGATGACGACCGTCCATCAAGCATTAGGTTAAAGGCCTCTTGCATGTCCAAGAAACATATTAACTCCCAGTAGGTCTCCAAGCATGGTGATAGCTAAAACGATTGCGATTCTTTAGTTTTAAAGTTAACTAGACTTCTCAACAAACTTAACATGTTTGAAAGGGCTTCAACAAAACATTACGAGCTTCAAGGCATGTCGTCTTTAGCTCTTTACTATTCTTAACTTATAGTAACAGCTGTATAAAACTGAAAACACGTTGCTTCTTTGGAATCTTTGACTATGTTGCTCTAGAGATGCCTATATAAACACTGTCCCAGAATAGCCGTATAAATTTCCGGAATAGGCAACACACGTTACATCGTAAGGGCTAGGTAAAGCAGCAGTTGATTTAACAACTATCATTACTGGACTACTAAGAACGTGCATATATTTTCTTTGTAAATGGTTCTCTTTCTTTCAGTGACTATCGCTGAGTAAATAATTTATCTACTTGAACTGGTGCCATATCGGAATCAGTAACAGCGAAAGTACTACTACTGTCTAGTGATCAGAAGAAGGCAAGCGAGAGGAATGTGCTACCTTCTTCACTATCTTCATGACGTTAGTTTGTTGACAGTGTTGTTAAATACTCGTCCATGTTAGAAGTCCAGCGGGGGTGCAACATCTGAGTTTAAGAGATTCTCATTCAGTGGGTGCATAGGTATCTAGTAAACAGTTCAAGCCCACCTCGTACTTCAGTCAACACTGGCCTTCTTCTCATCCCCAGACTGTACATGAAAGGTGGAGGAAATGAATGTGTATTGATATCTCTGCATCAATTGAATATTCGTTTTGTAACTTATTCAGTAATAAAAATGTTACAAAAATTTAAAGGAAAGAAACGCACATTACATATAATTCATGCATCCCTAAAACCCTTGCAAGAAAACCAATATGACGTACATATAGCGATTCTGATACACTGTATATAAACATTCGGTGGTTAAACTAGAAGCCTGTGTTAACGTATAAGTATTCGTAGAGCATTACAAACCGCCTCTTAATGAGTAAATCTCTCATAGTAGGGAAACTTTAGGAAAGTCCCCAAGTATGTAATGGGTGAGCAATACTTGACGCAACTGTGGGACCGGCCAGCAGAGCTATGTTGCTATGTCGGCGGTGGCGGGGAGTATATTTCCTCTTCGCTGTGCGAGGCTTTAGTGTGAGTTGAAGTCTTGCGCAAGTATCACGTGTTTGTTAGGCGACGCAATACAGTGTATTGAGTGAAAGTGTATCAAGTGAAATGGGGCAATACAATTCCCCAAAGAGTATTCATGTATGATTCATAAGTGCGTACAGAATCAGCGCGTGCTGTAAGGAGATTATTTCAAGAAGAATTTCCTGATGTTCATGTTCCTAATCGGAGTTCGATTTATTGATTAGTACATATATTTCGTGAAATGCTAAGTGTTTTTGACAAGAAACACAGACAACCACATTCAGTACACAGAAGAAACTTTGGATAACGTTGGGCATGCTCTGGTAAGATCTAGAAAATCAGTTCGTGTTAGAAATGCTTGAACAACGAAGGGAGGCAGTTCCAGCATTCCCTTGCTTAATATACGTGAATAATTTACTTCTCTTTTTTAAGTGTTTATGTTATGTATGTTAGAATAACTTACGCCATAAACCGTACTAATTTCCTACGAACTTCCTGTTATCTGCATCGCCGACACAGCAGCCAGCCTCGCCGGCCGGCCGCACGCCACAAAACCGGTTGCGTGAAGGATAGAATCAGATGAGAGGTTCGTGATTATAAACTTGAAGGAGAACACGGTAGCTCAGAGATTGTGTCACCCCGGAATGCTAAAGATCCATGCTTCGGATCCTGGCTATGACCTGAGATTTTCAGGTTATATTCTTAATTTCCAAATACTTTTCTGTACATCGATGTTAAAAGGCAATTTTCCTCTTATGTAAAATTCTTCGAAACAATTAATGGATTGCTGGCGCAAGCTGATAGTTCGATAATGTTTAGAGTAATCTCGTATTCACTTTTCCAGGGTAAGTGATAATTCCCGGAAAAACTTTACTCATGTCTCAATCAGGCGTGATGTACTTCAAGCTTCTAAAACATATGCCTTTCCTTTAATGAAAGCCTTATATATTTAAAACTATTTATTTAATGAATTACCATAATCTCTTCCTGGATTAGGAAAATTTCCCTCGAACCTCTTCTCTTCCTCTTTTTCCTTATGGTTAGTCTTTTTAGCGCAGAAGATTTTATTCGTCCTCTGCAAATGATTTCTTCTCCGTCGTTCTCTATATTGATTTATTTTATCATTAATTGGAGAATTAATTAATTCCCCTCTTATTTCTTCATTTTTTATATTTTGTCCATTATTGTATATCTCTTAATAGCTCTAAAGGTATCACATTATATTACTTATGCATATTAAAACCATTATTACTATTACAATAGTAATAATCAAAACATTAACGCTATATTAAAAGTATATAAACGCATAAACATTAATATTAATAAATAGCTAACAATACACGATGACACAACATTATTAGTTAATTTTTATAATTCATTGATAGTGCTTGTGTTCCATTTTACAAACCGTGACATAGGAGAACGTTTTGTTATTAATCTGATTTTCCAAACGGCTTCTATACTTGATGTTAGATAAATTTGTGCAGGGAAGATTTTTCATAGAAGTAATTACGAAAAGTGTAAAAACTTTCATGGTCTTTTTTGATAATATGGGACAATCTGGAACAGGCGAGCCCCAGCCTACGCAGTTCGCTGTCGCTCTTGCCAGGGAAACTATGGCACTTCATAGCAATGTTCTAGTGGCTCCACATGGTTTACCTATTTAAATATTGTCTTCAATTTGAATTTATTTATTTTTGCTTCAAAAATATACACTGTAATTTAATATCATCTTTTGTATTATAGTATTTCATTTTAAAATAAATGTTGTTTACTCTAACACTTCGTTGACAGCCTGGAAGGGCCTCGCGGATGCTCTATTCTTTTAAATTGTGAAAAATTTAGTAAAAACAAGAGGATCTGTAACATCTTGTTTGGAAAATGTCAATATTTATCAACATAGTCTTCATCTATAGTATTCTTGTTCCGTTGGAATAATTGGTCTTGTCAAACTCTGTAAGACAAGTTTTTTAAGCCGTCAATAGCATTCTCATTCGAAGTAACTTTCTTCCATGAACCATACTTTAAACTCGGGTACAGGAAAAGACCACTAAGAGCCACGTCCTGGAGATAGGGTGGATATTTAATCAATTTGAAACGCAAATCATCTTCTCAACGAGAAATTCACCTTCTTTGCACACTCTCATCAGTATTTTGACTACCTATGTGCAATGACAGATGCAAATTTCGTCACCAAGTCCTGCGAATTGCTTTAAATCTCGCCAACATTACATAGAAAAGCCTTTTCGCGTGATCACTACTCAACAATGCACATTTTTCCTACAGGATATTGTGCACTCATGTCTAGAGTCCCTACTCTCTAGGGGCAGTCTTCCATTACTAAAATATCATTCGTGGTGACCTCAATTGGGTATCCGAAGCACATTTCATTTTCGGTGCATCTAAGGCCACATTTAAACTCATTTATCCAGAAGGAGTCTTCAGTGCTGATGCAACGCCTTCAAGAACTTCATCCAGCTCTACGTTAATATGCTAGGCCGTTCATATCACTGAACGGAACGCGTTTTGTTTCTTCTTCTTCTTTTCGTCTTTATGGCAGATGCGACAATGATCCATTCTGATGACTGTCAAACGCTAACTACACATCGCAACCAGTTGAAAAGTTGTCATGCACCATTATAACGATTATGCTTGCTAATAATCCTGCCACTTATCATATATCCGTGCCATTTTATGAAAATGTGCAATTTTTTTTCCAAATTACCTCCACAGGTCCGCCTCAGCTTTCATTCTCTTTGTCCTGATGGTGTTTATTACAGTTGTTTGTACTATATAGGTAAACGGAGTGTACCACAGAATGACTGTGCTATTAAAGCTATTTACTGCAATAGCGCAAAATAGTTGTAAACTTTGTAAGTGAATTAAAGGTAATGGAACAAATTGTACAATTATTGGATTCAACTGGAGAGCTACCTTACATTTTTTTGAAGAACAAGATAGTTGTTTACTTCTGCGCAAATTGATTCTACGGAAAGCTCAATTTGCTCTCGTTTAACCGCTTTACTAATGCACCACATCATGTTCTCGGATATGCTTTTACATCTTTCCGATTGCGGAATTTTACAATAAAATTTCCACGACTTTTAAATTCTGCATTCTGTATTAATAATACTTCCATCATTATTACTAATATAAAAACATCCAAATACTTCTTGTTATTGTTTGGAAATAGGCAGACGAATCTGCAAAAGAAGAACATATGCTATGTTTACGTTGAAATAAAAGAACGAATATAATATTAATGTAAGAAACTCTTATTTACAGAAAGTTGAAACAAATATATTATTTAGGTTACGTCCCCCAGGATATACTCTTATTTTCATTTCAAGTTAATAATTGCTAAATACTCAGAAAAAGGCGTTATGTAGTATTTTAAGCGTTCCTTGGCATGCATGGGGCAGGTTTCGAATCAAATATTTTCACGAGGATTAAGGAAATTAAGTGCTATATCCTAACAAAACTATATTTAAATCTATATAAAATTATTAATGGTTTATTAGTTCAGGTCATCAACGTCCCATTCAATTCAGGGCGTGAAACGGTCGATAAATTTTGCTCAGAGGCCTCTTATTTCAGGCAGAGGCTCTTTTTCGTGCCTTGGATGTACGACACGGGACCCACGGCTTTGCTTCCCTTCCGAAGGAAGCAACACTTAGGATTTTACGCCCGAAAAAATCCATCGGTTCTGGCCGGGTTTGAACCCGCGATCTTGGGTTTAGAAGGCAAATATGGTTACAATTACACCAGCTGGACCGACTAATTATAAATAGCAACAAACAATAATACATAAAACAAGAACAATAATAGTAATAATAATAAACAAAAAACAGTGAAAATGGATAGAACAATACTTACACATATGTGAATGGAAATTTATTACATATTATTTACAATTACACTAGTTTTTGCGTTTAACCGCGAGATACAGATATAAGTTCTTTACGCGGCAAGATACACGCAACTAGGTAGTTTTAGTTTTACACACGGCGAGATGCAATTATAAGATCTATACGGAACAAGATACACGCAGTTTTTAGATGCTTTAAATTTTGCGCGCCGAGAGAGCAGTCATGTTCTACAAGCAATTTTTAAATAGTTTAAGTTTTACATGCGGCGTGACATAGTTGTAAGATATAAGTACATCGCGACAGAGGCAGTAAGCATTTCGCAGAAGCAATTGTAGTTTGACGTTGCTGAGGCACGCAGTTATAATATCTACACGCGGAAAGATACATGCAGTCGCTAAAGTTCAGTTTCAATTTCACGCGCTGCGGCACTCATCTGTAAGTTTCACACGCGGCAAATAGGTTTATATTGGTGTCGTTAAGTTTATCTTAAGCAAACAAACATCTGAGGACGGGAGAGATTTTACGCATAATAAAAACCAATAAATATTGTGTTTGATCGTGTGTGCACTATAGAAACCCTCTCCTAACCCTGTTAAGTACTAGTCAACAAAATTCACCCTGAGAAATTGTTGTCATTGAAGCGTGAGCAACACCGAAGCGATCTACGTCTAATCAATCTACAAAATTACTTCAAAATTTGGCACCCGACGTGGCGGCCGTACTAAACCGCTTTAAAACTTTTAACACTTCTTGATTTGAAGAAATTCCTCGACGAGGCTGGTAAGCAGACAGTTGGCTGGTTCTAAAACCTGCGCTAGAAAACACGTACACAATTAGGAAAGCAGGCTAGAACCACGAACGCTTTTAATATCGTCTCGTCTTCTTGATATAATTTATAACGAGTTTTAACTTCATCAGATTTAATTGCTGACTCTGGGAGAAAGTTTGAGCCTATAAACACAACAGGATCTGGATAATAATATGATCCTCGTTATTTTTATTTCCACGAACAAACCGTGTAATGGCCTCTCCGGCCGCGGAACGATTAATGCAGTTTAGAACCCATTAAGTATGGAATAATTTGATCTGTAATTGGAATTACAAGCTTTTGTAGAGCGAGCCAGTTGAGAAAAAAATAATACATTACCCAGTCCAACTGCCGAGCAGATCTGTTTTGTTTAATCTTTCATGAATTTACCCTTTTCTTTTTTCGCTGGCGTCTTTGACTTGTTCTAATAAAACTGAATGATGGATGATTACTCAAGCTGAACACAAACATGCTTTGCTTCATGCCTATTGAGTGCATGAAATCATATCCGGTGTGTATGCAATTATAAATACCTGTTATGTTTTTTTTACGATTGTGTTTTTCTGCAATTTATAAATAGTTAACAGCTTTGAGTACTTTTACAAATACGGCCTGAGAACTGTCAGAAAAGTTTGGCTATATAACAGCTGAATACCTCACTATAGCGGCGTACGTATTGTTACTAGCAGTTATTTGGTTCCTGTTACCTATCGCCCATAATTTAATTTGCACAATTATGCCATTGTCTGTCAGTGTTTTAAACAAACAGGGTTCGTACTTTTAAGTACAATTTATGAGTTCGTTTCTCATGTCTGCCGCAATTTCGCTAAAAATTGGATTTAAAGTGTGTTCAAGTATTTTAGATTTATTCTTTGTCTCTTTCATACGCAGTATTTACTTCTGAGCATAAGTAGAATGTAATGCGCACCCCAAATTTAAAACTTAATACCCCTCCCCCCAAAAGATAGTGGCATATTGTTGTATGGCGTCTTTGAGATAAACTCATCCGCTTTATAAAACAATCAGAACACAGAATTTATAAGTGGACTGTTGTTACATCTTGGAACATGTAGGACAAAATCCATCTCTCGTGTTGTTGTCAGGACAGTTGACGTCACTCAAAGAAGAAAAAGTTATTTCTTATGGTGTCACAGGTTGCCCGTCGGTCCTTTTGGTGTAGTGGTAACCATACTTGCCTCCTAAACCTAAGATCACGGGTTCAATCCCTGATCGATGAATGGCGTATAATCCTAAGGATGGGAGGGAAGCCATGGGTCCCATGTCGCAGATTTACGACTTGTAAAAGAACCTCAAGCCTGAAAGAAGAGGCCTCTGAGCAAAAACTGTGGGCCGTTTCACGCCCTGAATTGAATGGGACGCTGATGACCCAGAGCGTCCGTAAATAAACCAAATCAACGACAACGCACATTGTTCGTTCTTCCCTCTTTCATGTACGAACTCCAAATTTTTTTCTTCAATGTTTGGATGTCTTCCTTTACAAGGACCAGTGAATGCCTTCCTACTAGCTTTAGTTGCAAATAATGTCAATTTCTGTTGCCGTCATGCGAACGTTGCTCTCATTTACATTGAACCTTCTGCCTTTTTTTCAGCCTAAAGAATTACTTAACGCTTTAAGTAACATTAGATGTTCTCTGTTTGTCGTCCATTACGTGACACCTTGTTGCGAACGCTCCATGCAATAGTAAGCCAATTATAATGTAACGAAGTCAAGAATATCAGCAATGCATTATGACGTAATAAGCGATAAATTTTAATGAAGCTACTGGCGAACTACTGAACGAACTTGTACTCGAATCTAATGCGCATCATAAGTTTCAATGCAACATTTGGACAAAACGGCGCGCATCAGATTCGCTGTATTCATTTTACTCTTTTCTTTTTCTGATAGGTTTTTCTCTAACTTAGCTTTTAACTACACATTTGCTTTAGATTTTGTTCAACACCTTCATCATCGTATGCTATTTCACAAAGGCGCCTGCAAGGGAGGGGAGGGGGCAGTGGGGCAATACTGAGACTTTAATTAATTGTACAGGTAGACTGCTACAATCAAGTTATTTGAATTACAGGCCGTCTGAGCGCGGATACTTAATGAATAAATGGGAGATAGAATTGCCAGGTATGAAACTAGTATTTTTATTTTAGTATTTATATTTCTACTGAAAACATAAAATGATACTGTACTTAAAGCTAATAATAATAATAATAATAATAATAATAATAATAATAATAATAATTAGCACTAACCTGTGTTAAACTTTTCTTCCGTAAGCACAAGGCAATTCGAAGCACTTCTCTTGCCATTGAGAGATTCTATTTCTCGTAAACTTTGAACAAGTTGGCCAACAGTTTCTTTGTCTGGAACAGGACCACCACGACATTTTCTTGCTAAACATCTGTGCAAGAAACAGTTTTCACGTTTGTATCGTACATAAAAACCCGTTATTCAAGACTAGTGGCATAAGTAACGAATAATTAGCACACAATTTACACACAATGAAAGCACAGAGTAACACATGAACCAGGGTGCGAAATTGCGGGGGGTTAGGGGGAGAAAATTCCCCTCACCAAAATTTCTCGAGGGCGGGTAAGAATCCTTTCATTATAAAACGACAAGGAAAATGTACAATATATATGTATTACTGAAAATAATGTATTATTCTATGTATTTCTATGAAAATAACATCAATAATACATATAAATAATAGAATGACGACCAGATCTTCAGATTGTGACATCTCCGGCCATATTACGTTAAAACGACAATCAACAATGGGGTCTCAGATTATTGTCAAAACAGTAAAAATACTTTACTTATAGTTCGGATTTTTCTCCCCCCCCATCTTTTTTTTAAATTATATCGCACCCTGATAGGAACCCACAAACACTGACATACAAAGCCTCTCTCAAACTAACAACAATCTGCTACTTGCACATGCATTATAGGCCTCGACGACTGGCTTCTTCCAACACGCAGCCAGTCTCTAAAATTTCGTAAGATGTCAGCAATGTATGATTGCTGAGGGGCATCATTTTCAACTTATTTTTTAATACAATTTGATACTTATTAACATTAAATACAACATTATTTTATGCTTTCAATAAAAATATAAATAATAAAATAAAAACACTAAATTCGCGCGCAGTGATTCTTATCTCCCGTTTTCTGGTTGTGGCGACTGTAAGCAGCTGCGCTCAGGCGGCCCCTAACTCAAATAACCTCACTGTCTATCTTAGCCACAGAATCGACGATTTTCCATTTATAGAATAAGGTTTTCTTGCTTTAGCTATAAGTAGAAATATGATGATTTAAATCCTTTGAATTCCGTGATTCTATTAAACATAGCACACATTCCCCGTTTAAATCTGATTACGGTGGGCATTCAAAACGTTTTGCAAGTGTGACCTTGAAGTCCAAGCCAAGGACTGAATTCGAAATCTTATCTTCACAATCCTTTTAAGGACTCTCTATCTCTTTACAAACACAATTGCAACCACTTGTCAAAAGCACTATAGTACTCGGACTGAAATATTGTCAACAGAGCTGAATTTACAGCTTGAGTAAGGTTCTGCAATCAATTAAAAGTTTTCCAGCTAGGCAAAAATTTCACTCGAGGAAACAGTCACAAGTCGCATGGTGCAAGGACAGACCTGTAGGGTGGATGGTCAAGCAACTAGACTTTGGCAACTTCCAGTTTCCCCTAATTTGCAGCTGTTCTATGAGAAGACGCACTGTCGTGCAAAAGCAACAGGCATGAAGTTCCTGTCTTTGGACGCGGCCGCCTCAGCACTTTAAATAACGGAGCCAAAATGTAAGTGCCATTATGTTTTACATTCATTGTCATTTCTTGCGTCATACAGTCAATCATTAAAATGGTTCTTCATAGTTGAAAAAAAAAAAAAACAGTGAACAATCGCTTTCAAGAACGAAAATCTCGTCGAGGAACAATTGATCTTGAGCCATTCTCATTTACCCACATGCAATTCTGAATTTATTTGGGGTGACTTAGTAGTAAAACCAATTTTATCACCAATGCACATATCTGTTAAAAGTTTAAGACCATTTGACTGAACATGCTCAATAGTTTCCTTGCACATTCCTTTCTCCTCTTCTTTTCTCCATTGGTTAGGAAATATGGAACCCGTTTTGCACAGATATTTCGCAGCTTTAAATGTTCATGAAGTGTACTGTCAATGATGCCAACACTGCTTCCCCCTTCCATACTTAGTATTTCAACAATAATATGTCGATTTTCCTCCACCAAGTTCTTCACTCTTTGATTTGTTCTTTCATTCATAGCTCCCAGAGGACGGCCGGAAAGAGGGTTGTTTTTCAAAGTCTCTTACCAATCTTTAAATGATTGAATCCATCTTGAAATGGTGTTAAACGAATACACTTCCATCACCATGAACTGCTACCAAGACCCCGTGGTTTTTTTTTTTTTTTTTTTTTTTTTCCCCACCTAGCTTATAGCTTGTGAAAATGTAGAATCTAAAATTTAGAAATATTCATGATTTTTCGCCAGCTATTGACCAAGACTGCATTCAACAGACTGTACGACAGTGACTATGCACGTTTAAACTTGCATTTATGCATATTTTGACAGCTTAATATCCATTGTTGCCAACTGCATTAATTATACATTTGTAGACATTATTGTCCAACAATAGATAAGCTGGTTGCAAAAAAATTTGAATGTCTCTTGTAATATGCACGTAAAATATTCTTCGCTTTTATTTTTGGTATTAAAATGTTTCATTTTCTTAGTTCCTTCTTAATATAGTTGGTTTCGTGGAAGTATTTGGGAGAAGTTCATATCATTGTCTATATTTTGATTTGGGTTACCACAGCATGTAAATTCCATTCCTAAATATCTCAATCTAAATTTACGTTGATATTGCTTCTTTCTTATCGCCGAACTGTGACATTTACATCAGAGTTCGAAGATAAAGCAGAAACACATGATTCTCCATCATTCCGGGACAGCGAATTTCATTCACGTGCACTTTGCTTTCCAATGTGCCCTATTTAACATACAAGTTAGGTCCATAAGTTTCCGGCCTCGCAGAAAAGGGTTATCGCCTTCACAAAACCCTTATCTGGTGCAATTCTTTATCTGTTAAGTAAATAATTGCAGCTGTAACTTCTGCTCCGCTGTGTTTAGAAGTTCAGACATATTTGCATAAGAAGGCTATGTGTAAAAGATTATAAACATGTTCAAAATGGAGTATCAAGCTATTATTAAGATCTTCATAAAAGAAGAACTTACTCCAAATGAAATTAAACAGTCATTGGACGGTGTATATGGGGAAGCATCTCCCTCATATTCTACCGTAAATGTGGGCCAACATTTTTCTAGAAAGCATTGAAGACGAAGAACGAGCAGGTCGGCCCTTGGAGATGCTCACTCCTGAAAACATCGCGCTTTTGGAAGGAGAAATTATGGAAGACCGGCGGAGGCTCAAAGTTATAGAAATAGCAGCAAGGTTGGGCCTTTCTAAAACAACAGTCCTTCCAATTATTCATGAACATTTAAACATGAATAAGGTTAGTGCAAAATGGATGCCTAAACTTCTTTCCTCAGTCCAAAAGCAGCACCAAGTCATCTGTTGTCAGGCATTTTTGCAGCTCTGCCGTGGCACCGAGAGAGAAGTTCTGCAAACCATTGTTACAGGAGATGAAACTATGGTCCTCTACTATGATCCCTTGTACAAAACAGAGTCAATGGAGTGACATAAACCTGGCGAAGCAGCGTCTCTAAAGGCCAAGGTAACTCAGTCAACCAAGAAGATCACGGTCACAATCTTTTGCGAGTGTGAAGGAATATTCTTCATTGACTTCAAGGAGAGGAACATCACAGTAAATGGGGAGTACTATGCTGGCCTACTGTAAGGACTACGTGCTTCCATCAAAGTGAAAAGACGAAGAAAGCTGAGTGGTTGAGTGCGCCTTCTTCACGGCAACGCACTGTGCACACAGCTCTTGTTGCAAAGGAAGCTGTGAAAAAATGTGGCTTCAAGGAGGTCGACCATCCACCCTACACTCCAGATCTAGCTCCCAGTGACTATTTCCTCTTCTCAAAACTCAAGAAGGACCTTCTAGGAAGGAAATTTAAGTGTGACGAAGAAGTGATGGATGCTATTCATGGTCATTTTGCAGACTAGACTTCTGACTAATTTGGGGGGGGGTATAAATGTTAATTCAAAGCTGGGAGTAGTGTATTGCAACAAAGGATAACTATATTGAAAAGTGAAATATAGTTTTTGTCTTTATCATATCAAGAAAATGGTTAGGCCGGAAACTTAAGGACCTACCCTCGTATCTGTCCATAGTTATAAAGGTAAGACGGAAGTATCGAACAAAGGATGAAAAAATATCTGTTAATCAATATTGGCAAAATTGGTATCATTAGTTTTCTTTTGTTATGTAAACAATTTGATATAAAAACTTAAACTAACTGAATTCTCAAACGAGACATAGATTTTAGTTATGAATTTGAATTAATTGATTCTTGACCATAACTTCTGTAAGAAACAATTAGTGAATTATTATTATTATTATTATTATTATTATTATTATTATTATTATTATTTAAATGCGCATACTTTCGTTCCAAACAACATCATTACATTTTGGCCAGATACGAACAAAGCAAATGTAGCACTGTAAGATCTAGTTGACAATGACACGTGACACGCGAGTGAAAGAAACAAATAATCGGTGCATGATATTTGCTGATAATATCATTATAATGATTTCTAACAGCAATTTTGATAATATTGTGGAGAAAATGAAATACGTACTTATTAGAATGTTTAACTGGTTCAAACAAAATATCATTAAATCTTGACAAAACAACCGTAATGTAATTAACAACATATAATTCACGTGCTCCCACTCTACGTAAATATTGTACTACAAATCATCACGTACTAGACAAGCAACCCAAGATCGCGCGTTCACACCCGGCCAGGATCGATTAATTTTTTCGCCCGAAAAAATCCTTTGGAAGAGAAATAAAGCAGTGGGTCCCATGTCGTAGATTTGCGGGATTTAAAAGAACCTCAAGCCTGAAAGAAGAGGCCTCTGAGTAAAATTTATAGGCTGTTTGATGCTCTGAATTGAATGGAACGCTGATCCCCTGAGATGTTAAAGAGCGTCCGTAAATAAAACAAATCAACAGAGACAAGCGCGATGATTTCTAGATATTCAAATTGACAAGAATTAATTTGGAAAGCACATATTTGTCATACCTAATGGAATTTCTTTATATTTTATATGTCTTTTAATATTTTTTAAATTTATTCCTCTGGCATTTATTTTATTTATTTATTTGTTTTTATTGAAAAATACATATTTTATATGTTATTGAGGATGTCTAATGTAATATCTTGTTCTTAATTTAAAACATTTTAAGTGTATTACAAAAGACGTACGGTCAGTTGTACCCTTGCGCCTGTTGAAGTTCTGTGCTGTATTGGTGCCACTGTAATAAATACACTCCTTAAAAATCAATACCAATTCATTGAAAATACACAAATACATAACACAAAAACTCTGTCACGTAACAGCTGCATAAACTAAGTAGAATAAGTTTAAAAATAAATATAAATTCCAAATTATGACCTTATTAATTAATAAAATGAAATAAATTATAGCATTACTGTATAGTATTAAGGGAACAGAATTATAATTCTTGCAATTTATAAGTATTTTAAAAGAGAAACATTATTATTATTATTATTATTATTATTATTATTATTATTAATGAGATTAAACTGCGAAAAATTAATATTATACTATCAAGTAAATGAAATATATGACCACTGACAGACAAAGCTACACTATGTAGGTGTTTGTAAACATATTTAAATTTAACCATGTTTATAAACTGAGCTGTCTTACTATTATCTTTACATTCACTAAAAAGGAAAAAATAACAGAAAGAAACCTTGTGTATTTAAGAATAAGTTTATATGTGTTAATAAACCAAAATATGTAGGTACTAAGCAAATATATACTGCAAACAACCGAAAGTTCCATCGATTTTCATTGACTCTGAAGTTTAATTTATTTTTTATTGTACTAAAAACAGGTAATGTAAACATTTTCTGAAGGCTATAATAGAGCTCTCTTACAGGCAAATATAATTCTCACACACATATTAGATTAATATTTCACAGTAAAACACATGCATCATTATAAAATAGTTTATATGCCGAGTTAATTTGTCCTTTTATTTTGAGAAAATGAAACGCTAGAGCGCTTTTTTTAAATTTCGATTTTCATATAATTAAATTCCTTCTCCTAATGGTCCGGTTTCTCTAATTTTCAATAATTATTTTTCTTATTTTATTTAAATAGTATATAGCGAATTTTACTCAGGGAGACAAATATTGATGCCGCTAGTGCGATTTTTATATTTTGGGTTTCAGGTTGGGTTTCCTCCTAATAGCCCGATTTTCTTTATTTTCAGAAACTATATTTTTGTTATTTTATTTAAACGTAATATATGGAGTTCCATTGCGAAAAAATAAATATTAGTGCCACTAGAGAAATTTTTAAATTTTAGGTTTCGGGTAAACCCCCACTCCTAATAATCTGATTTCATTGATTTTCAGAAAAAAAACTTTTTTTGTTTTGTTTTATTTCATTGACGTGTGCTGTCTTTCCTTTAAACAAATTTTAAATTGCGGCCGCTAGAGCGGTTTTTATATTTCGCTTTAAATTTCAGTTTACAGATATACCCCCACTCCTAATGTCCCAATTTCCTTAATTTTCAGAAACTGTTTTTTATTTTATTTAAATAGTATTACATCGAGTTTCGCTGTGAAAAAACCAACAATTGCGGCCACTGGATACGTTTTTAAATTTTCGCATTATATAAACCCTCACCCTGAAATGATTGATGGTTATATGCCGAGTTTCGTTGAGAAAGGTAGGATCGATAGAGATTTTTTTTCAAAAAACTTTTCATGGGTACAGTCACATCAGTTACATTCCTTCGGTATTGCCTAAACCTGCATAAAAGTGTACTTTACATAGGTCCTTTGCAAAATTTTCCTTGTTGTCAAATAGGGTTTGTTACGAATGCGTCAGAATGTATAACGCTGTTCCAATTACTTTTTAATTATCATCCGATAATAGGAACTTTCTCTTACAGAATATCTATGCAACAATACCTATTATCACTCGACGAATTCTCAGTGGAATAATGTATACTATTCAAACAGTGTTCAATCATAAAACAACATGTGTGAAAGATGCTGTATTGCAGCTTAAATTGTGATATGTGTGAGCTTTTTGAAGAGACACTAGTGAAGCACATATCACAGCTTCGAAAAAAAATTAAGTTTTTTTATCTCTTATAGTGAAAAAAGTTCCAAAAAAACATAATTATTGGCATATGGCTAAATTTTCCAAGATATTCATAAATATTTAAGTTAAAATGAAAACATAACGAAAATAGTTTTGTATTGGCTATGTCTTAAAGCTTAATAATATTTCAACAAAAATATAAGTACATTATTATATTTGATGTGCTTTTGTTTAAGAACCTAGCCCGATAGAGAGTATTTGAACTCGGGGCATACATATTACATATATTCAGGTGGAAGAATAAAAATAAATAAAAGCAAGAAAAAATTTGACCAGTATTATTATTTTATCCAATGACAAAGACATAACCTTAAATCAAATTATCACATTACACAAATATCTTCCAAAACCGTGCATCTAATGCTCTCAAGAAGTACAAAAATAGACTTCAACAGAATCATTGGGTGTTTCTCTGAAACTCATAAAACGCTTTCCTTCGTCGAAGCTGCATTTCTTTTTCCATGGAGAGGTTCTTAAAGTTATTTTCGTGCCCCAAGCCTCCATTTCCATGCCCCTGCCAAGTTAGAGATAATTAGAACTTCAGAATTTCATTACCTGGATGGGAACTAGCACGGGAGGGAGCGGTCGAGATTATTTTAAAAGAGATACGAAATTACCTGATTAAAGGAAAGCGTCATTAAGCCAAGCAAAAGTAATTAGCGCAACAAAAAAGAAACGTGGAAGCGTGAGTGAGTGAGAGGGAAGGGCCCCGGGGGGAGATATCGTGGCGGAGGAGGAGAAGAAATAAAAACAGGAGCATGGTGTGAGACGGAGAGATAACTAGTGTTTCTGCGGAGCTTGTTGGGAAATTTACGCCGTCTGCCCCAACTTCTTCATTACCGAGATATTAATACTATGATTATGTTCGTATGCGCGATTCGTTTCTCTTTTGTTGTTCCCACATGCACCGAGGCTCTACTTTTCACTGTACCTTTATAATAAATGTTTATTTCCCTGCTACAACACAAATTTTTACTTTAAAATATATTTTAAGATTTCATTATTAAAATATAGGTATTTTATTTAATTTAATATCACGATTATACTTTGAATATCTAAATATCTTTTTTTCTTGGCAAACTATATAACAATTTATTCACTACAGAGTTAACGATATATAAAGGCATGTGGTTTATTTTGTGTATAGTTGTCAACATTTCTTATTAATTATATTTGTACGCCTTGTGTGTACTATAAAATCTTTTAGAAATCTACAAAAGTCCTTTATTTTCTTCATAATCAGCAGAACTTTAAATCTTTTAGAACTGATTGGGGGGGGGGGGTTCAATTTTTCAATCTTATAGTTACTGCCACAGAAATGTCTGTTTATTTATTTCATCGGGCTGTTTATTTTACGATCTTTGCTCGTTTTACTATACCATAACAAGAATATTAGACAGTATTCTTGCAATTTGAGTCTTAATTTTTTCATATAATTTTTACTTTAGTTTCTGGGTTATTTCTTTTGAATTAACTTGTATAATAATTCGCTTGCTATGGATTGTGTTCATAAGTAATAAACACAGTAAATTACTTTAACAATATAAAACTATGCTGAATTGATGTCTTATTGAAAACATAACCGTAAAGAATCGGGCACCTCAAAGTAATTTTTTTTTTTTATTTCATAAAATTTGCTAATGAAACCTGCTTTACTCTACATGTAATATCTTTCAAACTAACTCTACGATTTTAAAGCTTGTGTTTCATCCTTAAATATACATTAAAATTCATTTATACTTAAGTGAAACTTCTCGAAATAAACTAAAAACATATTAATATAAGCTATAACATTTTAAATTCAAATCTGTAAATGATAAAACATACTGGCAAATAAAGTTACTTTTTTCCACTCCGTGTCTATAAAAACTATATGTTTGAAGAGTTTAAATTTGCCATTGTGGATTTTGTTTTATACTGATTTGGATTAGAAAATACTGAGGAGTATTTCAGACATTGAAGCCTAACGAGGGCGTTTTTATTCCACTGAACCTCGTAGAGGAAGGCTGGCCAAGTTTATGAGACGGCGTTTATTTATTTATTTATTTATTTATATTTCATTGCTATAGAGAATTATTATGTGCCAAGCAGCACACGAGGGTAGGTCCATAAGTTTTCGCCCTCGCCATAGGATTATCGCCTTCACAAAACCCTTATCTGGTGTCATACCTTATTGTTAAGTAAATAATTGCAACTGTAACTTCCGCTCCGCTGTGTTCAGCTGTTCACATATAGTAGCATAAAGAAGGCTATGTGTAGAAGATTGTGACATGTTCAAAATGGAGAAGTGAGCTATTAATAAGTTCTTCACAAAAGAAGGACTTGCTCCAAATGAAATTAAACAGCGATTGGACAGCGTATATGGGGAAGTATCCCCCTCACATTCTACCGTAAAAGAATGGACCAAACTTTTTGAATGGGTCGAGAAAGCATTAAAGACAAAGAGCGTGCAGGTCGGCCCTTGGAGGTACTTATTCCTAAAATATCGTTCTTGTGGAAGGAGAAATTATGGATGACCGGCGGCTCAAAGTTACAGAAATAGCAGCAAGGTTGGACCTTTCTAAACAACAGTCTTTCGAATTATTCATGAACATTTAAACATGAACAAGGTTAGTGCAAGATGGGTATCTGAACTTCTTTCCTCAGTTCAAAAGAAGCAACGACTCAAGTGTTGTCCGGCATTTTTGGAGCTCTGCCGTGGCAACGAGAGAGAAGTTCTGCAAACCATTGTTACAGGAGATGAAACTATGATCCTCTAATATGATCCCTTCCTTGTTTAAAAGAGAATCAATGGAGTGGCGTAAACCTGGTGAAGCACCGCCTCTAATGACCAAGGTCACTCAGTCAACCAAGAAGATCATGGCCACGATCTATTGGCACTGTGAAGGAATACTCTTCATTGACTTCAAGGTGAGGAACACCACAGTAAATGGGGAGTACTATGCTGACCTACTGCACAGACTACGTGCTTCCATCAAAGAGAAAAGACGAGAAAAACTGAGTGGTGGAGTGCACGTTCATCACGATAACGCACCTGTGCACATAGCTCTTGTTGCAAAGGAAGCTTTGAAGAAATTTGGCATCAAGGAGATCTACCATCCACCCCTATAGCCCAGATCTTCTCTTCTCAAAACTCTAGAAGGACCTTCGAGGAAGGAAATTTAAGTATGACGAAGAAGTGATGGAAGCTGTTTATGCCCATTTTGCAAACAAGACTTCTTACTATTTGGGAGGGGTTTTGAAATGTTAATTCAAAGATATGAGAAATATATTGCAATAAAGGGTAACTATATTGAAAAGTGAAATATAGTTTTGGTCTTTGTCCTACCTAGAAAATGGTTAGGCCGGAAACTTATGGACCTACCCTCGTACAAGAGTCTAATTGTTATTTATAACTTATTCATAAAAGTGTTCTAAAAAGAATTCTTTTAATTTATAAAATGGTCTGTCCAAGAACCAATCAGAAATAATATGTCCAACTTAAAAAATATAAACGAAATTTATTGCTAACCCCGAGAACATATAAAGAAAATTATTCTCTATCTAACTTGTATTTAGGCAAATCAAAAGTATTGTAGTGTCTAGTAGTGAAATTATATTCCTGTTATATTTAGGCAAGTTATGAATACCCTTAATACAGAGTACTATTTCTAAAACATATAGGCATGTCATACTTTTTAATGTCTTAAACAGAGGTTTACAATATAGGACACACTTTATGTATAGCTCTTACAGTAACTTTTTGAATAGTAAATATTTTATGAATATGCACAGAGTTATACCATAAAATTAGGCCATATTTCATATTCATTTGAAGATAAGCGAAATATAACATCTTAATGTAAATTATTGACACCAAATTGTACGGATGCGGGGGGGGGGGGGGTCGCTTAAAGTTCAGATTCCTTTTCTTTTGTTAATTAATCTGTTATGGCGCTAGCAGAGCCTCTCCAACGAGTATAAGGAGCTCGAAAGGGCTGCTATTATACGAATGCCACGGTACTTATTCCACTGGGTAAATTCCACTACTGCACACCGCTCACCGCCAACCCACGCCGCCTGGTCTGAACCCTGAAATGATGCACAAACTATAAATTGAAAGAGAATAAGGGACAGGGAAAGTGAATATCCATTCCAGTATTCGCCTAAGTGACTAGAGAGAAAAAAAAGCCTGAACTTCAGAATGGCCTTTGCTAAAGGAATTGAATCAGGAAGGAATCAAATGCGAGCTTCAAGCTTACCGTCTGAATCACCGGGGTCGGTACTGTGGTTTTTAATCCATTTGTGCAATAAAGGTGACATTTGAAATTAACCTAAATTTTATAAACGTGCTATCTTTCCAGCATTCTTAAAATGACATTTTTATTTTTCTAAACAATTTTGAGTAGAAGGGTCCTTGAAATATTTTCATTATCTCAACCTGAGAGATAAAAAATGGATTTACTAAACAGTAGACCTGAGGCTAGAGATTGATTCTAGAAGGAGGACAAGAAATGAATGAAACATGTATTTGGTTTGAAGTTGGAAGAGCGCCGGAACACAAGAAGAGGGGGAGGGGAGACGAATATAAAGAAGAATTTTATAAAATTTTCATTAAAACTTGCTTGACAGTAAAATAAATTGTAAACTAAATTTATTCTATTAACAGAAAAAATGCATTGCGAAAGCTGAAAATAAGTTGCAACAATTTACCGATGAAATTCCGAAAGTTGATCGCAAGCAATTTTAAACTTACATCTCAAGAGTACTAGCCTTCAGATTTTATGATTTTTCTTAACCCTGCTTTGAATTATATCTACCTTGCATCTTTTGCAATTAGCACATAGCCAAACATTTGCAAATCCCTGGAATGTTGCTACTGTAAATGTGGGAAAAGAAGAAAAATAATGTGAGATAAATGACCAAATTTTAATGATTCTCTACCTATTTGGTTGTTCTGTTGAACATAAAAATGTACATTAGTAACCCAGAACAAGAAGAAGAATAAATAGAGATAGGAATATATAAAAAACAAGCAACATTGTTTGCCATTAGAGAAAGTGAAAGAAAACCTTGACACAGTTACATTTTTTTTAACCACAGGCAAGTAAAAAAAAAAAAGAGAGACAGAGAGACTTGACAACCCAACTTATATCGCATGATCCATTGACTGAAGTTGAAGGTATGGCGTGTGTTACTGTTAGGGTCTTATAACCAGCCTAACATGGAAACAGTAATTTATTTATCCAAAATAATCACATTTTAGCTCTGAACTTTAATTCTGGGCCTTTAAAATAATTTGCCTTGTAAACCATAGTTCGATGAACATGTCTTTCTTTTCAAAAAATTTGCTTGGTTTTTTTTTTTTTTTTTGGAATGAGGTAATAATATGGGGCCAAATGTGGGCAACATATCTGAGGAGTTCTAAATTTAAAAACCAAAACAATTACTTTTATCATTAAAATATGCTATAAATCATGCAAAAATAGCCTAATTCTGCCACTTGTGTCAGTTTACATAGCAACCCATGAAGTCATTACTGCCTTCATAAACAATTTTAAAAACGTACTGTAAGAAAAAGCTAAAATCGTCGCCCTAACAACCATACCAACATTCAAAAATGATAATCATTTTATTAACCAAATGTTTTGAAATTTCAACAACAAGTTATTAATCATCTCTAATTAACTTCCATTATCTTGGAATCATCAAAATTGCAATTACTTATTAATCATATTACATTTTCTTTCATTTCAAAACGTTAATCTTGAACCATTAGTAATCTATATCATACTAACAGAAAACTACCTTAACCTTACCACATTGCTTTTACAGTTACTTTGCTTGGTAAATGTTAAGAGTACAATCAGCTACATTTAAAACTATTCTTCCTGAGTCTCTGCTGATATCGACTGCATCAACATTTCGCCTTCCTACTGTTATTTTTTTTATTTTACTTTTAATTTCGTTCTCTATGTAATATTCAACAATTGATATTGGTTTTCCCCTCCGAATCTCTTAGTTCCAGTAATGCTGGCCCCATTGTTTGCAAGAGTCTATGCCCAGCTCCTAAAGCAGTGTCCTGAGTAATTTGATACATTTGGCAACTTCAAAAACTTAGTAACCTCCATAGGAAACTTACCAAAACTATTAATACCAACAAGATGACTGCTACACCTACCATTTCTGCAATACTGGGTGAGCAATACTTGACGCAACCGCGGGACCGGCCTGCCGGCAGCTCTATGTCGCTATGGCGGCGGAGGTGGGGAGTATATTTCCCCTCCGAGGCTTCAGTGTGAGTTGAAATCTTGTGCAAGTAGCACGTGTTTGTTAGGCGACGCAATACAGTGTATTGAGTGAAAGTGTATCAAGTGAAATGGGGGCAATAAAAGCATTCTGTTCTCCAAAGAGAGTATTCATGTATGATTCATACGTGCGTACAGAATCAGCGCGTGTTGTAAAGGTATTATTTCAAGAGGAATTTCTGATGTTCCTAATCAGAGTTCGATTCATCGATCAGTAAATAAATTTGGCGAAACGGAAGTGTTCTTTATATCTGGGGGCATTAAAAGAGAAAGTGGATAAAACAAATCCACACACTTTAGATGAACTTAAAAGTATCATTCGTCTAGAAATTGTTGCCATTTTCAGAGGTAACTGCAGAGTGTAATGAGCAATTTCCTAAGCAGGTGTCAGAAATGCTTGAACAACGAAGGGAGCGAAGGGAGACAGTTCCTGCATCTCCTTGCTTAATATATTTAAGTAATTTACTTTTCTTTTTAAGTATTTATATTATGTATGGTAGAAATAACTTATGCGACAAACCGTACTATATTTACTGCGGACTTTCTGTCACTCGCATCGCCGGCACAACAGCCTATCTCGCCGGCCAGCCACACGTCGCGAAACCGGTGCGTGAAGGATAGTTCACCCCATACAAAAGCAATTGACGGTTTTCGGGCACAAAGCAACAAGAGACTTTTGGTAATAAAACTGTACGTGAAACACACAATAAGTTTAGGGGTTAGGGAACCCACAAGTACAAACATTATAAAGCATAATAATTATGTATTAAACTGCATGTAATGCTTTATTTAGTATGCAATCTACAAAATGTAAGTAACAAAGAGTTAGTGTATGATACGAGTATTATTTTTGCCATAGCAAGAATCGAATGTAAAAGCAACTGAGACCTGACAGGCTAATTTAAAGGATATATTCGGTTTCTAAGTATCAAAACTTACAAAAAAGCAGGCATTATTGTCCCAGAGGTAAAAATCGTGTTCCCTAGTGTAATTGATAAACTTGTTTCGTGCTTAAGTAACCATTATCAGCGGCATCACCAACGAACGCCTCCTGTTCTTTCTGCTTTATTTTCCTCTGTCATGTACAATAGGATAATTCTAACTTACAGTAACATATATTCAATCTGTTTTGGTTTAGCCACTTCCCTATAGCAGTTAAATTGGTATCTCAAGCAAATTTTAAATAGTCGCTTAGGTCACTTTTTGGTGTACCTGTGCCAATGCTTCTCCCTATATTTGCAAGCATGTCCGTATTAATATTTCCGATAAGACGATAACTTTATCTTTGATCTCAAAAACTTGGTTTCTTTTCTATGCTCTGCTCATTATACACAACTATGTGCGTTTTTTTTAATGTTCGTGATACTTTAAATAACTCAATTTTGTATTTAATTATAAAGTGATAATTTCAATGACAAAGCTGTTAGAAAACATTCCATAACAGGTTTGCAAAGGCATGTGGTGGGAGCAGGATGGTGCAACAGCACACTAACTAGACATGTCCAGTGTTTTCTCAACAATCATTTTCCGGGAACTTCAGAAGAGGGTGTGGATTTCTTCTTTATTTATTTTGAGTAGTGTTTAACGCCCGTTTTTACTACTGAGGCACCACAGGTGGTCAATACTGACGATACACGAGATGAAATGACAAATTCGGAAATATATTTTTTTTAAGGAAGGAAGCGTTTCAGGCCTAAGTTTAGGGTACCTCCTCGGCATTTGCCAGTTATGAAGACTGAGGAAAACCTGAAAAAAAAAAAACCCAGTCAGGGAGGACGGTCCTGGTGGAATTCGAACCCCAGACCTCCCGCTCACGAGTCCGCGCCTTAACGACCTCGGCCATCCGTGGCGGCCATTATTTCTTCTTCCGGGGATATCAGTGAGCATTTTTACTGCTCAGAGATTGAACTGTAAGATGTGTTTGTCACACCATAAGGGTCAACCGGATACTTTTCAGGGTAAATATTATTTTTATTAGTTTTTAACACCCGTTTTCAGTTTACAGGCGGTGGATACCGGTGACACACGAGTTTTTTTATTTGTTTTATTCACGGACGCTTTTTAACATCTCAATTTATCAGCGTCCCATTCAATTCAGGCCGTGAAACGGCCGACAAATTTTGCTCAGAGGCCTCTTCTTTTAGACTTGAGGTTCTTTATCAAACCGTATATCTACAACACGGGACTTACTTCTCTTCCGAAGCCATACTTAGGATTTTTACGCCCGAAAAACTCCATCGGTCCTGACCGGGATCGAAAGCGCGATCTTGGGTTTAGGAGGCAAGTATGGTTACCACTACACCACCAGGACCGACACACACGAGATGAATTGGGAAAGCATTTTTAAAGGAAGTTAGCCTTTCAGGTCTAAGTTTACTGTAGCTCTTTGATGGGGACTGAGGAAACATTCGTAGAATCCTCAAGCAGGGCTGACGGTCCTGGTGAGAATCGAGTCGCAGACCTCCTGTTCACTAGTCCGTGCTTTAACGACCTCGACCTTGTCGGTGTGCAAAAGTTGATGACGCAACTTTGATAACTTTTTAATTAAGCTGAAAACCTTTTGAACACTTGTTGTAATGATCAGAGATGACAATTTAATTAAAATAATTACTTTTAACTAATGGTTCTAAAGGACATTAAGGTTATTTGATTTATGCGTCTACAAGCTCTGCTGCACACTAGGAGAGGCCAGACGTCAAAGCCTATAATACATCTACAAGTAGTAGCTTGTAGTTAGAGGAACGCTTTCTCAGTAAGTAGTGCATTCGCATGTTACTCGGCACTTTCATTGTTTTAAATTGGTGTTAATTTGCTATTCATTACTTATGCCAATGCATATAGTTTGAAGAAGGAGTTTTGTATGTACAATAAACGTGTGAAAACGGATTGCTGCACAGAAATGGTAGGAGATTTGGAAGAAAATGTCCTGGCAATCGTTTTCCAGGTAGAGAGACAGTTCGCAAGCTTTAAAAAGTTACGAGATACAGGGGTCTCTCAATGACATGAAAACCACCATGGGTTGCCGAGGTAGTTAAGGCACGGATTCGTGAGCAGGCAGTCTGAGGTTCAATTCCCTCCAGGACCGCTCTCTGTGACTGATTTTTTTTTTTTTTTTTTTTTTTCAGTTCTCCAGTGCTCATAACTGGGGAAAGCCGGGGAAGTACTGTAAGCGTCCACTACCTGTGGTGTCTCAGCAGTAAAACATTATTTAAAAAAAAAAAGGGAAGAGAAACATTCCGAACCGCTGCCTTCTTATGAAAGAAAAGTTAGATGAAATGTAGGATTATGCCGGCAATGTATTGCAGCTGAGGGGCATCATTTTAACATCTCTTATAGCACATGCAGTGTTTGTTATTATCATTATCAGGTTTATATGCAGTATCCTTTTATGCCTTCACTAGAAATTTAGATACTAATATAACTAACACTTTTCTAGTTGAGGCGGCTGCACTTCCCCAGTAAGCAGCCGCGCTCAGACGGCCCATAACTCAAATATCCTCATTGTGTAATTAAAGAATGGCACTAGTATTCTTCAATGTAATTTTTATGGATTATTATTACTTACGAAATAACTTGGTTTTATAAATTATTCTATGTTAATAAATGAATCATATAAGAAATCATCGCAATTAATATATCTAACTTAGTTGAAAAATTGGAATAAAAAAGACTGTTTACATAGTATGAAAAGCTGCCTCTTTATCAGATAGATATGTTGGAACGAAAGAAATGAGGGATATTGTAATTGCAACTGAAGTGTTGCATTATGGAACAATTTCAATAAAAATACAGTTTAAAGTTTAAATATTCCTAATTTTCTGAGTTTACCTCTTTTCCTTCTCTTACTCTGTATTTTCTGAATAAAGCCTCAATTCATTTTAATGTTCACTCACATAGTATTTATATTTATTGAGAGCTGCTATAAAGAGAGAGAGAGAGAGATCATAAGAAAGACGGTGTACCGATATTTGTCAGTTTATGACTACGTTGGAAAATTCGTAATAACAATATGTCCATTTGAAGATGTCGCTGATGATCGTGATGCAACTTCTGGTGTCCACAGTTCAATTAACTTTGCTATTTTTTATTTCATTGTGGTTTCTTTTTGTGCGTTTTTACTGCTCAGTCATTCATTCTTGAAGATTTGCTAATAAATGAAGCTGAGCAAGTTTACAGCTGCAGGCAGCCAACTTTCTTAAAGGAAATACATATAGGTAGCAGCTGCAGTTAAGCAAGGCACTTAATAAGGACATCCAGCAGATGTTTTCTGGAACCCTTGCACAAAAGCAATTAGTAACCATTTAAACTGGCTTCAGAATAAAAGATTTGTATGATAACACAATGCCATTTATATAAAGTCAAGAAAAACAATAATTTCCCCTGGACTGTTCGATCTTTTCCTTCTGCTAGGTGTGACTTGTTTGTTGAATTCTCTTCTTAGATATCCGATAACTGGTCCATCCGTCTTCTGTTTGCATTAGCAGCACTGGGTACCAAGACTTCATAGCTTGACCCCATACTACCGAGTAAAATGCGGCTACTCTGAGGGGTGAAGTTCGTATCCCTGCCTTGTCCAGGGTCTTAATAGATTAAGAACCTACAGATACCGTGGGCAATGACTCGAAGAAGCGAATGTCACAGAATATGTGAAAGAAGAAGTAAGAGAGATAAATGATGATGCTGTGTTTGGAGGTGGTAATCGAGGAAGAAGGAGATGTGAGCTAGAGCGAGAGAGCAAAGTTTTGAGAAATACCAAGATATTGTCGTCTATGATAGAAAAATATGATATAGGGGCTGAAAGTGAACAATATAAATATGGAATTAATTTTTTTTGTTAATATTTACCTCCCTTTTTCACAAATGAAGCCTTACGAAAAATTAGACGTTCCAGAGACCTAAGGGGTGAGGAAAATTTGAAAGATCTTCAACCAGAGAAAATGGTTTTGAGGGGAACTGAACTACAGACTACATGTTAAGCGCTTGTTTTTTTGAAATAGTGTTTAACTCCCGTTTTTACCTCGTAGGAACTATTGGCGGCGGACGCTGATGATACATGAGATGAAATAAGAAATTGAGAAAGGATTTTTTTTGAGGAAGGAAATGTTCCAGGCCTAAGTTTAGAATACCTTTCCAGCATTTGCCATTTATGAGGACTGAGGAAAACCTGGAAGAAACCTCATTCAGAAAGTACGGTCCTAGCGGGAGTCGAACCCTAGACCTCCCGCTCACGAGTCAGCGCCTTAACGGCCTCGCGCACCTTTGACGGTTTCACCTACCTTAACAACTTCGGCTACAGTTTTGGTAAAGCGAATCGAGAGAATAATAAGGAGAGGAAAAATGAAAAAAGAAACAATTTACAATGGAAAAAGAGGTGCAGAATGAAAAATGCGTTATATACCTGAAGAAATCAAGTCAAAGATAAAAAATCGACGAAGAAGAAAATAACAGAAACACGGTGAAGATCATAAATAATGGTGAGAATAAGCAAATGAAAAAAAAAAAAATTAAAAGAGGACGTATAATTAATTGACGCATAGAAAAAGGGGTTTTTGGGAAAGTTATCATTTGCAGCATTGGAACATAAAAAAAAAAAAAAGACTTTGAATATAGTGTTAATGATGATATAAAAGGAAGAAGGAAGAAAGAATTGTGAAAAGGAGTTAAAAGCAAAGGGGAGAGAATAAAAAGCAAATGTACCATGAAGACGCATGAGGCGGAAGAAGAATGTGATGATGGTATTGACGATGTCGGTTATTGTGAATCAGAATAAAGAAAAAAGAAAGTAAAAGAAACAAATGAATGATGCCGAGAAAGGGGCTGAAGAAGCAGCAATAAATGTTTGGGGAATGAAAAACAGAAATACAATAAAGATACACAACGTTATTTTCGGAAGAAGAAGAAGAAAAGAAGCGGAAAGGAAATGGAATTATAAATGCGAACAACGATAAAAAAATAAGAAGAGAATAATCTGCTTAAAAGTGTTAAGAGGATGAAAAAGGGACAACGTTTGGTAAAGGCACGATATAATTGTTTATTATAAAAAAATTTATCACACTGCAAATAGAAGAAGGCGTGTTAAGAGAGTATGTGATGCAGAGGGAGAAAGATCGCAATAATAGCAAATATGGATTAATAACATTACTATTACTACTTCCATATGTTGCTATTGTTTTCTTTCTCCCTGTGCATCACACATTCTTCTACTTCCAGTGAAATAATAGTAAACAAATGTATCGTCTTCGTCAGTTTGCTGAAATTCTCCCTTCGTTACCGTCTAACAGTTTTGGGCAGCTCATTCTCCTCTTACTTTTTCATCGTTATTTGAATTTTATTTCCTTCTCTTTCCACTTTTTCTTCTTCCAAAAACAACGTTGTATCTTTTTGTTTTTCATTCTCCAACGCATTTATTGCTGCTTCTTCAGCATCTCCGTCGTCATTCATTTGTTTCTTTCACTTTCTCTTTTCCTTTATTCTCATTCACCATAAGAAATGAGAAATAATAAAAGAAAGAAGGTTAACAGCTATAGATTGATTGTATTCCGCACGAAAAGAATGAAAAGAAGAAATGACGGCGATGACTATGAAAGAAAGTAGAGGATGGGCACAAAGGAATAACAAACAAGAATGACCACGGCAACGGCCGAAGAGGAGGAATAAGAAATGGAAAATTGTTGCAGAAGAGGTTGACAACGACGGAAGAAGAAGAAGGAGGAGGAGGAGGAGGAGGAGGAGGAGAAGGAGGAGGAGGAGGAGGAGGAGGAGAAGAAGAAGAAGAAGGAGGAGGAGGATCAGAAGAAGAAGAAGAAGAAGAAGGAGGAGGAGGAGGAGGAGGAGGAGGAGGAGCAGCAGCAGAAGAAGAAGAAGAAGAAGAAGAAGAAGAAGAAGAAGAAGAAGAAGAAGAAGAGAAGAAGAAGAGACCGTCCTTACCTTGTTAAGGTAGGGAAAAAGGAGTTTGGCTAGAGACCCGGCGCCAAGTCCGCGGAACGCTGCTATCTCTTCCCAGCAACCTGCCATCAGATATATTTTATGGGTGTGGCGATGAGTGTCAAGGGTCACGCAGATAATTTTGACTTTAATTCCGTGCGAAGAAAGAAAAATTACCCCGCCGCTGCATGCATGCCTCGTAATGTAATAAGCTTAACAAAGGCAGAATTTCTTTCTTGCTTTTTTTTTTTCCTAAAATAAAAAAAAAAACTACTGGATGTAAAATGGAAAAATAAAGGGGAAACTTCTTTTGAAACTCGGCATGAGGGAAGTTCTGAGAGTTTTCGCGTCCGTGCAGATCTAATGAGATACCCACCACGCACGCTGGTAATTGGTTTTCTGCCAAATGCCTAGACGTCGCACATGATTCAAATATGGAAATAAGACTTTAGCTTTTATCCAGCGACTCATTCCCATTCTACATGGAGGTAATTAGATTTTTATTGCCCCTTTTGGACAAAGCGGAAAAAGCGTTTTACTAAGAGACCGAGCATCAAATGTTCATTTCTTTGCAGCTATCCTATCTTTCGCTTTCAAAATAATTTCTGGCTCTCACAGGGTGCACTGTATACCGTAGTTTTCTTAATTGAATTAAAATTAATTTCTACATGAACGGAATATAATTAACATACTTTTGAAATGTGGCAGTTACAACATTGTATTTTATAAACCAATTAAAACATGCACCAAGCGGGTTGGCTCTGACGCTATTCGGAAGGTTCCAGATTGATGTTTGGCGGCCTACTGTCCTGACTGAGTTTTCCTCTGTTTATTTTCAAAAAGGGCAAATGCCAAGATATTATTTACCTGTCATGGGTTCACCTTCCAATTCATTCTTCATCTTAATTCGATCTCTCTATCTGCGTATCTATGTCTATCTGTGTTTGTAATGTCTTCGAGGCGCCCTGACGTCGACCGCCACCCATTCAGAAAGGCCTTTATTGTGGATGTGTGTGTATGTGTGTGTCCAAAGATAACTGGACTGACCCTGGCATTGGTTTGTGAATAGGGGTATAAGTCCTAACGGTTAATGAAGAAGATATGCACGGAATTCAACACTTTGTACATGAATGTGCTCTTTTAATAAGGAGATAATAGGAATTAATGAAATGTGGCAAATCACTGGAAAGATTCTGGTTTATGTTAAAAAATACAATAAGTCCTAATTCGGAAAGATAAGAGGAAGGGAAAGAAACAGCAAGAGGCGAATAGAAATAAAATAATAAAAGACAATAATGAGATGGTGATGCTAATGGAAGAGGAAATACAGGATTAAAAGTAGGACAAGGATAAGCAAATCAGAATATAGGAAGAAGGGATGGATGATAAAATTGATGACAAGATTGGGAGAGAAATTGAAGATGCACAAGAAAATGAACGAGGATGGAGACCGCCACGGGTGGCCGAGGTTGTTAAGGCGCGGACTCGTGAGCGGGAGGTCTGGGGTTCGACTCCCGCTAGGACCGTACTTCCTGAATGAGGTTTCTTCCAGGTTTTCCTCAGTCCTCATAAATGGCAAATGCCGGGGAGGTACCCTAAACTTAGGTCTGGAACGTTTCCTTCTTTAATAAATCCTTTTCCAATAGGTATATCATTTCGTTTCATGTAATACCAGTGTCGGCGGTGGTGCCTCAGTAGTAAAAACGGACGTTAAACGCCATTAAAAAAAAAACAGAGGATGAATATTTCTGCTACTGGAGGAAGTGAAGAATTTGGTATATCAAATGATAGGCGGTGTTGTGGCTGTTGTTGACAAGTTGCGAAAAAAAAAAGAACAAAAATAAGTCAAATATCTCAAGTAAATGATAATGCTGCTTAAAGAGAAGAAATCGCTGATAATATTGGCGAGAGTGCTTATGAATAAGATAAAAAAAAACGAGGAATTTAGGTGAAAATATAAACGTGGTTGTGATTTTGATGATAGAAGTGTGAGAGAAGGAGTTAATACGTACATTTTGGTGTTAAGTAGAACATTGAATATTAACAAAGATGCACAATTCCTATTAAAAGTGATAAATATTCAGTATATGTGGCTCCTTGTTTAACATAAATGCAGAAAGTGTGTTACGGAAACAAGTAGAAGTGAGCAGAAAAACTTTAAAATGACTTCTCAGCTCTTACAGGGTGACATAATTTATTTATGCATAATTAAAACTGATAGAAATAAGTGGGATAAGAATAAAGAACGCGGAAATGACCTAAAATGCATAAATGATAAACGTGAAACATTGAACATATTGTGCAAATTAGATGCCTTATATAATCTTTCTGAAAGGGATGATAATAACAAAAATAATAAGGATAGAGCCCAGTAATGTGACGATTTAACGTAAGGAATGCTTAAATGATTGAAATAAAAGTTTTACTAAAACTAGGTGATATACAGCGCGTTTAGATAATTTCTCCGCAGCAATGGTCACCTCATAAGGCTAACTTATTTTGTTAGGCAGCTGATAAATGACAAGACATTAAAAAGTAAAAGGTTATAGATACTATGTATGTAAGTACCCTCTGCATTGTATTCATAAAGCTGGTGCTAAATTTTGTTAATTCTTTAAGAAGCATAATCTTCTCAGAAAAAGCCCGTAACGTAGGAGCTGCGTAAACTAAGCGATTTCCTTACCGAGTTGAATAACTTTTAACAAAGAAGAATATAAAACCCAAATTAGGCCTTATTAATTAATAAAATGAAATAAGTTGCGACATTATTGTGGAATATTACGGGAACTGAATTAAAGTTCTTGCAACCTATTACAACAGAAAAACCACATTTTTAGAAGTATCTTCACAAAATTAATTATATACAATTAATTAAATGAAATGTATGACCAATCACAAACAAAGATATACTGTGTGAGTATTTTTAAACATTTTAAATGTAACCATGTTTATCCACTAAGCCCTTGATATTATCTTTACATTCACTAAAATAGAGAAAAATAACAGAAAATTTCGAGTTACTTTGTGTACTTAAGAAGATGCTCATATTTTTCAATAAAATAAAAAAAAAATGTTATCCTTTAAAAGCATTTACATGTATAAAGCAAATAAAAGCAATTGAAAGTTACGTAGATTTTCATTGACTTTTAAATTTCATTACATGACATGTAATTACACATTTAATTACTATTTCACATTTGTTATCTTCACGACATACGTATCATTATAAATACAGTTCATATGCAGAATTAATTTGTCCTTTTATTTTAAAACAATATAGAGAAAATGAAATGTAAGAGACCCTTTTAAATTTCGGTTTTCAAGTATTTTTCGGAAATAATTTTATTTAAATGATATATACTAAAGTTTGCCATGAAGAAATAAATATTGGTGCCACTAGAGCGATTTTTAAAATTGGGGTTTCAGGTAAACCCCCATTCCTAATGACTCGATTTCCCTGATTTTCAGAAACTATTTTCGTATTTTATTTAAATGGCATATATGAATTTCCTTTAAACTTTTTTAAATGATGCTGCTAGAGCGATTTTAAAACTTCGCTTTAACCCCCACTTATTTTTAGGCATCTCCCAACTACTCTGGCCCGATTGCCATGGTTTTCAAAAAACTGCTTTTATCAATTTATTTTAAAGAAATATATCGCGTTTCGTTGACAAAAAGCAAAAATTGCGGCCGCTAAAGCCATTTTTCAATTTTCGCTTTAGTTTAACCCCAACTCCCAATAATTCAATTTTGCTGACTAACCAACTTGAATCGTTTGTTAATCGATGGTTATATGACGAGTTTCGTTGAGAAAAAATAAAAATTGCAACCGCTAGAGCTTTAATACAAACACACACACACACACACACACACACACACACACATGAACTTTATAGATAATTTAAAATTTTTAATTGTAGGTGCCTAGTAGGTGCAATCGATGCAGATTTAGAAAGATTATTAAAAAATCTTTCCATGGGCATAACTGCAATAACTTACATTCCTTCTGATTTCGCTAAAACTAATAATATTTCATCAGTTTTACATATGCTTGTTTATAGTATGAACGTGCTGAATAACAACCGCTACGCGCAATTAAATAAATAAAAAGCAGAGGTTCCATTAGCAGAAAAGGAGAAGAAAAGAAACCGAAGAATTGTTTTAAACTGTATTGCCCTTAAGGAGCATTTGTAACCCAAATATTCATTTCTCACGCAGATATTCTGCAGTCGGCCAGTTTGGATTGATGTAGCAATTTGGGAATTAATTCCATGACCGCTTTTCATGTCACAGTTCCATTTTGGCAGCAATGTGCCTTTGGGCTCGTGCAAAACATTCCAATTTTTTTATGAATCGGGGCCAGCTCAGTTATTATAGAAGCGTTTAATATGTATGAAGACGTATTAAAGAGATGATAAAATTATACTTTCAGAATGCACCATTAATATTCATAGTTGTGTGCGAAAGAGTAAAACATAAGGTGGTAGAACTTGACTCTACGGCAGAAGAACGAGCTATGTGCTCGTGGTTAATAGTTAAGTGGGCTTTGCACAGATTTGTTCTTTCTCGCCTTCCATGGATATAAGCTCTTCCAGACACTTTGGGGGATAGGGGATGTGATGGATGAACAAAAATACATTGCCGGAAATCCTCTCTAATATACCCAACTTCCTTTGCCTAAACATGGCACGTCATTGGTATTGAAACATGTTAACATTACTGAAGAAAGAAGGGTGGACATGCGACCTGGGCAGCAGAAGACAGCCATCAAGCTATCGCTTTCAGATCTGACTGTAATGCCCACAAGTATGAAGGCAAAGAAATCTCACTACAAGTACTCTAAACGCAATGCCCAAAGTCATAATAAGCCGAAAGCTAATTTATCTATTGCATTTTTTCACATATATTTTTCCTCCTTGATTATAAAGGCCTATGCATTGTTATGACGATGCAAAAATCTCAGGCAACGAGTCATTTTATTGTTCAGCACTTAACCTTTAAGGAGTACCTGAAACTGGAAAAAAGAATTACTCATTGTCAGACAATATAAGTACTTGTAGCAGGTGATCGAAGTTGAATTTTAGCCATAATTAGGCTTTATATACAAAGGATAGGAAATATATAAAGATATACAGACGTTGAAGACATTCTGGTGCAAAAACTACCAGGTTGAGCAGAAAGTTTTTTCCTAACTGGTGTCTTTTATTTTTTTTTATTTTTTTTTAGGGACGCTCTTTAGTATCCCAGGTCATCAGCGTCCCATTCAATTCAAGGCGTGAAACGGCCGAAAAATTTTGCTCAGAGGTCTCATTTTTCAGGCTTGAGGTTCTTTATCGTGCCTTATATATACGACACGGGACCCACGGCTTTACTTCCCTTCCGAAAGAAGCCATACTTTGGATTATTACGCCAAAATAACCCATCAGTCCTGGCCAAGATTGGACCCGCGATCTTGGGTTTAGAAGGCAAGTATGGCTACCACTACCACGAGGCAGCACTGGTGTCTTAACATAACAAAACATAAATAATAATTATTTATTATTCAAAATATAAGCCAGTATTTTTTCTACAAATTTCATTCATCTCTGTGACAGTATTCGAATTTGTTTGGTGATTCAAAATTATCGAATTGCATTCTCGGAAGAAATGCAGCCGTGGACCGAAACAAACTATAGGAAGAAGGGTAATATCTGGACTGCATCTGAGTGACCCAGCATTTCTATTTCTTTTTATTCCTGGATTTTTTGTTGTTAAATCCTGATCGATTTGAAGGAGAATTGTTTTATTGCAATATAGCACGCTTTCTATTTGTAAAAGCCGGTAGCATAGTCTTAAAAGTACGTAAATCCTGTACAGTTGTTTACAGTACAACTCAGCGTCAATTCCACGACCATCTGGGACCAGCTCAAAACGAACGCCACCTTCGAAATTCCACCAAAAGCATAGCAAATCATTTTCCCAAAACGACTTTGACGAACCATTGACTAAGGTACCATTGCTTTCTCTTCTAAAATTACAGAACAAGAAACATTTTTCATCGCATGTCTCAATAGGTTTCCAGAGTCGGTCATCCAGGGATTTTTTAATAAATTGTTTACAAATATTAACTTGTTGCAACACCTGAACTTTGGTAAATCCATATGGATCTACCTTTGTGTTTTTGTCGTGTTGGCACGGTTGCATAGTTACTGTTGTTCTGGAAATATCAAACCTTCCTGGCATTTCACGAGCCAATTCTTCTTTATTTTCCACAGCTGAAAATCGTCTGATATACATCGTTAAATCGTTCTCAACCAGTTCTCATACTGACAACACCCTCACTTCTACCTGACATATTTCTTCAACTACAATCTTACCACTCAAATCTTTTCTCCAAAAAAACTTAAGAGGAACACAAGCTGTTATTTTATCTGCTAGATTGAAGAAGATGTAATAAATATATTTAAACTATTGTTTAAAATAATGCCATCAGAAAAGATATACCTAACAAAATCATCCGTTGTCTAGTTAAATTGTTGAATAGCGCTTAACGTTCGTTTTTATTACTGACGCATCACAGACGGTGAAACGTGAGATGGGAAAGTATCTGGAAAGGAAACGTTCCGAACTAAGTTTAGGTACCTCCCAAGTATTAAGTAACTCAGACAAATGAAGAGATGTTTATAAGAAAAAACTTTTTGGCCATCCTAATATTATAAATTAAGGTATACGTTGTCTTTAAAAGTAAAGAGGTTTTGTGGTATTATTTGAGAATATCACCAGGAAGTTTCTATTAGGGTAACGCCATAGTTTTCTTCATTCAAGCGCTATATATACACTATCTAACGTATTCTGTTTCCTGGACATCACCAATTAATAAAGTTCTATCCCAAACGTTCTGACTGTTGTAGGATTCACGCTGCCGCTATTAATGTCTTAAATGGCCACATTCTTCGTTAAGATGATTCATAAACCCCCACACTGGCTTACTATGATGACCCATAAAGATTATCTAAATTATGTACTCTGCTTCATTACTATAGAGTATCCCATTATGAAAGCAATTTTTTAAATTGAGCGCCTCTGTCGGTTTGTTAGGTTGCCGGACCTGAAATTTAACAGACTGTTATCTGTTTGTATTGCGATTAACGATGGACATTGATGTGAATTATTACCAGCTGAAATGGAACGATACATGAAGGATTAACGCGGCAGATTCTGAAAGTGCATTTTAAGTACGGTGAATGTTATGCAGAGACCGTTTGAAGATTTTGTGTAATTTTTGGTAGACGAAATGCGTCTAACGTGTCAACAATGCAGAGCCCGGTAAAGAAGGTTGAAGATACAGGATCAAGAGAACATCAGAACGTTCTCGTCGATCGGTAGAGAATGTTGCCCTCGTCAGACAGAGCGTTGCTACGAGCCCATTGAACTCCACTTGCCGCCGTTCTCAACAATTAAACATTCCGAGAAGAACTTTGCAGAAAATTTTAACAAAAGATCTGCAAATGCATCTTCTTAAGATCGAACTAACACAAGAGCTGAAATTGTCTGATCATTCGCACCGTCGAACATTTGCCTCTCTTGCAACAGTGATCAAAATTGGCCATCAAGATCGTGTGATTTGATGCCCTGTAACTATTTTTGGGGGCTATGCAAAACCTTGTGTTTATGTGGACAATCCACGAACCACAACTTAAGGCAGAAATTAGACGTGTCATGGATGAAATTCAGCCGGAACTTTGTTCTAAAGTCGTTGGAAATTGTGCCAACAGAGTGAAGGTGTGCCAACGTAGCCGTGGAGGACATTTGTCTGATGTTTTGCATCATATTTAATGACAGCGTTTGTACTTCATATTGAGTTAATAATATGAGCACTTATCAAATAAATTATATGTTTTAGTAGTAATACAAAAATTGCGTTCCTTGTGATATCATCATTTCTGTCACCAGTATAAACAGTAATGACCAATTCGTCCCAAATTCTCCCGCTAATGATCCATAGTTTTTCTTTACTAAACTTTCCAATAATATGCCAAACACCATTCAGTGAAACTACACATTGTTATAAATGTCATCCGTCAACATTGCCTCACACTTTCTCGATAAATTTATCTTAATTACTCAGCTGTGATAAGTTGACCATATCAGGTTTGTGCTTCCTCAGCTTTAGGCGGAATCCGGGCTCATTTTCGTTCAGTATGTTGCCATGAAATATCAGTAGGACAAACTCTTAAGTTAATAAAATCAACCCATGCCCCTATATTGCTTACTAATGCTCAATCAAGTTGTCAAATCATGTGCATTTGAGGTCCTCATAGTTGCAACAGAAAGGCGCTTGAGCAGGTGGTTCAAGGAAGCGCAGCACTTTCGATACAACTCTCATTGCGACTTGTGATATTTATTTTTGTTTACCGTAATTGTCAATCAGACTCGCGCTCAGATCTTACGAAAGAACAAACTTTAGAAGAGCCCCACAACTAGTGGAATTAGTGGCCGCTGGTAGCCATTACAGAAACCGGACCTGCCATGGCTAAAGATCAAACCCGGGTTTTCCACTTCCTTTTACCCTTTGGTTTCTCCCCTTACCATGAGGTCACGTGACTGATAAGGCCGCTATTCGTGGGCCGACAATTTGGGTCGCCACGCCCAGGGCACCCTTCAACAACCCGCCGCCCAATAGTAATTAACTGAAGTCCAGGTGAGACGCAGTCACGGAATCTAATAGAGGAAATGGACCGGGCTACCATTACTGGAAACCAACACCTGCCTTCCAGATTATCGTTATTAATATTAATGCTTACTTGCTGGAACCAGTTGCTGTAGCCCCTCGCCTCCTGGGTACCACTTCCTTCAACCGGGGAGCCGTTTAAAAAGTTACAAACAAGGACTCAAAACGATATTATTGTTGTCACTGCCTAAGAGAATGATGGAAAAGGAAGATCTAGAGAATCATGTACCTTTTCCAAAACACCGCCAGGGTCCCATTGGAAGCCTGTACTAATATAAAAGTGCATTAAATAGAAACAAAACAATAAATTATTTATTAAATCGTTCAGGAATTAAAGACGATTATGTCATTTCAACTTCAATAAAGCACCAATAAATTTAAAATTAACTTTATTAATCAAAATAACATCTATACATCTTCGTCAATTAATAGCTGTTAGAAATGATGACATTTCCAAATGCCATCTCAGCTTCTTTATGATAAATGAAGACTTTGTTCCTCAGAAAGCAGCCCAGGCGTGAAAATCAATTGACCAAAGGTCGGCTGAACATGCTGGATGAGATAAACAGCCCAGTTTATTCTGCTTCTGGGGTGATTTTTTAAAAGGTGTGTGGCTGGGCATTATCACTAAATAATAATACCTTTTCTATTGACTGGTGCTGGCTGTTTTTCTTGCAGCTTGTGATGCATTTTTAAATTTCCTTGGCAATATTTCTACGTAGTAATTGTTTCGCTAAGGTACAAAAGACTATAACCAGCCGCAGACCACCATACAGTCGTTATAACCTTCCTTAAGTATAATTTTGGTTTTGCAAAGTGTTTCGACTCTTCGTCGAAAGTCAATCATTATATTGATCATTTGTGGTTACCATAGAGAACCCTCGTTTTCATCACAGGTCACAGTAGGATCCCAAAAGAGATAATTTTTGTTGTGCAAAAGCAATGAAGAACAGACTTCAAATCTACAAACTTTTTATGCTCATTTAATTATTGTGGAATCCATTCATCATTACTGCTCCTGATTATGCTAATAGTGCAGTTAAGGTATAATCTAGAAAGCAAAATTAAATGGAAGTTTAATTACAGACTAAAGATTAAAATTTGTGTTATACAAAACCATTTATTTGGAAGGACATTTTTATCTATTTCTTTACAAAGAGTTAGAACACGGCCCCAAAGAGGCTGTCGGACAACACTACTTTTAAAACAAAACTTCAACAATTCTTGCTTAAAAGGTAGATTTCCATTTAAATTTTTTAAAATATTTAATGAAATTGTCATCTGCTATTTTATCATATTAATTGTTCTTAATTTTTGTGAAGTATATTTATTATATATTTATTCTAATTGTTCTGGTAGGAGAACTTGCCCATTTTGTGGAGGGAAGAGGGGAACACCTGAGAAAACGCTGTTCCCAGAAAACTTTTTAAGGCAATTAGAGGATACTGGCATCTGGGATCTTTTGCGAACCACGCTAATTGGTTGAATTTCCTAGCCAAAGTGCGCGAAGCTAGAAGCAATTTATTTTCTGGTTAGAATGCAATAACTAGTATAATTATAAATAACATATGTTTCCACTCAATGTCTGTACTCTGTAAATATCGTTCTCCATAGTTGAAACCTTTTTAAAAAAATATTTATTATTAATATTGTTTTATTTTTTATTATAATTTGTTTCTCTTTCTACTTAAGTATGTACGGTCTACGATCCATGCATAAAATATATTTATAATGTATATAGAATTTTATAACAATAAAGATACACCTATTATTATTATTATTATTATTATTATAATTACTATTGCTACTATTAGTACTACTGTTACAACTACTATTACTATTACTACTATTATTACTACTACTACTACTACTACTACTACTGTCAACTACTACTACTACTACTACTACTACTACTACTACTACTACTACTACTACTACTACCACCTATAAAAATGAAGTGAAATTGTTATTGAAAATAAACAAATAGAGCAGATACAACCTTTAAATTTCTTGATTGTGAGGCATCCCACAATTTTAATAATTGTATGAATATGCATTAATAAAATGATTCAAATTAATTATACTAACACAAATTTAAAATATAAAGCTAAGAAAAAAAATAAAGTTACACAAAACTATTGCTCTTTATACTTGTTAATATGGAGAAGAGGTTTGGACTCTTTAAAGTGGAATATGAAAGGAGACTTCCAACAGCAGAAATTGAATTTCTGAAAAATGTGGAGGAGTACAAAGAGCTAGAAATGAACTTGTAAGAAGTAATTTAACGGTTGAGAACTTAAATGATACAACAGTGAACGGGAGTAATGAATGGTAACCCATAAGTTTTGCTCAGAGGTCTCTTCTTTCAGGCTTGGGGTTTTTTTGTGCCGTAAATGTACGACACGGGACCCACAGCTTTACTTCCCTTCCGAAGGAAGACATACTTAGAACTGTACCCCGTAAATATCCATCGACCCAGGCCGGGATTGAACCCAGTTTTTCAGCACAGCGTCTTTATGTATGATTCGTGTTAACACAGAGGTGAAAGAATCATTATGCATTTTTTTCAACAGGATTCTGCCACTGCTCGCTCACATTGCGAATAATTCCATGAGAGCAATTCACAATGTGTTTCCACAAGACAGAGTTATTTGTAGGGTTTTATGGCTTCTTCGACCCCCCCCCCCCTATGTCACACCTGCGATTTTTATTTCTGGGATAAATTAAAAATGTCGTGTACAAGACGAACCCGTACACACTCCACCAAAAGGGATTCCATACATTGAACTTTTATTTTTTTTCCCCACACTTTCAGGGAGTTATTTAAATATATTTTTCAAAGTGGGTGATAGTCCACAATCCTTTACTTACAAGTAAACTTTAGATATTCTTTCTTCTCCACTTTCATTTTTGCTATCTAATTCTTGCACAGTGAATTTATAAATTAAGCTAAATTCATTCTAAATGTTCCCAGTAACTGAAAACAATTTTTCACTGACACACTGTCGTAACGCAGGTCTATGAATATAAGTCCCTTTCAGTAGTTTCCTTCTTTCCTATTTATTCTACGAGTACTTAAAAAGTTTAAATCCGAAATACCATAACAGTATCACGATTATTCTTGTTTTATTTTGTATAACGATACGATAAATAGGTCGTTCAGTAAGGCATGTACTTAAAATATATTTTATTAACTAAAACAATTCTTCAGTGCCTGATTTTTATTAGTGCAGTTTCGTCTACTTCTGATGACTTTCCATTCTTTTACTTTTTAAAGACTCTGCCTTCTTCTTTAAATATTATTTCAATCAATTCTCCATGCATTATATAGCTTACAGGGGGGCCCTCTCTCTTATATTCTCTCTAGTTTCTATTAGTAGGTTTATAAGAATATCATGTTCCCCCATTTTTGTCCTCTGATTGTCCGTATGTTGTCGGCGTCGGGTGGCCCGACGTTGTGAATCCAATTTTGAAGCTATTTCGATCGATTGATTACCATATTTTCTAGAGGTGTACCGTTGATTGACAAATGATAGCTTTAGTGTTGTTATGCACCCTTCATGACAACAATATCTCAGGGTTTTTCTGCCATTTTGTGACTCGTGCTCAACGGACTGGGAAAGGATATCGACTGTGCAAATAATCACGCGATGCGACATAATCTATATGATATTTATTATTCGCAAGATCTTTCGCATTCTCTAGAGTTTTACGTACAATATTACATCGAATATAAATCTAGCTGTCACAACTCCCTAGGAGACGAACTGAAGCTGAACTTAACTGAACTGCTAAATTGATGAACTGATTTAAAACTAATGCCCTAGCAGAGCGAACTTAAAATGCATCTCACGGTGCGTAAAACGTTGAACTGAGTATGTGTCGTCGCGTGTAAAACTTACAGATGAGTGCCTCGGCAGAATGTAGAACTTCAAAGTGTGTCGGTCGAATGCAGGACTTACAATGCATTTGAGTACTGCGTCTCGCGGCATGTCGACTTAAATGTAAGTGCCCCAGTGGAGCAAATGCCTCCTTATACTCTTGAATCAAATTAACTAAACGTTGACTTCACTGGGATCACACAAGTACGCGCAAGTCTCCCTCCTTGCTTTATAAATTAAAAATATACTCCTACTATTGACTGGTTTACATTCATCTGCCAACGCATGCCACCCGCTACTATTTTAAAGTTTAAAACATTTATTTACAATGGCTGGTTTAAAGTTAACTGTATAACCGACTAGTGTAGTCATTCCCTTAATATATTCAAAAGGCCTTGCCTCTATTAATCCCCTCCAACTGAATATTTTTTAAATGTGGCATGACATTTATCCCCTTGAGTTTACTATTCCTATTGTAAAGCGGTTTTATGACCTCCTCAGCGTTCCAGCTTCCGTAAGCAGTCACATTAGAGAACTTTCCCTTCTGATGGCATAAAATTCTTGCATTGAAATTAATCCTTCTGTTACATATATATACATAATATTTATATCTAATTACAACACACATAGGCTTACAACTCGTATATATTTATATTTCATTGGAGGTTGGCTATAGATACTGTTACAAGTATAAATTCTTATTCATTTTCTGTCGTGAATTATTTAATAATTATAAATTTAAAACATCTGAAGATTTTGTTACACCTATATGACTGTTATATCATTACATTTCTGCTTCCACATTTCATGTTTTACTTAAATCACAATATAACGCACTTTTATATGCACCTATTTAAATTTAATCAAATCACACAAATATTTCACATTCATCCATTTAAGGTATCGCTGTTTCTTTTTCTTTATTTCAGTTTCTGTTTCTGGTGTTCACATAAATTTTGTTTATTAACTATTAGTTTTTTTGTTCATACTTTCCCCTAAGACAGAAGAACGGAGAAAGATGTCTATGTGCCCCATTTGTTAACTGGGAGAGAGGCCAGTGAAAGAGCTGGATTTTGCTGGAAGATAGGAAGGAGGAAGAGGGAGTAGGTAAATTTGTAAATAAAGTGAAACAGCTCAAATCGGAAGAGGCAGACAACCAGGAAAAGGGATAAGGGAATATGAGTCGCTGTATTTTTGGAATTATTTGTACATATTTTTGTGGGAGTGAAAGTTATTTACCCTTGCACCGTTCTGTTTTCTGTTTATTTTATTATTTCTAATTTTATTATAAATATTTTCATTTGTTCATCTCATTATTATATATACTGATTTTGTCTTAAGGGTTAAATATTGGTTTATGTAAATTTCATGTATTGGAAAAGTACGCACTGTCCCAGGACCCATGTAACATGGATGAACTAGATTTATAATCAACATATTTTGTAAACAAGTACGCTACTTTCCCCTAAAGCTTTTAGCTGCTTTATGTATGCATCCTTTAATATATTAGTGCTTTTAATCGATATATGATGATGATGATTTATATTTAAAACACTAATTTTCTCGCCTTAAATATTCAAATTTTCATCGTTGGATTTATTTGTTAATGCAATTTTCTTGGAAATATTTTGTGAGAGTTTTTTTTTTTTTAAATTAAAATATTTTACAAAGTCTTACATATAAGGGATAATAGCTAATTTTTCTCTCTCTCTGAAATGCGAACTTCAGTTTTAATCTAAAGCCCAAACAATAAATAAGGAAAATGTTGAACGAAAAACAATAACCTTTCTTTTACTAATACCTACGCCTATGACTAATTATTTTCATATAATTAAAAAAGCAAGCAAATACATTTAATATTATTTTGTTTCAAAGCAATGCTAAGGCATAGTTGAAATTATTTTCTTTGTCGTCATGGGATTTCGCATCTTTTTCTGATATTTATGAATGAAATATGATGAGTATATTGAAGGATCTATTCTTTGAGTATGTTATGTTCCATATCTTGCTTTATCAACCTTATAAGACCTAAATAACTTCACGTGCATATTTTACCTTCATTTCCCCCATAAATTTAAATATTATTAGAATTTGCATTAATATACTATGAAGCATTTATCATTATCTTTATTTTCTATGTGCAACAGAATTATAAAATATGTTGATAACGACATTCATTTGAGTTTATTATTTTTTTCAAACAAAAGGCTTCAGTAAAAAAACAACGTTTAACATATAAGAGATAGCAGAAAGAGTATATAGTCCTGTTAGTTAATATCAGTTAATTTTTTTTTTTTTTTTTTTTTCAAATTTCAAAGCACCACTTTATTGTTTCAGTATTTTTACATCGCAATTTCAATTTATATAACCTAAGTTTAAACGATTCTATTCTCTGGAAAAAACGTGAATTTATTAAATATGTAGTTTTTGAAAATTTAAAGTATAACGAAATGGGTACATTGCTTGCATTCGCAAATGAATGTATTTTACGAAATATTTTCTAGAATCGTGGTACTTTTCTCTATTACTACTCTCGGAAGCCCTCTATATACAACTAAATGCTAGTGAGTATATTTTTTTTTCAAATTAAGAATATGGCAAATAAAAATAAATAAATAAATTTAAAGCTCACACAGCTCCCGCGGATTATGGGTATGCATTTCGTAGAAACTGAAAACCTTACGCGGCATACCATGGGAAAAAGAAAAACAAAGAAACACTATTAAAATTCTTCGTGTGGGGCCATGGTAATATAATCCCAAACTCTTCCACTCTTGAAATAATCTTGGGCCATAGTATTTTACATTGATTGCTTGTAGGAATTACAACGCATCTAACAAAACAAAAAATAACAAAGAAAAAAAACCTTCACCAGAGACTACCTGTCATTCTCTTTATGGAATGACTTTTAACCTTGTTCGTCGTAGATTAAATTTATTCTAGTTTTTTGTAATTTCCTTTTTCAGAGAATCTCTTCATTTTTCTCTTATTTCATTTTTCTCTTCTTTATTTCTTTTCTTTTGAGTTTCCAGCTAGCGACAAGCACCAACGAGGAAGATTGTGATGGACGTTGCGGGAATTGCGGAGACATGACGGGCTGGAAGAAGGTAAAAATAGGAAAAAAGAAGACTGTCGGAATGAAACGAAAACCTATCTCCATGGAGAGGAAACAAAAGAAGGAGAGCGAGCGAAACAAGCTAGCGGCGAACTAAACTTCCATGCATAATTTATAGCTGGACCAGGCTCCATTTACATGCTAATTGATAATATCCAGCAAGCAGCATCTCTCTTTCTCTCTTACTCTTGTCTTCGCTCTTAGCTGCTGCGTTTTCGAGAGAAAGAGCTGCGAGCAAAACGAAGTCTCTGTGGCGTATAAACGAGGTTTTAAGACGGGGTCATTTTTCAATGTTTTATGGAAATGAAGATTATTTAAGGTCTACCACTGCTGCTGCACACAAAGCCCGCCCGTAACGAGTTTTGCACGTACCTACATGAAATAACCAGTAACAACATTGAGACAAGTTATCTGAGTAAGACATACTTTTCTGCTTTCATTAACGTTGCGCTGATGTGCCAAAGACGTTTCCTCCCGCCCTCTGTAGCCCACAACACGTATTTACAACTCTGCCTGCCAGAAGCCTTTGCCATTCTTTTTATCTCTGTTAAGTTTGTCAGCCTGTGTGTGGTAATTGCAGCCGAAAATCTCTCACCCAAACCAGATGGATCCGACAATTATTTTGAAATTACAAAATTCATCGCTGCCCCTAGCTATGAGGAACTTAATTACACCATATCCTTTTAAGGGTCGTTTTATAGAGAATAAGCAATTAACACAAATTAGCAGTTACGATGCAAGAAATGCCTTGAACAAATCGAGCATGTAGGCAGTACTTTTCTAAATAAAGCTACTATTTCAAGATTGCAAATTCAGTATGAAAGAAATACCTACAGCCGCACTTCAACTAGGGGCAAGAAAAGTCATGTTGTTATATCAGGATTTTTGTTATATTAAGAGTAAGAGTAGTGTGTAATTTTGCCTGAATTCGTGTTTTTAAAGAAATAATCAACAGGCGCATGGGTCCAACGGACAGTACTTGTTATTATGTTGAACTCCGTATGTTTGATTTAACACAAAATATTGAATAAGATATTCACAATAAAATATAAAACATATATACAGCATTTAAAATAAATAAATCAACAAAAATAAACAAACAAAGAAAAATATAATAAAATAAAATAAGAAAATTTTTTGAAATTAGTAAAAATACTTATAAAAATATAAAGAAATCACATTATGAATGACATACAGCTGGATTCAGTCAAACTGCTTCCCCCAACCCCTTCCCGGTTATCAGCCTTTTCAGACCTGAGCTGTCTCACTTTCATCTAATCTCTCCTCTCCTTCCTTGATTGTCAGCAAAGCCCAGCAGAATCATTTTCCTCTGTTAGATCCTGTAAAGGAGTGAGGTAGGAACTATTCCTTCCGTTCTTCTGTATCTTTACATTCAACCAGAATGTGTGTCCATGATTCCCTTCCTAACAAATGAAACTAATTCTCCGCTTATTTTCGCCAGTGATCTTAATCATCTGCCATGCCCCTTGTCTGAGCCATGCGAGCCCCTGTCTAGTGAATTTTGGTGTACTATTCAATCCCCCATTCCTATTGTACTCCCAGCATAATCATCTCTTTGCCTTGCGCAATTGTCTGCTCTATCCATATCGCTCAAATGGTCCCTAACCTTCCTCCATGCGCTCTTTTTACTACCCTGGCCCCCCATCTCTAATGTTTCTAGTCCCTTTCTTAACTTGGATGCCCAAGTTTTGTTCCCTCCCATCCCTAATTGTTTATGATGGCATAATGCTCTAATTAAATTTTGGTTTCCATGAATAATTCGCAGCCAGTGCTTCACAACTCTACTGTCTTGTTAATTCTTAATTTTGCAGTTCACTGTGCCCCTCCCCAAAATACCTTTCAGAAAACATGTCCTCACTGAATCCAGGTTCGCAGTTTGTTTCCACCCCCCAATTTCTGCCCCACATGGCATTGCAGATCTTATTAGTGCGGTTCTGTTTTAGGTGTGCTACTGTTTACGTCACATTTATATGTAATAATGCATTCTTCTAACGGTACAGAAAAACTTTACTTACGTTTTCCATAATAGCAAATATAATTTCTTAGACTAGGTTTTCAATTTTAACAGATTTTTCAAATTATATATATTCATTTGAAACAAAAATAACTGCAAGTAAACTGCACTAAAGTTTTATGCCTAAGACTTCATACTATCAATATAAAAGAATACCTATGAGTTAATTAAAACGACATTAAAAACAATTCATATACTTTTTTTGTTTTACAATATACAAAAAAATTGCATATTCGGTCTTTAATTTCGCCCATTCCAATTTTAATAACTTTTTGTTTATAATGGGACGTGACAAATTGAAAAATTATCATCACCATTCGTTTTAGACCAGTATTTCTGGTTCTCACATAAGAAAACCAAACAGTTGTCCAATATTTGAATGCAGTTGGTTCTGTTAGCAATTAAAGTTCTAGATTGGGTGTGTGAATACAGACAGTTACATTCCCTCTCTCATGTCTCTCTGGAGCCATAATGACTCAAGGACAAGTATAGTGACTCCTTCACCAACTGCTATGATTTCTCTGCCGTATGTTGACAACGAACTGCAAAATAATGGAGATAGAAGCTATTTAATAAAACACATTTAAAATAAATTTAATAGATTTGTAAATAATGTATAATTTGAAACTAAAAGGATATTACTTATAATTTTTGTGGGTTTAAAGAGATCAATAGAAGTAATATGGAAAGTGTGTAGTCAAATGGGGCTAAGAACTAATAAGGAAAAATAAAATATTATGGTTTTTAGAGACTGTAGAAGGATGAAAAATGAACTTGGGCGAGGAACTATTTAGCCAGAAAAACTGCAGCAATTAAGGGTGTCAGGAATATAATAAAAAGAAATTAGATAGTGGAAAAGGTTCACTGAAAATGATAAGATTATGTTTAAATAAGATACCCAAAATGCGTATAAAATATTTAGGAAAAGTGTGTGAAGCAATGATAGGGGGGAAAAAAAACTCAATTTTGAAAATTGAGGCAATGTGGATAAATGTGCATTTAGTACACAAATCCCTTTGCAAGATAATCTTAGGCTTACCAGAACATCCCCAAAAGATTTAGCACTGGTTGAACTAGGAAGCTTTAGTAATATGAGCAAAATTATAGAAATAACAATAAATACTGATATAGAATAAAGGAATATTGCAATAATGTGTCTACTAAATCAAGAACAATTAACAGGGAAAGAGTTGTAAGTATATATGACACAAAATACTGTACAAAATATTGAATAAAAACTCTGTAAAGAGAGAGAAATAATATAGGAATAGATTTAGGGACAGAAATTAAAAATAGTGGAGAGGATATAGAAATACAAAATATGTTAGTAGAATTTCAATGAAAAGATGACTGAAATTCTATAGAGGCTTAAAGTATATATGAATAAGAGATAAATGTGTTGATTTAAGTGATGTTGTAATAAATTGAGAAGGAAGGACTTGGATAAACTAGAATAGGAGTAACAGATCTAACAGGTTGAAAAGGGGAAAAGTCAAATTACATGAAGCAAAACAGAGCATATAGCATTATGTACAGAGTTAATTAAAAATTCCCACATCACTAAATAACTTTTGAAGCATGTGCTTCAGTGACATGAAAGTCGGTGTTTGGAGATACTGAAAGCTCAAAAATGTTATTACCTACTTGTTTCTGCTTCCGGTTTAACGGAAGTAACATCAAATTTCTTATTTCAAATAGAATACTCCATATAGTTTTACATTTTCGAATAATACTCATTAAGAGTTTTTCAAAAATGTATCCACACTAGATACTTCTGTACACATTTAATGTTGCTAAATCAAGAAAATAATAAAAAGTTTTTTTTTTTTTGTTAAGTGTGTTTTGTCAGTAATGACACAAATGCTGCCCTTTGCTTATATCCAAGGAATTGTGTTTATTGATACAGGAACATCTTATTTAAGGGATTAAATATGACATCTAGTGTGTTAAGTAATTCTATCTGATGTTAGACGAAAGGGAGAGAATTCTAAGTTTAATTTTTGTTGGCTTTGGAGACAGGTGACGATCTTATAGAGGTGGCGAATTTATTTCATGATATGCACATCTACATACAACAGTGACAAGTATCGTAAAGAAATGTATTAAAATTGAGAGCGTGAAGGACTAACCAAGATCAGATCGGCCATAAAGATTGGATGTTCTTCTCCCAGTGCAAGAAAATTTAAAAGTTTCTATTACAAATTTAATTAATACAAGTAAAGTAAGCGAAATATTTATTTTAGTGCATTGGTTGGGTCCCCTGGGATTCCAGTAGGTTGCTGCTGATGACCGAGTACTGGGAACTGACGCAATCAATGTTCTTTGTTAACTATCTAGAATTTAGGTAAAGATGTTTTATTATATCAACAATTATAATTGTGAGGGGTTATACCTAAAGATAGATGCAGACTCCACTGTAGTTTTTATTTAAATTTTTCTTAGCACTTTATACGTTTCAAATTATATTATAGTAGATGTTTGAGAAATACAAGAATTAATAGTTTGTAGACTGTAGCTAGCTGATAAAATAATTGTATAGATAGAGTAATTGAAATTCCAGTAGGCTACTGCTGATGAACCAGGAACAGGGGTCTCGTGCAATCAAAGTGGAAATGTTATACGATGTTTAACTATTTAGAATTGAGATAAAGCGTTGGTATAAAATCATGATTGTATTAAAATTTCTGTACTCGTGAGATATATCTAAAGTTGCCTGGGCCGGAGAGGTGGAGACCCCTTGTATTTTTCTTAGCATTTTCAATGCATTTCAATTACTACAAATTTGTCAATAAAATCAAATATAATCGTGATGAAAAACCTTAAGAGTCAAGCAATATCCTTATAAAATTCAACTTTTGCAGAAACTTTCAGAAGACGATTCCAATAGAAGAATGCAGTTTTGGGAATTAATGATGGAGTGCATTAACTTCAGTCCAGTTTTTATTAGATAAATTATATTCTTAGATGAGAGCATTTTTTACCTATGGATTTGTTAACAGATACAGCTGCCGATACTATTCAGGCCTAAATCCACAATTGATGGAGCAGAACTTATGCAGTATCAAAAACTTAATATTGGAGCTTTATCGTTGGAGATCATTTCATTCATTATTTCTTCTTTAGAGAAACGCTAAATGCTAATACACATTTGGATGTTCTTCGATATACCGACTATCGCAAATATTTTTGCACATGTCAAAAATGAGATACCCAGAGATAATATTTATTTCCAACAAGATGGAACTCTAGGTCATTATGACAAAATGTTCTTTAGCAGTTAGTCCAGCTTTCTCCACAACGATGAATTGGTAGGAGAGGTCACATCGATTTTCCAGCAACATCGCCAGATTTGTTGCCTTTGGATTTCTTTTTATGAGATCATTTGAAGTCCAGTAGTGTTATCGAGGAAAACCCAACAATTTAAAAGATCTGAAAGACATTCCTAAAGTCTGGTTAAGTCATTCCTATAACCTCTGTGATCGGCTGGCACATTGTAAAACAGCTTAGAGGTACCAGTTTTAAAGGAAGGAGCATTTTATTATTTGATACACTTTTTATTTTCTTGATTTAGGAGCAATTAATTTATACAGAAGTATCTAGGTATGGACAATTATTGAAAATCTCTTAATCAGTATTATTTAATAATGCAAAAATATATTAGGTATTCCATTTAAAATAAGAAATTGGAGTTATTTCCAGTTAAACCGAAAATAGTAAACGGTCCGTATATTATTTTTAGTTATCAGTATACAACTATCCCCACACACCGAGTTTGATGTCACTCCTTCGGAAGTTATTTAAGTGGTACGGGACATTTAACTAATCTTGTATATAGAATGTGAAGAAACAGAAATTGGAGACAACAAATATAAGTAAAAAATTAAGAAAACTATCAAAATAATACCACCAGAGGGTCTGTGATTACCGATAATTTATCAGGAAAGCACAAAACCTCGTGTAATATTTATTAGGACTATTTCACGAATAAAATAAGAATTTAAATATAATTTCTCTAAACATGGCTTACAAAGTTGTAATAATTGTACATTTGTATTATGAATACTTAACCTTTTCAATTCATCTTGCAACAGACGAATGTCAATTGTCAGTAATGCCAACAGAAAAGAGCCAAATAGGGGTTTAAGACTATTTCATTAATATAACAAGAACGAAACTAATATATATTTGAAATTAACAGATTATTAACAATTGTACAAAATATTATACTTACCAATAGCTACCTATTCGGACGCGTGAGACTGAAATAGGTGAATGTCGACTATTACAATCGCTACCGCTAGGTTTACAAATACCAACTGAGGAACACAAAACAGAGATAACATTTTACCATTCTGAACAACGTGTTTATTTACATTTACGGCTGCTTAGGCAGGTTTTGTTATATAATTTATAAAATTATTTCACACTGAATGAATACGCAAAAACAATTGCTTGAGCACATACACATTATTAGTTAAATTTAGAATTATTGAAAACAGAGAAAAGCGGTCAGTGATGCATGCTCGGGAATTATATAGTGGATGTATAGAGTTGGATACACTAACCTCAAGACAAATGCATGTTGCGTGATAAAACGGATTTGATAAACGTTTCGATAATTTCACTGCGATATCGGGCTTTGATTGGTCAACATTTAAAATTTGGTCGATTTATGATGAGGTCACATAATTGAAATAGCCAAAACAATTCATTAACGCTTCATTTCTAATTGATATAAGAAGTGGTAAAAATTTCGCCCTTATAAAACAAAAATTGTGATATTTTTTTTTTATTTATTATTTAGCATAACTTTATATGAATTATTTATGACCAGATAATGTAAAGTAATATTTTTCAACGATTAATGTAATTTTATAGCGTTATGAGTAATTTATGATCGTAACTAGTAAATAAATCATTGACGTAACCATTAACCTGGTTTTACTCTATTCCTTGACATCCTTTCTGAGCTGAGTGTTGGGAAATTCACGTTATTAAAAGAGAGGTTGATCTCAACAGATGAGTGCAGTATAAAATTAGAATTAAAATTATCCCCACTTTTAGATGCGTGTGTGTCTTGCCGGCGCGCAGACTGGCCTTCAAACACCTGTAAGTCACCAAATGATTCAACGCTCGCTCCCTAGGTGGCAGCATGAGTACTGAATTGGAACTCCGCTTTACTTTGCGTCTGCTTTCTGAATTCGCCACTACGGACTACATGCATCTTTAGTGACATAGCAATATCGAAATGTTTGTAAGAAATACTCTATATAGTTGTAAACAAAGCATTAACTCAGTAATGTAATCGTGAATATGTACCAATTAATAGGGCTGCATTAAGCTATTGTTTTACATGATCCATTTTACTCCATCATTACTGGTAAGAACATTCTGAAATGTATATCCAATAACATTCAAATAATCAGCTACATTAATTTGACCTATAAGTTTGTTCAGCACTCGTTATTTAAGCGGAGAAATCTTTGCATGAAAGGATGTCTAAAACGAATGAAAAATATTATTATTATTATTATTATTATTATTATTATTATTATTATTAATAATAATAATATTAATAATAATAAATGTGAAAATGAAAATATACCAATAGAGGTAAATATAAAAATAGTATTTAGGCCTTGAACCTCTTTTATTTAGGTATTTATAATTATTTTTAACTTCTGGTGTGCAATTTGGACAGTGTAATTGTTTATGAGCAATGCTGAATATAAATTAAATAAAGGTTATTCAAATCATCTTGAAATCATCTGTCATCGATTTTGGATCGTCCCATATTTCTGGTTCCTCTTCATTTATAATTTTTAAAGAACTGTGGTAGTATTTCTGGTTTTATTTTCTGCATGCAGCTTTATCGTTCGTATTTCATCATTTCTTTTACGATTGGTTTTCTTATATCCAGTAATTGCTCTTGGAAATTTCGTCTCATTTACTTCTATTCTATTTTTATTGTTTTTTTTTTTTCTGTCATTATCCAAATTTTACTGCCTTATAACAGTTTTCGCACCACAGCTTTATACAGTTATAAAGAAATATCATTAATTTATTTTTTTAGTGATTTTTATAGTGCCATTCATATAATTAAAATGCTCCATTTTCTTTGTTTCGTCTTTCTACACTTTATATGACATAAATTTTTTATTTGTTCTATCACCTTATTTTATATTACAATTTTCCTTCTTATCTTCTTTAAATGCCATAACTTTACTTTTATTTGTTAAAAATCACTAAATGAAAATTATACTAAGAGAGTGTGTATTAAAATATTGTGGCATTTCGATAGTTTTTGGATATTTAAAGCTGTTTAGTATGAATTTTTAATGGAGATATATTAATTATTTTATCTCTAAAGCATATTTAAAACATAAGGTTTTTAATTGGCCATATGCGTCGACGCAGTTTTAACAGCACAGTGGAAGTTTTTACATTTGGTCAGGTGATATTGTTAGTTGTAAGTAGCAGTTATTGCCTGGCATCTTTTCTTTTACGACTGTGTAGTATTTTATCCACCCAATTATTTCACTCTGAAGCTGAAAGAAGGAATTCCATACTAAATCATGACTACAAACGGGATTGCTTTAAAAGTGTAATCATTTAAAGCAATACAAGAACATTTCATGATGGCACTGTATTCAATCTGCGCCGCTTAATGATTCTCTCTGGCCTCTGCAAAATATTCTCTTGTCGATTAACAACCAATTAAATGTATATCTGAAATATTACACCATAACTCTTCCTGTTGCAGTCATCTCATCACATACATATGTAAAAACATGCACAGCTTGTTAATTTCTATAACTGCGTGGGTTACTGTTTTTATTAACGATGTTTTGAAAGAATTATGAGCGTTAATATTTTATGAACTGACTCCTATTAACACGCAGATATAAAGGAAAGTAATCTGTAGCCCTAGAGGTAAAAGTTCGAAGCTCATTAATGATGTTTAGGGGTGATATAGTAATTAATATAAAATAAACTGAAATCTAGTGCGTGTTATCCCTGTATAGATAATATTAACATTTTTCTTTCATTCGGAAAAAATGGAAAGATCAGATAAGTCTGTACGGAAAAGAAGTATGTTAAGTAGGAAAGACAACGGATAAACTTAAGGGGAATAGAAAAAGAAGAGGATACAATGAGGAAAAACAGAGAAAAATGATTGTTATGAAATCAAAATATAACGTGGGGATGTCAACAGGTATATTGTATGAATAAAATACAATTAAGCATATTAGCAGGCAAGGATATATAACATTATAGGAACGTCAATGCTAATTATCTCCTACGAAGAAACAATCAAATTGCTAAACGTAAATTTTATTACAGATAAAAAAGATTATAATACTAACGGAAACTAATAAAACATTCGGCCCCTTTGGAAGTGAAAGGGTAAAGAAATGAGCTTACTTCTTTTAACCAAGCAAGGTGGCTTAGGCGGTAAAGTTTGGAATTCGAATGTTTCGGGTTCATATCTCCTCGAGTCGGCCAGCCTGACCTTGAGTTTGTTGGGGGGAGGTAATTCCCCCTGGTCGCTTAGACGAAGATTGAAATGAATCTTTCCTTTTCGCTCTCTAATTTCTTGTCATTTCATTCTGTTGGAAGAAAGAATCATGCGGGATGGGTTGGTGCTGTGTGTGGTATGACGATGACTTGCACTTTGAAAAGGTTTTTCCCCCTTCTCTGGTGTAGAAACGAGGGGGGGTGAATTTCTTGGAGAGGGGGTTGTCCGCCAGCGTTGGGTGTTCTATCTGGAAACAATTTAGGGGCCCCGTTTACGTTCGCACTTGGATTCTTCCGGAAAATGCTCTTGTTAGGACATAGACACAATCGGTCAGCCTCCAGCAGGGGTTAAAGTATGAAAATGCTCCTCTGGCCTTACATATCCAATTCAGTTCAATCAAATGTTGGTCTGAATGGAGGGACAATCAGAAGGTCAGTACCTATGGTAAATATTTACAAGGTAAAGTTGGTGAAAGGTCTGCGCTCCATTGCCAGTTCAAGTTCATACCCCTTCGCGATTTACTTTCCCAAGGTTGCATAACAATACCGCAAGACAAGACTGGCACAACTCAAAAATGGAAATTTTGAGTATTTGAAACTCTTCTACACAAGGCAAAGAAAATATTTCAAAATGTATGGAACAAGGTTAGTACAAGGGTAGAGGACATCAGTAGGCAGGAAATCGAGGCAGAATGTAACACGAAAGTTTCCTTGAGCCTGTTATATGTTTGTTCTAGGGAGAAGGGCGTGATCGTGAATGGCCTGGCTTAGACTGGGAAGTTGGAAGGCTAAAAAATAACAGGTAGTTCTGGTAGGTGTCTGCCTATTTTGTGGAGGGGATGAGAAATTGGAACACCTGAGAAAAACGCTTATTTCATGAAACTTTTTAACACAATTAGAGGTCGGTTGGCATGCTGGTCTCTGTATGCAAACCACACTTATTGGTTGAATATGAGCATTTTCCTACCCAAAGTGCGCAAAGATAGAAACAATTTATTTTCTGTTTAGAACGCAATAACTAGTATAATTATAAATAATATGTAATCTGTTTCCATTTATAAATCCATTAAAGGTTCTTTCCAATTTTAAAAAAGTATTTATCATTATTAATATTGTTTCATTTGTATTAATATTATTATTTGTTCTTCTTTCTAATTGTGTATCATGCTTAAACGTGTACGGTCTAGGACTCTTGCATAAAATATATTTTCAATGTGTACATAAAATTTTATAACAATAAAGATACACCTACTACTACTACTATTACTACTACTACTATTACTACTACTACTACTACTACTATTACTTCTACTACTACTACTACTACTTCTACTACTACTATTACTACTTCTACTACTTCTATTATTACTACTACTACTTATACTACTACTTCTATTATTACTACTACTACTTCTACTACTACTATTACTTCTACTACTACTACTACTACTACTACTACTACTACTGCTACTATTACTACTTCTAATACTACTTCTATTATTACTACTACTACTTCTACTACTACTATTACTTCTACTACTACTACTACTACTACTACTACTATTACTACTACTATTACTACTTCTACTACTACTTCTATTATTACTACTACTACTTCTACTACTACTATTACTTCTACTACTACTACTACTACTAAAACTACTACTACTACTACTACTATTACTACTACTATTACTACTGCTACTATTACTACTTCTACTACTACTTCTATTATTACTACTACTACTTCTACTACTACTATTACTTCTACTACTACTACTACTACTACTACTACTACTATTACTACTACTTCTACTACTACTACTATTACTACTACTATTACTACTACTACTATTACTACTACTACTACTATTACTACTACTATTACTATTACTACTACTATTACTACTACTACTACTACTACTTCTATTACTACTACTACTACTACTACTACTACTACTACTACTACTACTACTGCTGCTGCTACTATTACTACTTCTACTACTACTTCTATTATTACTACTACTACTACAACTACTATTACTATTACTACTACTATTATTACTACTACTACTACTACTACTGCTACTTCTATTATTACTACTACTGCTACTACTGCTGCTACTATTACTACTTCTACTACTACTTCTATTATTACTACATCTACTACTACTACTTCTATTATTACTACATCTACTACTACTACTACTACTACTACTACTACTAGTATTGTTACTACCGCTACCGTTACTAGATTATCTAAATTTGCTATAAATCTAAATATGAAAGAAAATGGCTGATTTTTACAAATTTCACTATACTTTTGAACTTAAATATGCACCAGCATAACGTTTTCAGTTGTAATAATTTAACAGAGAACTGGCTGTCTGTTTCCAATGCAACATTGGTTCATTTTAAGTTATATCCTTTTGGATGATATTTCATAATGCTCGTAAGCACAAACAATAAATTAATTTTAGTACATGTCAACAATAACCTTTGGTTTGCAGCACATATTAACAAGGAATTTTGAGAATAAAACTTTCTTTGTCATTTTCAAACAGATTACTTTAGAGCAATATGCATGTTTTCCTTTTGTCTGAACAGTAGTAGTGACTTACTTTTGGTTGAAATTGGAGAAGGCAGCCATGCTGTTTTAGTCTTAGCACTGATTGTGTGCTATAAATTATAAATGTATCAATGATTTTTATGTTGAATAATTTTTACATGTCTCTTAATACTTTCTATCTTTTAGGAAGAACTCATTGCAAACTATAAAAAGTTATAGATCCTAAATATCGATAACCTACTGAATGAAGCAAACAATCTAAAAATTGTATTTGTTATTTCCAGTTAGTTGATAAAAATGTTCGAGTGTGTAAGAAAATGTTCTTAGTAACTATTAGTCAGAGATATGTAAGAATAAAACTTAGTCCTGGTGGTGTAGTGGTAACCATACCTGCCTTCTAAACCCAAGATCAAGGGTTCAATCCCGCCCAGGATTTATGTATTTTTTCGAGCGTAAAATCCTAAGAATTGCTTTCTTCGGAAGGGAAGTAAAGCCGTGGGTTAAGTGTCATAGATTTTACGGTATGAAAATAACCCCAACCCTGAAAGAAGAGTGGTCTGAGCAAAATTTATCGGCCGTTTCACGCCCTTAGTTGAATGAGACGCTGATGACCTTGCTGCTAAACAGTGTCCGTGAATAAATAATATAAATAAACAACGTAAGAACAAGAAAAGAATAGTTGATGAATATTTGGAAGCGAAATATAAATACAAGATATTATTAAAATGAAGATCATATTAATTCATTCAAAAGAGTGTACGAACTATACAGAGAAAGGTGTTTCCAAGAAATTAAAAAGTTTCACTTTTACACAAATTATAAACAGTGCAATTAGCAAGAAGGAAAAGAAATTTAAAAGAAGCGGAAAGGCTCGTGAGAGAAAAATTGCTCTGCAGAGAACAGAAAGAACAGAATACATAGTAGATATGTGTTTATGGCTATCTAATGCTTACACTAAATTTTAACTCTTATTTTAAATTGGGTTTTCTGGCATATGTAATGCGCACCCGAGGAAAAAAAAAGTTAAATTTATATTTTAAATAAGCTATTGCCAGGAATTTAATTTTATTACAATGTAATAAACACTTATTTTACTACGTTTATTATGCTTATTTGTCCTTTTAACTCAATGTACAGATGATAAAATGTTAATTATTCATAATATAAATATATAATTATTACAATTTTGTAAGCCAAGTTTAGAGGCATAATGTTTAAATTCTTATTTTATTTGTGAAATAGTCTTAATAAATATCACTCTAAGGTCTGAGCTTTACACTCACTGCGTTGGTGAATTTACATGTAATCTCAAACCCTCTCGTGATATTACCTGCGATAATTTTAAAGTATTAAAACTATATAAAGTTACGTTTAAAAACTTAAAATCACTAATAAAATGACAAGCTTGCTTGCTAAAACTCAGAGACAGGGAGTAGGAATTAAAGAAAATTTATAAGGAGTCAATTTGTAACAACTCAAAAAATATAGCGTATTTTCGTCTCAAGAGAGATTGAAAACTCAGAAGAAAACATTTTTGATCGCTTTTAAAATCATTAATTTTGACTTGCAACATAGAGATAGCATAAGAATGGTTGAAAAAATAATCAGTTATAAAAATCATAGTAAAAAATTCATGTTGTACCGCTGAAGGCCTGTTTCACAACTAAATATATTTCCAGCAAAGTCTGTAAGCCATAATTCACTTCGAAATACGTATACATATAACAAATCACATAATTTGTTTTAAGAAACCTTAAGCGACTGCTATAGTATTCGTTTATGATCTATAGTGAGCGTGTTGCATTATTCAGGCAGGCTAATAGTTTTCCAAATGAGTTTGCAACAAGTGTAAGGTGTACTTGACAAACATGGCGAACAGTAATGAGATTCGTCCTGTATATTGCAAATAATAATGATGTCAGTTCAACACAACAACCGCTTTAGGCCGTTGCTGGGGACGTGAAAGGCTTACATTTTAGTTTATTGAGGAGTGTTAAACAAAAGCCCAGTACATTAAAACTTAGGTTAACATAAAATTAACATAAATTACATCATATATTTTAAAAATGTTAAAAAGAAACCTGAATAAGACTCAAATTTTGCCTTCAACGGAGCGGCCATTTGCATGGGATGATTAATTAATTTCGAATATATTAAAAATATGTTCATTTTTGTTTTAGATTTGCATACCTCATTTTTAAATTTCTTTGAACCAAAGTACAGTGTTTAAAATTTTAATGACTTTTTTACAATTTCCCTTCTTGTTTCAATGTTTTATCTCCATAGAACCAGTGTTAAGAGTTCCTTATGTGATTGATACACGCCGGCTGCCAGCAAGGTCGGACTAAAGAATTGTAAAGAAACACATGTAACGCAAGCAGGATCTTTTAATAAATTGTGTGTATTATTTCAGATGTATCGCAATGGCTCCTCCCAGAAAACATTATATTAATTATTTTCTTTTCTATATCATATTGTTCAACTAAATATCGAATCTGATTATACGACATTTAGGAATGAAGTCTACTTTCAGGCTAAATAAATTGCATCATCTCTACAGAAGTAATATTATTTATTTACTAATTATGACAGAATTGAGGATACTAACTAGTCTTTCTCTTAGCACTACCAATAACTACACTAAAATTCGGTTACAAATCGATAATGAATAGCATAAGCATTAGCAAGGACAATACACAAATGAAAGGGAATTAAATAGATAAGCTAATAAAACGAATAATTAAATCTAATACCATAATAATAATAATGGTAATAGTTATAATATAATAATATTAATAATAATAGTAGTAATAATAGTAATAACAATAGTAACTTAAATTTAATTATATGTAAATCATGAGAGTGGAAATAAAAGTGCTAATAAAACATAAAGAATGATAAAAGCGTTAGAGTTATTATGGACGTGATGGACAAATGATGATGATAACAACAATAATAATAGTAATAATAGAAATGAGAATAACAAGAATAGAATGATTAATTCTACAATATCTATATTGGAAAATAAGGAATCTAAGCCTAAAGTAATCTATTATTTCTAACAACATTAAACAATTTATTATGAAATGCTTCTAAAGTCTAGTTTAGTGGCAATGCATTCCAGAGACGGTTAAAGTGAATGATGATGAATAAAATAATGCTAGGTGCAATGTAATAGTAGTACGTGTCGGGTTAAGTTTGTGAGAGGAAGATAGATTTTGAAATCGAGAAGATGTATGGATAATTTTGTAAAACAATGCATGTTTCTTCGGTTTTGCTGCTTGCTGAGGGAGGCTGTTATATTATCAAACAAACGCACATCGTAGATGTAACGTACACACTATTATGAGACGCTGTAATATGTAGGTTAGGTTAGAGCTTAAGTCAGTTGGGAGATAATTGCAAAAGTCAAAGTGAAGCATTAGCAGGTGTTTTCTTCAAAATCTTTGTTAAGGATCTGAGAAGAAAAAAAAATTTTTAAGGTATTTTTAAATGCTTAATATTCTACAGGTTTCTGCAACATGGTTTTTCCAACGAAATTATTATCTTTAATACTGCGAGATGTTTCGCCGATTTAGTGAAGGAAATTACAATTACAATGATGTAATTTAAAAAAAAATCTGGAATGAAATATGAAAACGGGAATAAACTGTTTGAAAATATTCTCAACATAGTTTTATATTTACGTGCAAACATTTCTTACCAGTCAGATATTTTTACACGTATAGAAAAGTTAGATGCAGCCAAATCAAGGAGCAAGGAGCACTAATTATACTTAAGATCATTAATTTTGCCATTGCAAAGACAAGCATTATCTTGATGACCTTTCCTCTGTGATAAATCTTTTTCTTGCGGTTTTTTTATCCTCCCTTCACGTGGTCCAGAAAGTTAACATAGCATTTTTCAGTAATGGTTGTAACACTAGAAAGAATATCACAGTTTTGACTATGCAGAATTTGGTAGTAAAGCGTTGTTTCTCACAAATCGATTCGTATCTGCTTGATCGCTCTGGAAATGTGCTAAACTTTGATTTGAATTTTGCATGCAGAATAATTTTTGGTGGTGTCAGCAATGTTGCAGATCTTTGTTTATGCATCATTCGTTCAAAGAAAAGCGTGCACCTTTAGCAGGTTTAGTCATCTTTAATCAGCGCTTCTCTAATATCATATCGATAACTTTTGTTTGTTCATTACAAGACTTCTGAAGCCCTCGTGACTACGTTTAAATTCTTCAATCACTTCGAAACCGTCAAAATTGATAGGACAGGGTTGGCTGACTGTTCCTGGTTACGTTTTGTTTTGTTTTGTTTTGTTTTTTTTTTCTTTAACTTTCCTACACTTCTTCATCATGCACCTAAATACCGCACGATAGTCGATGTTTTCCATTTCCTAATACGTACACTGTAAGCTTAAACATTGAAGTACCTTTTTGTGTTGTAGGGGTTTTAAACTAACATTGCATTCCGATAAATTTTCAAATCGACTTATAATTTCTATTTTCTGTATTTAAACTAAATTACTTTATCATAAGGTATAAGATAGTAAATATAAGAGAATAAGATTAACTTATTTTAGTATCAGTGTCTAAACGTGTAACGCTGTGCTACTCGTATTAAACATTCTATCTCTGAAAAATAGCTGGTACTTAAATATACATATAGTTCATTTTGCCAATTAGAGCTATATTAACAAAACATACAACCAGTAATAACTTACACAGTAACAAAAAATCAAATGTTTTGACACTCTAACTTGATGTTACTGTTTTTTTTTTTCCTTCATTAATAATGCAACTAACAGCAAAATACAAGTTTCTCTGCATTAACAGTTCATACGAATAAATGAAAATCAACAGAATGTTCGTTTATTATTCCAAATGAACAAATACGAGGAAACTGAAATATGATGGAGGCATGTGAAATGGGTCAGCCTTTAAAAATGATAAGAGATGGTAGGAATTTAAAATCATTTTGATATTTTGTGGACTTGTCTGCAAAGAAGAAAAACTCGCCTAAGCAAACAAATGTAACAATAAGCAAGAGGTGGTCAAATGCAACTCTTTGGGAATATATTAAAAAAAATGAAAATTCAACTGATTAGATGCAGGTTTGAACTTGAAATACAAATTACATGAAACAAAGATGATTAAGAGGAGGAGGAGAAGAGGTGGAGGTGGAGGTGGAGGTGAAGGAGGAGGAAGATGATGGTGACAGTAAGTGCTGCTAGACAAGAAAGAAAAAAGATGACGTTTTCCAGTATACTGTGTGTTGACGCATTCTGTTCCAAAGTTTACAAAGAAAGGCTACTGAGTCCAGTGACAACGTAAAAACGGGACAATATCACGAAGTTTGACTAAGAGCAAAGGGACAAAAGACATTTATTTGACGCCAGAGTAATCAAGAAATTTCACCACATTATTTTTATATTTTATAATGTATAATAGAACATATATAAGATTTTAATATTAATGCTTGGCTGTCTGAATAAATATTTACGTATTTAAAGTCAATTTAGTACAAATAAAAACATGGCAAGTTAGATATTGAGGGAAACAAGTAATATCTGTTTCAGTTTCACTTCCTCATCCCCACTTTGGCACCCCTACATTTTAAAGAAGGTTCAGCTCTTATCACATCGTTTATCGTTGTCTGGCAACCTGAAAAATGTTGTTATTGTCTGAATTTGGGCAGAATATAAAAGAAATAAGGTATTGTGGGTTGAAAATATAACTTATTTTGGATGATTTTACATTTCACTAAATTAAATGTTCAAAAATTGCGCTCCTTTCTGGGCTAGATAGTTATATGATCTATTTTGGAACTCCTGACTAATGCATTCGTTCATTTTATAAGAGTTACACGCTTTTGAAACAACATAACTATAACACCTAATGCTCAAACTTTTTTGTAATTTTATTCTGTACAAATTCAAACTCAATAACTACTATCCAGGTTTTCAAACAACTGTGTAAATTAAAAGATAAAATATCAATTGAATGTTATTTAAGAACATATCATAAGGTCGGACATCATTTGAAAATTCAAAAACAAGAGGGAGGGTAGATGAGAGTGGGGTGAAACTTAAATGTAATCAACATATATTTAAATTTCCCAAAAATATTATTTTATTGATTCTTTCAATTTATTTTAGAGGTCAATTCAAAAGTAGTGCCAGTGGGCAACTTAAGTACCTGTTGTGTCTTCTCTGATCATTATCTCCCTGTGACCAGACCACCCATCGACTTATCGACGAAATAAAACTTTCTTTTGAAGTATGCTACTTAGTGCAGTTATTATTCTTGTCATATGACATTTCTCTATATGTTTTAGCTTCTTCTTTGATAACATTTTTCTTTCTTTAAAATGTCATATTTTGTATCCTCTTTGAGCTAAAATTCTGCACTTCTATGTCCCGTATACAGGGCTCTCATTTCAAAGTCTGTCAGTTTTAGTAACTGTCTATATAAAATACATTTAATTTACACAAAATCACACGAATTATATATTGAGGTTTAATTTTAAAATCAATGTAGATTGTATTTCAGGTTTCAACCACTCAAAAAAAAAATTTTTTTATTGATTTATTTATGGACGCTCTTTAACAGCTCAGGTCATCAGCATCCCATTCAACTCAGGGCGTGAAACGGCCGACAAATTTTGCTCAGAGGCCTCTCTTTCAGGCTTGAGGTTCTTTATCTTGCCATAAATGTACGACACGGGGCCCACGCTTTACTTCCCCTCCGAAGGAAGCCATACTTAGGATTTTTACGCCCCGAAAAAATCCATCGATCCTGGCCGGGTTCGAACCCGCGATCTTGGGTTTAGGAGGCAAGTATGGTAACCACTACACCACCAGGACCGACACAAAGGTCATACCACATCTTTATATTGTGATTCTTAAATTTTAAGATCGTTTTATTGTTGTGATATCTTTTCTTTTCTATTGCTATCTGAAAATTTGCATAAAATACACACAAAAACTATTGAGCCTTTAATGCAATAGTCAGGAGTTCTAAAACAGACTGTGTCTGCAATGGAACACATTTGAAACATTTAATTTAGTAAAACTGTAACATTATCCAAAATAAATTGTTTTAATTCCACAGCTAAATGATTTTTATTTTCTGCCCAAACTAAAACAGCAGTAAGAACAATTTGTGTCACTAAGAAACAGTAGATGGGAAAACAGTTCAATAAATTTTATAATTTAAGTATTATAGGATGGGGTGTTATTTGAAATTTTAAAGTGAGGCTGGCAGTGTGTGAAGGGGTGAAAATTAAATTTAATCACATTGTTTTAAAATTTCCCTTCAAAATGTAAATTGATGTGTTTTCTTACAAATGAAAGAATGAGTGATTGTTGTTCAGACTATAAAGTTTTGAAATGAAAGCACATGTATATTTTAATCACGCCCCTCCTGCAAAAATGTACTAATACACCTATCATTTTCTCTAATTATTTTCTCCCTTATATTCAACGTTCTCTTTGCTGACCATTTATATCCTGATATTTCCCTTCATTATCTTTTCTGAAAGACTTTGAATGATATGAACTTTTCTCTCTTCAGTGCATTTTTTAAAAAAAATGTATTTTAACTTTAAAAATTATTACACATTTCTCTCATTTCCGTAAACAAACCGAGTAGTGGTCTATGTTTAACAAATGTTTATCGTAATTAATTTGCAATTACTTTCCATATAACTAGAGAGAACTCTAAGCAGATGCGTCCATCGTTTCTGTGCAAAGTAAATAAAAAACTCAGTTAAAATCTTCCTTAGAAAGCTAAGACCAGCTAGATACTGTTTATTACTGTGCTTTGGTATGTTATTTTGTGCTTTTATGGTGTTAAGGTTTTTGTACTACTCAATACAACCACATTTCATTTATTTGTTGCACTCTGCGCTTGTCGACATTGTCTTAGCTTTTTTTTTTATTTTCCACATTTTTCAGAATATAAAAACTATAATCCAGTTTTTACCAAAATCGTTCAACGTTTGCTAAATATGTAAAGAAAAGTATATGAACAATTCTATCGTTTTTACTAATATAAAAGAATACATTTAAAAAATAAAATAAAAATAATAATATAATTCGAAATTCAAGTTAGGTAAATAATAAAACTATAAAACTTTTAAATACTTTTAATAAATCCAAAAACAAAACGTGGGAATTTAGGGAAAAATATATTTATAAAATAGACAATTTCCCACCGCCTTAAATATCCTGAAATGTAGCTACTAAAAAGTTAAAATTGCCAAAAATCTTACCAATATTTTGATAAAAATTGTGTATAGCAACACACAATAACTTTACTGTATATGTACAACTCTAGAACGTTTAATTAAGAATTTTAAGATTAATATTTCTATTTACGCTTGCTTTCATTATGTCAAGCCTACTGTAGGTCTTAGCCCTGTACTGAATATTCAGTGTATGGACACTTTGCATTGTGTAGAACTATCTAAACATTTATCTCGTCATTTAGTTTATAAAGAATACGAAGCATAAAATAAAGAGGGGGAAATGTAAGGTAGTCGACCTGCAAAGAGCTCTGAGCACCCGAGGCAATTACTGCATAATACATAAGGCAGGTGTATCATTCGCAATTTGATTATGGATAATTTGAAACCTTCCATCTTCTGAGCCCTATGACGGAGTCTTTCCAACCATTACCGCTCTCTATCATAATCTCATTTATAAGTTTTCAGCCTAAGATCGTTAGAAAAATACCATAAGCTCTTAAGGTAAAGTTACATTCTTTAAAACTGTTCAGGAATAAAAATTAAGATTGAGACTAATACGTAAGAAAAATGTTGCTATTTTTAAATACACCAGCCTGGAGAGTTAGGACTAGATACCAATAGATAACTGGAAGCGGATCCGAACGGCCCCAAGCGGGTAGAGAGTACGCTATGAGTACACGGCCAGATACAGGTTAAAGTTAGTTAAGTTTTATCTCATTTTCTTACCGTATCCTTTATTTTGCTAAAGAGATAATGCATGTGCATGTTTTTAATGTCATTTTTTTCTTTTCTTTCATAATTCCTCACTATCATTTTCTTTTCACGTGTTTCTGTTTTCTAACGTTTTCAAAAATTCACACTTAATGAATTTTGCATCCGAAAGGACTAACGCTTTTTCTGCTTTATGTTTTCCCTCAAGCCAAACACAGAGTTGTCATAAACTTTCTCTACTCTAAGGTAACGGGATTGCACTTTTCGAAATCGGTCTCCCAGATGAATCAAAGAGATTCTCAAGAATTTGATGTTTTCATGGGAATGTGAATCATTTTGTAGGATTTTCAAATTTATGAGTGTTCAGTGATCGTAAATTTTACCGCACCTTCTCGAGTATCTTTCCACTTTTTTGTAATATACCCACTCATTCTTTTACAGGTTTATCGTAAGAGTAAGAAAGTAACAATAAGAAGGAATGAAACGGCAACGTTCTTCCCCTTCTATCGGGTCTTCGTCTTGTTTTTCTCCGCATGCTAACCGAACCGGCAGCCGGAAGCAGACAGCGCAGCCCATATCTATCCAGGCCTTGCGATCGGCAACGTATTGAAAACGTATTTTCACACAAAATCTACTTTTCTCCTTCTCGATTTGGTAGGCTGTAAGGTATGCACTTCAGTAACCTCGTTGATGTACTGACCCCCGATTGTTGAGCTAACTTTGCCAGTTATTTTTACTAATCGAGCAGCAACATCGTCCAGTTTTTAACACACATGATGTCGTGTCTTATTTTCTTGTTCAATACTGATCCTGTTGTTTTTAATTTAAGCATTATTTTACGAAATGTAAATATGTCAAGTGGAGGAACACCTGGAAAACGTTTTTTAAATTTAAGAACATGATGTTCATATGTTTCAATAAACAAAAGTATGCTACTATTTAAAAATAATTACAATGTACTAAGCAAATATATAGTATCAACAAAAAACAATCGAAATTTTAATCGATTTTCATTGACTTCGAAATTAAATTTTAATGGTATTGTAATAAATACATAAATTCACACGTTTTCTGAAGTTTATTACATAGCACTTTTACTTACAAATATAATTCTCACACATATATTAGATTAATAGTTTACATTTTCTATTTTTACGATGATGCTTTTGTTAAATATAAAACATATGTATCGTTATAAACACAGTTTATATACTGAATTAATTTGTCCTTTTATTTTAAAAACAATATAGAGAAAATTAAACGCATGAGCGTGTTTTAAATGTCGGTTTTCAAGTATACCCCTGCTCCTAATGGTCCTATTTCCCTAATTTTTAGAGACCATTTTTCTTATTTAATTTTACTGGTATATACGATAATTTGTTGTGAAGAAACAAATATTGGTGCAGCCAGAGCGATTTTTAAATTTTGGATTTCTGGTAAACCCCCCTCCTAATAGACCGATTTCCCTGATTATTAGGAACTGTTTTTCTTATATTATTTAAATGGTATATATCTAATTTCGTTGCGACAAAATAAATATTAATGCTTCTAGAGCGATTTTTATACTTTGGGTTTTCAGGTAACTCTCCCCCTTTTTCTAATAGTTGCTCTGATTTTCAGAAAATACTTTTTTTTTTACTTTATTTTAAATGGCATAAGATCGCTAGAGCGATTTTTAAATTTCGCTTTAACCCCCACTCCATTTTCAGATATATCCCTACTCCAAATAGCGCGATTGTCATTTTCAGAAACTATAATATATTTTAAAGAACTAATAATTCCTACGCTAGAGCGGTTTTAAATTTTTAAAAAGTTTCGCTTTTGGCTAACCCCACCCCCAATCATTCAATTTGACTTGTTAATGAGCTCGACGAATCATTTGTTAATCGATGAACATAAGCCGAGGTTCGTTGAGAAAAAGCAAAAATTTGGACCGCTAGTACGTACGTTAACAGACATTCGTACATATACATAGTTTTTTCGTTGTCACTTTCGGTGTCTAGTAGGTAGGGTCGGTGAAGATTTAAAGAAAATTTTCAAAAATAATTTCATGCATATAACTACTAAAGCACACTCCTTCAGAATTCGCTAAAAACTCGTGTAAATTTCCATAGTTACGTAATTGAAGTTCTGTTTTAACTTTGAATGACAGAATATGGAGGGATTAACGAATTAGGAAATTTATATAGAAGATTATTAAGAAATAAATCCTATAGAGCAGAATAATATTTTGTTCATAGTAATTATAATGTTAAGAAAAGCCACAAAATTAAACACTTTTATAATATTACCACCGTTTCTCAGACATAACAGCTGTTTTTATCATTTACGTAAATACACAATTATTAATGATTACAGGATAAAGCTTAAGTAACATTTATTTATATTTTAAGAAAGCACATTTTTTACATGATAAATGTTCCAAAAGTCCAAATCTCGTCATCTAAAACGCTGTTTGGGTCTTAGTCACGGAAATGCCAAGAGTGACTCCGACAAAGTTCCGTTCTAGAACATTCTGAAGCCAGCCGAATTTCTTCCGCTTGGTTCGTGAATCGCTAACTGGAGTGTTAATATCTCCTCGCATGCGTGTTTGTAATGGGTAGAAGTGACCTCACCTCTGACCTTCCAAAAATTTACATTTCCTTACGACAGCCGTCACGCAAATCAACAAGGCAACTACAACAACTGAATCCTAATTTTTTGGAGAGCATTTCGTAGATATGATCTCATGACGTTATTGTAGTCGAGAAAGGCTAAGCCATGTGTATCTAAGATACATTAGTTACAACAGCCTTCAAGAAAAGACCGAAGGAACTCTAGCAGGCCTTTGATTAACATCATGCAAAAAGCGGGACTTGATGGAAGTGTGTGGCTGCTGTCGATCCAAGAATGCATACAACCCAATTTGATCGAGAATTTGCTGTGGAATAGCTCCATGGAGAAAGAGAGACTGCAAGAGAGATACTCTCATCTGAAAAGTCTGGTGAATTTTCATTAAATGACGCCAACATTCCTTAAGTAGCGTCGTTGTTGGCAAGTATCGTTCATTCTTGTAAAGGTTTATGACAAAGGCATTAGAAATGACTACTGTTACATCTGCCATAAGGTAAATAAGCCAGTTCCGTGCAAAGATGAAACATTTGCTTTTATAAAAGTAGATTGCGGCGCAAATTGAAGCACAGCAGTGAACCGAAATAACAACGCTCCAGGCGCCGAATTAAGATGAAATCAAAGGCCCTACACTACTAATGCAAAATTATTCACTTTTATGTACTTTTTCTCAGAAAGTATTACACATACTTCAGTGAAACTTTCACTGTTTATTTTCATTACATAATATATTCTGTCCTTTACTTTCCAAAATATACTTCATGAAAGCAAAACCTTATTATTTTTGTAACAGACTTCTTTATCATAAAAATAAAATTACACCAATATTCATATACAAATGTTTCTTATGCAAATGATCTGAAACTAGAGCTCAGCAATGAATGTAATAAGGTACATCAGTTGTAAAAATTTCGTGCTTCTATCTTCATTAGTTAATGAGAAACGATATGTATATATATATATATATATTAAATTGACAAAACTGGCTAAATCTGGAAATTTTCTTAAATGAAATATGTAGTTTTAGGGTTAATGTATTTCTATAAACATTTTATATAAATAATAAGAAAAAATATATACCTATATTTTTTAATAGTATTTAACACCCCTTTTTACGACTCAGACACCAAAGGCAATGGACACTGATATACATGACATGAAATGATTATTGGGAATGGACTTTTTTTTTTAAGAAAAGAAACGTTCCAGGCCTAAGTTTAGGGTACCTCCCCGGCATTTGCCATTTATGAAGACTGAGGACTACTACTACTACTACTACTACTACTACTACTACTACTACTACTACTACTACTACTACTATTACTACTACTACTATTAATATTACTACTACTAATACTACTACCACTACTACTATTACTACTACTATTATTACTACTACTAATACTAATACTACTACCACTACTACTATTACTACTACTATTAATATTACTACTACTAATACTAATACTATTACTACTACTGCTATTACTACTAATACTGCTGCTACTACTACTACTATTGCTACTATTACTACTACTACTACTATTACTACTACTACTACTACTACCACTACCACTGCTACTACTACTATTACTACTAATACTACTACTACTATTACTACTACTATTACTACTACTATTACTACTACTATTAATATTACTACTACTAATACTAATACTATTACTATTACTGCTATTACTACTAATACTGCTGCTATTACTACTAATACTGCTGCTATTACTACTACTATTACTACTATTACTACTACTGCTATTACTACTAATACTGCTGCTATTACTGCTACTATTGCTACTATTACAACTACTACTACTACTACTACTACTACTACTACTACTATTACTACTACTACTACTACCACTGCTACTACTACTACTTCTACTGTTGCTACTACTACTACTACTACTACTACTACTACTACTACTACTACTACTACTACAAAATATCACGCTTTGCAACAATTCCCTGTTCTCGAACTTAAAAATTTGTCTCGATGAAAAGAAAAGTTTGTTGATGAGGATATTATCGATGGCATTAATGGCAACTTGTCAGAGTTGTCAAAATTTATTTTTCCAACAAGATGAAAATATTGGAAATTTTGTATACCAAGTAGCATTGTCCGATTTTTTTAAGTATATTTTTCATACAATTCTGGAAATGCAACAAGTGCTTTCGGAATCAAGTGCAATATGAATTTACCTCTTCAGAAGTTGTCTTGGGTATATGTATCGGCAATACCACTTGTGGGTTGCAAGCTGTAGTAAGACTTACATACTAAATGTATGCAAACTGCGTGTGAAGTGTTTCAGTAAATCATTTCTTTCTGAGGGAGAGAGTTTGGCATTTTAAAATATCATTTTTAAATATAGCCGTGACACATTCCGTTTATTCACGTTATTTTCACCAAATATCTGTTGAAATGGGTCATATTTATCACCTGTTCTACAGTGTGCCTATCCCAAGCATAAACTTAACTATAGAGGAGTTTCGCTTTTTTTTCCATCAGATGGGCAGATGACATTTAACATCTGTGCTATATAGTTTCAATCACGATGTCCCAGAAACGTCCAAGTCAGTACTAGCCCACGTTTTGCTTACACAATAATAAATTGGAACAGCAAAGACAAGCCTGACAGTTTTACCACCTGCGGGTGAACAAGTTTTTCCGAACTCAGTATCTCGCTAGATAAATAGTTTCACTAATTTTCTCGTTGCACACCGGGTATCTTGATCTTGTATGAAGCCGCTCTCTATACCCTTCATTGATTTTTTAAAAAAATGTTTGTTTTATATTTCTGCCATAGACAAGTTTTGAGCCTAACACGAAAAGAATTATTGCATTGCAATGTAATCATTTTTACTTCTACATTTACCACCACCGCTGTAATAGAATTGTTTATCAGTCCGTTAACCCATTCCAACATTACTAATTACTATTTAAGTCAAAGTAGGGTTTCATTTCTACAGTTTCATTTTAGTTTCATAAATGAGGAAATTTTTACATTCCGCCAAATCTGAAAAAACACTTTCCATCGGCTGTTTTAAGCTCTTCGTCTGTCAGAAATGAAAAATATAGAAATATAATGGAACCAAATCAGGTGAATAAAGAGAATGAAGTATAAAATCATATTTAAGTTTATTAATTTTAACATTGCAAGACAGAATCGTTATTGTGATGACAGATGATTTTCTTCTTAGATAAACGCAGCTTTTTATCCGTATTTTTCTTCATTTGTTACAAAATATTAGCGTTGTATCACCAAGTATGACTGTGTCAGTAGGAAGGCTTTGAGCTTGATTACTTTAGCATCATAGAAAAATGGCTAACTGGCTAACCGAGTTTCTTTGCCCGTGAATAATCTCGATGTTTTTAGTGTCTAGCAGTGCTTGCCGTGTGGCATTTGTCTAGAACCACGCATTCCGTTAGTTTTTTCTCTGTACTTTGTTTCTAGCCTCTGATTCTTTTTTAATCAGATATCGGGATACCCAACGTTTTCATGTCTACTTCCTCTATCAAAATATCATAAACCTGTCCATCTGAAATGCTTACAGTTAAATTTTATAGGTGTCATAACGAACACTGTCTTAATCAATTGTAGTGTAGCGGCATTTTTAGCCATCTAATATAACGGTCACTTTTCGAAGTACTCGCTGCCTCACTCAAATTCCGTTGTCTACTTGGAAACCGTCGAAAAAGAAGCGGAGTTCCCTAAAGTGTTTCTCGGTTCGGAATATACCTGTTGCATTCGTATCCTTATTTACTAAGAACGTTGTCACGGAATTTTCATGTTTTTCATTTTCCAGCACTTATACGAGTGCACTGAACAATTAGCTGCGTAAAAATATACGGTAGGGAGAACTTGATCGGTACCTTTAAGCTTCTAAATACGTTTTTTTTTTTTTATAGTGTTTAACGCCCGTTTTACTATTGAGACACCACAGGCGACTGGCACTAATGATACATGAAATGAAATGATAAATTGGGAAAGGATTCTTTTTAAGGAAGGAAGGGTTAGAGGCCTAAGTTTTAGTATACATCCCTGGCATTTACCTATTATGAGAAAAACCTGGATAAACCTCAGTTAGGGAGGATGGTCCGGGTAGTAATCGAATTCCATATCTCCCGCTCAGGAGTCCGCACCTTAACGACTTCGCCCCCCTGTGGCGGTTCTAAATACGCTCTGAGTGGGGCTAGTTTTCAATGAATTCATTCGATGCTGCTGCTAACATGTGTATTCAACGAACAGCTGCTGCACCTGAAAGTTACACGTTAATTAAAACGTTAACCGTAATGAAAATTCACTCTTCCTTTTAAAAATAAACATGCAATTGGTGTGTTTGTCACTGTAGCAAAAGATAATTATATAGAACACTACATTAATTAAGGTGGATAATTCGGTATGGTTTTTTTAACTCTGGTTTTCGGCTTTGCTCGTTAATCGGCGATTTCTGAATTAGAAGCAAAAATTTTTGCGCATTATAATTCTTTCTCTTCTAAATCCCTATGTTAGGTTTAGCTAAGAAATGTTATTTCTGAATTTTACCGGGATACAAAAAGCTAGGTTAAGTAGCTGGAGAGCATAGCTAGGTTTTGTACAATATCATAAATGACCAACATCTGAAAACCGTCATATTGTGTATTGCACTGTATACAGTATTTTCATTATATGATATATACAGGGTGTACAAATGATTAAAGTGGTTTTAAACTTATGTTTTTTCTCTCTCTCTCTCTCTTTGTGGTGTACAATTTAAATTTGAATCACAACTTAAATTGAAGAAAAACTGCGGAAGTTACCACAAAGCAAACTAAAAGTGTTCAATATCGGATTCATTTGTGATACGGAATACATCCAGCCGGTAGTGCATTTCTTGTCACACTGATGTTAGAGTGTCTGGAGTAACTGATCCAACTGCTGCAATAATACTCCGTCTCAACTCAAGTAGGTCTGCAGGTAGCGGTGACATACATACACGATCTTTATGTACCCTCACAAGTAAAATTCACAGGAGGGTCAGATCTGGGGATCTCGGAGACCAACGGAGAAAAGTCAAGGCATCCGGACCATGGCAATCAATCCAACGATGGAAAAAGTTTGGCTTTATGTAGGGGTCTTTATTAATTGCAGACGATATGACCTCTTTTGGAAATGTTTTCTTAACACCTTCCACACTGTCAATGTTGGAATTGTTAGTTGTCGAGTCTCCCACCCCTCAAGATTTTAGAACTGCGCGCGAAAACTGTTCTGACTCTCTACACATCCTCATCTGACACAAGCGGTCGTCCGGGGCTCTTTCCTATACAGAGACACCCCTTCGTTCGGATCTGATTGTATCACATACGAATGTTGTTATTAGAAGAATTTTTGTCTATAAGCCCTCTGGACTGGATTATGTTTCGCGATTTCCAAGACATAAAAAGTTTGCACACGTGAGTTGTCTTATTTTGTTCATTTTCTTACCATGGCTACAAAACAAAATCTGCACATCTAGAATTAAAATATCCACAATTTTTTCTTCAATCAAAGTTATTATCAAAATTATATTGTATAGCGCAGAGAAAAAATATAAGTTAAAACCGCAATAATTATTTGTGTACATCCTGTATATTACCTGTTAATCGAAGGTAAAGAGCAGAAGAGAAAAGATATCATGCATATGTGAGGTGTTCTGTAAAATTACTAAGTGAAATAAACCGTTATCCAAGAGCAAATTTTTCTGCACAAATACCGCCTTGAGTTGTTAATTTTTCTGTAATAATTTTCTTGGCCATATTTTATCACTCAAGATTAGACTAGCATAACCTCAAAATAATAATAATAATAATAATAATAATAATAATAATAATAATAATAATAATAATAATAATAATGGGATCACCCTATTTGGTATAAGAGTATGAGTTTTAGTATCAGTATTAATTATATTTAGGAAAGACTTTTCGATGTTTTTAGTATCCCCACAAGTGAATTTCTAGGTTTATGTGGTCAGAATTATCTGAAGGAATTCCATGCAGAATTAGATTTTACGTTATAATTCGTAACCCAAGCAACCAGAAAGTAATGCGCGTGCGAGTATTGCCAACTTAATTTTGTTTCTTAGATAGGCTTTTCTATTTAACCTGGTGACTTATTTAGCGTAAATAAACAATTAAATATTTCAGAACGCTTAACATTCGGCAGTTGTTAGGATTCCGATAGTATAAGTAATATTAATGAAACTAGATATTTATTGTCACAAAGTAGAATTGCATTCACGTCTCATGTACACTTAATCAAAGAAAGAATGGCTGCATTCTTGAATGACTAAGCCCCCTTTGAATCAAGACTCCTACAGATGTTTACGAACTTCAGAGGTGGCGTGAATACATTATTTTTGCTTATTTCTGGATTTAGCACATAATTATATAGAAAATAAATATTACCCCATATTTAGCAGTTAAAATACAATGTTCATATATTTTGTATATTTAGTTATTAATTGTTTTTTTTATAGCTTTCAGTTGTCCCACTTTTCGTAATTTACTGGGGCTCGAACTCAAGACAGCAATAACCTGCGTGTACTTTCCAGAAAGTTCTCTCATCCCAACTCTATCCGTTTCCGATTCTGGAAACTTTTCGAGTCTTCTTTGCCGTGTTTCGCTGCCCTCTTTCGGCGGCCGCGACAAGAGTTCAATAATATGGCCAACTTTTGTTTCTTCTTTATTGGCATAATAATCACTTACTTTACTGTAAAGCATCACTGCAGCCAAGCGGCGAGACATTTTTAAATTTTTTTCCTTAATATATGGAATTTAAAATGGAAATCTAAGATTAGAATTTATCAATTGGCTTATTTCTCTTATTAGGAGTTTCATTGTTGTCTCTTATACCATAAGAAACTTATTTTACTCGACTATATATTCTTATATGTTAAGTAATTGATCATTTTATTCCATTATTTATTCATAAGTAAGAATAACATTTTATACAATTATTAATATTCTGTGGGCATATTTTAAATATATATTCTTTGATTCTTATTCTATTCCTGAAATAATTCTAAACCTATATTTGACTCTTCTCTTTGGTATTATTTACAATCGACATTCATATGTTGCAAGATGGCTTGAAAAGGTTAAGTATCCATAATTCAAATACACAATTATTACAATATTATAAGTCAAGTTTAGGGGAACTACATTGAAATTTTTATATTACTCGTAAAATGATGCTAATAAATGTTACCCACTACATTCATGGATTTATCGGCAATCTCATACCCTCTTGTGATAATATTTGTGATAATTTAATAAAATTGATTTAATTAAAACACTCAATCGGTTATCCCCTCGCTAAGCTAGGTTACCCGCTGTGACGTCAAACAACAGCAATGGCAGTTATTTTACATATATTTTACTTGCTGCAATATTGGCTCTTTCCAGAACTACTTGTTTCATCTTTCCCAGTGATGAATGTGGTGCGGAAAACCATCAACAGACCAATGGGCATAGTGACGAGATTGTGTGTGGCAAGGCCGGGAAATTAAAAGTAGCAGCAGCGAGAGAAGACTGATACCAGGATATAAATGGAAGTGGGAAGGAAGGAAGGAAAAGCTCTATCCTAGGAAAGACTTGGAGGGGTAGTTTCTTAAGGAATCAGTGAGATATATTACTTGGGATTGAGGGGGATGCAGTGATGCTGGGGTACTCCTCAATGTGCTGATTGTTATCAAGGCGGGAGTAGTCGCGCTGACTGGACCAGCGATAAATCTTAACGTTCGTTCGTTCAGCTCTCCATGGATGTTCACTCCATCCCAGTAACGTCTCCGAATTAACAAGCAACTTATCTTTGTTATCTCAGAAGCCTGGATCTTTGATCTGTGCTGGAGAACTTCACCAATTACTATCGTGTGCACATTTTGTCATTGTATCAGCAAAACTATTCATATCAACATTTCAATTTTTATTTTTATATACCCATATGTATATGCAGGCTGAAAGGAAACCCAAGAAAATATACATTTTTTACTGACATGAAATATTTGTGAGCGAGGCGAAGTTGTTACGGTTGCAAGCATGCCTTGTGACTCAAGTTTGACCCACTTTCAACACACTCTGAGGAGGTTTACATTCATGCTTTTGTTAATCAGTGATCCAAAATGTAAGTTTACAAAAATAATTTTCAGATTGTATACAGTTTTTGACAAATCTAAATTGTATTTTCCAACATAGTCTTCGTCCAGGGATTACACCGTTTGCACCGTCACGTGTGGCCGAGGTCTTAAGACGTGGACTCTTGAGCGGGTGGAATCTCGCCAGGACCGTCCTCCCTGACTGAGGTTTTTTCCAAGATTTCCTCAGTCCTCATAAATGGCAAATTCCGGGGAGGTACCCCAAACTTAGGCCTGGAACGTTTCCTTCCTTAAAAATAAATTCTTTCCCAATATATCATTTTATTTCATGCATCATCAGTGTCCACCGCCTGTGGTGCCTCTGTAGCAAAAACGGGCGTTAAACACTACTAAAAAAACCACCAGTCTGTATTTGTTTGTTTATTTATTTATTTTGAGGTCAGTTGTTTTATATTTATTGCATGATAAATTAAAAAATATAACTCATTTTCCTCAGGCCAGGTTTTACTACCTCAGTTTCTAGAACATGCAATCTAATAACAGTTACTGTAAAAAATCAGACATATTTTGATATTAGATTTACATTAAATATATTATTTTATTTGTTTGTTTTATTTATTATGGACGCTCAGGTCATCAGCGTCCCATTCAATTCAGGGCGTGAAACGGGCGGGAAATTTTGCTCAAAGGGTCTCTTCTTTCAGGCTTGAGGTTATTTTTCGTATCGTAAGTCTAGACACGGGACCCACGGCTTTACTTCCCTTCCGTAGGAAGTCATACTTAGGATTTTTCCGCCCGAAACCGGGATTGAACCCACAATCTTGGGGGTACGAGGCAAGTATGGTTGCCATTAGACCACGAGGACCGACTAAATATATTATTTTGTACATAATACAGTTAATATGGAGGGCTTTTTCGGTGGTTCAGGCCTACAAAATAATACTTGAAACACCAGTAGTTTCCAATAGAGATAGGAAATTTAAAGTTTCACATTTAAAGAGATATAATTGTTTTAAGCACCTGAATGATAATGTCGAACACCAAAATATTTAGAAAGAATTCCAGTTTCCTTTTCCCACAGGGTAGCATGTCGAACGCTTAATAAAACTTATGTTTCTATTGCAATATTTCTTTCTCTTTAAATATTCCACCGCATAGTAAACTTCAAGCATTGAACAGTAAACAAAATATACGAAGAAAAATGAGAAAACATAGAGATTAGCTTTTCTCTTCATACAAGAACCATTCTCCATGCAAGATCGGAACACCATTGAGGATCACACACAAACATAGCTGCGGTTTCCATTTGGATTAAAATTAATTCAGTGCTCCTGGCATCAATGGGAGTTGGTAACAAAAAGCAGAAACCAATGGTCTGTGTGTAATATCTCTCGTAGAGCGACATTCCGGAGGGACAGGCAGATAACAGACAAAGGCCGCTACAGGGAAAAAATGAGAGAGAAAAAATCAGTAAGCGAATGATATCTGTAATAAAGCAGAGCCGGAATATGACCAAAGTGAAGACGCTATATAACATGTATATGGTCGGGAGAATCTGTCTTTACTGTTCGCTACAAAAACCTACGGATGCCAAGATATACAACAGGGGTAGCCATAGTTGCTTCTGGGCCAAAATCCAGCTGGAGTCTTTAACATAAGACAGGAATGGCCTATATTAAAGGAAAATTTTGACATCCTAACAAATCTTGTGAATTTGAAACGCTTTTAAGCATTTGTTTTTCAACGTTAAAGAAAAGCACAATTCATAGAATATGTAATTAATGTTCAATTACAACTATCTGACTTTTTGTATAAGTTTCATTACATTTGCCGTGGCATATGTTGAGTAGTAGTAGTGTTTAACGCCCGTTTTTACTACTGAGGCACCACAGGCGGTGGACACTGATGATACATGAGATGAAATGATATATTGGGAAAGGATATATATATATATTTTTTTTTTTTAAGGAAGGAAGCGTTCCAGGCCTAAGTTTAGGTACCTCCCCGGCATTTGCCAGTTATGAAGACTGAGGAAAACCTGGAAAAAAAATCCAGTCAGGGAGGATGGTCCTTGCGGGATTCGAACCGCAGACCTCCCGCTCACGAGTTCATGCCTTAACGACCTCGGCCACCCGTGGCGGTAGGCATATGTTGAGAACGTCAGACAAGTTTGCACTGAAATTAAACGTACTTCATGACTGGAGCAGGATTACATACAAATTTGAATTAAATTGTGAAAATATGAACTATTTTTTAGAGAAGCATTAGGATTATTTGCAATGAAACGTTAACTATTTTAAACGAAATGTTTCATCTGAACATATTTTATAATATTACTCAAAGTGTATGTTTAAGGGTTGCTTTTAAAATACACTTGTTCGGTTTTCATTATAACATTATTTTCTTCTTCTTATTTGGCGCTACAGTCCGGGGTAAACCTTGGCCAACGATCTCTGTTCCCTCTATCTCTATCTTACGATTTCATTGATAGATTGCAGTATTGTAGGGGTCATATGGTCAACATGCCGATACCTCACTCGGCTTTCGTGATCGAAGAACGCCACCTCTCTATCAGGCAGCTTCCCAATTGTCCTCACGAGGCTGGGTGGATCCCATTCCAGACCTCCCTACCTCCCTAACTTAGAAAAATTCTTAAGTAGGTACCGGGAATCGAAACCGGACCTCCCTGCCAGCAGTCAGCAACACTAACCACTAGATAAGTGAGGTGATCACAACATTGTTTTAGTATTTTAAAATGCAGCTTTACTTTCAATGTTCTTTGTATAACAAAATACGAAGCACGTGGCCATGTTTAATAGATATTTGAGTGTTGTAAAACATGAGAAAGCAATTTTCTAAAATAATAAAAGCATAAACACATCATCAACCTGCGCAGAGGTTTAATTTGCACAGTACAGCTTGAGGATATCGTAATGAACAGCTTTTAACATTAATGTACTTTATATAAATGTTAAAATTTCATAAAAATACTAACAGCTGAAAGTTACTCATTTTTGGATATATAGCATTGCCTTGAGCAAAAGCTTTTAAATTGTAATTGCAATCAAAAGGCGATAATATAACATAGATAGAAAAAGGGTGTGCGTAGAGATATTCCAAAAGAAGTTGATATTTTACTAAATTACTATTTTATAAACTTAGTTATTTGCTTGCTTTGTTTAGTATTTAAATGAACGGAATATGCCGCTCTCCAGGTATACCAAAATCTGAATTTTCTGTTCTACATAAAGACATAAAAGTTCTTAGGAAAAATAATTATAAATACAATGAATATGGTTCAAATGGCTTGAAAAGCATTACAACATAGAAATACATAAAAACAGGCATTAAACACCATTAAAAACATAGAGAAATATGAAGAGGAAAATTACGTGAACGAAAAGGACAAAAATTAAAGAAAGAATAGGAGGAAAAAGAAATGAGAACCATGAATGAGAGAATGCAAGAGAATAATAGGAAACAGGAAGAGAAAGAATGGGTAGAGGTATATAATAGGACACTATTATTATACAATACAGTAGTGCAATAATATATTTTCATTGCTGGTAGGCATTTCTGTTAGAGATTTACATTTAATCCTAGTTCATAGTATTTTGTAATATCAACATGAAATAAACTACTGTAACATTTATGTTTATTTTTTTAAAACACTGTCGAAACTTAGAAAACATCCTGTTGACTTAAATCTTCCTCATAAATGCCAAATATGGTAACTACTTTACAAAATAGTTTGGAGTTAGTCAGTAACTTTTAATTATACTGCCTCCAGAAGAAGAAAACAATCACGTATTGTTCGGACTCAAAAAAACTTCACTAAAAGAAGAGAATGGATGGTTGACCCTACCCAATCAGATCTGAATGTTAGAGTAGACCATCTCTGGTCATTGAGAAGGCTTGATTTCATTTGAAAAGTTCAAAGTTCATAGAGTGACAATATCAGTATGTCCTCATCTGGTGGAATGTTCGGCAGCAAGGGGAATAACAAAAAGTACCGAATTACCGTTTTGGCACATGATGGAGGTTACCTCATTATTGGGGTATCGTTCTCTCGATATGGAGTTTGCTCAAGACCCCGTTGCATTTACCAGATCCCAATACGGGAGGGGAGAAAAAAATTGGCGACCGAAGTCGCCCTACTACTGCCAATAGCAAATACGAAACTTTTACGTTTATAAGATGACATTATCTATCACAAGTAACATCACGAGAGTTTCTGAGATTACCGATAAATTCATGAACGTAGTGAATTGATTTTATCTGGAAAGCTCGAGTGATATTTATTAGGTCTATATCACGAATAAAACAAAAGTGTAAATGTTATTCCTCTAAACTTGACTTACAAAATTGTAATATTGCATATTTATACTTAACTATTTCAAGCAACCTTGCGACGGAAAAATGCTGATTGCCATTAATGCCAATAGAGAAGAGCAAAATACTAGTTTAGGGTTATTTCGTGAATAGAATTAAAATAAAAAGTATATATATTTTAATGAAGAGGACAGTCTTCCTGGCAATAGTTATAAATGAATGTACCTGTCTTGTTTTAACCTCACTTGCAAACGAATCAAAACATAGCATCCTGCTCACACCATTCATTAAAACTCTCACCGTCTCCTACAAAACCGCTTCATTGTTCTTCCGGATATTTCCGTTCATTGCTAACACTCATTGTCACATAAGATGGTAGTTTAGGAAAATTTGCACAAACATTTAATACGCATTAACTTAAAAATTTGCACGATGTATACTCTTTATATAATACGGTATTATGCAGTGCACTTTCATAATTAAGACATACCATGTTGTACGAACACTTTCTATTAAAGAAGTTCCTGATGTGACATCACTAAATCAGTATTAACTTAATAAAAGAAGTATCTCGTTACTGTTGATTTAATTGCAACTATGAATCACTGTGATAAACCAAAGAAAGAACCAAAATAACAAAACCATGTAGTTAACAGCAAGAACCTCAATTTCCATCATTTTGTCTACTGTTGATACCGGCATTGGAGTGTGGTGAATGCAGTTGATCTTTGCCTCTGATCGAGAATGATTAGACAACAGGCCGATTCAAATACAGTGATATCTAGGGAGACCATATGGTACACTGCAAGAAGGAACTTGCTACACATTATTTACAAGGTGATAATGATCCAAAACACCCTTCTGGTTATGTCAATTATGCTAAAGAAGATGATTGGCCAAACTAAAGTTCGAATTTTAACAGATTAGATTTTCTGGGAGGAGTTAGGAGGTATATGCAATAAAATATCATGCCCTGAAGCTGCCATTACTTTGAACATGCATAAATATTGAAATAAATTAATTTATGATCAAGCACTTCAAGAATGTGCAATATGTAATTAAATAAACTACAATAAATCAATTCAGTTGGTGATATACTTTTTCTAATTCCATTACCATCTATTTATTTGCATTTCCCTTCAAAATAGTCGTGTTGCTGTATATTATATATAATTACGTATACAGGATGTTTAAAAATTATGGTAAAAAGTTATCGGTGAGAAATATAAGCTAAAAGAAGCAAAAAAGATATAGTAAAATTCATAACTTTGAATTAAATAGTGCAGAAATGTGATTGAACATTCACAAAATAAACTTGTTTGAACATCAGTGAGGGCTGTACTAATGAACATCAACTGAAGACTATTATAGCAGGCGTTAAAAATACTAACCTGCGCTTGAATGCAGCTCTGTAGTCTTTTCCGCAAAGACCTGCAAATGCGCTCGGGCAATCCTGGACCATTCTTCATTTGTTGTAACTACAATTTGACGTTGCAATTCTTCTGGTGTGGTTATCTGTGAATATGAACTAACTTTTTACTTAACCCCATACACAAAAATCCAAAGATCTGGCAGACCACGGTACAGATCCTCCTCCATCTAACCACTGTTGCATTGCTATACAGGAAGTGTATTGTACATTGTTGTGTATTTCCTTTCCATATTTACAAACCTTTTCATAAATTCACGATAGGCACATAACTTTTATTTGCAATATATACAGCAACTATTGGTCAATTGATTGGTTTTTGTTTATTATTACGTCTTAAGCAATTAGAGGAAGGGTAGGTGAGAGTGCGGCGAATGTATGAAGTATGAATGTTGCTGATCTACAATATCCAGGTGCTCGGTTCATTGGCGGCCCCAACAAAAAAAAAAAAAAAAAAAAAAAAAAAAAACAAGTGATGTTATTATCTCGTAAACGGATACTTTGCGGACCCATGTTTACTGGAACTTTTTTGCTACTTTTAGTTTGTTCTTTTAACTGGTAAAATTTTACTGTGATTTTTAAACATCTGTATAGTATACTAAAATGAAAAAATCCTAAAAAACATTATATATAAAATAATGCTAACAGCTAGAGAATAAAGCACTGAAACAGTTATAAAAATAGAGCAAAATTTTCGTCCGCTTGTGCTCTTCTTCTAACGCAGAAGACAAAAGACTTTAACTAAGTATGTATACCGAGGGAGCCAGTAGATAGTAGATTTAATATTTTCAAAGTTGAACCGAAATGCAACAGTAGTGTGTAGTATGATGTTCTGTATACAAATGTGACTCACATACAATGGTAGTGTTGCTATCTGACAGGAGATCAACAATATACAAATAAAGTCAATATTATCGTAAATCAACAATGAACAAATGAAACCAAGATTATGGTAGGACGTTCTGTAAACAGGTGTGACTCACATTACGTTATGCTAGCGTTGCTACAACAAAATGGAGCCGAGATTATCGTTTGAATAGCGGAAAGCAATTTTGAAGTACTGGAAAACCGAGAATGTTGCTGAAGTTCAAAGGCAATGGGGGAACAAAGACAGGAAAGCAGAAATAAGACTGTGCGACGGATTGTGAAGGGTGTTTCTATTAATTATTATTTCCAAGTTGAAGTGCTGCATTTGCGGCGGGTTGTGAAAGGTTTTGGATTAATTGATTTTGATTTGAATTGGAGTGGATCTGATGTAACTGTTGACCGCCACGAAAGAAGTCTGCGTTGAACCCTCTTGCTGCCGCGATCTTCTCAGGGATGCTGAAATTGCTTTAAGACTTTTCTGGAAAGTTGCCAGGGGAGGAAGGGAGAGGAAGACCACTAATGAAATCACTGTGGAAGATGCGGATTAAGTTTCACAACTGACTAAACTGTTCACACTTCACTGTTAATTTTATTATTCGTTTTCCTTTGGCGTCACTTCCATATCATTAGTAAGGGGATGGGAGAGTTTTAAACGTTTCCTGACCCTGTACTCACAAATTCTCTAGTCGATCGCATTGCATACACAAAATTACAATATTGATATCATCTAAGCAAACCGAGCTTTACTATTTCACTTCACACGTTATATTTCTCACTATCTAAGTTGAACTGCCCTGTCTCACTTCCCGAAGCGATCCGTCCTGTCTCGTCTCCCCAATCGAACAGTGTTCTCTCGTTTCTCAAAGCGAACTGTGTGCAAAAAGCCTTCAAAATGCTTTTAGTAGACTTTCTACGCGTCTTCCACAAGAATTCAGATTTTTGAACATCGCAGACGCGTCACCAGATTTCCTTCTTGATTGACTTAATCTCTTGCCGCTAGAAGTTTGTCGAAAAGACATTTTGAAATATGAGAAATCATTGGTTAGACTTAATACATTGTACGTTAGCTAGAGACGTTTTACGGGATCGAAAATTTCTTTTTAAGGGACGGTTGCCCAAGATGAAAGCTATTCACCACAGTTTTTTTTCAAGGAATTATTTCACGAAGATGAAAAGAAAGGTTCCTTAACTTTGAATGCATAACCTTGCTCATGGCACCAAGAAGTCGCTTCATTATTACATGAAAGTTTTCATCTTTATAGCAAAGATTTCTGATTCTTGAACAATCTACATCATTCTGTAGTTGCATATTAATATATGGATATTAATTCATTAAACATGATTAAATCTTGATCTGAGTTAATTAATTGTACGGGATCAAATCTGGATGTCCCGTTGCAACTGCTAGATATAATGAACGTTATAGAGGACACATTTTATGGTTCGTTCTTTTGTAATGAGAACTGTCCTTTCACACAAGCGTAGCAAGACTTTCGCATCAGATGCACTCAACCAATTCAGTCACATGTTTGGTGTTCCAGCATCACTAGGGGGGCTCTATCCTCAGGGTATGGCTGAAGCCTTCGACCTCCCATAGGCCAGTCCTTTAGATATCATCTTAAACATTTGTACGGGTATCTTAGATCCCCTACTCACCTCACCACAGAATAAGACATCTAGTATAAGAAACATTACATTTTAAAAACTACCTCAGAAATATTGAACAGTGAATTATTGTCTTTAAGCTGTAAGTTAAGAATTCGGCGTAGTGTAGTATAACAAAATACGTTGAAGCTAACGTCAAGCTGCTATATTTAAACACCAAGTTTGGTATCAAAACAAAGAAATTAGCCGGATGAGGGGTAGTTTACTGGTACAAAAACACGGCGTCAACACCTGATACTACGTGCTGAGCAAGGAATGCACCAGGCTGCAGCTGTGAGATGTTTGTCTTGCTGTTAAACTGTTGCCGCTTTCACAAGTCGACCAGACAGTGATTTGTCAACTGCCTTCCCACAGCGATGAAGAGGAGACATTTATTTCCAGCAGGCAAAACATTGTTCCCAAATACCAAGATAGAATGTTGCTGTCTACTGCATTAAAGCTGTACTGGCTTGCCATGCCACTGACACAAAAAGAAGACAATCTGAAACACTTTACTCACATTTAAAGCAACGCAGGTAAACAAACTAGAAGTCCTGGAAAACACTCGTGTAGAGTAGGGCTTACCAAGTTAATCCTCTTGACTTAAAAATATACGAAAGGTTTTTACATTCTAAGAGGGTGCTCGTTAAGAAACGCTATTTAGTCATGTGATACATTGCAAAATATTTGTATATACGAGCACTTTAAAGCAGTTGTTAAGCCATTCGCAAACCTGTATATAAATAATGTTCAATTGTCCGTTGCCCTATACCCTCACAAAAGTTATTTTATGATGCCCAAAAATTGTAAGGAAAGTCATATGACTACAAATAATGAATGGAGAAATTTATATTAAAAGTAATATCACAGGAGGTCCCTCGAGTGATACTTATAAGGACTATTTTACGAATAAAATAAGAATTTAAATATAATTCCCCTAAACTTGGCTTACAATATTGTAATAATTGTATATTTGTATTATGAATACTTAACCTTTTCAAGCCATCTTGCAACAGACGAGTGTCGATTGCCAATAATGCCAATAGAGAAGAGCCAATTTGGGGTTTGGGGCTGTTTCATGAATAGAATAAAAATAAAAGTAATATATATATATATATATATATATATATATATATATATGCAATTCGCGCACATAATATTAACAATTATATAAAATTTTAAAATTAATAACTACCTATTCAGAAACCGTAAGACTGAAATAGACGAAAGTCGACTAATACAAGCACTACAGTTCGATTTACTAATACTATCTAAGAAAAACAAAGAGAGAAACATTTTACCATTCTGAATAACGTGTTTATTAAAAATTATGGTTGCTTAGGCAGATATTGTTACATAAATTATAAAATGAGATCAGACTGTTTGGCTGAATACGAAAAAAACATTCTTTTAGTGAACATATATTTAGTGACATGTTAAATTATTTAAAACACAGTTATTAAATTTGATTAAATGGGCTGAAATTTCATTGTATATTTAGGAATTGGTAGATAAAGATGTGGAAGCAGAATTCGGCTCTTTATTTAGTATTGCCGAATGATTTCTTGATTAATTTGTATGATGCTTAGGAATTATATTGAGGGTATAGAGTTGGCTACACTGACCAGAAGGCTAATGACTTCACGTGGTAAAGGGATTTGATAAAACGTTACGATAATTTCACTGAGATTGGTCAAAATTCAAAATGTTCTTTAATTACATTCGTCGATTTCATGATGACGTCACATAAGTGAAATAGTCTTATTAAAATCTTGTAATTTTAGCCTATCTATTTGACTGTGCGTTTTTTTTGGGGGGGGGGAAATGTTAGCATCACTCTGAATTTGCTCACCATTTTAAGTGAGCTGTGTTAAATTATTTTCGTAGAATATTAAAAAATTTCACTTGTGCCTTAAAAATTTCGGGTAGTCTATCATATAAATTTGATTTATTATACAAATACTATGTGTGGCAAATTGCTATTCCAGCAGAAAATTAGTTTTTGTTCCGTGCAGTACATATATATACACACAAGGTATTCCAGAATTGCCGTATAGTTTTCCACAATAGGTGACCCACTGTACATCGTAAGGGTTGGATAACGTAGAGCTGATTTAACAAACGTCAATAATGAAATACTTCGTGCATATATTTTCTTTGTAAATGCTTCCCTTTGTTCCATTTACTGTCATCGCGTAAATACTTCCCTCTCATGAACTGACAGGAAATTCAGCAGGTTATAATCACTAACGGGTAAAATAAATTATTATATTCAAATATAAGTACACAAGTAGAGAAGATATGATAACTGTACATCGATTGAATATTAATTTTGTAGCTTATTCGAATAAAAATATTAGAGGTAAAATTAAGGGAAGAAACGGACACCACATCCAATTCTGTCCATCCCTAAAACCCCTGGTTATGAAGCACATGAGGATATAACTTGATAAATGTACAGAGAAAGGTCTATCCGGCTCGAAATATATTTATTCTTTAGTATTTGGTGTATATGCGTTACTTATTTTGGACTAGAACACTATAACTCACAATTAATATATATACTTTCACCATATTGATATTATCATGCATATAACAATAACTTTCGTATCATGTTTGTAAAAATATATAAAAACAAGGAATGAAACATCTGAATGTCTTCTATATATATATATATATATATATATATATAGTGATGTATTAGAATAGAAACACCCCAACTTTGGCTATTTGCATACAGTTAAAAGTAAGAAACATCAACACTCTTAAAAAAAAGTATATTTCTGGCAAAAGCGGATAAAAATATAATTAAAGAGATGACTGGATTTTATACAGCAAATAAAGAATATATACATATGAGAGAGAACACAATAATTTCATGATAAATTTCAATTAAAAAATCCATCTCACTTTCAATCAGCTGCTCTACAAATATTTGTATTTTCAAAAATAATCTTTCTTGCAGAAACCAAAATTACCACACTATCAGTCATACAGTCAATTAAGTTATTACAGCATAAATATGTTGCCAGACAGAAAATGAATAATTTTTTCATGTCATTAGTTATTAACAACTTATTAAATATAATTATTAGTGGAACAAACCAATAAGTTTAAAATATTAATTAGAAATCTAAAACAAAAAATTGTATTAAAGAGCCAAGTATTAGAAAATTTAATTATGTGGGAGATAATAAGTATTGCTTACAATCAGGAAAAAATATAGAAATTTTATTTTGTTTTATTTCAAAACTTCCCTGTATGAATAACTGTGTATTTAATTAACAAAAGCCTGTCAACTTAGGCATTAAAACGAAGCTTAAAAAAACCAATGCTCATTAAATTTTAGATTTCACCCCTTCTCTCCAGCTCACCATCACTCTGAAACCTCAAATGGTATCTCTATCTATTTTAAACTCTATCATATCTTTTGCTTTTTTATCATTGTAAGGAAACCCGAACTATTGTTATGTTGTTTGAATCTGGACACAGTAATACTATAAAAGCTACTGAGAAAGTTACGTATTAGTTGTATTTTGGATAATAAATTGTTTTAAAAATTTAGTTAACCTACTGGATAGATCAAAATGTAAGCGAATTATCCAGGGATTCTTAAATAATACTATATTTTAAAAAAGTATTTCACCCTACAACTAATTTATTTACTTTTTATTTCTTTAAGTTCTCATAAAAATTAAATAACGGTCTGAAGCTTACCCCCTCGCCCCTAGTCTCCCCCACTTTGAAATTTCAAAATTTACCTTCCTTCGAAACCGCGGATTTGTTCCCAGCCAGGGTCGATGGATTTTTTCGGGCGTAAACATCCTAAGTATGGCTTCCTTTGGAAGGGAAGTAAAGCCGTGGGTCCCGTGTCGTAGATTTACGGCATGTAAAAGAACCTCAAGCCTGAAAGAAGAAGCCTCTGGGTAAAATTTATCAGCCGTTTCACGCCCTGAATTGAATGGGACGCTGAATACCTGATATGTTAAACAGCGTCCTAAATAAACCAGGTTAACAAATAATTCCTAGGAAGGATTGTTATTAGAGGAAGGCCCAACCTTGGTGCTATTTCTGTAATTTTGAGCAGCCGGTCTTCCGTAGTTTTTTTCCTTCCACAAAAGCGATGTTTTCAGGAGTGAGCACCTTCAAGGGCCGACATGCACGTTCTTCTTCAATGCTTTCTCGATCTATTCGAAAAAATTTGCCCCATTCTTTTACGGTAGAATATGAGGGAGATGCTTCCACCTATACACCGTGTAATCGCTGTTTAATTTCATTTGAAGTAAGTCCTTCTTTTGTGAAGAACTTAATAACAGCTCGAAACTTCGTTTTAAACATGTCACAATCTTCTACACATAGTCTTCTTTATGCAGCTATATCGGAACAACTGAATACAGCGGAACGGAAGTTACAGCTGCAATTATTTACTTAACAGATAAGGTATGACACCAGATAAGGGTTTGTAAAGGCGATAATCCTTATCGGCGAGGCTGGAAACTTATGGACCTACCCTCGTATATATTCTTTGAAAATAGAACTTTGAAAATAGAAGTTTGTGTTATGTATTGACATTGAATTAATATTACTAGATTGTGTGTATTTTTGGTATGCCAAAAAACAAAAGCTGGAACATTTTCCTCCTCCTGCATCCTAGCATACATGTAAAAACTAATACATTCGAAACAAAAGTACTGGAATTGTCGTCGTGTTAATTATAGATTTCAATAACAATGTAATTACTCTGGATTATAACCATGTTGTTGAAAGTAATTATATGATATTTCATTGCCAAAGCGTATATTTGTTGTTTATTCTTTTGTACTGTATTCAGTACACAATATAGTGATCTAAAACGCATTTGCTTTTGTTGTAAGTTTGTGACTTATTGTAACTAAGAATAAAAACATATTAATTTTGTGTTTTACTGTTCCAAAAACAGCTGCTGCGTGTGATGTGATGGAGCCGAGAGGTGTTTGGCTGCGGTCTTTGTGTACGTTTTAATTCACCAGTAGAGCAAGGCCATGGTAAGTGTGTGCCAAAAAGCTTTAATAAACATGCCACACATTATCTAAAGCTCGAGACATCAGAGTTCTGACAAAGGGGCAAAGTGTAATGTCGTTAGCCCGTAACAACTACACCTCGTAGCTTTTTATAATGATGAATTGTTTCATTTTTTGTTTCTTGTATCGAAGATGTGGCAATATATGTATAAAATTAAAATAACAAAATATTAAATTTATATATAAATAAATACTAAATACTGATACGCACTTAAGAGTAGTATTAAAGGGAATGGCGATTAAAAAATCATATTTTTGTTTTTGTACCATTTTAATATTTAGAATTTTCTGTTTATTTTGATATGATTTTCATTAATGTTCCTTGGCTATAAATATATTTAATAAGTTTTTCATTTTGTCACTGCAGAAACCCCCTTTCCTTCTCTTCTTCTTCTTCTTCTTCTTCTTCTTCTTCTTCTTCTTTCGGCGACCACTTGTTCAGTTAAAATTCTATATCTCAGGAATTGTTTCTCTAGAAGGCTGTAGTTTGTCTTAAATGATACAAAAACTGTAACTTATAATTTGGCAGCGTTTTTTTCATGACCATTCTTTGTTGCTTTACAATATTGGGGGATTTTAGCTGGTATTTCCTTCAAAAAGTTTCTGTAAAAGCATTTTTGGCTGCAATTATTGAATAATTATTAGAAGAGCGGACATTTCTGGAATATAAATACCCATCCTACCATTCGCCTAAGTAGATCGTGGGTTCAATTCCGGCCACAATCGATGGATTTTTTTCGGGCATACAAATTCTAAGCATGACTTACTTCGTAAGGGAAGTAAAGCCGTAGGCCCATGTCGTAGATTTACGGTATGTAAAAGAACCTCAAGCCAGAAAGAAGATGCTTCTGAGCCGTTTCAGGCTCTGAATTGAATGAGATTCTAATGACCTGTGATGATAAAGTGTCCGTAAATAAACCAAATCAGCAAATTCGCCTAAGCGACCCAAAGAAGCCCAAGGTCAGAATGGCCAACCGAACAAGAATTGAGCCATAGACCTCCCGTTTGCGAATTCCAAGCGTTACCCTCGGTCGGTGATTTTCACTTTAAACATATAACGATATGTGCTACTGTTAACATTTAAACAAAGTGTTTTTTCACTGAGCCGGCTTGTTTAGGCTTTTGAGTTGTTTCCTAAAATAATCCGGTTTCCTATTTTATTAATGTACTTATTGAACGATTAACTCGGCGTTGCAGACTTGTTTTGTAGAATCTCAGCTCAGCCTTAGTGGTCAGTCTTCTGGCATGTTCGACACAAAATTTAACAAAAATTCACACGTGTGTGAACGTTGTGCATTTTAATGGAGGAAAGGAAGGAGAGGTGGAGGTAGGTACACCGACTCAGCCTATCAGATACCGGCAATTACTATGACGCCATGCGGGTATACACTACGTTACTCGTACAAGAAACCCATGACGTCGTTCGGTAGACCAATTACTACCCTCTCGCCTCCCAAGAAACATCGTTGACGTAAAGGCAGGTGGAAAAGTAAATATAAGGCCATATTTCTCAATTTCATTGTTTTGTCAGCGCTCTGGAATCCAGTTTCTGGGAGCTTTCACTTTCCGACCGACCTCCCAGTTTAAGTGTACCTGCTTGCCTGCAGGCGAATTCATTGCTAAGTTGCCTTATAAATCATCTTACGCCTTATTATTCCTATCTTTATGCAAAAGTGATTCCATCTATCTAAAATTTACGGCCTGAAGCTACAGTCCAACGAAGCTTGGCTGAATTATTTTAATTGTTTTCATCAATTCCTCCAGCGAATAGGCGATGCCATTTACATATGATTTCCTTCCTTTCCATCGTTCTTTTTGAAATTCTCTCGCTGAAAACAAGAACAAAACAACAAATTTCCTACAAAAACATAATTTTTCGGGATACGCATTAAATCAGTTCTTGATTACAGAAGAGTGTAACATCACCACCTGGAAACATCTGCCAGTGACTTCGGTGTTCAACCTGGTTCAGTCTTTTAGGTTTTGCTCTGTAAATTGGAAACACACAGGCTTCTAATTATTTTCTAAATTATATGCGGGTATAATAGCATTGTTTGGAATAAGATCTTTAAATAAAAACGAAATTTTGTCAGAAGACAAAGCACGACACTTTAGGAATACAAGCAAAATAAAGTTTATGAATACTTGGAGATACAGCGGTACTAGACATGTTTACTAAATCAGCTAAAAGTATCTGGGAAAGAGAACAAAGAAGAAAGGTGTGAGCAGAATGTGAGTTTTTTTTTTTTTTGAGTAGTGTTTAACGCCCGTTTTTACTACTGAGGCACCACAGGCGGTGGACACTGATGATACATGAGATGAAATGATAAATTGGGAAAGGATATATATATTTTTTTTTTAAGGAAGGAAGCGTTCCAGGCCTAAGTTTAGGTACCTCCCCGGCATTTGCCAGTTATGAAGACTGAGGAAAACCTGGAAAAAAATCCAGTCAGGGAGGACGGTCCTTGCGGGATTCGAACCGCAGACCTCCCGCTCACGAGTCCGTGCCTTAACGACCTCGGCCACCCCTGGCGGTGAGAATATGAGTTAAAACGACAACAGGTGTTTTATTTTTACAAGATGAATAGTCATTATATGAAATAGTGTGTATTAAAGTAAGTGAACTAAGAACTGAAGGAATAAATTAAGCATCAAAAATAATTTAAAATGGTTGGAGAAACTACTCTAAATAAAATGATTATAAATGACTGCTATAATATACAACAATGTGTGTTTAAAGTGAGAAAGAAATGTAAATGAACAGTGGAAAGAAAGAGAAAGTAAAACTATTTTTTTCTTTTATAAAATTATGAAAAAATAAATTGTATAATTTAATTGTTAGTCAGTTGTTTGTAGTTGGTATCTACCTAATAAGCGGTATTTTTATTCCAGTAGACAGCCATGTATATATGTGCTTTTTTCTCAGCACTTAATTAAATAAATGATTAAAAAGATCAATAACGCCAACAAAAATTCAGGAAATAATGCAACAGAAAAATAATAATATTATTACACTTTATAAAAAGTGTTTAAATCGTAAGATGCCAGCAGAAACAGAAAAACTTACATACGTGTATATGCTTTCGTACTTGTGTTAACTATAGATCGAGTTATATTAAGACCAACACTTGCGTAAGACAGAAAATATCAGATAAAGCAGAAGAAAGAAAATATCAGACGTAACGAAAATTAAACAAAGGAGAATAAGGAGCAGCGTGTTTTTTTTTTTTTTTTTTTTTTGAATGGTGTTTAACACCCGTTTTTACTGTTGAGGCACCACAGGGGTGGATACTGGTGATACATGAGATGAAATGATATATTGGGAAACATTTTTTTTTATTTTAGGAAGGAAACCTTCCAGGACTAAGTTTAGGGTACACCCCGGCATTTGCCATTTATGAAGACTGAGGAAAACCTGGAAAAAACTTCAGTCAGGGAGGACGGTCTTGGCGGGATTCGAACTCCAGACCTCCCGCTCACGAGTCCGCGCCATGTGCACCGTTATGTTCATAAAATGACAATGGTGACAGATGGCGAATAAAATATTTAGAGGTAATATCAGTTGGACCTCTAAAGGCTGGAGAAGAAAAGCAGAACACCGATATGGTCGTAGGTGAAAAGTCGGTCCTGGTGGTGTAGTGGTTAACATACTTGCCTCCTACGTCCAAAACGCGGGTTCGAACCCGGCCAGGACCGATGGATTTTTTCGGGCGTAAAAATCCTAAGTATGGCTTCCTTCGGAAGGGAAGTAAAACAGTGGGTCCCAGTGGGCCCCGTGTCGTACATTTACGGCACGAAAAAGGACCTCAAGCCTGAAAGAGAGGCCTCTGAGCAAAATTTGTCGGCCGTTTCACGCCCTGAGTTGAATGGGACGCTGATGACCTGAGATGTTAAAGAGCGTCCATAAATCAATCAAAAAAAAATCGTAGGTGAAGGAAACCAAAGCCGTGTAAGGTCTATAGAGTCAATTTTGACCATGTTCCTTTGTCATTGTTGTGTCAAGAGCTAATTTATCGTCTTCACGTTTTCACAATAAATTTGTTTATTTTACTATTGTTGTCGGGCACCGATAAGATTCCCGATAAAATGCTTCTTTGTATATGAATATAACATTATATAAAAGCATATGGTAGTGTATATTTCAAAACGTAAAATATTTTAAAATGTTAAATGCACATTGTAATCGCTTTATACTTTCACGTATCCGTTGTGCATGCTAATATAAATTACTAAATGAATAAACCATTGTCATATTATAAGCCAAAACTTGCAAATTATTAGGTCACCTAAATTCTAATTGCAGATTCTGAAATTTTGTTGCACTATATAGAATATAAAACATGCACTAAAACTAACTACACGTAGATAGAGGGAAAAATGTTCGTTTGATGTTTTATTTATACAAATATCCATACATGACCTCCTATATGTTCTGAGTGTTTAAAGTGCATTACTCACTCTTTTCGCAAGCAGGCTTTTAAATTCAAATGTTAAAAAAAAAAAAAAAAAAAAAAAAAACAATACAAAACAAAACAAGAAAAAAACAAACAAATTTGCAATGGCTTAGTTGTGAATAAATCTAAAAATCTGTTTAAGCTTTCAACTCATAATTATTAAAAATTGCACAATTTCTTGGAAAAGTTTTCTGAAACTAGTAAGCCTGTAGCAATAGAAAACAGCGCATTCTTACACTTGAAAGGAGTTTATTATTATTATTTAGAGCTTGTATTACAAGTAAACAATATTTTTATTCTTAGAAATAGAGTTTATTGAAAATATTATTTCATTATTTAACAGAATTTTAAGTTCGCTATGCATATTTATTTATTTACAAAAGTCTATTTTATTTTTAAGTTTAATGTTACGTCAATTATGCATATCATGTTTATAACTCGATTTGAGAAATGTCTCTACACTATTTAAACAATCTGTCGTGTCATTTTAAAGTCATGACTTAGAATGGTTAAACATTTAATTAAATTATTTACGGTACAAGTATTTTAATTTTCTTAATCATTAACTGTACATTTGTACTAGAGGTGGGTAGATATAACTTTTATCTATACTTGATACTGGTACTTATTTTCATTTTAGTTTAGTTCTCGTGTTCTTCTGCAGCAAGAAAAAAAGGTTTATCCTTTTTCTACTTATCTAGTTATTGTTGTGTGTGTGTGTGTGAAAACCTTCTTGCAAGAAGTGGTAATGCTGTTAGCAAGAAAATACCCTGGAAATAATGTTCCAGATTAAGAAACTATTCACCAACTTGTTAAAATATTACGAGAGATAGGATCTCTTAAGTGAGAAGTTTGTTCCGGACCGTCCTGTTCTTACGGAAGAAAGGTTAAATGAAATACAAGAATTTCCTGTGCATATGCCGGCAATCTATTGCCGCTGAGGGACATCATTTCCAACAATTCTTATAACACAGATTAATGTGCTTATAATAATAAATAATAATTTTTATTATCAGTATAATTTTATGCTTTCAGTGGAAATATAAATACTAAACTAAAAACACGAACTTTACGCTCGGCAACTGTGTTTGTCTTTTTCAGTTTGTGGTGGTTGCACAACCGAATTCAGGTAGCCCGTAACAAGCTCATAAGTTAAAATACATGCATTTTCCATTCTGATGCTGATATACACTAAACGCTGACATCAATACTTGAGAGCTAATCAAATGTGTTGCACAGACACCCCATTTTTAATTTTCTGTGTAGGAATAGCGATAAGCAAAGCATTGAGTTTATTGATCAGATATGAGTGTAAAAGTTAACTAACATGCCTTCACAATTATCTGATATCATTGTGGGAAAATATCAAGTAAAGGAACAACATTGCACCTAAATTTGCTGATACACTTAGAAGAAGTACCAACATATGAAACTATTTGCAAAGGAAGATAGAACAATTGATAAAGTAATATTAGATTACTGTAATCTTTTCAACATATTAACCAAGGTCCTACATTAAATAAACACAACTTATAATTAACTCTTGTATTTCAACAAAATTTGATATTTACTTTCTATTGCATAGTCCCCTTCGCATAAAAATACACCTGAAACTTCGCGGCAGTGATTTATAACAATTCCTTCATCTTTCAGGATTTAATGTTAAGCGAATGCAGGGCGTTTGTTAACGCAACCTAATAATAGATGTAATGTCATTGTTTTCAGAGAACGAACTATTAGTAAAATTATCACTAGTGCTACCATATGGAAAGTTCCCTAGAACTTTATTCACACCTTTTTCATGACGTCATTATTCCTTGTTCATAACAGCACATAAAGAGTGCGAAAATTCTTGTAAGCGAACTGAGAGTGGGAACTTCGCAACCACGTGTTCTCTACTGGCGAACAAAAAGGAAACATCAGCTGGAGCAATTAGTTGAGACAAATGATCATCAGATACCGTACACGCGACTGCTCTTCTCGTGACCACGTGACTTTCCTGGGAGGTCCTACGCGCCTTGCGAGGGGAGGGGTGTGGCTTATATATCATATTAATTAGTAGTATTCTCTGTCAACGGGATATATTCCAAGAAACAATACGCCAAGCAAACGTTTCTCTTAACCAATTATTCACTCAGCGCTCTAGTGTGGGCTCAGTTATTTCGGTTTTAATGCCCGCAACCATTCGTTTATCTGCACAGCAGGAAAGCATATAACAAGTGGCCTTGCTATGATCTTTTGTTTTGGCACAAGCCTTCAGAATCGTTGTTGCAGCGAATTTGTTCCAAATTTACCGCTCAGTAGTTGCGTTAAATTTTTCTAATTATTCTCTTCATTATTTAAACAAGTTCAGAACAAGTCGGTTTCTTTGATATGAAAGTATTATATATAATTTTAAAGCGTAATAAAAAAGCTTTAAGCAATGAGAGCACATTACAGAAATGCAGGGAAAAGACAGTTGAGGGACGTCAAAGAAAACAATAAACAAAAGAGAAACGTCTCACAAACAGGTTATATTATTTGTACACTTCAAAAATGAAATTCACAAGTTGGAGGACTTAAACAATACACATGTTCAAGAATTTCTTAAAAATATTACTTATTAATACAATTTATCACTGCTACTGTGCTTTTTTTTAAGAAATGTCAACAATGAGAAGCTAAGGCACATGTTTCTGCCTTTAGACTGAAGCTGAGCACGTGAGCGCCCTTGACGTGGAGGGTGTATCTCAATCGGGAACCACGATTTCTTATTTTTAAAACTTGGTTTAGGGTAAAGAGATACTCTAAAAAGAAGAGACCCCCATCGATTTGGGGATCCTCGCCCTTCCAAGGCCACCATTTATCGATGGTTTGCAGAACTTAAGAGAGGAAAGTTTCTGCTGAAGGTGAAGGCCCCGCATGACTGTCCTTAACAGCAACAACAGATGAAAATTTGGATTAAAACTGAACCCACTTAAATCGCAGGGTACAATCTTAGCACATAAACGTGCCGTGCATAAAACAATGTCAAACGATGTGCCTTCAATCATAAAAAACAACAATGTGATTAATTATACCAGCATGGCAAATAACCCTAGGTGTTTATATTGACTCCGATCTAAAATGGCACAGCCATGTAACCCATACATGTTTCTTTGATTCATAGATTAAAACAGGTAGCAAAAACTCTACCTCTCAATATCAAAAAGAATCTCATTCAAGTGTTTGTTATGCCTCACTTTGTTGTCTGGTACCCTAATCTGAACATTGGGCAGATCGACAGATTACAACGCGTTCTTAATGCCCGTGTTCGTTTCGTCTTCACACAAGCAATCGACTGTCATGCTATCTCTAAAAGAGCGTAGAACTTTCCATTTCCTTACGCTCCTGTTCAAAATCCTCCTCAATATATCGCCTCTCGCTTGGTATACCGGCCCCTACCTCGAACTCGGAATATGACTTTACTGTCTATCCCTCGTCACCGAACACATTTCTACTCAACCTCATTCAGCGTGCCAGTTCCCAGAATCTGGAACTCCCTTCCTTCTGAAGTCAGAGATTGTCCGACAACAAAGCAATCTAATCGTAAATTGTCATCTTAACTCTGGGAATCATAACAGTCTCTCACTTCTTCTTACTCTTCTTCCTCGTTTCTTTTTCTTTTCTTCCTCTTCTTCTTCTTCTCCTCCTCCTCCACCCTCCCCTCGAGAAAAATTATTGAAGTACATATGCCATTGTAACGTTATCTTTATAACTTCCTAATTATTAAAATATGTAATATTTACATGCACTTAATATTCACATGCATTATTAATTTGTGTTTTCATGTATTTTATATAACTATTTATATTACTAAAGAAATTAGAGCTAAACTTAGTATTTAGAAGCGGGATAACTTACCAATAGAGATAAGGGGAAACAAGTTGATGAATATGAAAACGAGGCAGAAAAAATTAGAGTTTGGAATTATTTAGATAAGGTTACAAGAAATTGTTTGAAGAATATAAGTAAGAAATGAGGAACCAAATCGAGTAGAAACATAATTTAAGTTGGGTTTTGATTGAGTTAATTTTGTAGATGTAATTTGCCTGATAGTTGAGTAACTGCAAGGTTGAAACTATTTGGGCCACTTGGTTACACAACAACTCGGGAAGATTTACTAGAGTGACTATGGTTGTATTTTCTTATGTGAATGAGAGATTGTAAAAGAGTACTGTGAAAGCTTATTGTATTATTAAGTGCAAACAGATTCAATTCAATTCAGTTCAACTATGTATATTGTGCTCTGCATTTTTGCTGGTTTTTCGTCTGGTAGATTGGAAGGGAAGGCCTTTAACTCTTGCCAGGGAAATAAATAAAATCTGATGGAAGTAGAGGTTATGTCGTTGTACATACGCCCAGACTCAAGAAGTCCCTAATATTTAACCAGCAGCAGTAATACAAATGTTATAAGAAAAACTTCACGTTAGGAAGCGCTGTAGTCGCTGGATATCCCATTCTATCTAACAGGAACGCGAGTGAACTGGTGCCGGAAAATGCTAAAAACTTTGACAGAGGAAGATCAAAAAACATTTTAACATCAGAGGTGTCATTCAGCCGGTTCGCCCAAACCGGTTGTGAAACTACTGGCTTGTAGAACCGGTTGTCTAATTTAACATTTAACTGAAAGGTAACTTCTTGACAGAAAGGCAAAACAATAGTTTACTACGAATTCGCGAAATATTGCTATTATAAGTAACATTGCACAAAATAAGTGAACGACAGATCAACTCAATGCATCCTTGAATACAGCTGCGATTAGTGTAGCAGGACTCCCATCTAGCGGTGTAATTGTTGAATATGCATTTGGCAGTTTCTAACAATCAAGCAAATTTGTTGTTGTTGTTGTTATTATTATTATTATTAAAATGAAGTTCCAAAATGTATAGTTCTTTTTCAGCGATGGTGTTAGCAATACCGTTACCTCTAAGAAACATAAAACGGGTGATACGGCGATTAAAGTTTCAGAGAGTGAAAACTTGAATAAATATAACATATACGTGTTTGCGTGGGTACATTCTTGAGTGTTTCAAACATTTTTTCGGTATGGTCGGTTGTCCAAAGACAAGATAAGTTTTAAAATTGTTCACATATCTGTGAAAGCAAATTACATTGTAACTTTTCTTTATTAGCTAAGTATAACCATATTTTATGTTAAAATTCGAAGGGTACGGTAATTTTTGCAGAGAACCTGTTCTTAAAAATTAGAGTGAAACACTGTTTAACATACTACAGAGTGATCCGAAAGTTTCTCACTACCAATATTTTGAAATATAACCATCTAAAATAAAAAATATTAATTTTATTATTATATTGGCTTAAAGATACAACTTTTGATGATCTAACATGCTTTTTAGTATTTGGTGTGACGACAATTGTTGCTGTGTTACTCCAAAAAGTCGTTTTCGGAAACTCTCTATCAAAGTCATGTTGTTTGTTAATTAATAGATGTCCATTCTTACTTACCCTTTCAATGAGTTGTTCTCTGTTGTGTGGTCTAGGTTGTCTAACCTGCATTCTAGCCCACAAGATCTCAATGACAATTAAGTGTGAACAGTTTCCTGGCCAAACAGTCCAGGCATCACTCAAGTTCTTTCGAATGACATCCATGATTCTTTTAACGGTATGTGCTGTTGCACCATCATGCATCAGAATTCCAAATGAACGACATGGAAATTGTCAAGGGTCATCCATGACTTTGTGATATACAAGCAGAATTTTTAACAGTCGTATTGGCCATTCACAGTTTGGCTTAGAAGGACTATATGCAATCCTGTCTCACTGTAACGAGATATGCGTCCAGTAACCATAATTTTCAGAGATAACAATAGATAAACTCTGTTGAGGGGCTTTTAGTCCTGATGCATCTGTTTCGGTGGTTTGACTGAGAACTCAGTTGCACTGGACTCCCGTCTGTGAATAAGGTGAACACATTGTATGCGTCCCTCTGGAGTACCTTCCTCAAATCCAGTATCAAAGCTCTACCCGGTCTCCAACATGCAGTAAGAATAGACTTTATTGGTTCTTTGTTAGCAGCCCTTTCCCAAGCTGTAGATTTAACGTATCGCCTGACTATTGTCATTTGCACTTTCTTATTTCGGTTTTGAAAGTCACCAGAAAAATGCAATTGCTTCACTACACTTCTTATTCCTTTCGCCTGATTCATACACTCGAATCGATCTCAAATCGATCTCGATCCTTAGTTTTAGGACGCCTTTGAGGTCAGTAACGTCACCATCGTCTTTCCTTGCCCGTTTTCTGATTGTGTTTTTGTCACCTTTCAAAATTCTAAAGCGAGAACTTTTTGGTTCAAACTAACCCTGTGTCAAAACATTTTAAATTCCTAAAGTTCTTCTTGCGTGTACCGAATTCGAAACATTAAACACTGGAGATTAAGAAATCAATATATTTTAAAGTCTTTTAATGCTGAAAAATACTAATGGCGCAAATAGAGAAAGAAAAACGATCCAATTTCAAGCACTACTTCTTAACATGTACGCTGCTAACGCAATACAACAATACCGGGAACGAGAAGTGTTCCGGCAGCTGCCTTGGCAAATGTTTGCAACGTTAATAATAACAGACCATCATGAAAGCGTGCGTATTTCGGTAAATTATTTTGAGAAATTTGCGTACCAGCCTGTAGGTGATGAAAATTGAATATATCATGTGGTCCAGAAAATAAGCAATAATCGTCGGTATGGGAAGTTAAGGAGATGTTCCTCCAACAAAAGTGAAGAGATCGAGAAATACTGACAAGAAGATGATGATGTGCTCTTTCTTCTCAACGGTCATGCGACATTTACGCTTGAGGAACAAGGTCTTGCCTTGCCCAAGGTCGCGGGCTCAAACCCGGCCAGAATTGATGGATATTTCGGGTGTACACACACAAACACACACACACACACACAGATATACATACCCACATACATACAGGCCTACATGCATACATATATACAAACACATCGACTACGTCACACATTTTCTATGAGTAATTTTGTACACACACACACACACACACATATATATACATACAAACAAACAAACATTAATAGAGCCCGTACTCTTGAGCCCCCCTTCCCTTTACTCACCACCTGCCCAACGCCCTGTCTTCCCTATAGCCATCAACTTCCTTTGTCGGGTCTTTGCTAAAATATTCCCGATTTGTGTGACTATCTCGCAAGTACCAACACTCCCCGGCAGATGTTCAAACTTCTGTTGGAATTCAGAAATTGTGGTAGTAAATGCTCTTTTCTTAACATCGTTTTCCTGCATTCTGCCAGAATATACTTCCAATATCGCTTTCTCCGCACAGTGGACAAATTCTGTCTCCAAGAGCATTAATTATTTCATTTCCTTTCCAAGCTCCTAATCTGAGCCATGCGAGATCACTTCTTTCGTCCCTACCACAGACATTTAGATAATCCCCCATCCCCACACATGATCTATTTGAGCCTGCAGGTTAAGCGATATTTTTTCTGCGCATTGAATCTCAGTATTTTCCCCATTTATATTTCACACACGTTTGTTAACTATTTCACGTAATGTTCTCTCCCCTTAACCAAATGTATTTAGTTCAATTTTGTCTTACCCTTTCCCTATTTTTCATACCCAACCGTATCTCACCCCGATATTGATTTTTAGATTCTCTACCGAGGGCAGGTGTTTGACATTGTTTATATTTATGTCATTTGTATTTACATAAGTAAAGCGTCTTCAACAACCAAAACTTCATTTCCCTTACGAGGGTAGATGCATAAGTTTCTGGCCTCGCCGATAAAGATTATCGCCTTCTGATACCTTATCTGTTAAGTCAATAATAGCAGCTGTAACTTCCGTTCCGCTATGTTAAGTTGTTCGGATATAGTAGCATAAAGAAGGCTGTGTGTAGAAAGAAGACTGTGACATATTCAAAATGGAGTATCGAAGTGTTATTAAATTCTCTAACAAAAGAAGGACTTACTGCAATTGAAATTAATCAGTGATTATATGGGAGAGCATCCCTCTCATATTCTATGTACCGTAAAAGAATGGGCCAAACTTTTTCAAATGGGTCGAGAAAGCATTGAAGACGAAAAGCGTGCACGTCGGCCCTTGGAGGTGCTCACTTCTGGAAACATCGAAGGAGAAATTATGCAAGACCGGTGTCTCAATGTTACAGAAATAGCAGCAAGGTTGGGCCTTTCTAAAACAACAGTCATCCAAACTATAAGGTTAGTGCAAATTGAGTGCCTAGACTTCTTTCCTCAGTCCAGAAGCTGCAACGAGTCATCCGTTGTCAGGTATTTTGAGAGCTCTGCCTTGGCAACGAGAGAGAAGTTCTGCAAATCATTGTTACAGGATATGAAACTTTGGTCCTCTTCTATGATCCTTTGCCCAAAAGAGAATCAATGGATTGGCATAAACCTAGCGAAGCACCGCCTCTAAAGGCTAAGGTCACTCAGTCAACCAAGAAGATCATGGACACAATCTTTTGGGACTGTGAAGAAATATTCTTCGTTGACTTCAAGGAGAGGAATATCACAGTAAATGGGGAGTACTATGCTGGCCTTCTGCACAGACTACGTGCTTCCATCAAAGAGAAAAGGCGAGAAAAGCTGAGAGATAATGTGCGCCTTCTTCACGACAACGCGCCTGTGCACTCAGCTCTTGTTGCAAAGGAAGCTGTATAGAACTATGGCTTCAAGGAGATCGACATCCACCCTACAGCCCAGATCTAGCTCCAGTGACTATTTTCTCTTCTCAAAACTCAAGAAGGACCTTCGAGGAAGGAAATTTAAGTGTGATGAAGAAGTGATGGATGCTGTTTATGTCTATTTTGCATACAAGACTTCTGACTATTTGGGGGGTGGCATATTGAAATGTTAATTCAAAGATGTGAGAGGTGTATTGCAATAAAGGGTAACTTTATTGAAAAGTGAAATATAGTTTTTGCCTATCATAACTAGAAAATGATTAAGCCGTAAACTTATGAACCTACCCTCGTGGGTTCATATTAATGTTTTCCTATTACTCCAGAGCCCAGAGCAGTAGATTGTAAATTTGAACAGAGTCATTGCAATGGCCATTTTTACATGCCTATTTTGAGACAAAATTAGTGAGGTTAGGTGTATAAACATTATCTCTTGTTGTATTTGAAAGCCTTTATCTCAAAACTTGTTCTAGTGGCTTATACCTTAGTTATGCCCGGGCATCATAGAAACAAAAGAATGCCTGGAGAATTATAGTTTAAGATTGAAATCCACACTAAATTATTGGTCATTTAAGGAATGCCAAAAATAACAATAAGGTGGAACACATCAAGAACAGGTAAATGATCTAAACATGAAGGCTGTTTTTCCACTATGGAAAAACAAAAGGGGAAAAAAAGGACTTATTCTTGTACACACTCCGAAGATAGATTGGTGGGCCGAGGGATAGATATCTCGCTCAATCTAGCTTGAGTACCCTAAGGAACCAGCAGTTCAAATGAATGATAATGGTGTAATGTGTTTGCGTGCAAACAAATCTGCCAAGATCAGGGGAAGTGTGTGGTCACATTTCCACTGCTAAATTTATGAATGAAAAAGAAAACTAAAGATATGAAACAGCTTCTCGAAAACACACCCTTTCATTTACGAATGGTTTGCAGGTGCCGCAGCAGGCTATGGGCCAAGATGAGGCCATCGATAGTAACTCAATTCCCTTTTTGTTTTATGACCAATAGTTAGGAAGAATAATGTGTGCCTGCTGGCAAAACATTCGGAACAGCGTTATAGAATGTATACCATTGTCTCTAGTGCGCACTATGTGATCCCCACAAAGAAATAAGTTATGCTAGAACTGATGTCATCAGTATCTCAGCTTTGAATGTTGGGTTAGGTCTGATTAAATAGTAATCTCTGAGCCTTGATATTTATGATAGTGGGTATATAATTGCAACACTTAGTTGACTTGCCTCCTGTTTTCCCCTATGCCAAAACACTTCTGCTAACTGAGATATTTTATAGAACAAACTATTGGTTTCTGAAACATCAATAATCGCAATTTTGAGTGCTCTAAATGTTCTCGGTCTGACTCAGAAATGTCATAAACATAGCCAAATTACTATAATAGTTGTTAAGTATCATCCTTTAGGTGGTACTCTGTAAAGTTTCAAACCCGTAAATGTAGTCACTTGTTTGTAACGATCGTGTAAACAAACTAGTGTTAACATTTTCTACAAAGTGGATAAAACTGAAATACCAGCTGTGATAAAGTGCTTCATTTTAAAGGGTTTAACTCCAACAGAAATAGAAAAGAAGTTAAATTCCACATTAAAGGATTCCTACCCTTCGTTTTCGACGATTAATAAGAGAGTTACTGAATGTAATTAATTGTGGTTGTACATCCATTCAATATGATGACCGCTCAGGGCGTCCCAAAAACTGCTACCACTGAAGAGATTGGGACAAAATTTCACAATGCCGTACTCAATGATCGCCGATTGGCTGACATTGCAAGGACCTCCATAGGCCGTGTCCGTACATTTTACGCAAAGTATTGGATTTTAAAAAGCTTTCCGCTTGGTGGGTGCCGCGTTTGTTAACAATGAACCAAAAACCCGTTCTAATGAACATTTCACAAGAGTGGATTCATCACCACAGTCAGAAACTGAACTTTCTGTTCCAACTTTCCTTCAGTTTTCACAATATCTCCAATTATTTCAGAAAAAATTCCAAACCACAATACAGGACTCCACCCCTAGCAAAACACACTGATTGAAAACGCCAAGTGCCATATTTGGATTCATTTGTGAAAAATACTTAGATCAATGGAAAGTACCCAGTATTTGGAGTCTGTTTTTTAATGCTTAAATAAGCAAGCTGCTAGCTAAATAAAACTCAATGCACCAAATAATAAAACGCGTGCAAAGCAAAAATTACCGGACGACCAAACCCTGCAGCATGCTCTTTTCGCAACTTTTTGCTGGGAAGTGGTCTAAAAAGAACATTAGGAAGCCGATTGTGTACGTCACAATGAACCGGCTGTAGGGCGAGGGGCAGGGGAGAGGAATGGAATCGCCAGGTCGTTCTACCTACAAGAAATGACGATGGATAGCGTGGCGTGGATAATAACTTCAATCTGATTCGGTCTCTTGAGAGGAAATACTAATGAAGTTCTAAATATGTCCGTGCGCGACACTAATTATTATAGGGCGACATTCTGCAGTAAGATTAAGACGTGCAAACGTCTCACAATATATAGGCCTGCATAGTTCCAGACGGGTTGCCCACTTCAGCAGCCGAACCATTGTAAACGTTGTTCATGTCAAGGTGAAATATTCACCTTTCGCATCACCAACAGTTGCTCACAGTGTAGCCCAGTGCATCTCAAGGAACCCCCCTTGAGCATCATGGGACCCACAAGTTAAATTAATACACTCTAATTAAAAAAAGCAAACGTGCCATTGAAAAAACTAAACTAATCTAATTACGAACTTGCAGAAAGTTTATAAAAACATTTTGTGCTCACTAAACTAATGTGCAACTATTGGCCTGCCGTTTCCGCATAGTTTGTTTGTGTTGTAGAGTATAATGGGAAATAAATTGGCACCACGTTGTAATGACATGTATCGCGTATTAATTGCTAAGAATGCGAATTACTTCTCGATTTGTTAAGTTAGCCCAATGATGTGCAGTATTGTATCTCCTTTCCCACTCCACCTTCGGGAACCGCTGCGTCGTCTTCCTGGTTCCCGGTAGATTCTGTTGTTGTTTTGTGGGCTGGATATTTTCAGATTTGTTATATGGGGCAAAAGGGTTGAAGAATGAAACTAATTAAACATCACATCCGTTGTTCAATAATATGTAAGTACAATTCTTGGAATGAGATTGTTGAAATGTTACAATATGTAGAAGGAATCGGGAGACAGACCTGATTGTAGCTAAACTGATAGCTACGACCATGTTTCTAAGTCTGTTGAATAGCATAACAGTATTTAGTTTTAGTTTACTTTACGATTCTCCCGTATTTATTCCCTTCACTTTCAAGACGTGTTATATTTCCAATCAATTATACTTGGGTTCTAATTCAAACGAGTAATTATGTATACGAACTGGACTCGAACTCGCGTCTTCCAGCAATAGACTATAGATTTCTTACTTCTGATAAGGCGAACTGTTTACCACGAGATGTTTGTTTGGGTGTGTAAAATTCTTTGATGTTTGGTACATCTGTCGGTCTCTTGTTTCGTTCCAGACAGCATTGTTGACGTCATTAGACGCTTGCTATTTGTCAATTTTCTTAACTTTATGTTGCTTCTATCCCTGATTGGTCTATTCATAATTTTTAGGGTTGTGTATGTGTACTGAAAGAAATTGTTACGTTTAAATTTGTGTGCATGTACATAGACGTAAACAAACAAGTTTTAAGTACACATTGTAGGGACACTATGAATTACAAACATATATGAAAATAAGTCTATGAATCTAATATAATTAAAATGAATATTAATTATGGGGCCTATGTTTCAAGAGCTCGACAATACCCTCTCAGCACCGCGCGTTTCACTTACGTGTACTTTTCTTGTTAATGTCCCGATTTCCATTCTTATAAACTTAAGGCTGAAACTCCCTCAATGTGGAACGAAGATTGACTAAAGACTGTGCATCAATAATAGGATAATGTATATGTTTAGTTTTGTTTTGTTGCATAAATAATTATGTATACAATTTCAAATGAGGTATGAACTATAGTCACAAAGTTGAATTAATTGCTTTTCAATAGAAATAATTAGAAAAGTATTATTACTTATATGCATATATTTTTGTTCCAAATAGAGTTATTGCGTTTCCAGAAGACAAGAACAAAAGGAATCGGGTGTCACAATTCATATGTAAGATGTTCCCAGGACGCAAAGAGATAGGTAGATGTGCTATGTTAAATTTTATTAGGCAATGCCTATATCCTGATAAGTGGATTATATATCAGTACATAATGCTCCACATTAAGTTTTATTTATTCCTCTTTTTCATTTAACAACACAATTAAAATAACTATTTTAAGATCTACAATACTAATACTATAACTAAACTAAACTAAAACTTCAAAAAACTAAATCGGTATTGGAATCTACGGCTATTTTAACTGTAATGTATAATTAAACCTACAATTGCTACAGTACCCAGTAACAATACATTTTTACACTTCGCTTATATTACAAACCATGAACTTTTTAGATGTTTTAACTTTTACAATTAATTAATGTGCAATGTTTATAAATGTAATATTTACAATCTTCATTTCTGCTGACGCTCAGTATCAGGAATTCCAGGCAACAGGACCTGGACATCAATGAGGTTGCTGCCGGTCTCAAGCAGTTGCTATATGGACCACGGTGTGTTGACTGTGCAGTTTCCTTCTCTTCTCTTCTCTTTTTTCTTCATCTCCTTCTACTTTTGAACTTTTATCTGTACCTTCATCATAGATTTGAATTGGTAGTTGGTGCTTTTTACTTCTTCTTTCTTCCTCTTCTTTTTCCATAATTTTTTATATTTTTCTCCTCTGTTCTGGGTTTACTTCTTCTTCTCTCTTTCTACTCGAAGACTACCGTTATTCTCTTCTTTTGTTAATCCCGTTTTCTGATTAAATGGTGTTATCTTCCTCTTCTTGTTTTTTACTGATTGTTCTTGTACATATCTTTCTTGCCTTTCTCTGCTTCTCTGGAATCTTCTAGAGGAATGCATGATTTCTGACAGTTGCATTTTTGTTTCTTATTTGATTTTTATTGTTTATATACTCTTCTGTCATTTTACATGCTATTTTATTTGTTAAATCATTCAATATCCTAAAATCAACTTGATCTCTCCTGATGTTCCAAATGCATTTCCCTGCAAGCAGCTATCTTTCCTCACCTAAAATTGACTGATATTTAGAGCACTCAAATGAAACCTGTATTGATCACATTACAAACCTTACATGTAGTGTTTGCTTGTAATTTATATCTTTGCAAATATGAGCAATATGGACCGTGTCCTATTATATAAAAGATAGGTAGATATTAAACGCAAATAAATAAATAATGGATCAACTGGTATTGCATGTACACTTATTAATTTCCATGTTTTTATGCTAGAATGATCAGGCCAGACATTCATATTATTGTTTTTCTGTTACTGTCATCTTCACCGCTGTGGAAATAGTCTCGTCAAGAACTCTGAGCATTTGCTGTTGATAGTTGACAATTCACTTCATCGAAAGCGCTCGCAAATTGCATTATTCTGGTCACAAACAAGCCAATTGCATCGCGCAATAATAACAACATGTCCAGATGTTTCAGCGCTTACAATAACGTTCAAGTAATTAGTATGCAAGAAGCTCTGAGTTTGTGACTGAACTGTGGATGAGAACGCGGTTGAGAAAAGTGCTCAAGGATGTTGATTTATGCCTCGCGATATTGCTCTCATACAATAACAGCTCGCAAAGGCAACAACTGCGAAGAACAGGATCACAGATGTCATAAATGGATGGACAGGTTGCGCCTGGAGAATACGGGAATGAAAAGATCGAGGAAGCTGAGTAAATGAGTGTAGTCATCATCCTCTTCACGGCATAGACCTCGTAACTGTTCCGGCTCAAATATTCTATCGCTTTCTTGGTCTCTTTGCTCGGTGAGCTGTCAGTTTGTTTTTATACTCTGTAATGCATTCTGATATGGATGTTATCTTACTTGATAAATGCTTTCAATTCTTTTATAATCCACACCTGCTGCTCAATATTAAGGAGGTCAGGAGGGGAAAAATAATACATTAGGACTACAAAATGGTAATAGCTTTGCATGACCACACTATTTCAGTATGTCATACCTAATTTATTAACTCTGCAAGCTCTACACAAGAGAAAATTAATATCCTCAACGTCATAAAATTCCAGGAAATATTCTTGAATATCCTCTAATGTATGTATAATAATTGCACACTAAGACATTATACACACATATCATACAATGCGATCAGTTTTGTTTTCCCCCGGAGCGTTTTGCATATGGGCGAGCGAGTGCTCGTTAGCCCGGTCTCAGTGATTAGCGGGAGGGTGAAACAATAAAACAAACCAAATCATACAGCAGTACACAAAGCGGTTTAAGACGCTTATTATTTACTAATTTATCAACTGCCCACATTCATTCTCACATTTTTTGGCATCTTTTTAGAAAATCATTCATCATTCGCTGTAGTTCATTTTGAAAAATCCAGACAATTTCATGACGAACAAAATGTTTGAATTCTTCTATGGTGTGCGATTTCGTCTTGTACATGGCATTTTTTAATTTGCCCCGGAGATAACAGCAGACTGTTCAATTTAGAATTCTTTTGCACATGAAAGTTCCACTTATTGTGCAAGACGAGGAAGAGATGATTTTATAAACGATTACCAATGTCATGTAGTCTTTCTTTGGTGAGAACCCTACGCTGCTTTTTTGGTTTCTTAGGCTGAACACTTCCAGTTTCCCGAAATGTATTATACAGATTGTTGGACTGTTTTACGATCTACAGTGTCTACACCCGGGAATCTTGCTTGAAATAGTCTTCGAACAAACTTGACACACATGAATCATATATAAAGACTCGTTATTCCGTTGTAAATACACTTTATGTATACTGTGGAATTAAGAAACGAACAACACAACACCACCCGGGAACAGCTGCGCTACGACTGGGAAGTAAGCAGGCAAATGAGTGGGGCTCGCCCATAGAAAAAACCCTGCGCAGCGGCAGAAAGCATCACTGATCACAGGGATATATTTCATCGACAGCGCAAGCGAAAAAGGAAGCATTGTTGCTATCTTTGTCAATAAATAAGACTTTTTTTTAATAATTCGATTAGCCTATCCTAAAGTGTTTCCAGAAATCCTCTAAAAAGCCTCTTTTTCCTCCAACAATTTTTAGCGTTACATTTCTATTTAATATCAAATTAACTATAGCTTTGAAAGTTCCAGGGTTATTTGAATAATCTGATTGCAAGTGCCCCTGAAGGGAAAACGCTTGTTTGGATAAGGTACTAATTACATCAATAACATTTTTAAAATCTCCCTACTTACACAAATATTTCAACGAAAGATAAGTTGCGTGATGTTCACTTACTTCATGTCTACTCACTAACCTGGATAGATTTTATTTTTTAACTCATCATACCTTTCATAGTGTCATATATTTTAACTGAGCTTAGCAGCATGCAAGGCCAGCTAAGTAATTTATCCTCCGACAACTATTTATGTTAAATGCACCAAGTGCATTGAAACCATCTAGCATTATCTCATTACTTCTGCAGCAATGATATTTTTAATACATGACGTTCAAAACTTAACATTTCATTTCATTTACTTTCCTTTCTTCTTGAAAGGGAAATCTCCACAGACTATAATATCTTCACTAGAACTAGGTTGTTCATTTTCACTAATATAAAGAGTAATAAACACATCGCATTGAAATTACCAGTAAATCCAATATTTATAAATAAAGTGTAATAATAAGTCTATATTGAGAATTGTCACTTTGCGGCCTGCTTTCACGTGCTCACGAACCAACTTCATAAGCTGGCAATAGGTGAATGACCTTCACTCGTAACTATGGCAACCTCGACATCACATGCATAGCCCCGTCAAATTTCTTGTGGCCTCAGTCAGCTAATCTCACAAACTGTGCGGTACACAACACCTTTGGTGAAGAGCTCGGCGAGAGAAGCTAAAATATAAACCAGCAACATTAATTAAATGCTTAAACAATGCTTGAGATTAGAAAAACATGTTTAATGTTTAAGAAATACGGTAAGGGAAACGAAGAGGTAGGAGGTCCCGCCTTCCCTGTCTCCCCACAAAGCCGCCCCTGTCTTTTACTGCTCTCAGAAACTTAGTTTCAAATGCTTCCTTTTTCTATACAAAGAATGACACCCTTGCTGTTTTCTTTCCTCGTTTTCTTGTCCAGTGTACTTTTCTTCAGATCGTATTAACTATAACAATTTTCAATAATGTGTAGTTCATATAAAATAAGAACAAATGAAAAGTTAATGCAGACAACTTGGTGTGTGTATGTATGAAGAGAACGGGCAAGGGCATATTCTCCTTGTATGCAGGCTTAGCAGAGCCGCTTGTGGTGCCTTAGTAGTAAAAACGGGCTTAAACACAATTAAAAAAAATAGCAGGGCAAAATGCTTTGATTTAAAAGGAGTTGTTATAAAGCTGGTCGGCAAGGAGATGAGAAGGGTGTTATAGAGAGGCTACACGAAGGGCACGCAGAATCTGTGGACTTTCCACACGCATGCGTACTTAGCCTGTCCTCCCTATCGTAGCACCTGCAAGAGGAGCTTCCCTAAGCGATTTGTCGTGAGGTTAACGTTATTACTTCCCATTAGCTGTTCGCTCTTTCGCACCAATGGCGTATGAGGAATGTAAACCATAAGAAACTCTTTCACTATAAAGCAACTTAACTAACGCGTTCTTAAACAACATTAGGCTTTAAACAGAGCCAGCCAGCACTATCATAAATAAGAGTAAACCTAAATATTAGTGAGAGGAGGCTTAAGAGATTAAATGGACGGTATGGGCGCTTCTGTCTCTCACCGATTTTTTGAACATCTTAATACACTATCAAGGAGGAGGAGTGACGTCACAGTTATATAAATACCGCTGTATTCTAAGTATTTATATTTATTACTGACATTAATTCTCTTTTCGGAACAACAGTACGTAGCGAAACTATTAACAAATATCTTAAATGCATGAGAAACCAAAGCTATGAATTATTTATTTTAATAAACGTGTGATGATTATTATACGTCAAATAAACATTGAACGCTGGTTCATAAACTTACTTTTGACTACATTTTCAACAAAAGTGATAGTTTGGGGGGGAGGGTGCTAATAGTATCTTTTAGCAGATTAGTGCGACTATTTCGTTTATTTGAAGTTATCATAAAATCGATTATTGAAACAAAATAAATTTTTGAATTTTGACCCATCACAATCTGATATCGCAGTGAAATGATCGAAATGTTTTATCAAATCCGTTTTATTAAACGACGTGTATTTGTCTTGTGATCAGTGTAGCCAACTCTATACCTCCACTATATAATTCCTGAACACATATCACTGATTCGCTGGTGGTGTAGTATTAACCAAACTTGCCTCCTAACCCAAGATCGCGGCTTCAAACCCGGCCAGGATCGATGGATTTTTTGGGGGGGCGTAAAAATTCTAAGTACGGCTTCCTTCGCGTTGTACATTTACGGCACGAAAAAGATCCTCAAACCTGAAAGAAGAGGCCTCTGAGCAAAATGTGTCGGCCGTTTCACGCCCTGAATTGAATGGGACGCTAATGACTTGAGCTGTTAAAGAGCGTCCATAAATTAAAAAAAAAAAAAAAAAAAAAAGATTCGTTTTTCTGTATTTTCAGTAATTGTAAATTTAACTAACTTAGTGTAGTCACCCAAGCAATTGATAACGGTAGCGATTGTAATAGTCAACTTTCGTCAATTTCATTCTCACGGTTTCTGAATAGGTAAGTATGACATTTTGTACAGTTGTTAATAACCTGCCCGAATTTCAAATATATATTACTTTTATTCTTATTCTATTTAGTTCCAAACCCGTATTTGACTCTTCTATATTGGCATTACTGAAAATCGACATTCGTCTGTCTAGATGGCTTGAAAAAGTTAAATATTCATAATACAAATATACAGTTATTACAATTTTATAAGCCAAGTTTAGGGGAATTATATTTTATTTGTGAAATAGTCCTAATTGCGTTGGTGAAAGTATCGACAACCTCAGACCCTCTTATATTAACTTGTGATATATTCACATTCATGGGTTGTATGAAATGTTATTTTTATAAGTTGTGCCCCATCAACTAAAATGTACTCGAGCCGCCACTGCCCAACTTATACTTTCCCAGTTCTTGTTGACGTTATTGTAGTGATCTGGTGACACTGGAAAGAATGCAGAAGTAGTGACAAGCAGAAAGAAACCTTGGGCCGGCTCAGGAAGGCTACAAGAGACCTTTGCCCACGAAATTTCTGAGACCGGTGCATAAATAAACAATTATTATTGTATTCAACCGCAATATCTCACCTTTAAATTACAGGCAGACCAATGGTGTTATCTACGAGACAGGCATGCTGATGAATGGCACATAACCTTGACCTAGTTAACTGCGTCATAAAGGGCGGGGCATTAACGTGCTACGGAACAGCTCCAAGGAGCGAGACACATCTGAAGGTTACCACATCTATGTGTTTCAATGAGTACAAATACTGCTTAAGCCATTTACCATAGCTTAAACATGTCACATAAAACACAAGCTTTTTATTTATCGTATTTTATTACAAGCTGAGCTTAATTTCTGCAAATAAAAATAATTCAGCTTCAAATAATGTTTTCGGAATGAACGATTAAATAAATTAAAATATCCCTAAGTTATTTTTATGTTGCTAGGGGAAAACGTTTTTATGTAATATAATTATAAACAGCCTCTATGTTGTTCGTTATAACATTAGTTACATAAAATTGCATAGTAACAATTATGCCAATATTTTTTTTCATTGCTGAAATCCACCATCAAATAAATATTATGTTACGATAATATTATGGAAAAAAAAATCATGTATTATGCAAACAGTCACTCATTAATTTTATTGCAAAATGCATAATTACGTAATTGATTAAAATAAAAAGTTGATATTCACTAATAAATTAATTAGTAGAATTTTATAATACTAACCTACTCTTAAACATTTGCCAACATTAAAGTTTTAAAAATAGTCTTAATATTTTTACTGTTCTTTGAACTAAAATTTCTTGCGGAAAATTCATTTTGCTAACAACAACAGACAAACAAACAAAATAATCTCCATAATAGATACAATGCCGTCTTGAGTATAATATAAGAAGGCATTGATCAGAAAAGTAGTTAATTATAAAGTCTTCTTAAATATTATTTTGTTTTATTATTATTATGTTTTTATAATTCCGCTATATTAAAATGCACATGAGACTGACTAGTGTTATAATGTTATAAATTAATGCAATCGTAAAAATTACCAATTGTAATTACGCTTCGCTCATTTCTGAAACATTTTCTCATGTAATGAAGTATAACATAAACGAATACAGGAAAAAAATTACCGATATCACACCATCTCCTAAATCGCACTATCTTTAATTCACGGGAAACGGCTAATTGCAGAGTACTCTGGCGGCATTATTGTAAACTAAAAATATTTCCCGCCACAATCCGTGAGCTTCACAACAATCGGTTGAACAGTTGTGCGATTATCCATGAATGAAAGAGTTTATCTGGATGTAACTTTCCAACGGTTTTCGTAACATATCTGTCTCTTGGTAAGTGGATATGAAAACTTGTTTATTAGGTTGTATACTTCAAGGTTAGAGTTGATATTATTACAGTATGGTCAGGTTGCCTTAAATCGTCCCTTTCTGAAACGCACAAATCGCATTGTCACTTTCGGGAAATGTGCACAAATTTTTAACCCAGAAAATATTCGAACATGACAAAAAGACGTATACTCTTTGAAAATTTCAAGATAAGATCAATGATACCGATGATTTCAAAGGCAAGAAAATTGGTCTAAATGAATGTTGCAGAAAATATAATATTCCAAAGAAAACATTCACGAGACATCTGAGAGCCCAACGATAAATACAGTTACAACATTTAAACCATATATATATAATAAATTCAGCTGTCCCTGCCGAAGCTGAAGAACAGCTTGTCACACATATATTAATGCTGGAAGAATTATTATTTAGAGTAACTACCTATAACGTAAGAAACTAGTTTATCATTCCCAGCTACAGGTATATATGGCTCCTAGATGCAACGTTTTCTGGATATGATTTTGCTGCAAGTGACAACTTGAAAAAGAACTAATCGAAAAAAGAAACAATGTCCTTGATAAATGAACTTGACACACAGTCTCAAGAAGCACAACAGAAAAACGCCACCACTATCGTCAAACAGGAAAATGTTCAAGTCACAAGTTCAACAATTAACAGCATTAGTCCAGTCCCCAAACCATCAGCATCTTATCAGAGGGAGGAGGGCAAAGGAGCACAAAGGGCTTTTGTTATTACTTGTAGCCCTCACAAAACATATCTTGAAAAATAGAAGCAGAAGTGAATAGACAACCATACCACAAATGAGAAATATAATAAGATAGGGGGAAATAGGAAGGGTCAAGTGTTAAAACATAACTGTGTCGTTCTACTGAAAAGGTTATTATTGAAATACGGAAAGAAGACTGTTTTGCTTTATATGTAGTGAAAAGTACTTGAAAGATATAATGTGCTGTAAATGTAAAAAATGGGTTCATGAAGAGCGTGCAGTTATTGATGAAGGCGTAAAGATGTTGTTACCGTGACTTGTGTAAGAAATGAACAATGAACACTGTAACGCTTTCAGTTTATATGTCATTTAATATGTTGTTACTATTGTAAACTTCTAATAACTCCTCATTTAATGTAAACTAATACAATAAAGTTTTGCTTTATCATTTAATGTATGTAAAGTATTATAGTAGGCATTTTGCTTTCTCATTCGTTTAGAACATAAAATTCATAAATGTTTAGATTCATTTTGACATAAATTGTGCGTGTTAATGTGAGTTTAGGATTGTATTGAATTTTTCTTAAATAAGTAAATGTGTAATCTAAAACGCTTTAAAAGTTGTTAAAACACACAGACTTCGTACAAAATTAAGAAGGTTGCGATTTTCACAACCTCCAGTTCACTTAAGGGAACTAGTTCGCCCATATCGCACCATGTGCAAGCATTCTAATTATTAATTATTGTACTGTTGAATTGATCTAAGAAATTAATTTAAAATTGTATTTTTGTTAAAAAAACTAAATTTTTATTACAAAACTCAAATATATATTAAATTTATTGCTTTCTGAAAAATAAAATAAAAAAACTGAACCTGAACAGTTATAGGCAATCTTCCCCTAATATACTATTAAACGTTTTGCTGTTAAACTTGCTCTCATTACAAAATGTTTAAACAACACTAATTAGAGAAGTAAATTATCCAATTAACAATAAATAAAAGTAAAAACAAAATTCATAAGAATGTTTTAATAAGTGCAGGGAAAGACTCTTGGCACTTTTTTTACCCATGTAAAACTTCGAAGGAGCAAAATTATTTTATAACGAAACATCTGGCAACGCCGCTAGCGCTTGCATATGTTACCTAGCATCTTCTCCTAACCATGACCTTGTGATCATATTTCACCTACTGTCTGCATGGCAGAAAGGTGTTTGTATACCAAGGTCAGGTTTGTTTGCATTTACATCGTACTGGTTAATTCAGTGTTATAAAACACAATATTAGAACAAAGCTAGGCATTATATCAAAACATTTTCATTTAAGAGAATATTGCAAAAAAGGGGGAAATGTTCACTTACTTTGATTCATAATAACCAAGCTGTGTAAAAGTTTATTATCAAAACCGAGCACAGGAAATTTTGATATAAACCTTTCCTTTTTGATCAGAATTCAAAAATTCGAAACTCTTTAAATGTTGCAGGTTTTCATGCTGTTCTAACAGGACGGGGCATCTCCCCATTGTAGTCACATAAACAACGAACTTTCGCATCTTTAGATTGGCTTGTAGGTAATGAATTTGCTCTATTCGATGGTCGCCCAGGTCTAATGCTATGTGAGATACGCTAAACACCATCACTGACAGAGCTCAAGGAATACGTCACCAATATTGACAATTTCGTTAACAAGGGGGTGCTATAAAATGTGTGATTCGAATTGGGCAACCTTTTGGACGTGTGTTGTTTAACCAAACAGAGCACATAGAACATTTGTAGTATGTGGCGAAAGTTACTTTTCATATATTAGCAATTATTACATGTGTCATATTTAAAAAAATACTTTATTTTGAAATACAGTTTTTCATTTTTTTAAGCTTCGGGCATAGATGGTTGTCTTGAAAGGATAAATTGATGGGTGAAGTGCATCATCATGTATGGGGAGCGTATATTTAAACATTTTACTACGTTTCTCGTTACATTCCCAATTTTTGTTCTAAAAGGGATTTTTGAGCCCGAAAATATTATTTTCGAGAAAATATTTCCATTCTCGTTTTTTGTTGTTTCTAGACCGTAACTATGAATCATTTGTTTGTGTTTTGATACAATAATATCCAAAGTTTAATACTATCCGCTTCAAAATGGCATTCAGAAAATTATTTGATAATTTTTTTTTCATGACTACATTAAAACATATTATGTGGAATATATATTCATAGAAAATGCAAAAAGTTTTTGAAGTGTGTTCAATCCCAATTTTTCATTGGCAAGTGCTGGCCTAAATAAATCTTCCAACATAGTTTCATTTTCTATTTATGGCCTTCGCTTTTTTACATTCCACAACCAAAAAAAAAAATGTTTTTGGTAGAGAAAGGCCAGTGGTTCCTCGGTATATATAAACAGCAGCTTTATTATTATAGCACAATTTATTAATTTATATTCATTGATATCTTCTATTCTCAGGGTTTACAATAAACTCTAATTTGTTTAAAGACGAATTTTCAATTATATTTGTAGGATTTAACCTAACTTTTTGCTCAACACTTTCCATAATTATCATCAATATGAGATAACATTTCAAAAGGTATAAGCATGTCTGGGTAGTCTGAATATCGACGAGGTATTCCTGATAATACATATAATACATTTATTCACTTGTTGTAGACTTATTGCTGACCGATAATAAACTTTATCAAAACGTCATCTGACATGACCCTTTTTCAGTTATAATATAGAATATATAAATATTTTATTACTAGTATTTCTATATAAGGTTCTGGGCTGACTATGTATTAGTATTTCTAATACTTATTTAGGTAAAAAACGTATAAAATGTTTGAAGATAGTATACGAAATATAGATCGGTAATACTGATATCTGAAAACAAAACAAAAATTTCTTTATGTTAAATAATAACTCATTTCTATAATTATATTTTCAATTCATTCCAAATATGTTTTATTTTTATATGATAAAAATTATAGTGAAAATGAAAACCTGTAATGAAAAATAATATTCAATTATATACTTATTCCTGCGGGAAGAAAACAATAATACTGCCCATAAAAATTGATCTCAATTAGTATAAAATAAATAATGTAATATTCCAGACCGGTACATGATGATGATAATATGAAAGTAAACATGTGGTAAAGGTGGTTCATTATTTACAGGTATATTCATTTCTGCTCGCACATGCGCAGTCATTTCTTTCCGTCTCTCTATCCGTTTGGCTAATTAAATTTAAGTGGTTAAGCCAATTTGTGGATTTGCGACCCTCGCGGCATAGAATCCGGAGGAGGGTGAACCTTTTCCTGACAGATTTGCATCACATCTGTGTACATATGAAAACCTAAAGAGCACGCAAGTTTTAATTATCAAGCCACTATGTAGCAGATCATTACAACATAACCGGCATATTATTTGCAATAATCCATATACTTTTTTTTTTGCCAACTGCAGAGCCTTAAAAAGGAATGGAACTATTTGTCTTTTAATTTTCTATGTTAAATTTTAACAAAATTAAATTTTTATACTTCTGCATAATGTACAAACAATATTTAAATGCATGAAACTCTCTAATTGTTAATTTTATTATTTAAATCCCAATTTGTATTTGATATTTCTTTTAATTACGGTCAAATATGTGTCAAACGTACGATATATATGGCATGATGCATGGGAGTTCTTCAAAAGCGCAATCTTGTAGTATAGTAAGGGATGCGAATCGAGCTGGCCATGCAATTTTTATTACCATGGTAATCATTACAAATAACGTAATACAAGTGCACGTTTGCCTATACGCTTATAGGAACAGACTGACACCTGAGAGTCCTAGATAAGTGAAACCGAAGCGTATTTTCCCAGAGAACTTTTACAGTTTGAAGTAGGATTGCACCTTGTGACCATTTGTTTTGAAAATGACCACAGAGCGGGAATACAGCTGCTCTTTGCTACTACATATGCTGTGTAATTTCCTGACCCGATACTTTAGCAAAGAATCTGGGGCACATACAAGGTGTGACTTTAGCAAGATGGGGCAACGGCACACAGCCGGGTAACCATGGCGACATGTTTTTTGATAATCGCAAGATTTGGATATATTGCTTGACTATCACACTGAGAGATATTTGTAATGCACTTTCAAAATCCATACAAGAATTAACAAAATAGTGGGAGAGAACGTTGCTGAGATTACACAAAGAACTTTTGGCAAAGGTCATATCGAGTTTGTGGGTCTTGTAACAATGTACTGGTTTTAATGATAGCCACCTCAAGGACGTTTTCAAGAAATACATTTCTGAATAGAATCTATTTTCCATTTTTTAATTTCCTATTGATGTTTACACAAATTAAAGTGGACAATTCATTATGTTAAAAAATAATTATTTAGAATTGAGGAGGAGAGAAGTAACAAATAATTGCAAAATATTTGACATTATAATTAAATTTTAAAACATTTGAGGAAATTTGAGTGAAAATGGAAAATTTACTTAAATCTGAAACAGAAAAGTTGATGCTTTACTGTGTATAATGGAACGGTGAACGTTAAGTATAAACAAACAAGTTATTATAACTTTTTAGAGGTAGGGTGACGTTAAGTTTAGAAGAGACAGAAAGAGAAATAGAAGATCATGGTGTACAACTTGCCACTTCTCTGCTACCAAGGTAGTTTTATTACCTGTAACTTCACATCCTTCCGTTGATGGTGACATTATAATACGACTTTTAATACTGGGTATATCACTGTTTGGAACGGAGAGAGGAGCGAATAAGACAGAAACATTACGTCTCTCTCTTCTAAAAGTTTCGATACTTGTCCCAACCAATGGGAACGAAAGACCAGTAAACAAACCTTTCTGGCATGGACAAGAATGGAGTGGATAGGGAGGGGGAAAAAGGCATTAGGAGCAAAGGAAGAATGTACAGATTTAAATAAAAGATTAAAGTGATCGAAGAATTAATGCTTTGTTTAAAAATATTAACACAGTGGGACAGAAAGAAAAGGGACGTAAAGGAATAAAGGAGAAAACGGGTATGATAGTGAGTTAGGAAAAGTAAAATATGGGCCCAGAAGACGCCACAATACTCTGTGAAATCTTATATCAATTTGTTATTATTGTTATTATACACTTTTGTCATAATATTATGCACGGTGTCCCAGAGGCACCATATAATTTTCCAGAATAGGCCACCCAAATATTACCGCAAGGTTTGGATTGCGGCGACTGGTTTAACAGCCGTCAATGCCTGACCTCTGAGAACAAGCCCCAGTAGATACTTAGGACATATATTTTATTTGAAAACTGTTCCCTTTGTTTAAATAACTGTACTTTTGTACATACTTTACTCAATTGAAATGGCACTAAATTCACCTATTTAAAATCAATAACAGACAAAATACAGTATATTGTATATTAGTGGCGGCTCGTGGCCCCTGTAGAAGCGTGGGCAGGGACATAACTACATGGCAGCCAAATGGCGAGGGGAGAGGTCTCTTTCATCAAGACTTATACTTCTCCCTAACTGCAGCGTCATCAGAAGTTTGTGCAATAAATTTTCGGTTTATATGAAACTCTTCTAATTTATCTGTTAAAGTACATTTTAAGTCTTCTGCAATCAATTCAGAAACAGCAATGACTTTTATGAATCTTTCAACCGGTTTATCCCCACTGATGTATCGTAATATCACAACAAATTGTGACATGCATGTAACATCTGTCGTTTCGTCTGCCTGTACAGAAAAGAAATGTCCCCTTTCTATTTCTTCTCTAATCTCATTCCTATAGACAAGATACGTTTCTCACTTCATGCTTGTCAGCTAACAGGTTTTTTTTAAATCATGGGGGGGAACTTCTTAATTTTATGCTGCTGAGTAAGTTCCTATAGTTTTCGGGTGATGAAATCCAAATCATTTCACCCCGAACTTAACAGTTAATAGACGCGAAAATGGAGTCTTCAATAAAACGCCCACTTTATTCATTGCCAGATACGCTTTTTTGTAACTTAACAGTTAACACTATGAAAGTCAACTTTCCACTGACAAACAGTGAGAAAGTCGCCCAATATCAAACAAAGTGCGAAAATGACCTCTAGTCAATAACGCCGGTGTCAGTAACCCCTCAATATCTCGTTCCTAAGAAAAGAGAGAATACCGAGCGCCGGCCGCGGGCAGTCTTTCTGATGGCCCCAGAGATCGCAGAAATAAGCAGGAGAAAGGCTAATCCATCTTGGAGGAGGACAAATATAAGCCATTGTAATACTTTTCTGGCTCATGAAGGTATAAGTTTAAAGCGTAAATTTTTCCGACTAGCCCACGAGCTGCCCTCCTAACGGAGGATCCGCTACTACAGTAAAAAAATGAGCTTATGGTGTAGGATACAATTAAGTTATACATCGCTGTTTTCATGCATATTTGTTTTAAAAGTTGTCCGAGGGAAGAGAAAAATGGTAAATAAGTATAGCATTTTCTTTGGGGGAGTGGCCTTTATTGACTAACCACCTTTGCTGTATATTAATACACAAGCAGAGGAGAAAATAACGTACATTAATAACTTTGCATCGATTAATTATCAGTCTTGTAGTTTATTTGATAATGGAAATATAAGAAATAAAAGAAAGAAACTTACATAACTTGAGGACCGATTGATAGTGCTTTCCACTTTTTTTAAAAAAAAAGAAAAAAAAGACAATTTAAACAGACATTCCCAACTCCAAGGAGTATTTTATAGGCAGAGTAATATGTCTACTATTTATGAATTGAACTAGTTAAGTGTACATGTCTAATATGTGCTATGTTTTTAGAAGTAATGCACATTCCCAGGTAAGTAAGTTTACACATTTTAGCAATGCTTAGAGAGATAGCTTAAGTTTAACAAATGACTGACTGCTCACAAAGGCAGCCATTTGCGCAAGAGGCACAGGGTGGTGTATATAGAACTTAACACATGTTTTTATTTATTTATTTCAAACTAGCCACAACTTGTTATATTTCAAATATAGAAAATATTTGGGAGATTATTAACCTCACGTTGAAAATGTTCTCTCTCCTGCATAAGGAGTTCGTTGTGCAAAGTCTTGGCATATTGTCCATCACATGGTTCACAGATGAAGCGTGGTTCCTTTTTAGGACCAGGTTTCAGACTACCGCCGTATTTTCATGCAATTTGTTGAGCAACTGGACGATGTAGAGCTGGGTGGATATTTTCAACAAGATTGAGCCACTTATCAAACATCAAACGAATCCATGACGCTAGTTGAAAGTTTCTTGACGACCGGATAATCTCCAAGAACCTGTGATCACCCAGATCTCCTGATTTGACTACACCGGACTTCTTCCTATGGGGTTACTTAAAAGACAGAGTTTACATCACACGTCCCCAGACATTGAACGATTTGAAGCACAACATTACACAGGAAATTAATGGCATTGGCAATACAGTCCCCCAACGAGCCGCCAGTAACATGTAACGACGTGTTGTGCAGGAGGTAGGACATTTTCAAATATTTTCTAAAAAGGGTTAATAATCTACCATGCTCTACATTTGAGGTATAATAAGTTATGGCCAGCATAATTCTTTTTTAAATAAACAAAAAATAATACATGTGCTAGTTTTATATAAATCATTCTGAAGATTAATCAAAGAAAACCTCTACTGTACTAAACTCGGCTCTCAAACTATTTGATGCATATTAGAAGTTAAATGGAAATTTGTAAAATTTAAGTCAATTAGAGTAATATATGTGCAGAAATTAGCGTGTAAGTGAGTTTTCTTGCACAAATTGACTTTTTCTTGTTTCGAATAAAGGAATAGATAATACAAATTTATATTTTATATCATTAATAAACTAACATAATTCAGCTGAACTTACTCTCTGGGTAAATATAATATAATTGACTATTTTTTACTTAAGAAATATATAAAAACTATCTGAATTTTTTATTATTATTATTATTATTATTATTATTATTATTATTATTATTATTATTATTTTAACGTTGAACGATGTAGAACACACAAAGAATAGAAAATGGCCGTATTTTAACTTGCGCCAGCTCTAAAATGTATTTAAAATAAAACAGTCGTTGTAATTATTGGAATTATTTAAATTCTCGGCTGTTTACTGAGCGGCAAAAAAATAAATGAAAAGAAACGTTTCAATCATTCAGAGCCGTCCATATTTCCCAAGCATTCTCTGAAGCATTATGTATCGCTTTGTTCAGTTCTTTTGTTTTGAAAGTGCTATATTTCTTATCAGATGGCTTTATTAAGTACATATCTTTCGTCTCTATTGCCTTGATTAAAACAAGAAGAAAGAAAGAAAATAAAAGTTTAAGAAGAATCTTGTTTGATTCTTTTTTTGTTATTTTCCCATCGAGTTCACATAGTAAACGCTCATAACCGATTCAATAGCCGTTCAGGTGAAGGCATTGTCTGTCTCTTTCTAGCAATGTAACTTGGGATATAAATCTCTATCCCAAGGCCGCCCGCCATGTTGCTGCAGAGAATGCGCAATGGCGTGCTGGACAGACGGGTTTAGAAGAAACACGGATTCATTGCACATCACTAAGTAGCCCTGCCCGAAAAATGTGCCGGCATAGCCACTACATGTCAATTGGTGGCAGGTATTTCAAAATGTACGTATACCTAGTTTTATGACCGTTTCAACTTCTGTATTGAGTTTAGCAAGTAAATAAATAAATAAATAACTTCCGATCTTATCTTTGACTATTTATGTTAGTTAAACTTCATTTGTATTTTTTTTTCTATTTCTTTCTGCTCTTTCGTCACATAAACAAGTTCTTCCTTTCCTCTTTCTTTCTCGTTGTTTTCTTTATATATATTTTTAATCATGTTACTTCTATTTATTCTCCTTGCTTTCTATTCTTTCTCCTCAACTTTCTTTCTTCTGCACTTTATGTTTTGTTTTTTGTTTTCTCTCTCTCTCTCTCTCTCTCTCTCTCTCTCTCCTATTCTTCAACTACTTTCTTTATATTCTTGTGCTATCTGTTAAGTTCTTTATTCTGTTCATCCAGTTATACTTTATTTCCCTTACCTTCCTTTCTATTTTCTTACACTTCTGTTGTTTAATCAATATTCCTTTTTATCTTTATAATTTCATTATATATATAAAACTTTTCTCGCACTATTTAACTTCATTCTTTTTCAAAATGTTCATTTTATCATATGCGTTTATCCTTTTTATATTTCTTCTACACTTCATGTTTTGTTTTCCTTTATCTTTCTATTCTTCAACTATTTTCTTTATATTCTTTTGCTATCTGTTAAATTCTTTATTCTGTTCATCCAGTTATTCTTTAATATCCTTACCTTCCTTTGTCTACTATTTTTTTTTTTTTTACACTTCTGTTGTTTAAGCAATATTTCTTTTATCCTTATATTTTCATTTTATGTACATAATTTTTTTCACTCTATTTAACTGTATATTCTTTCGTTCTTTTTCCAAATTTTCATATTTTTTTATGCATCTAACCTATCTTTCATGCAATCCTTACATTAAAACATGCTTGTTATGATGCTATAAATCTGCACAATTAGCCTAATACTGACACTGCTACCAGAAAAGGTTACCTAGCAACTAGTATTCCATGAAGTCATCACCGCCTTCACAACACAATTTTAAACAACATAGGTACCTGTAAGAAAACGCCAAAAGCGTTGCCTTAACAAGCATACCAACATTTAAACACGAGAAAATTTTATTAAACAAATATTTTGATACTATAAAAACAGTGTAAGTTATTAATCATCATAAATTAATTACCATTTTCTTAGAAACATAGAAAATACAATTAATTAATCAATCACATTGCCATTTCTTCATTTCAAAATGTTAATCATAAACATTAGTAATCCCTTTTATACTAACAGAAAACTTCCTTAACCGCACTACATTGATTTTACATCCACGATAGTTACTTCGTTTGATAAATATTACATGTACTATTGGTTACATTAGAAAATATTATTTGAGCCAGTGATGATATCTAATAATCTAAATGTTAATTTACTTGGCATATTAATAATAAATAATCATTATATATTTAGCAATTCTGGAAAATATACGAACAGGATTTTTTTCATTAGTTGAACTAACATGTTTCTCTTTTCTCCATATACAGAACTTGTCATATTTTTTTCGTATACACTTTCGATTTTTGTGGAATTAACTAACCGTCAACTACCTCGTCTCCTTTATAATTTCTTCTGTAACGATATGCATATTTTCAATATCAAACATTGTGGAATTAGCTGCCGTTTCCATTTGAATCCTCCAAAACAAAAACAAAATAACATCGTCATAGAAACGAGTACTAAGAAACCATGCAATATAATACGTCATATCTACTGCGTCCTAACAGCAAATTTTTAATATATTTCAAGGATGTTTCAATGCTAAAATTGCACAAAACATTGAATACAACATATATACAGTGTTCCTTCTGAACACTCTCGAACATTTACACTAGTTACACAAATAACTGTTTTGTAACTCTTCGGACTTCAAAATGCTAAAAATAACAGTTTATTTTGAATTTTCAGCCTATATGTTGTCAACCCTGAAACCATGTTAGGTTGAAAGAAAAACAAAACAGTAGACTGAAATGCCTAAATGAATACTATAAGCTTCTTTCTGGCGAAAATGTTTTACTATTAATCAAAAGAATACAAAACCCTAATTTGTAATTTTACTAAGTCAACATACGTTTAATAAGCACTGATTACAACCTATGAGATATTAGTAGCATTATTCTGAGATTTAGTTAACGTTTTTCCCATGTTCCTGTTAGCGAACTGTGACTTGAAAATGACTGGAATAATTTTAATTATAGATATTAACTTATTTATAGCTCTTAATGTATATAAGACAATGTATCATAACTTGCTAAATGTGTTTTTATTTTATAAACATTCTACTTACAACTTTTAGCACGTTTAAATATTACACCTATATGGGGGAAACATTTTCTTTCCTTATAAATACAGACAACATCGTTTGTCAATTGTTCGAACAGTTGAAAGTTATTTACTTATTGCTCAATAATCACTTTGAATTTAATAACACGTTTGAAGAGTAAGCATAAACACTAATTCGTTGGGCAGAGACGACAATGGCCTATCATTTCCCATGATGCATTGAGGCTTTGTCAGCTGGTATATTATTGTGCAGTTGACTGAATCTTTGTTGCAGTTTGTGTTTGTTAATTATTAATGTACAATTTCTTCTATAAACATTCATTACAGAATACAGAGATAACACACTTGAAAGTGTGCAGAACTTGAAAATATGAGCATCATTTACCTATTTTTAGGTTATGAAGAAAGTATTGTTTCTGTACGCCTTGAGCTAAGAGTGAACAAAGGTTTTATTGCTTAGAGAAATGTATTTTGACATCATATCCGTTATATCCTTTTGTAGAAATTCCCTCCGCTTTGAACACATTTCCCAATAATATTGTAATTATTCGATCTACTTTTAGCAAAGACTATCCAAATAAATTATTTAATTTATTTCCATTATTACTTTACATAATTCGGTATTTCTATATTAAGGAATTTAATGACTGTTATCTCGAACAGAGAACATAACTAAACTGCAGAAGTGAACTTAACCATTGTTAATAAAGACAGCTTTTTGTAGTTATATAAATATTTAGCAGAACTGACATAGGCCAACCCAGGAAAAATAAAAAGCGATTAATATCCTGTTAATTTTTTTATATATTACGAGTTAGGTTGCTAAATTGTTAATCCACAACTTATTTATTTTCATTATTATTATTTTCTACTAGAGCAGCAATTCTCAAACTATAGTCCGCGGATTCTAGGGGCCCAACAGTCCGATCCAGGCAATTCACGACGCTTTAGAGTGCTGTTAACAGCATTTATTCTTGTATAGGGTGTTCCATAATAAACGTAAAGATTTTAAAATAAAAAAACACAATATATTTGAAAAGTGCTAATGTTATTAAATCCATATGAAGCACAAACACTGCCAATAAACATGAAACAAAACATTCAGGCAAATGTCCTTCACGGCTTCGTTAACACCCTTCACTTTGTTGGCAAATTTTTCAACATCTTTAGAGCAGAATTCCAGCTGAACTTCACTGGCACGTCTAATGTTTGTCTTGAGTTGAGGGATGGTTCGTAGATTGTCTACATAAACATTAGATTCATGGTGTCAAATCACATGATCTCGGGGGCCAGTTTTGATCTCCGTTGCGAGGAGGTAAATGTTCGACGTTGCAAATTGTCCATCGGCTTCAGCTCTTGTGTTAGTTCGATCGTAAAATGATACAGTTGTTAAAATTCGCTGCAAACTACTTCTTGGAGTGGTTAATTGTTAAGAACGGCGGCGAATCGATTTCACTGGGCTCTTACCAACGCTGCGTCTGCCGAAGGCAACATTCTCTCTACCTATCGACAAGAACGTTCAGGTGATTTATGTTCTCTGTCGATCCTTTATCTTCAAAGTTCCTTACCAGTCTTTGTCCTATTGACACGTTAGGTGCATTTAGTCTATCAAAATTGCACGACGTAATCGAGCAGTCTCTGCATAACATTCGCCGTACTTAAAATGCACTTTCAGAATCTGGGAACTTGATCCTTCATGTATCGCTCCATTTTAGCTGATAACAATTCACACAATTGACAATCATCAATCGCAATACAAACAGACGACAGTATGTTAAATTTCAGTCCGGCAACCTAACAAACCGACAGAGGCGCTCAATTTAAAAATTGCTTTCATTATGGAACACTCTATATTATGAGAATTATGAGAAAACCAAAAAGGATACAATTTCATGACGTGTATTTATTGAGATAAAGTAAATTGGAATCAGACCGAATGCGATTAGTTGTTCCAGAGGGAGTTTTTAAATACGTAAGTCGAAAATGTTGCACCGTGTCTCAATAAATTGAGAGAAACAACCTCCCGTTTATGTCAACAAGCTCTTATTTTACGAAGGCACTGAAGGAAAATCCCTAGGAATATTTACAACATAATTAAAGAAAGCTTTAAACAACAAAAGCTCATATAATTAATATTGAAAGAATTTGTCTAATGAACTGGCAAAATTATATGAAATATTTTAGGAAGCAAATTACAAATACCAAAATAATAAAAGTCTTAAATTAAAAACAATTCTTACCAAACTATCGTGACAATTTGCTCTAGCAGGGCATATTTCATTAAAAAAATAATAAAAAAAAAATAAAATACACCTTAAGCCAAACCGATAGTTAAATGAAACTTTACAATTAAAACGTTTACTAATACATAATACCTGGGTCACTGGGTAGATAGAATGAAGAAGCTCTCAACAATAATTTCTGATAATGAGGCCTACAAATCTCCCAAATTCTGAGACTTCCTCGCTGCGGTTTTGCTAAGGAGAAAAGCAGGTACTGGTGATTTGACTGTGTTGCACAACCGGCAATATTTATATAATGCGTTGCAACCAATGGGCAAACAAGAAGAAACCACGTTAAGGAGAGGGAGGGGTAAGACGGAATAACACAACTTTATATGGCAATCACGGAAAACAGGATAAGAGCAAGAATGACACAATGTGGACCAGGCAGAACACTCAACAGTTTGCATCTTTCGGCAGCTAAGACATGAGGCAGGCCAGCCCCACATTTTCCCGATTATCAAAGATCATGAAAGTATTGATGTCTTTCGTAACACTTACTTGTCTGAAAAAAACATTCTCTGTACTCGTTTATATAAAACATAAGCACAGAAAGTGTTTCGAAAACATGGAAATAATGCTCATTTTGTTAGATGTTACATCAATTCTTGTAACTGAAATTCAGTATCATTCCTCTCATTAGAAATTAAAATTAACAAGTAATTTTGTGCCATAAAATTTTGCTAGCTATTTTTAATATTAATGTTTTATGCATTGTATATTATTTTCGAGTTTAATATTATTGTTATAAGTATTACTATTATGTAAGGATACACTAAAGTAAAAAGATACGTTTATTTGATTATATTTTAAATTTTATGAAATCTGCAACGAACTGCCTTATGTATATACAGAGTGAGGCATTTATAGTGCCGCGGCCATTTTTTTTCCTAAACAAAAGGGGAAAATCAAAAAAATGCTTCATACAAAATCTACTCTTAGGAAGGCATAAAATAGCCACCTTAACTCGTCCTTGAAATGCCTTTCTCAATGTCATTTCAAGGTCAAAGAAAGTTTTCAAATGCAATGTTGTATTTTCTTTTCCGAGAATGGAAAGTGCATCAATTTTCAGTATAAAAGTTCTAGTACATCTATCAGCTAGGGGTGTGATATTGTACAAAGAAGACAGCAAATGTTTTTCACTCACTTTCACTGTACTGACATCAATTTACGTATGTTGGAAAAGTTACCGTTTTGAATTTGTAGTAGAGCCGTTGGAAAAATTCAATACGCTTGTGAAAATCATCCCCAGTAAGGGCTTGATGTAGGCTGGTGGTATTTGTGACGCTTAATTTCTCTCCTTTGAGATATTCCCGAATCATGTTCCAGTTGACGGGAATTTTGGTGAGGATTAGCGGCAACTGCAGCTAATACAGCGACCTCCGAATTTTCCCCACTAGCACTTCTCATTCGATGTGTTTTCTTACTCTCGTTTCGGACCGTAAGTTTGCATGTCGTTGAAAATTTCTAATGATGGTAGCTTCCTTTCAGGATATCGATCTCCGTATAAGTTGCAAGCTGCTCTAGCGTTCTTATATGCTTTGCCATAAATGTAAATCATATCAATCCTCTCGTTGATTGTGTATCGAACATCCATAATCGAAAAATGAAGTGGAACTGGCTGAGGATAACGTTCTATGAGGTTTGAATTGGCAATGATGAGTGAGCATTCATTTGTGTAACGGGGTTCTGTGTGTAAACAAATCAGTTTCCTTCATAGCAATAACAAAATAAAAGAGAGAGAGAGAGAAGTGAACGTGAATGAAAAACATTTGCTGTCTTATTTGTCAAATATCTCATCATCTATCGCCCCTAGCTGAAAGTTGCACAAGAACTTTTACACATAAAATTGAAAAGAAAATACAATATTTTATTTTAAAACTGCAATTTGACCTGGAAATCATTAAGAATGTCATTTCAAGGACGTGTTAAGGTCGCTATCTCATGTCCCCCTAAGAGCACTTAAAATTTGAAGCATTTTTTTTTGATTTTCCGCTTTGTTTCGAAGGAAAATGGCAGCAAAATGCCTCACCCTGTATGTATAATAAAAATATAGGATTTAAACTATTATTTGGAATTTGGGATCAGCGACAGCGAGAGATGTTTAAATTGGGTTGACGATCAAAGACAGTTTGGGAATACCGTTCTGAGTTATGTTCAAAAGATTCTTTTAGGATTCAAACATGATCATAATGTCTAGTGAAATTTGATAAATCATGTAAACATATATAATAATACAAAGAAAAAGTAAAACATATATAACGTTTTCAATAATAATAATAATAATAATAATAATAATAATAATAATAATAATAATAATAATAATAATGCTCATAAGTTAGTCAAGAGATTTTAAAGTGGCTTAGCGGAGACTTACAAGTTTACCTGCCAGCGGGCATAAACCAAAGTCCAATTTTCTTTTAAAAGCACGTTGCTATGGCAGAGAACGTGTCACCGTGACGTTGCGGGTTAAAGCCACGTGTAGTTGCGACAGTGAGTGATGTGCCAACGTGCTTCAAGAGAGGCAATACCTCCCGGAACCTGTGTACTATCCGTTTAACATGAGTACATACCAATAAAGCAATAATGCGAAGTGTAGGAATCATAGGCAGCTAGATGATATCGTAATAGCTGTTCAAAGATCGTGCACACAGCAGCATTACATAATAATATATATCGTAGCACAGAAAGACTGCTACATTACAAATGTACCCGTGGCTGTACTACACTAAATATCACTCCAATTCTATAAAACATGACCGAAACGCTAGTAAATCCCTTTGTCCCGAAACTAAGAACCTGCAGAACAAAAAATCGTGTGCACTTGAAATTAAAGATGCAAACTACACATAATATTAAAATAGTAGCTTTTTAATTTTTTGTTTTTTTATTTTTGTTTTGTGTTCTAAATTTCAGAACTATATACTTAGTAACTGAAATGCTAATATAATTATACAATATGCTTTTTCGTCAGTAGATTATGTATTTAGATTATCACCTTCGTTCTCTATAGAGTAAAAAATAATTGTCGTCCTGTATTTTGGAATAAAATCTCATAACTTTATTACTTAATATTTCTTTTTGTTGGACTAGTTACTTGTAGCTGCTTTGCAGACTATGTACATCTGCAAACTGTTCGGGGTGATGCTAGTCATTATAGGCAGTAGTCTGTCACACGGCGTGAGTTGTACTGCGAGCAGTGATGCTCTCCCCTGCGGTGCGAGCCCCCATTCATTTGCCGCGCCGTGGAGGGGGTAGCAAACCTGATTGCTTACTTATTGACCTTGCTGACTGTCTTAGCGCAGCTGATCCCGGGTGAGTGTTGTATTTTGCATTTCTTGGTTCTATCGTATGCATAAATTGTGCCTCGTGTATGTACAACGGTACAGCGTGTCTTTGTGTACGATTCAGATGTGTTAGCTCAATCAGCTCGTGATGTTTGAAGACTGTTTCAACGAAGATTCCCGGGTATAGACACTGCAGATTGTAAAACGGTCCATAATGTTTCAAATACATTTCAAGAAATTGAAAATGTTCAGCCTAAGAAACCAAACAAACAGCAGCATTAGAAAGATTACATGACAGGCATAGAAAATTCCCCTATCTCTTGTCATTTTGCGTAACAAGTAGGGCATTCATATGTATCTGTGCAATAGGCTACTAAAGTATTGCATTTAAAGCCGGTTTTTAATAGTGTTTAACGCCCGTTTTCTTACTATTGAGACACCATAGGCGGTGGACAAAGATGAACATGAGAAGAAATGATAACTTGGGAAAGAATTTTTTTAAGGAAGGAAACAGGTCTAAGTACCTCCCCGGCATTTGCCATTAATGAGGACTGAGGAAAACCTGGAAAAAAAAAAACTCAGTCAGGGAGGACGGTCCTGGCTGGATTCGAACCCTAGACCTCCCGCTCAGAGTCCGCGCCTTAATGACCTCGGTCACCCGTGGCGGCATTCAAGTCTTATAAAATAATTGTGACATATGCTCTTCAGCCAGGTGACCCCGTAGGCGCACATTTTGTAAGTGGACTCTGGAAATATAGAGTTCGAATCCCGTCAGGACCGTCCTGCCTGACTGAGGTTTTTCCAGGTTTTCCTCAGTCCTCATAAATGGCAAATGCCGGGGAGGTACCCTAAACTTAGGCCTGGAAAGTTTCCTTCCTTAAAAAAAATTATTTCCCAATATATCTTTTCATTTCATGTATCATCTGTGTTTATCGCCTGTGGTGCCCAGCAGTATAAACGGGCGTTAAACACTATTAAAAAAAAATAACTCATCCATGTCGCACGAATCCTCAAACCGTACGTGCTTCTAGGAAATACATGCAATTGCACAAATTAATATTTAATTGTTGAGACACAAACAATATATATACTGTAATAAATAAATAAATGGAAAACATATAGTAGACAAAGATAAATACCTAAATAAAATAAACAGAAAACAAAACAACACGGAAGTAAATAACTTGCCCTTCCTCACATATATGTACAAATAATTTAAAAAATTGACTTGTGTTCCCCTACCCCCTTCCCTGTCATCTACCTCTCCCGATCTGAACTGTCTCACATTGTTTAAAAACTTACCTATTCCCTCCTCCTTCCTATTTGCCAGCAAAGTACAGCACTGCCACTGCCCTCTCCTCCGTTAACAAATGGAGTCGATAGATATCTCTTTCTCCATTCTTCCGTCCTCTTGCAGTACCCATAATATGTTCCCGCGATACTTTCTCCGTGGTGCAGATTCACAAGCACCACGTGAAAAGTGAGTCCTGGCATCATCATGTTGAATTATATTTCTTGAAATGTATTGGATTAAAATTTAAAACTCAGTTATCTGCATTGTATTAATGACGTTTCTTTTCATACCCCATGATGTTGCCTCATATTTTCATGGATGCCTGTCCTTATATTATAACTATGCCTCCTACAATCCAAGAATTATAGCTTTGATTTATAATTTTCGACTGAGGCATTTCTGGACAGAAGTTACCTATCTCAATATATACATTTGCTCTTCTCTATTGTCCCTGAAAGTTTGTATCATCATCATCATCCTCATCATCATCATCATCATCATCATCACGGAATCACCCGGTATATTAGGACTATTTCATGAATAAAATTAGAATAAAAATAATATGCCTATTCTAAAATTTCGCTCTCAAAATCATTTAATATATTATTTAATGAAATCTTTAAAGTGAAATTTATGATTACCTACCTATCCAGAAATAGGTATTCGATTTATTCATTAGGCTAACTGAGAAAAACAAAATAGAAATTTAACAATGCTAATTGCATGTATTTCTTTTATTATATGACAAGAATAATGTGACATATTTCACAATTACTGGTTTTAAACTATGTAGTAGAATGTACATTAATTAAATTTACAATAATTAAAACACTATTATCGTAATTGGATGAAGTAGCTATTTTTCTTTATACGCAATAGTAGATGAAGAGTGAATGCATAATTTCGTAATGTCACTTAAGTGAAATAGAGAAAACCATTTCATGGAAACATTTGTTTTTGCATTTCCTATGCAATACAAATTATACGGAGGAATGATTACGTAGCTGCAAATGAAAATTATATAAAAATATTAAAATTTATCAGAAAGAAGATAAGACAATGAAAATAGTAAAATGATGCACCTAAAGATTATTAATAGCGAAAATGTCCATTAGCACACTTTTTTGCTATTTTAATGATTTGGTATTAATACAAAAAATAACTTTTTTGTGTGTTTGTGGACTGGGCTAACACGTTGCACAACTGTAGAGGAAAAGTGTTGTTCCTTTATAGATTTCAATCGCAACGTGGTTCGACTGAGAAACCTGGAAGCGATTTTAATGAAAGATCCATGATGTAGTATGAACAATACAAGCACTGCGGTAGGTAAGATAAGAGAATGCCTTGGTGTTCCTTGTACAGATGGGCTTGAATACTTTAATAACAAAATGTTAGAATTCGATCAGGCACGTGGAGGGGAAGAGACAACTTGGAATATTAATCAAGTTAAACATTGGTGAAACTGCAAGTATTGTCTATGTTCAAACTTATGAAGCGGAAAAGTGTGATCAAAACACTTCCTCCCTGCATTCCTCTTTTCCTTTCCTTCCTCTCCTTATTTCCTCCTTCCTCCCTTTCTTTCATTTCTCCCTCCTTTCTATTTACTTTTCTTTACTCTTTCACTGTTTTTTTTTTTCCTTGAACGTAAATTCCTCTTGTATTTTTATTTACATGACGTTTTATTTATTTTAGTCATTCTTTTAGCATTTTTCTTTCCCCGTTTTTATTTGTATTTATTATTATTACAGTTATTATTTATTTGTATGATTATGTGTCATAAACTTCGACTTTGACTCGAACCGTTTCTTCCTACTTCACTATTTTTTTTCAATTACAATTTCTTTCTGCAGTTATTTCAACACTTTCGTAATATACTGTTACACCCTTTGATATTTAACTACCATTTTATATTTCAATAAATTTTCTTTTTCTTTCCAAGTATTTACAATAAACCTTTTACCTAACTATATACACTCTTTTTCTGACAAAATTTGCATAAAACATACATTTCATATAAGTATTGTTTTTTGTCAACCGCATCTGTTGCAAACTATTTAATAACTACATTTTAAATTCTGAAGCATTGAATATTATAATGTCATTTAATAATACTGTCATTTAATAATACCTCACTCGGTATGTAATTTTAAAAAAAGTTTTTGTTCCTCCAATTGCTTTCTTTAATTTTCTACAACTTGATCGCTAGCCATACTTGCCTCGCAGATCCAAGTTCGCGGATTCAAACCCGTCCAGGATCGATGGATTTTTTTCTGGCGTAAAAATCCTAAGTATGGCTTCCTGCGAAAGGGAAGTATAGCTGTGGGTCCCATGTCGTAGATTTACGACACGTAAAAAATTCTCAAGCCTGAAAGAAGAGCCCTCTAAGCAAAATTTATCGGCCGTTTCACGCCCTGAATATAGCGCTAATGACCTGAGAGGTTGAAGAACGTCCTTAAATAAAATAAATAAATAAATAAATAAATTGTTCGCTTGGTAAGGAGGTGAAAAAGCGATGTTCTGCTCAATTCAACCCATACAGCACAGTTAACTCTAATACTGAATTTGTTTTTACGTATATGCTAAATGAAAAAATTAATTTTCTATTTAAAATTCGTCCCATTCCTAAAACATCTCTATATATGTATCTTTTTTTTTTTCCTCCGCTGACACCCTTTGGAATAATAGCTGTGCGATTCAATGTATTTTGAAATGATTGATAGTAATATTTAAAAGGGGATTTATTATATTCATATTATTGTATCAAGGTTAAACAAATACGTTAATAAAAGTGATAATGTGGCCCCTATTCCCTCTTCACCCTTAGAGTGGTCCCGATCAAAGCAATGTCACGTGACGTGATGTCACTACCATGATTGTGTGCAGCATTACACACAAGTAAAGTAATTAATTCCATGTTGGAATCTAAGGGTTGAGTAATAAACAACATCTACTATACACAAAACAATACTTGTGACTTTAATTTAATTATTACTGAGTTAATGAAGTTGAATTTTGAAGTTACGAATTGATACGCTACAACACCCATGATGCAGCTCCGCTGTTTCAGCGGTTGTTTAAACAAAGCGACCTTCAATTCCCGTGGGGCCGTCCACCCTGACCTTCAGCTTTTTCGTGGTTTCCTCTGGTCGTTCAGTAGAATGCTGAGATTGGTTATTTGCTTTCCACAAAATTTCCGCTCTGCATTTCCTTTCACCTCATGCCACAGCATCAGTTACAGGGTCAGAAGTGTCGTACTAGGCGGGTTGCTTTCTGGGAAAGTTCCCGTACTTGTGTCTGGTGGGGCCTCCTCGGGACACATCGCATGCTACCTTGGCGTCTGAAACTTATCATTTATGTTAGGGACCCCATCTACACTCGTGCATCGCTTCCTTGGAACCTGGCCGCCCGGTGTATCTTCTCGGAGGTGCTCCCTCGGGGGTATATGTACAATGGGCCCGTATAGTGACCTCAGTGCTTAAATCCTCCCCTGTAGACCATTTCATCCTGCATTATCCTTAAAACAGAAAGTGTCATTTGTTACCTGCACATTCTTTTCCTCTCGATCTTACAATTAGTGATAGCATTCCTAGAAAGATAGTTTTGTAGTGACCGCATAAGCATCCCTGCATTCCTGCGCGACTTCAAGGTGCAGTTGTTTTTACTCCTGCAACCCAACTTGAGCACCATTTTCACCGTCACCCTATACTCGTTCAGAGATCTTCCTCAACAGTTGCTCAGAACGGACCTCAATAATCCAAAAGCGTAATATCTGCATTTCAGCTTGTTGATGGCATCCTGAAATGTTGGTCTCTATCTAGCAGGTGAACAGGTCAAACCACTTTAATTTGTGTAACCCACTGCATTGCCGTCACAACTTGCTGTATCTTCTGCGTTGTTTCCGTTTGGGAATCTCCAAGCTATTGGCAACATTTATTCTGTGACGAGTGCATTACAGTACATCTAAAAGTGAATGCGATACCCTGCCTTGCCACAAAATGTCAATGCATACGCTATCTGCAGTCATTTGTTTATGGAAAAAAAGGTGGAATACTTTTTGAGCGTACTTTGTATGAATTTAAATCATGCTGTTTTAGAACCACTAAGTTATTACATACAGTAAGATTTTTCATGCAAATCACCATTATTACTTTGAGGTTATCAACTTTCAGAGGCCAGGCTAGCAACAATCAGTTTTCTAACCAAATAATTACTGCAATTATAGCGCGGAGCTGATAGGAACAGACTTTCCCAAGCGTAACGACTCTCTCTCTCTCTCTCTCTTTGATGCCGAGAGGGTTGTTCTGGCAAATCATTATTAACGGTAGCTAGGCTGGTTCGTTGGTAGCTTGAAATGAGCTCAAACTTTCGCTCTACTTGGCTCGTCTTTCCGGCCTAGGGAAGCGTTACTTTGGAAAAAGGTTTTTATCCTAAATCCAAACTAAAACAAAGTTCTCCTGCTCGCGCGACATTCCTAGAGTCTTAACTTATCGTTAGCCGAGTTGATTGCTGCCGCAAGGGGGGGGGGGGAGGGGATAGGGAAGGATGGAAGTGGATGAGAAACAGTCCGTGAAGAGATGGGGAAAGGAAAACGGAGGTGAAAGTAACGCACAGGGTGTGCGTCACAACTTAGAGCCCTAGTAAAGAAATATTTTTGATAGAAGACACCTTCACACGTTATTTCACCATAGAACCTTGCAATTCGTGAATAAAAGCAAAATCTGAAATAAACTAATAGGTTACATAATGAAAAATTTAAAGTTTTTAGTAATTTTTTCCCTTTTCCTAAAGTATTCATAATTACATTAAAAATACATGCAATAATAAATAGTAGTATTAGTAAATTACATTACATTGTGGGAGTAGGAATGTGGCGCCCATTGTTTTGACATTGCAAACAATTTACAAGTAGCCCAACCTGCCTGTCAACGATTTCTTTTGAAAGGTAAGAACATATAAGGAAGCTTATTGTCACCTTGGGGCACTAAACCGCCGCGGGTGGCCGAGGTCGTTAAGGCGCGGACTCGTGAGTGGGAGGTCTTGGGTTCGAATCCCGCCACGACCGTTCTCCCTGATTGAGGCTTTTTCTAGGCTTTCCTCAGTCCTCATAAAATGCCAAATGTCCGGGTGGTATCCTAAACTTAGGCATGGAACATTTCCTCCCTTAAAAATAAATCCATTCCCAGTATATCATATCATCTGATGCATCATCAACGTGCCTTAGTAATAAAAATGGGCGTTAAACAATAGTCATTCATTTGGGGAACTAAAATGCCCTAAAACTTTAAATAAAGATGTTGGCCTGCCAAAGGTTAGAGGAAGAAAATATCGATTACAAATCACCTGTCCCTCCAGGTTGGAGGTTGTGCAGTTGGCTTGGTAGCCCACTCATGTAAAAACGATGCAACTCAAAACGCCATTGGAAATAGTCGGATAGATATATCAAATGACAACACTATGGGGTAATCTATTGGAAAAAATAACAATTGATATGTGGAACGTCAGAGGTATTAATAAAAATATGTCACAAATCATGAAAGAAGTGAAAAATAATTGTATCAAAAATAAATAAAAATACGGTAAAGAATCAAAGGAAATTAAGAACTAGATTTTCTTATACTCAGGGGTGAACAAGACGAAAAGCAGCATCAGAAGTAGGGATAATATTACATAAGAGATTAAACACAAAGATATTACGACACTCTTACATTAATGACAGAATAATAACAATAAAATTCCGAATTGGCAGATCACAATGTAATATTATTGGAGTATACGCTTCCTTAAATGCGCATTAACAGAAAATACATTTCTATAAAGCTCTAGAAGTAACATCGATCAAACTGGGAAAAATGACTATAGGATAATTTTAAGAGAGCTTTAATGCAAAATTGGGAAACTCAACAAAAACGAATGTTCTGGGACCCCACGGAGAGAATGATAAGTGACAAAGTTTATAGTTCTGCATCTTTAATGACCTAAGAATTACTAACACTTTCTACCCACCTAAATATATTCATAAGTTTACTTGTTCTGAGCGAGGAAGATCAATAATCGTTTACATTATAGCAAATAGGAAAATTAGGACATACTTCAAGATACAAGAGCATTTAGAGGAGACGAAGCTTATATGGACCATTTTTAATTGTTTTATAGGTTAAAATACTAAATAAATATTCGAATAAGATAAAATAAATACATAATTGAGAAAATGTCATTTAAGATACAGTTGTTACTGCAATTTTGAATAGGAATTTTAGTCAGTCCTGGTGGTGCAGTGGTTACCATACTTGCCTCCTAAAGATTGCGGGTTCGAACCCGGCCAGGACCGATGGATTTTTTCGGGGCGTAAAAATCCTAAGTATGGCTTCCTTCGGAAGGGAAGTAAAACCGTGGTTCCCATGTACATTTACGGCACGAAAAAGAACCTCAGGCCTGAAAGAGAGGCCTCTGAGCAAAATTTGTCCGCCGTTTCACGCCCTGAGTTGAATGGGATGCTGATGACCTGAGCTGTTAAAGAGCGTCCATAAATAAATCAATCAATCAAAATGAATAGGAATTTTACATTTTACCAGAATGGATAAACTAATAAGAGGTAGAACAAGTGAAATAAATCAAGATTGGACAACCTTATCTTTAATTATAATGCAGATAGCTAATAAGCTATTAGAAGAACAAATGAAACGAAGACATAAAGAGTTGAAATTATGGAAGAATATATTGAAAGAAGCATTACTAAGAAGAAAGAGTTCTATATTTAATGGATTAATGGAAAAAAGAGAAAAAGCCATATATCAAAGAAAAATAGTCCTAAATTATCAAGTCAAAGCAATAAGGATACTTGAGAACAATTTGTTAAGAAGTTAATGTGCACAAAGACTTCAATATATTTGGTATATTGATAGAAGATGTGAACGATAAAGCGAAGATTGATGTAATACCTAAAGAATAATAGGAAAAGCATTATAAAAGTCTACTAATAAAAGAGGAAAAGTACCGCCTGGGTGCCTCAGTAGTAAAAGCGGGTGTTAAACACCATAAAAAGGGGGGGGATTCCAGATGGACACAGATATAACAGGAGAATACAATTAATATGATAGATTTAGAAAAAAAATTGAAATAAGCAAAAAATAAAAAATAGAAAAGCTCAAACTCAATAAAACCACTAACAAATGCTTATTTCTAATAGCCAAAACTCACAAACCACATATAAACAAAATACAAAAATATTTTAACATGAGTTTTATTAGTCTAAACAAAACATTTTTAACTATTTTGTCATTATACCTTGCTGGGGCATCTAGAACTATAGGAGCAGTAAACTTCATTACAACAATAATTTATATAACACCAGCTTTCATAAATGTTGGTGTAAACAATATTCACATATACTGCATTAATAAAATATGCCAGTTTAAAATGGAAAAAAAAAATATTTATACAGCAACTAAATAATATCTGGAACAATGGTAAAATACCACAAAAATGGAAGATGGTAAATATAATTAATATACATAAAAAGGAAATAGACTGGACTGCTCTAATTATAGAGGTATGTCGCTTACAAAATCTCTAAAGGATAATAAAATACAAACTACAACCAATAGCGGTAGAATTCCTATATGAACAATGTGGGTATAAGAAAGGTAGATCATTTATAGATGCAATCTTTATTATAAAACAATTAATGGAAAAGGAAGGGAATTTAACCATATTTTTAGATTATGAAAAGCGTACGACTGAGTAAAAAATTATGGGAAATATTAAACTACTATAACCTCCAAAACATGATTAATGCAATTAAATCGGTATATGATAATACCCAGATAATTTTAAAAGTTAATCCTTTTAAAGTTAATCAAGACAGGGGTGTAATTTGTCCCCATTATCTCTTTCACATATACATACACAAAAATTATATATGAAAAGTTATTCAGGAATCGCAAACATTAAATCCCAGAAGTACTAGATTGAGTTCACATAAGTAAATAAATCCCCTACTACTTGATGATGATCAAATTTTGCTGGCAGAATCTGAGAATGATCTGCAAGAGAATGTAACAAAGTTAAAGAAAGTTTTAGAAACCTTCAGTATGAAACTCTCTATTAATAAAACTGAAGTGATAACTACACAAGAGCTAAAATCGTAATAAAGGATCAGATGATAAAACGAGAGAATAATTTTAAATATGTGGGATGCGATCTATCAATCTATAATTTGAACCAAGATCTAGACAGCAATGTAATAAAATATAACTCAGTAAATGAATGTATCAGTAGATACCTGGGAAATTCAATTAGGAAGGAGGTCAAACACAGACAATATAATATTGTATCCAAACCAATGCTGCTCTATAGCAGTGCAACCTGGATAATTAGGAAAGCGCAAGTCACTGTCACACCGCACCATCGACACTGTAACAGAACCAGCTATGAAATGGGATGTTTTGTGGAAAGGAATTTCCATCCCAACATTCGCGTAAGCGACTAAGGTCAGGCTAGCTGGCCCCATCGGATTTGAACCGGGATTCTCTCGAATGCAAGTGTTACCATGAGAATTATTCCTCACGATAGTATTAGTAGAAGATTGCAGTAATTGTGAAAATTAATAATCTTAAATGATAACTCACATATTATGTACTATGAAAAAGTAAGCTTAGAAAGGAGGTAACTTTACAACAAAATGATATGAAAAAGCTTAGAACACTTTTTTTATTGTAAAAACAGGATCTAATGATACTTTTTGTAAAACTTTTATAAATGAAGTAAGGTGAAAGTAAAATTCATTCCATTTTAATATTAATATTCTATTATTTATTTATTTAAGTTATACGTCTCATATTATCAGAGAGAGCTGGCGAAGTACTTAGGCAGCAATACATTTTTCACACGAACTGACATGAAGGCTTCAACAACATTCTACTATATCTAATTCAAATAACACATTATTCGTTGCTTTGCTAAATTATAGTTACCTAGCTTCATCTTTCACGTTTACCAATCATTTCTTACTATCCTCATTTAATCTTTTATTTCTATTATACAAACCTAAAAAAAATATTCCACTTAACTATTTCGCTACTCATCAACATTTTATTTCTTCTCTCCACTGTACCGCCACGGGTGGCTGACGTCGTTAAGGCACGGACTCGTGAGCGGGAGTTCTGGTTCGAATACCGCCAAGACCGTCCTCCCTGACTGAGCTTTTTTCCAGGTTTTCCTCAGTCCTCACAAATAGCAACTGCCGGGGAGGTACCGTAAACTTAGGCCTGGAACGATTCCTTCCTTAAAAATAAATTCTTTCCCAATGTATCATTTCATCTCATGTATCACCAGTGTGCCTCTGTAGCAAAAACGGGCGTTAAACACTGTTCATTCATTCCCTCCACTGTGTGCATTGAGTCCTATGATTCTCTCATCGTCTCTTGAGCTCGTAAGCCTCTGTGGCTCTTCTTCGGCATCTACCTCCCCTTCCATCCTATACTTCGTTCCCACCAAGTTGTTTTTTTTTAAAGGGGTTAACGCCCATTTTCACTGCTGGGGCATTACAGGCGGTGGACACTGATGATACATGAGATGAAATTATAAATTTGGAAAGGAATGCTTTTAAGGTAGGAGGCTTTCAAGGGTACCTCTTCGGCATTTGAATTTATGACGACTAAGCAAAACCTGGGGAAAAAAAAAAAAAATTCAGTGGCATGACGATTCTGGTGGGAATCGAACCTCAGACCTACCGCTTACTGGTCCTTATCTTAACGACCTTGGTCACCCGTGTTGGTACTATGTTGTGTATTTAAGTCTCACGGTATCAAAGCTGCGTTTTCTTCCAGATTTCATCCTTTGGTATTTTCCTCTCTATAGTTGCTCTTACGTTGACATATTGCTAGTTCTCTCCAGTGCTTTTTCGTGGGAAACCAGCATTGTGCTCCATGTATAAGCATAGATAAGGTACAGATACTGAAAACAAGTCTCTTGTTATTTAGTTTCTACCTTCTATGGAGAAAACTGAAAGAGAGGTTCCAGAATTTTTGCCTTGATGAGGAAATTCTCATGTCCTGTCCTTTGTTTGAATGAATAGTATTCTGCGCAGTGCGTCACGAATTCAACGATTTCTATTTGCTTTTCTCATAGTTGGTATGATTTTCTTCTTTTGATTCGTTGGTAACTTTACCTTTTATTAAATGCACAAAATGATTAACCTCTCTTGCTGCATCTTCTTTGATTTTGCTAACACCATACAAATTGTATTTTTGGCAGTCTCGGACCATTTTTATCCGCAATGACATTTCATTCGACGAAAAACTTATTCTAGGAGACTGTTAAATCTTTGTGACAGAGGATTCCTTGTCAAACCCCATCGCGGAATGTCTAGGATTCAATACCGCTCTTCCTGAGGTTTTTCCAAAGTTATTCTCCGTCCTCAAATGCCGGGGAGGTATCCTAAACTTAGGCCTAGAGCGTTTTCTTCCTTAAATTTTTTTTTTCACAACTTATCATTTCCTCTCATTAATCACTTTATCAGTGTCCACCACCTGTGATTCCTCAGTAGTAAATGTGGGTGTTAAACACTATTTAAAATTATAGACGAATTGCATTTTGAATCATAAAATACCCTTCTAGGTCAAGTTTACTTAATAAGTAATTACTAGAAATATCATGTGAAGATGTCGGGCCTGGTGGTGTAGTGGTAATCATACTTGCCTCCTGAACCCCCTGCCAGATCGGTGGATTTTTTGCGAGCATAAAAATCATAAGTATGGCACAGCCGTGGGTCCTGAGTCGTAGTAAAAGAACCTCAAGCCAGAAAGAAGAGGCTTCTGAGCAAAATTTGTCGGCCGTTTCACGCCCTGAGTTGAATGGGACGCTGATGACCTGTGCTGTTAAAGAGCGTCCGTAAATAAATCAATAAAAAAAAAGAAATTTATGGCTCTGATGCTCAAGTCTACTTTGCAATTCAACCACATAACTAATTTAATAGCTGATATTTTGTATTTGAGAAAATCAAGACCAAATACTCTTTTTTATATCCCAACAAAATTTCAAATATCGTACCTGCAATGCAGTTTATTTCTAACTTAGAATGATTTTAGTTATAAAAAATCTACCATAAAATAAAACGAAGGAAAGCATTCCTTTAGATCGTTACATTCAATTTTAAACCCCCTTTTCATTTATATGTTGACACCGGTGGTAGTTATATTTAAAATGTGTTTAATTAGCTTCAAGTAACTTTATTAATATGAACGATGTGGGGAATCAGGAGAAAGAGGTAAAGTGGAGATGGGGAGGTCAAGCTGCTGAACTGCAACAGGGTGTATGGTCTTACGCTACACAGTGTGGAATGTCCGAACTGGGAAAAAGAGGCGCAGCTGTCCTAAATGTAGATGGGCAGATGACTTGCAGACAGCAGCAGGAACAAACTGGACAAGGATCGCCAGCAACAGAGTGCAGTGGAAAACCCTAGTAGAGAATTGCATTGCAATGTAGCGATGTGCTTCAAACCCAAAGTGGAAAGTGTAGACTAGGAGGCAAACATGCAGACAAGGACAAAACACAAATATAAAAAGGCTAGTATTATATATATATATATATATATATATATATGAAAAATAAAAATAAAGAAACACTATTAACAATGTAACAAATTAACACTAATAATAAAAGTAGATAAAGATAAAACACAGAGAAAGGAGTCACACTTGAAATTGCTATATTTCGAACTACTGAGTTCTTCTTGCCATTGAAGAACTCGCAGTAGTTCGAAATATAGCAATTTCAAGTGTGACTTTCTCTGTGTTTTATCTTTATCTACTTTTATTATTAGTGTTAATTTATATATATATATATATATATATATATATATATATTATAACTTTATCAGGTTTCATGGGATCTAACCTGCAATGTAATCCGGTTAATAAGGTAAACATGCTAAGGAAACGAAATCTAAAAAGGGCAAATCACAAACTCCCCATGCGAGTAAAAACTGAACCACCTCTACGTAGGGAAAAATTTAAGAACGCACAAACCACGTAAATCCCGTGTATTACAGTGTTGATTATGTTGAACGAACACTGGCAGACCCAGAAATTTCTTGTTACAGCAAATAACACAATAGCAAAGAAACGTAACAAAGCAGCTGATCTAATAATTGACAGAAAAATAACTGTTTTTGATATCTTCCCCTTAAAATTGCCTTTATTTGGAGAATAAGCAATGCCTAATGTCTAACTATGCAAGCATAGAGAAGATCACGTCAGGGAAGCGACAAGTCAGGTTCTAGAAACCATCTTTAGAAAACGCTGAGCTGGCGACATCGTTACATGTTGTTATGAAGGGAGAAGATCATTAATGTTTAGCTGGCTCGAGTTCTAACTGAGATACTTCTTACATCTGCACAAGTTTTGGTGAAGTTGCTCGCCGTCCCTCAAGGCAAAGTGGCCTCATCATGCGGCACACGAAGACAGTATCGGAGGATGGTACGAGAATTATTCGATCACATTTTAATGAGCACGGTCTTCCCCCACTCCCAACTTTGCGGTGCAAGTTAGTAGATGTGTTCTTCCTCCCTTTCTCTACCTCTCCTTTATCTTAAATTCTTGTGTTTCTCTCCCGTAACTCAGTCTATATATAATTCCATTCCTTTTCTTCCTCTATCTAGCCTTTTAAGTTTTCCAGAGCCGTCTTCTAACCCCCTTCCACTCCTTGCCTTGTTCCGGTGAGCTTGATGGGATCCCACGGGAATTTCTCCCTTCCCAGTGGTACCGAGAAGTAAGCGAAATGGATTGGAAAAGTCCTTTCCTTCATCCCACATTCCCTTATTCCAGCGCATGCTCCGTTGCATCCCAGATACCACTGTGCTGCAGCAATTCGGTATCATTGTTGAATTTTAAACACGATTGAAACAAAAGCCTTTACATATGACAATTTTAGAGAATTAATTTAAGTGACTTAGCCCCCCGTTCCGACTAGAAAAGGCGGGACTCGAACCAATAAAAACAGGAAATCATCGCCCCCCCCAAAAAAAATTCAGATATAGGGAAAACATTAATTTGAAAGAAGAGAATATACAGGGTGTTCCTAAATTCAATACTACTAGAAATAATAGAAAAGAGAAAAAAATTGTTTAATAACCGTAGATCTGAAATTTAGTGAGAAGCAATTTGTAAATAACAAGAAGGGTGTTTTTATAGATATGACTGAGAATAAAAGTATTGTATTTCATTTTTTTTTGCGATATAGCAAGCATAAAAACTAAAGTTATCGTTTTCCATGTATTACACTCTATTAAAACCAAAATACTTTGAAATAATGTGGCTGTTGAGCGGGTCAGTGCATTCAATCACCTGAGCTGCAATTTATCCTGTAATCAAAACAACTATATTGATATAAAGGTAGCTAAATGCCAAAAATTTTTGGACACAATAAAAACTATTGGAAAAAGCTAGAGAAGAGATAATAATAAAAGTTTACAAGTTATGCCACCCCTAACATTGTTCTATTGGTCAGAAGTGTGGGTAATGACAGAGCAGTATAAACCAGAATTGAGGCTGCAGAAACGAAGACCACTAGTACGGTATTCACTGAGAAAAAGAAGAAATCGGAGATTAAACAAACATCTCATGGAATATGCAAGAAAAAGGAAGCAGCACATATTAAGAATGCCCCAGATCGGATACCCTTCTAAATATGCCAATATAGACCAGGAGGATGAAGAAATATCAGTAGACGTAAACCTGGAATGATTAATTTTCAAATTTGGAGACGGAACAGATGAGGAACCCTTATCCTGCTGTACAAGAAAAAAAAGGGGGGGGAAGAAGAAGAACTGTATTCTTTAATAAAAACGTTCAAAAATGCGGTATCTTTAGTCAATAAGGACATTGTAATGCGGCGATACGTTCAGAGACTCAAGATATTTTGTTAACTAGCAGTTACTTGCACCCTAGCTTTACTTCTGACTGAAATAGTCTCATGTGATGGTTTATCAAGTGCTCACAAGTAGGGCAAGGTAGGGAAAACGAGCAGGCCAAGCAATGAATCCCGCAATTCTCATTGAACATACGGTCAAATGCTGTCAAACTGCAATAAAGAAGCGAGGAGATGGAAAGTCGTGTCAATACCACATGTGGTCACAAGTGTCAAGGCGAACGTCCCCTAGAAACTAGGCAGTTGTAATACATGAACTGCAGGTAAACATTGGAACGTTAAGACATGTAAAATGTAATCCATTTTTTTTTTTCAATCGTATCTTCAATTTCTATTTTTTTTTTTTCCTTGCTAATGTCGAATACTTACTGAACATTAGTTCCGAACCGATAGTTGTTTTACAGGAAACATTCGTTTTGGTCTCTTCTATTATCTCTATAAGTGTCGTGTCCTCTGCTAGAGGCTTCGCAGGCGGAAGCCGAGCGAGAGACAAGAGACGTTTGTTGGCCGAGCGGTAAACCCAATAGGATAGGTTGGTCACTTGGATAGGATAAGTCCATAAGTTTCCGACTTAACCACTTTCTACGTATGATAAAGCTAAAAACTACATTTAACTTTTTAATGTATTTACCCATTATTGCAATACACTTCTCACATCTTTGGATTAACATTTCAATCTCTCCCTCAAGAAATAGTCAGAAGTCTTGTCTGCAAAATGGGCATAAACAGTATCCATCACTTCTTCGTCACACTTAAATTTCCTTCCTCGAAGGTCCTTCTTGTGTTCTGCGAAGAGGGAATAGTCTGGGAGCTAGATCTGGGCTGTAGGGTGGATGGTCGATCTCCTTGAAGCCACATTTCTTCACGGCGCTTTGCCATGAAGAAGGTGCACACCACCACTCAGTTTCCCTTGCCTTTTCTATTTGATGGAAGCACATAGTCTGTGCAGTAGGCCAGCATAGTACTGCTCTTTTACTGTGGTGTTCCTCTCCTTGAAGTCAACGAAGAGTATTCCTTCACACTCGCAAAAGATTGTGGCCTGATCTTCTTGGTTGATTGAGTGACCTTGGCCTTTAGAGGCAGTGCTTCGCCAGCTTTATGCCACTCCATTGACTCTCTTTTTGATAAGGGATCATAGTAGAGGACCATAGTTTCATCTCCTATAACAATGATTTGTAGAACTTCTCTGTCGTTGCCACGGCAGATCTCCAAAAATGCCTAACAACAGATGACTCGTTGCTGCTTTTGTACTGAGGAAAGAAGTCTAAGCACCCTTCTTGCACTAACTATTCATTCATAAATAATTCGAAAGACCGTTGTTTTAGAAAGGCCCAATCTTGCTGCTAATTCTGTAACTTTGAGCCGCCGGTCTTCCATAATTTTTCCTTCCACAAGAGCGATGTTTTCAGGAGTGAGCACCTACAAGGGCCGATCTGCACGCTCTTCGTCTTCAGTGCTCTCTCGACCCATTCTAAAAAGTTTGGCCCGTTATTTTACGGTAGAATATGAGGGGAATGCTTCCCCATATACACCGTCCAATCGCTGTTTAATTTCATTTGGAGTAAGTCCTTTTTTTGAGAAGAATTTAATATCAGCTCGATACACCATTTTGAACATGTCACAATCTTCTACACATAGCCTTCTTTATGCAACTATATCTGAACAATTGAACACACCAGAGCGGAAGTTACAGCCGCAATTATTTACTTAACAGATAAGGCATGACATCAGATAAGGATTTTGTGAAGGCGATAACCCTTATCGGCGAAACCTGAAACTTATGGACTCTCGTAAGTGTTGAAACACCAATTAGATTTCTTTCTAATAATATTTTATCTATAGAAGAGAAGTGATACAGATTACAAAACGAATAGTACGGCAAATGAGGCGGATATTTACACCCGAAAAATCCATTGATCCTGACCCAGATTGAACCCGCGATCTTGGGATTACGAGGCAAGTATGGTTATCACTACACCACCGGGACAGACGAAGCTACATGTGCCACTGAGTAAGGCTATTCAACAAAGACTATCTGTAACAGGTAGGTTTGAAGTTGTCAGTTTGTTCTCAAGTACACTGCTTTGCGTGTAGTTGACAGTAGGCACGGATAAAGAGTAGCAAAGAAATCCATCCTGCTTATGAAGTCATAACGCTTGCGACATGCAGTAGGCCATCAGCTTAAGAAAGAGGCTTTGCCGAGGAGAGCCTGCTAAGTTTCCCAACGTGCACATTTTATTGTCGTCCCACCGACAGGCTCATTCACAGCAAGAGCTACAATTTTCCGCGAAGTTGACGCTAATGCTTTGCCCAGCGCCGTCGTCACAAGTTTGACCTCTTTCTTGCTTTCATCTCTTTCTCTCCTTAAGAGGAAAAAAAAGGGGGGGGAGGAAAATCTTTATATCCTCTCAGGGAACGAATTTTTCCACACTCCCCTCCCACTCCTGGCATAGTATCGTCATGGTGGTGGTCGTGGACTTTCATTTCTAGCTAGTCCCGCGCCTCCCTCTAGTTTCTAAAGAGCTGAATTCTTTCCGGTCCTGATCTAACTTATGGCTTTCCTTTTCCTTGAACATCCATAACTTCCCTGAAAAGTAAGGGGATGTTGAGAGGGTGGCCGACTACCAAAACCTTTTCTTAGTTTGAACTTGCAACGTGTCGGCACCTAAGAGAGTGGAACACATTGGATGAGACCACTAGAAGCGCAAGGTTGGGCTGTTTGCGCACTGCACGAACGTTTATCTTTCTTATGGAGTATTTTGCCTGTGCTTGAGCATATGGTGACGTTGTTTTGTTTTGAATTCAGAGAAAGTGGTAAATCCTAATACGTGTATTTTTATTTTAAGGTTTAATGTAAGCACTTGTGTTTATACAGAGAGTCTCATTTACCTTACTCACCCAAAATAACATTTTTGATGCGTGTTGTTGAGCGTACATTTGTTTAATGTATTTTCGGGGCGTAAAATTCTATGCATGGCTTCCTTCGAAAGGGAAGTTAAAACCATGGGTCCCGTGTTGTACATTCCCGGCATGATAAAGAACCTCAAGCGTGAAAGAAGAAGCCTCTGAGCAAAATTTGTCGGCCGTTTCACGCCCTGATTTGAATGGGAGGCTGATGACCTGAGATGTTAAAGAACGTCCATAAATAAATCAACAAATCAAATATAGGAGATACGGGATAACTTCGATCTTTTTAATGACACAGTCTACATTATATTCAAGAATGCATTTACTTCTCCAAGAGCTATTCAGAAATATATCACACTGTACCATTTTAGTCAAGGAAACAGTAGGTATGGAAATGATTAATGCACGGCTTTTGTTTAACTAAATCATTTAACATCTTCAATAATGTAATAGAATAAATAATTATCTGCCGACTTACATTCTGTTTTCTGTTCATACGTGTACATCTTGTAAGAAATATTGTAGTCACAATAGCTCAGTACAGCGTTAACTTACTCTGATGAATGACACACTACACTGGTGGTATGTAAGCTAAAGCAATGACAATTTGATGTTTTATTATTTTTTTATTTTTTTTATGGACGCTCTTTAACATCTCAGGTCATCAGCGTCCCATTCTATTAAGGTGGTGAATATTAATTATATTTGGAGAAAAAGACGTGCATTAGGGATGTCATTATGAAGTTAAGAAATTATAAATTATATCTTTCCTGTTCATCTAACTTGTACTTATTTATTTTATTGATATCATAATATGAATGCGTTTTCATATCTCCTGCTTTTTACTATTTTATCTAATATTTAAATAGCATCTGTCATCTTACTAAATCATATAAATGCTGTTATCATTGCAGGATATGAAATATATTTTTTGTCACTAAGCAAACCGACTAATTTTCGTTTTCATCCCCCTCTAGATAATTAGGTTAGATCGTATCCCTTGAGTTCGGAAGTCCTGTCTATAAATGTATATTTTCACGGTTTTGAAAATCAAATTGTATTTGATCTGTTTCCAAATTTGCTACCTACAAGTTGAGATAAAAGTGATGCGAGATTCTATCACCAATGAAAGAAACTTCTTACTCGAGAAATGAGGTAGAAGCTTATGTAAAAAGGCATCATTTTTTACTGTGGAACTTCATAATAACGCTGTGATAGGAACGTTAAATGCGAAATGCGTCGATATCTACGAAAGCTGTTACGCTGAGCCGAGCGGCAGAAAATGGCTTTGTTATCAGTTTCAATGCAGACTTTGCCAGAATCCGGACTGGGATCTAGTGAATCAGCAAAGAGCAACCGGGTCCAGTCTGGACCAAAGCAAGCCTCCCGGAAACCGGAACTGACGACAGCAGTAGCCAGGAGAGGAGGGAGGGGGAGAGCAGTTTCCAGTGGACACAATTTCCGGAGTGTGGGAGGGTCTGTCACCAAAAACCCTAAGAAGCAATCTTGGATGACCAATGGCTGTCCGAATTCCGGTCTGCTCTCCGCTAATGTTTTCTTCTTACCCCCTACCTCCTACATTGCAAAGTTAAAGCGAAAACAACCCCCAGCGCAAGCTTACGACATGTTTTAGTGGCGTTCGTGATATGAAGCCTTGAAAGTGCTATGTACCGACCTTGCTGCACTTTATGAAACATTTTATTTTAACACTAAAGACAGTATATTCGTTTTTTATAATTATAAAATATTATACTTAATGGGGAAGTATTTTCTTTATATTTAAATACTATTTATATAGTTTTGAAACTTTAAATATGTATATTCTTAAACAGGAAACAACAAATAATCTTTCTTTTTTTGTGTTTGTTTATCTCACTGCCTTTGATGATATATATTTATCCCCCATCTTTGGAATCGACGGCTCGTACAAGCTTATCAGGTTTCAAGTTTCGGCGATATATGCTTGAAGCGGAGAGAACAACCGTGCAATGCATCATAGTTGGGACCCTAGATTCAGTGTTACCAGCAAATATGGATAAATATTTCCACAAACCTAACCAAATTTTCTAATATTTTGCCGCAAATAAATATTGAATTTCCAGATTGTTCACACAGCTGTAAGATGTACATAAACGAGCAAATTTCATATTTACGAAGCATTAGAACTCAAAGTGCACTTTCGCAAAACAGAAATATGGACACCTACCTGCAGTAAAAAGGTATACGATCATCAAACATATGTCAAATCAATATTAGCTGCAGGATTTTGCTAATGTGGCACAACCGTGCAATACTTTAATATATTTTTATATATAAAAAACCAAAACTGAAACATTTTAAATATTAAAATTTAAGCATTATATTTTCAAATATAATTATTTTCCCTTATTTTTAATCTTCAAATTTCCTGCACAAAATCTGCAACAAAATGAAAACATTCTCAACATTTGGTAACAATGCCTAAATTGTACATTGATAGCAAATTTTATTACCTGCTTCTCTACAGTGTCACTTGCTTAGCGCTATTTACTGTTGCAGATTTTTTGTTGTCATAAATATGTGGAATTTTGCATTCACCTGCCGATCAGATTGGTGAACATATCTAGCATTCTTTTGATTTTTTTTTTTCAAATAAAACTTGAAGGCTCTGACAATGTAGATATAATGGTTGCAAGCGATTCTACCTATCTGTTAAATCACAGCTGCTATCTTAATTTTTATTCCGGAAGTTCTGCAGTTTCAGCTAATGGATTTACTTTCCGTCATTTCTGGTCTCACCTTCCAGCAAAAGTTTCCAGGGATATTGAATTTGATTGGTAGGAACAGAGGAGGATGTTTCGGTATTTCAGCCGCGCTCAAGCCGTTTGTACCTACACCCTGAATAGAGGCACATCTAACAGGAAGGGATGAGGTGAGGGAAAGATCAGCCTAAATCCAGGGGGGGGGGGCAAACACGGCTGTCTTCGTATTCAAAAACTCAGCTTATGGAGAGGAAATTGCATCTTCGAATAAGATGTAATCATCATTAGTGACTATTAAACAATGATAACGACTAAGTGTATAGTCCTTGATACAGAATATGTTGATTTTTTTTTAAAAAATGTGTGTTTTGTTAAACTTTTATATCTATCCTTGCACTATCACAAGGTTTAGAATGTTATAAAATACAAGGTGTAGTAATGTTTGACTGCCACGGGTGGCCGAGGTCGTTAAGGCGCGGACTCGTGAGCGGCAGATTTGGATTTCGATTCCTGTCAGGACCGTCCCTAACTGAGGTTCTTTCCAGGTTTTCCTCAGTCCTCGTAATTGGCAAATGCAAGGGAGGTACCCAAACTTAGGCCTGGAACTTTAGTTCCTTTAAAAAATCCTTTCCCAGTTTATCATTTCATCTCAGGTCCTCAGCATTAAAAGCAGGAGTTAAACACTACTCAAAATTTTGACTCTATTTTCTGATTTGCCTTATTACACAAGAAATGAGATTGCTATAGCAATGGATGCTATAATATTCCCTTTGGGTATAACAATCCCAAGGGGTTATTTAATTAAAAAAATGTTTTATTAAGTTTATGTTATACAAAATGACATTACACAAGTTATTCAGTTTTTCGTTAGTGTTTATCCATAAAGGTTTAAGAATAATTAAATATGCAGTTTGAGCTGCTTGTATAAAGAAAATACTTCAGTTGTAGATATAAAGAAGCCAAGCTGATCTACAGTGTCTAAAGGGTAATGGATACAGGTGACTGTTACAACAGCGAGGGTATGGTGCGTATTATCTAATTTAAGATATTTTTTTAGGATATGGTTAACAAGAAGATATTCACGGAATGTGGATCAACTTGATGGTGTGGAACTACACAAGCGTGTTTCCAGCAAGATGGGACGACCTGTCATACATCAATCCTGCGAGTCTGTGGCTATCGCGATCATCGGATCTTATCAGTCCTGGCTTCTTCTTGCACGGAAATTGTTCCCAAATTCAGCAAAGGGCAAATAAAAACAATTAAGGTAAATTAAGGTACATTAAGGAAAACATGACGCCTGCGGACATTTTTATGTTATTCAGATGTTTCACATGAATCGAAGTAAAGCTCCTACAACATTTACTGTTCTAACTAAATTTATATGTTTTATGCTCACGCACTAGAGTTGTCTTCAACGCCTCCTCCAGTTTGTTATCCTCGTCCATCTAGTTCTCCCCCTGCCGTGAGTGACAGGCTTGAACATTTCATACTCCCTAAGACGATGACCAATTGCTTGAAACGTCCTCCTGTCTGAAATTCGTGTTTATGGAAATCTCTCTCGGTACAAGCGCTGAGGGCCAATACGAATACGCTCTGCTTTCCCGTGCATCACATGAACATATGCCAATTCTTCATTTGAATATCCTTCCATTGTACTGTAGGCAAAAGCAAATCCTTAAAGAACACAGAACAGTTGACACCATGTATCTCCCATCCCACTTTCATCATAAAATAATTATTATGTGAAATTCATGATGTACATGTTTAAAACTGACAACCAGCAGTTGTAGAAAATTTTCCTACAACATGTCCCACATTTCAAAACTTGAGATCAGAACTGCTGTTTACAAAATTGAGTGACATTTATGACTAATTTATTCCAATCTCATTTTTGTTTAGTAAAGTGACAACACGATTTTTAGATTGTACATGAACTCTTACACTAAACTTTCTCCTCTCAAAAATATAGGGCCGGGTTGCCGACATCACACCTCATAAATTAAACCATCTTTAGTTTGCGGAAAACGCAAACCAATTGTAGAGTACTCTGGCGGTATTATTGTAGACTAAAAATATTTCCCGGCAGAATCCATGAGTTTCACAACAATCGGTTGAGCATTTGTTGTGTTATTATTGCATTAATGAAATCATCTATCTGGGTGTAACTTTCCAACTATTCCAACTATTTTCTAACATATTTGTTGCTTGGTAAGTGGATATTAAAAGTTTTTATTGATTTGTCTAGAAGGGATTACCCACCGAATTTCATTTCATACGAGTTGCTGGACAGCAGGTTGTATACTTTCAGGTTAGAGTTGATATTATTGCAAAATGCTCAAGTTGCTAAAAACGGCCCTTTCTGAAACGCCAACTGGCACTGTTGCCATTTGAGCAATGTGCTCAACCTTATGTGATCTTTTAGTTTTTTCAAAAAAGATCCAATCATGGCATAAATGGTGTATGGTCTTTGGAAATCTCAAGATACAATCAATGTCACTAATGATTTCAAAGTCAAGAAAATTAGTCTACATGTAGTAGAAAATATAATATTCTGAAGAAAACACACACGACATCTGAGAGACCAGGTAAAACCAGGAATACAGCTTTAACGTATAAACCATAAAAATATAAATGGAAGAGATACAATCTTCCTGCCGAAGTCGAAGTACATCTTGTCACACATTTATTAATGCTGGAACAATTATTCTTTAGGGTAACTACATATGACGTAAGGAAGCTAGCCTATCATTTCTAGCAACAGGTATATATCACTACATAGCAATGTTTTTCTCTTACCTGATTTTGGTGCCAGTTACAACTTGAATAAGAACTGTCGAAAAAGCAAACTATATCCCTTGATGGATAAACTTGACACCCAGTCTCAAGAAGCACAACAGAAAAGCACTACCACTATCGTCAAACAGGAAAATGTTCACATCACAAGCTCAGCACTTTGTGTAACAATTAACACCATTAGTCCAGTCCCCAAACCATCAGAACCTTATCAGAAGAGGAAAGGACAAGGAGCACAAGGGGCTTTTGTGATTACTTGTAGCCCTTACAAAACATATCTTGAAAAACAAAAGCAGAAGAAAATAGACAATCATACCACAAATGATAAATATAATGAAAAATAAAAGACAAGGATAGAAGGGAAGGGCTAAGTGCTAAAAATACACAGCTGTATATTTCTACTGAAAACGTTATTATTTAAATACGGATATTTCATAAATATTTAGATTAATTTTGACATAATTGTGCGTTTTAATGAAATCTTATGGCTGTATTTACTTTTCCTTAAATAAGTAAATTTATAACATGAAACGTTTTTAAAGTATTAAAATATCCAGACTGCGATTGCGATTTTGGCAACCTCGGGTGCGATTTAGGAAACTAGTTGTCCATATCGCACCATTTGCAAATATTGAATTAATTGATTATTATACTCTTAAACTGATAGAAGAAATAAACTACAAATTGGAATTGTGTTAAAAGAAACTGCAAATAATTGGTTACGAAACTCAAATAAATATTATATTTATTACTTATTGAAAAATGAAATAAAAACCTCAACCTGGGGTGATATTAGCAACCTTTCCCTATTCACAGCGCTGGTTTTTAGGGCTTTGAAAGTGCGTTTTTTTATCCATGGAAAAGAGTTTTTCACCAAGAACATATCCGTTTTTCTCCACTGTTGGACGTTTTTTGGGTAAAATGCTAAACATCCCAGAGAGGAATATACATTTTTATCCCTTCCATTTTCAGGGGTAAAAAAATGCTAGAGTGCGAGAAGGGGTAGAGGATTTTATCAACCCTTACACACACAAGACCGCTGGACAGTAGCGTTTATTGATCCACTCTTGCCGCCAACTTCCTGAGGGAGACACGTGCTTGGTTTCTGAGGTAGCAGCAAACACACAGCATGGTTTTTGGGCGCGGTCGTTGAACACTCCTTTTGTGATTAATACAATTCATTTATTCATAACGCGCGATCAAATGTCCCATGTACTTGAAGGAACTCCTTTGTTAATTCTATCTGGTCATATGGATCGTCAGAGAGAGAGAGAGAGAATTTTCCACAAGTAAATATTAGTTTCAAACAAATACAATGTAAATATGTAATAATATAGAGAGTCAGTATAAATTAGATAGACAAAATCTTGTTATGTGTATTTATATCATCACTAAGTTACAAATGTGCTTCATCCAAAACACAATATAAAGTTACTATGAATTCACCTGAATTTGTTCATTCACATAGTATGTTCAGTTGAATTGTTATTTCAGTGTGAATAACATTTTAATTTTGCTTCGGCACAGTTTTACACTGACTAATTGTCGGCTTTGGTGGTTTAGTAGCAACCATATCTGATTCGTACACCCAGCATCGTGGGTTCAATCCCAACCCTGATTAAATAAAATCAGTGACAAAAATTTTGGTCAGTAAAATTGATATACAAGCACTTAGTATTTTTTGGTTAAAATTAATCTTGAATATTTAACAATATACTAGTTAAGTTTCATTTTATACTCACGCTTCAGAGCAGAAAATTATAACACTATCTGCAAATTCAGTCTCTTAGTACCAACTTCATGTGTTTCGCGCTTTTATTCTTCTATCGATTTGTCATCAGATAAGTTATCGAAAGGATATCTGTTTTACATTCTCTACCTAATGTTTCAGAAACATCTATAGAACAGATAAAGTTATGGAACAGATATTTTACGTTTCAGAAATCAGGCCTAAGTTGGACAATATTTTCTTATCCGTTGACATATTTTTAATTTCATGTTATCTTTTACGTGCTGTAATATATTAATGCGTCGAATTCACATGTTCCGATTATAATAATGGACAGACAGAAGTGAAACAAATATTGTTTTTTGCTATTTTTTCTTGACTTTTATTTTCTTCTCGTTTTCAAGTAAATTCACCTGGAAATTGTAAGTGAATCATTTGGGCTTACAAAATAAGATTTGACAATGCTGAACTTAAAATTGTGTTAATACTGATGCTAACCAAATTTAAAAAAGTGAGCAACGCTTGTTATGAATTTGTTTTCGCAGTTTAATGATGTAAACAAACATTTAAGTTACTGAGTATGTGAAATTAAAACTTATATGTTAATCATGTAGAGTCATGTTAGTACTACCATATGTTTCGAGATAAAATATTTATTTTCTCGAAAACTCTTTACCAGCTTTATTTATGGCACTGAGTTCCCTTCCATTTTGTATAAAAATTTATGTCTATAACAAGAGTGTATTAGAGAAGGAAAATACTGAACTTATTGAAGAATTTGAGAACGGCAATGAAAAATCTCACGCTTGGGAAAGTGTTTAGTATCTTACAACGTTAAAAAAATGTAGTGTTGTTATAACACGTTTAAAAAAATTAATTTATTGTTAGCATTCTAAACACATTACGTTTATTACAAACTAAAATTCATCCAGTTGTACATTGACCTTTTACTTAGACTATTTCACTTATGTGACTTCATCATAAAATCGACCAATGAAGCGAAACAAAATTTTTAATTTTGACCAATCCCAGCCCGAAACGCAGTGAAATTATCGTGAAGTTTTACTTAATCACTTTACCGCACGAATTGCATTTGTCTTCTCTATACCAGTAAATCAAACGGTAGCGATTGTAATAGTTGGCTTTCGTTTCTAAGATAAGTATAATATTTTATACAATTGTATAATTGTTATAATAATATAATATTGTGTACGCGAATTTCAAATACGTATTACATTTATTCTTATTCTATTCATGAAATAATCCTATACCCGTATTTGGCTCTTCTCTATTGACATTACTCACAATCGACAGTCATATTTTGAAAGATGAAAAGATTAAGTATAAATATACAACTATTACGATTTTGTAAGCCAAGTTTAGCGGAATTATATTTAAATTCTTATTTTATTCGTGATATAGTCCTAATAAATATCACTCGAGGGTCTGAGCTTTCTGGATAAATTCACTAAGTTCTGAATTCATCGGCAATCTCAGGCCCTCTTTTGACAATTGTAATATTCGCTACATTTTAGTTCTTTCATCTTAAGTAGGTAGGGTAAAGTTTGGCAGTTAATGCAATTATATGAGCAAAATATGATTTATGAATTTAGCATTGGTAGCTTAAAATGTAATTTAACACTAATCACTGGTGGTTTGTTTTTCAACATCCTATTTTTGTCATATATATGAATTTAGCATTGGTAGCTTAAAATGTAATTTAACACTAATCACTGGTGGTTTGTTTTTCAACATCCTATTTTTGTCATATATATTTTGTTTTCTGTGTTTTGTAGTATACATTAAAGTGGCACGAACCGATTTCTACATTTTGCTTATTAGCACACTCTTTGTGTATGTTGCTGTATCTCATTTCCATGAGTGGGTTATAAAGTAGGTGCTGCTTTGTTCATATTCAATTTCTCATCCAATAGATGGCAGTGTTTCGTAATCGGTAGTGTTATGTGTTCACAAAAGAGCGAAGTACATAGTTCATTTATATCCAAAAATTCTGCAATGTCTGTTCAAATTTATTAGTAAGCAGGCGTTTTATAATATTCTTCTGTATGTTTTAAAGGTTTAACTTATGTGTTTTTAGTTAAATGTGAGGCTATTTATAACATAAATGCACATCGTTCTAATGGCTGTCTTATGTTTCAAGCAAGTATTTCTTCTATGAAACTAATGTATGTGAATAATCAGAGATGGCGTTTCCTTTCATCGTTGGAATAAGTTGCCATTTCAGGCAAAATAATTAAATGCTGGTTTATTTACCCGATTAATAATGTAAATATTAATGCATAAAGATGGACTATAGGACAAATAATGCTTATTATTATTATTATTATTATTATTATTATTATTATTATTATTATTATTTATTATTATTATTTCGGTCATATCACCAATACAGTATTTACTGTACAGAAATAATTCTCATAGAAGTGAATCATAAATACTATTTAAAAATAGTTCGAAAATAGCTAATGTCCCATTCTAGTTCAGTATTCCGGCAAAAAAAAAAAACCCCAAATATATTTCATTGAAACAGATGGATGAAAATTTTCACTACTTTCAGCACTACACAACCCATTTAGGGGATGAATTAGAAAGAATTAGGATATCCTTACAGCTGAAACATTTGCTTGCACTTCACAGGGTGTCTAATATGTGACTTCCTATTTATAAATTGTTATAATTCCTTTCTATATTAAAAAATTTCGTTAATAGTGTCGTCATTACTGATTTTTTTTCCCTTTTAGTTGAAATACCTCCTGTGTCGAATGTGGAAAAACGCTATACTATCTGGGAATCTGTGGCTTGAGTACAAAGGTGGTAAAGAGTTAAACGTGGAATCAATACAACATTGGATGCAAATACAATAAAACTGTTGTAATTATTGGGCAGGAGTAACTCCTCGTGTATGTGTTGAAAAAGCACAGTAGCGCCCGAAGGTGAGAGTAAGATGCTTATCACGGCACATTTTTCTTTCTTTCTTTCTGAGATACGCAACGAATGCCGAAAGATATCTGGAAATGTTAGGAGATCGTGTGTTGCCAGCAATTTCACACTGGAACAAACCACAGTTTTACTTTATGCAGGAAACTGTATCGCACATTTTGCAAATGATGTCCGCATTTGCCTGCATGTTCATTTCCTCAGGTCGATGAAACTAGCAAGCATGGGGCACACGAATGGTCTGCCCGCAGCCTGTTTTAATATCTCTACTTTTTTTTATCTGGGGGCGGCTAAGGAGGGAATGTACAGAGAAAAACACGCAATTTTTATGATCATTGTTGATCCGATCCACATTTTTGTACAGATCTGACAAAATGTCAAACAAAATCTCGAGGAGTGGAGCTTCCAATTGCTTAAAATTTTGTTTAACAAGTTAAGAAACTGTAATCATTTAAAACCATTATAAATAGAGCGTGACTTAACAAACACCCTGTTTGTAATTTGTCTAAATTGATTGAACTCTCTAAGTACTTTTTAATTTTTCATATAACGCAGATAATAAAATTAGCGACGAAAGGTTTGTCTAAATCTTATTATTTCTTCATTTCTTAAGTTTTCATATTTATCAGCTGTTGCCTCTTTCGTGTTCTAACAGGCCATACGAAACATTTTAATTTAGTTAAACTTAATACCAACAGAAGTACGAAGAAAAGTGTGGTCAGTCAGTTGCCATCCAGAGTGATGTAACGTATTACTAGGACGTGAATGACTGGTAATTTTGTCCAGGAACCACATATATGAAGTTTTTTAACGTACCGTAAATAAACGACACGAAACCTACGGTTTAAAGTTCTTCCCGGGAAACTTTTGTTGGAGTTTTTTATATTCCGAGAAATCTGTCGACCCTGGCGGGTTTGAACCCACGACTCTGTAGTCCAGAGTAAAGCTCATTACATTTAGATCATCGAGGGGGACCTATTTTTTTCATTTTTTTATACCAGTACAAAATTTTGAGTGGTTGAGTCAAATTTTGGGTTTAAGGTATACATAAATATATAAATGACACAGGAAGCCGACTAAGCAATCACCACAGCAGAAAGTGAATTTGAACACTACCGCAGATTTCGTGTGAACCAAAAGATGTCGCGCAGGTAAAGCAGCAATAAGTAGCCAGTAAATGTCGTAATTGTTTATTTCATAACATATATTATATATTAATGTACTGAGGAAGACCACTACAAGCTCAGAACAGTTACTAAGACTTTCAAACTCTTCTAAATCGCTTCCGGTTTTTGCTGCAAGGTTGGCTGACATGATCTAGTCAGGATACTCCCTACTGAGCTGTCATGCGCCGCCCAAGATGCGTCTGCTTGCTCCATAATTTAATTACCTCGCAACTAGAACTTGCCACCAAGTTCTCCGGAAGATTGCCAGCAGGAGAAGAGATACCTCCTGACTCCCACAGGAGCAAACACTGACAGCCATGATGCTCTCTCCGTTCACCGCCCGAGGCTATGCTCTACCTGGCAGGAAAAACAAAACAGCAATGCAGCTCTCTCTGCGAAGTAATCTTTTGCAAATTTACTCTATATTTAATATGTTGAACGTTAGACGTCTTCTACCTTCCCAGTTAATTTTCTTAGATATTTAAGTTTACTTTTTTGTCCTTATGATAAAAATATACAGCATAAAAAGGATTAAGTGCGTAGTATTGTTATGCTTCCTTATTATTATCTTACAAAATAAGTTAATATTTACACTAAACATTGCGATAATTCGTTTTATAATACTTAGGAAAGCCCACAGCGGTGACATAAATGTAAGCAATTGCTTCCCATGCTGTGTGCTGTCGTTAATTCATTAAGTCACTCGCCGTCTAATATGACAGCAAAGATTATAGGGTGTTAAAATAAAAAAAACAATAATAATAAAAAACATATGCTTTACTTTTAATGTGGCTCTTATTATGTTACACTTCTAACATTTAAAAAATATATTCTTAACACTTTAAAACATATTTATTTATGATAGAAAGTACTAAGACGAGTGTCAAAAAGAGAATTTTTCTATCCTACTCATACGAGCCTTTCAATAATGCTGTGGAATTAAAAATAAAAATAAAAATAAAAATTATACTTTCAAATGGACGTTCATTCATTAGAGAACGGCTCGCGTGGCGGTTAGAAGCACTCTGTCAGTCGTATAACCTCTCAGTTCAAGTGCATAGATCGCTCATGAAAATTATAATTACAATAATTGTCGATTTTTGTCATACAATGCCATCAGTGATGATTTCCCCTGAGGCGTGGAACAAGCCCCCACTCGTTTACAGCCCCGAGGAGGGGATAGCAAGCTTGCTTGCTTACTTGTTAACCTTGCTGACTATCGCAGTCGTAGCGCAGTTGTTCCCGGGTGTGTGTTGTGTTGTTCGTTTCTTAATTCCACATTATACATAAATTGTATTATAGCCCGTGTTTACAGCGGCATCATCTTTATGTACGATTCAGATGTGTTAACTCAATCGGCTAGTGAAATTCAAAGACTGTTTCAAGCAAGATTCCTAGGTGTAGACATTCAAGATCGTAAAACAGTGCAATAATCTGTATAATATATTTCTGGAAGTGTCCAGTCTAAGCAACCAAAAATAGCAGCGCAGGGTACTCACCTAAAAAGATTATATCACATTGGTAATGGTTTAGAAATTTCCCGTAGAAAATCTTCGTTGTCTTACACAACAAGTGGGAATTTCATGTGGGTCTGTGCAAAAAGGCTACTAAATTTACAGCCTGCGTTTATTATCTCTGGGATAAGTTAAAAATGCCGTGTACAAGACGAACCTGCACACCATACAAGAACTCAAAGATAATATTTGTCAGAATGTTTTCCGTATTTTTCAAAATGAATTACGGTTAGTAATGAATAATTTCTAAAGAGATGACAAACATGTGTGGAGAATAAAGTTTTCAACACCTCATTTGATAATATGGTACCAAATGAGCCTCTTAAATTTGTCTGTGTATTGTTAATTTGGCTTGTTTTGTTGTTTTACCTCACCGAGACCCGCTCTCGCCCATAGGCAAAACACTCCGGGGGAAAGCAAAACTGATCGCACAGTAGAAGATGTTGGAAATGATATTCTTGTGCCACCGTATATCTCATATCTTTTAAGTTGTTTATTAGTTCTTCTTGTGAAATTACTGCAATTTCTCTTTATTAATTACTTTCAGTTTTTTCAAAGGAACGTTATGCTAGTTATTCCTATATACTTTATTTTGCAAGCTCCCCATAAATAGAAATCGCATATGGCAAGATCTGCGCATAACGCTTTACAATTCTTTATCTTCAGAAGCTTTTGTTTTATAGTTAAAGCTAACGAGAGATAGCTTAATGCGCCGCAGCGGAGTCTTGTTAGAAAAAGTGCATATTTACTTCAAAGCTCCAAAATTTTGGCGTGATTGTGTTATCCCTGTATCTCAGCGTATTCACGGTATTTTCATAAAATATAGAACCTACAATTCTATGAGCATTCACTGGGCACGGTACGCTAATTTTTTGACCATGCTTTGTTTTCTCCGGTACCTTTTGTTCTGTGTTGTTCCATTAAATCACGCTCTTTCCTGTAAAATTAGAGACATTTACTTTAAGAATTGTCACTGGTTGCAGTTCTAAACAACAATTATCGTAGTCAATTCATTTTCGAAGTTTGATAGCATTTCATGCCGAGCTTTGTAAAAATTCCAAATCTTCGTAGATTTTTCTTGAATTCCTTCTTATTTTCTGCAATTCCTTCCAGTTTCTCTCCTTTGAGCACATTTCGGTTTACTTTCGGTTTCTTAGCGGGAACAGTTCCTGTTTCCCTGTATTTATTTACATAATTACTGACAGAGCGCCTATGAGGTGGAGGAAAACTGCACAACTTTCTTGCAAATTGCCGTTTCACTTTTCTGCAAGACTTTTTCACGTACAAATCATAGATGAAGATCGTGTGTTCTAAAGTGCACTGACTTTTTTACATTATGTCAGCACTAACACACAAATAAATTGAAAAGCAATTCGTTTTACGAGTTATCACCTTAAGAATGTCCGAACGCTATAAAGGCAAGCTCCAATTGTTTTAGGTCGGGACATTGAAGGTCCGAGGAACCGGCAAGCAACATGTATTTCTCCGCTGTCGTTCCCCGCGCTCCAGCGGATGAGCGTCTGTTTGAAAGTATTGTACATAGCGAAATGATTCTGTAGTTATGTGAGACTCAAAAACAGCAAATAACTTTGTGGTAATGTTGGAAATTATGTTAATACGAGTAATATTAAAAATGTACATTCAATTATTCAACAACTCTCAGTTTGTTTTCTTGCATGACCAGAATATTTTAGCTATTTTATAATAATAATAATAATAATAATAATAATAATAATAATAATAATAATAACGTGCAAAAATTTTGGAAATGTCAAACGTTCTGAGTGCACTTTTCTAAATTTAACAGGATAAATAAAAAACAAGCCATCTCTATTGCCAAAAATACAACAGTCAGAGAGAAAAATATTAATAACAATAAGAAGATTCCATGTGCCATATGATGGAAGTGTCGGTGATAAGTGCCATTGAAATTTTTGTTAAGTTTTATTTCTAGGTCTAGGAAAAAATAATTACAAAACTGCATTAATAATTAGCAAGAACATATATTATAATGCTGTTCAGCACAAAATATATTATTAAGGGCCAAAGTAAAAAAAAAAAAATGTATCTTGAAACATGTACAGGAATACCAATTTTCATATTTTCTCCTCACAGCTGACAGGAAGAGTTCAGTTTTTCATTCTTACACGAAACTGATGTCTCATAAAACTCTCTGGACGAGAGGTCTTTCTTTTTTTCAACCTATAAACGGGGCTGATCTTTCAGACGAAGCACACACAGGTTGCTGTATATCAACCATTGATTTTCCTCTTTTAAAACTTCAAACACCCTCCACCCTTCTAATGGCGAGTAAATTGTTTTAATAGCTATCTGAGATGTTTGAGTTCGAGATACTTTAAGCATTGTACATTTTGAAATGTTGCATTTGTTTAACATTAACAGGAATCATCAACATTCTTAAAATCAAAGAAATAACTTGACCCCATTGGAACAACATGAAAAGTATTTATAGCTTTAGCTTTATCTACAACCCTATGTAAATCTTGAGGAATGAAGGCCTTACCTACCCTTCTTCTTATCTCTGCAATGGCAAAATCTGTAGCGCAACTCAAAAAACGCTATGACTACTTAGTAAATATTTCTGTAATATAAACATTTTCCTTAAAAACTAATATCATCATAACATGGCACTTAGAACGTCAGATAGCAGCACAGCATTGCATTTAGAACTGCGCTATCTGTTAACGAGTATTTGAAGGCAGTTAGAACACGACTAGGAATATGCATCTGGGCACATAGAACATACTTTTGGAAATAAAAAACGATTAAATTTAAAAATGGCACTTAACATTTGACATTTCCACTCTTTGTATATCTCAGGCAATTGCTAACTGGCGGAAAAAGAGAAAAGTTAATTATTAAAGAGATTTTTGTAAACGTATTGGCACACATGGCACAAATTAAAAGTTTGTCCGTTCAAAAAGAAACTGCACAAAACATAAAATGCAATTAACACACTATGTAACAGTATTTCTTGCACATGCATAGAAAGCATCAATTAAGCGTCTAAAAGGTGGCCTGGTACAAACTAAATCATTCAACTGTAAACATATATTTGCTCTGAGTATATCTGGGTCAGCGGCTCCCAAACTGTGGTCGGAGCCCTAGGGAGGTCGCGGTGGATGTACGGAAAGTAATTTTATTTAAGAATTTATCCATTTTCATGTCCGTTTTTTATTAAGAATGTTTAATTAGCTGTTGCATTATGATTATTTTGACTAGTTATACAGCAACGAAACAATGGTCATTGGGATTGGATGGATATCGCATTGTTGAAGCGTGCGCGCGAACTTGCAAATTAATTATTATTAAGCAGCGAAGTGAATGGTGAATCGCCAACAATTTCATTCTCGAAAATGCAGGAAGTTTGGGATAGTTATAAGGCTTGCAATTCTATAATCAATATGAACGAAATTTAAACAATACAGAGTTTAACGGCGATCTTTCTAATCGAACACCCATATCGATAAGTTTATTGCTGTTAAAACATAACTTGTTTAATTTATTTCAGAGTCCAATGTTTTTTTTTTTTTTTTTTTGAATGGTGTTTAACGCCCGTTTTTACTACTGAAGCACCACAGGCGGTGGACACCGATACATGAGATGAAATGATAAATTTGAAAACAACTTTTTTAAAGGAAGGAGAAGCGTTCCAGGCCTAAATTTAGAGTACCTCCCGGCCCGGTATTTACCATTTATGAGGGCTGAGGAAAACCTGGGAAAAATGTTAATCAGGGAGGACGGTCATGGTGTGGAATCGAACCCCAGACCTCGAGGCTACGAGAATGCGCCTTAACGACCTCGGCCACCCGCGGCGGTTTGTCCAATACTGATCTAATGGTATCAGCTTGTTGTCCATTTCATGAACCGTTAGGTGGTACAACAAATGAAAAGACTTTGTTCCCGACCCAATTTCTAAATCATCTTATACAGCTCACATAGGGGAGTGAAACAACAAACCACCTCGATGTGCCGCCAAAAGCGACCCCAGTGAAAATGATGCCACCATGTACGTTCTATGTGATTTCCTATTTGAGTTATGTTAATATAAAGGAACGAATCGTTCTTCTGAGTTTAGCAAAATTTATTATTATTATTATTATTATTATTATTATTATTATTATTATTATTATTATTTACGTGTAGGGTGTTCCGTTTGGGTATGGATAAAATGAAAACACTGTAAAACATTTACTGCTAAACTTTACAATTTGAAACTTGTTGTGTACAACATTCAAAGATGGAAGGTTTCTCAGAACGCTATATGAGAAATGCGCATTCTACACAACTCGTAACGGTGATGCGATTCAGCCCATGTCCATTGTAATATCAGAGGTTTTTTTTTTTTTTTTTTTGAAAACTTGAATAAGCTTTAATTGGATTTTTGGGGCGTAAAAATCCCAAGTAAAGCCTTGGGTCCCATGTCGTTCATTTACGGCACGAAAAAGAACCTCAAGCCTGAAAGAAGAGCTCTCTGAGCAAAATTTATCGGCTGTTTCACGCCTATAATTAAATGAGACGCAGATGATCAGAGATGTTAAAGAGCTTCCGTAAATAAAACACACCAACAATCAACTCTTTCTGGAATACAATGCTCATATTGTTGTTTTCATAAAGTTGTGGCAACAGAAACAACTGCAACATATGCAAATAAGATTCATAACACTCGCTGTTGATTTGTAGTAGCCATTTCAATCCTCTATGATTTTCATTCTTCATTATGAAAATTGCCATATTTTAAGAAAAATATTGCCAGTAAGAAATGTTTCCAATTATCATATTAAATTTTATAATAATGTTTAATACTATCCATACCCAAGAGGACCACTCTTTATGTATTGCCAAAATGAGGTTTGGAGCAATAAAATTCAATTATGATAGCAAAATGTTATATAAAATATAAAGTTAAATGGAAATAAAAAGTCTGAAAAAGATGTCTAATAGGACCAAAATGAAACATTCCCCAAAACCCCCTTAGCTGGTAAAAATGTAAAGGATTTCACAGTTTATTAATCATGCTGTTGGAAGACAGGAACGCCAAGGTTTGAAGCGTGCACTGTTCATTATTGGTAGTGTATAAAATAATAATGAATGCTTCTCTGCATTCTACATTAGCAAATCCTATTGTTCCTGCAGTTAGGGAAGAGAGCGGAAGACATTTCCATGAAGCAAAGGCAAATACTGCCAGTCATCACACATCTCTAGGGTTTCAGTTTCATACTGGAGCTCTGAAAAGCGTTACTAAGCAAACTTCCCCAGGAAATGGCTTCTAAAGCAACGGCTTTCATGTTAAAGGTCACACAGAGGCGAAAGAAAGGACGCCACCTGGTCTACAGCTGTTTGAACTACGCCTTGAGGTGTTTAAGTACCAACATTTGCTCTTTATGGCGCATATTCAGCTTTTAGGTTTCATGCCATCTTCTATCGGCACGCGTGCAAGAGAATAAACTAGCATCTCTGTGCTACGGTTACAGCTTATGAAGGATTCATTGGCTCCGAGCTACGCCACAAAGCTTGAGGCCGACGTTCTACATCACTTGACAGGTGAATGCATATTTCAGATCCCCACTTCTGCCACCATTGCGGAGCTCCACTCCCAAACTTCCAGATTATCCTCCCGGAGTTCACGTGTCTTCTTCCTATTTGCGTATCATTTCCCTCATACTTCTCAAAGACGGAACAGCAACATCTCTGCTCTGCACAACATTTCGGTGCGTTCGTGAAAGGAATGATCCAAATAATATCATTGGAGCTTAAAATTGCTTGATTCTTTACATGTCTTTCATGTTTTGTTCTACTTATTATTATTATTATTATTATTATTATTATTATTATTATTATTATTATTACATCAAGGATTAATCCTGCCTGTTCCGATCAAATTTTTTGTTTTTATCCATCCTTTTCTTTTTTCATCTTGCTTTTGAAATTGTGCTTACTGTGCACCCCCACTAAAATATAAACATAATGTATGTCTGTTACACATAATATATTTTATGTATTGTAGTTAGTGATGTAGATACCGTGTATGTATATGTTTATAATACGGTATAACTATAACCTGTAAATTGTATGTCAACAAAAGAGAAAGTTTCTGGTGTTTTGTTACGGAAGCTAGGAAAGTCAACAAAAGAGTCATAAAACCTCTATTCAGAGAAAGTCACAAAAGATCGCTGTATATTGTAATTGATTGTATTTAATAAGCTTATTCTTTTATATTTTTATTCATTTGTTGATCCGTTTTTAAATATTGAGAGTTTGAGCTGCCTCCTCTTCTTTTGGAGAGTTCTTCATTTTCCAACACATATTAAATACATTTAATAGGCTTAGTTGTACTATAAATCCTCCGGACTTTATTAATTCCACTGTGATATTATCTACTTCTGGAGCTTTTCTATGTTTCATTCTTTTGATAGCATTATGCATTTCTTTTATAGTTATTAAATCTACCGTCCTATCTTCCTGTTCTTCATTTTGCATATATGTATATTGTCATTAATTACTATTTTTTGTAATATTCTATCCGTTCTATTTCTGAGATATGTGATAATTTAGCTGTATCTCGTTCTGTTGAATTAAGGTGTCTCAATACTTTCCAAGCTATATTTTGTCTCCCATAATATCAAGTTATATTGTTGTCAAAATCTATTCCATGAATTTAAGTCGCTCTCTTTTATTTTTGATTTTGCTATATCCCTTTTTACTTTATAATAATTTCTTCGTTTGTTGTTTGTAAATACTTAGGTTATGCCTCTGTTTTATATTTAACTACTGCCTATATATTTTCATTCTAGAATCTAAGGGCTTTGTTTATTTTTGATTTCCTTTTTATTACTAAGTGATTCTTTTGTTGTTTGCTATAAGATGCTTTTTATATTTTGTATTCTTTTTCTAGATTTGTTTTTACAAGTAACCTATTCTAGAGCTTCATTGCAACCCTTACTTTTTCCGTTAGATGTACAGAAAGAACCAAAAGTACATTCAATAAAATTTTTAAAAAATACTCTAATAAGTATGTAGATTGCCTTTTCTGTCTTCATTCCGTATCTTGAGATCTTTTCTAACAAGGCACCTGCTTCCCTATGTTTCATCCGTTGTTTCTCAATGCATTGTTTTACATTTGCCTAAAATGAAAAAATAGAGATTATCCTAAATATCTCGTTAACAGTATTAACGTTTTATACAAAGACACAGCCATAATAATGACACTACTTTTACTAGTAAATCTATTTTAATAACAAAAGTCCACAACTAATTTCTTTAATATTGTAACGCATTCTATTCGTGACATTTAATACAAACCGCGGTGTTACCACTTATTTCAATTACCATTTACAAAATATTACCATCGGTGTTTGTAGTTGTCACTTTGGGGAGACAGATTGTAAATATAATAATCCATACACTTGTGTGAAAAGGTGACTTAATAATAAGGAAGAACAATATTTTAATGCAATTTATTACACAGGTTATTTGAAATACCCAAGGCAATGAATACAAATTCCAGCATTTTTAAAATTCATATGGCATACTAATAGTATAAATTATAAAGAATAGTATAAATTATGAAGTATTAACATTAAAAGATTTAAACAAAGGCCCTTACGAGCACCTAAGACAAAATGTGGTCATTTCGCTACCAGATAGTATTAAATCTCGGGCACAGCAGTATCTCATAACTGGAATATAACGAATTTCTGTTTTACCTCAAGGAACAAACAGTCCAATAAATGTAAGAAAACTCCGAAACAACATTTAACATCTATAAATCGGCTAAGAAAACTTTAGTAAAATTAGCTTAAAGAAAGTTCTTACTTTGCAAACTACTAAAATTTCATAAAATTACTGCTTTTACAACTTAAATACCTGGGTCACTGGCTACCCAGTCAAAACGCTCCTTACAATTTGTAATTATTACACAGAAAGACTAGCCCCACTTGCCCCCCCCCCCCCCCTTGACTGCGTCGAGCAGGAAGGTGTCTCTCTCCAGGAAGATCCATTTGTTCTTTTGGAAGGTCATTAACAGGAAGGCATGGTAGTGAATGAGCGGCCGCTTTCGCCATGGAACCGTTCCTACATCACAGTTCGAGAAGGTACTAGAAGCCAGAAAGGACGGAAGTGAATTTTGGTTCATTGTTTAAAGTAAAACAGGTACAGAGTGTATCTGCGACTTAAGTAACATTGCAAATAACAATCCAAAGCTTTGCCTATATCAATAAAACTTTTTAATTAATTGTTTAAATCCCAGCACTCATTACAGAAATTGTTACTACTAGCCTCAAAACAAACATTCCAGCGCCGTACCATCAGCTGTCACGTCTGTTCAAAAAATCCGTCCTTGTTCTTGACGGTTTCAGGAGATTATGATTCTTACTAAAAGAATCTCTTTTATCAATTGGTTTGTTGAAGGATAGATTGTTAAATCAATCGATTCTTTTTTCGTGCCGTAAATCTACGATACAAGACCCACAGCTTTACTTCCCTTCCGAAGGATTTGTACGCCCTAAAAATTCATCGATCCTGACCGGAAGGCTCCTTGATGAAATCTCATAAATGTGGATAAGCTAACCGATAAAATCTTGCAGCTGGTTTTCCATTTACATTTTCTTTTGAAGTCCTGCACAACGCAGGTGAGCCAGAAGCATACAACTGAAAGAAAGTATTAGTTTATCTACACGGTATCCCAGAATAGCCGTACATTTTTTCAACTTATACCCTGTGTACTTTCATGGCAGGCATGTCATATTGGTTGCATCTTGCAGGAGTTTTGGAGTGAACAAAAATGGACGTTTTGTAAGCACGCATAATTGCTTGAATTTTTCTATGTATTGTTTATATTGCAGAATAAACTGCATAATTGATATTTAATCGATGCCTACATTAAATATAATTTCTTTTAGCTGTTAGTGATGCTGATCTGCTGAATTTATTCTCAGTTTACATGAGTAAGGTATTTATGTAATGACAGTCAGTGAAAAAAGGAAAACCATATTCGATATATCTTTAATACGTCGTCAGTTTTATTGAGTTAAGCCATTTCGTCCCATCCAGGGCTAGGGTTTCCGCAAGCGGAAAGCTCATTGATTTCTCATAAGATGAGCTAGTCTATATTAGCTATTGTCCCTATGAGTTTGTTAAGCCTATAATGTTTCTTATTTTACAAGTTTAACTAGAAGGTTCAAGTGCCCCGTATTGAGGTATTAAATGTTGTTAAATGAGCTCCTCCTTTTTCCAATCCTTTCAACTAAATATGACTTGCTTATTACCCCGTGCATAGGTAATGAATTCTGTTGAATTCCACACTCAGGCTGCTGGTAGATAGGTAGCTTTTCTCGTAACAAAAGACAAAAAGTTATACAGCGTTGTTGCAGGCAAACTCGAATAGTCAAGTTAGAGAACAAGAAGTTTATAGTATTTAGTGATGGTCGTCAGGAACGTTATGACGGGTGGACGAACTTCACACAGCGCGGGTAGTAGTTAGTAGTCAGTTACAGGGGCGGCGACTCGGGGAGCGGAACCAAGTCTTCCTTACTGAGCCCCTGCGGTTAGGGGAGATGCAAACCCGCAACGCAGTTAGTCACTGTTGGCTGCATAGCGAGCCTTCGCTCAGGGGGTTCCGTCCCCTTCCACTGCACAGCTCAGGGAGCAAGCTTCACATTGCCGGGGTTAGACAAGAATGTAACCAAAACAATGCGCTGTACATTCTGTTTCACGTTGCATTCCATTTGTTAATATTCTAGCTGTAAGAATCTCGAGAGCCTTTCGCTAACCAAGTTTCATTTTGGTAGACTTTGCTGCTTCACATACTAACGACTTATTTATTTTCATACGCACATACTTATTAAGTAGAAATAGTAACTACTAAATATTAAATTTAAAAAACATTACAAATAAAAATTAAAGCGAACACCCAAACTTTGATGTCATACTATTACATTTAAAAAGAAAAATAAACACATGAAAAATAGAAATTAAATAAAATTCAGTGCAGGTACAATCATAAATATAAAATAGCAACGAAGAGACTGATAAGGATACCAAAAATCCGTTGTAGAAATTCCGAATTGCGCAATGTCATATTTTAATTGTAAAATGCAGTAGTGTTTTCCCTCATGTGTCACTTGTCTCCCAACGTGTATCTCATATTTAGGATGATGCGTTGGAGTTGTAAGCCTTTATTATATTTAGAGAACATTAATCTCATTATTAATTATTAAAAGTATGTATATAAATTCATAAATAGCTCTTGATATCAAAATCAATATTTTTTTAATTCTACCAATAAACAGAAAATGAAATAAAAAGGATCCAATAAAACTCTAATCACAAATCCGCTGTCCGCATAGAAGAGCAACTATAAATCCTATATACTAGGAGCGTTCTAAAAATTCTGGACTCGTTCAGAGATACCGTGAAGAGCCAATTACTATGGAAGTGATTAAGTATCTTGAAGCGCTGTAAAAATTCAGACACATAAATGTCACTTATTTGTGACGATCGTGTAAACAAATTAGTGTTAACTTATTATACAAAATGGATAAAATTGAAATACGAACTGTGATAAAGTACTTCGTTTTCAAGAATTTAACCCCAGTAAAAATACAAAAGGAGATAGATTGCGTATTAAAAAATTCCCCTTGCTGAATTTAAGCCTGGCGGTGTCTCCATTCAAGATGATGAGCGCTCAGGGCGTCCCAAAACTGCTACGACCGATGAGATTGTGACAAAAATTTACAATGCGGCACTCAATGATTGGCAGACATGCGAAGACCTCGACAGGCTGTGTCCATATTTTACACGACGTTTTCGGCATGAGAAAGCTTTCTGCTGGATGGGTGCCACTTTTGGACTAAAAACGCATTCGAATGAACATTTCGCAATAGTGTTGAGACTGGTTTAAACGTTATTTCAGCGATTTTCTCCGAATTTTCATGACAGTAGATGGAACATGGATCCATCACTACTAACCAGAGAAGAAGGAGCAGTCCAAACAGTGGGTGGCAACAGGTGAAAGTGCACTAAAGATAGCAAAAACGATTTCATCCGCATAAAAATCATGACTATGGCTTTCTAGGATTCTCATGGTGTCGTGCTCGTAGACTATCTGCAGATGGATAGAAATACAATCGGGGAGTATTACACTTCACTAATGGACCAACTGAAGAATGATCTTCTCTAAATGTCCGCAACTTTGGAAGAAGAAATGTCTCTTTCATCACGATAATGCATCTTTACACACGTTTGGAATTGTTGCTGCAAAACTTCGCTTACAAGTGCTTCCACATCCGCCATATTCGCCGGATTTGAATCTCATCGATTACTTTTTGTTCGCAAACGTGAATAAATGCCTGAGTGGGCGAAGATTCGCATCAAATGACGAGGTTGAAGCTGAGACAGCCGCTTATTTTACTGAGGATATTAAAAAATTGGAAAGTCGTAAGACTGAAGCTATAAATTTACAAGGTCAAAATGTAGAAAAAAAAAGAGCATTTTTATAAAATTTTGTGCTTCCTCGGTCAGGCAGAGAACTTTTAGAGTGCCCCTCTATAGGCTTATTCTAAGGCATGTGCCCAGTTTGAAAATACTGTATCTTTTGTACATACCAACAGTTTGGATTTTCGACCTCCTGACTTTAACTGTGTGATTTTAATCTCTAGGAGGTTTTGATAATAAAATGTATCAAACTACTTACGTTGCAAGAGGCAAAATGGAGCACCCCGAAAGATAGCGACTTTATTTCTCAAAAGTAACTGTGTGGTAGCTATCAGGATTCAGCACTTTAGATGATGTACAAGGTAGGTCCATAAGTTTCCGGCCTCGCCGAAAAGGATTATCGCCTTCACAAAACCCTTATCTGATTTCATATCTTATCTGTTAAGTAAATAATTGCAACTGTAAATTCCACTCCGCTGTGTTCAGTTGTTCAGATAAAGTGTAGAAGGCTATGTGTAGAAGATTATGACATGTTCAAATGGTGTATCGAGTTGTTATTAAGTTCTTCGCGAAAGAAGCACTAACTCCAAATGAAATTAAATGGGGAAGCATCCCCTCATATTCTACTGTAAAAGAATGAGTCAAACTTTTTCGAATGGGTCAAGAAAGCATTGAAGACGAAGAGCGTGCAGGTCGGCCCTTGGGGAAGTAATCAGAATCTTATATTATTTATTCGTGGGAAAGCCATATCTGGTACTCGCTCCTGAAAACATCGTTCTTGTGGTAGGAGAAATTTTGAAAGACCGGCGGCTCAAAGTTACAGAAATAGCAGCAAGGTTCGGCCTTTCTAAAACAACAGTCTTTCGAATTATTCATGAATGAATAGTTTGTGCAAGATGGATGCCTAGACTTCTGCAGTCCAAAAGCAGCAACGAACGAGTTATTTGTTGTCAGGCATTTTTGGAGCTCTGCCTTGGCAGCGAGAGAGAAGTTCTGCAAACCATTGTTACAGGAGATGAAACTATGGTTCTCTACTATGGTTCCTTATCAATGGAGTTGTGTAAACCTGGCGTAGGCCCATCTCTAAAAGTCAAGGTCTCTCAGTCCACCAAGAAGATCATGACCATAATCTTTTGGCACTGTGAAGGAATACTCTCCATTGACTTCAAGACGAGGAACTGCACAGTAAATGGAGAGTACTGTGCTGACCTGCTGCACAGACTACGTGTTTCTATCAAAGAGAAAAGGCGAGGTAAGCTGAGTGCCTTCTTCACGACAACGCGCCTGTGCACACAGCTCTTGTTGCAAAGGAAGATGTGAAGAAATGTGGCTTCAGGGAGATCGACCATCCTACAGCTCCCAGTGACTATTTCCTGTTCTCAAAACTGAAGAAGGACCTTCGAGATAGGAAATTTAAGTGTGACGAAGAAGTGATGGATGCTGTTTATGCTCATTTTGCAGACTATTTGGGGGGGGGGGGTTGAAATGTTAATTCAAAGATGTAGGAAGTATATTGCAATAAAGGGTAACTATATTGAAAAGTGAAATATAGTCTTTGTCTTTATCATACCTAGAAAATGTTTAGGCCAGAAACTTGTAGATCTACTCTCGTACTTCTTAAGCTTGTAGGGAAGAATCCAGAGTTTATTGTAGCTAATATCACTCCTCCAACTATAGGTTAGAACTGGAGGTGTGCACAAAGGGTCCTTGTGCTCAAGTACCAGTATGTATTACGTCAGTTTATGTGAGAGTGATGTGCAGCTGTTTAATTAGTTAGGTATACATTCTAATATCCCCTTTGTTCAGTTTTATGAGAAACATTTTAATTGCTTATATACAGCAACATTTTATATGTAAGTAGTTCATCGATACAGCGCTGTTTTCATAATCGGCGAATGACCCGCCGATAGCTAAATTTATCATTCTGCGATCCAAGTGTACATGATACAAATGATAGTATATTTAGGTCCAACTAAGACTAAAGAAAATCCGTAAGTGGACCAAGTTGTTCCTAAGATGGTTTTCTTCAGGGGTACATTAGTTTTTAGTGATTCCGCAGATAAGTTTGCTATAAAAATAATTTCGATTTAGAAAATCTATTTATCCTTGGGTTCATTACAATTGAAGCAAAATTAAGTACACTAAACTAATTTTTGAAAATCTTCAGGTCACAGTTTTGAAATAAAACTAATTATTTATGAAAGTAATTAAAAGTAATTAAGTAGAAGTGAAGAATTTAACTACTATAATTTTAAGACAGAAACAACTGTTTTAATGAAGCATTTAATAATTAAGATAGCATTTAACTTGTAATATTGAGGAAGATCACATGAGTTGCGCGACGGAAGAACAGGATCATGTAAAATATAATTAATAATGTAGAACATAAATTATTAAAAACAGTGTAACCCTTGACAAACGTATGCAAATTCGCGTCATTCGGTCCCATTAATATGAATGTTTCTATTGATAAAATTATAGTTGTTGATTATTAAAATTAAAAACTCTTCAATTACAGGCTTCATGCACAATCGCCTGTTTCAGCTTCAGTAATATTTGTAATCTGCAAGTCTAGGCTGCTACAGTGAATAAAATATCTTTTTACTTGCATCTTCAAGACGTGTTTCACATATTGCGGTACTTGCATCATAACAATTCATACTTCTGCAATCTTTCACGATTTTTTTTTATTCTCAAAACTCGACTGCAACGCTGAATGCAAACACATATTTGAATGTGTATTCTGACCACTGGCGAATTGCCAAGCTTGCTGAAAGACTTGAAAATATCTGTTGCAAACAGTATCCATCACTTTGGGGGATAAGAGGGAGGGAAAAAGAGAGAGAAGCAAATCATTGCCGCTGAAACTTAGGAACTGTAGTATAGTGTTAGTTAAAATGGAGGTGGCTAACACTTCTGGGAGATTATTTGAGCATTACAGTAACTGGTTCTTCATTTCAGCAAGTGCATTACATTTATTTCACACGCTTATCTCCCAGTGACTGTCGACAGCTCTAATCGATCTCTCACGAGAAAGTTGTCATTTTTATGAAAGGAACTCTGCACCACTAAAATAACACTAATTTTTAAGTACTATCTATTGTTTGAATATTTAAACTCTCAAACTTTTTAATTTATATTTTCTAGTAAGCAAAAATTACAAAGTCGATGATACCTAATTTTATTTCACAGTTTGTCGGCCTCCCGCACGTCAACCTATAAGACTTATTGTGCCACCCCATATGAAGAGGTTTCGTACTCAGGCGGTAACACTTGGGGCTCACGTTTGGGAATTCCTGACTAATTTATTTCAGCAAATACTGGAACGGATATTTCCTTCCCATAAATATTCTATCCTTCCATTTCATTTCATTACATAACATTGTTTTGGTTGCTAGACAGGAAGTTGCAATGTTGCGCGGCGTGGCGGTGGATCTGAACTTTGCAGGCAATTCCTATTCGGGTACATGACATGTTTGGTTTGGTAGACCCCTCGGGTCGCCTTCGGGTTATGCCGTCGTAGCTCTCCTAGACCCCATGTACGTCTTTTTATCGTCCCCCCTGTATTTGACCTCTCAGGTATTCCTTATCTCCTTTTTCCGCCCGGAGGTGCCCTCCTTGGAGGGGCATAGGTACAAAAAGACCATTAGTGTGACTAAAGTGCTGAAACACCATGCTGTTCTATTCTAACTTATTGATCGTATAATGTTCTACTTGTTTCCTCCTCTCCCTGCAGTCTTTCTCCATAAATGCTGGAAAAAACAAACTAATTGATAAACTTCCCTTTGTATTCCCTGCAGAAGTCCAACTATAAAATTGGTTTCATGAAATCTGATTCCAGTATTTATTCTTTTCATTTTAATTCCAGTCTCTGGTTCTTTACCGTACATATCACAGCATTATCAGCAAACTTGCCTCAATATGTTCATTTATTTCTAGATTTGTGCAAGCTTAACTACTTGCCTGAGGTTGATGGCATATAATGCTAAGAAACTGGTGGACAAACTTTGGAAGTGAATGGGGCACTTAAAAGAAAAAACAAAAATACTTTTTAAAATAATGCTAAAGACGGTCAAAGTTCTAAATGTGCAGCCATGACCAGTTGTTTCTTTTACTAATGAAGCAACGAACAAAGCAAATAGTGCAGAACTTCACAGTATTTATCAAGGGCTGAAGAAATTCCTCATGCAGTTTCGCAAACAGAACACAAACATTAGCATGCATTAGTCTATGGGTTGAAAGGGATATCGTGACAGATTGGTCGGATCATTTACGATATCATAATAAGAAGATTGGACATAAAATGCAAAACGTGGTTACTTTAATTCAAAGGGTAAATGTTTCATTGGAAGAAGTTTCAATAGATTGAATTCACTGTATGTGGTTCAAGCATGATGACTGTCGGCCCAGCTTTAGTGCTGCTGCTTTAAATATTCTAAATCGTACATTGTCAAATAAATAGATGAATTATGACTTGTGAGGAATCAAAATTCTGGACTGCTGGTCCCCTTACCTCAAGTAATTGCCTTTTACTTATAGGACTATAATGTATTATAGAAAAGGTTAATAGGTTAGCGCGCTGAAAGTGTTTTATAATAATGTACTTCTTATCTCTTCTCACCTAAACAAGCCGCCGTCACGGGTGGCCGAGGTCGTTAAGGCGCGGACTCGTTTGCGGGAAGTATGCGGTTCGAATCCCGCCAGGCCTGTCCTCCCTGACTGAGGTTTCTTCCAGGTTTTCCTCAGTCCTCATAAATGGCAAATGCCGGGGAGGGACCCTAAACTTGTACCTGGCACGTTTCCTTCCTTAATAATTCTTTCCCAATATATATTTCATCTCATGTATTATCAGTGTTCACCGCCTGTGGTGCCTTAGTAGTAAAAACGGGCGTTAAACACTATTCATACAAAATTTCAAACCTAAACAGGCCTATCGCCTTGGTTAGTGTGTCCTGTTACCACAGTTTCATCCTGCTCTCAACACAAGGATGAATTAAAATTTTCATTTAACGCGTTTAAATTAACATTTGTTCAATGTTGTGTACCTGTTTCCACCTCTCAGTCACTATCGAGTTCGAATGATAAGCGCAATTATTAATTTTAAAGCTCTGAAGCAAACTGAGATATTACGAAGTAAAGGGAAATGTTGCAACCAGATCTAGAACTCCACGTGGAGTTGATGTGTGTCCATCTGCCAAAAACATATCCCTGAAACAGTTGAAGAAGGAGCGCAATTTATTGAAGAGAACTACCGCAGTATCTCTCTATATGGATACCGCTTGTTAACCTGTTTCCGTTCCTATAACATCAACGATGCGACTACGATATGTTGAACAAGAATGCCAACAGACACAACAGATATCTGGAGTGTATGAGGCAGTCCACGATGAGATCCCTCATCAATAAACTAACACTTTGTAAATCAGCATCAATTATAGCGAAGATTTTGTTCTTAAATATTTTATTTGCTAAGTTGGCACCTTGTTGTAACATTATTTTTACAAATTGAAGCTATAGAAAAAATTCTAAGCCTATAGTTTTAAGGGCCACTTACTATTTGTTACATTCATTGTTTCTTTATAGGCTAATTTAAATATTAATTTTATTTGTAGAATCCTAGAGAACATGTTTAGAGACAGATATTTTTATTTAATTTTATTTTTGTATGTATGAGCAAAAATATTTCCATTATTCCAACATTTTATGGTAACTCTAGTTTTAAGGACAGTGCCCAAATCGATAGTTTAAGTGAATGTTATCCCCCTGCTAGTCTCTGTTCAATCTAGCATGTTTTCGAAATGTTTATTACAATGCCCTCCCTTCCTCCTTTTTTATTTTACTTTCAGCCTTATACCATTCTGCTGATTTCTCAGCGAACGTGCCTCATTTGTTTTTTAATTTCACTTAGATGTATTAGAGATAGCAACCTCGTAAGATCTTCAGCACTTACAGCCAGTAACGATTTGAGACTTCGCACGGAACAGTAAAAGAGTCCGAAATGGCCACAAAACGCGGTCGTTACGAGGATTGCCCCATTGCCAGTTTTACCGTCTATTTTCCCGCCATTACATCCATCCACGAAACCCTTCATTTCCCTCCGGTCTGGCTCTCGAAACGACCGTCCAGGGCATCCAACCTTGAAATACGACCCCGCTATGAATCACGAGCCAGATGCCGACCCGCCATTCCGCGTGGGTTTATTCATTGCTTTTCGATCGATTTCTGTCGGAAAGAACTGCCTTTCCGGTATGCTATGTCATTTTGATCTCATTTCATTGAAAAGATGTAAACAATGCGGTCCGCTTTAGTTTATCACTTTTCTTCTAAACTTTGTTGGTCCTGGTGGTCTAGTGGAAACCATACTTGCCTCCTAAACCCAAGATCGCGGGTTCAATCCCGGCCAGGAACAATTTTTCTAAGTATGACTTCCTTTGGAAGGGAAATAAAGCCGTGGGTCCCGTATTGTACATTTACGGCACGTAAAGGTACCTGAAGCCTGAAAGAACTAGTGCACTCTGGCAGTTGTTTATTGCCTGGGCCGAGCATGGGAGTGAGGCAGTCCGCAGCGGCTTTCAACGCCTCTATGGAGAGCTTTCGTTTTAGATGAGGCGCGCCCTGGGTTCGGCTCTCGGGCGGAGGTTATATTTTGTCTTGGACATTGGCTGGATGTGTTAACTCCTGTGTGGTTGATGATCCCAGGAGTTGTTGCTGGTTTATGGTTGGGATGCTGTGGGCATCGGACCTATCCTGTGTAGTGTTCTGTACTTCTACAGGGGGCGCAGAAGAGGGGCGGTGAGATCAGGTATAGCCGTTTACATCTGGCGTTAGTTCTTGGGTGCCACAGTAGTGGCATCTTGAACCTACATTGCAAGGAACATGTTCCGCTTAATACATTGCCGGCCGGTCGACAAAGAGCGTGTCAATAACAACATTTAAACCTATCTCTCACAAACATCAGCCGTTTCATCAATGGACACTCTAATCTTGTTATGCCTTACACTACTTCTAATTTTTCGCAATTCTCGCACAACAAGTAGGCAAATAATTCCTCTTCAATTCCGGAGCCTCGTGTATTATTCCATAATTTTTTTGAAATGTTCATATTCACTTTACTCAGAGAAGTGCTAGCGAATTACCAACATCTTGCAGAGGCCTTTTGAAATATCGGTCGATTTTGGTGACATAGTTTTAACTGCGTCAAACAAAAGACATTGCCTGCTTTGTTGAGCAGATTTCCCAATTACATTGCTCTTGTGTTTTGTCTTATCACAAAACTATTTACACCAAATCACTTTCCTGACGTTACTTTTAATTCCACATACTTTACAGAAAAGGATTTTTCATCGGTACTGAAATATTCCTCTCCAAACTCTTGAACATAATTTCTTAATTTGCACTTTCACACTTAGGTTTCGGCCTACAGAAAACTCTTCAAAATCGTTTCTACTGAAATGTGCAGGGCTGAGGACAGCATCAAAAAATAACTGCACGTTTATCTACACCATGCTTAATTGCTTCCAATTATTCCTTTCAATTCAAGCATCATTATGTGAATTAATACTAGAATAATTTTTCTAATAATTCTAACAATTGGATTATACCATGAATGAAATCAAGGTTCTCTTGATTGAGCTCTTTAATCCTTAATTGTGACTTTTTGTAGATTAAATTTGGTTTCATTTAATTTTTTTAAGGTAGTTTGATTCCTACGTTATTTTTGGTTTTTGGGTGAGGATATCCCAGCAAGGTCCATTGACAATCAAACCAAAATATTAATAACTCTTTCATAGAATAAGTAATTCAACGAATGTAAGTGAATACTATTTTTAAAATATCCAACATATTTTAACATATCTGAATATAAGATTATGCCAGAAAATAAAATAGGACTTAAAACGCAATGCACAATATGACAAAAATTGAGAAAATGTCCTAAATATGGGAATATATGACACACAAAACTTCTCTAAAAGTAATCAGAAACATTCAATTCCTGTTTAATTCCACACTATCACTGAGATGAAAGCCAGGAAAAAATATGACATGTCATAAATAATCTAACCTAACCTAACTAAACCATACTGATAAGTCAATCTGTGCTGGACTATACTAAAAGCAAAGCTTAATGCATATGAAAGTAGCCTTTTTCTGAATGGTGTTTAACTCCCGTTTTTACCACTGAGGCACCACAGACGGTGAACACTGATGATACATGTAATGAAATCACATATTTGGAAAGGATTTTTAAAGAAGGAAACGTTCCAGGCCTTAGTTTAGGGTACCTTCCCGGCATTTGCCCTTTATGAGGCCTGAGGAAAACCTGGAAAAAACCTCAGTCTTGGTGGAATTCGAACCCCAGACCTCCCGCTCACGAGTCCGCGCCTTAACGACCCCAGCCACCCATGACGGTGTGAGAATAGTGTCTTTGTTTGACTAGATAAACATTTATAGACAGACTTATATAACCCAGTAATGATAATAGGAAATGTTACTGTTTACGCAATTGAAATCAAAATTTTAATACACCCGTGCTCATTCGAGTGGCAAGGTCTTTGCTCTTGTTGCAAACATAAGACCATGGCACAACAACCCGGAAGTTTTAAAGTTTGGTATAATGAACGTGGATTAGTAGAAATGTTCATTATGTTAGTCAGGTATCTTAAAATTAGCAATAGACAGACGACGTGCACTTCTTTCGTAATGGCGTTGTTTACCCGCGTAATGATTGCATTGTTTGTCCGAAAATTCTTTCCGGATATGCAACAAGTTTTCAAGTTTTCATTTCCTGGAAAAAGAAAAAAAGAACGGAATGGAAAGTGCTACTGCAACAGAACTTCGTATTCCTAGACTGAGGAATCACACGCCCTGGAGAACACAATCTTCATGCAAGATGGCGCACCGTCTCACATCTACACTCCCACAAAACAATTAAACGACTGAGGATCCTGTCATCAGCAGGTACTTTCCATCAATATGGCCCCCACGATCTTCAGATCTCAACTGCCCCACTTTAGATTGTGAGGCCCAACCAACAACTCTGCAGTAACTGAAAGGTGTTATTTTGTTTGGATCAATACAAGACATTGTCTGGAAAATGCTGTGCATAGCAAAGCAGAAAGAACGGCCTGTGTTAAGAAGAGAACACAGGACTTATTCGCAATATTTTGTAAAAGTTTTAAGTTTTAAGTGATATTTAAAAGACTGTATATATATAATTTTCAATAAGTCAAGGGAGTTTTGTTTGTATTTTTAAAATGCATTTGCATCATAGTTTACCAAACAAAAACAAAGTTATAATATGTGTAACTGCTTTAGCCCATGGAGAATGAGAAATGGTTTGAAAGGTCCTCAAATACATCCCCAAACAAGCGAAACCGTTCTTAATAATACCAAAATGTAATGTTTGAAAAATTTAGTCCAAACTCCATTCCAAGTAAATAATTTCGATGTTAGCAGGTCTAATAGCAAACAATATAAAGATGTTTAAAACTGCTGCAGAAGGTTCTAACCACGATCATGATTGTTGATAGTAGATTTCCTTAATTAAAAATTATTTTAATGTGAACTATAATTACTTCCTCTCTTATTGATTTTGAAATAATTGAGATTTTACTACATTATGAATACGTAGTAAATACTAAGCCTATTGTTTTACGTAATCTTATTCAAATCAAATGGAGATTACTTCTAAATTTTAAAACTCATTAACCTAGAGTATTAGTTAAAAGAGTAATTTAAGATATATGAAATAATTTTAAAATATGCTATTTCCAAAAGTATTTCTATCGGGGCACAAGATAAGTGTCCAGTTAATCCAGTTCATCTTTACTTTCAAACCGCCAAGCGTTTTTTTTTTTTTTTTTTTTTTTTTTTTTTTCCCTAAGGCACAAACAGGCGAACACACATCCCATTGTAGTTTCCGTACTTCAAACTTTCGACAGTTACCACTTGGTTAAATAATGCCATCAATTTGAGCGTTGCCTTTGATTAACTGTGCATTTATGTCAATTTCAATTTACATTTTCTACGCCAGTTCGCTGCTTCCTACCTAAATGTTTGTTTAAGCAAGTAAATGCTTAACGCATGTTTCTTGGACTGAGTCTTAAAGCTTTAAACATTTTCCATTGTTAATAATGCGCACAACAATTGTTGATCTAAGCCCTTACGTACGTATCATTACAAATTCTAACTTTTATATTAAATTTCAACAGCAATCTTATAAAACGTAATTTTAAGTGTGTTTAACAAAAAGAATGCAGATTTTTTGGATATCTTGGTATTATTGCAAAGATGAGTTTGTGTGTTTATGTTTTCATGCTTACGATAAAAGTTCCCTTGCACTGTGGTCCTGTGTTGTTGCTGGATCGCTCGTCTGGAAAGTTAATTATTGGATGGGTTCGACCTCTTCCTCCCCCCTTCTCCAGAACTTGATTTCTCTTCGAACCAATCCAATCCATCCATCTATCTATCGGTTTCCCTTTGGAGGTTCTGCGCGCGGAGATTTACTGGGGTCTTGGCATTAACTCAGTCTCTTCTTCATCCCACTCTTTCTCTTTGTCTCATCTTGCTCACCTTCCTCCCCTTCTTGCACAAATCAACGAATGGGAATGTTCAGACAGGGGCAAATCTCACCATTCTCTGTGTTAGGGATTTCATCACAGCTGTAAGTTTACGAGTTATCTTTGTATTACAATTCTTTTTGTACAATCTTTATTAAATAAGATTTCGTGCATTCTGGTTAGATATTTTAACTCTCCTGATCCTTTTATTTAATTATTTATTTTCCCTGACAAGAATTAAGGCCATGAGACCTTCTTTTCCACTCTACCAGGCGAAAAAAAAAAAAAAAAAACAGCAAAAATACAGAGTACAATATACATAGTTATATAAAATACATAAAAAGCTAAATTAAACATATATATACTGCATGTAAATATATTTTAATATAGTTAGAAAGTTGATAAATTACTTTTATAAATTTATTTTAATGAAATCTACCGAGTTCGTTGATTAAAAAGCATTCCTCTGCTCCTAGAGCGATTTTTCAATGTTTGCATTAGGTTAGTTCCCAACAAAATGGTCCAATTTTGCTGGTTAAAGAAATCGACGGATCGTTTGTTGACTGATGGCTATATAGCGAGTTTTGTTGAGAAAAAAAATTGCGACCGCTAGAGAGAGAACGGACATAGACATATATGTATTTTTAGATTTTTCTTTTAATTATAGATGTCTAGTAGGTGCGATTCATGCTGATTTGGATAGATTATTAACAAATCTTTCAATAGGTACAACCGCAATAGTATGAGTTCCTTTGGAATTATCTGAAAAAAAAAAAACAATAAAATAGCATTACCCGGTGCCGATAGCAATAGATTCATTCCTTTGGAATTAGCTAATAAGAGAGCACTTTGGAAATGACTTATCAAAATCAAAAGGAGTCCCAATGCTGTTATAAGGGTTTTAATAACTCAAGGTCGAAACAGTATACGTGTAATTATTCAGATCAATTGAAGTGTTTATGTTGTTACATACAAAAGTGTGTAATAAATAAAAGAAAACAAATTGATGAGGAAATTTAAGATTATCAACGGTAAAGATAATAGTGTAGAAAGAATATATTTAAGTAGGCTACTAAGATTATTTTTATCCATCAATTGGGGGACGTGACTTGGATGGAATGTTAATTATCCCTGGAAGTTACTTCAACTCTAACCTTATTAATATTATGAGCAGCATTTGATTCTAGAAGTAGGGGAATTCAGTGTAGCAAGCCGAGATTATGTTTGTCCGAAGAGCCACAGCTGATCATGTGGCGATAAAGTTTATTAGACCCTCTTTGCTCCTTATTTTATTAATATTACTTTTTTCTGTATTCTCGTATGTATACAACTTTGCGGGAACGCCCGTGGTGTCTCGATAGTAAAAACGGGCGATAAACACTATTAAAAAAAACTTGCGGGACTTTATAGTTATGAACTTAATAAAAGACTTTTGAATTTTGCATTTTTTCTTAATTTATAATTTACTTAGACTTCCAAATATTGTATCTTCCTTCCCTAGCCCCATTTCTATTTTCTGAGTTGTACAAAAGGCGGCTCGCCGATCCTTATTATGTCCCATAAATAACCGTTGATCCAAAGAATAGTAGACTATTAAAAACCTTCCTCTAAACTTACAAATAACTATTATTTAATATGCATTTCTGCAGTATGCTTCTATGATAGCGATACTGCGGTATAACAGTTTCACAGTTTTGCCTTTCTGCAGTGTAAATAACTTCTGCGTAAAGCGATACTGCAGTATAACAGTTTCATTCCACAAACACCTGCAACAATGCTTGTTGTAACAAACAACTGCTACTATAAGGTTCACATTACTATGCTATTCCACATTAGAATTAACCATAAAAACAGATCGACAGAGTGCTTTCCAACGAACTTTTCCTAATATGCGCGACTTTGGGCAGAAAACTCATCAATATTTGAAAGCACCTACTTATGTGAGATAAAGTTCATTAAGTATCGGTATAGAAGCTGGCTCACAGATTGTTCTCACCTTAATGTTTTCTCTCTTGCAACAGGAATCGATGTAGACATCCCTGCCCTTGTGAGTGCCGCCAATCGTCCTCGTCTACTCCTTCATACGTTACTAATGTTTCAAGTACTGCTGAAAATGTTTCATTGGCTTAGAATGCGGCCTGCCATCTGATAGTATATACTTTTATGGCCCTCAGGTTAACAATAATTGGACACCACATGTCTAGATGCATCTAAATTCCATCTAATGGCATTTACTAATAAACGTCTCGGATTCTATGATTGTTAAAATCTGACAAAAGTGGTCCCACTTTATTCTGTTTTTGAACATTATCAGCTGTACAAGCAACATGTAAACGATAATCATGTTTAAAGCCAAAGATTTTATTTGCCAGAGTGGGGTATCATCCATCCTACATAAACATTCTTATAGATCATTTTACAGTAAAAAATAAAACATTGCCAATAAACTAGTCCGAAAATATGTAAAAGCGGAAACGTTGTGGCTCCATCACGATAATTTGCACTCTAGAATATTTTACTGAAAACTTACAGATCCATTATACGCCCTAAATTGCATTACGGAAGTATGATGCTAACTCTGCGAATTGTTTTAGGAACATTTCGAATCGGCCCGCTCACTAGTTTACAGATTGAACCAAATGAGACCCCCCCCTCCGCTTGAAATGCGAAGAAAACACTGAAGTATTTCATATGCTTTTAAAATTACAGCCTTACCTAGTTTTAAAATATACATCTATATTTTTCTGAAAGAAAAAACTCAAAAAAGCACACAGTGCCTTTTTCACTAAGACTGAAACAGCACCTCAAAAAAATAAACAACATTTCTGAACTTAACCAAAAAATTGATATTGTTCCTTGGAGAGTTGTGCTGCCAGAAATGAAAATATAAATATCACATTTAATTAAATATCATACAAATAATCTACATATCAACAGTTGATGAAAGAACAATGGCATCAGTATCCAAATTATCTCCACACATACACCGAGGATCACAGGCTGAAAACAGCTGTGGACGTGATGTGGTTTACCCCTATCACACGGTGCTGTACATATTACCATCCATATACTCCGTATTTACATGTAAACACATGCTATTAATAAAATGTTAACAATATATTTCAACAACAGATAAAATAAATCTTATCTAATTCACTCTAAATCCAGCATACAGGTTATTCAAGATATTTTCTCTCTATGCAAATGAATGAATAAAAAAATCGCAAAAAGCCTACAATTCTGATGTAAGAAAGGAGAAAATAACTGTATACTGTACACACCCTCACATCAGGGCATCTCAGGAAACAACATGCGGATTCAGCAGCAAAAGGAGTTACATAAACAAATGCCAATACCACACTAAGATGACACAAAATATGTAACCAAAAGCTTCTATAATTTCTGTAAACAACAACCATGTAGCAAACTGCATGATATAAAACAGAACTCAGAACGTCATATCCAGTGCAGAAATTGAGTCGCAAGGACCAAATCATCATCACTCGACTTGCGATTGGACACACTAAACTAACACACCCTCATCTACTGAACGCAACAGCTGTCACCCACCATCTCTGTACGACTCGCACTTTCTGAATATCCCCAATACCAACTTCAGAGAGCACAATACAATCTATCAGACCTTCAAGTCCTCAACAATACATCTCACAGTAGAACTCTGTTGAAAAATTTAAAATTAATAAATTTATATAATTAAATATAATTTGGCATACGACGAAATTTTGTAATGCTATTATATTAATATTAAGTATCTACCAGATATAAATGTAAACTCTGTAATTAAATGTATACATGACTACCAATGTAATAAAATAAATACAAAATATTATGAAATTTCTTAAAGAAAGTTTATAGAGAAGAAAAAGCCTATGAAAGATAGGGGGAAAACGACGAAGGTCCATATAGCTGACGTAAGGAGGAGGGAAACTTTAAACCTTAAAACTCACTTCAACAACCTATACGCATATTTTTATAACATTACCTACTTCTCGGAATATCCACAACACCTCTGCTGTAGAAAGCTGTATTAAATAAACTGTTTGAAACAATAAGTACATATTTTAATGGAATGCTTAAGTCATATTCAATTATCTTGCCAATTGCATAGCCATCTATTGCAGAGTTCGAGAACTTTACAGGCTACCCTCGTGTTGCTGCCAAAGAAATGAAGGGATAAAAGGTAAAAACAAATATAATATAAAACTGCTGGAAATATAGCAGACCTATTTCCTCGCGCTTTTACTCCCTCTTTGCATTCGTAAAGGTAAAGTTTATACTTTCTGACAGTTGTGCTGGACAGAATAAGCATCACACAATGTCAGGACTGTTATTAAGTTTGATAGACGTAAACTAATTTGAAAAATTATTTTTCCTCAAGAGATTGCCATTTTTAACTGTGTAACACAGGCGTCCTATTTATTAAGTAAGCATTTATGCAAAAATAGCTTTATTTACTGTGCATAGACTAAAACAACAGTCCATTCAACGCAGATATATCGTTGCATTTAAAAATACAAATATAGTCAGTTTTGTCCATATTTCTGATGACAGGAATAGTAATATCTCGTCAATTTTGAATCTACTAAGGCGCTTTGTAATGTACGGCTGTTTTTACATATATTTAATCTCAAAACTGTCCTAATCTATATCTTTTAGGAAAAATGTTCCATAACGGTAAATAAATGTGGAAATACTAGGAAAAATGTTTATATAAGTCTTAAAAGCAAATTGAAAGTAAAAACTAAACGAAAATATTATAATAAATCCTACATATATTTTTAGTTTTAATTTAACAGAACTAGTATAACTTGAATTTGAAATATATTATATTCATTCCCAATGATATCTTGGAAATAAATTTGAATGATTTATAAATTAAATTAGCTTCCCTTGAAATAATGTGTATCTTACAATTTTCAGGGGTCGGTCCTGGTGGGTAGTGGTAACCATACTTGCCTTCTAAACCTAAGAGCTCATGTTCGAACCCGGCCAGGTCGATGGATTTTTTTTTTCGGGCGTAAAAATCGTTAAGTATGGCTTCCTTCGGAAGGGAAGTAAAACCGTGGGTCCCGAGTCGTACATTTACGGTACGATAAAGAACCTCAAGCTGAAAGAAGAGGCCTCCGAGCAAAATTTGTCGGCCGTTTAATGCCCTGGATTGAATGGGACGCTGATGACCTGAGATGTTAAAGAGCGTCCTTAAATAAACAAATAAAAAATCAATTTTCAGGGCTATTGCAGCAGCTATATCTGGGTAAAAACTAAACAAGGTATATTTCAAATATATGAAGTAAAGTTTGTCATTATATTTAAAAGGGGAAAAGGAATACTTTGACTTATAGCTTTATCAAAAGTAATATTACGAGAGGATCTGGAATTATCGATAAATTCATAAACTTAGTAAGTGAATTTATTTGAAAAGCTCAGATCCTCGAACAATATTTATTAGGACTATTCCGCGAATAAAATGAGAATTGAAAAATAATTTTTCTAATCTGGTTTACAAAATTGTAATAATTGTGTATTTGTACTTAACTTTTTCAAGCAATCGTGCGACAAAAGAATACGGATTGTCAGTAATGCCAATAGATAAGAGCAAAATACGGTTTTAGGATTATTTCATGATCAGAATAAGAATAAAAGTTAGTGTATATATATATATATTAAATTCGCGCACAGAATATTAAAACTGCATAAAATGTTATACTTATGAATATCGATTCAGAAACCGTGAAACTGAAATAGACAAAAATTGACTATTACAATCGTTACCGTTCGATTTTTTAATACCAACTTAGAAAAAAATATCATACAGTGTTTTTTTTTTCTTCTTTGAATTCTGTGGTTTGGAATTCCTAATGATCAACTTGCACATTTGACGCATTACCAAGACGCTTTGAAGAACCCTCCATTTTGCCGTATGATTGTCGATTGTCTATGCTTTTGTCGTTGTCAATAGCCCCCCACCGCCTCTAGCAAAAGTAGTCAGTGATGCGTGATCAGGAATTATATAGTGGAGGTATAGAGTTGGCTACACTGACCGCAAGACAAATGCACTTCGCTTTATGAAACGGATTTGATCTTTTTTTTTTTTCGATAATTTCACTCTATAATCCGGCTATAATTGGTTAAAAATCAAAATCGAAACCCGTGCGAAGTGTGATTAAAGGGAGCCCTCTACTGGGTAACTGTGGCATTTTACAGGAAAACAAATATCACCATTTAATTCAGAGATAAACAAATAACTGAGTGTTGGTGCGTTCTTGCTTGTTTGTACTCAAGTGAAGGGGCAGTATAAATGAACCAATTAGTTTGTTTACGCAACTAACATCACAACATTACAATTATATTTACATAAACAAACAATATCTAAGAATTTGCAATACCACAACTAAGGTTTTCCCATGTCTTAACCACCTGGTTATACATATGAAAATGAACCCGTACTAAATCACCATTTCCACAACTGTGTGTGCCCACAAGCTCCTTCCTTGTCTTCTTCTCCACTTATCCCTTATTTTTAATAAGAATTTTCCAACCTTATTTATTTTCTTTGCCCTCATATCTAACAACGTTTTAATTGCTACTTTATCTTGTAGTTTATCACATTTTTATTCCCAGATACTATCCCTCCACCTTTTTACTATTTCACATTCTATTAGACAATGGGACACACTATTCACTTTCCCACACATAGTACGTCCTTCTTAATCCTTTTAAAAACAATACCCTGTATGCATTTATGCAAGACCTATTCTTCTGAATTAATCACAATTATCTATATATTTCCACCGTTACCATTTTTTTTTTATTTATGGTATATAAATTTAAAGAACTTTTTATCCTCTAGGCTAGTCCAAATCTCTTCTCTGTGTCTTCTACTCTCTGTATCACTTCTTTCCAAAATCCACTGACGTCACTTTCCCCCAGTTGTCGCACACTCTCCATTCCAACCTCTTCTAATAGTTTCCGCACTTTCCAGTATATCTCTTTGGTACATAAGGCATTCTATTAGTCCATTGTTATCAATTTTAGACATATGTGTTAATATTTCGAGATCCTCTCCGCTATTATATATTTCCTTCCTACTCTTACTCATTCTGCCAAACATACCCCCTCGTCGAATATTTTGGTGGTCACAGAGCTTCTCTACAAAATATTTTATGTACCACATCAACCTTTGTCTACCCCTTTGACATTCTCCAATTGTCTACTGCATACATCATCTTTGATTCAACCACAGCCTCATGTAGTATTTCTAGCCATTAAGGGGGCGTAAACGAATCCCTATAGTATGAAAGTGCGGCATTTTACGGAAAAACTAATGTCACCATTTAATTTAGAGGTAAATAAATGGTCCTTAAATGAATTCTTGTGTGATTTTGTACGTTGGAACGCAAGTAATGTTCTCTCTAACTGGCCGTCAAGGTACTTGAAGGGAATACGACTAGTTCACGAAATAAGGAATACTTTCTGAGCAGATTACTTTGCATATCTACAGAATGGGGAAAAGTGAGAGGTGGATATATCAGCTTTAAATACAATCATGGGATGCTGGAGCCGGAACAGACAAGTTTAGAATAAGAAAGGGAGAACAAGGTATTTAAATGCAGAAGAGCATCAATCATAACAAAGACGGGACAGACAAGAGGTCTAATCACCGAGGGAAATAATGCAAGGAGATGTTAAATATGGAAGTGGGTAATGGCTCTTCTTCGTGATTTTCTTTCCTTCTTAAATAACTCAATCACGAAAATGGAAACTCGTGATCTGAGATCCCAAACTAAGAAAAGATGCAACGTTTGTTTTTTTGAGGACAGAGCAGGAAATCTGGAGATAATCGTCAGATTGACCCTGGAATCGATCGCACAATCTGTCGTGAGAGAGACGGGTTATATCTAATTCATGGTTAGCTGCCCTTTCTTGTAGAGGTCAAAGGGTCAAAGCATGTCAGAATACACACAGTTCTTTCAGCCATCGTCCTTTGGATTGCTCGATAAATCACTTCATCGAAATTTACTTTGCAAGCTGGTTTAGAGTTTGATCTGTTGTCACTTTCTCAAAAATCCAAAAGTGCAGAGACCTTACTTCAGAATTGCTCACAAGTTTCGTTTGGCGATATCTTTGCATTGTCATCTTTATATGGAATATCATAGTAAGGAATTAAGATGAATTAGACTGCTAGTCTAAGGTGAAAAAAGACTCGCGGCAGAAAGTGCTGAGTTTCACAATTGTTGCTTCAATTATTTGCAATAAAATAGTTTGCACAAATGGCTATCAAAGTATTTTTAGCAATACAGGACAAAGCCCCCACACCAGTAGCTACGCAGAAGACCCAAATAGAAGAGGCAGCCCGCTTCCATCTTGGGGGCAATGGCACGACAATAACGGACTAGTGTTTGTTTTCAAATTAAAAAAAAAAAAATCAAAACTATTACTGAACACAACAGAATTAATAGGTGGCCGAAATCGTTAAGGCATGGACTCGTGAGTGGGAGGCCTAGGATTCGATCCCCAACAGGACCGTCCTCCCTGACTGAGGTTTTCTTCGGTCCTCATAAAATGGCAAATGCCGGGGAGGTCCCTAAACTTAGGCCTGCAATGCTTCCTTCCTTTTAAAAAAGAAATCATTTCATAATTTATAATTTCATCAGTGTCCTCCGCTGTGATGCCTCAGTAGTTAAAACTGACGTTAAACAGCATTAAAATATTGAATAAAATTCAAATATAAAAATCACTCGCATTCCTGTGGATTAAACTGAAACAATAGGTAATCATATCAGCTTTATTTATTTTTTATTTATGTAAGATTCATGAAATTCTTAAAGCCACTCTTGACATTTTTCAATAATGCCGCTTTTAGCAAGTGAGGGTTTTTGTAATGAAAACCTAAAAAAGAAACTTTCCATTATTGCTATAAAAAGTCATATTATTTTATTCTTGGAGGGTATATTCCAATCACAAAATATATCGATACTAATGAACTATTTCATAGAATTACAGGAGTTTTACACATTCAATTTGAAATAGGTAATCAATGATTCATGAAGACAAATAAAGGAGTTATGTGGAAATAAAAATGTTAAAATAAGGTGCTGATAAGTCAGAAATAAAACTAATGGGGGGAAATTTTTGTTTACGAATTTCCTCAAACTTTTTTTAGTGAACAAGTAAATACTGAGTTTCAGTACTTCATCATCAGCGTTTTCAAGATCTAGTGCTATACAATCTTTAATCCTTTGAACTGATCTTATGACAGCGCGGCACTGAGCAACGGCCATTCATTTATCGTGTTGGATTAGATGGATTAGATAAAGGGCTTTACATTACAAATTATATAGTTCGGATTCACCCAGTATATATCCGAACTCTACCGACAAACTTTCACAAGTTGTTCAGGGATTTTTTCTGATTGTTTTGATATAAGGAACCATGGTCTCCGGTGCCTCATTACCGGGTAATTTCATTGTTTTTTCTTTTTTCTCATTTATATCTGCTTACTCGGAATGTGATTGTTTCCAAACAAAACACAATATTTGACTGCCTGTTTACGTATATTACGGTACACCACCAACTATTCATCACCTACTGGCAATTGCAATCATTTATTTTTTAGGATAGATTACCAAACATTACAAAAAATTATATGAAAAACCAAATTACACTGTTTAAAGTAAATGTTGAAAATGTCAACCGCCATGATCACAACAAACTTCACAGCGACGCCTCATACACTGTCGCACAAACTCTAGCATCTCTGGAGATTGACGGCTGCTACAATCCTAGCAACCAGGTCCATATTAGCTTTGACAATAGTCACCTATACTAGACTTTTCGTGTGTCCCCAGAAGAAAAAGTCCATGGATGTCATCTGGTGACTGAACAGGATCTCCACGACCAATACACCTGTGCCTTAACTGTTCATCAAGGTATTCTCTAACATTCACTGCAAAATGTGTTGGCGCCTCATCTTGCCGCTCTTCCATTGCATTGAGTGACATCGTAAACGAGGCGCAGATCGGCTAATTGTGAATAAGTAAAATTATCCATACCGTGTCACTAACAACATACTAAAAAGTTATGTGCTTCAGGAAACAAAAGCTGAGACAGAAATGAGCAGCAGTTCAAGCCTGGCGGTGGACCGCACTGAAAACACTCAGTACTGCAGCAGTACGGCAGTGAAAGTCTGTGTTTTGTTGGAAACGATCATATTCCGAGTAAACAGATACAAAGTTAGTTAAGTTAAACAAAACGAAAGCAATGAAGTTACCCGGTAATGAGTCACCGGAGATCATGGGTTCCTTGCATCAATACACTCAGAAAAATCCCTGAATAACTTGTGAAAGTTTGTCGGTAGAGTTCGGATTCATCTTGTATGTGAAATTCGTGCACAGAATATTAACAATTGTAAAAATGTTACACTTACTTACTGCCTATTCAGAAACTGTGAAACTGAAATAGACGAAAGTCGACTGCTACAGACGCTACCGTTCGATTTACTAATACCAACTGAGGAAAAAAAAAAACAGATAACATTTTACCATTCTGGACAACGTATTTATTAAAATTTATGGTTGCTTAGGCAGGTATTGTTACATAAGTTACCAAATGATTTCACACTGTTTGGCGGAATACGCAAACACAATTGTTTTAGTGAATATACATCGAGTAGTTAAATTTACAATTATTAAATTTGAGTGTAGGGGCTGCAATTTCATTGGGTACAAAGAACATTTGGGAATTAGTAAATGACGTGGAAGCACAATTCCTCACTTTATTTAGTATTGCCGAATAATTTCTTGATTAATCTGTATGATGCTTAGGAATTACAACGGGAGTATAGAGTTGGCTATACTGAGTAGAAGACAATTGCACGTCGCGCGGTAAAGGGATTTGATAAAACTTTACGATAATTTTACTGCGATGTCGGGCTGTGATTCGTCAAATTCAAAAGTTTGTTTCATTTCGTAGGTCATTTTATGATGACGTCACATAGTGACATAGTCACTGTAATTTAAAACAGTCTAAGTGCTTTGCGCATTCCAGCAATAAAATATTTCATTATCTTCCTGCTAGTATGGACAGCTTCTTCTTTCGATATATGTGTTGAGAATAAAGATACAAATGCCACGGATCTAACTGTCGATGACTAAAATGTATTTGTTCAAACGCTTCTATCATAAAAACATAAATTCTAGACACTTTAATAGCGCACATTTGAATTTGTGCTTGTGCAGTATTCCGCAATTTTTCGTGTCACTTTAAACAGTATTATATATATATATATATATATATATATGGGTTTTAGTTTTTTCTGCAACAGAAATAAACAACAACTCAGACTGATGAACCTTGAAAATTATTTGCAAGTTTGTCTGCCAGCCAGCACATTTGACAGACCATACGCAGCAGGTCTGTTGCAGGTTTTACATTATTGGTTATGAACAAGTTATAATATAACGTATACATTCGCGTACTAGTCGCACTGTATAGTAAAGCCGGTGTTGCAGGCACTAATGTCATCTTTCTACGTCGCTTGGCATGCTGCGTGTATGTACGTACGTATCTCAATCGATCTGTTTGCATTGAATGGTCGAAACCACTTAAAGGTATATACACAGAGTGTTAATGAGTAACACTGAAATAATTTAAGAGAGTATAGAGATGTCGTATATAAGCAATTTGGGGTGATAAACGTATAACCTATCTATTCAAATTTCGAAGCTATGGCTATAAGTTTCTAGCGCCGTTACACCACTGACTCGAAAGCATAACACACGATAACGAAGGCAGGTTTCTGAACGTATCACTCACTCTTGACGCCATGGTTATGACATTAACTTTTGAGCAAGAGATGGTCATTTGTTTTCGAGTTCGATTCTCGTTCATCACTTTTTTTTATTTTGTTTGTTGACTGACCTAATAATATAGCTTTTAGCATAAGCTTTAAGTTAATATTTCAATTTATGCACTTAAATCTTAACATATGAATTTATATAATTACAACCTTTATAGTTATTATTGATTTGCCAATCAGAATCGTATCCAGAGTATGTGTTAGTTAATTAAGTTTTATGCATCATGTTAATAGTAAGCTTATCACCACCCATTGTGTGTTGGTAATACATTCATTGTTCAGATAGAGAATAAAATTTGAAAGCATTAAGTAAATTTCATTCATAATCTTTTAGTATGTATATCGCAACATTTCATATTTAATATAAAAAAGTGAAAGTAACGCCATACCAAGAATTAAACCCGCGGTTTGCGGAACATCAGTTTTTTGCGTTATGCATTACGCCATACAAGCAAAGAGCTCCTTCTAGAGAGATTACATAATGCAAGGAAGCAGTTAATAGATGATCAGTGTGACACTGTCACACGATTAATTCGAGATTTGAGAGATATTTGTGGTATTAAATCTTGAAAACGCTGATAACCAGCTGAAGAAAATTGATATTTCTATGTTCGCAAGACAGTTTCAAAGACATTGTAAACTAATTTTTCACCAGGCTTCGCTTTAACACCGACTTATTAGCATCTGATGCCAAAATTTTTACACCATGTAACTGCGTTATGTTTAGTTGTGGACCTTACATTGCCTGTCTCAAATTGCTTATATACGACATCTCTACACTCTCTGAATTTAGTAGTTCATTTTCAGCCTGTATATAAAATAGTAATATTAACAAATTAATATAATAATAAAAATATTAATACCAATTAAATAACTATAACATAATGTTAAGAGATTCGTGCTTTGAAAAGAAATTGCAAACGCTTTGTCTTATTTAACTATTTTTTGCTACATTCAAAACGGCTATCTATAATATTCTTACTATAAAACCCGTCACTGTCTAGCTTTTAATATTTTACCGTTTTCTAAAAACAAATATTTCAAGAGCTTCGGTTTGTGTATATGGAGACAATGATCGCTGGCATTCCTGTCCGGTTTAACTTTGCATGCTTTTCACAGGTTTCTGTACGTCAGTTCTGTTTATCCAGAGAGTATAAAACTTTGAAAATGATTATATGAAGTGCAATTATTTGAGTTACGGCCGGCAGAGAACAGCTGTATACTTGGAAAAACCAGTCGTTAATGTTTATCGTGCATGTGCAAGTAGCAGCTTGTAATTAATTTGAAAGAGATTTTGGCAGGGATTGGTTGTACATTTGTGTTACTCGGTGTTTTATTTGTGTGTAAATTGCATATTAATGAAAATGGATTTTTACAAAGAAGTGATAAAGCAATTCGAAGGAAAATATCCTGGAAATCGAGGAAATTTTCCCAATTTGTTGAAAAGTGATGAGGGACAGGATCTCTCAACAGAACTACCATGTTCTTACAGAAGAAGAGTTAAATAAAATACAGGAATTTCCTACGCAGATGTCGGCAACGTATTGCCGCTGGGCAGCACCATTTTAGTATCTCTTATAACACAGATTACTACTTATTATTATCAGGTTTAAATAGAAATCACTTGCTGCTTTCAGAAAAAAATATACATACTAAAATCAAAATACTGACTCTAAGCGCGGGATTCTGTTTCTCTTTTACTGGTTCAGGCAGCCTGTAATTCAAATAATCTCACTATATAATAATTTAGTCAAATCTTTTTTATTTTACATAGATCTGAAACTCAACCAATTTTAGATGCCTAGATTTTCCTATCTAAAATATGTGCTTGTTCAGAATCATGTTTGGCGTGTGTTTGATCCAATTTTTCTGATACTTTAAGTTAGCATTTTGTATCTCCGTTATTGCGCGTTTATTGATATGTATAACCGATTAGTTCTAAATTGTATCTTACCCAGTAAGCGCATACTATGGCTACTGGGGTATCGGTAGCTTGCCGCCCTCCGTTAGCGAGAGAAGCTCATGGGCCATCACAGAAAAATTTACGCTTTAAACGTATTCCTTCATGGGCCAGCAAAGATTTACAAGGACTTATATTTGTCTTATTCCAAGATGAGTCAGCCTTTCTCCTGCTTATTTCTGTGTGCTCTTGGAACAGCAGAAAAATGCCATGGTATTCTCTCTTTTCTTAGGAGTCAGATGTTGACTGGCATCATGCAGTTTTCGCGCTCTGTTTGAAATTGTTCTCATTGTTGGTCAGTGAAAAGTTAACTTTCACAATTTTAACTGTTAAATTATAAAAAGAGTATCTGTTTTGTGGCAATGATTAAAGTAAATGTTTAGTTGACAACTCCATTTTCGCGTCTAGTGTAACTGTTAAGTTGGAGGTGAAACGATTTGCACCATAAGCTTACTCAGCAAGGCGGCACAAGATTAAGAAGGTTGCATTCTATGGTTTGGAAAAAAAAAAAAAAAAAAAAAAAAAAGCAAGTTTGGTGACTGTGAAATGAGAAATGTATTAGTCTATATGAATGAAATTAGAAAAAGGAATGGAAAAGACATGTTTGTGTAGAGAGGGACTAAACGGCAGATATTATGAGTGTGAGGGTAAACCGGTTGAAAGATTCATAAAATACATTGCCCTGAAAGACTGCAGGATGCTAAAGACATATTTTAACAGCTGAATTACAATAATTCCACATAAACCAGAAGTTTATAGCACAGACACACGATGGCGCTGCAATGTCAGGAAGGATGTCTGAATATGAGACATCCCCCCACGCCATTTGGGTATGCCCTGACCCACCCTTCTATATGGGCCACGAGCCGCCACTGATCTAAAGGAGATACTTTGCAATCCTTTGCCTTTCCTTTAGACCGAAACCAAGCTAACAACATCAACCTATGCCGTACATAAGCAGCACTTTGAATCAAGAAGGTAAAGTATTACAAGTCCTTGCAACAAGCGGGAAAACGTTTTCTCTGCAGATATTTACGCCCAGTCATATTGCTGGAATGAGCCTACACAGAGCAACGGGACATAAATTGAAGATCTGTCTTACTGTACCCGTGTTGCAATATATCAATATACAGCACTTTTCCTGTTACTAGTTGAGTGATCGTGGTAAAAATAAAAAAATGGTTAAGAATTGTGGCTTTGTTATAGTACCCCTGTCAATATTTCTCAACAACTGAGCCAGGAAATGAAAAATCAGGGCACTGTTTCACGAAACAACTAGTCTACTAGTTTACAGTTACTAGTAACTAGCCGCAATTCCACCAGTTCTAATAAAACCTGTTTCACGAACATTTATTCCTTAACGGCAGAATCGTAAAATTGTATCATTAGTCACCTGTCAAAGTTACTAGTATAACGACAGTATCCGAGCGTAAAGAAGGCTGTTTTGGGGATAATTATTACTCGGTGGACTGTTTGTTGATGCGATTTTGTTTGCGCGGTATGTAAACAAAATCAGATATTCAAGCCAAAAAATAGCATTACGTCTACCGCATCGAAAAGAATCCTAATATTCTAAACAAAGTAACAATGCAATATTTAATATAGCATAAAAAGTACTATTTGGGTAATACTCCGACAAAATGACGAAGAACGACAAAGACGAAACGTGGAAAATAAGAACGTAAACTGTGAAAGTGTTTGGATTAATTACATCAGAGAAAGATTACGCATATGTGAGGGACACATTTTGGCCAAATATCAAGAAAGTTACAATTGTAAGTGTTTTTATTTTACATTCATATTATTATCTACAAATATAAGTAGCTCAGTTTCTGTGGTATTTTAAGACGAAAATAGACCATTCAAGAAGTACGGGAATGGGTGGTGGATTTGAGACCACGTGTTACATAAAGTATCCTTAATTAAAATGCATCGAACTTAAATGGTATAACCAATGCCTAACCTAAAAGATGTACACTAGTATGTAAATTCACCTTTAGAGATTTACCGGTGGAATTCACTAGTTAACAATACGCAATATTACAAGACCAAATGTTTCGTGAAACAGAACACTAAGGGCCGGTTGTATAAAGACTTAACTTGAGTTTAGGACATAAAATTAACCATCAATTATGCTTAACTTGAAAACTTTTGTGTATAAACATTAATCTAAGATTATTTCGTCTTAACCTCAAATTAAATCTTAATTCGCGAAATTTCACAAGTGAAAGCACTAAAGAGAGTTTAGACTGTTGAGTAAAACGGTTTACCGAGTAGAAAAGCATGTCAATTTCATTTATAAATAAAATGCTGAGTAGCATTTATTTTAATTTTGTGTAGATAATGTTTCTTATATGTTTCACTTTTCACTTCCGCGTAATAACAACAGATGGAATTGCGTTCAATTATAGGTTATGTTAAGCTAATCTTACAAGTGGTGTATTTTACATATTTCTTATTATTTCGGCATCTCATTCGATGGTGAAATTTTGATAAGAGAGAGAGGCCATCGAAAGTCAAAATATTACAGTGAACTTGCAATCTCTTAAGCTATTGTTCTAAATGTTGTGTTTATTCCATACTAAGAGCTTTCGATTAAGTATTCAGAATCTTGCGCCAATTATTCTGGCACGAAATTATAAATCGATTTCTTGACAAAGAAAAATGATGTAATATAGAATATGTTAGAACATTTAAGTTCATTCTCTCAAAGCAGCATTTGTATTACAGAAATAAATATAAAATTCAAATTAAATAAAAGTAATTAAAGGTTAATGAGTAGCTTCTGATATTTGTAGAATAAATTTAATTACCTCATTTCTAAGGTTTGGAAGTTATTTTTAAGTATTTTTTATAATTTTGATTATAATTATACTGCAATTTTAATTTATAATCATGCATAAAGGGACATTTATTAATAAATTAAAATATACTTTTTTGCTAAATTATATCACTTTATGAAATTTTAAAATTAATTACTGTATAACTTTGGCATCAGATAATAAGTATTGTTATAACCTTGGGTACTAAACTCATTCCCATTCTACCGACAAAATTTCACATGTTTTTCAGGGAAGTTTTCTGAGTGTTCTCCAACGGGTAATTTCATTACTTTTGTTTTGTTTAACTCAACCATCTTTGTATCTGTTTTCTTGGAATATGATTGTTTCCGAATAAAACACAACCTTTGACTGCTGAAGAGCGTGTTTATGTTTCGGTCTGCTCAATTAATCAGCTATTCACCACATCCTGACAATTGCAATGATTTATTTTTAAGGGTAGATGACCAACATTGTATAAATGATATGAAAAAAAACAAATTACACTATTACAGTACCGCCATAGGTGGCCGAGGTCGTTAAGGCACGGATTCGTGAGCGGGATGTCTGGGGTTCGAATCCAACCAGGATCGTGCTCCCTGATTGAGGTTTTTTCCAGGTTTTCCTCAATCCTCATAAATGGCAAATGCCGGGGAGGTACCCTAAACTTAGGTCTGGAGCATTTCCTTGCTTAAAAAATTATGTCCTTTCCCATTTTATCATTACATCTCATGTATCATCAATGTCTGTTTCTGTGGTGCCTCAGGACGTTAAACACTATAAAAAATAAGCTATTACTGATAATACAGTTTAGAATGTGCATTAGTTTAAAATGTTAAACTAAATAAAAGTAATGACGTTAAACTAATGTCCTCCAGTAATTCATAAAATTTTTTGTTACAAACTTTACCTTCATCAACGACTATTTCCAAAAAATGAAAATTCACTACAGTAAATATTAAAATAATATTGATTTTACAGATATTGCAAAAGTAAGTTCTAGATTGTGTGGCTAAAACTTTACAAAATGACCGTAATTCTTTTTATAAACTCTAAAAAAATAAAAATGTTCATTAGTTTTTAAAATATGCTGCGTATTTATTAGACAGCTGTCGTAGGAAAAGAAAGAACGGGAGGTTTAATTTTCATTATCTCACATGAAACTGTGGCTATGTTTTTTATTAGAGACCTACCTTTAATTGTGACAGAAGCAACTGTAGGTAGGTAGAATATTAATATGCCCCTTCGTTTAGCGTATACTCATAGAATATAATAAAGATTAACATTTTACCCTTTGATAAACAGACAGTTGACTTTGTAAAACAAAGCAACCAACAGGAATAAATGTTAGAATTTCATTAAGCGAAATTATTTCGAAAAATCAGCTCTATAAAAACACCGGACTCATATGAAGTTGAAATCCCTGGCTAGGGATGGAAAGCACGTTCAGTTCATCAAGCTTAAGTGACAAGCTTGCACAACGTAGAGGAATACAGACATGCGTCATGGTCAGAAGTTACATGAAGAGAAAGCTGTAATCCACCATCTTTTTTATTTTTCAAAACTCCAAGCTTTAACAAAATACACAAGCGGGTTTATAAAAAGAAACGTATGACATCATTAGAGAAGTTGAAAAAGGGACAAAGCTTGTGTAGTTTGCTGGCTTTATGTATGCATTTTACAGCACACATATCAGGTAAATGTAGTACCACAACTTTCGGAAGAATGCTGTTGGTAAAATCTCTTGCAAGATTGTTGAGCATATTCCACACTCTTTCAGACTAATGAGCTATCTAAGAAATGTAGTAGCATAAAACTCATATCGTCTGCATAATTTGTTTTTTACCATATAATTGTTGCTATACTTGTTTATATATTTAATACATGGCACTGAGCTATAGACAATAGTTATATACCATGCAGCGTATAAGAGTGTACTTGTGAATTTACAACTTATACGTAATATGGCTCTAAAAGAATTATTTTAAATTATAAAAGTAATAATAAAAAGGAATATATATTTATACAAAATTTTCTAGAAATAACATGTAATAAGACACCTTTTTCACCCCAAATACAATTTATACGGATGCTTCTTAATTGGTGGAAAGTTTTCTAAGTTAGATTCACTTAAAAAACAAAACCAAAATAAATTATCTCTGGTCTATACGAATTTTTCTGAATGAAAACTGTTCATATTTTCTGATTCCTTACCACATGGAATCTCCTCAAACAAGCCTTAGTTTTGTTTCATTGATCTACAGTTTTTCAGAAATCGATATTACAAAATATAACAGTTTTATTGTTTGTTCATTGAGCAGATTATATTAAATAAATATTCTGAAAATTTAAACAAGATAATGAAATATTCACGGGGTGAATGCAACAGTAGAGCTAAATCAGAGCATTGGACCGCAAAAAAAAAAAAAAAAAAAAAAAAAAAAAAACAACTATGAACCATTAGTTTCTCCTTTTAATGTTCTTCCACCACTCCATATTAAGTTAGGCCTGATGAAGCAAATTGTTACTGCTCTGAATAAGGAAGTGATTGTTTCAACTTTCTTGTTACAAAGTTCCCACAGAAAACCGAAGCTAAGATAGCAGCAGGTATTTTCGATGTACCCCAGCCAGATTTATGAGCTTGTGCAGGATTAGACCTTTCCTCAGTCTATGTCCGAGTTAGAGAAGTCAGCATGGTTGCCATACAAAAAATGACAGAAAGCTTACTTGGCAACAAGAAATCTGAGAACTGTAAAGAAATTGTATAGGAAATGTTACAACATTTTAGAAATCTAGCATTTAGAATGAGTGCTAAAGTGCATTTTTTCAACAGCCATATTGATTACTTCCTTGCGAACCTTGGTGCAATGAGTGAAAAACAAGGTGAGCGGTTTCATAAAGACATTAAAACAATGGAAACCACTATCAAGTCCATTGGGATGTGTAAATGATGGCTGATTACTGTTGTGATTGAAAAGAGACACTGGTGAAGGACATATCACAGCTTCGAAAAAAATTAAGTTTTTTTTTATCTCTTATAGTAAAAAAAGTTTGCAAGTCATAATTATTGATTGCCCTCTTTTGGCAACATATTCATTAATATTTAAGTTAAAACGAAAACCTACAAAAATTGTTTTGTTTTACCTGTATGTCTTAAAATTTAATATTTCATCAAAATACAAGTATGTTATTATCTTTGAAGTAATTTTGTTTAAAAACCTAGCCCAAAAGAGTAAAACTGGAAACATATTTGAAATAAGGTCATTCATATTACATATATCCAGGTGGAGAAATAAAAAAGCAAGGACATTGTTTTTTTAGTAGACCATAAATATGGTCTATCGGAACAGTTGAAAGTATATATATATATATATATATATTTCCTAAAGTGCAAGAAGAAGTTAATTATCGCGTATAAACATATTTTGTTGTTTCTGATGGCCATTTTCCAATCTATTGCAGAAATACGTGAATCTGCGCTAAGATTGAAAAGGCACATAATTAAATTTAATAGATTTGTTGTTTAATATATTTGCTGATTTAAAGTGGTGTTTTGTCCAGAAACCCATTACAATGTTCTGTAATGTTTAGAATATAAACATTACAGTCAACTATATGCGTATGAAATGCATTTTAAAAGCACATTTTTTCTGCGTATAACTCTTGTACATTATGAAGCATTTTTCTCACTTTAATGTTGTGCTCGATGGATCTAGGATTGTTATTAGCCGAGGGTCGCCAAAGAGGTGACGCGTGAAAGCAGCAAATTCAAACGCTATTGTATCCGTGTGAGCCAATACTAGCTGTGATAGGGAACCGATTTGATAGTGATGAATCGGTGATAGTGATTGCAACGTTGATAAGGCACGTGACAATGGCCACCACGCCGAGATACGGCACATCCATCATGTACACGATCAACAGTGACCCACTGCAGCGGTGCCAACCTGATTTCCGTAACTTCGGTTATCTAGCTAACTAGTTAATGTGATCAGGGTTCAGGTCCAAGTTCGGAGCACGCTTTTTAAACATATTTTTAATGAAATATGTACACTCAGAGACAAAAAACTGAACACTTTTAAATTTGATTATATTTTGTTCTTAATTATTTTAAAATGAAAGAATACACATTTAAACATAAGATTACTTTGTTAAGCACCTTAAATTACAACAATAGAAACAAAAACTTAACTCTGGTTAGAAAATTTACGACGGGCTTAAAACGATTTCAAGTTTTGTTTTAACTGTGAGTACATTTTTCTGTATTTGAATACCCTCTGTTACCTCCTCTGGCTTGAATAACTGTATTTATAGTCTTGACATGCTTTCAATCAGGCTAGCTATGGCTTCTTGAGGAATATGCTCCTAGTCTTCAAGAGTGCTCGCATCAATTCCTGTAAAGTTTATGGCAGCGGCTGTCTTGTCCTAACATGTCGTGTCCCAAATGTGTTCAAGCGGATCCATGTCGGGCGGGACTCCTTGCTGCCATGGTAAAACATGGATTCCCAATTCTTGGAGATATTCTCCGACTACATGGGCAATACGCGGGCGTTCATTGTTGTGCGATAAAAGAAGAGTATCGCCTGTAAATGGGTTAAACTGAACAACATGATTAGCAAACACATTTATGTGTCTATCAGCTGTTAGACTTCGATTTTCTACTAAGACTAACTCAGTACGAGCTTGCATAGGCACTCCTGCCCAAACCATCACTCCACCACCTCCAAATGCAGCATGGTAAATCGTTCTCCACTCCTCCTCCAAACTCTTTCACGTCCATCAGGTGAGCGCAGATTGAAACAGGACTCGTCTGTGAACAGAACACAGCTCTACTTTTCATTTCTCCAATTCCTATTTTTTCGGACGTGAAAATCCAAAATATGGCTTCCTTCAGAAGGGAAGTAAATCCATAGGTCCCTTGTCGTACATTTACGGCACGATAAAGAACCTCAAGCCTGAAAGAAGAGGCCTCTGAGCAAAATTTGTCGGCCGTTTCACTCCCTGAATTGAATGGGACGCTGATAACCTGAGATGTTAAAGACCGTCCATAAATAAACAAAATATAAAATCCAACCCCTATAATCATTTTCAAAACGCAACCGTTCGACTCGGTGCATTCTGAGGAACCTGAACCAGTTGCAGGTCTACTTGATATCAGTTCATCTGCTTTCAACCTTCTTCTCACCTTTTTTGGCCGAAATCGTACGTCCATGCACGTTAACAAATTGCTGGGCTGCAGTCATAGCTGGCAGGTTGTGCATCATATCGGCAAGAGTGACACTTTTTGAACAGCATATTACTTTCAAATAAATTCCTCTATCTTTCATTTGAATAATCGATATACCTAGGCTCTAATTTGAAGAGTGCAAAATCTGTTTATACTTTTGGAATACAATTGTTAAATATTTCAATCCAATCTATAATATACACCGAATTTTTAATTTTTTATATTTTTTCTGTCGCTTTGACTCGTTGGTCTTCTCGCGACTGTAGATTGTGGACTGAATACTATAGATATTTTTTTAAATAGTGTTTAATGCCCATTTTTACTACTGAGGCATCACAGGCAATGACACTGATAATATATAAGAGGAAATGATAAATCGGAGAAGTTTTTTTTTTTTTTTTTTTAAAGGAAGGAAGCGTTTCACGTCTAAATTTAAGGTACCTCCCTGGCATTTACCATTTATGAGGACTGAGGAAAACCTGGAAAAAGCCTGTCAGGGAGGACGATCCTGGTGGAAATCAAACCCTAGACCTTCTGGTGACGAGTCTGCGCCTTAACTAACGACCTCGGCCACCAGCGGCGGTAAGTCTGTAGGAATGAATGAAATGAAATTAATTAATGATGACGCAAATGAGCTCTTGAGGATTGGTGCCTTAAAGCTATTTGACATTCACCTTTTCAGGGTAAGGAATAACTCCGGAAAAAACCTTACCCAGACAGCTTGATCTGACCAGGATTCGAACCCAGAACGCTACCACTAGAGCACTAATAAGTTCGATAAGCGTGTATTCCAGTTATTATATATCTTGTCTTGTAGTATGTTACGCCAAATTCCATTGACGCTTCTTTAATTTCTTTTGAAAGAAAGATATGGGTCAACGGGAAATGGGTACAGTTAAAGGGAAAAGTGCGTCCGTTCTAGAATACCAAATTGGTTCAGACATTTTACGAGGGGAAGACAAGTCTTGCACGTGAATCCTGCTCAGGGCGACTGTCAGTTGTAGATGACGAGGTTCTCACCACTCTAAAGGAACAGCTACGTGCCAGTGGCCGCAAAGTGTCAGCAAACCTTGGTGCTTCAAAGAGCTCATGTCACCACCACCAATTTGAATTTTAAGCAAACTCATAGATTCAAAATTTAAAAATTGAAATTCTTTAAATCTTCCTTTTCTGAATTGTGAAGAAAAGTGGACTTTTCTTGATACCTTAGGTCTAATTCTAGTGAAATAAGATAATTGAAGACAGAATAACTTTTGGATATATCCCTACAGTAACAATATCTGCCTAAGCAATCATAAATTTTAATAAACACGTTGTTCAGAATCGTAAAATGTATTATCTTTGTTCTGTTTTTTTTTTCAGTTGGTAGTAGTAAATCGACCGGTAGCGAGTAACAGTCGACTTTCGAGTATTACAGTTTCACGGTTTCTGAAAGGTAAATAAGTAAGTACAATTGTTAATATTGTGTGCGTAAGTACATGTATATATGTATTGTTTTTATTCTTATTCCATTCATGAAATAGTCCTAAACCCGTATTTGACTATTTTCTATTGATATTACTAACAATGAACATTCGTATGTTTCTAGATGGCTTGAAAAGGTTAAGTATTCATATTACAAATATAGTATTACAATGTTGTAAGCCAATTTTATGGGAATTATATTTAAATTTTTATTTTATTCGCGAAATAGTCCTAATAAATATCACTGAACTTTCCAGATAAACACTCAGTATGTTACTGAAATTATCGGTAATCTCGGATTTTCTTGCGATATTACTTGTGATAATTTTGACTAACCCTGAGCTTGAATAAACAAGTGTTTCGATTTTTTTAAATGCTAACCGTCTTAACTCTGTAACTGGAGTATTACATATTTTACCAGTATTTTAAATATACACTTTGAATGTCATTAAACAACATGTTTTATATACTTTTAAGTACATTTTCTGTATAATATACTTAAGAGAGTTTAATTTCCGAGTATAGTTTGTGTCTGGCAGAAAGAATTCAATGCATGCGTACAGCTCGTGTATTGCACATTCCATCTCTGGCCCCTTTCGTCATGCATTTGCATTCTCCATTTCTTCAAATGTTTCAATTTCACCCCAAACCAGGTTTTAGCCCTTTCCCTTCGCTACTCCCGGAATTTCCGGGTATCCAGTCTAGTAATTACCAACTCTCCGGAAATTAACAAGTGAAAACTCACCCCCATTCCCCACCTATATTTCTTTTCTTCCCATTACTTTTACTTCTCCTTACGCATTTCTTGCCCTTTTTACTATCACCATTTCTTTTCCTACACGTTGGAGAAAAGCAAGGAGCCATTAAGCAAAAGAAATAAATGACAGTGTGTGCGTGTGTGCCGAGGGGTGGGGTGGGAGGGGGCCTACATTATAGTGCTAATGACTTTATTCAAATCAGATTGTGAAGGTTGTTGTGTGGTTGTCGGTGAAGAGGAAGGAGGGCTGCGTCTTGTCAGACATTTTCTACTTGTTGGCACGAGGAAAATGTAAAGGATGTTACATTCTCTGCCGTTGCTTTCAAGCAGAAGTACCGAAGGAATAAGAAACTTACGAGGGTATTTTATACTTTAGCACAGCATTAAGACGTTTGACTACCATGCCCAAAGTCAGCAAGTACAAATTTGTATAATTATTTAAATCAGTAATTATAAAATTATTTGTATAATATTGTAATTTTTTGTACCGGTGGAATATCTACCGTTTTTCAAAAAAAAACTTTCATTTCTATGTTTTGTTTGCTTTTTACTGTATTTTATAAATACTTTATACTAAAATACATTTATTTTCCAGTCACTAACGTGAAATGGTAGCAGATTGTGTAATGTATGGTAATATTTCAAAGTCAAAGAGCTTTAAACCCCCTTCATATTAGGAATACTATCATAGCCAGCATTAAATAATAATAATAATAATAATAATAATAATAATGTTGTGAAGTAACAATTATGCTCAAATAGAAATAAACAAGATCCAAATGACAGAAAATTCGGATAAATACAACACAAAACAAAAATCTTCATTAATATAGAGTACCGTAAATTTTATTGCGGGCATAGAAGAGGGGATATTAGGAACTGAAAAATAAGCTGGCTGAATATATATATATATATATATATATATATATATATATATATATGTCGACAGTATAGATAGATATATAGACAGGCTGACAGATAGAGAGATAGATATAGATTCAGCATCCTCCAGCACGTCAACCTATAAGGTTTACTGTGCTACCCCATTGGGAAGAGTGCCTTTGTTGTTTTCCATTCCAAAATCTGCAGAAGTATTTTACCTCCAATGTTGGCATCTTTTTCCAGAACTCAGGTTATGGAGAGAACAAATCTCTCTCTTTCCAGGATTGGACACTTAGACAGGATATGCGCGGCAGATTCCTCATCCTGTTGGCACAATCTGCAATTGGGTTCATCTTTATAGAGAACCCTTTTCGTAAATGTTTCCTGAATTGACAATGTTCCGTGATTAGTGCAATTGGAGAAAGAACGTGGAGAGATCATTGCTAGAACCTAGGATAGGTTTCCTAGCATGAATTTGTTTATGTGTATTAATAATCCATTTTCTGACCATTGTCTTAGAAGTACCAGTACCTACTGATTTCGACCACGGGATTAGGGCCAAAAAGGTTATCAGCACCCCTTTTAGCCAAATGATTTGCTATCTCATTCCCATAAATTCCTTGATGCCCCTGCACCCACGCAGTTCAAGCCTGTTGCCGAATGCCAGGGAAAACAAGGCCTTTTGACACTCCCAGACCAGTATAGAGCTCACCTGGTCAGAGGAAAGTCGACATACTTTTGTGACTACATGCTTCTTTCGATTATAAACACAAACTAAATGTGTCTCAAATGCTTTATAACCTTGCATACGATACAGAATTATAAAAATTAAGTGTTTTTTTATTATGGAACTGATATTAACAATTTAAGAACATGTTCCCTAAAATTAAATAAATAAAATCAAAGTTCATGTGCAAAAACATCATAGCTGTATAATTTAATGTCTAAAATAAAAGCACATAGGAGGCTTTGCATTTTTATCTATAAACCCGTTGAAGTAAGAGAAAATTACATTTAGACAAGATAACCTAAAAATTGTAGAATTTTATTTTAAAAATTCGTTAATAATGAATAAAATCCACATTTAAGATAATAATGCTAGGTCTAATATTATAAGTTAAAAACACTGAACATTTATGCCTCTGTTCTTAATCTAGGAGCTGCATTGGGAACGCATTTGTGTTTTTAGCGAATTTCGAAGGAAGTAACTATTGATGTTGTGCCCATGAAAATATTTCTGAAAAATATATTTGAATCTCCACCAATCCTGCTTACTAGGCATCAAAAACTACAATAAAGTTATACATATATTTTATATACATGTATATTTGTGTGTGTGTTAACGCAGTAACGGCCACAATATTTGTTTTTCTCAACGAAAATCGGTATATAACGATTAGTTAACAAACGATTTATCAGCGAAGTGAGATTATTTGGAAAAGGAATTACTTTAAAACCAAAATTAAAAAAAAAACGCTCTAAAGGCACCAATATTTATTTTTTCGCAATGAAACTTGATATATATTATTTTAATAAAATAAGATAACTAGTTTCTGAAAACTAGGGATATAGGAGTGGGATATACTTGAAAATAAAAATTTAAAAAGAGCTCAAACGGTGATTGTATCGAAAAAAGTATAAATTAAAAAGCATATAAAATAATTTTTACATTTGTAAGATTTTTAAGATTTTTAAATTTCAAATTTCAATGTAATATTGTCACTATTCAAATTTTTGAGGAATTCGCTTAGTTTGTGCAACTCCTGCGTGACGGACTTTTCTTTATTTTGAATGCCATGTTAGTTTTCTGTTGCTGGATATCTGTTGTCAATATCACAAAAATAATGGTTCCCATTAACTATGGAAACAAAATACCAAAAACATTCATTGCTCGTAAACCATTCTAAGATAGATAAAGAATTCTAAATCTTTAACGCATGTAAATATGTTCAGAACAAATGAACAGCAAAACATGGTTTCGGAGACCGACTTCGTTTTTATATTAATATTGTTGTGTTTTCGTATTGTATATTTAAGTATGGTAGGTTGTTTTGTAGCAACCTTGTCAAATTAGAAAACGCAGATAGCTAATCTGTTATCCAGAACGAAGAGTGCAGAATTACAATAATACATTTATCACTTATATTCGTTAGAAAAATTGTACACATTCTTAATTGTTTTCACAACGAATATAATGAAGCATTTGACTGCTGTTTTATTATTTTAAACGAAATACAGGTTCATTAATATAAATGGCGGCCGCAGCACGTGGTCTGCTCCTTCGCGACAGATAAAATGCTCCTTACAACGTCAGAAGAACAAAGGAATTATGTACCTTACATAATGTCCCTTTTCCGCTCTTATACAAGCTTCATGTCGCGAGAACGTTTTCATTCACTCGTCTAAGCTCATCAACTGAAATTCTGCCTATATGTATTCAACATTAGCCTGGAATTTCTTTAATGTGTGTAGATTCCTGCGAAACAGTTTGTCTTTAAAATTACTTAACGAATAACAATCACAACTTGTTCAATTGGTATAACGTTAGTTTCAAAATCCAACACTTTATACTGGTATTTATACATGCTATATTCGATTCTTGAATATGATTGAAATCTATTGCAACAAATCGTTTCTCCACTTTTGTTATCTGCTGAAGAAACGGCATTAAGATTAACGTTTGAAACCGACTCGCATTTGTCTATTACAATTATATGTACTGTGCATACAACACGTCTCTGCGGCGTGAGTCACTTGTTCTTGGACGATCCTAAGATAACGGCGATTTCAATTTCAAGGGAAATATGGAAGAACGTTTAACGGGAATGCCGGTCAATGCAATTGAGCCTCTCCATAGCGCATATGCCGTGCATGTGGTAGCCATAAGCTTTAATTCTTTTTCATTATAAATTAACAGTTATGGAATTATTACAAGCAAATAGAACAAAAGTCCGTCACGCAGGAACTGTTAATTCCTCACCTAGTAGATAACTTAAAAAAAAAAAGAACATACAATCCAAATTAGGATTTATTAATTAATATAATAAAATAAGTTATGGCATTAATGTGTGGTATTAGGAAAACAATTTTTTTAATGGTGTTTAACGCCCGTTTTTACTACTGAGGCAACACAGGCGGTGGATACTGATGGTACATGAGATGAAATGATATATTGGGAAAGGATATTTTTAAGGAAGGAAACGTTCTAGGCCTAGTTTAGGGTATCTCCCCGGCATTTTTCAGTTATGAGGACTGAGAAAAACCTCGAAAAAAACCTTAGTCGTGGAAGGATTCGAACCTCAGACCTCCCGCTCACGAGTCCGCGCCTTAACGAACTCGGCCACCCGTGGTAGTATTAGGGAAACAAAATTAGAATTCTTGCAATCTATAAGCACCATAAAAGAGAGAAATCATAGTTTTAGAATTATCATTATTATAATTGAGATTAAACCACAAAAATTAACGGTATACCATTAATTAAATGAAATATATTAACAAATATAAACAAAGCTATATTGTGTAAATACTAAGTCCATGGTATCATCTTTACATTCACTAAAACAGAGAAAAAGAACACAAAGTTTCGAGTTACATTCTGTATTTAAGAAGATGATGTTCATGTTTCAATAAAATAAAAGCATGTTATCATTTAAAACAATACAATGTACAAAGAAAACATACATAATAAGTAATTGAAAGTTTCATAGATTTCATTGGCTTTGAAATTTAATTTAAATGTCATTGTAGTAAAAACATGTAACAGAAACGTTTTCTGAGGTTTATTACTGAGATCTCTTACACACAAACATATTTCTCTCTCTCTCTCACACAAACACACATACATAACATATATATAAGATTATTATATCACATTTGCTATCTTCACGACGATGCTTTATTTAAATACAAAACATATGCATTATTGTAAATTTATATATTTTAATTTATATGCGGAAATTAGTTAATCTTTCCATTTTAAAACAATATTGAGAAAATTAAAAGAATGTGCGCTTTTTAAATGTCTGTTTTCAAGCATATTCTACTCCTATAGTCCGTTTTTTTTTCTTCTAAATTTCAGATACTGTTGTTCTTATTTTATTTAAATAGTAAATACCAAATTTTGTCGTAAAGAAACAAGCATTAGTGTTGCAAGAGCGATTTTTAAATTTTCGGTTCCAGGTAAACCCACATTCCTAATAGCCCGATTTCCCTCATTTTCAGAATCTATTTTTCTTATTTTATTTAAATGGCAAATGCAGAGTTTCGTTGCGAAAAAAACTAATATTGGTGCCGCTAGAACAAGTTTTGAACTTTGGATTTCAGGTAAACCCCTTTCATAATAATCTGATTTCACTGATTTTCGGAAACTATTTTTCTTATTTGATTTAAATGTTACATGACTTGTTTTGTTGTGACAAAACAAATATTAATGCCTTTAGAGCTATTTTTAAATATTGGGTTTCAGGTAAACCCCTCCTCCTAATGCCTGATTTCAATGCTTTTCAGACATTTTTTTTTATTTTAATAGCACATACCGAGTTTTTTTAAAAAAAAATTAAAGACACGAAAGTAATTTTTAAATTTCATTCGGTTTTCATGCATACTCATACTCCCACATCTAATGGCTCAATTGTTCTGATTGTCTGAAAGTACTTTTATTGATTTATTTTAAAGAAATGTACCAAATTTTGTTCTGGAAGAATAAACATTGCGGTTGCTAGAGCGATTTTTTTTTAATTTTCGCTTTAGGTTAAAACTCTACCCCAATTGTCCAATTTAGGCAGTTAACATATTTGATGAATTGTTTTGTTAATTGATGGTTATGCTCCCAGTTTCGTTGAGATAACAAAACTTGCGACCGCTAGAGTGTCATAATTTTTTTTCCATTTTCATTTTTGGTGCCTAGTAAGTAAGATCGATGAGGATTTAAAGAGCTTTTTCAAAAATATTTTCATGGGTGCAGCTGTAATAGCTACATTCCTTTGTAATTCCTGAAGGGAGATATGAAGAGGGCAATTAACAAAAGAAATATACATTGCGTCTCTGAGATCCAACACACAGCACTTCCCAACTTCAAGCGTCAGAGAATCATGGGAGCGTGACATCATGTGTAGCTTGTTTCCGTGTAACTGGTACCCCTATCTAGTACATAAACGCTAAGGAGTACTCACTCTCTTCTAAGTGGCTAGCGCTCGGAGCATGACCAGCTGCTAATACCAGTTTCTAAAACTTCCTCTGATTTATGTGATTCGGATTGCAACAATTGCTGCTGTCTAAAACAACTTGGAAAAAAGGGGTAAATGGCGAGAAGGGAATGACGATAATGCTGATAACAGAAAATGATACAATGAAATAAAAAGTTTTAGACTGCGTTAGCCGACGAGAGCTGCACCAGCTGATAAAAAGGTGGGGGTAGGGAATTAAAGGAAAGATACCCGGAGACATGAGGAGGAGGAGGGTGGAGGGGGTTGAAAGGAATGGAGGTCTCTGGCAGTGACAGCTTCCAAATCGCACATAGGCTTTCTTTTTCCTACCCTATCCCACCCTCAATGGAGGGAGTAGATTTGAGAAGTTAGGGCTGGGATGAAAATAAATTCCCGTCTCTGTCTTCTGACAAGGTTTACTAATTACGTCACGACTTTCTTGCACCCTTCGTGATACCCCGGGTTTCTATGTCATTACTCCCACAACTCATTTCTTATCCCACCCTTTTCTCATTTCCTTAAAAAAAAAAAATCCGATTGGCACTGGAGGAAAAAAAAAATAATTTCCGTCATAATATCTGCGTTCAAACCTTTTTTATTTTCCTTTTTGCCCTCTTGCTAGGATATCTGCTGACTAGGAGCAGATAAATAATAAGGTTCATCGTTTGACGAAAGTCGGGCTCAATTAAAACGATTACAATATCTCAAGAAGCAACTGTCTAAAACGGAGCGTTCTTTCAATTATATACAGGAACTGTTCATTCAAACAGCAATAGAAATACATTACACAATGGTGTAGAAAGCTGTAAAATGGATAAGGTAATGGATTTTCTCACAGTAATGTTTTGGACTTAAAGATATTTACGGGAATGTTAGTTAAATAACTGAATAAATGTATAAATTGGTCAGAAGCTGTTTAAAATATAACCTCATGATAATCGTATTGCATGATGATTTTGAACTGTCAAAACACACTCTCTTGTGCTTATTAATGTCAACAAATACAATTCTTATATAAACTAATTCAATTATGTAAGTTTTACATTTTTGAATCCAGCATTAATTTAATGAATTATTTGTTTAGTCTTAATAACGTGCTGTATTTTGTTTTGTATTGAATCTACCAGACTTTTGCATTTATATTGATTTTCTCTGTTATGATTGATTGATTTATGGACGCTCTTTAACAGCTCAGGTCATCAGCGTCTCATTCAATTCAGGGTGTGAAACGGTCGATTAATTTTGCTCAGAGGTCTCTTCTTTCAGGCTTGAGGTTCTTTTACATGCCGTAAATCTACAACATGGAACCGATGGTTTTCCCTTCCCTTCCCTTCCAAAGGTTTTACGCCCGAAAAAAATCCATCGAACCTGACTGGGATTGAACCAGCGATCTTGGGTGTAGGAGGCAAATATTATTATCACTCCAACACTAGGACCGACCTCTTGGGGCTAATTGACCCGTTTCTGTCTCATTTTAATAACTCTACTATTGCTCCAAGATTAATTTTAAAACTCTCTGTATCGCCACTTGTGGCCCAGGTCTTTAAGCCACGGGACTTGTAAGACGTTCGAATCCCACCAGGACCGTCCTCCCTGATTGAGATTTTTCCAGGTTTTCCTCAGTGCACATGCCGGGGAGGTACCCTAAACTTAAGTCTGGACCGTTTCCTACCTTAAAAAAATCCTTTCCTAATATATGACTTCATTTCATGTATCATTAGGGTTCATCACCTTTGAGGCCTCAGTAGTGAAAACCTTGTATTAAAGAGGTATTATATCAAATGCATGTTCCAACTCAGCAAAGAAATGTGTCATTGAGTACCAACACTGGAAACGATAATAGTGCTGTCAGTATTCATAACAAAACTCAAGCAACTCAGCAATAGAAGCAACAGTAACATAGTTTTAATTGTTGAGTAGCTATGGAGAGAGAGAGAGAGGAGGGGAGAAGGAATTTTGCATAGGGGATAATCATTATCAACCCCATAACTTATCTTACGCTTTCACCGCCGGTGTTCATAGTGTTAAAATTAAAACTCCCGGCTGTTGTGTCGTGGTCTTTGTTTTCAAAGCTAAAACAAAGACTCCGGCACAATAGCCCGGAAGTTTTAATTTTAACAATCATCAACCTCGTCTTGGAATGTGCATAAAAATGTAATATAATTGCAAATGGTATAGCGTCATGTTTGTAAAAATAAAAGTGTTGCATGTATTGTGCTATTAGTTTGGTTTTCTCTTGGAGTGTTTTGCCTATGGGCGAGTGCGGCGCGGAGCCGGGTTTCGATGATCAGGGAGAGGTTAAACAATACACAAACCAATTTAAGAGACGCAATACTTACCAAATTATTAAAGGAGGTGTTGAAACTGCCCCTCTTCATTCTGCAGACATTTTTGGCACCTCTTTAGAAAATTATTCATCACTCGCTCTAGTTCATTTTGAGAAATCCGCAAATTTTCTGATGAATATTATGTTTGAGTTCTTGTATGGTGTCCAGGTTTATCTTGTACAGGATATTTTTTAAACTACCCCAGCGATAATAATCGCAGACTGTTAAATGGAGGGACCCAGTGGTCACAGATTTCTACTAATAACTCTGTCTTATGGAAACACAGTGAATTGCTCTCATGGAATTATTCGCAGTGTAAGCAGTAGCAGAGTACTTTAGTAAAAATGCATGACGCTCTCTGTAGGTTAAATCTTTGAAAAAAATTGTCCTATGATTGTTTCACCACACATATGAATCGTACATAAATACACGCTGTGGTGTTTGTAAACACACAAGGCATTTATGCATACTGTGAACTAAGAAACGATCAACACAACACCCACCTGGGAACAGCTGCGCTACTAATTGGGCAGTCAGCAAGGTCAACAAGGAACAAGCAAGCAGGCTTGTTACCCCTTCCATAGCGCGGCAAACGGGTCGGGGCTCGTTCATAGGAAAAATCCCGCGCTGCAGGGAAAGCTTCACTGATCGCACTGTATGTAGTATTTCTCCACTTTTTGGAATATGAAATGATTCATTAAAATTTAGAAAATAAGTGTGTATGTTAGATGCTTAATAGTGCAATAATACTCTTTTTGACTCTACGTAAAAATAATTAATATAGAATGTTAATTGTCAACGATAAAATATTTGCATTCTATAGGAAGGGTTTTAGACAAGCAATTTGCGAAATTAATGTAAAACGTCGCAGCTATGGGGCATTGAAATAATCGCAAGTGAATACTCATAAATTATTAATAATATATTGACTTCAAGCCTTCTTACGGATCGAAAGAAACTGACTGTTAATAATCTACCAACAGCGTAAAACTGCTTTAGCGTTTACCGTCGAAATTTGCAGAGCAATCATATTATTTGTATAGTAACAGCAACTCAATTTTTTATCATAAAGTTGTGATTTTATTTGTTTCCTAGTGATACTGGATATCTATTGTATGCAATTATCAATAACCTTAAGACCACAAATTTTTGATTAGTGTTATATCACATGTATCTTGAAATTAAGTAAAAGATTTGAAGATTTTTGAGTCATAAACATGGCGAGTAAGTTTGAGACCATACGTTCTGGGTTCCCTGTCTCAAATTTCTTTTTATACGGAGTGAAAGCTTTCCTTGTTATTAATTAACTTTATGTATATGATTATTTACAATATTTAAAGTTTTATGTACTGTTTTCTTTACATTTAAGACAAACTTATGCCTCTTAGAGCCCAAAGGATGTAATTATAAATAGAAAATTCTGAAAATGTTTCATACCTGTTTTCGGAAACATTTACTTTTAATAGATTTATTATAAATATTGTAAATTTTTCACCTGTTCTGTACGGTTAAATATTAACTGCTATAATAACCATTTTACGCTTAATGCATTTATAAATCTTCACTTACTTCTATTGAAATTATTATAAATGAATTACGCATTCTTTATATTCATTTCCTCCTTTCACTATAATAACATTTTTTTTAGAATAAAGTATTTATTTTTATGTCCTTCTGTACAAAACGAAGTTAAGATATGCAAGATAAATATTTTGCACACATTTAGTGCACTTCCTTAACATTGTAATCAACAAATTTTCCTGCATTACTTGCTAAAAATAATTGTAAATTTGGTGCAAAAATATTAAATAAAAATGCTTACTTTTTACAGACATTTTAAGTAGCCTTGTTTTAAATTTATGGTTTAAAAGTAAATATGCAAAGTAAAACAAAAATCGCACTAGACAATCTTGAAATATATCCGAGGATATTTAATAAATTTCAATATTTCATTATTGCATCAGCTCTATTTTCTGCAACACTAGATTTTAAACACACACAAAAAATAATTTTTTTATTTATAAATTTTTTAATGTCGCCTAACAGCATAGGTGTTATATCGATGTTATACATTGATATTATTGTTGTCAAATGTTATCAAGGTTTAGACATTATAAAGGTTTTGCATAAGTTAAAGTAATTCAAATATACAATGATGTCATAACAAGTTTGACATAATATATTTACAGTATTGTAGTAAGTTTACATCGATTTAAGAATTTAAATAATAACGATAAATTGATTTATTCATTTAATACAGCCTGAAGATCTGGAGGGTGGATCCTATAGCTAGAGTATTCACTTGTTATGTGTTTGACTGTCAGTTTTTTATCGCAATGTTCACAAAATGGAGGTTCTTGTCAGATAGAAACGAACACTTTTCCGAACATTTGGGATCGGTCGGGAAAGTTTTAACTGGCTGATGTTGCTTATTTAAAGGTTTAAAACGTTTTTTTGCCTGTTTTGGATCATTGTGGATTTTTTCTATTTTTTACGCATTTTAAAAAGCACCTAAGAAAGTTCAATATATCGAAGTGAAAAAGTTATTAATTAAATTAAATTAAACAAATCGCATGTTCACCTTACAACAATATCTATTGAGAATGTTGTTATACATTTATTTCTTTTCAAGCAGTCAAAAACTTTCTCCTCAACCCATTCACTTAAGCTCTTTAAATAGCGGAACCTTCATTAGTGATAGGAACGCATGGTTACCTTGGGCATACGGATACCAGGAAATAGAGGATGAGAAAAGTTGAAGCAGCAATTGCTGCTGGCTTCATCCCTTTAATAATTTATAGTATCAGAATTATTAATTTCATGATGTATAATTAATTCTGCTTATCACATTTGCTTTATTGTATATGAAAGTAAATATTTCTAACGACATTGTTGAACGCTCACCAACAGGAATATATTCATGTTAAGTATGATATGTGTAAATAATAAAAAAGAACGTGAAATGTATATTACTCTGTACTTTGTATTTCTAGTTAGCAAGTGTTGTATGAGATAGCTGTGCGTCTCCACCGTTGATGTTTTGAGGAAACGTTTAACAAAGGAAAGGAAGGTGTGTTCAAGGCTCTTCTTTTGTACACAGGCCAGAAGCTTTGCTTTCTTTGTCATTTAAAAGAACAAAATTGTAAATAAACCGTCGTGTGGGGAAAGTCACTCAAGCCGGTAACATTTAAAGAGTCGGCAAACCGTCTGCGATTTAAAAAGCAGCGAATGAACGGATTTTTGATTAGATTCGTTTTAAGAGCAAATCAGAAAGTGCGTCGTAAAGCCCAATAGTCAATAAGAGTAGGGGATTCGAGGAAAAGTTCTCGAAACTTCTATTAGGAAAATTTGAAATATTACTGTAGCGTCTCAACTGCTAAAAGCTTAAAAGTATTATAATTTGAGATCTCAGAGACACAATTGAAACTTAGATGCGGAAGAGGCAGGACGTAATTTGAGTTTAGATTCAGAGAAGGCACGATGCGTCATTGTCAAGTATAACGTCCGAGCAACGTCCGAGCCTATGTAAAGTACTGCGTGAATAGTGACAACGTTCAGTGATTGTTAATGATAAATTGTAGTGTTTGAGTGAACTTTCGCGTACAGAAAACAACATTAAACAGAATATGTTTTAGACAAAGGCTATACGCAAAAGTACAGAATTTAAAGTACACGGGCTCAATCGATTTGGCGGTTACGTGTTCTAACACAGTTGTAATACAGTGACTTTCGATAATGGCGTGAACAATTCAGTTGCAAAAATAAATTTAAGTTAACAATCTAACGTTCCCCTTCTTATCAACATGCGGTGATGCATGTGAAGCTTCTTCTATCATCCCGGCTATCCACTCCCTTCTTTCCCTTGATATAAATACCAGGAAATCCAGCACATCTACATGGAATGGTGGTAGTTATTCCTACTAGGAATAACTGTGTACGAGCTACAGCCGAGGCAGCAAGACAATCGTCAGTGGAGGGAAGACAACGCAGCAGCTGGCCCATGCTGTAGCGGCCCGCACTATTTAATTCATTCCAAAGCTCCATTAAACCAAACAACCAATCAACGCTTTCACAACCGTTCCACATACCATTTGTTAAAATAGTTACAAATGACCGCCCAATGTGGGACCATCAAACAATCAATCAATCAGCCCCGCTCTCAAACACACACACACTATAAATTGGTTCGAAATTGGCGACTAACGTGGGGCCATCAAATCCACAAACAAACTACACCATTAGAGATTGCTTACAAAGTATTGTGGTTTTGAATAGTCCTGGCGAATGACATTGTATTGATCTGCGCGAGACAATTCTAGGAAATATGTGGTAAGGTTTAACTTCTCAGCTGCATGAATATAACAAACAATTGCAAGAGAGAAAGATGAGGGCGATACAGCTGTGCAATAAACCGTCCCTATAATGTGCTCAGTACGCAAGTAAGAGAGATAATAATCTGATTCCCTATAAAAGCATAAACAGAAAATTAACTCGATCAAAATCCACTGCGCTTCTTTTGTTCATTCGCCAGGACTATTCAAAACTACTTTACATTATTTTGATCAACATTTCCACGATGTCCTGAAAAGGTGAATGCTCTGTTATAACTGGTATGAGCCCTTCCTACATAACTTGTTTTAAATTTGATCCAATCACTTCAGTTCCTTTTCCATGATGAAAAATGTTCTCTTGACCAGCGTCTGACTATGACAGTTGATACCTTGAAAAAACATCTTGTAGTTGCTTGTTAAGTAAGCTTAAGTACTTTAATTATGTGATAAATAAACTATTAAGTATACTAAATATCTATTTTCATTAATAATGAGTGACATTACTGTCTGTTTTCACTTTTAATAAATGCCTATTTTAATTATATTACTGTCTATTTTAACTGAAATAAATACATGAATTACCGAACTCTGGTCATACTTTTTTTTCTATTTTCTTTACAACAAATGTTGAATAAATATGTAACACGAAGGTAAATTTGGTTTTATTAGTACCAGATTATTATGGTAAAGTATTGTTATTTTGTTAGCAGTTAGATTCCTAATTCCGTCACAGAACGAATTGTTATTTAGTCCCCAAGTCAAAAAAAGGCATCGCTTCGTTTATATTTTCATTCTTTCTAAAAATTAGTTCTTTTAGATTTCTTCAACTGAATATTTATAGATAAATGTGATTCATATTGAGACAATTAAATACAATTTTATCACAATTCATTGATCGAGGGTAAATAAGGGGAGAAAAACCATTCTTGTTTACTTTCCAAGATAGACAAAAGAGTAACGACAAAATGCAACAGTTGACAGTCGGAGTTGACTATGTATTTCATGTGCTGCGATCTACGCGGTCCGAACAATATTTGAGTAATCTGTGCAAAGGAAGATACTGCGATCATTGCAAGAGATGTTCGTCTTATAGCTTCAAGACAGACGGATGCAGTGGCTTTTTTCCCCTGCATACATACGTCCCCTCTTTTCAATTATAGTGACGAAGCTCGCATTGCTACATTCATTCCGAGGAGACCCTAGCTTTGGATATATATTGAAGTTCCGGAACACCAAATTCCGGGGATTTTAGGGGGCGAAGCGCAGCTTCCATAGAATTTTTTCCCCCACAGGGGGCGGGTGAGCCTCGACTTCTCTCTTCTCTCTCTCTCCAGCTCCGGGTTTCGGAATTCCAGAACACACACATACACACGCGGAGGGCTTGTTATTGATTGGACGGCTTTGAGCCCTGGCTCAGCCCATCTCCTGCCTGCGTGCTTGGCGTGTTGCAGTTCCACATATTGTAAGCAAAACTTGTAGTGCACGTGCTACATTCGATATTTAGGAGCAGGGATCACATTCGATTCCAAAGAATGGCCTCCAGTTCCCCGGCTTGTCCGGTGTGTTTGCTTTAGTCACTACCAATGAACATAACTCAGGGTTTGCCCCTTAAACATGCCATTAACACACGTCCCCTTCATGGAGAATTCTGCTCTCTCACCTGGAACATAAAACATGCATGTACCCAATATCACGTACGGCTGAAAACAATCATTTCTGTAGAAAGTACCACTCTCAATTGAAATAAATAACTTATGCACAATGTCCATTTGTTGTGGGAATAAATGTACAGGAATGTGGACATATTAATAAATAATTACAATTTAATTGCTACTTTGCTGAGCAGTACCTCTTGATAAGCAAAACCCTAGTATGATTAAAAACTTTAGGAAATATTTAACAACACAGGATTATTAATAAACAACAAAAAGTAGACTTGTCTGATAACTAAAAAGCGAATTAAAATCCCGAGTTTGAAAGAGAATAAAAAGCTTATGAATGTTCGAAAGGTAATTTTCTATAAGAAGTCAAATAGTAAAAGATGCATTTTATGCACACGACGGTTATTATTGGAACAAAATGTGTGAATAGTGACAATGAAAGTTTCCGGCATTTTCATTATCACAGATTAAGTCAGCTTGACGCCCTCTGGCTCTATTTTTGTTGATCTGTTGATCTTTTTTTTTTTTTTTTTGAATAGTGTTTAACACCAATTTTAAGGTAACCAGAAAGTGTAAATCTAACAAATAACTAGCACTATACATTTTGTGCCTATCTCAGAAACCTATAAAGCTATCAATATGAAATTTTATGAGATATTAACAATACTAAACTAAAAATGTTCTGTAAATTTTAACTCTCTAATGCACATAAAAGTTGTTTAAACAGAAATAAATGTTATTTCCCAAAACTTATAACGTTAACATAGATGTGCAATTTTCCCAGGAATGGCTTGACCAACCTTGTTGAACATTTGCACACTCATAATGAATGCAAATATGAAGTTGGTAACCAGAAGTATTTAAATATCACTATTAGTTGATAAAAATCAATACCAATAAAAATTAAATATATTTTTTTTCAAAATTTGAAAATTAATTTCCTTTCATTCAACTAGCATAGATACATTATTCTGGGTCCGGTTAGCATGTTGTCTGCAGTTTAAGTAAAAACAATCCAATTCCACTAATAGTTTATAAGAAAAATGCATTATTATGTCAAGTATTTTCAGTTTTTTAACAAGATTATAATTTGGTTTAAAATGTTTTAAAAACTTTTTATAGTTATTAGAGAATTAAAATTTACAGAACATCTTTAATTAAGATTTCTTAATATCTCACAAAATTTTCATATTGATAGCTTTAAAACTTTCTGAGATATAGTGTAAAATGTATACTGCAGCATTATTTGCTAGATTTACACTTCTTAGTTACATTAACTACTGAGGCCGCTGTTTATCTCTTATTTTGCTGTATTTGTAATTTGGTGTTTATTTAATATTTTATACTTCTCCCATACAGTTAGAAATTTCTATCCGATCTCGATCGATTTTCCCTTTTTCTGTTGTATTAAAATATTGTATTTTTTTTCTGGAAAGCTAAATGCATTTGTTTATTTATAAGCCTAACATTTGCAACATCTTTCAGAGCTTTCCTTTTTGTCAGCTTTCTTTCCAATTCATATTAAACGATAATCACAGCCTTTTGTTTCTTTTCTTTTTGTTTTTTCCCTTCTGTGAATGTTATATTTAGGTAGTCTGTGAATTTGAAATGATTTATAAACATTATCACATTACAGCCAGTCTAAATATAAAAAAATAATGCTTAATAAGATGATGTTATAATGCTTATCACATTAGATGATACTTTTTGTTTTCGTTATAAAATATCATTGTTTCAGGGGTTAGAAGGCATATAGGAGATTAGTAATGGAAAACGGGGGGGGGGCAGTTTCAGGTAAGTTCTTTTATGTGTTTACAATTTATAAATCCAGAGCTGGATTTGATTGTTCTGTATCAGCGATCATCTTGCATCATAACGATATCAATCAATCCTGGCCAGGGTCGATGGTTTTTTTTTTTTTCGGACATAAAAATCCTAAGAATGGTTTCAAATACAATCAATCATTAATTTTAGCGACATGAGTTGCAGTTAATTGATAAGTGTGTACAGTTACAATGGACACGCCCTTTACTTCACGCTAAATGCGGCAACTAATTCGCCCGCTTTAATTCATTGAAAAGCATTCAGAAATAAGAAAAAATTTCACAAACTAGATGCGGTTCCCATTGTTTTGTCATGTACACATATTAAATAATATGAACAGCAAGTGAAAAGGCTGCCGATGATGCATAAATTACATACGCATGATAATTCACTGTGTAAAGCGTCAACCATGAACTGTGAACAATAACGTGTTGCAGACCGCAACATAACACCATTAGTTAGAGCCAGCGTGCGGAAAGAGTTTACATATCTGTCAAACATAACCTAAAAGTTGACTATAGCCAATCTTGTTTGTCTGGTTTCTAAACAGAGTTATTAATTCCTTCGATGTCGCTTGCGGCAACGTATAAAAAGGTTTCAGTTAACATTACTTTTTAGCGAATTCCGAAGAAATTGTGGTTGTACGCATGAAACGATTTTTGAAAAAATCCTTCAAATCTCCATCAATCCTATCCACTAGGCACCTTAAATGAAAATATATATGGGTGTGTGTGTGTCTGTTAACGCTCTAGCAGTATCAATTTTTTTCCTCAGCGAAACTCGGCATATAGACGATTAGCAAACGATTCATCGAGTTCGTTAACCAGCAAAATTGCACTATTGGGAATGGGGGCTAACCTAAAATGAAAATTTAAAAGAATATTTAAAAATCACTCTAGCGGTCGATATATTTGTTTTTCTTCAACAAGACTCTATACATTTAAAAACATACCAATAAAATTTTTTCTGGAAAGCATGAAAATCTAGTAATTAGGAGGGGGTGTATACGAGAAAACCGAGTAGGGATTAACACGAAATGAAAAAAATAATAATGGAAATTCGGTAAATGCCATTGAAATAAACCAAGAACAATAGTTAAAGAAAATAAGAGAAATCAGATTTTTAGGAGGGGGTTTGGCCTTAATTTCAAAATTTAAAAATCGCTCTAGCTGCATTAATATTTGTTTTTTCGCAAAAGAAACTCAGTAAACTTTTTTGCAAAAAAAGGAAATAGTGGTGCCGCAAGAGTAATTTCGACTTTCAAGCACGCACTAATCCTAATGGCCGAATTTCTCTAATTTTCGGAAACTATTTTTCTTATTTTATATAAAACGTAAATTTTGAAGGAAAATACAAAGATATACCAAAATTACCCCAAATGAGGAGGGATACTTTAAATTCGCAGAAATTAGGCTGGAGTAAACTAAATTTTGTCAATATACGACATATATAGGCTAAATTTTGAAGGAAAAGGCAAAGATAGGGCAAATTTACTCTAAATAAGGCAAGGATAGGCTAAGTGTTGCTGAAATACGGCAAGAATAGGCTAAATTGTGAAGAAAAAAGCAAATATAGAACAAAATTGTCCGAAATAAGGCAAGAATAGGCTAAATGTTACCGAAATACGGCAAGGGTAGGCTAAATTTTGAAGGCAAAGGCAAAGATAGCGCAAATTTACTCTAAATAAGGCAAGGATAGGCTAAGTGTTGCTGAAATACGGCAAGAATAGGCTAAATTGTGAAGAAAAAAGCAAATATAGACCAAAATTGTCCGAAATAAGGCAAGATTAGGCTAAATGTTCAAGGAAAAGGGAAAGATAGGCCAAAATTTCCCGAAATGAGGTAAGGATGAATTAAATTGGCCGAAATAAGGCAAGGATAGGCTAAAAGTTGCCGACATACAACATGAATAGGCTAAATTTTCAACGAAAAGCCAAAGATAGGCCAAAATTACCCAAATTGAGGCAAGGATAGGTTAAATTGGCCGAAATTAGGCTAGAGTAACCAAAATTTTGTTTATAGACGGCAAAGATACGCTAAAGTTTGAAGGAAAAGGCAAAGATAGGCCAAAATTGGTCAAGAATATGGTAAATGTTGCCGAAATACGGCAAAGATAGGCTAAATTGTCAATAAAAATGCAAAGATTGGCCAAAAATTTACCAAATAAGGCAAAGATAGGCTACATTTTGCCGCAATATGGATAAGACAGGCTAAATTTTGGAGGAAAAGGCAAAAATAGGCTAAATTCAGAGGAAAAGACAAGGATAGGCAAGGATAGGCTAAATTATGAAGAAAAATGCAAAGATGGGCAAAAAATGTCCGAAATAAGGCAAAGATAGGCTAAATTTTGGAGGAAGGGCTAGAATAGGCTAAATTTCCTCGAAAATAATGCGAGGAATTTTTCCGAGAAAATTTAGCCTATCTTTGCCTTTTCCTCCAAAATTTAGCCTATCCTATCCGTATTTCGGCGAAATTTAGCCTATCCTTGCCTTATTTTGACCAAATTATCCTATCCTTGCCTTATATTAGTAAAATTCCGCCTATCTATGCCTATTCCCTAAATATTTAGCCTATCTTTACCGCATATGTACAAAATTTAGCCTATCATAGGGTTATTTCGACCAAATTTAGCTTATCCTTGCCTTATTTCTGGCAATTTTAGCCTATCTATGACTGTGACCTCCTAATTTAGCCTATCATAGCGTTTTTTCGACCAAATTTAGCTTATCCTTGCCTTATTTCTGGCAATTTTAGCCTATCTATGACTGTGACCTCCTAATTTAGCCTATCTTTGCCTTTTCCTGCAAAATTTAGCCTAAATTGTGCAAGAAAAGGCAAACATAGGCTAAATTTCCTCGAAAATTTTTCTGAGGAAATTTAGCCTATCTTTGGCTTTTCCTCCGAAATTTAGCCTATATTTGCCTTTTCCTTCAAATTTTAGCCTAAATTGTGCAAGAAAAGGCAAGGATAGGCAAAGATAGGCTAAATTTCGGAGGAAAAGGCAAGGATATGCAAAGATAGGCTAAATTAGGAGGTTGCAGGCATAGATAGGCTAAAATTGCCAGAAATAAGGCAAGGATAAGCTAAATTTGGCCGAAATAACGCTATGATAAGCTAAATTTTGTACATATGCGGCAAAGATAGGCTAAATTTTGAGGGAACAAGCATAGATAGGCGAAATTTTACTAATATAAGGCCAGGATAGGATAATGTGGCCGAAATACGGGTATGATAGGCTAAATTTCGGAGGAAAAGGCAAGGATAGGCAAAGATAGGCTAAATTTTGGAGGAAAAGGCAAGGATAGGCAAAGATAGGCTAAATTTTGGAGGAAAAGGCAAGGATAGGCAAAGATAGGCTAAATTTCCTCGAAATTTTTGCCAGGAATTTTTCTGAGGAAATTTAGCCTATCTTTGCCTATCCTTGCCTTTTCCTCCGAAATTAAGCCTATCTTTGCCTATCCTTGCCTTTTCCTCCGAAATTAAGCCTATCTTTGCCTATCCTTGCCTTTTCCTCCGAAATTAAGCCTATCTTTGCCTATCCTTGCCTTTCCCTCCGAAATTTAGCCTATCTTTGCCTATCCTTGCCTTTTCCTCCGAAATTTAGCCTATCTTTGCCTATCCTTGCCTTTTCCTCCGAAATTTAGCCTATCTTTGCCTATCCTTGCCTTTTCCTCCGAAAATTAGCCTATCTTTGCCTTTCCTTGGCTTTTCCTCCGAAATTTAGCCTATCTTTGCCTTTCCTTGCCTTTTCCTCCGAAATTAAGCCTATCTTTGCCTATCCTTGCCTTTTCCTCCGAAATTAAGCCTATCTTTGCCTATCCTTGCCTTTTCCTCCGAAATTAAGCCTATCTTTGCCTATCCTTGCCTTTCCCTCCGAAATTTAGCCTATCTTTGCCTATCCTTGCCTTTTCCTCCGAAATTTAGCCTATCTTTGCCTATCCTTGCCTTTTCCTCCGAAATTTAGCCTATCTTTGCCTATCCTTGCCTTTTCCTCCGAAAATTAGCCTATCTTTGCCTTTCCTTGGCTTTTCCTCCGAAATTTAGCCTATCTTTGCCTTTCCTTGCCTTTTCCTCCGAAATTAAGCCTATCTTTGCCTATCCTTGCCTTTCCCTCCGAAATTTAGCCTATCTTTGCCTATCCTTGCCTTTTCCTCCGAAATTTAGCCTATCTTTGCCTATCCTTGCCTTTTCCTCCGAAATTTAGCCTATCTTTGCCTATCCTTGCCTTTTCCTCCGAAAATTAGCCTATCTTTGCCTTTCCTTGGCTTTTCCTCCGAAATTTAGCCTATCTTTGCCTTTCCTTGCCTTTTCCTCCGAAAATTAGCCTATCTTTGCCTATTCTTGCCTTTTCCTCCGAAATTTAGCCTATCTTATCCGTATTTCGGTCTATCCTTGCCTTATTTTGGCCAAATAATCCTAACCTTGCCTTATTTAGGTAAACTTTCACCTATTTATGCCTGTTCCCTCAAAATTTAGCCTATTTTTACCATATATGTATACAATTTAGCCTATCATAGCCTTATTTCGGGAAATTTTAGCCTACCTATGCCTATGACCTCTTAATTTGGCCTATCATTTTTGTAATTGTCAAAATTTAGCTTACCCTAGCTTTATTTTGGGTAATATTAGCCAAATATGCTTTTTCCCTCAAAATTCAGTCTATCTTTGCCGTATATCTACCAAAGTTAGCCTATCCTATCCTTATTTCGGCTAAATGTAGCCTATGCATACCTTATTTCGGTCATATTTAGCCTATGTTATCCTTTGCCTCCAAATTTTGAAGGAAAGGTTAAAGATAGGCTACATTTCGGAGGAAAAGGACTGGATAGGCAAAGATAGGCTAAATTTTCTGGGGAAAAAATGTTTGCCCAATTTCGAGAAAATTTAGCCTATCTTTGCCTTTTTGTCCCCTTGCCATTGGAAAAGTGTCTATCTTAGCCTATATGTGCTCTTTTTTTCACCCTGGGAAATGGAAAATTTCCTTTCTTTTCCTATAGTTGCCATTCTTTCCCCTTGGCTATGAAAAATATCCTATCTTTGCCTATCCTTGCCTTTTTTACCCTTTGCAATGGCTAATTGCCTATATTTGCCCTTTTTTCCCATTGGTTATGGAAAATTTTGCCTTTAATTTCACTTTTTGTATTGCAAAATTGTCCTTTTGAAGGATACTCTAATTTTTTCAATAAAAATTGTGTACCTTAATTGTATTGTTGTTGTTTATTTTTTTTTTTCAGAAAGTCAATCTTATTATTGATGTTTGTAATGAAAAATATTTTTAAAAGCTTTTTTTTTTTTTTTTTTTTTTTTTGCAAAAAATGTGCCCATTGTTGCCTTTTTATCTTAGCTTTGCAATGAAATTTTTTCTAATATTTTGAATAAATGCACACTATTAATTATGGGTCAGAAGAGAATGAAATAATTTGACAATTCTGGTTTTTATAATTTTTATTTTGAGTTTATACTTTTGATATGATTGTACATTTTTTGATAGGATTAATGGGTTTGTTTTTTGATTCTTCAGTACAATTCTTGTCTTCACTAAGGTTCTCTGTTACATCCTGTTGAGCATGTACCTGTTGGAAATAAACACATTAAGTTTAACTTATATAACAATGACCATCGGATCACAAAAAAAAAAAAATGTAACAAATATCTCAGAATATGCTCTTGACTGGCTTTTAGCTTTCTTCGCTAACATTACATGCTAGATATTATGAAATTAATTATTTATTACTGTAAAGCTTTGTAGGTTTATTAACACATATCTGATGCACATGAACAGAGGACTTTGCACTGAAGTAATGCTGTGGCTTTAATTGCCAATAAAAAAAAGTTTAATAAGTTTACAATAAGTTCGGCTTTCAGGAGATAACGTCAAAATATAAAATGTAAGTACAATCAATTTATATCGTTTACTGACATTCTGAAATTGTTCATTCTAACCTCACACATCTAACTGGTTGATAATGCCTTTAATTTTCAAACTGTTAAAAGGAATTGCCATAGAGATTTAAAATGACAAAATCAACATAGGTTTCTCCAGCAACATCAAGAAGCGTCTTAACAGGTTATCATGGTTTATCAAAGCTCCAAAAGAGGGGATAAACAATGAGGCGTGAATAAGAAATCGCACCACAATTTGGCAGCAAAGAAATAACTCTATAATTTTTAGGGCAATCGAAGTTCAGATTTTTGACCTCCAAAAAATGGCCAATTCTGAAATATCAAGCCTCCCTAAGATACACAGCAATATAAAATAAAAGAAGGCGATGTCCCTGCATATACAGATCGTCCCCAGAATTCCAGAAATGTGCTAAACATTCGATCCTGAATTAGGATTCAGGAGAAATCCTCCAAGTATATTCCAAAATTGGTCTTTTGGCTCTCGAGAGAGAAAGATTTTTCTTTCGGAACTGCGCCAAGCCTACAAATACAGCTCCATTGCCTGAAAATTATACTGGAAATACAACTAGCAACCCTTCAGGCAGAAATGACCATATAAAGCCAGAATTTGACATTGAGATTTTCCACTTCAAAAAAAAAAAAAAAAAGCGAAATGTAATTTTGAAATTTCAGGCCTTTCTAAAATACAATTCGACATTAATATTTTTGACATGCAAAAAAATCGGAAGTTAATTCTGCAAATTTCAAATCTTTGTAAAATACACAGTAATTTCAGTAAAAGAAGGCGATGTGCCCTGCATACACAGCACGTCCCCGGCTTTCCGAAAATGTGCTGAACATTGGAAATCTTAATTAGGGTTGAGGCACAGTTCCGAAAATTTATCATTTTGGGACTTTTGGGACTTTTTTGCTACAGCATCAAAATGCTGACTACTTAAAACTTTTGTTGTTTGGTTTGTTATCATATGTTAAGGTATCATTTATAGTAAAAAGCTTTCTGATAAACCTGATAGGTACATACAACATTCAAATAAATACAACTGTCGCATGGGCCTTACGGCCGTACATGCTAATGTCGTCCTTTTAACAATGAAAAGGGCCATACACCATACATATATATATATATATATATATATATATACAACATGTTTGACCCTTACTATTTGGCCATTCTGTATAACCCACTCCACTTAACAGCATCAGATAAATTTTGTCACTCGGCTAATCACTCACCAGTCTAATGGTGCTTGATACTCCATGGAATATCTTACAGCTTTACAGCAACTTTCAATAATATAAGAAAGTTCGTGTGTTATTTCTGTTTTAGACACATTAAATATTAAAACGTAGTTCTACTCGCATTTGCTTTGTATATGTCCGTTCTAATTTTTGCCCAAGCACACTTTTCTGTGATCCGCTCAGATGAAGAACGTTCATTATTATTTACACACTATAGTATCCGACCGGTCACGGAGCTTCTGGCCCTGTAAACAAAACATTGAAGAAAGTGCAGGACAACGGATGCCTTCTGGCCAAGTAAATTGACAGTGTCACTGCAGTGGAAGAGCCAGTGAAGCCCCCCCCCCCTTTCCCACTGTGTTTTTCTGCAGAAAACGAACAGTCAGAGAAAGAGAGATGTGTGGCTTAAAGGGTACATGTTCCGCTGAGGAACAGAGTTGCTGAATTCACCAAAATGTCAGCGCAGTGCAGCAAATCAGCAGATAACGTTCATCCTTTGCTACTGCCTTCTGAGTCAGCATAAAATACCATCCCTCCGTCTGCACCAAATCCAGCTCTGAGCATCGCAACCCCACCCCTCGTCCGTGACATAACACAAGTTTAAACCATGCAGCACAATTTGACATATTCCAGCATTTCTGCCTAAACGCCGAACAAAGTAAATAGTTAACGTTATTCATAGAAACGGGGAGCGTTTGTATTTGTTCTTCTTGCATTCAATGACATTATATTAGAAAGTATTAGAAGAGAAGCCATAAAATCCAGAAAGTCCATCACGCAGGAGTTGCATAAACTAAGTGAATTCCTCAGAAAGTAGAGTAACTTTAAAATATATAAAATCCAAATTATGGCCTTATTAATTAATAAAATAAGTTATGGCATTAATGAATGTTAAATAGCAAGAAAAATAAAACTATAATACATTACTTAACTAGGTTTGGCTGCTTTTTTCCCCTTCAAAATCACTGGAAAATAATTTCTATGGTGAAATTACTCCAATTTTCAAAGGTAAGGAAAACAAAATTAGAATTCTTACAATCTATAAATATTATAAAAAAAATTATATATTATTATTATGATTATTGGTGTTGTTATTGGGATTAAACCATAAAAATTAATTGTATAACATTAATTAAATTAAATATATGAGTAGTGAGACAGCTATATTGTATGGGCATTTTTAAATGTTTTCAAATGTAGCCCTGTTTATGAACTGAGGCCTTGGTATCGTCTTTATATTTACCAAAATAGAGATAAATAACAGAAAGAAACCTAATTGTGTGTATTTAAGAAAAAGAAGTTTAAATGTTTTAATAAGACAAAAATATGTTACTTATCCGGAAATAACTACAATGTACTATGTAATATACATAACAACAGTATGGACAGTTACATCGATTTTCATTGGCTTTGAAATTTAATTTAAATATGATTGTAGTAAAAATATATAACACAAACGTTTTCTGAAGGTTATTACAGAGCACTCTTACATACAAATATAATTCTCATACATGTTAGATTAATGATTAACATTTGCTATTATCACGAAAATGCTTTTATTAAATATAAAACATATCCAGCATTATAAATACAGTTTATAAGCTCAATTAATTTGTTCTTTTACTTTAAAGCATTGTAGGGAAAATACGCAAGAGCGCTTCTTAAATTTTGGTTTTCAAGTATACCCCTATTCCCAAAGGTCCAGTTTTCCTACACCCACTCCTAATAGTCCGATTTCTCTGATTTTCAGGAAATGTTTTATTTTATTTAAATGGCATATATCGAGTTTCATTGCGAAAAAACAAAGATTGGTGCCTCAAGAGTGATTTTTAAATTTTGGGTTTCAGGCAAACCATCATTCCTATTGATACGATTTCAGTTATTTTCAGAAACTATTATTCCATTTTATTTCAATGACCTATACTGAGTTTCGTTGAGAAAAAACAAAAATTGTGGCCGCTAGAGAGATTTTTAAAATTCGCTTTAACCCCCACTTTGTAAATTTCGATTTTCAGCTATATCCCCAATTCTAATGGTCCAATTTCGCTAATTTTAAGAAAATATTTTGCTTATTTGTTTCAATATGTACCGAATTTAAAAATACAAATATTTGTGTCGCTAGAGCGATTCTTAAATTCTGGTTTCTGGTAAACCTTCAATCCTAATTATTTTTATTTTATTTCACTGGCATATACCGAGTTTCCTTAAAAAAAAATAATAAAATTGTGGCCGCTAGAGTGATTTTAAATTTTCGCTTTAACCCCCATTCCTTATGGCCCGATTGTCCCGATTTTCAGAAACTGTTTTTATTATTTTATTTTAATGAAATATACTGAACTTCGTTCAGAAAAAAAGAAGAAAAACTGAGGCCGGTAAATGATCTTTTTTTAATTTTCGCTTTAAGTTAACCCCCATCGCCTCATTGGTTCAATTTACTGGTAAAGAAACTCGACGAATCGTTTGGTAATTAATTATATGCAGATTTTCGTTGATAAAAAATAAAAAGTTCTACCGCTAGAGCATTAACACACACACGACACATTTTTTCCATTGTCATTTTCGATGCCTAGTAGGTAGGATCAATGGAGATAAAAAAATAATAATTTCATGACTACAAACGCAATACAATTACTTTGGACTTCGCTAAAAATCCTTATAAGATACGACAGTCAAACCCGTCACCCTTATAACAATAGGAATGAATGATGCTTAACGCCCGTTTTTGCTACAGAGGGATCACAGGCGATGGACACTGATGTTACGTGAGATGAAATGATTAATTGGGAAAGGATTTATTTTTAAGGTAGGAAACGTTCCAGGCTTAAGTTTAGGGTACCTCCCCGGCATTTACTATTTATGAGGACTGAGGAAAACCTGGAAAAAACCTCAGTAAGGAACCCCAGAACTTCCGCTCATGAATCCGCGCCTTAACGACCTCGGCCACCCTTGGCGGTTTATAACATCAAGCTTTAACAAACGTGCAACGTTTATATTAAAACGTTTAACAAAGATGGAAATATATTTGTTGTGCGTTATAGAAATTTAAGAATTTTGATAAAATATAACACAGTCTAAAGGTAATAATTTTCTTTTTTACCCCTATAAAGTTCTTTTTTTATCTGTTTTATTATATTACGAAGTAACTATAAAAATGGTAATGTAGTGGTATAAATTTGGTAAACTTGTGATTATAGATACAAGTATTAAATAATTTCCTTATAGTCGAGCAATTTAAACTGTGATCTATATCGATTCTCCCATTCATATATTATTTAATTGAAACCCCATTTGACGTAGATTTAGTACAAGTTGTTTGACAGAGGTGCCAATTTAGTTCTTTCATCGCCTGCATATTTTTCTTTCAAAGCTACTTAATAAAATATGTAACTAAAATTTAAATAATGTTATCTGTTTACAATATAAAAGATACATATGATGATATTGTTAGAGGTAAAAGAAACTAAAGAGTGCTGTAAATAAAAAAATATGTTGCTAGTAGGAAACTGAACAAGGTGAGTAATATCTGCAGAACTGCGTGCGATATGCCTGGTCTCACTAGCTCATTGTGAATTGAGAGAGAGAGTGTGTATGTTGTAAATGAGATTGAAGTGGGCTTAAGTGAGAGCACGTGCAGGATCACATCACAATGATGATGATGATGTCACTTCCCCAGACGAGACGAACCGTTCAAAGTGCCCTTCAGTTAAATCGTAAACACGAGACCCTCAAACTGTGCTAGCCACATGTAAGGAATATAGTGTAATGTCAAGCCATTATTTCACAGAGAATACAGAATTAAATGCTTCATCTAGAGCATAAATAACCAATGGCACTTATTGTTTTTATTGATACGATTTTTAAATAGTCTTTTGTTTCTATAGGAAATACTCTAAGGAAATTAAGGGGAATCAAAATGTCCCAAACCCCTCCAATGTTAATTTTAGCAATATCTATTATATCAGAAACTATTAAAGGTAGTTAGCTAATTATTCCATGGTATAGTTATGAACACTTTTTCATGTGATTAATAAAAAAAGAAATTGCACTGAATTGTAAGAAAGTTCCAATATTTAAAATATGAACTTTATAATCAAATACTTTTTAATTAATTAACTTAGCTGTTATTCTGTTAAAAGCAATTGGTAATACTTTCAAGTTTATATACTTGCAATTTTTCTGGTATAACAGGGCATTTGTAAAGGAAGGTGTATTTTTTTATTATTATTATTATTATTATTATTATTATTATTTACCGGCATAGGTGGCCGAGGTCGTTAAGGCGCGGACTCGTGAGCGGGAGGTCTGGGGTTTGACAGGTATTTTCCAGGGTTTCCTCAGTCCTCATAAATGCCAAATGCCGGGAAGGTACCCTTAACTTAGGCCTGAAACGTTCTCTTTTTTTAAAAAAAAATCCTTTCCCATTATATCAATTAACGTGTCATCAGTGTCCACCGCCTGTGATGCCTCAGTAGTAAAAACGGGCATTAAACATTATTATTATTATTATTATTATTATTATTATTATTATTATTATTATTATTATTTAATTGTTAAATTATTTTCGGAAGAATTAGAAAAAGTTTTCTTCTCTAGAGCAAATATTTACAAAATAGTTTATGTTTAACTGAGTAAATGATCTAGAATAAAGTATAAAAGATGATACACATATTTTTTTTAAAAAAAATGTTAAATATAGAACTATCGTACCGCTTTAAGGGTCGGTTTGATCAACCGATGTTAAAAGTTAACAAGACGTTACATTGTTTAACATTCAAATTTCTGTTCCATTAACTAATGCTAACTTTAACAACGTGTTAAACTTCGTCTTAAGTTAACCTCGCCTTCCGCTTGTGTTACTAAGTTTAACAACTAGTAACAGTTAGAAAATGGCGGCCGTAAACCGAGTTGTAAATGTCGAAATTCTATATTTGCATATATTAGGTCGTTCATAACAAAGAAAGGGTTGGAAGATGCATTGAATGAAACGTTTACGCAAAAGAGCAATTTTACAACGGTAAACAGTAAACAATAATAAAACATTAAATACGAATAAAAAGACAAACATTATGTTAGTTTAAACCAAGATTAATGATGAATATTACAACATATTTAAAAATAAGGGCGCACAGGAGGCTCGAACTAACGTAACTCATGACAGATTTACTATTTACCACATATTCGTTCCAACTGAGCCATTTAGAGCATGGGAGTTTAGCAAACCAAGGGACACTAGAAGTGAATTTTCAAAGTTACTCATTATTTTTGTATGGATTTTCCTGAAACGTTTACTGTGATTGCATTGCTATTAAGTTAATATTTATACCAAATTTCATTCAAATTTAGTAAATATTTTGCCAAATATAATTATTTCATAAATGTTATTACTAAATATGAGCATAAAATGCAGAGAAAATTGGTTGGCATTTTTGAACTGCATTCAAAACTTGTATAGAAATATATTTTAAATAAATTTGATGAGTGAACTTTGACAATTTATTAAATCTACAAGAAATTTCAATCTTAAAAATTAATAAATTTTTCATAGATTTTCTAAAATAATTACTTGAGATAACACCTATAGAATGTAGCAATTGATACTGCTGCACATTCGAGTAAATTTTTATTGCATTTAAACAAAAACGGCGACGCGCGGGACATTCTGAATGTGTGAAAATGAAGTTTTGAGAAAAGGTTTTTCTTTTTTAAAAAAAAGCGTACTCTGGGAAACATGTGATTTAAAAGGCCAGGCCCAAGCTCTTTTAATAGATGTAGAGCAGCACGCCCAAAGGTTCAAGGAACCATTTGCAGCAAAAAAAAAAAAAAAAAAAAAAGCGACTTTCTATTTTTTGGCCCATTTGGCCAAAAACTCACTCCCAGTGTTTCTTAACATAATCCAAAGTATTTGCTTGTCATAGTGTACATTTTTAGTTGTGTAAACGCTTCATTGGCGTTAGCTGTCTATTAAAGGACGATACTATAACTCTATCTTAGTATTTATTAGACATTTCGCTAACTGTGCAATCAAAGATATCCATAATAGAGACTCTATTTACATAATAGAAACCATAGGGACCGAGGTTTTCATGCTCATGGCTTAAATCTTCAATGGTGGGAGGTTTGAATCAACTGATACATTATACATACATATATATATATATATATATATATATATATATATATATATATGTATATACAATCTGGAGAATTAGGTCGTTGCAATATTGAAACCAAGTTAACACTTAAAACACCGATGAGAAAGTAAAAACACTTAGATTTCGAGCTAGGATCTTGTTCACAGCAGAGAAGGATGACAGAGCTGAAGTGGGTAGTGCCCATACCAACTTACCGAAAACAATTTATTCTAACCGGGCTAACAGTCTTGTAAGAGACAAATAAAAGAGAATGAAAGGTGGGATACCAAAGAGTTAAGTGAAGGCAAAGTTTTACGTTACCAGCCGAGGACTTGCTGCGGCTGAAGTCCCGAACGGTAGCGAAGAAAACCGACTGGTTATCATTTTAGTGTTACGATTACTTTAAGTATATTATTTACCTGCTGGTTTTTCAGTAAAGTTAGCTCAGTTGGTTAGAGAATGATAGAGGTATTAGTGCGGAGGTCACAAGCTCAAATCTACTTCTGCAAATATTTTCCCCACCCTCAGTTGTAAAAAATTTTCCACCTTGTAATTTTCATACGTTGTGTACACTGTTCTTATTACAACAAATGCTACGTTTCATAGGTTAGGTTAGTTTAAGTTTAACAAAACAAAAACAAAAAAAGAGCATTAACAAAAAATAATACAACTTCATACTAACACTTTCTAATTAACTACAGTGCTTATTATTTTTTCTCTTGTAATCATCATAATTTTCCTACACTGTTCATAACATAATTTCTCTTTATAATTTGTCTACACTGTTCCTAACATAATTTCTCTTTATAATTTTCCTACACTGTTCCTAACATAATTTCTCTTTATAATTTTCCTACACTGTTCCTAACATAATTTCTCTTTATAATTTGTCTACACTGTTCCTAACATAATTTCTCTTTATAATTTTCCTACACTGTTCCTAACATAATTTCTCTTCATAATTTGTCTACACTGTTCCTAACATAATTTCTCTTTATAATTTGTCTACACTGTTCCTAACATTATTTCTCTTTATAATTTGTCTACACTGATCTTAACATAATTTCTCTTTATAATTTGTCTACACTGATCTTAACATAATTTCTCTTTATAATTTGTCTACACTGATCTTAACATAATTTCTCTTTATAATTTGTCTACACTGTTCCTAACATAATTTCTCTTTATAATTTGTCTACACTGTTCCTAACATAATTTCTCTTCATAATTTGTCTACACTGTTCCTAACATAATTTCTCTTTATAATTTGTCTACACTGTTCCTAACATAATTTCTCTTTATAATTTGTCTACACTGTTCTTAACATAATTTCTCTTTATAATTTGTCTATACTGTTCCTAACATAATTTCTCTTTATAATTTGTCTACACTGAACTTAACATAATTTCTCTTCATAATTTGTCTACACTGTTCCTAACATAATTTCTCTTTATAATTTGTCTACACTGATCTTAACATAATTTCTCTTTATAATTTGTCTACACTGTTCCTAACATAATTTCTCTTTATAATTTTCCTACACTGTTCCTAACATAATTTCTCTTCATAATTTGTCTACACTGTTCCTAACATAATTTCTCTTTATAATTTGTCTACACTGATCTTAACATAATTTCTCTTTATAATTTGTCTACACTGATCTTAACATAATTTCTCTTTATAATTTGTCTACACTGTTCCTAACATAATTTCTCTTTATAATTTGTCTACACTGTTCCTAACATTATTTCTCTTTATAATTTGTCTACACTGTTCCTAACATAATTTCTCTTCATAATTTATCTACACTGTTCCTAACATAATTTCTCTTTATAATTTGTCTACACTGTTCCTAACATAATTTCTCTTCATAATTTGTCTACACTGTTCCTAACATTATTTCTCTTTATAATTTGTCTACACTGTTCCTAACATAATTTCTCTTCATAATTTGTCTACACTGTTCCTAACATAATTTCTCTTTATAATTTGTCTACACTGTTCCTAACATAATTTCTCTTCATAATTAGTCTACACTGTTCCTAACATAATTTCTCTTTATAATTTGTCTACACTGTTCCTAACATAATTTCTCTTCATAATTTGTCTACACTGTTCCTAACATAATTTCTCTTTATAATTTGTCTACACTGTTCCTAACATAATTTCTCTTTATAATTTGTCTACACTGATCTTAACATAATTTCTCTTCATAATTTGTCTACACTGTTCCTAACATAATTTCTCTTCATAATTTGTCTACACTGTTCCTAACATAATTTCTCTTTATAATTTGTCTACACTGTTCCTAACATAATTTCTCTTTATAATTTGTCTACACTGATCGTAACATAATTTCTCTTTATAATTTGTCTACACTGTTCCTAACATAATTTCTCTTTATAATTTGTCTACACTGTTCCTAACATAATTACTCTTCATAATTAGTCTACACTGTTCCTAACATAATTTCTCTTTATAATTTGTCTACACTGTTCCTAACATAATTTCTCTTTATAATTTGTCTACACTGATCTTAACATAATTTCTCTTTATAATTTGTCTACACTGTTCCTAACATAATTTCTCTTTATAATTTGTCTACACTGTTCCTAACATAATTTCTCTTCATAATTAGTCTACACTGTTCCTAACATAAAATCTCTTCATAATTAGTCTACACTGTTCCTAACATAATTTCTCTTTATAATTTGTCTACACTGTTCCTAACATAATTTCTCTTCATAATTAGTCTACACTGTTCCTAACATAATTTCTCTTCATAATTTATCTACACTGTTCCTAACATAATTTCTCTTTATAATTTGTCTACACTGTTCCTAACATAATTTCTATTTATAATTTGTCTACACTGTTCCTAACATAATTTCTCTTTATAATTTGTCTACACTGATCTTAACATAATTTCTCTTCATAATTAGTCTACACTGTTCCTAACATAATTTCTCTTTATAATTTGTCTACACTGTTCCTAACATAATTTCTCTTTATAATTAGTCTACACTGTTCCTAACATAATTTCTCTTTATAATTTGTCTACACTGTTCCTAACATAATTTCTCTTTATAATTTGTCTACACTGTTCCTAACATAATTTCTCTTCATAATTTGTCTACACTGTTCCTAACATAATTTCTCTTTATAATTTGTCTATACTGTTCTTAACATAATTTCTCTTTATAATTTGTCTACACTGATCTTAACATAATTTCTCTTCATAATTTGTCTACACTGTTCCTAACATAATTTCTCTTCATAATTTGTCTACACTGTTCCTAACATAATTTCTCTTTATAATTTGTCTACACTGTTCTTAACATAATTTCTCTTCATAATTTGCCTACACTGTTAATAAAATAATTTCTCGTTATAAGCTTGTAATTCGCCTACACTGTTCCTAACATGGTTTCTCTTTATAATTTGCCTACACTGTTCTTAGCATAATTTCTCTTAATAATCTTCATAACTTGTCTATACTGTTCTTAATGTAATAAACATTACTATTTATGGGTAAGGTTAGGTTAGTTTAAATTAAAAAAATAGAACATTCATAAAATATAAACAACTCTATTGCAACACTGCCGTTTGGGCGGAGTTCGGCTTTCTTCGCTATCGCCGCAGCAAGCAGTCGGTTGGTAACGTCAAGTGTTGCATACGCGCTTTTCGCAACAGTATGGCAGCCCTCTCGTTAGCTCTAAGGGTGCTTGTTGAGCTGGAAAGAAGTAATGAATCTATCAGAATTAAAGGATAACAATCATCAAAGGAATATTGCTTAGCTACTGGAAGACGGGATTTGGTTTTAATAGACCGTCTATGGCTGTTCACTTTTAGAGACTCTAAAGGTTGGATAAAATGAGGTGGTAAGCATATATATTACATTTTTTGAGGAGCAGTTAGCAGACGAATGGATTCTATTTGGTACGGTTACACGGAAATGAACCTGTTTTAATTCAGCAATAGTTGCAGGATGTGTGCGGTACAGATGTCCCTACAGGAAGAAATCGCAAAGGGATCTTGGAGGCCATGGAATGTCACCGTTACGTGAAATGGCGCATCTTCCAAACAACTGGCGAACGGCTTCCATCGATTGTCGAATAGCATGTGACGTAGCTCCGTCCTGCTCAAACCACAAGTTTTCTATCTTAAGATCTGCAAAGGGTTTAACATTTTTAAAATGAGAAGTCTGTTGTTTTCATAATGTTTGTTTATTTGCATTGCGGATGCATCTCCACGTTATTAATCCTAACTTTCCCAATCATACGTATCGTTTCTGTTTTGTTCCGACGAATGTTTTCTCCTCCTTTCCTTGCACGAAGAGTTTCGAGCTACGCTGTGCGGCTCAGGGTGTAGAAACAGCTGAGGAGTGGACGCGTGACTACCAAAAATATCCATCTGATTCCTGTGTCAGCTATCGTATTACACAGAACGCGCATTGCTTCTGGTTGAGTCGCATTACATACACGAGCAACCTGATCCCAATTACCCCATTTATGGCGTAAACTGTTAATTCAGTAGATGCTCCACGCTTGAAATAAAGGAGTGGCGTTCTTCATCTTACAGTAGCTGCCGTTTCCTAATTTAAACCTTCATCACTTCCCTCATTTCCGTAGATAGGAGATCAGGAGACAGAGAAGGGAATAAGAAAAGGAAAAGAAAATCTGCCCCAGCAGATCACTGCAGAATCTAAGACATTGGGAATCCAGTAAAGTACCATCAACAAAGAATGGATTTTCTGTTCTGTTTGCAAATGTTAACATATTCCTCACGGACTGTAAGCAAGCATGGTGATGCATCAGTATCTGAGAAATCACCTTCTACTTTACATTCTTACATTATAATCCACTGTTCATATTCCATACTTGACTCCTAAACCCAAGATCGCGGGTTCGATCCCGACCGATGGATTTTTTCGGGCGTGAAAATCCTAAGTATGGCTTCCTTAGGAAGGGAAGTGAAGCCGTGGGGCCCATGTCGTACATTTACGGCAGGAAAAAGAACCTCAAGCCTGAAAAAAGAGGACTCTGAGCAAAATTTCTCGGCCGTTTTACGATCTAAATTGAATGGGAGATGTTAAAGAGCGTCCGTAAATAAACCAAATAAAAAAACTGTCATATTTATCATCTTTTGTATACTTCTGAAAGACATACCAAGGCTGTTTTTGTTGACGTCAGCGAATGAGCGCCCTACCGTTCGAATTGTTTCTCTTATTGAGCGGAATCTCCTTTAATTTTCGGAAGAAATGAACGTCACAAGGGCTCTATGGAGAAGCAACGCATGCAATGTTGCGATATCTAAGCAAGTCTTCCACACGTGCAATGTTCTGTGATGGGTTGTTTCTACTCTAAAGCTAACTCCTCACCGCCCATTACCTATCCGATGGATGAACTGCATATGACGTGCTGCAGTGTCAGCATGGCCTGTACATGACGCATCTTCCATACAATCACATACGATATGTTACGTCACACCTATTTAGATCCATGTCGATCTGTATTCTGCTTCTTCCTTCATGGATCAAGTCTTGCATGTTCCGATCGCACATTTTTCTATTCATCCATTCATTCATCCATCCATCCATGAACGTTAAATAGGGTTAGAAAGTAATTTCTTCTCCTTTATGCTTTTGTTAATAACCAATTCAACACACACATTTATTATTAAATAGTTTTTTCTAATTCTTTCTGTATTAGGTTTCAATCCATACATCTATCCTTCCATCCATCTATCTATCAATCTATCCTTCCATCCATCTATCCATCCGTCCGTCCGTCCGTCCATCCATCCATCCATCCATCCGTCTGTCTATCCATCCATCTATCCATCCATCCATCCATCCATCCATCCATCTATCCGTCTGTCTATCCATCCATCCATCCTTCCACCCATCCATTTTTGGTCTTCTTGATCGGTTTCCTTTACGGTTATCTGTCAGCATATTTTTTTCTTCTGTCATTTTTTCTCGTTGAAGGAGGGCTCCTCAGTGTCAGCGTGGAGGGGGGAGTAGGGCGGTAGTTCTACCTAGGAACAATGTTAGGGAGCCCGTCTATATTGTGAATTTTGGCCGCACTGTGTCTCCTACTGCGGCGTACGCACAAGCTGCCAGCCCAAATATTCTCTGTTTCTAACAATCCAATCCAAGGGGTAATTTGCGTGCTAGTAATTGGGAATAATACAATCTGATCTTTCCCTTTTGCCTAATGAAAGGGAAATAAAAAGCCTTGGGTAGATTAGCCGACACCGATGGATTGTTTTAATGCGAGGCAGACGCTACCATGAGTCAACCTCTGTTGGATATTCACTGTAATTCTAAAAGCAACACATGTAAAATTTGTTCTGTTAAAGTTGGAAGCCGTGAAATTGATTCCTTGCCTCAAAGCAAAAGACTGTGCATTAGTTGACACTGGTATTTGGCGTGCTTTGAATTCCTTAGATATCGGCGTAATGCTGAGATGTCGTTTTAGAGTGACAACTGATCAGCATGCTGACCGTCAACAAGGTATCACGCGTTTGATTGTCATTTTGGCAGGAGAGGACGTTCCGTCTTCACTCCGCATGTGAAAAACTTCCATGTCCTTCAAATTGAAATCTGTCCTCACCTCTACAGCTACAGTGCATTGCCAAGGTCGTCTGCGCAACTTCCGTTAGCAAGAAATTAAAAACTGTGCCAGTGTCGCATGACAAGAAGCTGGAGGGGAAGAGGTGGTGACCCATCTCGTTTTCCCATGTGAAATACTTCCCCTGAATAGGCGAACGTCCCAAGTGTTTGTATTCATCTCTACAGCCTGGTGCTTCTAAGTGAACAAGCGATGGTCATGCTTGTGAAAGCATCGGGGAATATCCAAATTACAGACACTACGAAATAATGCCTTGAGGTTTACATCTGGCGCAGTTAAAAACAAACCTATTAAGTGCATTGCAATTATATACAACATATACTCCTATAAATAAAAAAATAAAAGTACAGACTGTCTGCAATCAGCTGTTTAGAAATAGTTTAATGTCTAATGAGCAATATCAATGTTGTCATAATTACTGTTACAAATGTTTTATCTGCTTTTGTGTCCTATAACTGAAGTTTATAGCAGCACACTATCCTAATGGAAAAATTCACAACTTCTGACTCCAACCACCGCTTGGGACTCTTGTCTTTTCATGTAAACCATGATCTCAAGCTCTCAAGTTTGTAGTGCAAGAGGTTCAGGCCAGGACTGCCAGAAGACCACTTTTGAGCACTAATAAAATCTGGAACATTTCTCTCAAGCCAAATGGGATGAGCAGGTGAATTTCCATTGTTCTTGCATGTTCAAGTTCTTCACCTCAGGTTCCAGATGAATTGTTTCGCACACTTTGACGATTGTCTTTAAACCCTTTTGTCAAAAATGGAGCTTGGTACCACCATACCTCATTACTGAGACAGGATGATGGTTTCTCTGGGCCTTCAGTGACTTTTACAAGTTTCTTGTGAAGTCAAGACACACACTCTGTCATTTTGACAGTTGCAGCTTTCTTCAATATTGAATATTTTCTCACTTTTCTGATTGTCGTTAAGAGTGTACTACTGTAGCACCCTCTGCTATTTCAGTTCTGGAGTTGAAAACGCGACAATAAACTCTCAGTCCAAGTTCTTGTCTAAGTACTCTGGACTGGATCCTTTAGATGTATTCATCTCACTGTTTACTTCTGTCGAACACAAGCCCCATTACTACTGTATTCAGTAAAGCGTTGTACAGCACACAAACTGAGTAAGTATTGCAAAACGTTACGTGATGAGTTTCCAACCTTATGAAGAGCTAGGACAACAACTGCATAATTTCCCCGTTCAATTGTTAGACCTCAAGTAAGGCATTCTTTCTAATGCACCTGAGGTGAAGGCATCTGGCTGTTATCTGGACTCCAGAACAGCTGGTACATTTCCTTTTCAAAGTTTATAACATGACAAGTCAGAGATTCCTACTGGAACGTATTGTAAATAACATATCCACTATGCCAGTAGAAAACAATAAAAATAACTTTGATGCGGAATAATTCAGCTATTAAATAGACAATTAGAATTTAAACAAGTAGTATTTTTGTTGGATTCGCAATCCTTTTTACAAATTACAAATAAATAAATAGTAAATACGAAGTGTGACAAGTCATGGCAACTATTTATTTCTTCCGAATAAAGGGAAAGATATATGATTGCAAGTACAGGCATATGACATTTACTGCCGAGTGGTGGCACCAGCGGAAAGTTGGATGTAGGCGGCCCTCGTAAGGAAGTAACAAAACACAGGCACCGGACAACAATGGTTTATTAAGGCATGAATAAAAGTTACAATTACTTACACAGCGTTGCAAATCCGTCACAGGATGGGTCTCCCAGGTGTTTAGCAGCCTTCACAGTAGTCTCCAAATACAACGACAATTCGTTGCCAGCGATGGGGGAAGACGCTGAATACCGGCAACCCATCTGAGAAATATGAAAAATCGTCATTTTTGTCCAATTATTTTACAAATTTAAGATACATTACTCATACAGAATTAAATTGAAATTATTATTTTGAGCTTTGTATTTTGAGTCCTTGTGGGGAAAAAACTAATTAATGATTTTATATGCTTAAGGTAAAAACGTCCCTTGGAACATGTTTTTTAACTAAAGGCATTAAAACTTTTACAATTCATTCATGAAATATAAGATTACAGAAGTTATCTAATTTCTTTGTTGTATGTTTTACTGTTTGGAAGAAAAATCTAAAAACTTACATAATTCAATTTCTGAAAGTTGCGAAATTCGGTTGGATAAAAACTTTTTAAATTAAGATGCAGTAAACATTTCACATAAGTTTTAATCAATATAGTTTGAACTTTGTACTTTGAATACTTTTGGAAAAAAAATAATTCGTGATTTTTAAAAACCGATGGTAAAAATGCTCTTCAGAATATATTTTTTAATCAAAGGCACTAACATTTTTACAGTTAATTCACGAGATATGAGGTTACAAAATTTACCTTATTTCGTTTTTGTATGTTTTTTTGTTTGAAAGAAAACCGTTCTGAAAATTCATACAATCCAATTTTTGAAATTTTGACTAAAGTTGCAAAATTCGGTTAGATAAAATACTTTTAATTAAGATATAGTAACGTTTTAAGATAATTTTAATCAATATGGTTTAAACAATTTGTATATTAAGTTTCAAAGGAATATCAGCAAAACTATTGCACAAGGAGCATTTTGAACATACTCACGTGTCAGAAAATCATAAGTGGAGAAAAATGAAGTTAACGTTTTATAACACTTAATTAGAACTGGTTTGCAACATATTTGGGGGACCTTCAATGATCGCTTAGATTTGCTCTTTAGCAGTTTTTTCAAACTTCAATCGCTTTCTAGCAGTTGTGTATGCACTTTTTGAATGTGCAGCTCTTATCTCTAACTTCACTTAATTTCTACCCCGCTGTGAAGTTTCACCTCACATTATACTCACTAAAAGGTAGACATTACAGCAATTGCAATTTTCTTTTTGACACAAATGTTTCTTTTAAACACTTTTCCCAAATAATGCTGTGTAAAGTTTCATTAGCATTTTGTGTTTTACCCTTCATCTTCAAAAATATTTTTCTTGGTGGAATTTTTGAGCATTTCATCACAGCAATAAACACGATTTTTTTTTGTCATGTGCACAGCATCGATGTATTTTTTTTTTAAACGACAACCCATTAGGTCGACCTTCAAGAAATTCATCACTGACGGACCCACGACCACCCCGAAATTCTTCCAACCAATAGTAAACAGTACTTTCTGATGGTGCTCCAATACCAAAAGTTGAACGAAGCGATTTTGTGCATCGCTGTTGAATTAGATCTTTAGTAAAATCGTAAAAAATCATCGAAGGAAAAACTTCACGAGAAATTTCCATTTTTTCCCCGCAAAACTGCTTTGTTTAAGTCCTCACTGTAAACAAACTAGTAGGTCAATTTCTAAGCTGCAACAGTTTTCACATTAACAAACGTCAATTGTTCTGAAATAGTAATGATGTAACTCAATAGCGTCACCTAGTGGATGTGTATGAAAACTTAAAAGTTAACCACATATATGTAAAAGGAAAAATAAAATGATAAGCTAGCCTCTTATCCCAGCTAATTTAATTTAACTATCAACAAAGTATGATTTATAGAATCAAAGGCACCACTTAGATCAAATAATATACCCCACAACATGCTGCAGACATTATCCGGGACCTCCCAATGGAAAGTTATACGTTTATCTACCTGAGATTTGGTTGCATTTCAAACTTAGTAAAATCGAGATGTTAGAAACAGGTGAAAAACACTTGCGTCCGCTCAAATCTGCGCGCAAGCTCACGCGCAGGAACTCTCGTGCAAAGCCGGCTAATGAGAGCCATAACACACGTAAAGAGGCCAATAAAAAGAAGACAGAGAGGGAAATAGCCGTGGACCTGACATGACAGTGTAAATAAATTCACGCATGAATGACAATTTGCCACGAGTCCCGGCCATCCAAGCCAGACAAGGCAGAGACGTGGGGCCATCTATCTTATAACACCTTTCCAATGCAAGTGATTTTGTGCCCGTGTTTTACGCAGTGGACTTGCGGCGAGCCGCAACCACAAACACCGCGCGATTTATTGCTGTAACCATCCCTTTACATGTTAACATAGGGTTTATCTAATCTATCATCTCATTGAGCAGCTCTGGTGAGGTGGTGTCATTCATCCTACAATGTGCATCAGGCGGGCAGATACACACTCACGTTTCGAAGCGCAATCTATTGTCACCTCTATCAGTTGCATCGCATATTATTATATCACCTTCATTATTAAATTAATTGATAGAAGGTGACAAATGGAAATAATATGTATTACTTAATGTTGGCAAAATGTAGGTTCTGTTTTAAGGGCACAACTTTGCAACACGCCTTGTTTTGAAGTAATATATTCTACTAATTTGTTGGTAAATTTCGATTTTAGCACTTATTTCCTAGACTACTGCGTCCATTTACTTTAGATGTCTTTTCATGTGTCCTTGAAGAAGTGGGGTATTGCTATGCGTTGGAAAATTACACAGGGTTCCGGAAAAGTTAGTAAAGACAGGAATTGGCGTGGGTTCAATATGGCAACGAGGCAATGCAAATAATCAAAACGTATAGAATAATGTTAAAACAAGGCTAGACGTTATCAAGCAGGCAGGAAATCGAGGCAGAATTTAACACGAAAGTTTTCTTGAGCACAGCGAATAAAATTAAATTAATCTGGGGTAAATAGAAAGGCTTGTTCTAGGGAGAAAGGCGAGTTCAGGAATGACCAGGTTTGGAGTGTGAGGTTGGAAGGCTCAAAAAAAATGTCAAACGTCAAATGTCTTTCTTCTCGTTTTTTTCATGTTTATTTATTTGTTATTATTTTATTTGTATTATTATTTGTTCCTTTTTCTAATTGTGTATCATACTTAAGCATATACGGTCTACGACCTGTAAGGTGTATAAAGAATTCCATAACAATAAAGATACTGCTACTGCTACTGCTACTGCTACTGCTGCTGCTGCTGCTGCTGCTTCTGCTGCTGCTGCTACTGTTGCTACTACTGCTACTACTGCTAAACACCTTGGTGCGAGACGTCTGTTGTGTCCCAAAATGAAAATAAAAATGCTGGATAAACTATATTGTTCAATACAAGGTAACTCAACGCGGAAATGAAGTTAAAAAGAATTAAAAAGTGTATTTTTATGACTTAATTTAAAGCTGTGTATTGTTGTACTTGATATTAAAATTCTGCATTATATTCTCATTTTTAAAACTTTCATGTACCTTAAAAACTGAAATTAAACCATTTTCTCACATATAAATAGTGATTGTGCCATCATTTACTGTTTTCTACTATTCTAACGTTCTATCTTTTAATCTATGACCAGAATTAAGTAGATCATTCTGTGTGCAATTGATATTGAATTACAATTACACCAAATGTATTGGCTCAGGCGGTAACGCTTGGAAGCCATATTCCGCAAATGTCAGGTAGTATTTCTCTGCCAAGGATTCACTCCCTAAGAATTGGAAAATGTTCCCCAGGGATTTAAGGTTGTCGGACAGTGCCATTGTTTAATGTTAAACTTAAAAAGTCTTATTTAGTGGTCGATTTATATTTACATTTTGATAAATGTTTAATGAAAATACCATCTGCTATTATACCTTATCAATTATTATTCTACAGCTTCTTAATTCCTGTGATGTAGATTTATTATATATTTTATACTTATGATAATTTGTCACTTTATGTTTTATTTAATTAAACTTACAATCACAACTTTTGTTTATTTAGGTAGAAATAAATTGAAATTTCATTAAGAATTAAATTTTTCAATCTAGGTTTGATTAATGAAACTTTATTGTAACTGAATATGTATTTCAATAGTTTTCATACTTAACTCACCAAGCTAAAGTTAATCTTACAATATGTGTATAGTTGTAAGATTGTTTCGCATAAACCCGACAGTACATGTCATAACTTAATATTTGTCTATATGTGCTTTATCGTTCATTGAATTAATTGACGGTTCTGGTGGTAGAGTGGTACCCACATTTGCCTCGTAAACCAAGGTAGCAAATTCTAAGTATGGCTTCCTTCAGAAGGGAAGTAAAGCCATGGATCCCGTGTCGTATATTTACGGCACGTAAATAACCTCAAGCCTGAAAGAAGAGGCCTCTGAGCAAAATGCTGATGACCTGAGATGTTAAAGAGCGTCCATAAATAACTCAAATCAACAATACATCAAGGAACAGCTCTATTACAAAGTAGATATATCCACAACTTTGCCTCGCGTGAATGTGGACAAGGTTTAACGGGGGAGGGAAATGACAAGGATCTTAATAAAAACGCTATGAATGGTTGGTTTCAATACAAGTATTGCTGATAAATTCAGTTGCTAAACATATTTAATATTCTAGCACAAGTTTTAACAATGTAATGTCGTATTACTATTTTCAGATTCATAAATCATATTTTTAAATTAATCAAGTTTAATTTTCCAAAATATGAACCTCAATTTTTTAATTTAAATTGCAAATGAATAAAGCACTAATTTAGTTTTATATACATTACAACTTACATAAGCAATTGAAAATAATTACTATCTTAACCACGAGTGTTTAATATACAAAATTATCTTACAAATCTTCCCCATATAATCAAATTATTGTGGAAGAATTCGTTAGTATAACAACTGCATTGTGGAGTATAGCCAAAGTAAACAGACTATAAGCCCAGGACTGTGTAATATATGCGCTAGGGCACATTTGCAAGATAACATGGAGCACATGGGCGCCAAATTACGATTACACACTACTTCGACACTAATGCTCCCGATACTATGACTAATAATATTAATAATAATAATAATAATAATAACAATGAATCTAGAATTAAAAATATATGAAATTATATTTCTCTTTCAAAAAATGGCCCTCTACATTATTTCTTGTAGAAACAGAGACGTACATAATAAACGAGTTTTCATTTGTTTCCAGAAAAGCAATATTGGTCCGTCCATTCACTGTTTAAGCTATACTTTCTTAAGAAGAGTTGTGCTTAAAACATAATCGTTTCATAACTGAAAATTTTTTTTGAATGGCGTTTAACGCCCGTTTTTGCTACTGAGGCACCACAGGCGGTGAATAATTTAATGAAAAACTATTTACAACATTTTGAATGTACAATTTATCACAACACAAGACTCTCAAAACGTATTTCACAAGCTGACAAGTAATACTGAAAGTTTGTCTGAAAGCAAGGAACTTGGAACATTTCTAATGAAAGACAGTTATAAATCGTTTGTGCATCGTTTGCGGCACAGTTTTGTTGGGGTTAAAGTTACTTTGAGGGCAAATTGGGTGTCTCAATATCGTCTTGGGGAAACTCTGTAATGGAAGGTAGTTTATGGCACTGCAATAAAGTGAATCACAAGGAAGCATCCTGTTTTGCAGAATAAAAAAGCTGCTATAAGAAATTTCCTAAGCTTGAGGAAAGTGCTTTTAAAACGAAAAGTAATAATCTTTACTCAAATGAAAGAAGTGTTTAAATATTAATTAAATTTTAATTTAAAATTGGTTCTCTAGGGCGCCATAAGAGACGACATGGCGCCCAGGGACAGGGCTGAATTGCAAAGTGTGCACTCCTCACACAAAAAGAGACAGTGTGCGAAATTACCAAGTTTCAAATAAGAATTTTATGGGGAAAGTATGCTGAAGGATATCGTCGCAGAACGATGGGACACGAATTCCCACTCAGCCAAACAATAACTTCGAACAAGAATAAGCCCGGAATCCACAAGTAGTTATTTATGGCAAAGGCGAGAGCCGAAAAGCGGAAGGATAAAGACAGAGAATAGAAAAACACGTCAATTACTAGCGGCAAAGGAAGGAAAGAAAGAAGATCTCGAAGATTCGAGAAAAAAGCAAGGTTCTTAGCGGAGCAAGAAAGTACACAAACTTAGACGACAGGCGAATACCTACGAGTATATACCGCCACAGCTTTTATGCACTAAACTTGAGGCTATCTTAGAAATGCCCCACATGTCTTCAACATTAAATAAATATGAGACGCTTCGGTTATAAGGCATTATCTTAACTATATATATTATCATTCACCTTTGTCATTGGAAATATTCTTCCTGTCTTACGGTTATGTATCCTTGGCGCTTTGCTCAAAATGAAAATCATGAACCATGTACTAAAGTTGTTTCTCATTATTTCTTGACCGCCACTGGTGGACGAGGTCGTTAAGGCGCGACTCGTGAGTAGGTTTCGATTCCCACCAGAACCGTCCTCCTGACTGAGGTTATTTCCAGGTTTTCCTCAGTCCTCATAAATGGTAAATGCCAGGAAAGTACGTTAAATTTAGCTAGAACGTTTACTTCCATTAAAAAATTCTTTCCCAATATGTCATTTCATCTCATGTATCATCAGTGTCCACCGCCTGTGGTGCCTCAGTAGTAAAACCGGGCACTAAACACTATTTAAAAAAAAGAAAAATAATTTCTTGAGAATATTGCTTGCACGTTTTTCCTAGTTACCCCATACAGTATTTAGTTGCGAGACTATAACTCCCAGCTGTGACTTGTGTCTATGGTACAGAATGTGATCACAACACCGGGAAAATATGGAGTTGTTAGCCAGTGCAGCGGAAACAAGACCTGCCAAAAACATCTGTGCGGGGGGCCACTCCCCCCTTGTACGTGGCGCCTTCCTCCCTCTTTCACGTCAGTCCCTGCTGCAGTGGAACCCCACGGTTTGTCTCGGGAGAAAAACAACGCAAGTGACAACGTTATCCTGACAGGCCCGTCAGGTACAGGTGATGTATCAGAATTACCGCGATGACGTCACGGTTTTTACGCGTTCTGCGTGTCGAGCTCGCAGAGAATCCGGAACATTATTTGCTGTGGAGGCCTTCTGAAGCGGATGCAATATTTTACCAAGGATTCTAAAACCTGGCGACAAGAATACCAGAAGCTTTAGTTTCGGTCGCCGTGTTAAAAAAAATGCGATTTATCCCAACAAGATTAACATGTTTTATTATTATTATTTTTTGACAAGAGTTCCACCAAAATGTAATCCCTAAAAATCGCTTTGTGTGATAAAAATTATTTGAATGTAATTCAATTAGATTTGTAGGTTATTTAAAAAGCTGGTGATTAAATAGAGAAGCATAGAAAGGGCTCCGATTAGAGCAACTCTTTTGCTCCGACATAATCCCGAATTTTTAATGCAGGGAAATAATTTTACCGCGAGGAAGTTTTTTAACTAAAAAAATACTTGAAAACGATAAATGCAATGTACCTCATTAAAACAGATTTTAAAAACAGGATCATCACATGTACTATAATCATAATATCGTCGAGCGGATCTGACCTCAAATATTCCCGGCTTCTATACCACTTTAAATATAGTAAGTACCTGCTTTCTGCTGGTATATCCTTTACAAAATCAAAGCAGACAATCATATACCGTGCTCTCATTCCGTTACGCAATAGGAATATGTATACACTAATAGAAACGAGCTAAGCTTCATTGGACGCGCAATTCCCCGTAAGACTAGAATTAAAGTTCCGCTGATACAGGCAATTGAACATACTCAGCCATGTTTCTTATGATTTCTTTGGAGACATGTAGAGAGTGAGAGAGAGAGAGAGAGAGAGAGAGAGATACACTAGAACAAAGAATAAAAAAGGGGGGTTACAAGTAGAATAACATTTAAAGCTAAATTTACAGGAGCAGTAGCAGAAGTAGTAGCAGTGTTTTGATTAACTTGGTTTATTTACGGACGCTCTTTAATATTTCAGGATATTAGAGTCCCATTCAATGCAGGACGTAAAATGGTAAATTAATTTTGTTCATAGGCTTCTTATTTCAGGCTTGAGGTTCTTTTTCATGCCATAAATCTACGACACGGAACCCACAGCTTTACTTCCCTTCCAAAGGAAACCATACTTAGGATGTTTACACCCCAAAAAAGCCATCGAACCCGCGATCTTGGGTTTACCAGGCAAGTAGGTTACCACTAGAGCACCAGCAGCAGCAGCAGCAGCAGCAGCAGTAGTAGTAGTAGTAGTAGTAGTAGTAGTAGTAGTAGTAGTAGTAGTAGTAGTAGAAGTAGTAATAGTAGTAGTAGTAGTAGTAATAGTAGTAGTAGTAATAGTAGTAGTAATAGTAGCAGTATTAGTAGTAATAATAGTAGTAATAGTAGTGGTAATAGTAGTAGTAGTAGTAGTAGTAATAGTAGTAGTAGTAATAGTAGTAGTAATAGTAGTAGTAGTAATAGTAGTAGTAGTAATAGTAGCAGTAGTAGTAGTAGTAGTAGTAGTAATAGTAGTAATAGTAGTGGTAATAGTAGTAGTAGTAGTAATAATAGTAGTAGTAGTAGTAGTAATAGTAGTAGTAGTAATAGTAGTAATAGTAGTAGTAATAGTAGTAATAATAGTAGTAGTAATAATAGTAGTAATAATAGTAGTAGTAGTAGTAATAGTAGTAGTAGTAATAATAGTAGTAATAGTAGTAGTAGTAGTAGTAGTAGTAGTAATAGTAGTAATAGTAGTAGTAGTAGTAGTAGTAGTAGTAATAGTAGTAATAGTAGTAGTAATAGTAGTAGTAATAGTAGTAGTAGTAATAATAGTAGTAGTAGTAGTAATAGTAGTAGTAGTAATAGTAGTAGTAATAGTAGTGGTAATAGTAGTAATAGTAGTAGTAATAGTAGCAATAGTAATAGTAATAGTAGTAGTAGGTGTAGGTGTATCTTTATTATTATATTCTACATACACATTGCAAATACATTTTGTGAATGGATGCTCGACCGTACATGCTTAAATCGTAGTAATGTATATAATACCCAAGAACGGTAATATTCATTTGCATGATTATTTTGGTATCTGTGCATACGATACATGCATATATACATACTCACCAATTTATATAAATAATTTCATATATATGTATACAAATATGAGTGAGTCCTTATCCCTGAGCCCCCCCCCCTTTTCCCTTCACTCATCCTCCTTCCCAACTCTCCTCCCTTCTCAATAGGTTAATGGCTATTCTTTGTCGGGTCTTCGCTAGAAATATTCCCGATTTGTTAATATCTCCAATAGGGAAGTGCAATTTTCAGAATTGCAAGAAGCCGAGGTCAAAAAACTGGGTTTAAACAGAAGAGATGATACAATATCGATCATAAACTTATAAACTTATCCTCGAAATCTTTAACACGATTCAAATTGATGTGTCTGTCAACAGTGCATAAAAAGTCAATCAGTTGCTGCATCTTCATCTATATAGAGGCGCTGAAACAAAATATCCGGGAGGCAGTTTGCAACATTCGGGACAATGAATTACGGAAGTGTCTCAAAACATTTTCAAAAGAATTCAGACATGACTTAAAGCAAAGGGCAGGCGTTTGGAGCATCTACCACGAGTATAACATTAATTACAAATAAATACTAATCAATTTGAAAAGAAAAAATGACCCTGAGTTCCAACCGCCTGATGTGATTTCCCTCGGGAGGTACCGAGGCCATTACGTAATAACTTCCCGTCAACAAAATCAATTGCCAATTGCTTAGCGAAATGTAAACCGTCTATTTCCTTTGTTGCACAAAACCTAGGAGCATTTTGTATTAAAAAAATAGTCAACGAAGAGAGGGAGATTTTATTTTCAACGTTGAAAGTGAGTAAATCGAGATATTTTTATACCAGGTGGTTTTCAGGCTAAGCGAGTCGTCACAGATCCGAAGAAAACAAAAGAGAAGAGCACGCGATAATATGCACTACCTAAAAGAACTAAGTGTAACAGCTTGAATTAGAAATTAGATGTTGAATTTCATCCCCACGCTTCTGTGAACAACCGTGCCCTTCAAGAAATAAATATAGTTATCAGCGTTTTATTCATAGAACATCGCCAGTTTTGATATGAAGTATGTATGGCTTGTATATGTGACACTGTTGTATATCACCTCATTTATTTGGTGCTATTTATGTTATATAATTTAGTTTCGCAAAGTTAATTTTTTTTCATTTGTTTGTACTTCGGAACCCGCATTATGATGCAAAATATTCTCAAAATTACATTAAGAAAAACGTCTGTCTTGCAGAAGCTGCTTAAACTAAGCGAATTCCTCACTGGTGGAGTAACTAAAAGAATACAACGTCCAAATTATGGACATATGGATTTATGTCTAATGAATGAAATTAGTTATAGCATTACTATGTGTGGTATTAGGGGAAGAAAGTTAAAATTTCGCAATCTACATGTATTTTAAAAGAGAAACCACATTATTATTATTATTATTGTTATTATTATTATTATTATTATTATTATTAAGATTTAACAAAAAATTAAGGATGTACTATTAATTAACTGAAATATATGAACACTGATGAACAAAGCTATACTGTGTGAATGTTTTTAAACATTTTTAAATGTAACCATGTTTAAGAACTGAGTCCTTGATATCATCTGTACATTCACTAAAATAGAATAAAATATAAATAAATAATAGAAAATTTCAAGTTACATTGTGTGTTTAAGAAAAAGACGTTCATATGTTTCAATTAAACAAAAACATATTACTATTTAAAAAACAGTAAATATACAGAATCAACAAAGAACAATAGGGCTATAAAATTTAATTTTTATGTTATTGCAGTAAATATATGTAACGAAAACTTTTTCTGAAAATTATTAAAGAGCGCTCTTACACATAAATATACTTTTCAAACACACATTAGATTAATATTTCACATTTGCTATATTCACGACGATGCTTTTGTTAAAAATAAAATATACGCAATGTTATAAATGCAGTTTATACAATGAGTTAATTTGCCCTTTTATTTTAAAGCAACAGACAGAAAATTAAACGCAAGAGCGCTTTTTAAATTTCTGTTTTCAAGTATTAAAAACCATGATTTTGAGATACCAACTTCAGAGTGAAAAAAAAAAAAAAAAAAAAAAAAAAAAAAACGTTTTGAGAATTGGTTTGAACGCATGCAAAAGTGTATGAATGTCCAAGGCGAATATTTTGAAAAGCAATAAAACAGTTGTTCCAAAGAGTGTTTTGTATTTCCTAGCTATTGTAAAAACTTAAAACCCTTGTAATTACAATTTACCTCTTGTTTTCTTGAGACAAAATTCTTTGTAACTTTTCACATAATACTTAACCTTCAAGAGCATACTATGTAGGGACATCCCTACACGAAATGCCAGAGAAAGGCACACTGCGTTCCGAAAATATTTCTCTTTGCGCCTCTTGACTTCAACACGTTTAAACAATTTTCCAACACAAGAAATAACAAAAACCGACAAGGGCAAAAAGTGAGACATCGATCCATAGAACTCTATAGCTTAAGGGGGAAAAAAATTAATGAAAAGGGAATTAGTACAGGAGAGGAAAGCGTTCACCCCCCTCCCCTGTTATAATGTGTCGGGAAATGTTCACCCTGGAGGCTGCAAGGTAATTAGGAGGTGGGCCTAGCCAATAATAATGAGCGATATGGGTGCTGCAACGACAATGGACAAGAACAAGAAGGGTGTGGGGAGAGAGAAATCGAAAAAGCGTGATGGCGGGGGCGCAAGAAAACAAATGAGGACGTGACTGGGCGACCAGAGAAGGGTTTTAAGCGCCGAGAGGGGGAGGGGGAGAGTACGCAGAAGAGTTAATGGGTTTCAAACATGATCGTGGCAGGGTCCCCGGTCCCGGCCTGATAACGCCAAGGGGGCTTCAGCCCCCAACATCAACACAGAAAAAAGAAATATCGCGTAAATATCAAAGGCAATTTATGTCAAAATGTTTGAGCTTTTCTAACTCTGGAGCAGCCTGCAGAAACTCGAAACAAGAACTTTTACTTCAGTGTACAGAAGATATCAGGAGAGGGGTGTTAAACAGCAAGAAACTGAAGTAATCCGTGAAAAGTCCCATCTAAAGGTATACCAATAACTTGAAACAATCCACGCTAGTGACTTCAGGCCGCATAGAAGTTCGTGATATGAATTTATACCCTGTTAATGAACTACACCGCTATAATTCCAGAGATTGTAGTGCGGTCTTAAGCAAGCAATTTGATATAGAGAATCAATGGTTCACGAAGAAAAATAATGCAGTTAACATGACAAGAAAGAAGTTGAAATTAGACTGTCTTAACTCAGCGTTAGAGGAAAAGAAGTAAAAATTGCCTCAGAATGTTTTCAAAATGCTTCGCGAACGAGGTAATTGCACAAGATTTAGTGCTAAAAATCTCTAAAATGTCACATTAACCTGAGCAACGGTTTACATAATACATTGTGTAAAGTAGTTTAGAGCAGTGTTTCCCAAGTTATATGATTGACGAATAACTCTTGTCACCGTGAATTAGACATATTGATTTCAGTTCTTTTAAATGTTTAGTGCACTGGCGGACAAAAAAGCGTAACACAATTTCTTTGAAAATATTTTTACAATTTATTTGATAACTGAGTAACATTTTCAGTTAACGTAAAACATTCATTAGAGCAAATAAATAATTTATATTATATAAATTTCACGCAGTATGAACACAATGTCTTTCATTTCCATTTAGGATATATTTTACGTCTCTTGTTTTACTTTAATGCTTGCTCTTCAAGTGGAACGAACTTTAATTAGAACTACACAGTACATACGCGCATGTTCAGGTGTTACCAACCCTGGCTTGAATAACAGCTCGCATCTTGGCCGGCATATTTAAAATCTTGGTGTAAATATCAATTTGTTGAACTGCATCCCATTCCTGAATAAGGAATACCCTAAGATCGGAAAACTCGTCAACCAATACGACGTCCGCGCATATCCCACACATGCTCGATGGGACTTAGTTCCGGATTTCTAGCAGGCCGCTCGCCGCTTCCTCCAGAAACAGAGACACACACTGAGAGCTATGGTGTCGAGCGTTATCGTGCATTAGAATGAAGTTTTCGACGATGTGTGGAGCATAGGGAAACACATGTGGAAGCACCATCTACTCAATATATTGGTAAGTTGTTTAAACGTGGTGGTGTAAACACCACACCATAACTGAGCATTCTCCATAAGGCCCCCTTGGGAGGGGATGTACAAGCAGCATAACGTTCTCCATACCCCATCTCTTCCATCTGGAGCCCTAAAGTTCGCTATGCACTCATTTGTATAGAGAACTTGAATCTTGCTCAGTTGTCCAGTCCACGTGCTCTCGGGGAAAGTGAAGACGATCTTTTGGGTGTTGTGGAGTCAATGGTGGTCCTGTGACAGGTTTGCTCCAGTTCAAATTTACTTCTTTGAGTCTTCTTCTACACGTCCATTCGCTGATGTTAACATTTCTAACCTTTAACAGACAATTTCTCACGCTGTCGTGAGACGATCTTCTTTAAAAAAAAAAAAAAAAAAAAAAAAAAAAAACAGTCATCTCTTTGCAATGTGCACCTCGGACGACCTGATCTAGGAAGCCTTTCGTAAGTGTTGTGTTCCCAAAATCTCTTACCTGTGGAGTTGTTCCTATAACTCTCGCTACATAGCGATAGTTGCTACCATCTCCACTAATAGAACAGCTTTTGCGCAATCAACAGGGCTCAAGGCATCTTTCAGAGCACCTTGACACTATAGAAAATACAGATAGAGTATTCACTATGTGTAATACCAACAATGATTGGATTAGAATCACGACAATGTTCAGTGTGAAATCTCAACCATGTCGGAAAAGCGCGGGTTTGTTAAGTTTAACAGAAGCACCGTAACAATGTTGCAAATCAGACAAGAATCTGCAAAACGAATACGAGGACATCTCTTGAGATACGTAAGTTTTCATATTGTTGTTTTCAAAGTGCACCTGAAAACAAATCTAGTAATGAACCTAAATGAATAGGTTGCGACAACACATTTCAGCTACAACGAAATTTTCCGCTAGTGTAGCGGTTTTGTATGTACTTTGTGTATTTGGTTTCTTTAGTCTGCTACAAGAAAATGACGTTGTTCAGGGACATGGATGCGAGCCGGGCGACGGAAGTTAAATCAAATTTTAGATCACTACCAACTTCCGTGGTTCCTGATTTCAAAGTTCTGTGCCACACAAAGCAAGCTATTTACTCCCCAATATATTTAAAATTCGGTAGGAAGTATGCACTGTTTCATTTAAAATATTGAAACTGCCTTGTAATTGTGCAATTAAGCCCGCATGGAATTCCATCAAAAAAGACAGTGCTACTTTAAACTTACGGAAACATGTTATTATATCATTAACGTACCTATTTAATTTGGGTTTTAATGTTTTAGAATTAAAATAAATGTATATCTAAAATAGGGGGAATTCCAATGTAGGACTGTTTACCATAATTACAGGAACTGTACATTAATTTAAAGTTGTTAAACATTTTTTATATTAATAAGAAGTGGGCTTTGCTCAGATCTTTACGAAGAACGTCCGTGAGTTAAACATTTTCGGCACCACTATTCTAAACGGAGCTGCCTGTGACAGTATCATGCTGACATCGAAATTAGACGTCCATTATTGGTATGGTATTGTTTTATTTACGGATGCTCTTTAACGTCTCAGAGGATCAGCGTCCCATTCAATTCAGGACGTGAAACGACCGATACATTTTGCTCAGAGGCCTCTTCTTTGAAGTTTGAGGTTGTTTATCGTTCCGTAAATCTACCACATGAGACCCACGGCTTTGCTTCCCTTCTGAAAGCAGCTGTGGGTACTTTTAGATTTTTATGCCCTAAAATTTTTTTGTTTATAAACCTGGTCCTATAGAGTAAAACTGAAAACATATTTGTATTCAGGGCTCATATTACATATATTCAGGGGGGAAAATAAAAAAAAATATTTTTTCTTAGACCAGAGATAATTAATAATTATTCAACGAAGATAATGTATGCAAGTTTGTAGCATTCTGACTGACAAAGTACGCTTTAACCTGCCTGGCAGAAATGCAACAAAAATGATTGGTTAGATCAACCAGGAAAAACCTAAACTTTTGTTGCAGCCATTGATAAGAAATTCATGACGGCATTAGGAGCAAAGACTAAATAGCAAATATCGGCGCATGAGTCCTAATTAAATTAATACTTTTGCTCTGGCAAACACTTGGTGTTTCTCAAAACGCGAACACCTGGCAGCAGCGCGTGTCAAGCTAAGTTCAGTTGCATCGCAGTTGTTCGATCGGAGGACCTCGTTACAAAATGATGATTGTTGCCGAGTGAGGGAGGAGGAAGTTATAGGACCTGGTCCCTCATTTGTAACTGTCCCTGGGCGCAAGGCTCCTCATTACCAGCGTACAACACACCCTTCGTTATACACAACCTCACCGATACTTTCCCATCACTTCCAAACACAAGGATCGTTAGAAAATTCTTTTCTCGTGGCCTCAGGTCAAATTCGTTTGGACATTTTATTTGATAGTGACTCTTACATTTTATTACTCTCAATGTTCATGACATACCCTGGATTCGTCACTGGTAAAAGACGACCAATTTGAACATTTGGATTCCAAAGGATAAGTTAGTAAATAGTGTTACAGGATACTTTCTGCGTGAAAAATACTCGAAAATGAACTGTATAGATGTGGTAGTTCATAAAATTAGAGGATTTAAGAAAATTACCTCAAGTTTAAATCTGTATATTTTTTTAAACACATTAAGTTTACGTAAGGAAAGTTCAGAAAAACTCCTAATATAATGTAACCAAATTTAAACTTACAATTAGTAGAGTGTGCACTTTAAACTCCCTTAAGAGTGCAGGGATCTGAGAAGTTATGCATATATAATTCAAAATAGATATATTACTTTTTAATTAATAATATTATTAAATTACTGAATTTCTTAATATAAACTTTCTATACGAACTTTTTTACTATTTCTCTAATTTTTCTTAAGTCTATTTTAATGTATAATTTATAGCTATGTTTTTTTAAAATTATTTCCATTGTCTTTAATGACTTTTCAATTTGTCAAAAATAAATATTGACATATAAAGTCAAACACAAATGTTTTACTTTATGCACATGTTTTAAATTTTAATACTAGAATTATAAATAGTGTTTCTTGTGGGTCGAAATCTTTAATGAAATGCTACAATATGACACTATTACATAAAATTACCATAGTAATAATTACATCATTGACTGCTTATATTGCAAAATTCTATCTATTGAATAAAGATACTTTGTACACAGGACAGACGATAACAGAGTTAATTTAAAATAAAATACAATTAGGTACGTAAATAAAGTAATATTAACTGCAAAATAAATTAGTTGCTTTTAATAATAATGGATCATAGAAAAGTCGTTCCGCATCCAGGGAAACGAATTTGGGTGGCAGCACTGGCATGCGCCGAGCGTATAGTTATGTTCACTTAACCACCAAATCACCCTTAATCGAATGGGACGCTGATGACCTGAGACGTTAAAGAGCGTCGGTAAGTAAACCAAATCAACAACAAGAATCAGGAAGAAATAAATAAAAGGATTCATCGTCATCACTGCTTCTCTCTGTCCAACGGCTACTGTACCGTTCATTTGGTTTAAATTAATATTTACAGAGCACATTTTGTTCCTTTGTTTCCGGCTCGAGCGATAAACAAAAGAATTCGTGGCTTTCACATTCTTTGATTACTACGGGGTTGAATGCTTCTAGTAACTTTTTTTTTATTTTATTTACTTACGGACGCTATTTAACATCTCAGGTCATCAGCGGCCCATTCTATTCAGGGCGTTTTGAATGAATTGTGTTTAACGCCCGTTTTTGCTACAGAGGCACCACAGGCGATGGACACTGATGATACATGAGATGATATATTGGTAAAGGAATTATTTTTAAGGAAGGAAACGTTCCAGGCCTAAGTTTAGGGTGCCTCCCCGGCATTTGCCATTTATGAGGACTGAGGAAAACCTGGAAAAAACCTCAGTCAGGGAGGACGGTCCTGGAGGGATTCGAACCCCAGACCTCCCGCTCACGAGTCCGCGATTTAACAATCTTGGCCACCCGTGGCGGTATTCAGGGCGTGAAACGGCCGACAAATTTTGCTCAGAGGCCTCTCTTTCAGGCTGCAGGTTCTTCTTCGTGCCGTAAATGTACGACACGGGACCCACGGCTTTACTTCCCTTCCGAAGGAAGCCATATTTAGGATTTTTACGCCCGAAAAAATCCATCCATCCTGGCCGGATTCGAACCCGCGATCTTGGGTTTAGAATACAAGTATGGTTACCACTACACCACCAGGACCGATTTCTCCAGTAACGATATATATCGAGTCATATCCAAACGTTGTGAGAACAAATTCATCCTGATAATGGTTGAAGCTATAATTTATGGTTCTGATATACTCTGGCTGTATGCACCTCTATCTTCAGATGATATGTACACTGAACTCAGCAATTTTTGTATTTTTTTTTCTGTACAGTCATAAGGTATTTTTATGATGTGCACTTGAATATTCTAGCTCTTAACCAGTCTGGTTAGCTTTATGCTGGAGTATAATTTCTGCTTAGCTTTATTATGGTTTCAGTTGCTTTTTTTATGGGTGATCGTTCTTTGCCAAACCTATATAATTAGATAGCAAGTTGCAGCGTTTTGCATAATTCTGACAGTAAGTGTTGCTTTCCACTTCAAAATTGCGTAATTACATGCAACAGAGCAGCCCTGGGGTACAGAATTCATTAATACACACGTAGCATAATATCTTCATCAATTGATTGTTTTATTTTTATTATAGTCTTAAAATTAGACTCGGCAGATCGTATGTGGTTATTATAACCAGTTAAAATCTTTGTTTTTTCATTGCGATGTTGCCAAATACTAAAGTTATTAATGTAAAGCAAGGGAATATCTGTCTCGAAGTTCAACCCTTTCTTAGTTTGATGCAGTCATAATTACTACCCGTTCAGCTCAAATCGGTCACAATCTTTCTGGGCTCAAGAAAAGTTTTTTATTATAATTATATCTTTAACTCATATTAGAGAAATTTGATAATTCATCAATTGAAACGTCATAGCTTTGAGCTCAAGGTTAAATAAAACCTGCGAAATATTGGAGAGTTAAAATATATGAGGTAGAGTTTAAGTAGTTTCCTCTCAGGACTCTGAGTCGGCGTGGTATATGAGACGAGTCAGTTTAAATTTCTCGAAAATGGCGATGAAAGAGCAAAAAGAATAGCTTTTGTTGTTGAACATGGTGGAAAATTGAGTCAATGTAGCGGTCAGGAAACAGATGTCATATTCTTGAAGCCAATTCATTATTTGTAGCTAAAACTGAGAATTTAGGGAAGAATTTTTTTCCTGTTCTGGAGCGAAGAAAATGCCTTTTGATCGACATTACAAATATAGTACACTTGCTAATATTTTGAAACAACTTAACAGAAATGGAGTGTTTCGGGCACGAAGGGCTGTTTCGCTGAACTTGGGAGTGCAAGGCGTAAATATTTCCGTGAACCTATGAAATAAATATGTAACCTCTACTCCAAGCCACCTCATCTCCCATTCTCGTTTCTTCCATAAGCAAACATCTACCTACACAAACTCTTGTAAACCTCCCTGGGATTTCCACAATATGTTATCCCGTGTCTGAAAGAAAGTGGAGGCTGGCGAGCTTCCCTTTCCACCATCTTTATTTATGATACCTGCGGGACAGGGCTGAAGGGTGTACCTTTGCATGCATACGGCAGAATTTTTCCGGTTTATTTTCGGGTCACGTGGTGAATTGGCGCACCGAAATGCGTGGTATCACCGTAAGGATATAAGCAGGGTGTATGTGTTTCGTTATGAGAACTGCAAGTATTATATCAGGGTATAATGATTTTATACAGTGTAATTCGTTGTTTGTTTTTTTTTTTTTACAAAATTTTATTGATATTTCTTTTGCTTTATTAATTTATTTAAAACTAATACTGTAAATGGAAAAACTGCTTAAACCAATAGGCATCAGCAATATTACTAAACTATTTCGTTGTTCGAAGATTAATGACGATTTTGTGATTTAAACTTCAATAATGCACCAATCTATACATTTTTTCCAGTCAGTAGCAAGTTTATTAATGCCACTTTGATAAAAAGTATGTCCTCTAGAGACAATGGCATTTCTGAATGCCGTCTCAGATTTTGGTTATTGAAGAGTTTAACCTTCAGGGAACGGTTCAAGTGTTTGAATAAGTGAAAGTATTGGACTTGTTTTATTTACGGACGCTCTTTAACATCCCAGGTCATCAGCGTCCCATTCATTTCAGGGCGTGAAATGGCCGACAAATTTTGCTCAGAGGCCTCTCTTTCAGGCTTGATGTTCTTTTTCGTGTCGTAAATGTAGGACACGGGACCCACGGCTTTACTTCCCTTCCGAAGGAAGCCATACTTAGGATTTTTACGCTCGAGAAAATCCATCAATCCTGGTCGGGTTTGAACTCGCGATCTTGGGTTTGAAGGCAAGTATGGTTACCACTACACCAGCAGGACCGACAATAAGTGAAAGTGAGTTGATCAAAGATCGGATGAATATGCAGGATGAGGTGTCCAATTCATCCAAATTCTGGAGTGTTATTTGTGGGATGTTTGACAGGGTGTTATCACTGAGAAGAATATACCCTTTTTCTATTGACTAGCTGGGTATTTTTCTTGCACCTTCTGATGTATTTTATTAACTTCTTGACAGGTCTTTTCCGAGTACTTGATTCATTAAGATACGAAAGATGGCAGAGCAGTAAATCAACCCCAGACCACCGTACATTCGGCATATCTTTCAGTTGTTTCATCAAGATTTATCCTTTGTGCCGATGGCTTGCAGTTGTCATGCAGAATCCCATTTTCATTACAGATCACAATAAGATCCAAAAAGGGATCATTTTCATGTATTAAAATTTAAAATTAATTATATTATGAACTGTACAAGGAAAATTAATAGTAAAAGTTAGGAAAGAAGTAGTAATGTTAACTTTATATATATATCCTTGCTTTTTTATATTTCTCCACTTGGATATATCTAAAATGATTGCCCTGAATTCAGCTTTCAGTTTTACTCTATTGGATTAAATTTTAAATCAAAATCACATCAAAGATAATAATGTACTTACATTTTTTTATGAAATACTGTTAATTGTTAATACTTTTAGCTAAGGCAAAACTATTTTTATAAGTTTCATTTTATCTTAAGTATAAATATATTAAAAAAGAGAGCTATGTGTCAATAATTATGAATTTCCAAACATTTTTCTTTATTAGAGAGAAGAAAAATTCATTTTTTTTCGAAGCTGTGTATCCTTCACTGGTTTCTCTTTTCAAACACCAGCAGTAAACACCCATCATTGACACATCCCAATGGCCTTGTGTTGGTTTCCATTGTTTTAATGTCTTTCGTGCTGTTCTTCACTCATTGAACCAAGATTCGTAGGGAAGTAATCAATATGGCTGTTGAGAAAATACACTTTAACACTCATTCTACACCTTAGATTTCTAAAATTCTGTAAAATTTCCAAACACAATTTCTATATAGTTCTCAGATTTCTTGTTACCATTACATGTTTTTACTGCAATAACATTTAAATTAAATTTCAAGACGAAGGAAAAATTTTTATTGTCAATTGTGTATATTTGCTTAGTACATTGTAATTGTTTTTTAAATAAAAATATGTTTTTGTTAACATATGAACATCATAAATACACGATGTAACCCGAAACTTCCTATTGTTTTTTTCTCTATTTTAGTGAATGTAAAGGTGTCAAGGGCTGAGTTCATAAACATTTACATTTAAATTTTTTAAAAAATACTCACACAGTAAAAGCTTTGTCTACCAGTGGTCACATATTTCATTTAATTAATAGTATACCATTAAGTTTTGTGATCAACAATAATAGGATAATTCTAAAATTGCGTTTATATTTTTAATACTTATAGATTGCAAGAATTCTAATTTTGTTCCCCCAATACCATATAGTAATTACATAGTTTATTAATTAATAAGGCCATACTTTGTATTTTATATTCTTTTTTAAAATTACTCCACTAGGTGAGGAATTCGCTTAGTTTAGGCAGCTTCTGCATGACGGTCTTTCTAAATGTTTTTATTTTTTGTTACTTCCCTATGCAAATCTAAATCGTTAAAAATTGTATAACTATCAGTTACGGCCAGTTATCCTAAAAATTGTTTTCATATAATATTTGTCAGTATACTTTAATATAATTTGTAACTATTACGTTATTATATAGTATGTAATATGACATGATGTTAATGAGAAAATGTCTTTACTTGCTGGAAAACAATGCTCTTGAAACACAATAAGAGGCGAAAGTAAGCTTACTGAGTTTTACTAAATGAGTGCTGAAAATAAGTCTTGATGGAAGATGGGGAGGTATGAGACACACACACACACACGAAGTCTTCGCAGACCCTACTGTATAGACGTAATGGAACCATTCATTTTGTGGTTCCAGCGCCCCCTCGTAGAGTCAATGAAAGAGGGACAATGGCGGCTGTCCGGCCCCCAGCGGAGCTGCAGTTCACCATCTTCATTGCATCTTGTTATCTCAACCTGCTGTCAGCACAACATTTCCTAGCGACGACGATTCTTGAAAAATAGACAGGGTGTATATCTGTTTCTACAATCTTAGGGAATACAAACGGATTACCATGCCATGTATCAGGGAGAATTCTCGACTTCTCTTGATCCCGGTAACCCCGGCGGAAGAAATGTGTCTACTGCTGCTTCAGAATCCTTCTAATGGACCAGTAATTTACTAGAGTACGATCAAGGAAGCATTAATGCTCTTAATTCTTGAGAGAGTAAGGCTGTGCCAATGCTGCAGTCATCTATAGCTTTTTTTTTTATGAGAACTTCATTGTTATCTTCTGTTCCCAAGTAACTTTGAGTGTGCCCAAAGTGCGGAAGAAATTAGGTTTGAAGCCGATGCAATGAAATCCCAGACAAGCTAAGATTCAAAAAGCATATTTCAAGTTGTATTTTTTATTTTCATTTATTTGAATAGTGTTTAACGCTCGTTTTTACTACTAAGGCACCAGGCGGTGAACACTGATGATAAATGAAATGAAATGATAAATTGAAAAGGAGTATTTTTTTTTAAAGAAGGAATCGTTCCAGGCCTAAGTTTAAGGTACCTCCCCGGCAATTGCCATTTATAAGGAATGAGGAGAGCCTGGAAAAAATCTCAGTCAGGGAGGACAGTCCTGGCGGGATTCGAACCCCAGACCTTCCGCTCACGAGTCCGCGCTTTAACGACCTAGGCCACCCATGGCGGTAGTAGTAATTACAAAATAAGCTTATAATATTTTAGAAAAATTACTTAGGTCAAGATACACAGGTGTTAATGAACTACACCGAAATCATATCAGAGTGTAGAGATGTATAAATATAAGCAATTTGAGATAGAAAGCCTATTGCTGATCTGTTTAAATTTCAAAGCTTTAAGTTTAGTAAAGCGGCAGTTCGCCACTTACTAATGAAGATGCCCCTCAAAAGCATAGCACACGATACAGAAGGGCGCTGTGGTTATGATACTAGCTTTCGAGTAAGAGATGGTCAAATGTTTTCGAGTTCGAGTCTGGTACACCACTTTTATACCATTTTCTGACTAAGACCTAATAGCCTACGTTTTAAGTAGTTATTTAAATTTATACATTTAAATCTTAACATCCAATCAACCCTTGCTTATCAAAGGTAGAATTATGGGTAATCTTAAGGAATTGGGTGTCGTAAATTCAAAGATTACCTAAATTTCATTCATAATTCTTTAGTATGCGATCGCAGCACTTATTAAATAAAAGACAAGACAAGACAAGAATTGAATGACAAGAATTGAATCCGAGACCTGTGTAACGTCAGCTATTGCGTTATGCATTACGCCACACGAGTAGTTAAAGAGGCTCCCTCTAGAGTAAGCTACATAATGCAAGAAGGCAACTAATAGATGTTCAGTGTCGCACTGTCAAATGACTAGCTCGAGATTTGGGGGATTTTCATGGCGCTAAATCTTGAAAACACTGATCAAGCTGCGGAAAATCAGATTTTCCGCAGTCCTCATAAATGGCAAATGCCGGGGAGGTACACTAAACTTAGGCCTGGAACGCTTCCTTCCTTAATTTTTCCCCCAATTTATCATAATATATGGTCAGTATCCCGCCTGAGATGCATCAGCAGTAAAAACGGGCGTTAAACACCATTCAAAAAAAATTTTGCAGAATTGTTTCATGGGTATTATAATTCATAGTTGTATAATATAAATTCGGCCCTATAATATTTACCCCACTCACAACTGACTGATTTAGTTGAGATGTGATAGTCACATGAGGGTTTTCATTTACCCACCTGACCACTTAAAAAAGGTTTGATCTGATCAAACGACCTTGTTTTCGTTACAAATTTGACTAAGAATATTTGCACAAAATTGCTATCGAAAGTATTTGTCGTCATGTTACAGTTTCGGACGCAATAACGCTGCAGGGACGTTCTTGGCATTGGCAGCTCTAAAAATGCATGTCGCATGAAATTGTTTCGATTGTTCACGAATGTTTAAAGATCTCTCATTCCATTTTTCTCTGTCATTGACCTCGTCCAGAAACCATAGAACCTGTTGCGCTGAATTTATCTCTGATACGATAAATTGTTACATGTGGTGGTAGTTGCTCTGCTGTGCGCACCCCTTCCTCTTTTGACATTTCCTCTTCCATTCACATTGTTTCTTGACTCAAAATATCTTCCATATTTTCTGTATATTTTTATATTTTTTATTCTACAGGATGATTTTTTCGATATAGACTTGAAACTATATAAAATGTACGTCATTTAGAGCATAGCTTGCAAATTTATATACATGTTGCTTCAACGATATAAAATTGGCCTTCTTAGTCTATGCAGAAAATCTCCCCCCATATCCAAGCAACTTGTATATATTTTTTCCAAATTCTGGAATAATTCTCTCAAAGTGCCGAAGCACATCAATAGCTTTAATTTCTTGGCGTATGCCTTCTTTGAGTTGTTCTATTATGCGGGGTTTATTTTATATGCGTTTTCCTTCAATAGGCCTCGTGAGGCGTTAGATCTGGAGGTCTAGATAGCCGACTATGTTGTTCGTGGCCCGTCACATTCAATTCTTGAACAAATGACACATGGTAAGCGCATAGCTTGATCTTTTTTATGTTCTTTGACAAGTGAAATATGGCAGATTACTCCCCTGGGAATGTCTTCATATTGATGTCGATGGTTACACCAGTAATCGCTCCTTCATTGTTTCTATGGGTAATTTTTTGCTTCTTGAATGTTGAGTGAGACGACCTTCTGTTGTTTATAACTCTTTATCCATTTTTTGCAACACACCATGTCTTTCACCAAATTCGTTCAAAATGACGACCGACATGCTTTGAATAAATTTTGGCCAGATTTACGAACGGGGAATAGGCGCTATATGATTATTTCATTATTAATCATGCATTAGTGAGCAACCCTAAAGATTTCACGGAGACATATAATTTAAATATTTCAACAACCAAGACAAAATAAATGGCTTTTAAAGGGAACAATCACATTAATGATGAAATAACAGAACAATTATCTAGTTTTCGCTATCTTGGTTTTAAAGTATGATACGGTATAAAGGAACATCTGAATAAAAAACTAAATAAATTAAACAAATGAATGAAACAATAAGGAGAACATTAAAGAACAAGACGTCAAAAGCAACACAATGAAATTAAATAAACTAACGACACTGTCAATGGCAACATATGGAAGTGAAAACTGGACTATGAATAGGACAGACAGGAAAAGAATAGTAGCTGGATTTATCCTCGTAGATAAACAAAGAAATGAAGAAATCCGAAAAGTATATAATATAAATGAAAATAAAAATAATTGCATATATAAGGATGAAAGAAGAACGGATACCAAAAATTTTATCAAATTATAAACCTAGAGGTTATCGCCACATAGGAATACCAAGAACAAAATGGAGTGATATGTTAATAGAGGACAGAACAGATCGATAGGTCTATACCTTGTGGAAGAAGAAGAAGATTAATCATGCAATATTCGAGTTACAACTGCCGAGATGCGGTGACGCGAAACAATGAAAACTACTGTACCGGTCAGTTATGTCGCTGAAATTTTCATGCTTAAAGGTAGGTGTATATAAATTGAAAATCGTTTGGGACTTCCAGCAAGAAAATCACTCTTTATGTAATTTACCACGTACATAACTGTGTTCAAAACATCTAAATGTCTAATGTCTATAAAGAAAATATAATCTGATCATTACTCTGTGCTCCTCTGGAAATAAGAAGAGTTTAAGGTGGCAGTACTGGTTTTATTCAGGAGGAGTGGTGACCAGAATTGCAATAGCGGTCAGCGAGCGTTTCTGCTCTACCTGACGGACAAAAAGCGATATAAAAGGAAGGAATGGCAGCCGACACGCGTGCATGCGTTAATTTGTGGATGGAGCCGGCCGGCAGCATCCCATTTCATTCCTCTCCCGTTCTATCTCCGGATTTCTATACACTCCCGCCTGTTTGATGTTGCCATAGAGACGGCGTACAAAACCCGGACACTGACAAATGATGGACAAAGGGTGAGTGTCCCTAGTTTTACATATGCAACGACACCCATTTGTCTTGCTCCCCTCCCTCCTCACACACACACCTTCCCCACCCACGACAACACTAACGATTTTTATCCACCCCTTCCCAAACTTTTTGTGTGTGTGGATGTAATCTCTACGCCGAGTCCCCTTATAGATGTCGGAGACCGTGTTTTTCTCTCGTTTCTACGGAATTTTATCGCCGGAATGTAGGAAACCTTGTTTGTTGGAAACTTGCGTTAAACGTCTTAAATCAGCTATTTACCGGCATCTTAAGGCGTGTTTTACCTAACAGATTCCTGCTTCTTGAGTATCGCTTTCGGTAAACAATAACCTAGACGTTTCTCTCTCTCTCTTTCGTGACCAACAAAACCGAAAAAAAAGTTGGAAACAGGAAAACGATAAACTTTGTCCATTACCGTAAGCGTTTCGATAACCACGCCCATTCTTATTCGATACTTCGTCGGGCTGTCCAGAGTTGAGACTTAAACACTTGAATGGAAACATATTCACCATACACCTCTCAATGGAGCCAAAAACGACTTGAAAGATCGCGTTTGAGACGACTACCGTCTGCCTATTTTCTTTTCAGGTCGTAAACTGCAAAGGAAACTGTTCAGCAGCGTGATCAATTATTTTTAAAACGTTTAAAGAGTAGACATCAACATTGTCTAAGGAACGCATTGTTTTTCTCAAATTTCCAAATAATTATGAATAAAATGCCAACATACAAATTACGTAACAATATTGATAATGGCGTCATCAAAATTAGCCAACGAAATAGTTCTAAACCTGTATTTGGATGTTCTCTATTAGTATTATCGATAATCAACATTCGTCTGTTGCTAGATGGCTTGAAAAGGTTAAGTGTTCATAATAAAAATGTACAACTATTACAATACTAACCTTTTCAAGCCATCTTGCAACAGGCGAATGTCAATTGTCAGTAATGCCAAAAAAGAAGTGCAAAATAAGGATTTAGGACTATTTCATGAATAGAATAAAAATAAAAGTAATACATATTTGAAATTCGAGCAGAGAATATTAACAATATTATATAAAATGTTATACTTACTTATGAATATCTACCTATTCAAAAACCGTGGAAATGAAATAAATGAACTTCGACTATTTCAATAGCTACGCTCGATTTACTAATGCCAACCGAGAAAAACAAAACAGAGAAAACATTTTGCCATTCTGAACAGCTGTTTATTAAGATTTATGGTTGCTTAGGCAGATATTGTTACATTATTTATAAAATCGTTTCAGACTGTTTGACTGAATACGCAAAAAGAATTGCTTGAGTGAACACACATTAAGTTACTTACATTTACATTTACTTAAAACACAGAAAAGTGATCAGTAATGCGTGCTCGGGTATTATATAGTGGAGGTATAGAGTTGGCTACGACCACAAGACAAATGCACTTCGCGTAATAAAAGCGATTTGATAACATTTTTCGATAATTTCGCTGCGATATCGGGCTGTAATGGGTCAAAATTCACAATTTTGTTTCGTTTCGTCAGTAAGTTTTCTGATGACGTCACACAAGTTAAATAGTCATTAGAATTGAATAAAATAGAATAAAAAGTATTTGAGATAATCAGAAGAGCATGCTTCTGATTTTAGAAGTTACAAAGGGTTCCAAATTAGCAAAAACATAATAGAAGTAAATTGCATCTCTAAAATGAATGGACCATAACTATAATTAGTGGTCCAAAAAACTACTGGAATCTTCGTTATTATAAAGAATAAGAACATGAGCTTCGGATGAATGACTGAAACCAGTTCCTTTAAATGTAGAGAGTAGAAATTAGACGTACAAATTATGGTTGGATCTAAGATTTATTTGATTAATTTACGGACACTCTTTAACCTTTCAGGTCATCAGCGTCTCATTCATTTCAGGGCATGAAACGGCCGATAAGTTTTGCTCAGAGGTCTCTTCTTTCAGGCTTGAGGTTGTTTTAAGTGCTTTACTGCCCTTCAAAAAGAAGCCACACTTATGACTGACCGGGATTGAACCCGCGATCTTGGGTCTACGAGGCAAGTATGGTTATCACTAGACCACCAGGACTGACGGATGGATGGATCTAGAGATAATATGCTAGGAGTATTCTAGGTTTTGGCCGATGACTTTGGGGAAGTGGCGAGAGGAATGTGGACCAGAGAAGCGGCACACAGAGATGTTTGGAAGAAGAAGACAAGAACTAAAATATGGAAGAGTAGGCAATCATACTTACATAGACATTTTCGGTATTCAGTATACAATAAAGAATGGCCCATTGTGAAGACAAAGAAAAACAAAGACGTCTACACTTTTAAGGTGTATGAGTGCGGTGGGTGTAGGCGTGCAGAAAACACATTAACAGTACCACTCAAAGCCTCTTAGACTAGCTCAACCAATGAGTGAGTTAATCTTGTAATTTAAAGGAGGTCTTGTCTACAAGAGATTTTATTCAGAATCTTATTTTATATATGTCCGAAAATTATATGACTCTTTTGAATATCTCCAGAACCTATCTCGTTGCTCCAATGTGATATGGCAAGAGCGAACTTTCCTGTCTATTCCTAAACATTCATATTCCCTTTAGGGCTACTCAGTCGCATATCTTTGAAAGAGCTTGTGTTGTGAGACAGACATCGCTTCATCCCCTTACTGAGACATAGCAGGGATGCAGGGGCGGTCTGGCAATAAGACAATTTTGTCTTCCTCTGGCCAACTTTTAAAACAAAAAATACATCAAAGCGGCCGTGTATAATCGATTGATTCTTAATTGTATCTTACGTAATAAGCGAACTTTCTCTCTACAGTAGTAGAGGTAGCATGCGGGTCCTCCGTCGGTGAGGTAAGCCCGGTAAAGTTACGGTTTAAACTTATACCTTCGTGGGCCAGCAAAGATTTATAAAAACTTACATTTTTCTTCCTTAAAAATGGGTTAGCCTTTTTCCTGCTTATTTCTCCATTCTCTTGGGCCACCAGAAAGACAACACGTTACCAACGCTCAGAATTCTCTTTTTTCCTTAGGAACCAGATGTTAAAGGGTTACTGACACCACGCACAATTGATTAGAGGTTGTTTTTTGCACTTTGAAATTGGATGATTTCCTCATTGTTTGTTAGAAGAAAGTTGGCTTTCCCAGTGTTAACTGTTAAGTTACAAAAATAAATAAATAAATCTGTTTTGTGGCAATGAATAAAGGGGGCGTTTTATTGAAGACTCCATTTTTTTAAGTTAGAAGTGAAACGATTTGGACCTCGTCAACCGAAAGCTATAGGAGCTTACTCAGCAAGAAGGCATAAAATTAAGAATGTTTATGCGGTCTTACAGCATGTGAAATAAGAAACGTATCTTGTCTATGAGAATGACATTAGAAAAGAAATAGAAAGGGCAAATTTCGTTTCTATACATGCCGATGAAACGACAAATGTTAAATGCATGTCACAATTTGTGATATATCTATACACCAGTGGGAGTAAACTGGTTGAAAGATTCATAAAATTCATTGCAGTTTCAGAACGAACTACAGAAGACTTATGGTTTACTTTAACAGCTGAATTAGAAGAATTTCATATAAACCGGAAGTTTATAGCAGGAAGGTATGATAACGCTGCAGTTATGAGAGAATGTTAGGTAAGGGTATGTCTTTATAAAAAAGGCCTTTCCCCACGCCATTTGGGTGTCACGTAGTTATGACCCTGCCCACCCTTCCACAGGGAGCACAAGCCGCCACTGCAGGCATGTTTTAACAAGAAGACAGGTGCAATGACGATCAACATTTATATCTAAGCAACTTTATTTAAACATTAAATAGCTGGGTACTTTCAGGCCTCTTAACGCCACATGTTCGACATCTAACATTTCAGCTGCTGTTTTCTCTCCAAACTTCCTGGGTGTAAAGAAAACCCCAAAGGTAGTTTCCCCTACTTAAGAAATGGCGAACTAACGGCCTGCTTTGTTAATTTAGCCAAATCTGAGCTAATGACGCAATGCTGAGACGCCCTCCCTTGCAGCAAGTTCGCTTTATGGTATCGTAGTGTTTAGCATCTACTTTACAGAAGCAATAGCAAACAGAATGACACTAAAAGGCTTAATGTAGCTGTTGAAGGGATCTGGTTATGGCTAAGATGCCGTGTATAAGACATGAAATTAATAAACCTCTCACATAAAGGAACAGGGCTCTTCATTATCTCTGTATGTGCTATGCAGTCATTGTCTTTAAAGACACGTTGAATAATATGAATAAAAAACTTAAAATAAACGAACTTTTATACATTAAAATGTGCGTAGAATATAACAGTCTTGATTCTAGTTATAAATCCGACCCAAGGATTCTGACATTTTTAAAATGCACTGTCAGGCCAAAAAATAAAAAAAAGTGTAACGTTAAGAATTTCTTTGGAAAGTTCTTGAGAATTTATTTGATAACAATGGCCTGCGAAAAATAAAATAAATACTTTCTGCCGTCTCAAATGTGAATGGTGATTTTAACTAATTTTGACATGCTAAATTCAATGCTGAAATATATTTCCCCCCATCTCGTAAGGTCTTTAAACAAATCGCAAAAAGAATGTTAAAGGAAGCCCGTTTTTGTGAAATAAAGAGTATTTATTATAAAATCACAACTAAAATCCATATTCCTATACATATATATATATAAAACGGGTACCTACATACCTTTAAAAAGTATGTTGTCTGAAGATCCAGCGTCCCTGTTACCATCTTTCCATTTCTTTTATTTCTTGATGACATTTTTCATCTTGCTTATCACTCACGAGTCCCAATTAGGTGGAAAGTATCAAAGTTGAATCAGTCCCTACGACCCATCCCCACTGAAATATAAATATAATGTATATGTTGTGAGCCTAAGCTCATATCTGTGCATTTTAATTAGTAATTACAAATATTGATATTATGTATATATACACATGCTGTATCATAAGATATAACTTTAATTTCCTAATTGTATGTCGTCCAAACAGAAAGTTCTCTGATGTAACTGTCTACGGTAGCCCAGCCAGAAACGGGGCATTGTTAACCACTATACAAATGAAAGGGACAAGAGGTTATTCCTCTTCTTAAAAGCCCTACCTTTGGCGAGGGTTAATAATGTCCAGGCTTTTGAATACTTTAGGGCAAGTGAACTCGCCAGCTTTAAACCAACCAATGTAAATAAATGTTTTAAACTTTCAAATAGTTGAGTGCGGCATGCGTTGGCAGGGGAATTTGAACCAGTCAGCAGTAGATGTATATTTTGGATTTTTAAAGCAAGGCGCGTGTTTGTGTAACTCCCTTTTGGCTTGGTGAAGTCAACGTTTAGTTAATTTAAATTGAATACAAAAGGAGGCGTTTGCTCCTTTGGGGCAAGAGTTGAGTTCTCAGCTCGCAATCGCATCAGTTCAGAAGCTCAATTCAGAGAGAAGCAGTTCAATTCACATAGTCAGTTCAGAAAGTTAATCAGACTCAAGTCGTTATAAATTTATATTTGACATAGCTGTGTCGTACAAAGAACACTAGAAGACGTAAAAGATCTTACGAATAATAAATTACCATACATATGCAGATCTATCCATTGAGTGATTATTAACACAATTAACACACTCGCTCAGTCCTGTTGAGCACGAGTCACAAAATAGCGGGACAAAACCCTGAGATATTATTGTCATGAAGCGTGGGCAACAGGGCTCAAAGGCATCTTTCAGAGTACTTAGAACTTCGACACTATAGGAAATACTGAATGAGTATTTACTATGTATAATAATAACAACAATGATTTGTTTGGAATCACGACAATGTTCAGTGTGAAATCGCAGCAATGTCGGATTGAGGAAAAAGCCTGGATTTATAAAGCTTAACAGAAGTACCACAATCTTAAAAAACCTAAGCTACCAATGAACCTAAATGAATAGGATGTGGCAACGCATTTCAACTACAATGATTTTTTTTCATTACTTTTTTTTTGGGGGGGGGGCAGACAGTACAAATCTGCCTGTCTGCAAAATGTACATTTTTAAAGGTGACACTTTATATATTCCGTGTAGGGTTATAGGAGATAACTTTGCCAGTTTTTATATCTAAAACAGCCCATCATGTGTCGCCGGCTATATCGTTTTATGGTGTCATTCGCAACTGATTTCCAAATTAAATTTTAATTAATATTTGGAAAAAAATCATTTGAATAAAGATTTCTACTTTTCGTTTTAATAGCACCGTCTTCAAGCTCAAGAAATTTGCTATAGCGGCATTTTTATTCTGCAAAACAGGCCGCTACTATATGATTCACTGTACTGCAGTGTCATAAACTATCTGCCATGATAGAGTTTCACCAAGACAACACTGGGACACCCAATTTGCTATCAAAGTAACTTTAATCGCAACAAAACTGAGTCGCAAACAATGAACAAACGATTTATAGCAGGCTTACATTAGGAATGTTCCAATTTCCTTGCTTTCAGACAGACAGTATTACTTGTGAGCTTGTGAAATACATTTTGAATGCCTTGTGTTGTGATAAATTGTACATTCAACATGTTTTAAGTGTTTTTTTTTTTCATTTTATAAACTTTCAATTATTCACTTATTATTCGATTATATTTTAAGCATAACTCTTCTTAGAAATGATAAAGAAATGATATCTTTAACAGTGAATGGGAGGACCAGTATTGCTGTTTTGAAAACAAGGAAAACCCGTGTGTTTATTGTGTAATGCTAGCGTCTCTGTTCATAAAAGAAGCAATGTAGAGGGTATTTTTTGAATGAGAAATATAATTTCATATATTTTTAATTCTGTATTTATTATAATTATTATCATTATTCTTATTCTTTTTATTATTATTACCTACTCGCAGTAACTGTCGAATCGCAACCTGGCGCCCTGGTACCCCTAATTAACATGCAAATGTGCCGGAGTACAAACACACGTTGGACAGCCCTGCGTAAAGAATCCATACTATCCTGGTAAGTTTTCACTGAAATATAGTGTCCCATTTGGATCTGTTTTAGGCTTTATGCTTTTTATTTTAATGTTAATGATGAAGAATATCGTATTCCCATAAACTGATGGTACGTCGGTAATGGTCAGTACTTTGAAAACTTTGTATATTAACATCACATATGCTCTGATTGGTTTTTAAAGGTAATAGGCAGCAAATTGTTATGTTATTTTGAAACATATCTATATATAACGCTTTGAGGTATTTTCTGAGATCATTTCAATTGGAAGCCCGAGGCTAAGAGTGTAATAACTGAACAGTATTTTTTGTAGCAGTTCTAAAACATTCTTTTGATATTAAGAGTTGCCTTCAGCTTTATTATGCTGTAGTAAAATCAATGTTACCGTTTAGCATTTCGATACCCGAGGGTGTTTTAATGCAAAAGGGAGAATAGAATTATTTTTAGTCCTAAACTACAATATGCAATAATAAATACGAGTGTAGGCTTATAAGTTTGCGACCTAACACACTTCTCACATCTTTGAATTAACGTTTTAATCCCCCCTCCCAAAATATTCAGAAGTCTCGACTGCAAAATGACATAAACAACATCCATCACTTCTTGAGTTCTGAGAAGAGGAAATAGTCACTGGGAGCTAGATCTGGGCTGCAGGGTAGATGATCGATCTCCTTTCAGCCACATTTCTTCACAGCTTCCTTTGCAACAAGAGCTGTATGCACTGACGCGTTGTCGTAAAGAAAGCGCACAACACCACTCAGTTTTCTCGCCTTTTCTCTTTGATGGAAGCACGTAGTCTGTGCAGTAGGCCAGCATAGTGTTCCCCATTTACTGTGATGTTCCTCTCCTTGAATTCAATGAAGAGTGTTCCTTCACAGTCCCAAAAGATTGTGGCCATGGTCTTCTTGGCTGACTGAGTGACCTTGGCCTTTAGAGGCGAAGCTTCGCCATTTTATGCCACTTCATTGATTCTCTTTTGGATAAGAGATTTAATAGAGGACCATAGTTTCATCTCCTGTAACAATGGTTTGCACTACTTCTCTCTCATTGCCATAGCAGAGATACAAAAATGTCTAATAACAGATGCCTCGTTGCTGTTTTTGGACTGAGGGAAGAAATTTAGGCACCCATCTTGCACCAACCGTAGTCATGTTTAAATGTTCATGAATAAATCGGGACTGTTGTTTAGAAAGGCTCAACCTTGCTGCTATTTGTGTAACTTTGAGCCGCCGATCTTCCATAATTTCTCCTTCCACAAGAGCGATGTTTTCAGGAGTGAGCATCTCCAAGGACCGACCTGCATGCTCTTCGTCTTCAATGCTTTCTCGACCATTCGAAAAGTTTGGCCCATTCTTTTATGGTAAAATATGAAGGGGTGCTTTGCCATATATACCGCCCAATCGCTTTTAATTTCATTAGGAATAAGCCCTTCTTTTGTAAAGAACTTAATAATAGCTAGATACTCTATTTTGAACATGTCACAATCTTCTACATGTAGCCTTCTTTATGCAACTATATCTGAACTGAAAACAGTGGAGTTACAGCTGGAATTATTTACTTAACAGATAAGGTATGACACCAGATAAGGGTTTTGTGAAGGCGATAATCCTTATCGATGAAGCCGGAAACTTATGGACCTACCCTCTTATATTTCAAGGGTACAACTATTTTACATCGATTTGTTAATAATTAACCCAACGATATTTTATTTGTATTACAGCTTGCTATCTAATCTAAAGGCGTCCAGATTATTTTATTAAAAACTTTTTACTTTCGCCATTCCATTCAAGGCCACTTTTCGCCGCTTTGCAACGGTTTCCCCACTCCACTCAGTTCCCCTCTCGCAGTAGCGGTAGTACTGTAGTGACAGTGGTAGCACCAGCAATGCCTGTATTTCTGTTAAGTGAATGAATGTATGTTTCATAATGCAAATGGCTTCAAACATGAATGGTCGAAAGCCAATGACTCAATTCTTGCAAATACACAATGCTCCCCCATTTCTCCATCAATCAGCGTTTTCAATTGGAGTGGTGGTGTCGTGTTCCCTTGCGGTTACATATATTAATGCAAGAAATATATCTTCCGTTTTGTAACCAAACACTATATCAGTATGTATGTTTATATCAAACTTGGAACGAAAGCTGTAAATGATGTTGGCGTCTCTTTTAATTTGAGAAATCTCTAGTCCCCTTAATAGTGACAAGTACTTTACATATTATAAGATATTTTAAATAACACTTCATGTGATATCAACCTGAGCTATGCAATCTGGTCTCAAACAGTAAAGGAGGGACAGCGCTCCGTCAGGCAGGGGGAACTGAGAAAGAGAAAGAATGTGGATTTACATGCACGAATTTGACTGGACTGGTCAGAGTGAAACCACTATAGGCAGGAGAGAAATATTCACGTTTGTATACTTTCATTCATTCATTCACAATGTTTTCCCGAGGCAGGTCCTTCACTGCACATCAAGTTTATCCTGCCGACCTTACAGTTTTTCTAAAGAAAGATACTGCAGTACTTTCCAGTATTTCCGCAAAGATGATAATTAATTACTTGAAGGAAATCTGTTCAGGCGCCGCTTGATCTACTATAAATTCCATTTACGGATGACAGGATCGAACACTGGCCGCCTCGGTAGGAGGCGAACAGTCTAACCACTCGGTTACGGCAATCTCAGCTTTCCATATCTGATTCTCTACTTCTCATTTCAGACCAAGTATTTCCCCTTGTCGTCATGAGGCCTAGTGAACTCCATTACAGATTTACCCTCTTCGATAAGTTTCTCAGGAGTGTCGGTAAACAGTAAAACAAATACGTATACGAAAGGTCTCGTTTGTTTTTAAGTAAGCTGCACTCGCATTAATTAAAATCAACAGTGACAGTGGCGTCAAATGCCCCCTGCCTACAGCAATGTCAGGCATAGGCAGTCTCTCTCTGGAAGTCACGTGATTCCTGTCATTCGGCTCAAGAGCGACTCCAGCCTAGCTACACAGGGGGAGACCTCTACAGCCTGGCCTCAGGAGCGGTTGCTCTAAACTTGCATGTTAGGGGATGCATTTGTGAAAATAGTCCATAGTTTTTATCCAAATGATTTGAAATTTTGGGATTGCTAGTGTCCTTTGGGTTTTAGTGTACTTACCAAATTTAATTATTCTACTTATAATAGTTTTTGCAAACTATTATGCAAAAAAATTGCTCTTATGCTGTAGTTAGCGTATTATTGTAAATGCTTCGGTATCACAACTTTTATTATAAATAAGATAAACTTTGGGCCTTTTTTTCATTAGAATATAGGTATAAAACAGGCATTTTTCATTTGTCTATGACAAACCAATTAATGCATTTCATCTACAAGATCAAATAATGCTATCTTTTATTAAATTTTTATTTAAGAATGTGTGAAAATTTTCAAACATAGTTTCAAAATTATATTGTTTTGAACATTCAGATATGTAGTAAAATTAAAAGTGAAAAAAAAAGTTAAATTTAAAATTTCGCTATAGAAATTCATTTTTATTTTCTTTGAAATTTCCCTGCCCTATTTGAAGGTCCTTCAGCTATCTTTTTGACTGCTTCTTTATTAAGTTTTCTTATCTTTAACTTCTTCTTTACTATATTATGTGTAATTTTAGAATTCAATGTGTTGTGGTTCGATCGTCGCCTTCCCTAACATTACTACTTTTTTTACTTACTGGATTTATTTTGTCAGCAGTGGCATTCTCCCTAGGTTTTAATGTGGCTTTACATTCCGGGTGGCCGAGGTCGTTAAGGCGCGGACTCGTGAGGGGAAGGTCTGGGGTTTGAATCCCGCCAGGACCGTCCTACCTGACTGAGATTTTTTCCAGATTTTCCTCAGTCCTCGTAACTGAAATGCCGGGAAGGTACCCTAAACTTGGCCTAGAACGTTTCCTTCCTTAAAAAAAAGATTCTTTCCCAATATATCATTTTATTTCATGTATCATCAGTGTCCACCGCCTGTGGTGTGCCTCAGTAGTAAAAACGGGCATTAAACTCCATTCCAAAAAAAAAAAAATCCCATATTAAGCTCACTAACAGCTGCAGTAACTGCCATTTGCATTTTTTTTAAACAAACGTTTCTTTAGGATATATGTTTCAAATTAAGCTATGTCATTGGCATTCTGTGTTGTGCCTTTAGTACACCTCTCTAGTAAGTCATCATTAGCTATTATTTGGTAAACAGGTATTATTTATACACAAGATTAGGTAAAAGGAAAATTTTCCTGTTCCCTTCATGTTTTAGGGGTTTCTCACTTTTGGCAATGACTCAATTGTAAAAACACCATGACAACTGACCTCCAGGACATTTGAAGTGCTGTGGCTTTTCATCAGTTGACATACAGTGATAGTGTTGCAAATGTTACACATTTAATATTATATACATTTGTCTTAATGACACTTTTATAATAGATTTGAAGTTTGCAATAGTGTCTTCTGTCATGATAAAAGGTTTCTGTTCACTAAAAACTCTACCTTTCAATTCTGAACTTCACTGCATGACTAAGATCTGGACCCAAATGCTTACCAATGTGATTTAGACATTCATGTTTAGTAATATGATACACTGACAAGTTTTGAAGGTATGCAGGTATATCTCTGAATCACCATCACACACTATAGTAATGTAGCAAATATTACACAAAGTATGGATATTGACTGTTTCCATTGATTCAGAAGACCCTGTGCAATTTGCCCCACAATTTGTGCCAAGTGCCATCATATGGCACAGAAATATCAAATTGTCCTGCTCAGAGATATTTGGATTAATATCTAAAAAGGCTAAGGGGCAGCATTGTGAACCAAACTCAACAGTTCAATTTGTAACAACCCATTCTCTTTACTTTTATCTACATATGAGCTGAGAATTGTAAGTAGAGGAACTCATTCAGTTCACACCCATAGTCATACAGAACTTCTGCTACCAGCATACCCTTTACCAATTGCCAGAAATGCTTCATTCATTCTCCTGTTAACATTCAGTAACTGTTGGATAAATACATAAATATATATATATATATATATATATATATATAGCTTGTAATAAACATATAGTTTATTACAAGCAGAGCAGTACACAGTAACTTTACTATCAAAACCTTTTTGATAGTAGACCCTTAAATTCACAAACAATACAAATTAAAACATTAAATATTTATTTCCACATTCCAGTCTGAACAACCACATAACCTGTACTCATTGTTCCATATTTAATTCATGTATATATATATATATATATATATATATATATATATATAAAAAAGAGCAATTAGAGAGCTCATGAAGTTTTCTGGCACTTGGAACTGATTCACGTTCATTTAAAGCTTCTAAAGGCTTAGCTACAGCTATTACTACTTCATACTGCTTAGAATACAGTCTCAACATTGCATTCTTTCTTGCTGCAACAGATTTCTCAATTGGTCTTTTATTAATAGGCTTACTAATTATTATATAATTTTTGCAAATAATCAGAAATGAATTAATATTCATGGAATATATACTCTTCAAAAGTTTTAGTTTATGAAAGTGAAAATGTTTAAAACCCTAACCTCCCTTATGGGTTATTGAAGGTTACAAACAAGCTAGGTTATAATGTTGTAAACAAGAAAGCTAGTATGTACTATTTGAAGCCTGATCTTAAACCTTCAGACATCTATTCTTGTTCTAGCTTATACTTAACTGTTTCTATTCCAATATTACCTTACAAAACGTCATGTTTCCTGCAAAAATAGCAAAATACACCATTATGCGCTAACCTTTTCACTTCGATACAAGGCTACAAGCTCATGGCCACAGATGGCGTTCTTCCGATGTCTACAAGTTTACCAAAAATCCCACAAGATGTCTCTGTATCTTCTCGCCTAATGTCAAGCCTACAATCAAGCCGCACAGTTTAGATATGGAATTTTCACTGTTTTGCAGCAGAAAGAGAATGAAGTCATTTAAAGAGTAATGCCCACCCGCACAAGAGCATTTACATTGTGATGTAACGGTCATTTAAATCACGCGGAAACGGACTATAAAAGTCGAATATATAAATAATATTTTAGAACAAAAATTCAATGTTTCATTATTTCTGCCCCAATTTTTTCCTTCTGCATGGTTTGGATGTGAGGTAAACTGTTTGGCTGGTCAAAATTTTATCTTTCGTTTCCGATTCGGAATTTTCCTACTTTCATTTAAGAGAATTAAATGTTTAATTTAGAGGAACATTACTCTAGTTTTTTTAAAAAAAAAATATTTGGCAATGCTTATATTCTGATAGCTTGATTCTATATCAGGATATAATACTCCAGATTAATTTTTATTTATTACTCTTTCACATTTATGAATGCAATTTAAATTACAATTTAATTTCTGCAGATTTTAAAATCTACGGTACTAATATTATAACTAAACGAAACTAAAATTTCAAAAAATTAAATCGGTACTGGAATCCAACTCTACCACTATTTTAACTATAGCGAATAATTAAACGTACAATACCTTCTTACACTTCACTTATATTTCAAACCATGTACTTTTTAGATGCCTTAACTTTTACAATTAATAATTAACGATTTTAATACAATTTAGTTTCTAATATGTTCATTTCTGCTGACGCTCAGTGTCCGCAATTCCAGGCAACAGGACCTGGACATCAATGAGGTTGCTGCCGGTCTCAAGCAGTTGCTATACCCATGGTGTGTTGACTGTGCAGTTTTCTTCTCTTCTCTTATTTCTTCCTCTTCTTCTATATTTCAACTTTTATCTGTATCTTCATTACAAATGTGGATTCGTCGTTTGTGCTTTTTACATCTGTGCTTCTTCTTCCTTCCCTTTCTACTTTTTCCATATGTTCCTTTTATTTTCCTTCTTCTCTTGTTCTCGGTCAATTTCTTTTTCTCTCGGCTGCTTCGTTTTCGCCCGAAGATTACTATTATTCTCTCTCTTTGATAATTCTGCTTCCTTTTTCTGATTCAATTTGAGTGTTATCTTCATCTTCTTGTTTTTTGATCAACTATTCTTGTATATGTCTTTCTTCCCTTTCTCTGATTCTCTGGGATCTTCTAGAGGAGTATACATTTCTAATACTTGGATTTTTCTCTCTTATTTGATTTTATTGTTTATATACTCTTCTATCATTTTTCATGATATTTTATTTGTTAAATCATTCAATACCCTAAAATCATCTTGATCTCTAATGATATTCCAAATGTGTTTCCCTGCAAGTAGTCATCGTTCCTCAGCTACAATTGACTGGTATTTAGGGCATACTAATGTGACATATTCCGGTGTATCGATCACGTTACAAACTGTACACGTGTTGTATGCTTGCAATTTAAAATTTTGCAAATATGGACAATATGGGCCGAGTCTGTTACATAATTTACTAATCCCTTACTGGATTGAATATGTTTGAATTGTAATATTCCCTTTATGGAAGATTTCATACGCTCTTCTACCTTCTTCTATTTCATCCCATTCTTGTTGCCATATTTGTAATTCTTTATTTCTTTTTTGTTTCTACAGACTTTGCAATTAATGTCCATTATTTTTTTAATTACTTTAAGCGGATTAAATAATCAATTGGCTACATACCCAGGTACTAATAGTACCAATACTATGTGGAAAATGCACCTGTACATCTCAAAAAAGTTTTCTTTGTGAGCTCCTTAAAGTGCTGCTAAAATATATCCCGTGTGCCTTACCCTCCCCCAAACTTCTTCTTCATATTTTCATATGGCCACAAAGTTGCTGTTGTGACAAATTTTTATTCCATCAGTTTGTATATTGAAATATCTCTGTCCAATATTGGCTAACTAAAACGTAACTTTTTCGCCCGAGTTTTTGTAACTTGTGTGAAACTATTTCTTATTATATTATTACTGTAATATTTTAATATATATGCTAAAGACAAGTGTTACTTTTATGTTTTTCCTGAATAGCGGCTATCTTTTATGAGCGGAATATTATTATTTTATTATTGAAGTAATTCCTGGCCTTTACTGTACGTTTTGATTGCCAACGCCAGTTTAATTAACATTCAACAATTGTTCGGGCGGTACGCTGCCGTGCTTTCTGCAATGTTAATAAATCTGATTACGTAACGTTACTTGTTGGTATAATTTCTTAAAGACACCCAGTCACCACTCCTTTACATGTATTAAACAGGGCCTCTAGAGATATGGGACACCTCTAAGTGCTGATGTCGAAGCTGTTAACGTTACGGTGTCTAAAGGGGCAGTGACTAAGGAAAACGACCAGCCGAAGAGAGTGTGGCGCACATTGTGAATAAAGAATTTGTATATGATAAACATTTTTATAAAACAATAGAAGAACAATGAATGCCTTACGTGCAGTATAGACAGTAAATTGCTATAAGTTTGTGATTTTATTTGTTTACATAAATGCCTTTCAAACGATTAGGAGCTTCGGATTAAACCTTGCAAAGAATTACAGGTACATAAAACATGCAACTAGATGCAATTAAATAAAACACTGGTATACTAATTTATAATTGTTTTATATAAGACTTAGTTCCGCTTATTCAAAATTTGGCGAGCGCCTCCGTGGTCTAGTGGTAGCGTTTGCGACAACTGCTATCCGAAAGTTTTGGTTTCAAATCCCGGTCAGGTCATGCTATCGGATATGGCTTTTTTCAGAGTTTTTCCTTACCTTAGAAGATGAGTGCAAATATCTTTAAGGTGCCAAGGACTTCAAGCTCATTTATGCCATCATTAATTCATTTCATTCATTCTTACAGACTTAACAGCTATACAGTATTCAGTCCACAACCTACAGACGCCACGAGATGAGAAGAAATAAAACACTAAAAGTTGCTACCTTTTACCATATTATTGGAAACCGATCACAAATAAATAAACTAAGACATAACAATTCCAGAGGCGTCATTGAGAAATCATTTGGCACACAATCTCGGCTTTCCATACCCAATTCTCTGCTTTACAGACTCGCTTTTTCATACTTTAGTTGTCCATTACAACATGGAGGCAACTGTATCTTGAAGGAGTAACAGTTTTAAAAAGTAACATGATGCAAAATGGAATTTTAAAGTGAAGCAATAATAATTAAAACTAGTTATTGTAAGTGCATACTTGAAATTCGTGTATAATATGCTTAAATCACGAAACTTGGGTGATAAGGTAGTTTTCTACTTTTGGTCTGAAGAAAAGCCTGGGATAAAAATGTTAATTGATAGCTTAATTCGGGTAGAGCCTCGAAATTTTCACGCTCCTAATACGCGCTTACAAGTGAACATAACTATAATTTTCTAGTGGATAATCAACTAGAATTATTTTATGGGTAAACAAATAAATAAATGCATTTTTAGCTATGAACAAATTTTGAAACCCTGGAGAGGATTTTGCGTACTGTTTTTAAGAAAATGTCATTCTTAGTGTAGTTCCTTATGTTTCTGTGATTTCTGCCATTTCGGAGTTAGCCACAGACCACAAATAAAGAATGCAAACACCACTCTAGATATTTCTGTCAGAGAAGTTTAATTTAGCGAGGCATGGCAAAATGTACGTGATAGAGTTTATCTTGATGTGCAGTGTGAACTGTTTAAATATTTGCTGCAAACTGTACAAATATTTTTCACGTTTTCTATTTCAATTATCTAGTTAGCTTTATTGACATTTAATTACAATTTCGTTTTGTTTGTTCCGCGTCGTTGATAACGAGAGTGTATGATGTTTATCTCTCGAAAGAATCTACCCATTTATTATTGAAAACAAAGTCGCTTGCTGAACATGATGGTGCATTTATTGTACCGTTCAAAATTTTCCCTTTATTCCCACAGTCTTCCGCTTTTCAAAACAGGTGCAAATTTTCTTTCGAGTTCACCCTCAGTATCATTTTTCCTAATCTGATCAACAAGCGGAGACCTAAGCCAGGAATCACGGTGAGCCATATCTGGACTGTAGGGGAACTGACGTTTGAACAACCGGGCTACACTAGCCTCGGGGCAACAAAAGAGTTGTTGTAGAAACACTAGAATAGCAGACCAATAAATGTTAATGCATTTAGTGTCATGCAAGAAGAAGATGGAAACTGCCTGTCTTCATTTTGCACTTATTTCTGGCCTCTGCTTGTGAAATTACCCTTTACCTTTCTTAATTCTCTTTGAGAAATTAAACTGGTCTATTATTCTTTGTCCTTCAGTTGGTCTAAAGTGGGATCATTGCTAATTTATTAATAAATGAATTCCAATCACATGGAAATTTCTCTTCAAATTATCTCCTGACAGTACTAGCCGACATACAAATCATACATGAACACTCTTTGTGAAATAGAATAATTACGCCTCATATTTGCCATTTACTATCGTTAGCAGATACTTGACGTGTTATTTCTTTCACTGTTCAAACAATGCTGAGTGACGTGAGACTCAATGCCAACGCAGCAGTGCACTAAACTCTGACCGATGACTTATACGAGTACATCAATGCAGTCCTCAGTTGGGCATCAGATAATGTATAACTGATAGGGAATAAATGTATTATGTGTTACATAATTTTATACGCATTCTTTTAGAGGTATCCAAAGGTGAATATTTTGACAAAGTTTCAATCCAACATTGCGTAACTTATAGTAACAATATTATATAATTACAGATTTAAGAAGTGTAATAAAATGTGATTTTATAATAAGTGGGCAGTTTTTCTGACTATCTCTATATATAAAAACTGCCTCCTGCATATTGTGACATATAAGGAAATAGCAATCTGGGGAATTGCATTGTAAGATTAAGTTCGTTAAGAAGCAGAAATGACGGTTGGAAAAGAATACATGTATTTAAGCAGAAGTAGAGTCTGTGTGTGCGGAACATGTAGAAGAAGCGAGTTGTTTAACAGTTTAAAGAGAGATTCAAGTCTGGAAGCTCGAGGTGAGAGTTAGTGCCACCATCCCTCCCGGGAATCCATGTTAGTTAACGTCTATCATGAATGTAAATGTTACATTATAAAGATGAGATTGTTTTCTGTGAATACCTAAGCCTGATATTTCCTCAATATGTTCCCGTTTTAAGTCAGGAGGGTGGGATTTATTTAGAACGGCCCCAGTTCGTTAACTTAGGTATATAATGACATTTTAGGAGAATGGAAGCTAGAGGGTCCTGACAATACAGTCAAATTTTCTACTGTTCATACTAAATTAATTTTAAACAGACCGCCTCCGTGTTCTAGTGGCAGCGTTTGCGACTTCCGGAGATTCTGAGTTTGAAACCCAGTCGGTCAAGCTCTCTGCGTAAGTTTTTTCGGAATTTTTTCTTGAGAAGGTGAATGCCAGATAACTTTAGGGCGTCAAGGACTCCGCACCATCAATAAAATTAGACTAACACTTACAGTATTTACGTCCAATCTACAAACATACCATATACCATATTTACCATAAATACCATATTTACTTCAATCTAATGTCTTTTGTCCAAATGTAATATTCAAAATTGTGGTGCGCATTATATTCGAGTGAGAGCATATCCGTTCCGAGTTCACCAGTAGCTTCATTCGAATTTATAGTTTCTCACGTCATAATGCATTGCTACAATTCTCGATTTCGTTATATTTATTGTTGGCATATTATTACATAGAGCGTTTGAATAGTGAGTGTTCACAAGGAGGTCAAAGAAAGAGCATCTTATGATGCTACTTTCAAGCGTAAAGTAATTCTTTTTGCTGAAAAAATGATAACAGAAAGGCAGAAAGAGAGTTCAATGTAGCTGAGAGCAACGTTCGCTCGTGACGGCAACAGAAATTGACATTATTTGCAACTAAAACTTGTAGGAAGAAATTCACTGGTCCTTGCAAAGGAATACATCCTGACGTTGAAGAAAAAGCTTTGCAATTCGTACATGAAAGGAGGAAGAATGGGCAAGTGACACCATAAGAAACAACTTTTTCTTCTTTTGCTATGCCAACTGTCCTGGCAACAGCACGAGTGATGGATTTTGTCCTACGTGCTCCAAGATGTAACAAATAGTTCACTTATAATTTCTGTGTTCCGATGGTTTTATGAAGCGGACGGGCTTATCTCTAAGACACCGTACAAAAACATACTAAAAGCTTTTTTATAAATTTAAGTTTCAAATTTGTGGTGCGCATTAGATTCGATGGCGCATTAAATTCACGTAAACACGGTAATATAAAAAAATGTCTAAAATGCAATTTAGAGCGTGTGGAAAAGACTTTTTTCATTTACAGCTCATTAACAGCGCTTTTGAAACACACAATGCGTTGCTTTTAGCGCTATGACAGTATTTACAAAGTATATTACATTCAGAGGAATACGAGATTCCATTACAAAAGATTTCTCCTGGGTTAGCATCATTAAATTTCGTCTGTATTCCAATGTTTGTACTGCATCACAAAACAGAGGCACGCACGCACGCGTGTTGTTCCACTCCGTTTGCTCAGGTTGTTCATTGTGCTAAGTTTTTACACACGACAACCGAAAAAAAAAAAAAAAAAAACATTGCATTGGACACATGAACAAAAATTTAAAAATTAACACCGCCTTGTCTGCACGGTAAAACACATTCTGTTTGGTACGGTGCACCACGGCGAAAGGTAGTGGTCAGTGGCGACTCCAGTACCTGAAAAAACGGCTTACCAGCCACTTTTACATAGAAAGCTAAATGAACAAATATAATAACTGCGATATGGGCGTTGCTTTGCGCTAGTCTTTTGTTTTGAAGCATAGTGTTTCTTAAGACATTACTGATTTACTTTTTTCATATTTTATTTGTTATTTATTTATTTTTCCCATTACCAGCAGGGTTTATATATATACACGAAAACGCCAGTTAATTCAAATGTTAAATTAATTATATAGATACTTAAATATAACATAGAAAACTCTCCATTAGTGCGCTTCACAATAATGTTCAACACAATGGGTCTATTATTGCATTAATTGCGCAAGTACCTTTCCTTATTGCACAAATTAAATACTTCAGCTGCTTTCTGCTGACGAAATTACCGGGGTCATTTAGGCATTGCTGTAGATTCTGCCACAGACAAAAACTTACAAGTTGGTTACAAGATCTAGGGATTAATGATACTATGACGTTATTAATTTATGGATCTGCAGAGAGCGGCTTCATATTGAAAAAAGGCAGACGTCAAGGCCAGATAACACATGTGCAGGTAGTACCTTCTAGTTAGCTTGAAGGAGGCTTTGTCAGCAAGTGTTTACTCGATGTGTTTACTCATTGTGCGTTAATTTTAAAATGTTTGTTTTTTTTATTGTCGCTTTGATTGCATTGGTCTTCTCGCAACATCTGTAGATTGAGCGTGAATATTGTAGGTGTAAGTCTGAGGCCCGAATTTGGCATTCTTGCAGGACATCTTTGGTATTCCGTGTTGTATGAGATGTAGCATTATCATGCATTAGAAGAAAATTAGAGCCCCTACCACAAGCAAAGGGTACGACATGTTGAACGATGTTATTAATGTAAACATCAACATTCATGCGCAATCGGACAACAACAAGCTCTGTCCGAGACTCAATAGTAATGCCAGCCCAAACCGCCTCCGAATCTGTCATGTTCAATAATAGTGACTGGAGCACGAAGCTCATTAGAATGTTTCTATACACGTGTACGACTATCATAACCGTCAAATGAAATCTTGAATAATCTGTGAAGAGAGTTGGCGGAACCCGTTGAGATGATTCTAGGCAAATCTCAACCGGGCTTCCTGTGCTGACGTGTCAAACGAGTGAGTGGCTTGAAAGAGAATTTTAGATCTCAACCCTGCATTTCTCAGTCTGTTCCTTACATTCTGATGAGAAATCATCACTTCAATTATTATTTGTACATCATTTTGTTCATCTCTGGCTGCAGATTTGCGCCTACTATTATTAAAGAAAATTTGGCATTACAAATTACGCTTTTTGTAAGCATAATAGCAATAGAAAACTTGGCAGTGTTTTTTTTTTCAACAGCTTTTGTAATGTCTGGTTCAGTTTCTTGTAACGCACAGGATTAGATCATTTTAAGGGCACTATATTTCTTGTTTTGGTTTCCATGTTTGCCTTGCAGAAAACGTACGCTCATAGAAATATGAAATAAAGCTTTATGAGTAAATGACTTAAATCAACTTGTCGTGAAAAACTGAATTCAACACAAAAAATGGGTTTACGGGATATTTCATTTTTAGATGGCTTCTTTCCTTTTGTAGACAATAATTCATAACACACTGTGAACACTGCAATATTGCACCCTTACAAGTTAGGAATTATTTATTTAACAAGTATGACATGTGTTGCAAAAGTATTGTGATTATTTTCATATTATATTGACTCGTAAATTTTATACAAAAAGTGACTGGATATTTATTATATTACAAGTATGCAAGGTGTAATAAAACATGTAGTAATCTCCTGGAAATGAATACAGGATCTAAAAATAATAAAAAATGTTCATATAAATATTGGTCTATTTCACTTGGAGTTACCCTGGTATAAATGAGTCACTTAGTTTTCTTCTATGTTCAAATTGTTCCTGAATGTTTAGCTAAAGACAGTCAAATCAATAAACCCGGACTTCTAAGCGCCACATCATGCATTTTTTACTGTCTCCCACATTCCAGACGTCTGCTGAATCTGCTGTCATTCTTGTTCGAGTCGCTGGCGAGGAATTTTCCGTTATTAAAGATAATGGTCTTTAAATAACCCCGATGACTAAAGCTTCTGATTCCGTGGACACAGCCTTACTTCTTACTAAACGTAGGGTGTTAAATGTGTCCTGAAGTGCCCTTCTGTGGTTCAGTTCCTATCTTTGAGAACGGCAGCGGTGTGTTTGTTTCTGGAGATCTGTCCTCCTGACGAAGGCGGTTCGTGAAGACAGGAGTTCCCCAGGGTAGTTTCTGGGTTTTATTGTTTTCATTGTACATCCGTGATATTAGCCGCAGTAAACACCACCTGTACACCGAAGACTTATAGCTTTACATACACTCTCGAACTGATATTCATGACGCAATAACTAACATTAACCAGAATCTAGACTCAGTTTGTTCATGGACGCATGCTCTGGACCTTGATCTTAATCCTTTGAAATTGCAGCCAATGGTAGTGTGACACCAGCATTGATAAGTACCATAGAGATAGGCAATATTCCTCTCATTAATATCAATCAAACTGTAATTTCCTTCGCCGATTCCGCAACAAACCTTGGAGTTGTTGTACACATTTTGTCGAAACCTACAGGAAAGTAAATTCTCTAATCCACGCTTTTAACAGATTACCCAGAACCTTAAAAAAATCTTTGTACAATTCTTGGTGATGCCTCACATTGACTATTGCGATTTTATCCTGAAGGCTTAAACTCTAACCTAATGCAAAAACTACAGCGTACGCTGAGATGTGCATTTGTTCGATCATATAACACTTTACGTAGATATACTGTTGGTTCGGCTTGAAAGACCGAAGAAACATTCATTGTCACACTACTTTTCAAAATTATCCACACATGTTCTCCATCTTCGCGTTTTCAAAATCTATCTTCCTCTCATAATCTTAATACACGCACGTACTATAATTACCCTTGCCCCGAACATCACTTTAGTGGTAACCATACTTGCCTCCTAAACCAAAGATTGAGGGTTCAATCCCAGTCAAAATGGATTTTTTCGGGCGTAAAATCCTAAGTATGGCTTCCTTCGGAAGGGAAGTAAAGTCGTGGGTCCCCTGTTGTAGTTTTACGGCACGAAAAAGAACCTCAAGCCTGAAAGAAGAGACCTCTAAGCGAAATTTATCGGCCGTTTCACGCCCTGAGTTGAATGGGACGCTGATGACCTGAGATGTTAAAGAGCGTCCATAAATAAATCAATCAATCAAAACGAATTGCAAGTAGGTGATATTCGGATAAATTTCCGTAATTTTTATTACAGAACGTTAATAGAGTAATTGATTCACAATTAATTCTATACTGATTAAGTATGATTCCATGCATTTACGTGATCATGTTTCAACACAAACTGACAGATATTGGAATGCAGAAAATTCCCATTTTACACACGAAATTTCCTAAAATATGAACTTTCAGTTCGACTTTAGGTCCCCTGTAAACTTCTCAGAGTTTTCCCATATGTGTAGTTATAAAGCATTTATGTTTTCTGATTGACACACGCCCCTTACATACTCAACCCCATGATAAAGGGACTCTAGACTGAGGAATGGAAATATTACATACATAATTTGTATTTACCCCTTTCTTCATAAACATTAATAAATATCTATAACCAACCCACCAACTATTTAACTGTTAGGATAACAGGCGTTTAATAAGAATACAACAGTTGAGAAGAAGTCCCACAGTAGCCGTTAATAGCCGCCACTGTGCGAAGTCCAACATACGGCAGGTGAAGTGGTACCCACCCATGCGTGTGTGGGGTGGGGGAGTGGAGTGCTGAAATGCGCACGGTCGGTTCGACCCTGCGGTTTCATTCTCTTCCCCCTGGAAACATATAAGCGATGTGTTTGCGGTTAAATGCATATGTATGGTAGTGGAAATTACACAGAGCAAGCGAGCGTTCCTAAACCTCTGCCCAACTTTGTGCTCCATATATGTATATATATATTTTAAGTATCTGCACTGTTGATTCTCGTGTGGAAACAACACAAGAGCCCGTAATATTCATTTTAGGCACCCTTGTATTCATATGTTCATTTAATTGCTTTGTGCTTGTTTAGGAAATAGAGTTTCTGACACAAATCTGATGTTTATAACAACCTTCTATAGTCTAATATACCTTTGTAACAGCAGTACACGGAATTTCTAAGTTTACAATTTGTGGCACGGTTTTCGTTCCAGAATGTAATGAAATTCCTGTCTAATGTTATAGCAGTGATGAACTGCGGTTTGGATTTCGTCATGAGTCATTGGTCCCATTAGAGAATGCACTTCGGTATACGAAATGGCATCATATTTTCTTAAGTGCATTCTACCTCCCCCTTCACATATGTACAGAGCTCTCGTTTGGACGCGTGGCCGGCTTAAAGGGGATTTGCTTGGCACCGGGAGTGCGCTGTTTGCTGGCGGAGTCGGAACTCATAGCTCCTTAAATTCAAGTTTCTCTTATAGATCATAACTACAATAACCACATACTTCGTCATGTTGAAAATGATGTCCTTGTGACGCCAAACTTCTCTCACATTTTTTTTTAAAAAAAATGCATTAAAATTATTGAATCTAATGCGCATCCCAAAAATATTTTGGCATATTGTTCTATGACGTCTTGGAGACAAGTTCGTTCGCTTCAAAAAACAATCAGAACATAAAATTTATAAGTGAACTATTGTTACATCTTGGAGCACGTAAGACAAAATCCATCATTGTTGTGTTGCCAGGACAGTTGACGTAAGTCAAAGAAGAAACATTTATTTCTTATGGTGTCACAGATTGCCTGTTCTTCCTCCTTTCATGTACGAATTCCAAAACTTTTTCTTCAATGTCAGGATATCTTCCTTTGCGAGAACCAGTGAATTTCTTCCTACTAGCTTTAGTTGGAAATAACCCGCCACAAGCGAACGTTCTCAGCTACATTAAACTCTCTCCCTCCCTTTCTGTTAACATTTTTTCAGCATAAAGAATTACTTTACACTTGAAAGTAGCATCATAAGATGCTTTTCTCTGTTTGCCCTCCATTTCGTGACTACCTACTATTCAAACGCTCTATGCAATAATAGCCAACAATACATACAACATGCAGTTATGCATTATGACATAATAAACGACAAATTTGAATGAAGTTACCGGAACGGATTTGCATTCGAATCTAATGCACATCACAATTTTTAATATTTATGGACAAAAAGGTATATTTTAGATACGCTAAATTATACATTTTAAAAGCATTCAGTCAGGTATCTACAAGCACAAAATTTCAGCTTCATCAACACACTAGAAGTGCAATGCAAACAAAATTAGGGGGGGGGGTGTAATTTTATTTCAAGCGTTCTTAAAACCTGCTGCAAGTTCGTCTTCCATCGCCGATCGAAATAAGTTTACGAGGATCTGTATAATGCTTTGGTATTGGCAATAAACAACTTAAAAAACTTGAGAAATGTTTTAGAAAACTATATAAAAGAACAGTATCATCTTAAGCAACTTTTAAGGACAAATTGTGAATAGAAAGTACTGAAATTACTTTAAGTTAGTAAACACACTTGAAGGTAAGGCAAAATCTATTCTGGCGATCATAAAGTAGCAGGATAAATGTTTCGCTCATATCATCTGATGTAGAGTGAACATTTTCATTACACTTTTTTTTTTTTTTTTACTGCCAGACGGTACAAACTCTTGTCAGAAAACATGGAGAAAAGGTTGTGATTTACTGTAAAAAGTGTACTATTAATACATTGTAATATTTTAATGCATATAAATAAAAGTATATAAAACATGAATGCTGTTTTTTCAAATTGGATACGTTTTACATTTTTAAATATTTTATTGATGTGTCTGTTATCTGCTAATAAGAGAATATGGAAAGAGTTTTCTATGTGACGACAAATAAGTAACATAATAGGGGTGTAAATAAATGCCATCGATGTACACACACAATTGTCAGGCTATATATGGGAAGCATTTCAAAATATACAATAAAGTTTATAGCTAAAAGTATATGTTATTTTACAACTATTTATTATGCTGAATATTAAATTAACAACAAATTATTTTAATGTTTTCTAGCTTAAATTTAATTGAAATTACTCATAGTTTTTTAAAGCCCCTATAGTGTATTAGCTACATTTATTGAATGTTTCCCATCGTCAGCGAAACTGCGGCACTGTCATGTACACAGTCCGTTGAACGGCCGGTTATTGTTAAACAGTGTTTTGAGAAGCAGCAAATGTTGCTTGACATTTGAACAGCTGTGTACTTTCTCCCCTATCTTTCGCCGAAATCTTGTGGTGTCACGAGTCACTTGGGAACCATTGTCTGGCAGAGGTAATGTCCAAAATGTCCATCCACCACTTTTCCTTTCCTTCTCTTCTCTTCTGCTTTTTTCCTGCAGCTTTTTGTTTTGTGTCGTTCCCCGGAGAAACTCGTGCTAAAGGAGAAAATGTGTAATTAGGGGCTTGGGGAATTTTGACCCCAAATTACTCCATTACCTTCCTTTCTTTTCTAGCATCTCATCCCCGCACATGCGGCCGACATGTTGAAGATTTCATTTGAAGCGCTTTTTCTCGTTTGCCGTGTGGTTTTCTAGCTAAGAGATGCATATACAGATTACCTCAGACACTAGGAAAAATACAGAATGCCAAAACAGAGCAGTCCATTCATTGTGCAAAATTAATAACTGTGCAATTATAGTGGAGCTAAGTTTCGTTGGATGTGTACATACAAATCCGATATATATATATTTTTGTAAGTACATGTTTATTATTTTGCAATAGTATAAAATATTTTAAGTAAATTTTTTTTTTTTTTTTTTTTTTTTTTTTTTTTTTTTTTTTTTTTGCGATCACAAACATCTCTTTACTAAAATTTTATTCGTAAGAAAATATTTTCTGGATCTAGAAATCGTATTATCGCATCGTGCAACATAAGTTTAGAGAAGCAATATAAGAAACGATAATTAAAAGATGATAAGAAATTCAAAGAGACACCACATGTTTTGCAAAAAAATGTTTTGCCTGCCCAAAGAACTCCTAAAGCTCATGGGACACTTGCCACAGATTTGGTACTACAGTTCTTTTACTCATTTCAAAAATTATCCCATAAGAATTTTCACTGACTGTTGGTGAGGAAGATGTTGTCATTAGTGAATTATTAATCAGTATTTGGAGTATCCTACAAAAACCTATCAATGATTACATATTCCGTTATCTCCTCGAAAATGCGTGGTAGGGGTCCTTGAATATAGGAACATTTTTTTTCTGAATGCCCCAGTCAATGCCCAGTATCCCCAACATATCTTGATGGCGGTTGTTCCAACTGTATATGATGTTGAAAGAAGTGTGGAAAAAATATGCCAAGATGAGTCAAAATCTCATTAAAGGTATTCTAGAAGAGTTATATTGAACTTGGATGGTCCGAACGCCACGGATGGCCGAGGTCGTTAAGGCGCGGACTCGTGACCGGGAAGTTTGGGGTTCGAATTCCACCAGGACCATCCTCCCTGACTGAATGAATGAATAGTGTTTAACGCCCGTTTTCGCTACAGAGGCACCACAGGCGATGGACACTAATGATACTTCGGATGAAATGATATATTGGGAAAGGATTTATTTTTAAGGAAGGAATCGTTCCAGGCCTAAGGTTTAGGGTACCTCCTCGGCATTTGCCATTTATGAGGACTGAGGAAAATCTGGAAAAAACCTCAGTCAGGGAGGATGATCCAGGAGGGAATCGAACCCCAGACCTCTCGCTCACGATTCCGCGCCTTAACGACCTCGGCCACTCATGACGGTTTCTCTCTGCGTGAGGATGTTTCCAGGTTTTCCTCAGTCTTGATAAATGGCAAATGCTGGGGAGGTACCCTTAACTAAGGCCTAGAACGTTTCCTTCCTTTAAAAAAAATCCTTTCCCAATATATCATTTCACCTCATGTATCATCACCGTCCATCGCCTGTGGTGCCTCAGTAGTAAAAATGGGCGTTAAACACCATTCAAAAAAGTGTCTCTTTGTTGATTATCCCTGAGGATTCCCGAAGACCGAGCTACTGTAGTTGAGATTTGCGGAACGGGTTTACTAGATGCAAGATGACATACTGAAGACTAAATACCCTAGAAAATTTTCTGAAAGTTTCATGACTATGATGCAATATTTAATGCAATTCCCTGCTTGGCATAAAATCAAGAGGGCGTTGGGTTACATCATGTACTTCAACACGATGTTTTGTTTTTATTTCTACTACTCATTAATTAGTACGGGAATATGCACATCATGTATGGAGTACCAGCAAGTAAGACAACAGTACTGTGCATAACCCACTGCCTTTAGATTTCGTGGAAGTCATTTTGAATATTAGTTCTGAAAACTGCACTCTAGGAACTTTCGTATTGCTTTTGGACATATCTCTGAAAACAATAGCAGGAAAAGGGTATTTTAGTTTTATTGGTAATTTCGCCTACATATTTACATTTACTTACAAATCAGGCTATGTAATTAATATACCTGCGTAAGATATTAGCATTCAAACTTTTCGCATCCATTACTAGCTAAAACTTTTATGTTTTTTCCAGGTCCGTAGTCTATACAGGATGCTTAGAGGTATCAAGAAATAAATACTCATTGTTTAAAAGCAGAATAAGATATCATTATGGTTTGTGTTTTAAAAATTGCAGACACACTTCAAGTTTATTCACAAGCAATGGTATGAAGAACAAATGCGTGCGTGTTAATGCGCATGTGCGCCAACAGACACTCTACGGTTTATAAGTATCTGTCGGCAGTGCAAATAAAGCTACTCAGCTGCTGTATCTTCATCTATATAAAATTACTGCTGTGCCAGAAACAAAATATCTGTGAGAGGAGCAGTTTATAATATTCGGGGGAGATGATTTGTGGCTACTGTCTCAAATGTTTTCAAAAGGGTTGAGGCATGTTCTACAGCGGAGGACGGGCTCTTCTAAATTCTACTATGATGGGGAGTACAATATGAATTGTCATATATTACTGATTAATAAATAACGAAAGAAACAAACCGAAATCAATTTCCGATTGCGTAGCATAATGAAAACTGCGTAAAGAGTGTTTCCGAGGGACCTGAACTAGTGCGTTCCGCTTTGGCAAACTGGCTTTGAAATGTAGTGCCAACTAAGTCGAGATTGTTCAGGTGTCATCTAATAGTGGACAGATATAAAGATGTGCTACATTAAGTGACTAATATTATTTTATCTAAAGTTAGAAGCTGTCAGATAACTTCCCTACTGAACATTCAGTTTTCTCTGCAAAACTTTCCTTCAGAAACTTCTGTGTTTTACAATGATTACCATTTATCAGCGAGAACATTCCTCTTTATGAAACTGCAGTATTTAAAACATTTCTTCATTACCGCCAGAATAACTGGAGCTGTGGAAGACGTTAATGTGTTGCCTAACCGAGTGAGATTAAATCACATTCATCTTTGGAAATTTGACGCAGAGCTGAAGGCGTGTTTACCCTGACATGCTCAGCCAGCCAGGAAGCTCGCAGAGAAGAGAATATATCGACTAATTTCATCCCTTGCCACACGGCGCTGCCATTAGGAGGTCCCTGAGGAAGCAATTTGCAGGCATGCTCAGCCTCAGAATCCCAGACGCCCTCTTCAGTCAGAAAGGGAGGCGGAAAAATCCGTAGACGTCATGTAGGTATAGACTGTTCAAGGGTACCATTGCAACTTCGTCCTTGATGCTCAAAATTACTAGTATTGAATGTGATATACACCTAAAAAGTCATACTTTTAAACCTCAAAATAGAATTACAATACTTTAAAATTACCTGATATCAAAGAAACATAGACTTTTGTGTCAGGGATAGTCAGAAAGTAATACCCCCCCCTTTTTTTTTTCAAAGAGAACTTAGTGAAATTTGAAGAGCAAGTAGTCACATTTTTCATGGCTAATTTCTCACTTCCTTTGATCACCTTTAAACAAGGATATATAATCACTGTGCTGAGCACGAGGCACAGTTTGGCAGTTGTTACTCTGCGATCAGCACGAATCGTTGCATATTGTGTGAAGTCGCTGACAATGGTGTTTGCACTTTGGTTTCCGAACATCGAAACGCAGCGTTCACTGATATCCACAGACGAACAGCGCGCAGGTCGGCCATTGAAGGTGCTCACTCCTGAAAACATCGCTTTTGTAGGAGAAATTATGGAAGACCGGCGGCTCAAAGTTACAGAAATAGCAGCAAGGTTGGGCCTTACTAAAACAATAGTCCTTGGAATTATTCATGAACATTTAAACATGAATAAATTTACTGCAAGATGGGTGCCTACACTTCTTTCCTCAGCCCAAAAGCAGCAACGAGTCAATTGTTGTCAGGCATTTTTGGAGCTCTGAGGGGATGAAACTACGGTCCTGTACTATGATCCCTTGCACAAAAGAGAATCAATGGAGAGGCTTAAACCTGGCGAAGCATCGCCTCTAAAGGCCAAGATCACTCAGTCAACCAAGAAAATCATGGCCACAATCTTTTGAGACTGTGAAGGAATACTCTTCATTGACTTCAAGGAGAGGAACACCACAGTAAATGGGGAGTACTATGCTGGCCTACTGCACAGACTACGTTCCATCCATCAAAGAGAAAAGGCGAGGAAAGTTGAGTGGTGGTGTGCGCCTTCTTCAAGACAACGCACCTGTGCACACAGCTATTGTAGCAAAGGAAGCTGTGAAGAAATATGGCTGAAAAAGAGATCGAACATCCACCCTACAGCCCAGATATAGCTCCCAGTGACTATTTCCTTTTCTCAAAACTCAAGAAGGACCTTCGAGGAAGGAAATTTAAGTATGACGAATAAGTGATGGATGTTTATGCCCATTTTGCGGACAAGCCTTCTGACTATTGGGGGGAAGGGGAATGGAAATGTTAATTCAAAGATGTGAGAGAGTGTTACAATGAAGGGTAACTATATTGAAAATTGAAATATAGTTTTTGTCTTTATCATACCTAGAAAATGGTTAGGTCGGATACTTATGGACCTACCCTCATAGAACGAGAAAATATAAAATATACCTAAATATGTTATGAGGATATTGGTCCGGAAACGCTTTATTTCCTTGTTACAATTCTTTATTACAACACTTTATAGGTCATTAACACACAGGAACAGAATGTACCAGCCTACCACATGAAACTCTTTCTTACTTGAAATATTTAAAACGCACCTTGGTTACGTCTGGTTCATCGCCAGTGTTTTGTGTTCCATTTGAACGAAAGTAATAAATCTAAGATTTGCCGACGATGTGGTTTATTCGCCAAAACACCGAGAGCAATACAAACTATGCTAGGACAATTATGTGAGCATAGCAAAAATACTGGGCTGTCACTAAACAAACTGAAGACACAGTTAATTTCAAACGGACCCAATAAAAATAGATGGAACAGTCCTCACATATGTGAGCGAATATACATACCTAGAACAACAGATTTTCTTCCATGATAAAATAGAAAAAGAAGGAAAAAGAAGTATCTCATTAACCCAGAGAGCATTTTGGGCCCTTAGGTTTGCATTGTTAGACCATACACTAACTAAGAAAATCAGACGCTGGAAACCTGTGTATACCCTGTATTACTATATGGGTGCCAGTCATGGTCAATAACAGAAAAACAAAAATTCAAATATGTCAAAGAAAAATGCAACGCAAGATTCTGAGAATAACTTTGAAGGATAGAACACCTATAGTATTAATAAACCAGTTATCTCAGACAACAGACATCCCACAAATAGCTACCAGAAGCAAATGGCAATGGGGCGGCCACGTCGCAAGAATGCAGGACAATATAAGGACTTATAAGATTTCCACATGGGACCCCCCGGATAGAAAAATGGACACAAAGCAGACCCAGAAGAAGATGGACAGACCTCTTCAAAGAACATGCAGGTGCAGATTGGTCAAGAGTAGCAAGAGGAAGAGAAAAATGGAAATCTCTCGAGAAACAACTGGTACAGTGAGGAATGGAGTAACCAAAGAATAAACCAGTCAGAGTGTGTTAAACAGCATACGAACAACTAGCGAGGATAGCTCACCGCGTTAGGAAAAAGCGAGATTTCCGTGCCCATATTGTGGATGGCCAAGAAACAATTTGCAATTCTTCAGGGATACATCAGCCGTCCGGGATTCAATGCGACGACGGTTGATGCTATGTATCAATGCTAGCAGAAGGCATTTTGAACATTTCAAGTAAGAAAGAGTTTCATGTTGGTACATTCTGTTTCTGCGTGTTTCCCATGATTAATGCACTATGAAGAGTTGTAAAAAAAAGTGTTCTAACATGGAAATAAAGCGTTTCCGGACCCATGTCCATATAACAATTTTCTTCTACTACGTATGAGGAATGTTTCCTGAAAGTTTGGCCTACCTTATTGTTACACCCTGTATATAAGAAAAGTTGGATATATAATATATTTTCAAAAAACAAATGTACATTGTTAAAAAAACCTATCAATTTTGGTATATTAATTTTAGAACTTGAATGTTGATTAAAATGCATTAGATAAAAATTCTTAAATGGAATTTCTCTATTTATATGTCTATAAGGAATTTAGAAAATCTCATATAATTTCTAATGTTTTTTAATAAAAAAGATACATGAATACATGCAAAATTAAAAAAAAAAATTCTTGAATTAATTTTCACCAAAATACTCGTTTAACTTTTCTGGAAAGTGTAGTGCATGCTCTCTTATTATGGTGTGCACTACATCCAAATTGTATAAAGCGACAAAAACACTAAGAGAGTTATGTAACTTTGATTGATGTCTCCACTTAGAGAGATAGAGAGGAGAAATTACTTTCTGACTTACCCTCATATATTTAAATATTTGCACGGCAGCTTCTTTCGCTCTCTCTTACGTTCAGTTGACAATGCAGGGGTACGAAAATTTTGCGAATCGCAAAATAATTAACCTTAAAACTTTTTGATTAACAATTTTTAACTTATGTCAGAATTTTTTACACCACTTTTAATCAAGAGTGATTTAGAATATTTGAAAATCTGCCTTTATTTACTATTTTATATTTCTATTCGCAAAATTGAACGAGTTTTTCTTTTTGTAATGAATTTAGTGCATTTATCTTTAAATTAAAAATTTAGTTAATGTAAGTACCTCAAATGTAGTTTCTTAGTACAGTCAGGGGCAATAAAGTGTGACACTACAAAAATCCCACATTTTCTATAAACCCCTTTCATACAGATTTCAGAGAAAGGCTCTTATTATAGTCAGTTTTTTGCAATATTGTAAGCCATGGGTGGTCGAGGTCGTTATGTCGCGGATGAAAGGGAGGTCTGGGGTTTGAATCCCGTCAGGACCGTCCTTGCTGACTGATGTTTTTTCCGGGTTTTCCTCAGTCTTCATAAATGCAAATGCCGGGTAGGTACCCTAAACTTAAACCTGCAACTTTTCCTTTTTTAAAAAAATTCTTTTCTTAGTTTATCATTTCATCTCATGTATCATCAGTGTCCACTGCCTGTGGTGTCTCAGTAGTAAAAACGAGCGTTAAACACCATTCAAAAAAAATGTAAGGAAAAAAATCCCTTTTATCTATCATTTTACCAACCACGTAATATTTTATAAATAAATTAATATTCTATGATATTTAATGTACATTTTATAAAAAATCATGGGGCCCAATGAACTACATATTGTTTTATTTACATACGCTCCTTAACATTTCAGCGTCCCATTCAATTCAGAGCGTAAAACGCCGACAAATTATGCTCAGAGGTCTCTTCTTTCAGGCTTGAGGTTCTTTTTCGTTCTGTAAATAAACGACACGGGACCCAGGGCCTTACTCCCTTCCGTAGGAAGCCATACTTAGGATTTTTACGCCCGAAAAAAATCCATCGATCCTTGCACGGATTGAACCCGCGATCTTGGCCAATGAAATACAATTTTTGCTCTCTGTGATTACGAAAAATATTAATAAACTGAATTAATTGCATCGCACTTACTCAACATTGTATTTCAAAATAATTTAGCAGGTTTTAATGTACATGAAAAAGAACAAAAATATTGATGCTATTAGTTTGAATCGTTTCTGAGATTGGAATATTAAATGTTAATATTTAAGTTTGCAGAAACATTCATTCATTAATATTCTGCATTTCATTAATAAACATAGAGGAAATGATTACCCTGGTAATCTGGAAACATATGTAGGTCGGAAACTTACACAATATTCTTCACAATCTTGTCAGTATTTCTGTAAGAGTTAATGCCTGAAATTTGTTATTACTCCACAGTAATTTCTCATCACAGAAATATTAATTGATGTATGTTTTTATGCTGAAATGTTTTTTTAATGAATATTATGTTCTGTATGTCATTTGAATCTGATGACAGTTACTGAGATGCTCGATATGTATAGGGGGCTTAGCGAAAAACACGTGCAAACGTTGGCGTTATTCTAGGAAGTTTCCGCTCCTATGAAAACAGCCTGGACAGAATTATATAATGAAAGCGTCAGTCAATGCAAGAGAATGTTCATAAAAAGCTGCACATGTTACTTCTCGTGCATTTTTTTTGCACTATTTTAAAGATAGACGATACCTGAATTTTGACCTCCTACACTTTACCATGGTTTCACGTTCGAATTTTCATAAGGAATAATTAATTATCTATGTGTGATTTAGAAGTGGCCTCTGAGATTTAACATGTAAGAAATTAATACAATTAATATATCGCTTTTTTATGTTTCTTTCAACGATAAATTAAATAAATAGCGAACGTAAAGATATGGTTCTACAAAAGATTAATTTCCAAGTAATAAAAATTGAAGATATGCAATATGATAGATAACGGTTTACTATTGGTGAAATCGTGCACTTATTAAGACAGCACAGCCAGGCCTAATTTGTTGGTTTTCTACTGACTGTGGATGTAGAATGCTCTTAATCTACCCATAATGCAATATTTATCACTAGGGCCCTGCGTTTTGATACTGAGAAAATACAAGCATTCCGCAACAGTGCAAGGAGTATTGCTTGGCGGCAACCCATCCCAATTACGCAGCTCTCCTGAAGGTAGTAGAAGGGGGCGGCTTTGCTATAGTTTGAACTAATTGACTCACCATGTTCTCCGTTCAAAGCGAAGCCTCTATGATTGATGAACACTTGACGTGCATCCAGGGTGATCAAAAACAGGGTTCTTTTTATTACTGAACGGTAACAATCAGTGATTTAGTATTCTTGTGTCGGTTTTTTTAAGTCCATCCTTACCTCTTCCTGACGACAAAGAGAAATGTTAGAAGAAGAAGAATGAAGAAGGTTAGATTAACTCCTATAAATATGATTAAAAATTGACTTTTAAGTCAATTGGAGTTTATTGCAGATGTCTGTATTCCTTACAATTATAGCTTTAAACTATGTTTAATAACCTAAGTTGCAAGGACTATTGGGTCTAATAAATAAAAACATTGCCCAGTACCATATTGTTTTTCTTGAATTTTGATATCATCATGGTCTTTTTATCCTTGGGTCAAGCAAAAATATTTTACATCAATCAGGATCAGAGGTAACTTCATTATTGATTATTTCTATGACATATATGGCAGAGACTGTTTGGATAATAATAAAAGAAGCTATTATGGGATCCATATAATTTTAATAATTCAAGAAAAGAAAAAACGATAATGTTTTCTTTGTAACTTTTTCGTAAATTGAAGTCGTTTGATGTAACTCACCTTAAAGATATCTACCTACATATTTGGTATCAATGAGTTAAAGAAAGAGGCGAATTTTTTATGAATCAGGGTGAAAACAACCATTATTTAGGTGCATTTGCAATAATAAAGATTACATGCTGTTACAGAAGGATTTCGAATTAGCAACGTTTTCAAATGTTTCTCGTTAAATCTTTTTGACTTTCTAAGACCTAAAAACTATTTTTAACTTCTTTCTCTAATGTATTTTATAACTCTTATGAACGTTTATTATGTATTTTCATGTATTTATAAAAAAGTTGTAATTCTATACACCTATTGCTTGTGACTATATGGTCTTTAATAAGTACTACAAAATATAAATTAGTATTATTCAAAAATTTTCCTGCCTAAATTTTATTATTTTACCAAAATCTGACATTAATCGGTTACGTAAAGAACAGGACCAGAATTTACCTTTGCATCACCCTCCTGTGTTGGATTCTTGCGTAAGACGTTGTTACTTTGTCTCTCTCAGCACATTCGGCAGTGCTATAAGCCATCTGGGCTGTTTTCAGTGATTGGTATGAGGTTGTTTGTAACCTTTCAAATGTGCATGTTACGTCTATTTAGCAAAAATATTCGTACTGCTTTAATTTAATACTTTCAGAAATATATATGTAGTAAATAATGTTGAATTAAATTCAGAGCAACTCTGAGCTTGGAGATGGATCACTTTTTCGTTTCTAGCATATTACCACCTCTGTCCTTAAAATAAGTCGCATTCCTCAACGGCCTCGTTTCCTCTAGAAACGAAAGTAAAGAAACAGCACAAAGCACTGACTTAGAGACAGTCGCAGAGTACGTGAAACGTGCTTGGAATGTTGGGTAAAGTGTTAAGAGTTTAGTATCTATTTTGTTGTTCAGTTCATAATACGCCTAAGGATAATGCAGTGACTATTTCGTGAATCTGAAGGTTTGTTGACATGCACAGGAATACGTGACCAGTTGAACGTAATATTCTGCTTCGTGTCAACAAAAATTTTGTCTTGCAAAGAGAGGTCTTATTAAGGAAAGTTCTGAGAAATTTGCCATACAGTCTTTAATACATCAACATTCATATCCATAGTAGAAGAACTTGCTACCACCATTCCTTCGAAGATCTTCATGCGTGGACATTGAATGTCTTCCTGATCTTATAACACGTCACAGAAGAACTGCTGCAAATGTACTAATTAAACAAAATGCAGCGGTTGTACAGCGGGAATTTTCAAAAATCAGTTTAAGCGATATTTGGCAGAAGGGTGTTGAAAACAGGTATAGCTTGCCTGACATAAACCGGCAGGAAATAGAGACGCGATGCGTGCAGATGTCATCTCTGGACCTGCAGAGCGAAATTAAAATTAGATTTGGTAAAGATACCCCTAGCTAGACATGAAACAGAGGTCGGGAATAGCTTGACTTAGACTGGGAGCTGGAAGGCAATCGAGGTTGATGACCGGTAAGGCAGAAGGATTTGCCCATTATGCTGGAAACCGGAAGACTGGGTGCACATTTTGGCTAAGTGTACATAGACAGAAGATGCTAGGATAAAATTTCTCGCGGACTCATTTTTGATTTCCAGTAGGGGGAGGCTGGCATCTTGGGACTTAAATGTAAATAGATAAAACTTGGTAAACCTGGGCAATTTTTTAAATGAAATACGTAGTTTTACGGATAAGACATTTTTATACATAGCAGACTTATTGTATGCATGTCTGTTTCGTGTGTGTGTGTGAGTGCATTCTTGTTAATGTTGTTTTCTTTTGGTAGAATTAATTTCAGAAATTAAGTATTTTACAAGAGCGTGAACGGCCTTCCAACTGTGATGTGCAATATATGTATAGCTAGTTTAACTGTAATAATAAATACTGGTACAAATTACCTCACGTGGGGAAGCAGAGTTTACAACGACGGGGAGTTTGTCTTTAATTCTCCATTGCAATCTCAACATTTCTATCTCTGTGATATGTCATCAGAGAAAACTGCTAATTTCATCTATTCATTACTTTCAACAGTTTTCTCTGTAATTAAGTAAATACCTCTAAGGAAGTGCGGCTATTGTTTTAGAACAGAAGTAGTCACTTATATCATCTGATGAAACAGTCCCATAGCTACCCAGCATGAAGATCATATGATGATCTGACAGCTAAGGGAACCACTAAACACTTTCATTTCATTTGTTTGCAGTTTTGGTTATACAAATTGGCAAAAGATGGATCATTGCAAATATTGGAACGAAGGTATGGTGGGAGGGTCAGGTGACATCAGGTACAATTGTACAATATTGCGTGAAATGAAATGTAAGCTAATGCAAAGTGTTTTCACATTCTAATATTTTTTTTTTTCTAAGTAAAGTTTGGAATTGTCAATACTGGATTTGAGCATGTTACTAATAGTTTACATTCACAAAGTTCCGAGACTGGTTTTGTTAATGTAACAATATTATGTTTTAGGTTACGTTTTATATACAGTAAACATCTGGCAATGGTAAAGTTGTTAATGAAGACTAGCTTCAAGCTGGACATAACTGAAACGGCTCTTACCCACGTCTGTATATCATTGCCAGCGCTCCCTCTATAATTCGTCTGTCGTTGACAAGCTGGATCTGCAGAACTTGAGCAGTTGTCAGTTCTTACTGTTTTCAATGGGACACTTCCAAACTTTTCTGCAAGTTTTTTTCCAGTAAATTCATTGCTTCTGATTGCTTTCAGTAATATTCACAAATACTACAGGTACCTAATAGTTATTCATAATGAATGCTAGTTTGAGGAAAATATGCGAATAAATGCTGAAATAACCAGCTTCAACAAAACTGACTACAATCGTTAATAGCCCATATTTATAGCGGAATCAACTGAAATTTCAATCAACAGCTCTATGGAAGTGCCTTCTCAAAGTTCCCAAAACACAATTTACGCCTTATTAATTAATGAAAACAAATAAGTTATTGCATTTCTATGTGCTATTAGGGGAACAAAATTAGAAAAAGAGAAACCACGTTTTTAGAATTATTATTATTATTATTATTATTATTATTATTGAGGTTAGATCACCAAAAAAAAAAATCCACCGATTTTCATTGGCTTTGAAATTTAATTTAAATGTTATTGTAGTAAATACAAGTAACGCAAACGTTTTCTGAAGCTTATTACAGAGCGCTTTTACATACAAAAATAATTCTCACACAAATTTCACATTTGATGTATTAACGGCAATGCTTTTGTTAAATAGCATCGTTATAAACTTTTATTTTGTAATAATAGAGGAAATTAAACGCTAGAAGAGTTCGGTTTTCAAATATACTCCTACTCCTAATGGTTCGATTTCGCTGATTTTCAGAAACTATTTTTCTTGTTTCATTTAAATGGCATATACGGAGATTCATTGCGAAAAAAAAAAACAAACAAACAAATATTAATGACACTATGGCGCTTTTTAAACGTTGGGTTTCAGGTAAATCTCCCCTTCTAATAGTCTGATTTCATTAATTTTTAGAAACTATTTTTATTTTATTTCAATGGCATATACCTAGTTTTCTTTAAAAAAAAAATTGCAGCCACTAAAGCGATTTTAACATTTCGCTTCAATCCTCACTCTTTAAATTTCCTTTTTCAGATATAACTTCGCTCCTAATGGCGCCTTCTCCTTTTTTTTTTTTTTATTTAAATGGAATATACCGTTTTTCATTAAGGAAAAAAAATATTGGTGCCACTAGAGCGATTTTTAAATTTTGGTTTTCAAGTTTGTCTACGTCTGATTTCGCGGATTTTCGGCAACTGTTTTTATTAATTTTTTAATATACCGAGTTTCGTTGAGAGAAAACAAACACTGCGTCCGCTAGAGCGATTTATAAATTTTCGCTTTAGGTTAATTCCTATCCCCAATGATCCAATTTTGTTGATTAACGGACTCATTGTGTTGGTTGTTAATTAATCTTTATATGCCAAGGTTCTTTGAGGGAAAAAAATAATAAAAAACTGCAACCACTAATATATATATATATATATATATATATATATATAAACTTTTTTCATTGTCAATTTAGGTGCCTAATAGATATGAACGATGGAAATTTGAAGAAATGCTACATTTTTTTTTTCATGGTCACAACCGCAATAGCTTTACATTCCTTCGGAATTCGCTAAAATGACTTGGAAATTCGTTTATTCTCCAACAAAAGCAGTTGGAAGAACCTGAGCAAACCATGTCCAGCTTCATGTTGAACCAGCTATCTGTTACATCACTTGCAGGTGTTGTCTGAAGGCTCTTGATGGAGTATACCACAAAATGTTTTTGTTTCACAAGGAAAAGCATGACAGGGATATGAGTTTCACCAAAACTCTGAAGTGAAACATGCCCTTCATACATATACGTGAATTTATAATGTTGCAAGATATGTACAAACAATGTACAGGAAAAACATAATGTATATGTATACATAGAAATGTTCACTTTTTACATAGTCGTATAACCAATAGTATTTGTACAGTCATAGTCTTCTTTGTTGCATATGTTATTGACTTTTCCAAAAATAAGTAAACAAAAACGATCCGAGTAGTTATCACTTACCAGTGTCACTATATGCTTTAACGAGCATCCACAAGCCATGGCTCAACGAAAATCTGAGTTCCAGCACATGAGCTGCATGTGCTGTATAATTACAACATAAAAGAAAGGAATTAAAATAAAATATTTATTCTTAAGACATTGTCAGACATGGTTTATGAAATATTAGCCAATTATTTATGGAAATGTCACATTTTATACACAAAAAGCAAGTGTGTCTGCCCTGAACAGCTTCACATCATTTGAGTCTACTTTTGTATCTCAGCTAGGGAAAAATCACAGTATGCAAGTTGAAATCCCGTTAGTTCAGATTGGAATGTTGGGTACGGAGGATATTTTGGTACTTCAGCCTTGCTCAAGGATTGGCCGTTTGCGCACGCTTTAAAAAGGGATACTTACGAGAGGAAAGGATGAGGCGAGGGAAATAGGAGCAGTAGGCAAAGTCCCTGTGTTTCCAGAGAGAACGCGCAGTCCCACTTCCAAAGAGTTCGAGGCCTCAAAAGAGCCGCTTTAATGACAGAAACATTTCCAAAATTGTTACACCGCATACAACACCAACCCACTTTGCCTACCACAGGAACTAATGAATGAAGTTAGACGATGGAAGAAGGGAAAATTCACGGAAAGACTCATCTAAGCGAACAGTGGAAATAACGAAATTACCCAAAGTCAGGACAACTAGCTCCAAGGGATTTGAACCGGAGATCTCCCGTCTGAGTCACCTGGCTCGGTTTGCCTGGGCAGAACTTTCTGCAGAGTTTTCGTTTAACCTAAAACGTGTACACCTTGTATCTAAGTGGAGAGACTCCGGGTTCAGTCATGCTATGATTCACATTTTCCGTTTGTCAAATGAGAATCTAAACATTGTTATGGCTTTACAACACTCTTGCAGCGATTCCTTTAAAAATGTGCGTCGTTCATAAAGTTGAAAAACAATGTTACTTACTAGAACGTGCAACGACATGGCAAAGTCTATTAACTTTCATTATGATACGCTGCTTGTCTGCGATCTCTATGCAATCCTTCCAGGCTGTCGCCCCCAAGTCTTGCCAAAAAAAAAAAAAAAAACCTCCCCCGCAACACTTCACTTCAACGCTGCGATTTGGAACAATGGACCCAACTAAAGCTCAAACAGAGAGCAATCCAAGAAAGTTGGCTATGTACTTCAGACACTACATCTTTGGAACATAATGCTATTCCATTACATCAGCCTCTTCACCAGTTTGAAAATCAGACCATGCAATTACACCGACACATCCTGGCATATTCCAGTCAAGTCAAAGACTTAGCAACCTATCAGAACATGACATCAAGAAGATCAGATATGTTTGAAATGTCCACAGTTAACCTAAAATGCTTTCTTTAATGATATTGTGTAACAGTTTAATTTCAACTTCTCGCTTTTCACAAAGACTCGGAGATTAAACAAACCCAGTAGTGTCTACGTTTTTGACGATCTACAGTATGTTCGGGAGGTCGTATGCCCCTATACGTTTATTTAATGAACTTCCGGCTAGTTGTGCAAGGGATCCGGTGTTGTTCACATATTTCTATACGTCACCAAGTTCTTTGTGACATTATTTCCAAAACTACATCTGCGATTGTACCGAAGGCATCCCGTACATCTTGTTCAAGTTCAGCGTTGGTTCCGTAGCGACGCGGAGTGACCTTCATCATCAGGTGCCGTCAGATCAGGGCGTGGATGCTATGGGATCATGCTAGAGATGCTGGGGATCCATGTCCAATCCAGCGTTCAATGAATTTATCCTTCAACAAAGAGAAAAGTGTGATTGTCCATCTTGATGTATCCACAGCTCCTCATTAATCCTCTGTCTTCCAGTAGGGAGGGGGATGAGCTAAGTTGTCAGCATTCGTCCATATGATACAGCGTTCATAGACTCATATATGGCCCAAAGAGATGCTGCGATGTCATCCTGCCCACATCATAACAAGTTCGGAAGTGAAGTGAGGAGTTTTCTTCGACCAAAAAAACATATTTCTCTTTCGCGTGCTGAGTATATGGCACACTGGCACACTTAACTGTGAACATAACTTTGGACTGATATGGCGGTTTGGAATGTTGGTAGAAGAGAATGACAAGCATCAAGACGCTACATCAGACAGCTCATTGACGAAGGTCAAACGATACGTCCTCGCCTTTAAGTTCTTCACGTAATCGACAAGAGAGAATGTCAAGCTCAGCAGACGTTTGCGAATGAAGCGCTCAACTGACACCTCCACTTCAGCACGTCTCTAGGCGCCTTCTTCTTCTTTCACCTCTCGATCGGTCTTTCACACTTCCTGTCATAAACGCCTTTTCTTCCCAGGAAAGCATTGTTCTTTTTGTCATTGGAGGTTTATTAAATAGTTCCTTAAATTTCTCTCGCATGTTGTTAATTATCTCTCCTGTTTGAGGGCATTCATGTATCCAAACACTGGCGACTAACGTCTCTTCAACAGAAAACGAACTTGTGTTTGCCATTTCAACTCACAGAATGACATTGAGTGACCCTAACGTCACATTACATCAACATTCACTTTCAATGACTGACGGAGAGTTTTTCCCCTGCGCTTGAACGATTTCATCAACGGAAAGAAAAAGAAAGAACTTATTTGGAGGAAACTCATCAAATGATGACAGTAATCACTATTTTGGAACACCTATCATTTGCAGAGCAAAATTTTGTTCCCTAGATGAGAAAAATACTCTACGTGTTGTTTTAGGAGGGACGTTCAATAAATTATCTACCTCTGCATGAAAATGAAAAACTCGTGTCGTTATTTTAGACCTGCACACGCTAACCTGTTTCGCCTCCAGTGATTTAATTCCTTTCGAGATTTAAAATATGTCTTCGTTCTCCAACTAAACCATTATGGCATCATCGTTGGAAACATTTCTGTACATGAAGAAATTTCTCCGGGTTTAAAAAAGTGAAAATAGTTACTGGGGACCAGGCCTGGCCTATATGGTAGATGGTGAAGCTTCAATCCTTGATGACAGTTCTTGCTTTTTGGAATTTGTGAAAAGGTGCACGTCTTAAAGCAGCAGCACTACCGCTGTCAATTTTCCATGCGGCTTCTCCTTGATGGCCTTATATAGAAGCATAAGTTTCTCCAGTAATGGTGGATTTATATGACATGACTTCCAATAGCACAATGCCAACAATGGTTCCCATAGCTTTTCTGGCTGATGAAGCACCCAGAATCTTTAGGGATGTCTTTTGCTCTCCTTTCATAAACTCTTGTTTGGCTTTGATGAGCCTACTTTTCATCTCCACTAACAGACATTGAAAAAAATTCGTCAGAACTTTTTTGGAACAGGTACAACTTTTCCTATTTGAATTTCTGCGAGATGCTTTCTGCTATGGTGTCAGCATTTGGGGTAACTAATGAGAACTGACCTTCAACATCATTACATAATAATTGTGTACTTTAGGCTTCTTCCTCTCCTTTGTAAGCAATTTAATGAAAGAATGAAACTCCAAGATACTCACTTTTACTGTAGATCTGTAAGGTAATGCACTTTTCATCCTCATAGCTCCAGAACACTGCAGTGTCTGTTTCAATTCAAGACATGTTTCAACCTGCACGTATAATCTCTCCAGCAATTATAAAACCAGGACGGAAAATCTTTATAATGCACCTAATAAAAATTTTCAAAATGTTTTGTAGCCTGAACATTTCTGACTTCAGATGTGGGAGAGTTACCAATTGACGCAGCTTAAAATGGATAACAAAAGCTTGGCAAGTTTACACAATGCAGATCTTAAGTTCCCTCAACGAAGTTTTCCTCTTAATTCTATCTTGCCTATTTGGGTTTGTATTTCTCAGTGAATGCCAGCAAGAGTTTTAGCCCTGTTTGGAAGCAATGTATTCAATACTCTCATCAAATGAACACTGCCAATAATAGTCATCCATTATTTACAAAAAGACGACCATGCAACTGTCTACTTTGATGGTCCTGCTAATGTTTCAACAAGCAAATTTAAGAAAAAGACAACAAAGAATGTTGACCTGGTGGTACTCGAGCATGAGCTCAATTCACTCCGACTCCATTATCTTGAGGCGCGGCTGTTAATTCCAGTCAATAACAGTTTCAATTCTAGAAGATGAAGGAAACCGACATTTGTTTATGAATGCCTTTCAAGCAATTTGAGATAATCACATAAACTTCAGCAAAACGATGGCAGTTAATCGCGGTCTACAATTTTTCCTTCCGTCAGAACATCACGACGACCTGGAAGGTTTCTCTGAACGAATAATAATTATTGCTAATCTATCCTGCTTGCCTCGAGGTACAGCATGACATGCCGGAATAAGAATAAGGTGATCAAACTGTGTATGTCAGTTTGAGTTACTGATCTGGTTTCTAAATAAGCAATTGCCGTTCAAAAGCAAAATGATCTTTGCACGCACATCTACCTGGCCATTTTGTACCATTACTGTACTTGTATGTGAAACGAGAATGAGCCATTTAGGAATAAATGTTAGATGAGCTAATAAAAATATATTCTTTGAGTCGGCACTTGAGAACTTGAGTGAATTGTTTTTTAATTAGGAATTAAGAATAAAATGCGCTCACCTGTAAGAAACGACTCGTCTTGCCAAAAATTCATTGTTCCAACTGATGTATGTGTATACATTTTTTGTAAGATTTTTTAATGAGTTCAATTGCTTCTGTTGCAGTATTTGTGTTAGACAAAAGGACGCTCTTCAGCAGAAGAATAGGCACTTTCATTTACTCGGTTTGATGCTAGGTTCCTTCTACTATTTCGTGTAAACTTCAAAGGTATTCACCTGAAAGGAAAGGGATTGAGGTTAAACACAAGGAGTAAAACAATTGATAACGAAGTTGAAGAGGTGGTAAAGTAAAACTTAAAATTATTTTTACATCTGCGCCGTGCAGTACATGCTGCCAGGAAGAAATTTGGCGAAGTACAGTGCCAATTTTGGAGACAGACAATTTGTAACTACGGTGTGACGTTTCTATCACTTATGTGGCATTTGAAACTTTATCCGAAAATTAATTGAAAAAATAAAAGGTTAATTAAATTGCAAATAGAGCAAATTTGCCAAAACAGCAGTTTAGAAACTTACGCAACCTTTGAACACTGAGAAAAAGAATGAAATCATCAAAACAACTCTGCTATAGAGAAGAAAAAGCGTGGATAGAATACAAAAATGGATTAGCCTCTAGAGTTTTGTGTGAAAAAGCCGAATGGCGTAAATATGAGGCTTTGTTTCTCAATTTTCCAGTCCCCAGCGACAGTAGGATGAACATAGAAACCCATGTATCAGCACACCACAGAGAGAGTTCCTCAGTTAGCTTTAATACGGGTATAACATCAGCATAACACCATTTAATTACCGATATGTGTACGGGAGACAAATGAGTTCAAACATTCCGGCTTTGGTTTGTATATGAATATTGCGAATATTAATGTGTTTCACAAGTATTTGTAACAACTTGTAGAATATTCCAAAACCGTGCAGTATTCCATTTGAAATCGAAGTACTGCATTTAAAATTACGACCATTTAGGAGGTTGAGAATATTTAATGTAAGCAAAAAGTTTTTGATTTCTGCTGATAGGGCAACACATATTTTCAGCTGTAATAAAATTATCCAAACTTTTATTATGTTTTTGAGTATATCGTTCTTCAAAACAATGTTTTTTTTTTTTCCCCAGACAAATTGATCTTAAAGCTACTATATAAACAACAGAAACAAAAGATCTTTGAGCGTGTTTTAATCTGGAAGCTCATTTTAAACTGTGAAGAATTTTGCTCCAAGACTAAGAAATGTTAGAAAAGTTAAACATTTCCGAAAAAACAGATTTAACGAAATTTTGGTAACAGTGGCTCCAGCGTCCAGAGGAAAGCTTTTAATAGTTTAAAAGCAAGGAAAATGGAACGTGATTTTCAGTACAAAATTAAAAATGTATTTGCAGATACTTTTGTGTTAATTTTCGTGACAATCTATTGAATTAATTTATTTCTTTTCAAACCTATTATTAGGTGATTTTATGTCATTCAATTTCAATTTTTATGCATATTTTTGGAAGGACATGGATCCATTAATATACTTAATAAAGAAATCAAATGTATACGTGACATCTGGTAGCAAATTAAACAACTTGGGTCCCTCCGCTGGTTCTGAGAAGATTCAACTATAGCTTGTGGATGCTTTGGTATACTTCACAGTGGACGGGGCTTAATGTAGGTTTAAAGACAGCTTAATTGCAGACTAATATGTGAAAAGTAATGATATCACCTGAGTTATGTACATTTACAGTTGATGCAGTGACAGAACGTTTTCATTACGTATATACTGGCTTTCGGTTGTTATGGGAGCGAACATGACAAGGTTCAGTAGGAGGGGAAAAACTTAAAGAATATATAAAAGAAAATTAAATCACAACAGATATAACAATTATGATTTTTTTCTTGACAACAGCACAACCTTTTCAAATATTTTTTTTCAGCACAACAGTACGTTTTTAATATTAAAATGAAGGAAAGGTGAGGACAAACGGGGAGTAAAGAGGACAGCGTCACGAAAAGCACAAAGAGAAAAAGAATAGAGACAGGAGACGGATGTAGGAGGGATGGGGAAATGTAGATGGCAGCACAGGAACCGTGTGGTACTTTTAACACTGGTACTTTTTACTATAATCTAGCAGGCGAAGCAAACACATTGCAGCTTTCTTCTCTGCCCGTCTCTCTCTCTCCGTTCGTTACTATATTTACTGGATTATTGCTAATTTTTCACACTACCCGACTTCTTCCTGTTTTAACCGAAAAGAAGGTGTGCGGATAATTTGCATTAATCATCATCCAGAAAAATTTTAATTTCTACCGTAATGACTGTCCAAGGTTGTGAGTTTTAAACTAGGCTAAATAGCAATGGGTTTTCTTCGCCATGGGCGATGTTTTCAGCAATTGCTACTTCCTTCCAAAAAGGAGGTACAACCTTTTGATAGAAAAATCAACTATCTCATTTTTAAATGACACAAAAGCATATTTTAATAGCACCATTTGTGGACATACAATGACTGTAGTTCTGTTTGTATGGAGAGATTAAACAACACATAACTTAAACACAAGTAAAGTTATTTGGAAGGAAGTCTCTGCAGCTTCAACAACCCCTTTGAATTTAATTTCATGTTACTTTCCATTTGAACTATTAACAAGAACAGATCAAAAGAAAGGGTCAGGGTGGCTATAGAGTCTAATTGTGATTGTTTGTTTTGTCCCTCCAGACCCACTCTCTCTTGTTTTTAGAACAGCTGATCGTGTTGCACTTGTCTTCTTCTGGAGGAGAGACAAATTTTCATTTACACAAAGAAATAACGCAGTGTTTGCCGACGCCAGGCCCCTTCAGTCCTTTATGGTGGGGTTTGTGGCGTGCGCCCTTGGATTAGAGATATCCAATAGTATTATGATACATTATATATAATAATTACTATAATATGCAATTTGCTACATGTTCCAGTTTTTTATGTTTATTATTTTTTTTAATTCAGTGGTTTGCCTTAGGCAAGTGTTGCCAACGTTAGTGTGATGATGCACAAGGAGATGTTGGTGGGGTTTTCTTCGTCACGTGATCAAGGTGCTCTACCACAATTCGCTGGTTTTCCTTTAGGTCCGTCATTCTTCATCACACAAACATAAAACATGCACTACCCTGACTTCTCCACTAATTATTTTCTCCACATAAACAGCGTTTTGTTTTTAAAATTAAAAAACACTAGATACCATGAGCATACCTTTCTTGCATTCTTTACGTCCCTTCATTCAAGAAAGAAGAAAAAACACGCAATCGATTCTCATTCTAACAACGAATTTAATTTTACGGATATTTTTTGTACAAATTTTTTTTTTCCCCTCGGCATATGTTCCTGTTAAGAGAAAACTACAATTACAATTTTTGTACAAAGAATCATCACATTTAATTTTAATTTTCTCACATTTTTAATCTCCCTTTTACTTTCGAATTCTTAGCTCATTGGAATTCGTTTTTAAAGTTCGCCCTCATTTCCATGTCTCACGTGGGAACTTGCCTGCCTCACTGCATTCACTTGTTTTGCTGCAAGTAAAGTTTCTTTTGGTGGCTGAAGACGGCTTTGAGCGAGATTTTCGTATACATATTTGGTGTATGTACTACTGGAGTGCTAGCTGGTGATTACGACGAGGAAACAAGCTGGAAATCACGTGAGCTGACGACGATGACGTGTTGTTTTACTAGGAATTTTACAGGCGAGCGACTTCCGTGCCAACTAGATGTCTTCTGAATCAAACTCCGGTTGGCGTAACTGAAACAACGAAAAAAAAAACAAAAGTTTTATTACTGTCTGGCTCTGCAAATTTTTCTCTTCCTGCAACAAATTTAGAAGAGACGTGAGTTTAACACTAAAATATGAGAGAAGTAGCCTAAAAGATGTATTTTTGTTTTCAGTGCCTGTTTCTACAAAATGAAAGAGGCGAGTAAGGGGTGCCCATAACTTCTAAAGATTAAGGGGCAACGTATACATTTTCCCTTATAAACACTCACTATCACTTCTTGATATTATTAAAAGAAAATTGTGATTTATCGTTTGTGAATGAGATTACTGAACATATAAAATATAGCGTAGTTTTTACTACTTAGACACTGGAAAATAATATGTAAGAAATATTAAAACTGCTAGATGACATTATGTATTACACTGAGCGCATCTCCTTATTAGAACCCAAAAGTTTAGGTTTATAAATTCTTAAAATAAGCAGGCAAAAGGCATTATAAACAGCTAAAATGTAAAAAACCAGAAAAACATAAAATATAGGACCGAAATGAGTAAAATAATTGTAAACTCTTTGTATCAATACGGTGGGATAAAAACATTAAAAAAAAAAAACACATAGGAAAAATATTGATAGAATCAGTTAAGAAAAAGAATATTAGGAGTCGAAATGTAATATCTCAGACGGAGCGCTAAAATTTATAGAATGGATCATATTAAAATCTGGAAATTAGAAATGAATGTAGAAGAAACAGTATTCCAAATAATTGAAAACAAAAATCTTAAATAGTGGACATCTGATGAGAATGGGAGAGGACAGATGGCCTAAGAACGGCAACCACGTGGGCCCCGTTTCACAAAAGTATCGTCTAATACATACAAGTGTATTAGTGCGGGTTCTAGTAACTATAAATGCTATATGTTAAAAGTTACAAGTGACGTCATATAAGAGCAACATGAGTAAACAGCTGTCTAACACACCTCGCCATTCCTTGCATTAGGTTATGTCCACTCTTTATGGATTTTTAATGCACAGAGCGATCATTGTCGTTCCTGCAAAATGGGTCCTGTTTTTTTTTTTCTGGGATATAATGATAATTTAAATACTTTATTATTATTTATTGATACTCAAGCGAATTAATCCACTTGGAGACGACGCTCCCATAAGGCTATATTTACGAGCATCAATTTCAGAAGTCGAGAGATGGCAGAAGAATCGAGCTTCCCGATTGTTCTTGGGTCATTTTATTAGTACATTTGATCATTTATAATTATTTATTTGTTTATACTGCTTGACAATTATGTTCTCATAAACAAAGAAAAAAACTGAAAAAATGTGACAAAAGAAATTATGTATGTGGCACGTAACAAGAACCTTAAAAATACATTAACTAAGATGCTGGTCTGAAATATTCATTTGGAACAGGAAACGTCAATATCAGTCATAAGCTGTACTTTAATTTCACTTTATCATTATACACAAATATTTATTTATTATTTCTTTACACATATTCCTACTCATCATTATCATCACTTTCGCTAATACTTAGGACACTTGAGTCAATTGGCTCCTAAATGCGGAACAGGGCCCAGGAAGACGAAGAAGAGGAAGACCAAGAAAAACTTGGAACAATGAAATTATGAAGGCAACACTGGAAGACATACAGGATAGAAGATGTAGAAAACTGAGATAGATAGAAAGATATTTATTTTTAATTTACATGCATTGTATAACAGGTATGTCAGTTTGCATGGCTCAGTTCGTGATAAAAACATTAAATATTTTTATTAATGCAAACTTGATAGAATGATTCAAATCGTAACAGTTCCTTGTAAACGTTTCAGGGTCCTAAACGCTTAACCCAAAGATATAGTCAGTAAATGTTAAAAATGTTAGTAAAAACAAATTGATATCCTAGTACGAAGTATCGTTTACCAAATGAATGGATCAACATTTTTTGTTTCAATATCAGCCCATTGTTCTTATGAACTTGTGGGAATGGCGGTATTATAGCGGACTTCTGAGACCGGGGCACCCAAAAGGCACCGCAACGTTGTCCCAGGGAGATGATAGTGCCGCTGATTTGGTTATGGTTCCTGTGGGGATGAATTAATGATGGCACAAAATGAGCTCGGAGTTCTTGGCGTCTTAAAGCTATCTGGCATATGTTAGTATTGTGGTAAATGTTTAACTGCAATTTTAAAGTTCTTAAACAATAATTAGCTACATTTGACAAAAAAAATATTTTTGTAAGCATTGCGAAATCTGTTCGCTTACTGGTTACAACCAAATGTTCTTTAAGTCTATTTTATGGTGCTATAAGATAACACAGTTTTCATCCTTTCAACAAACACAGAACTTAAAGAACAAATACAAGGCCACACAGAAGGGCTCATTTCAACTACAACAGAACTTGTCATACCGTAGAATTTTTGAAACATTTCTAACTTTGTCATAGCACTCTATTACATTTATCTAATAGTAATAAACCTTTTCATGCGGCATATTCTCTAACCCTTACACCGATCTTCACTTTTTTAACTGGCTAAATTAGAGGCTGTTCTCTTTCTCGAAGTCACGTGATCCCTTCTGGTAGAAATCTGACTCTGCTTCATTGTTCACCTCCGAAGGTGGTTACCATACTTGCCTCCTACACCCAAGGGTTCGAACCCGGCCAGGACCGATGGATTTTTTCGGGCGTAAAAATCCTAAGTATGGCTTCCTTCGGAAGGGAAGTAAAGCCGTGGGTCCCGTGTCGTACATTTACGGCACGAAAAAGAACCTCAAGCCTGAAAGAAGAGACCTCTGAGCAAAATTTGTTGGCCGTTTCACGCCCTGAGTTGAATGGGACGCTGATGACCTGAGCTGTTAAAAAGCGTCCGTAAATAAATTAATCAAAAAAAAAAAAAATCAATCAACCTCCGAAGATTGCAGAAGTTTTTAGCTGCAGCGATCATCCTCCAAAGACTTGATCACTTTAGTTTTACTCGTGAAACATGAAGCATGTAAGCATGAAGCATAGTAAACTTCTGCTGATGTTGCCCCGGTAGACTAAGGAGGGAGAGAGTCTTTGAATGCCCGAGTTCGTGACGGGGTTTGAAGAAAAACAATCTGAACCCTTTCACTGTTAGCTGAATAATTTTGCACTTTTAGCTATTTACATGCTAATTTGCTTTTACTTTTGTTTTGTACAGTTTATTTTTGTACTTTGTTATTCACTCCTCTGGTCATAAATTGGAATTTTTGTGTTGTTGTGCATATTTTTTATAATTTTATTTATTATTGTAGTTCCCTGCTGGCTACTGGTTGCCGGCAAAACAAAATATAGTCATACATGAATGTCATTAATATTGAAACATGTTCTTATTGAAATTTCTGCAAATCCTCGAGTTATCAAAGTCATGCACGTCACCATTGTTTTTCCAATGAAAGAAGGAAAAGGAACTGACAGTGAAGATTTACATCAGTAACGAGATGGACCCGCATTGACATTTCCTCATTTCATTCCAATGTTGTGAAAATATTTAAAAGCTTGCAGGAGCGGCTCGTTAATAAGAAACAGATGGGCCCGGCCCCCTCCACCAAGAAAATTGCATGCAATAAGCGCATTTCCTCTCTACTGTAGTAGCGGTTGGATGCGGGTACTCCGTTAGCGAGGGGAGCTCATGGACTAATTCGGAAAATTTTACGTTTTAAACTTATATCCTCATGGGCCAACAAATATTTACAGTGACTTATATTTGTCTTCCTTCAAGATGGGTTAGCCTTTCTCCTGCTTATTTCTGCGTTCTCTTGGATAAATATGAAGATGGCCAATGACCAGCGCTCGGTATTCTCTCTTTTCTTAAGAACCAGATATTGAGGGGTTACTGACATTACGCATAACTGACTTTGTTTGAAATTGAGTGGCTTTCTCGCTGTTTGTCAGTGGAAAGTTGACTTTCACGGTGTTAACTGTTAAGTTACAAAAAAGCGTATCTGTTTTGTGGCAATTGATAAAGTGGACGTTTTATTGAAGACTCCATTTTCGCGTTTAAGTTTAGCTATTAAGTTGGAAGTGAAACAATTTGGACCTCATCAACCAAACTCTCAGCAAGACGGCAAAAAAGTAAGGTCTTTTTTATGGTTTGAGAAAACATCTTGGCTGACTGCTTGCGGAGTGAGAAACCCATTCTGTCTATAGGAATGGGATTAGAAAAGAAAAAAAAAAATTAGAGAAAATTTTGTTTCTGTACAGGCCGACGAAACGACAGATATTAACATGCATGTTATAATTTGTTGTGATATTACAATACATTAGTGAGGATAAACCGGTTGAAAGATTAAAAAAATGCATTGCTGTTTCTAAATTGATTGCTGAAAGCTTAACGGGTATTTTAAGAATTAGAATTAGAATTAGAATTAGAAGAATTCTATATAAACTAAACTAAACTAAAAGTTTACAGCATAAACCTATGGTGTCCCTGTCTGGTGGAGTATAAGTCTTGATAAAAGAGACTTTACCCCACGCCACTTGGGTGTCATGTAGATATGCCCCTGGCCCACCTTTGTATAAGAACAACGAGCCGCCACTGAAAGCTTGTCTTCCGTAAGATGTTGCCCCAACCGAAAGCAGTGCTGACATGCAGCATGAACAAGTGATTTGGTGCAGTTTCTGCAGATGTCACTCAATACTGGATATTGTCTTGTAAGTTAAATCAAAGTAATGGCACCTTACGTCAGCGGTTCCGAAGATCGGCGTTCTCGAGTATACTTGATCTTCAGCAACACAGTAGCACAAATGTCGGGTCGGATTAACTCGATCTCAGCAGTGAAAGGGTTAATGTGTTGACATGTGAAACCAAGCATCGTACCCGATGGAATTTGTGTACTGCACTTAATGAACCTTCTTCATTCAAGGTGCGGCGTCAGTGATAAAAAGCAACACGTGTTAAATTTCTTCAAGCCACATCAACTTTCATGAGCTTGTTAATAATAGAGTTGAAACATTAATACTTTCCATACACTTAGTTTTAAGAGGGAATGGTTTCGTTGACTCCTTTTCTGAACAAGGATTTAATTGTCTAACTAGCATCAAAACACCTGCTTGTCGATTGCGATTATTTTTTAATCTTGTATTGATTAACTTTCGTTGAGGCAATTTTTCCCCTTTCTCTCAACGAAACTCGGTATATGCCATTGAAATAAAGTAAAAAAAAATATTTTCTGAAAATCAGCGGAATCAGACTATTAGTAGTGGGGGTTTACCTGAAACCCAAATTTAAAAAGCACTCTAGCGGTACCAAAGTCCCTGCTCTAGCGCTCTGTAAACCCTTCACAAATTTGACTTGCTGAGGAATTCGCTTAGTTTATGTACCTCCTGCGCGACATTCTTTTTATGTTTTGTGCAACTTGAAAGTTTTGCAAGTGCTATTTCTTTTTAATCTGAAAAAATACTATGATCTTTGTTTCGTAACAAGAATTCAGACAAACCTGGTAAGATAATACGTGAAAGCAGGACACAACTCGAGTTCTTTGATATGTAAATACTGTTATTTTGCTGTAATGCCGTGCCAAAATTTCATTTAGCTAACCTCTACTCTACAGGGAATAAAAAGAATGACACAAAACAGGTCACTGGCACATGTCCATTCTCTTTCTCAATTTGCTCCCTCGGAGTTGTAATTATACGTTTTCAATACACGAGTTTTATTCTGCAAATTTAATGCTTTCACTTAATTTCGCAACAATTTCTGCTGCTGAAACGCAGAACGTTAGTCTAAATCTACCGAGCTAGTAAAATCTGCTTATTAAATTTTAATCTGGTATTAAGTTACTGAAATCAAAATAAACAGTTTTATTAACGTCTATATAGTGAGAGTTTATTTCAATGTAGCAGTGTACATTTTTTTCACTTTTTAGCGTCCAAGGTCAAAAGGCATACAGATAAGTAGAAACTGAGATAAGGTTTTTGGTGTTCCTCAGTGCCCCTTAGTGCCAACTAAACTTTGTACTTTTGCCTTATATTTTGTAATCTGTCAGTTTAGATCTTTCTTTTTTTTGTACGCACTTTTGTAACTCTTTTTTGTCATTTCTTAATGTTAACGTTTTTCGGCCATTTTAAAATAATTTTTCTGTTTACAGATCGTCTCCATAGTCTACACGAAGTGATTATTGTGACTAATAATCCGGAAGACCTGAATTCGATCCCCGGTTGTGTCAAGCTGGCGAGTAAGACCCCCCCTTACCCTGAGAAGGTGAATGCCAGATAGCTTTAAGACGCCATATTATTCATCCATACATACCATGTTTAGATACTCATTAGTTTAAGGATTCCATTGGATGCATCATAAACATACCACCCTTAACATCTCCACTAGGAAAACGTAGCGGCGCCTATGGGCGTCCCTGCCTCAGAAGTTCGCTACAATACCGCCATATCAGTGAGAAATGCCCATAAGCTCATAAGAGTAATGGGCTAGCATTGGAAAACATTATGATTGGTCTGTGTATTTTTCTGTAATAATATAAAACTTTCTGTTTAACACATACATTTTGAAATTTATAATCGCACCTAGGGATTTTTCATAACACATGTCTAAGTCAAAACACTAAAAACATAAGGCTTAGGAAATATTAACATAATTAAAGTTTGATTTTAAGTTGATTTGGTAAATAGAACATTTGATAAAACGGCAAAAGAAAGAACACCTAGTTTCACTAATGGAATATGTTTTTAAACAATTAAAAAGCCCTGAGTCTCAAATATTGCAGTTACAGGCAATTTTACTTGACAATCAAGGATGTTACAATTTTTTAAAACAATTCTAGACGAAACAAAGAAAGTACCTTGCCTTGGACTAATTTCGCCTTCTAATGAATGATAGTACACTTCTTGGAATTTGAATTGGCGGTATGAATTTTAACAATCGCATTGGGATCCACCGCTCTTTGCAACTATGCATTAGTTTTTTATATCTGCTTCTCGGTAAACTTTATTTTAGTTTTTAAGTACATAGAATTCAAAATACCTTTTCAAATACGAGTCTATCAATGTAAGATTATAAATGACTTGCATTACCAAACCTTGAATTCATCTTAAATGTTCAATATATTGCGTTTACTACATGTTTAAAATTTACATTAAAATACATGATGTTTTTTCTTATTTTTCTTTGCTTTCTTTGAACCTAGTTGTTAAAGGTTTAATAATTTTGCAATTATCAAATGCTGGGATCTATCCAACCTTGAATTAACACTTCTTTTTATTTTCATTGGCGTTTATTCCCGGGTGAGTTTTGGCCAGCCGCAGCGACTCTGCTTCCTGTAATTCTGTCTTACGACTTCATTGATGGAGGCATGTGATGAGCATGTCAGCATCCCCCACGCGGCTCTAAATCGAAGAACGCTATCTCTGTATCAGGAAGCTTCCTAATTGTCCTCATGAGGCCGGGTGGACCCCATTTCAGACCCCCCTTTTAAGCAGGCACCGGGTATCCAACCCGAGCCTCCCGGGCAGCAATCAGAAACGCTAACCACTAAACCGAGGAGGCGATCTATAAATATTACTATGATCTTCAAAATACATTAATAAGACATGTATGCATCGTATATGTATTAACACTATATACGCTATTTGTATAACCTTCAGTGTTTTTAGCTTTGCTACACGAGTATTTACACATTTATGCAAACCCGACTAAAGAACAAAAGATAAAAGGAAATAAGTAGGGAAATAACTGTAATCCCTAGTACTTAATAAACTGTCAAGCTTTCGCCCACGGCCACGGGTGCCCGAGGTCGTTAAGGCGCGGAATCGTGAGCATGAGGTCTGGGGTTCGATTCCCACCAGGACCGTCCTCCCTGAGTGAGGTTTTTCCAGGTTTTTCTCAGTCCTCGCAAATGGAAAATGCAGGGGAGGTACTCTAAACTTAGATGCGGAACGCTTCCTTCCTTAAAGAACAATCCTTTCCAAATTTATAATTTTATCTCATGTATCATCAGTGTTCACCGACTGTGGTGCCTCAGTAGCTAAAACGGGCGTTACACACTATTAAAAAACACTTGTAGGTGTAATACATTGAAAAACATTAGTAGGAATATCGACAGTTTAAATATTTGTTGATTTGGTTTATTTACAGACGCTCAGGTCATCAGCGTCCCATTCAACTCAGGGCGTGAAACAGCCGATTAATTTTGCTCAGAGGCCTCTTCTTTCAGGCGTGAGGTTTTTTTACATGCCATAAATCTACGATAGGGGACCCGCGGTTTTACTTTCCTTCCGAAGGAATACATACTTCGGATGTTTACTCCCGAAAAATTCCATCGACCTGGTCCGGGATTGAACCCGGGAATTTGGATTTATGAGACAACAAATGATAGTAGATGAAATACAGTTTCTAAGATTAAAAAATTATTTTTACTTAACATATTGAGCATATTAGCAGATATCATTAATATATAAACAACTAATTTAATTGCGTTTAACAAAAAGGAAGGTCTTAACAAAAGGTTAAGCTTTAAGGCCAATGTTGTTTGAGATTTTAATGTTTCTATATTAGAAAAACGTTAGCAGATTACTTACCCGAGTAATAGCAGGGAGATACTACAGGTGGCCGTAGTACTGGGGGTAGTGGTACTCGTTGTGGAAGCTGGGATCACCAGGCGGCCGATGCATCATCTGTGCCTGGCCGTCCATCATGTAGCCCATGGAGGCGCCGTCGGGACTGTAGGCTCCACTAGGACCTGCGTGTGGGGAGAAAACTAAAGGTCACTGGGGTCACATCCCTGTCCTACCCCCGCGAGGGGACGAATCGAAATTGGGAGGGGTACAATGCCATCTTCTGTCTCTCACGAGACCACCACCATTTCTAATATTTATCAGTTTTAAAGCAGAAGTATTCAACCAACCTTTTTCTCTTTCGTGTCCTCTGAACTTTGCCCCCCCCCCCTTACTCTTGAAGAGTGGACGATTAACTGTCCACGCATTATTTCTCACAAATTTACAGCAAAACAAAAATTTTTAAGAAAAGTAAACATAACTTTATTTTCTGCTTTACAAGCCCGAAACGAGAAGTAATTTCCAAAACACGTTCTTAGTGTAGAACAGTTTGAATTTACTGTAAGAAATATTTGGACAGAATTTAATGTAATAGTTGAATACCGCTGCTTAAACATATATTTTTCTGTGATTTTACACACAACACTGCATATATAGGCAAGGCGTAACAATAACAAGCTTTCAAAAATAAAATGGAAAACATTTTTCATATAAAGAAACGACAGAAATGCTACACAGTAATTTTACAAAGTGTTTAATTTTGTTTGAAGTATAACCGGTACATTTCAGTTATTATTAATAAATTATTCCTTGATAACAAATATTACCTACCATTAAGATTAGGAAAATCATTCCGAAAAACCGAGAATACTTAAATACTCCGAGCACTCAGCTTGCCACCAAAAATTTACTTTTTATTTTTATTTATTTAATTTTGTAATTTTTAATGTACTGTTTACTAGCCTCTAACTGCAATGAATACAATTTTCAATTTATTTTTCTATTTTTAAATAAACTTAAAAGTACACAAACTACAAAGCCTTCATTTGGACGCGTGGCCGGCTTAAAGGGGATTTACCTGTCCTGTTTCTAAGCTGTTGTTCCCCCTCCATTCTTCTACCTTTTGTGCGCTGACGCGAAGTATTTGTGCTGTACAGTAGTTGAACGTTGTGAAACCACATGTTTCAGTGTTATAGTGTGTTAGTGTTGTTATAATGCCAAAGGGCCCGTATACTTTAGCACACAGAATCTTCATGTATTATTCCTATGTGATAACAAACTTGTAGAGAAGTGGGCAGCGATTTATAGATAAATTCCCTGCTGTTCGTGCGCCTCACGGAGAAACGGTTCGTAATCTTGTGAATAGATTTAGGGAAATGGGATCTGTTCTTGATAAGAAACCGTAAGTAAAAGGCCGTGTTCTTACTGAGGAAAAACTCGAAATCGGAGACAAGTTAGAACGAAGTCCAAAGCATTTCTCTGAGAAAGTTCCACGTACACCTCGGCTTGGAATGTTACTAAACTTTTAAAACTAGGACCCTATAAAATAGCTGTAGTTCAGACATTGCAACTACGCTATAATGTGAGTAGAGTTAATCTCAGCAATTGGGTATTGGATAATGTAAATCATCGCTCTATTGACCCGCGCTTATTTTCATTATTTTAATTGTTTTATTTATTTTTTTTTACGGACAAAACACGGTTTTATTTACATGGCCATGTAGCGACACAAAACAATAGATACTGGAGTGCAGATAAACCGGATCTTGTACATGAAATAACATTGTGTAATCACCGAAAAATTTGCGTTTGGTGTGCTGTTGATATTTATGCATTTGAATTTAAGGGGCTAGAATATCCGATTTTGCTGGCAACCAGCGTGTTTCCTAGTGCCAAGTAAATCCCCGTTAAGCCGGCCACGCGTCCATACGAGGACTCTGTACCTCCGAGAGGAAACTGGCAAAATTTTCACGCTTCTAAATCCTAAGCAGTAAGTTTTCCTTTTTTAAGTTACTGCGCAGCATGTTGTGTATTTTGTATCAGTTTTAAAATTTAAATTATATTTTAATTTTTTACATTTTACTCTTTGTATACATAGAATTTCAGAAAAGAGAAAATATTATCTTATCATATTACATGTAAATTAGTTTCTTTATGAAATCCTATGCTAAGAAATCTCCAGACTGTGCTTAATCTACTACATGCAGCTAATCCTAAAAGCAGTTAGTGTGAGTGAGTCATGCAATACCTGTGCAACAGAAAATACGACAAAAATGTTCAGCAGTTAACATTTAAGATCTACTTTCACTCCCAGCTTAAGTACCTGTCTGTTAAGAAACTAAAGTTTCAACCTCTGACCTCATAAACATCTATGTTAAAGATTTACACTTCTACTGTTATTAGCATACATTCGCTTTTATTACATTATTTCAGAAAAATAAAAATATTATTACCCAGTTCAAGGCCTATAGAGAACAACTTTCAAAATCTTCGGCAAGATTCCGAAAGATCGCGTTGCTTTTGCTTTCTTGGAATATAATAGGAATAACCAGCATAACTTGCTTACGTAGGCAAACACCTTCTCGTTAAGATTCGCTAACGTTTGTAAATTAAAGACTGGAAGATTAGCACAGTTTTTATATAACATGTAAGACTGCATTTCAGATCTTTAAAGATGAAAACAATTCTTTACTTCGAAATCTCCATAAATAGTTTCACTTTCTTAAGAAGCCACAGTAAATTGCTCATGAAATTTAGTTTTAAGAAATTTAATGTGTGATTAAACACTCCTGAAGACAAAAATGATCTAAAGCATAGCTACATTTATAACGGTTTATTGTAATCCTTCAGCCTGTATAAAAAACAACTCTGCAATTAACGCTTTAATTGCTTATTTAAATAGCTGCTATTCAACACTAACGTTTTGAGCTCAAAGCACTCTCAGCTATGTTTAATGACATTAGATATATTTACAAGTATATGTCTTATAATTGGACTGTACGGTCCGCGAGAGCCTTGGCCTGCCGCAGTGACCGCCGTATTCTCTGTCTCCATCTTACGACATTATTGATAACAGGAAGTCTTTCGTGATCGAAGAACGCCACCTCTCCATCAGGCAGCTTCCCAATTGTCCTCACGAGACTGGGTGAACCTTGTTCTAGACCTCCCTAACTTAGAAAATTCCTAAGTAGGTACCGGAAATCGAATACGGACCTTCTAGCCAGCAGTATACATTCATGTAAAATAAGTTTCCAACAGTTTTATACCACCAGTTAATAACAAAAGGTTAATTTACGTTACTCTTCTCGCATGTACAGAAATACAGCATGCTTTAAGCGTTTCTGTTCTGCATATTTTACCTGCCTGCTCCTGTTAACTCTTTACGTGTACTTGAAATGAATCAACGTCAAATAGCAAAACGCATTGACCACTTCCTTGGTCTAATTGCTAACTGCTGGCCGGGAGGCCCGGGTTCTATTCCCGGTACCTGTTTAGGAATGTTTCTAAGTTAGGCAGTCTGCAACAGTCCACCCAGCCTAGTAATGACAATTGGGAAGTCACCTCTCCTACTCTCTATTAATGAAATCGTTCGATGCAGAGGTGGCTGCAGTAGGCAAAGGCTCAACCTGGGCTGTAGCGCCAAATGAGAAGAAGAAAAACGCGTTTTTCAAGCAGAATTTGATTTGTTTTTATAGAAAATGTTATGTGTAGTACATACATTGATTTTTACAGGTAAATGGGTGTTTTCATGAACAATAAATAATTGTTCTGTTATTTTATAGTGTATGTAACATACTTTGTATTTTCTATAGTGAGGAAAACAATTGTTAAGCTTTATTTAAGGCTATACTGAAATTTAACTACCCTCTTGGAAATTATTATTAAGTTTTGAAAGCACTAATTAATTAATTTGCTATTATATGTGTTGAAAATATTGTTGACTGCTGTAAACTATTGCTAATTTATAATGAATATTTGGCTCCGAATGCTTTATAGTAATAAAAAATTAACAAATTAAATTATACTTATATTTGATTAATATAATTCTGCTAAAAAGGTATTTTTTCTAAATGTTGTTAGTAAATCTTAAAACTTTTGATCCATTTTATGCTTCAGTTTCTGTCAGCGTCCCCATTCACCTAGAGTTTCTATAGCTATTATCAAATCCACATGGGAACAATACTATTTTAACATAAAGTCGATACTCTTGCAGTGTAGCCAACGAAAAGAACGAAACTGTAAACAACAGGTTATATAAAATAATATATCTGCCATAAAGCGACGTAAAGTTGCAAATGACAGAAACATTAACACCCTTTCTTCTCGAGTAAAAGTGCGATTCTGTAAAAATAAAAGTTTATGTTGGACTTTAAGCTATAACGACCCCTTTGCTTCTCTTCCAAGTTAATGCTAACATTCCTTTATGTGGTAATACCCTGTGTCTATTTTACATCTGGAGTTTTTCCTGAACAAGGGGTTATAACAACAAACATTAAACCCCGATAATGCCACCAGTAAAATCGCTTGTTGATAGCGATTTCGTGAAATTGCTAGCTGCAACGAAAATAATATAAAACGAGCACTAAAACTGCTCTCCAGAATCCGGGAGCAGGGAGAAAATTCTCTGCCCAAAGTTAAACTCCGCAAGTAGGAGGGAAAACCAAGCAAATAGAACCAAACACACCCCGCACCCCGGGGCAAGATCCACCAATATCGCCCACCCTCTTCCTCCCAACTCATCTAGCAGGGCTTCCAACTCCGGACGAAGGGGATTGTGGGTAATGGGTCTCACGGCAGTCTTATCTACACACACACACGCATACATACACAAGGCAAGAAACATTAAAGGTACGGAGCAATTAACTGGGTTATGGAGCCAAGGGAGAACTGTTTTAATGTCTCCATATGAGATTAGGAACGGTATGGCTGGTAGCCCTGACCAGCGGCCAAGCTGGGGAGCGCCGCACTGCGGCCTAGCAAGCAATCACAGCATCAACATTTATTTCATCCTCTCCAAATTCCCCATTAAAGTCTAGCAGCGGCGTTATTGCGGAGCAAGTACAGGGAGAAGAAAAAGTAAGTGCCATCAAATGTCCACGTGATGCGAAGCCCTCGTCAAAACCCTGCGCTTATCTCCACTGTGTCATAAAAGTGTTGCATCTCACACAGATACACACTTATTTTGTAAATAAACTAAAAATGTTTATCTGTGTCTAATTATCATAATAATTCTGAGAAGATTATTGATAAATTTCATGAACGTAGGGAGTAGAAGCTCAAAATATCCATTATTTTTAATGCACCCCGCCAAAAAAAAAACTTAAATATAATACCGAAAATATGTTGAAGAAAGTGACTGTATAATGCCCATAGAGTTATAATATTATTATATAAAAATTATTATTATATTTTACTATCTTTATATCATCATTTAATCCTGTCAATATTATTAAATTTATAAGGTATACCATCAATAACACTGTAACCTGCGTTCACTCTTAGTGATCCGAACATAAATAAAAGCTCACCCGAGTACCTGTAGGCTCCAAGTACAACACAGAAGCAATACACGCACAGAAAATAGTTCACTGTAGCATACGAAATGTGATATGTTCGTTTATTGCTAGGGGAAGAACACCCGTTAAGGAGAACGACCGCGGGTGGCGATTGGTTGACACAAATTTCCAGAAGAAAGTCTCGAGTTTTAATCAGATTGGTTCGTTCGGAAAGGCCACGAAACAGGTCCACACCTTTCCCTCAACCCAGATGTATGCACACCTCAATTTAAGTGTGTAATAAATGTTATAATGTGAGGCAGTGAAAAACAAGAGAGTTTTAATTATTCGAAAATCCTCTCACCTGTAAAGGCAGGTGAGTATATTTGCCCTCATACTATAGATGCCTGTAGATAGAGCAATCTCAAAATGCAGAATTAGATATTTTAGGAAAAGAAAAAAAGTTTGTGATATCTTGTTGGTGAGAGTTGCCGGGTATGTCATACAGCATGACAGTACTATCAAGTTTTAATTGCATTTAATTATTTTAATGTGAATTTTAATTTAATTTAATTATTGCTGACTTAATTACTTATTAATTTACACAGAATTTCTGGAACGAAGGGTGGAAGGATACATACACTGATATCGTACACTGTTTGTTACGATCACTTTTAAGAGCAACCATAGTGAAATTACAAAACATTTATAAAATTTACTTCAATCCTTTAGCAGGTACGAGACATTATGGTAATCGCCGCTTTGTCGATTGTGAAAGTTCTTCTACTGTTTTTCTTTTTATATAAGGCTTCTGGGGTTTTACTTTGAGCACACAAAGCCAATTGGTACCATAGACCCTGATAACTTACCCAAAACTTCTTTGAACCTTTTTATGGAACCTTTCGCTTTGTTCTTCACTAAGAGGAGAGGTTTTTGGGAAAAGAATCAAGGTGTCGGTATATCATATGCATTTTCAGAATTATTTTGCAGCCAAATTCCCAGTATTTTAGCACCTTTTTCATAATCTGGAGACTTTTGGTTGCCAAATTTTTGTTACAAGACTTATGTACAGGCTTTCCATGCTGTATTCTCTTTTGTGGCTTCTTGTAGGTTCAAATGTATTATAAAACCTGTTTTTTTTTTATATCGGGGCCATTAAATATGCCTTCCTTCAATTTTACATCTGAGAGAGCTGAAAATTTGTGACAGGCTCCGGTTTTGTTTAAAGCCTCGGTAAACTGTTTTATTAGCCCATGTTCGGTATGGAGAAGTGGTAGAATAAGTTATTAAGGACTGGTAAGGGATTCTCGTAAAACGTTCTTGGAACCAGCAGCTAAGGGCTATCGAGGTGGCCAATCTTTCTGAATTCAGTGACAGTTTCACGCCCTTATGTCCCACTCACAAATAAAACTCGGATATTTAGTGTAGCCAGATTGCTGGATGAGCAATAATTATTGCTGGTTAAAGGATCTAATCAGAGATGCATTGTAGGCTTCTTGGTGGGGGCTAAGGTAACCCATCCTTCTCCCACTCCTACTTTTCCTTGCTCTACTCCTTGCTCCTCACTTCTCCCTTATCAATAGTCAAATTCCAAATACTAGTAGGTGTTAGGAAGCTTTTGGCCATGTTTTGGATTTAGGGTGATGTCACAATTCGAAAATATATGTAAATTTTCGAGACATTAATTTCATCGATGACTAATGTTATTATTAGGTGTATATGTTCCTTAAATTTTGGATAAAGCGAGTGTAGGAGCTAAGGCATAGATCAGCCGGGGAGCTGTACATCTGATACGACAACTCAGGTCTTGAAGAGACAAGGGGCAAATCAACAATGTGTTAAGTTGGTACTCAACAATTTTGGCAGATTTGACAACAAATAAGAGGGTAGTCCCATAAGTTTCCGGCCTTACTATTTTCTAGGTATGATAAAGATAAAAACTATATTTCACTTTTCAATATAGTTACCCCTTAATGCAATACACTTTCTACCTCTTTGAATTAACATTTCAACCCCCCACCCCAATAGTCAGATGTCTTATTTGCAAAATGGGCATAAAAAGCATTCATCACTTCTTCGTCTCACTTAAATTTCCTTCCTCGAAGGTACTTCTTGAGTTCTGAGAAGAGGAAATAGTCACTGGGAGATAAATCTGAAGTGTAGGGTGGATGGTCGATCTCCTTGAAGCCACATTTCTTCACAGCTCCCTTTGCAACAAGAGATGTGTGCACAGGCGCGTTGTCGTGTAAAAGGCGCACACCACCACTTAGCTTTCCTCGCGTTTTCTCTTTGAAGGAATCACGTAGTCTGTGCAGTAGACCAGCATAGCACTCCCCATTTATTTTGGTGTTCCTTTCCTTGAAGTCAATGAAGAATAACAGTTCCAAAAGATTGTGACCATTATCTTCTTGGTTGACTGAGTGACCTTGGCCTTTAGAGGCGGTGCTTCGCCAGGTTTATGTCACTCCATTGATTCTCTTTCGGACAAGGGATCATGGTAGAGGACAGTTTCATCTCCTGTAACAATTGTTTGCAGAACTTCTCTCTCGTTGTTGCTTTTGGTCTGAGCAAAGAAGCCTAGGCACCCATCTTACACTAACCTTATTCATGTTTAAATGTTAATGAAAAATTCGAAGGACTGTTGTTTTAATGTTGTTTATTTCTGTAACCTTGAGGCGCTGTTTTCCTATCACAAGAGCTAGCGATGTTTTCAGGAGTGAGCACCTCCAAGAGCCGACGTGCACGCTCTTCGTCTTCAATGTTTACTCTACCCATTCGAAAAAGTTTGGCCCATTCTTTACGGTAGAATATGAGGGGGATGCTTCCCCATATACCCCGTCCAATTGCTGTTTATTTTCATTTGGAGTAAGTTCTTCCCTTTTGAAAAACTTTCTTTGTGCAACTTTATTTGAACAACTGAACACAGCGCAGCGGAAGTTACAGCTGCAATTATTTACTTAACAAATAAGTGACGGGTTTTGTGAAGGCGATCATCCTTATCGGCGAGGCGGAAACTTATGGACCTACCCTCGTGGGTATTTAACTTCAAAGAACTTTCTTTAGCAGTGACGACAAAACTGAGACAATGGTTCCAGCATCACACTATACAGTTTATTAGAGAGATTCAATGCTGGCAACTGTGGAGAGGAAAAAGTATCTTCTACCTTTCGAACTCCGTATGGCATTCCTCTTAAGATGTGTTTATCATATAATCCGAGCGCCATTGTGTTATTACCAGTTTCCCCATTGAAAGGCACGTATTTCGAGATATCTCGACCAAGAAGTGATGCTAAGAGCCCATAACGGAACAAGGGGGTTGAGAGAACAAGAAGGGAACGGGAAGAAGCGAAAGCCGGATGACCAACAACAACTATTCCGACGGGATTGTTGAGGGATTCCGGGCCACATTTCCGGGTTCCGGTAGTAGTTCCCCCTTCTCCTTCAAGCGGCTTAAACCACCAAAAGCTTCCCGGCTCATTGGCGAATGTACCAGGAGCAAAATCTAAGGATATGGTAGAGGAAGGAACTTCTGCCAAGCGTATCTGAGAAGTTTCCTTCTCTTGCTGTAAAGAAGAACCTTCTACGTTAACAACAAAAACTTCTGCTTTGCTTTTTTTACAGTTCAATTTCAATCCTATTAGAGCAATACTGGAAATGTACTAAACATGTTAAGTGGTGTTATTATATTAAATGCAGCTGGGCGTAGTGTTTAAGCTACCAAGTATTGCGTTTTTTTTTCCTCCGTGCACAGTAACAACTACGCTTTCTCAATTGCTTGTAACATGCTCTAAGTTATTAGAAAAATTACAAATATTTGGCACAGGTAGAATATCTTAACATCATATAAGGTATCCATGGAGTAATTTGCAGATCTTAAGAATGTCTTTAGACCTTTAATATTACTCAGTTTCTTCTGTGAAATTATTCAAAATTCAGATTCAAATAAACTTCCGCAAATAAATTTATTTTACTTAAAGACTTTTAATTCTCAACTTTATCTATTCTGTGCCTGGATCAACTTTTAAACTTCAGTCCTTGAATTGCACTGGTAGGGACAGAAGACATTTCGGTACTTCAGTCTTGATCAAGGGCTGGCCTGGTGGAGGCAACTCCACAGGAAGGGGTAAAGGAAACAACGTCGGCCTAGTTACAGGGGTGCGACGGGGTCCCCAACAACAGAACGCCCCAAAGTCGGCGGAACCCCCAATCTCCCTTTGAAGGCCGGGTCGCAAGTCACCGTTACACCGCACACAGTGCCAGCCCAACTCACCTGACCCTTTCTAACTTGTGACGAGAAGAAAAGAGTGGGCGAAAAATTGTTGGGAAAACTATGAAAACACCCAAGATCCGGATGGCCGGCTCTGACGGATTTGAACCCGAACCTCCCGAATGAGAATTCCAAGTGTTGGTTTGTTTAGTTCCTATCATCACTTACCTTTAAATGTCAGGCTTTTGTATAATTTATGGAAATGTTAATGTTGCATGTTTAATACAATTTTCCTCAACCACTACAGGCTTTTGAGAGTACAGCAGTGACCGCTGGTAAATTACGTGGATTATACATTTTTAATTTGGCTTTTTTCTCTATGTACATAATACTCTGTATTTTTGCTGGTTTTCCGACTGATAGAGTGGAACAGGACGCCCCAATAGTCTTTACTCTTGCCAGGGTAAGTAAGCAAATAAATAGTTAATTAAATCGAGCTAAAATGGGAATTTAGCTAGCGATACTTCGAAATCAATATGCTTAGTGTTTCCAATTTGCACTATAATTAAACAATTCTTTGAACATATCTTACAAGGAATTCCAAATCAAAAGATTCTTACAGTCGATTAAAACATTTTTAAAAAACGAACTGTAGGTTTAGACAAATTTTAACTTCTTCAAACATAGCGGCAATATCTCATATCTGTTGATGTAAAAGTAGTAAGTAAGAAGAGAGTGCAGTAGGATTTTATACGAGTGGGAAGCCCATCTCCCGAGGCATCAGCAATTTCTGTGTTGCGTACAATATTCTTTTTCAAAACTAGCACGAAAAGAATATTTCAACGATGTACATTTACTATTGCTTAAAGCAGAACCGACTTATATTAATGACAATGTTGGTTGTTATGCACATACAGAATAAATAACTTGAAATATTCTGGAATTCTGTGTAAATGTATCAGCCTGCTGAATGAAAATGCGCAAGGAAATTTATATAGTTATACCGGAAGTGATTAGACCTAAGGTTCAATCCCGTCCAGGGTCCTGTTTCACAAAAGTAAGGTCTAATACGTACAAGTGTTTTATTGCAAGTTCATATAACTTTCTGTTCCACGAAAGAAGTGCTACACTGGTAAAGTATTAGTAAAAATTTGCAAGTGATATCATATAAGAGCAAGATGAAGGAACAGTTGTTTGCTATACGTCGCAATACCTTGAATTACGTTATGTCCACTCTTTAACGATTTTAATGTACAGAGCAGATCATTGTCAATCCTGCTAACTGGATGTTTTCGTTCTCACGTATATTGATACTTTAAATACTTTATTATGTATATAGCGATATTTAAGCGTAATAATTCACTTTGAGACGACGGTCCCATTAGCTTACATTTAGGAGCATCAATTTCAGTCGTCGAAAGATGGCAGAAGAATCGAGTTTTCCAATTGCTCTCGGACATTTATTTTATGAGTCCATTTGATCCTTTATATTTATTTATTTAAATTATTTGACAATCACGTTCTTATAAGCAAAAAAACAAAAACAAAAAAAAAAAACAAAAAAAACTGAGAAAATTATGTCAAAAGAGATTATTTTAAAAGAGAATAAAGAATAAAAACAAATTATTTTTGCGGCATGCAGCAAGAACCTTAAAAAATACATTAACTAAGATGCTGGTCTGAAATATGCATTTGGAACAGAAAACGTCAATATCAGTCATAAGCCGTACTTTAATTGTACTTAACCTAACTTTACCATTATACTGAAATACTTATTCTTTCATTTTTACATATTCCTACTCATCATTATCATCACTTTCGCTATTACTTAGCACATTTGAGTCAACTGGCTCCCAAAATCATTAAAAAGATAATAAATTTTGTCCTAGAATTTGAAGTTACCAATATTTCTACACTTGTAGAGAAATTTATACAAAATACCAGTGCCTGACTAATACTAATACTTCTGTAGAGCAGAACAACGAACATTCACTTGTACATTTGTAAGTATGGAGTTGTAAAGTACAAGAGTAACAGAAATCTTTGTGGAACAGAATTTTACTAATAACTACAAGTTACAAGTTCATACAATTGTAATGTAGTAGACCATAATTTTGTGAAACAGGGCACAGGGTCGATGGATTTTTTAGGGGATTAAAAATAATAAGTATGACTTCCTTCGGAAGGGAAATAGAGTCGTGAGTCCCGTGTCATACATGTACGGTAACAGGCCTCTAAGCAAAATTTATTGGCCGTTTCACGCCCTGAATTGAGTGGGACGCTGATGACCTGAGATGTTAAAGAGCGTCTGTAAATAAAACAAATACTACTACTTTACTAGTTCCAAAGAGGTTTGCTTCGTTATATGAAAAGAAATATAAATTGTTCTGCGAATGGAAAAAAAGGAGGAATATGAAAGAAATAAACGAAGAAACTATATTTGTACATCTTTCAGAAAAAGTAAAATAAAAAAAATTAGTACAAATCATAATTTGAATGTTGTGGTTATTCTCCTCCGATTCCCTTTAATTTTAACCGCCACGGGTGGTCGAGTTCGTTAAGGCGCGGAATCATAAGTGGGAGGTTTGAGGTTCGATTTCTGTCAGGACCGTCCCCCCTGAATGAGGGTTCTTCCAGACGGTCCTCATAAATGCCAAATGCCGGGAGGTACCCTAAACTTAGACCTGGAATTTTTATTTCCTTGAAAAAATCCTTTCCCAATGTTCATTTCATTTCATGTATGACCAGTGTCCACCGCCTGTGGTGCCTCATAATAAAAAAGTCGTTAAAGACCGTTAAAAACCTTTAATTTAAAACATATTTCGAGGAGTGAATTAAAAATAAATAAAACTATTGTCTCAGTTGCCAAGGACGACAACGGTTTTACACTATAAGAGACATTCAAATTAGACAATTACGTGGTGACATTTTCTTATTTTCTCGCCTACTTGGACTAGCATAAATTCTTTGTTCAGAACATTTATGCGCAATGACAAATGTTACTACTTTTGTAATCTCCACATTCTGGAGGCAGAAAGCCAATCTGCACTAAATCTCTTAACTGTTTTAACCCTGAAAAATTGTGGCATTATATTTTTTTGGGTTATTCTCTGCAGAACTTACTGCGGATTCAGCAGCGGTAGTGAAATACGCAAAGAAAAGAAATAGTAGCTCTTACATCTATAGAGGAAAAACAACATGACGCGGAAATGCTATTAGAGGAAAGGAGTCGAACCCGTAATGTTGAGCAGGGAGGAAATGGATCTAATATTCTGTAAGTTTCAATCTGATAGGAGCAAGGCAAGTAATCCGAAATCTCTAGGAAAGTCTCTTGGGTTGGATTTTCTGGAACAGCCCTTCTTTAAGTCGTTCCACCAAGTTCAAAGTTACGGCGGGGGGAGGGTATATCATGATATCAGAGAGTGCACCCTCCATCATCCTTCCCCTTCTTGCTTTTCTGTTCCTGCTGGAGACAGCGCAAGAGAAATGGCGGAAGTCATTGACCTCCGCGGACCGATCCATCACCGCCGGTCTGCAGACAATCCGGACAGCTCAAGGGTGGAAGGGAGGTGAAGAAAACTTCACTGCAGAAACTCTTTCTGAAGTTTCTTAGGTCTGGATAATGAAAAGGAGACCGCAAATGGGCAAAATGTACCAGAAAATTTAAGGTAAAAAGATTTCGTAGATCAGTCTATTGTGAAAGGAAGAAGATGAAAGTTTATGAAATATAGCAATGGAATATAAGAGAGCATGAAAAGACAAGAGTATCAAATAAGTCGTGGTGTTCCTCAGAATTCCTCAATTACCTAATTTGCTTCAGGGAAAACACCACTGAGATTTTAACAAAAATCTAAAAAATTCAACTATTTTTTTTTTTTTAACATTAAAAGTGACTTTAGTTAGCTTTTTATTTTTTTCTGATACAACTGTTAAAGGTTCAGTGGCGTGTGCAGCATTTAAAACTGAGTTAACTAAAAGCTCTCTTTTTACTCAAAATTATATTTTTAAATGCTTCTTGAGAAACAATTTTCATCTGATTGACTTCGTGTGTGACATATTCACGTGTTCCGAACTCCGAAATCTCTTGCAAGGAATTCGCCAATTTTTTCTGTAATGTACGCTTGGAATATTGAACTAGCTACGGTGGATTTGGCATGCTTTCAGTTCTTTGAGACAAAGAATATGTTTAAATATTTAGTTTTCTTAGTCTGTTATAAAAAGGCTTTGATTATGGACAAGGAGAGGCGTGTCAGGTGGCGGAAGGGATGAACAGACGGGCGGGTCGCTGTACCATATTAAAAAGTAACTCTGTTAGTTTCGATAAAATGTGTGAAATATGAAAACATTTACTTATATTACTGTGTTATTGACTTACGTCTTTAATTTTGGGTTTAAAATTTAAAGGTGATGTAAATTTATAATTATTTGAACTTTATGAAGTTCAATATTTTAAGCCCTATTTGTATCATTTTAGGAATTTTCGTTAACTGTGGCATTTTAGTGTAAATTTAAAGTTAAATTTTCTGTGTATTAATAAGGGTTCGCTTAACTCAGATATTTTTATAAACGAGGTTCCCAAGTATAAAGTTTAAGAAGAACTAGCCTAAGTAAATTCTTGACCTTGCATTTATTGTATAAGTGAAAACCATAACACATTAATTCAAATTTAAAAGTTATAAATAAACTACCAAAACAAATTAAATTATAGCGAATAGACAGAAGTATTTAAAAATGAAAACCTCAGTTTAAAATTATTTCTAAAGGTAAAACAGAATTTAAAAATGATTTTATAAACCTTACGAAACATTTGTTTTGCATGGCACGTTTAGAACGTTCATATTAAAATATCTAAAAATAAAAACTATTGCAATTTGATTAAAATATTTCATGCCTTTTTTTTTTTTTTAATTTTTGCTTTGTTTGCATGATAAAAAAAACAAATTAAATTTAATAAAAACTACAGACGTAGGCGTTTCCTCATAAGAGAAGATCTATATGTTTATGGTCATTTTGAATTCAAGTAAGGAAGTTTTTAGATGTGTTCGGAACAGACTCTGTAGTTTAGATATAGGTTAACCAAGTTACAATAATTAACTTGGGCAATGTTCTTCCGCACAGGGTTGCAAGTTTAAACCAGATTAGAAAATCTGCATTCGTGGTTGAGAATTGAACAGCATCTTAACTTCACCGTGCCAACGATCTAACCCAATACTGAAACGGTTAGAAGACATTTCGTCTCGTGCTTAAAACATGGTATCGCAGGAATTTTAACTGCTTGATTCTCAATCGTGTTTTACTATTTTTTTTATCAAAAAAACCTCTTAAAATCCGTGTAAAAGAACAACTTCAAAATTTTGTTTATAGATCATTTCTCTTCGAAAACTTGCAGCTAACCTTATACATGTTTAAATGTTCATGAATAATTCAAAGAACTGTTATTTTGGGAAGGCCTAGCCTTGCTGCTATTTCTGTAGCTTTGAGCCGCCGGTCTCCCATAATTTCTCCTTCCATAAGAGCGATGTTTTCGGATTCAGCCGATCTGCACGCTTCGTTTTGAATGCTTTCTCGACCCGTTCGAAAAATTTTGGCCCATTCTTTTACGGTAGAATATGAGGGGGATGTTTCGCCATAACACCGTCCAATCGCTGTTTAATTTCAATTGGAGTAAGTCCTTCTTTTGTGAAGAACTTAATAACCGCTCGAAACTCCATTTTGAACATGTCACAATCTTCTACACATAGTCTTCTTTATACAACTATATCTGAACAACTGAACAAAGCGGAGCAGAAGTTACAGCTGCAACTATTTACTTAACAGATAAGGTATGACATCAGATAAGGATTTTGTGGAAACTTTTGTAATAGACTGCATTATTTTCATTAGTACTTTGTTGGTCCACCACGTACTTTAATCCCTGCCTGCCATTGTTTGAGCACTGATATAATCAAATTCTTAATGTATTCCTGAGTCAATTCATGAAATCACAAGGGCACAATTGTCTTCTGGAGTTCATTTAATTGCATCCTGCATTTGCATTCCCCATAATCTTCCAGTAGTTCTCAATCAGACTGAGATCCGAGCTATTTCCCGGCCAGTCTATCACTTCCCTTTGTTTTATCTAAGGAATGATTTTACCAGAAACGTTTGAATTCCTGATAATTGCATCAACACTATTAATATATTTCAATTTGATACAAATATTATCAAAGTTTCGTTCTAAGTTTTGTAACAGGGGGCAGAGGCATCTTTAAAAAATGTAGCTTGAAGGATTCCCAAAATGATCTCGTACTGTGGACATCAATTTGTTTTCAAGAATGCCTAAGTAGATATCTGCGTTAACAGTGCCACCACTTCTAAGTTCATACGGCCTGTGCCATGGCTTGAAATGCACCTTCAGATGGTCTGACCTGCATTGTTTATGTTATGCATGAAGGCAACAATTTTCACCACTTCTGTGCACTTTCCTATCGGAGCCATGCAAGTTAAATTTAGACTGATATGAAAAAAAAATTACTCCATCTCTGCTGTCCATGCTGCATGCTCATTTGTTCACTATAGTCGCTTCTGTCTCACTGTTATAGTTAGCAAAGTTTCTTTATGGATCGACGGGCAGGAAGTCTGCTTCAAGGAGTCTACTTCTGATAGAGCTGCTGCTCATTGTGACGTCGCAGTCTTTTCACTATCGCTTCAGTTCTGAGGATGATAGTCAACGATGATCTGTCCTGTTTTGGAATAGAGCCCCCTTTTCGCCTGTTCCTTCTCCCTGTGTTTCTTTAGTACTCTTGAAATGGTAGACGTTGGAAACCTGCTCTAGAAACTATCTCTAGTGCTTAGACTAATGGAGGAATGGGTAAGTATTTCTTCCTAGTCGCTAATTCCACCCCTTTGCCCATCTTTTCACCAATGTCTCCAATAGAAATGAGTCCTATAAATGCGAAGAGAGATATGCAATAAACTTTTCCATCACGTAAATGTCATCTTCTCCAACTCCCTTTCTCTCTGCTTATCACATTGTGAGAAATTTGACTATTAGGCTTTGTTTAATTATTCAAAGTTAAGAAAATAGCATATCTAAAATTGTGAATTATCAATGCCTGAAACTAAGATTGTTAATTAGAACACTCTTAAGAATTTATATTGTTTGATATCATTATGATATATAAAGACGATGTTATGACATTGCTAGCTTTCGAAAGTTTTCAAGTAAAACTTCGCCAACGTTACCGAATTTTATTAAAATTGTCTTTAGAACACTTTTAATACATGACTCATCTATCGCCAAGCATAATGTTTTGTAAAACAATAAAATATGTTTTTATGCATATTTGAACGATTCCCATAAAAGGAAATTCAAAATAAAAATGTGGCCAAATTGAAAATTTTAGGAGGAACAAAGAAACTTTTTTGTTTGCATTCCAAGGTAAACTTCATACCTAGAAGTACTCCACTTGTATCTGTCTTGCACGCCGCTAGTTATCGCACAGTCAACACTCTGTACTACACCTGACTCATATCAGCAAGCCAGCGTGTTTCAAATACGTACAATAATTTAACCGTTTTCTTATATGAGTTCATGGAGCAGCAACATCTTCATTGAGGTGTCCCCTCACCCCAGAGGCAGAAGAAGAATCTGCTTGCTTTGTTTTAATTGCGGACGCTCTTAACATCTCAGGTCGTCAGAGTCCCTTTCAATTCAGGGAGTGAACGGCCGGTAGATTTTGCTCAGAGACCTCTTCTTTCAGGCTTCGGGTTCTTTTACGTGCCGTAAATCTGTGACTCATTGCTTTGTTTTATTTATGAACGCTCTTTAACATCTCAGGTAATCAATTCAGGGCGTGAAACGGCCGGCAAATTTTGCTCAGAGGCCTCTTCTTTCAGGTTCTTTTACATACCGTAAATCTACGACACGGGACCCATGATCTTACTTCCCTTCCGAAGGAAGTCACAATCAGGATTTTTATACCCGAAAAAAAATCTATCGACCTTGGTCGGGATTGAATCCGCGATCTTGGGTTTACGAGGTTAACACTAGATCACCAGAACTGACTGGGAGAAGGACAGAAAGAGAACTTTCATGGGGAAGTTATAGAAATATGAATGAATTTATTTATGTCCGTGTTAAAAATGTTTAAATGTGTCAGAGTAACATTTACGTATGGTATCAGCTATAACGTTTTTTTAATGTCCAGCATTATTATTTTTTGGGGGGGGGTTTATTGTTCGAAATTGTGTATTTTTAGAAATATAAGATAAAGTTAAAGCATTAAAATAATAAAACTATTTCACATAATACTAGTACTGCCTCTTATACTCCTTTCTCGTAGGTATGTACTTCTTTTCATGTCATTTCTAATTTACAAGGTTTTTAAGTGTCCGGTTTCATAAAATGTGTGCTGTATACAATTTCCACTTTAGCATTAATAGTATATGAAAATTCCTAGATGATTCAATATATTCCCCTGTGAATAAATTCTAACTTGTCGGTCTACTGTGCCCATTCTTTCGATTGAAAAATATAATTTTTACTTTTATTGTCTTTGATAATAAAAATTGCATTGCTGTAAGCACGCACCCTTCTGCTAACAGAAAATGTTCGAGATCCCATGAAAGTTTATTTTCCAACATGTCTTCTGTGTAGTTAGAATTAAGTGCCGTCCGAAAGAGAAGGATTTTCGCTAGTGCAAATGAAAGCAACCCCTAGAAAGAGCAGGGAATGAAGGAATCGAATGGCTGATGTGGTTGCAGGCCTGACCAGACTCTGCAAGTTTGCCTGTCTATCCCCAGTTATTTATTGTGCCGCTAGTGGAAAACTGTGTAAGTCGGGTGATGTAGGGCGGGGCGCCGGCAGATTTCAATTATCGAAGAGGGAGAGACTGAGTGAGGCGCCTTATTTGTGACCTCGGTATCGACAGCGTGTGCCGGGTCACGACCAAATCCTGGGATATGATGCGAAACGTAACCCCTCAAAGTTCGCGTTTTCAGCTATTTAATGGAAGTACTTGAACACACTCTCCCCAAAACATAACACCAACAGAATAGAATAATATTTTGTCACCTTTGAAAAGCTGGTTTGAGTCCTCCTATTATGTTTCAGGGTTAGGTCTTTTAATGGAATGCTTTCTCAGATTGAAATATTTTGTGTATTTTAACACGTAATGACAATGGGCTTCCTCGATATATGTAAGAAAAATATTCAAAGTAGAACACATTGTTTTAACTTTGCTTTAAAAAAAATTCAAGATCATAACATTACTCGCTTTGATTCGAGCAGATTTCATTCCGTTATTTTCTCAATAAAGAATAAAAAAATGGGTGTACATTTTTGTATTGTTGTATAATGGTTAAAAATTGCTATTTCAAGAGCTTAAACGCTTTATTAACATTTTTTTGAAATATCGGACTCTTTTTTAAAGCATTATGAAATCCCCAATTGCTACAATACTCCAATAGCTTTCAAGAAACAGCTGAGGTGAGGATTAAGGACCTATTATAATTTATAAAAGGCATAATATATTTTCTAGATGTAACTCGATCGCATTTTAGTCGCGTAAATGCTTTTTAACTAACCAGCATGATTTCTTTATCACACAATATGCACTCTTTTTTATTTATTTGGTTTATTTACGAAGGCTCTTTAACGTCTCAGGCCATTCACTTCAGAGCGTGAAACGGCCGATAAATTTTGCTCAGAAGGTTGTTCTTTCAGGTTTGAGATTCTTTTACGTGCCGTAAATTTATTACACGGGACCAGTGGCTTTACATCCCTTCCGAAAGAAGTCGTATTTAAGGTTTTTTCACTCGCAAAAAGTTCATCGATTCAGGTCGGGATTGAACACACGATCTTGGGTCTGCAAGGCAAGTATGGCTACTATTAGACCAACTGATCGACCCAACACACATTACAACTGTGCAGCACATATGTCAAGCTATCATTGTCTTTACACCTTTGATTATGATTAACATGTATTATGTAAATTAAGAGAATATTTAATAAATAATTATAGAGGGATTGTAGGAATGGATAGGTTATCGATGACGGACTTCCTGGACTTCTACATATGAAACTAATTTAAAGGATATTTGTATTTCAGACCTACTGACAACGTAAAACATTTCGCCAAGATATTGAAATGGTTGTCAGCAGGTATTGAAGACACCAGAAATATGGGGGAGAGTAAGGCAGTTGACGATGCTGCTGCCTGCTGAAGCCTGTATTAGAACTCGTTGTGGTAATTTGAACACTTTTTGTATTAGTATTACTAAAAGAGGTACATTATACTAAGATATATTAACCGTATGTTTATAAGAATATTTTTGTTTGTATTCGCCTTTAAATGTCGCAAGTGTTGAGCAATATTCTGTATCCTCTCTTGTGCAAATAATGTAAACACTTCTTTATTTCAAGTTTGCACTTTTTCATTTATGTGCCGTTTCCCTTCCCCCCATCATAGCTACTTAACAATTATAAATAAGGTTACTGTAGTTCCTATTGTGCTATTGTTTGTGTTTTGTTAAGAACACTGTAACTCAATTATTGTGGCATGTGCATTGTTTGGATTGTTATGGCGAGTTCGTTTATTGTTGAGGAAGCAGTTCATTAAGAAGAATGACCATTGGTAGCGATTGGTTGTGAGAAATCTCCAGAAGAAAGTCTTGTGCTTTAATCTGATTGGTGGTTGGGAGTTCCTCCGCTCTTGGGGAATGCTGAAAGGAATTTTGGAACAGACCTTCAAACAAGCAAGGCCCATTGTTTCTCACGTCTTTCCCCCAGCCCATTTGAACTAAATATTATATACACGTATTTAGTAATTATAACACTCTTTGATAACCGGGCAAAATAAATGTAAAAGAGAACTTTGCTGTAACAAAATAATTCCTTCAAATGCCCTTGCCAAGCGATATATAAATCATTCATTAGCTGTCGAATTGCACCTTTCTTTACTGTGTTGAAAGACAGACTAGACACCTAAAAAGCACTCAACTATTAATAACCGTGCATGAGAACATTTTTTAACATAAAAGAAATTTTCTCAAACTTTTAAAGTGTTAGTAAAATAATTAAAATGAAAAGAAACATAATGCCAATTAAGCCCATGAAGGAACGAAAGAATTATTAAGATGATGCCTATCTCAACAGGGAAAGCAAGATGAACCACCCAGGAAAACGTTTTGACTTACAGACGCGGATTGCTGAGGTGTTCATGACTGGACATTGCAAAGCAAATTGTTGTAAGTTGATGAAAAATCTAGAAGACCGAGCTCCTGATAGCAAATATGAAGAAGAAACGAGTGGAATGTGCAAGAAAACACAGAAATTAACACGTTTGAGGACTGCAGGGTGGTATATTTTCCCCAGTTATACGCTCAGAGCGTTATGGATACATCGTGTGCGGAAGTTTGAAGATGAGAAACTATCACCCCAGCACATTCATCATCCTTATTGCTATGGGGTTGTTTGTCATATAAAGGTGTTGGTTCTTTCGTTCCATGTGAAGATCAAGATCGTGTCATCTGTCATATTTCTAAGAAAGGGATAAAATTCCCGGCATTAAAGTTCTGCAATGCCTATGTTCCTTGAGAACTTATGATTTATGTGCAAAGAAGACAGATTCAGAAAGTTCATTGTTCCTCTTGAGAGAAACTGACATATAATTAATTTGTGGTTTCAATAGAGAGATGCTGGATTCAATATCCGCAGGATATAACACCTTATTAAGGCGAAGAAGAACATATATACTGATAAGTTGTCAAATTAAATAAATAAATTTCCATACAATTCTGTTTACAGAATAGTTCTTTCATTTTAATTTAAGTTTACATAACCAAACTATCATAATATGAACTGCATTCAAGTAACAACATCTTCGATTATTTTTCTCACCAATTAATCACACGAAAGCAATGAAACTTGTGTCACTTCTCGAAATAATCTCACTGTAACCGCACACATTTTTCACAACGTCGACGCCATGATTCCATTGCCGCTGTAGGAGCAGGTCTTCATGCAGGATGGTGTGCACATTGGAGGTGATGTGTTCCACACTCATTCGGCGATCCTCCAAAACAACTTTCTACACTCGCTCGATCATGTCGTCAGACCGGCTTGTGCGAGGCCCAGATTGCCTTGGTTTGTTGTCACACGACAATCTGCCTTCCTTGAACTGTCGCACCCATGAACGAACATTAGACATATCCATGACACCATCATCACATGTCTCACAACTGGCGATGAATGTCGATCTGTGTCAAACCACGCAAATGGAGAAAACGAATGGTTACACGTTGTTCTTGTAATGAAAACGTCGCCATTTTGAAGTATCAAAAACAGTCCTCATTCTCGCCGCTGCCGCTTGAGTTCTTTGTGCTATACAGTGCTATCATTTCTGTAACGCATTGACGAGAACTCGTGTATTTTAAAACAATCGCATGCTTCTATTTGTTTCCAGTCCTGGGGAAAAAAATCGAAGGTATTATTACTTAATGTACCTCCCACCATAATACCACAGCAGAACATCTGTTAGCCATATTTTTGTAGGGATCAAACTTTTTAACTGTAGGAAACCAGGAAATCTTAGTTATGACACGGTTTATTCCATTTTGAGGCTAAACTGATATGTCGTAGTATGTTATGTAATAAATGAAAAACTCTAAAACGCATTTCTAAGTGCTTTAAAGGGAATATTCATCAGCCTGCGTTCATACAACTCCTTTTCTGAACGTTCAACTGCTTATTTCCAGTAAAAAGCCTCTACAACTTTTAAACTTTTGGTGAGCTACAAAGCTAATAGTGCTGTGGGTTCAAGAAGCAATATCGACAGACATTAGCGAAAGATTTACAGCTGATGTGATAATAGAGTACAAATTGATGCCGACCTGAATTAACATTTGCTCTCGCTGACAGGCACACAAAGACGTGAGTGATATGCACCAAGATGTCTTCGCTACGATAGCAAAAGTGGCGCCGACGTTGACAGCGCGTCTGTCAAGTGCATCCGTCACTCGACGCGATACCATATTGATGCCGTTACTGCAACAAAATGAAGTTGTGAACTACAACAGTTGCCCGTGTTCCAACAACAAGCTGACACTTACTGCAGCCATTAAGCATGTCCTCCAATCGTTCACCTGCGTTACTGCCGGCGTTTATACGGGAATTATTCACAAGTTGCATACTCCGTCCATCAGCATGTCTTGCTCATCGTTAAAACGACAGCGGCATCCATTAACAAGAAAACAACGTGCGCCATTGCATTTTCATCTATTGTTAAACAAACTAACCTCCGGTTTAAGCCAAATGCTTTTATGTACACCATGGACATGACCGATATGAAACCGATTGACGGTGGTTTTAATCTGCTCAAAAAGACTGCGAGGACAACCTGCAACACCTGAATGAATGGAAATAACTCACCGGATGTGCAGCAAAGAGAGAATTATCACGGAATGAAGAAATAATATGTTTAACATTGCGGTTGGAGAAAAGAAACCCCCTCAGAAATGGGGGGGACAATATCATTCTTACCAAATGACTCATCTAAAACTTGCACCGCAAATATTTCTAAAATGAGAGGTGCTATTGATGTTCTGCTTTCACAGAAATAAAGCTTAGGGAGGGAGCTCAAAATTGCAGTCCATGCACAGATATTGATGAGTATTAGAATATGTGTTTATTGAGTAAAACTTCATTTTTTTAATGTAACAAAGACTATTGACATTAAAAAAATAAAACTAGAGGAAATTAGAATGCCAATGGCGATGGACACTGATAATAGATGAGAGCAAATGGGAACTGATTTTGGTAAATTTAACATTGCAAAGATAGACCTTTCATACTCCCCTTAAGATGGAGAATGCGTTAAGACCCAAATATGTGGCTAAACTTATCTTGCATTCCCTGCCTGGGGGAAAATTCCGGAAAGAAAAGACGAAAACACTCGAAAATATCAAGTCAGCAGTTGTAAAGACGATATCTAGTGAAATGACAACGAACTGTCAGACAGATATAATATTTACTTGTTAGATTCCATGTGAAAATGCCTTTTGTAAAAAGCAAAATACTTCAATACGGTACATCTATTTAAGAATCTGCTAAATCCGTGGGTGTGATCCACATTTTGAACTATCGTCTAGTTGGTTTGACGCCGGAATATTGGAATCTACATGTATGACGATTGGCGCAGGGCCACCAAAGACCCAGTTAACGCGAATGTATGTACGGCAAAGCTTACAGCGTAAAGATTTATGTGCAAAGAGAAGCTCGCTCCTAGCTCGTCTAATGAGCAAACGCGCTCCCCCTCCTGCACGAATTAAGTCTGTCCACATGCGATAAAGGCTTGGATATGCAGTGATCAATCACATACGACACTAAAGCAAACTTTGTTGGATGTCATATTACTCACACGATAAGCCGCAGTTAAGATTATTGTATCGGGAGAGAGTGGAATATTTTTACCTTCGTATCACCGTATGGACAGCATTTGCGTGGTGCCATTAATAATTTTATAAAATACCAGAATTGAAGACGTGAATATAAGAAGCAGATTACAGGTGCTATAAAATTCCTGTTATATATGTAGGCCACTCTAATTTGCAATTTGTGACTTCCATACAATTATAAAACATATAATTAAACGTGACTGCTAAGATTTTTTGTTTTTCTACTCAATATACTACAAGGCTTCAACCCTTAATCCAGAATTGTATATCGATATATACCTTCGGAGAATAAGGACCTGTAGTTTTTGAATAATATTGATTAAGGACTACTTTGCTCTGATGAATAGAAGCAAACACATCTGTGCATCGAAAGTAATTGCCATTGAAGTTACCATGATTCAAGAATACTTAAATGCTTAATGATAATTCTAACCCATTAATTGTGCAAGGGTTTTCAGTAACTACCTATAAAATACATTTTTTTTTTCAGTCTTAAGGGGAGTATTTTTTTAAATAGTGTTTAACCTCCATTTTTACTGAGGCACCACAAGCGGTGGACACTGGTGATACATGAGATAAAATGATCAATTGGGAAATGATTTTTTAGGAAGGAAACGTTCGAGGCCCAATTTTAGGGTGCCCCCCCGCCCGGCATTTGTCATTTATGATGACTGAGAGAAACCTGTGAAAAATCTCAGTTAGTGATGACGGTCCTGGCGGGCTTCGAAACCCAGACCTTCCGCCCACGAGTCCGCGCCTTAACGGTCGCGGCCACTCTTGGCGGTTTAAGGGGAATATGAAAGCTCTATCCTAGTAAAATTAAATTTACCAAGTTCAGTTCAGTTCAGATATGGAGAAGAGGAAAGACAGATGATTTGAGAGTGGAGCTACCGGTGTGCTAGGGCGTTGTCGTGTTGGAGAACCCAATTCTTTCCTTGTCCTATGAAGCACTTTTTCATCTCACCGCATCACAAAGACGGCTAAGAAAGGCAACGTACTCTGGTTATTGACAGGAATGAATTCGAAATGTATTTACTCTATGTCATGTTAGTCACATTCGATCAACTACTACTCCTGCAAAGCCTCATTCTGTCATACGCCTATAAACATACACTGTACTCCAAGAAGGCAAAGCACAGAAGTTGTCTAAATAATGCGGTGGATCCAGGCAAAGTTCTGTTTCTTTTTGACTTTGCTAATATATAATTTGTCAATACATGTTCTTTAACATTTTATGTGCATATACTTAAAGTTTCAGTACATAATATTTGCGTGATCTAGTGATAACCATACTTGCCTCCTAAACTCAAGATCGCGGGTTCAATGCCGGCCAGGATCGATGGATTTTTTCGGGTGCAAAAATTCTAAGTATGCCTTCCCTCGGGAGGAAAGTAAAGCCGTGGGTCCTGAAAGAAGAGGCATCTAGGCAAAATTTATCGCCCGTTTCATGCCCTGACTTGAATTGGGCGCTGATGACCTGAGATGTTAAAGAGCTTCCGTAAATAAACCAAAACAAATTGACATGAAAGAGAGAGAGAGAGAGAGAGAGAGAGAGAGAGAGAGAGAGAGAGAAGGCTCAAACTAATATCTTATGGAAAAAGTAAACGCTTTGAAAATATACTGTCTTCTAGAAGATATGGAACAATTTGTGTGAAACAATAAAATGAAAGTTATGTTTGAAAAACGCGGTGAGAAATAGCAAGGTTTTACAGATTTGGTAGAGTGCAGAACAGGTCATGTCTAACCCTTTGTTTATAACCATGATAAAAACACGTACTGAAAGTAATAGCAAAGAAAATCTAAACAAGTTATGCACCAACAACATCATAATTACCATATAGAATTATGTTGATAAAAAATTCAGAAATTTGCTGGAAAATAAAACACTGGTGGGGAGAGGTTAACGAGATTACTGGGAAGAGAGAAATATTGGAATTTTCGCCGCTCTGGTTAACAATGTTATTTAATTATAATGAAGTCAAACAATGCAGTTAGACATATAATTATATTACGTTATAATGTTTCATTTTATATATGCCTTTTCTCTTCTCATATCCTGCTGAATTCAGCCCAAAAACAAAAGTTGAAAAATACCCGTTTGCAAAAATCCTTTAGCATTCAAAAAGCAACAGGCACCAGCTCTATCCAGTGGTATCCAGCTACTAATCTACTCGATATTGGTTTCAACACTAGCTATTTTTTCGGGGCGTAAAAATCCTAAGTATGGCTTCCTTCGGAAGGGAAGTAAAGCCGTGGGTCCCATGTCGTACATTTACGGCACGAAAAAGAACCTCAAGCCTGAAAGAAGAGGCCTCTGAGCAAAATTTGCCGGCCGTTTCACGCCCTGAATTGAATGGGACGCTGATGACCTGAGATGTTAAAGAGCGTCCATAAATAAAAACATAAAAAAAAAAAAACACTAGCTATCATTGAACTAATATAGGCACACTTCTCTGATATAAGAACATAAAATCAAAGGTACAACAGTAAATAAAAACAATAATTGCTTTAACCAGTGACTAGATCATTTAGTATGTGTTGGAAAATAATTTTAAAAATTATTCATAGTTCAAAACATTAGACATTTCTTGATTAATGTAATAATTAATCTGTGTACCAAACAACATTATGCTAAGCCTTACTGTTTTTAAACGTGGCATGTGACAGTGAAGAAAATTGTTCATTATTTTCTACTCTTGCGTAATAAAGCAGCTATGCTATGATAACCAGGAAGTGTATATCTAGCAAATAATGCAGCAGTATACATTTTACACTGTCTCTCAGAAAGTTTTAAAACCCTCAATATGACATTTTTGAGAGATATTAAGATAACTTAGCTGAAGATGCTGTGTCAATTTTAATACTCTAATGCACATAAAAATTATTTAAAAATGTTACACCAAAATAAAAAACTGAAAACACTGTGACACAATAATGCATTTTTCTTATAAACTATTGGTGGAATTGGATTTTTTTTTACTTAAACTGCAGGTAACATGCTAATCTGCGAACTATAATAAGAACATTATTAATGTAGTTACTTGAAAAGAAATTAATTTTCAAAATTTGAATAAAATATTTAAAAAAAATTATTGGTATTGATTTTTATCAACCAATAGTGATATTAAAATAATTCAGTTACCAAACTTCACGTTTGCATGCATTATGTGTGTGCAAATTTTCACCAAGATTGGTCCAGCCAATTCAGAGAAAAATGCACATTTATGTCAAATTTTTAAGTATCCGAAAATATTATTCATTTTTTGTTTAAAAACCTTTTTGTGTTTATTAGAGAATATCTTTAGTTAAATACTCTTAATATCTCATACAAATTTCATATTGCTTTACAATTTTCTGACATTGAGTTTAAATGTATATGATGCATTATTTACTAGATTTGCACCTCCTGGTTACCTTAAAAAACGAACTACGTGATTGTTGATACTGCGTTACTTTATTGAACTATTACAGTAGCTTACAAAGCTAATAGGATATTGTTTTGGGTAACTTGCATTTAACAACTGAATGACACCTTAAAAAACAGTAATTTACGTTTTAAAGGTATTCGTGGAAATCACTTCAATTTCGCCTTTATTTCATACCATATGCAACATGCTGTAACACGTTTTCTTATAAGTATTGTCTTTTGTTTGTAAATAAGCAAAGATGATTTCTGAAAAATATGTGGTCTGCACTTCTTAAAATACGTTTTTATTTCTTCACCTGCCTTTCTGACATGTCTATCGTCCTTGCAAATTTTCGTTCTAAAGATATTTATTGTTATTTTGTATTGCATCATTTAATGTTTTATTATTTGTAATATCTTTATGAAAGCATACCACAGACACAGGGCAGTAATAACTGTTTAAGAAACGAGCAATTAAGAGTTTTCATGCCAGAATTATAATATGACATTAATTAAAAAGTATTATAAATATAGATCTTCTAACGAAATACTTAGGCGACGATGCCTTCATTTATTACACGCATGACGTCAGTGTATTGGTGGAGATTTTTTAGTTCGCTTGCTATTGTTGTTAACGGAGATGGATTTACAAGGTGAAAAGATTGAAATGTCAGTAATAGCAAGAAAATCGTACGACACTTATCAGAAGGAATACAACACATTAATTAATTGCACGAACAGTAAAAATATTGAGCATATTTCAGAAACCTAAGTGTTGGCATAAATTTCAGAAAATGTGTATATCAAATACAATTTATTAATTTTGTTGCTAATATTAAATTATTAATTTTATGAAAAAAGCAATTTAATTACGTAATTGTTGCTATGTAAATTTATGAGACTATTGTCATAATGTGCCCCTTTATTTACGACTTTAACCAACATAAAGACTTTATAAACGAGTATACAAAACTATTTTTAATAATGGCTTTCCTTAATTAAAATTAATTTTTAAGTCTGGAAGTGTGAATATTATACTGCTATGTTCTTTTATGTAACTCACTACCCGATTTTTAATGACTATTTCACTTACGTGACGTGGTCATAAATCGATCAATGAAACGAAACAAAAGTTTAAATTCTGACCAATCACAGTCCGATATTGAAAAGTTTTATCAAGTGACGTGCATTTGTCTTGTGGTCAGTGTAGCCAATTCTATACCTACACTATATAATTCCTGTGCACTCATCACTGGCCCATTTTTCTGTGTTTTCAGCAATTGTAAGTGTTAATAACTTAATTTATATTTACTCAAGCAATTGTTTTTATATATTCAACCAAAGTCTAAAACTGTTTTGTAAATGACGTAACAATATTTTCCTAAGGAACCACAAATCTAGTTCAGAATTATAAAATGTTTTCTCTGTTTTATTTTTCTCAGTTGGTATTAGCAAATCTAACGGTAGGGATTGTAACTTTCGTCTCTTTCATTCTCACGGGTTCTGAATTGGTAGCTATTCATTAGCAAGTATGACATTTTATACGCAAATTTAAAATATATATTACTTTTATTTTTATTCTATTCATTAAATAGTCCCAAACCTGTATTTCGCTCTTCTCTATTGTCATTATTGAAAATCGACATTCATCTGTTGCAAGATGACTTGTAAAGGTTAAGTATTCATGATACAATTTTTACAATTTTGTAGGCCAAGTTTACGGGAATTATATTTCAATTTTTATTTTATTCGTGAAATAGTCCAAATAATTATCACTTGAGAGTCTGAACTTTCCAGAGCCTATTTGTGATAATTTGTCGGTTTCCTCATTAAAAATATAATTAGGTTTTGGAGACTAAACCCCTAATACAACTCACCCGTCATTTCTCTCTTTACAAGCATGACAAAAGAAAGTGCGCATTTCCGAAGAGCCATACAACATGGCGACCTCAAGGCAAGGAAAACTTTAAGAACCACTTATAATTACGTTTGAAAGCCCTTCCGGGTTTATATCTCGCCTCCCAGGGGAATGTGGGAAACGTCTCCTGAGTGAAAATTTCCATAACCGTGGAAATGGCTGTCGCGTAGGGAAAAGAAGTTTATACTAAGGGGTTGGGAATATCTAGACCACCAGGCGACCATTTCGAGGGGAGCGGAATGGACATCGGGACGCGAGGCGACGCGACGCGCAGCGCCATTACAAATTGACGTGGCTGATTGATGGCGGTAGGGGAGCCGGTCCCACGGTTCTTGCTAGTCAAACCCGAACCTCAATTTCCACAGTACGTACTCCGCCATCCTGCAGTAGACGCTGGAATTCTATGCAATGGATTTCGCGTTCTGTTTGTAAAGTTATTTCTATCGTAATTTTCTGTTGATTATTGGTCTTAACTCATGTCGAAATCCCCCGCCCAAACTTTGTATACATATGAAGGGCATGATTAATTTTTTTCAGCATAAAGAATTGTTTAACGCTTGAAACTAAATACATAAGATGTTCTCTATTTCCCTTCCATTTCGTGACTACCTACTATTCAAAAGCTCTATGCAATAATAGACCAACAATAAATGTAACGAAGTCGAGAATTGCAACCATGCATTATGACGTAATAAACGATACATTTGAATGAAGTTACCGGCCAATTACGAATTCGATTTCCCCTCCAATCAAATACACCATTGAATCGAATGTGCACCACAACGGTGCGCAATGGATTAAATACAGTAGTATTAAAATGTTTAGAATTTTTTCCCTAAGAAAACCTGATCAGCGGGGGGAAAAAAACCATAAACAGTGATCTTATTTCTCAAAAACTTCCTCGGTAAAAATTGTGCGTTTTGCATCACGTGAAACATTTAGCACATTAGTAAATAAACTATTAGAGATGTCAGTATATAAATTGCGCCTATGGGCACCCCTAAGGAAGTAAACCTTACCTCATACATTTCTTTTTTCAATAAATTTAGTTTGGCACCTCTAGGTGGGAAAGAATTTGTCATTTTAGTTTTCTATTAGACATAGCACACTAGTCAATATGGTGCAAAAGATCTATGTTTATAAAAATATTAATTTTAGTAATTAAAACTCTTTTAATTGCCAAATTTCCATCCTGAGAGTGGAAAAGAACGCAGAGTGTAACAATAAGGTAGGCCAAACTTTCAGGACATTCCTCACACGTAGAAGGAGAAAATATGTTATATGGATATGGGTCCGGAAACGCTTTGTTTCCATGTTGAAACACTTTTCCACAATTCTTCATAGTGCATCGATCGTGGGAAACAACAGGAACAGAACTTACTAGTACACCACATGAAACTCTTTCTTATACGAACTTTCAAAATGCTCCCTCGGTTAGTCCGGTTAAGTTCACTGCCAGTGTTTTGTGTTCCATTTGAACGAAGGTGATGACATGCCACCGGACCTAAACCCACCAGATCTTTACTTGTGAAAACTCTTGTGCATCGAACCCCCGGTTCAAGATGCAGAGAATCTTCGTGCCCGTTTGTGGAAGGCAGCGAAACTGCGACTGCGGGTTGATGCATATATCTAGTGGTGATAGTAGTAATGAATGGCCTTTTATTACAGAACTTTTAATGTATAAATAAGTAAGTACAACTGTCGCTTAGACCTTACGGCCGTATATGCTGATAACGTCCTTGTAACAATTCAAATATACATACATCACACGCCCCTTTACTCTTTAATCAACACCTCTCCGGTTTCTGTAGCCATTGACCTTGTTTGTCGGGTTTTCGCTTGAAATATTCCCGAATTGTGTATCTCTCATGCATCAATACTCCCCGGCAGATGTTCAAACTTCTGTTGGAATTCAGAAATTGTGTTGGTAGTTAAAATCTCTGTTCCCCTGCATTCTGCCAGAATATGCCTCCTGTATCGTTTTCTTCGCACAGCATTAAACTGTTTTATTTCCTTTCAAAGCCCCTAATTTGAGCCATGCGAGACCACTTGTTTCTTCTCTCTCACAGACATCTAGATATTCCTCCCTTACCCACACCTCCATGACCGTCCTCCCTGACTGAGGTTTTTTCCAGGTTTTCCTCAGTCCTCATAAATAGCAAATGCCGGGAAGGTACCCTAAACTCAGGCCTGGAACGATTCCTTCCTTAAAAAAAATCCTTTCCCAATATATCATTTCATCTCCTGTATCATCAGTGTTCATCGCCTGTGGTGCCTCTGTACCAAAAACGGGCGTTAAACACTACTCACTCATTCCCCTCCCCCACGCACGATCTATTTGAGCCTGAAGGTTAAGTGATACATTTTCTGCGCATTGGGTCTCAGTGATTAGTCTATCTATATCTTGCAAACGTCTGTTAACTATTTTCGAACTATTGCGCATAATGTCCTCTCCTCTTAACCAAATATACCCTAGTCTAATTTTGTCTAAGCCTTTCCTTATTTTGTGATGTCCAACCCGTTTCCCACCCTTCCCTTATTTGCTCCCTCATCAATGCTAGCAGAGAGCCTTTTGAACATTTCATGTCAAAAATATTTTCATGTGGTGTGCAGTGTGTGTTTCCCATGATTAATGCACTATGAAGAGTTGTAGAAAAGTGTTCTAACATGAAAACAAAGCGTTTCCGGACCCATGTCCTTACAACATATTTTCTTCTTTTACGTGTGAGGAATGTGTCCTGAAAGTTTGGTCGTACTTATTGTTACACCCGGTATGGCCGCCCCCCTTTTTTTCAAAATGAATCACGTTTTCAGTTCAATGTACTGCATTTCAAAAATCCTCTTAGCCTAAGAAGAATATTTTTACTTCTTAGCTTCGTTTAAATTATAGCTTGTTGGTTGAATAATTTATTGCAGTCCTTCATATTTTATGTGCATAGTTACAAGCTAACGGCATCCATTCAGCGAATGTAGATACCAGATTTATGTTCATTATTACCAGGAGCGGAAACCTGTTGTGTGAGGTATATTGGTGCAGATTTATAAGGTGCTACGATAAGGCACACAATGGTCTGTCTACGTCATTAATCCGAGTGGGGAAAGAGGTTCTATCTCTCGCAACATTTCTTCCCTCTTTCTTTGCTTGTTTCTTTACGGTCCGATATTGAAATGAATTAGAATAGCATGTGGATGATGTTAATGCGTGTAGGACGGGATGGCCGATGATAGGAATTGACTGGCACGATAATCCCCGCACCAGGAAACATGGCTTTCCACTTTGCGCCAAAGGATGCTTCTCTCGCGGCAGAGACGGTAATGGATCGCGTGATTTTTATTTCTTTCCTCTTATCCAAAAGAACGATATCCACTCTGTACCGCCCACGTTAAAGTGACTGTTCCAACATTGCCGAAGAATCTCATAAGGTTAGGTTTTCGCATGTCCCATTGTACTAACACTTCTAAAGATATATTCAAATTTGAAGTCAATTCATAAATATTCCTTTTCTGTTTCTGTGAGCTTTTGTTATGTTGGGAAAACAAAAAAAAAAAATGACTTTTGCAAAAATACAGTTTCCAAAAATTTTATAATATGGTGATTATTAATTTCATGAAAACTGAATTTAAACCAGAAATTATGGAGCAATTTGCAGATGTAGGAGAAAACAGCCTTTCGGAATAATCTGAAACACAGAATGAAACGCAACAAAATTCCTATCACATGTTACAACTTAAGAGTATAAAATAATTATGAACTTAATAATGAAATATTTTTGTATACAAGAGATATGAACATTTATATATTTGTCAAATTCGTTATGGCACTAGTTGCATACTATTACTACCAACCGCCACGGGTGGCCGAGGTTGTTAGGGTGTGGATTCGTGAGCAAGGTCTGGGTTCGATTCCCAACAGGACCCTGACAGGTTTTTTTTCCCCCCGTTTTCCTCAGTCCTCATAATTGGCCAATGGCGGGGAGGTAAACTTAACTTAGGCCTGAAACGTTTCTTTCCTTAAAAAATACTCCTTTTCCAATTTATCATTTCATCTCATGTATCATCAAAGTGTGCCTAAGTAGTAAAAACTGGCGTTAAATACTATTACTATAATAACTATTACGTCATTAAATATTCACTGCTAAAATACTGTCATTAGCTGAATATTTTAATGTTTTATTCATAGTCGCTCTGACTGCATTTATCTTATCGCGATGTCTGGGAAATGGAAGTAAATACTGTAGGTGTAAGTCTGTACGGATAGTAAAATAAAATGAATTAATGACCCCGGAGTCCTTAGCTAATTGGCATTCATCTTCTCAGGGTAGAACAAAGTTGGGGGGGGGAGGAAGAAAACCTAACCCAGACAGCTTGAACTGGACGGGAATCGAACCCATGTAGTCGCAAATGCTACCACCAGACCAGGGAGGCGGTCAACGGAATATTGTTACGATAATATTAATGAAACAATTCGTATATTAGAATCATTTAACTCTTTATTGCAGAATACATAATTACAGAATTAAAACAAAAATAATAAGCTAATATTAGGTGCCAAATGAATTGTTTGCATTTGATAGCACTATACTGAAGTATATACCTTCTGGAATTTCTGAAGCCACTGTTTCTATTTGTTATATTTTAACTGTTTTAAATGTTAACTCTGCTATAAATGTTTTGTATATTATTTAGTTTGTTGGGATATATTTGTAATTAATTTTAATTTCAACAGAATAGTTGAACCCAAATTTCCAGATATTCCATTAGGAAACTGCGGATGAGTCAAAGACAAAGGTTCAGTAATCAGTTAAATAAGTAAAACTACATGACAATGTATTGAAAATATACAGTTTCTTAAATGATGTAAATTATGAAGTTATGAAACTAGTCATCATCATACATATTATATAACTATTAAATTTTTATGCAGGATTTTTAAGAATGTGTTATATTTTTATAATTTTACACTTGAAATTGTTGTAATAAATATCACCCCTATTCTGAGTTTGGGCGCTACGCTCACGAATTTATCAGTCATCTCTTATGATAAAACGATTAAATGCAAACCAAAAGTGGTAAAAACGTGTAATTAACTATTCTCGTGTACGACAAGGATTTGTTCTGATTTCAATAATGTTAAGGGGCGTATGAAAGGCCTATCTTTGTAATGTTAAATTTTCCAACTTCAGTTTCCACTTTCTCAAGTACTATTACACATAATGTAACGAAACTTTTAAAGCATGCAAGTGCACACAATTGAAATTTACCTATCTATTTTCACTACTATACCATGACTCTGATGCAAAATATAATTGTTTACTATTTTTTTATTTTTGTGCAACATTTTATTTTTTTACGCTGTCACATTTTATCCTAGGTCTACCATAATGACAATGATATCATAAATAAGTGGTAAAAGTTTGAAAGTGATAGATTATACAGATCTTTTAAAAAAGGGAAACATATGCAAAAAATATAGTTTTAAATATGTGCAGTCAAAAAAAAATGTTCTTACAGAAAAAATTACTTTTGAGGGAAACACCAGTTAAACTCTCCAACATTGTAAAACAAAAAAGAAAACAAGCGCTGTCAATTTATGAATACAACTTTTTCTATCATTCAATACAAATAACAGCCTTCTATAGTAAATAGTTCCTGAGATATTGATGTTTAACTGAACAAGTGCTCGCGAAATACATAAAAAAATAGCTTGTGCTGTGACATAATTCAAAATTTATTAAAACTACGTATAACCAAGATATATTAATGAAAATCTTATCAAAATAAACAGAAAGTTCCAAATATTAAAATGGCACAAAAAGCAAAACTATTATTTTTAACCTCCCTTCCCTTAAACTGGTCTTGCCATATTAAAAACGGTCTGCCTCTGTTTCTGTAATATTGTGGTACATAATTAAGTTTGAAATTCAGAAATCTGCTTTCTGGCCTTCTCCTTAAATGTTGGGTATCAGTCTATTCTTGATTTCTTTATTTGTTCATTCAGACTGTAGATCTGTAATAATGCTTCTCTTATTTGATATATTAATCTATATCGGTTAATATTCTGAGAAATTTCGTTTTTGAACTTTCTATTCTTCTGTTCTGTCTGCTTACTGTCCAGTTTCCCCTTCAATAACAGAAAACTGGTACTGTCTTTGTTTTGTACAGTTTTAATCGGGTATCTCTTCTCTCTCTCTTCCTCCTTATTTGTCGGTTCTGGTGGTGTAGTGCTAACCATACTTCCCTCGTTGACCCATGATATTGGGTTCAAACCCGGCCAGGATCGATGGATTTTTGCGGGCGTAAAAATCCGAAGTATGGCTTCCTTCAGAAGGAAAGTAAAGTCGTGGGTCCCGTGTCGTACATTTACGGCACGAAAAAGAACCTCAAGCCTGAAAGAAGAAATTTCTGAGCAAAATTTGTCCAGAATTGAATGGGATGCTGATGACTTGAGATGTTAAAGGGCATCCGTAAATAACCCCCCCCCCCAAAGTTTTATTTTTCAATGTTCTTCTGATTGTTCCACACAACGCTTGAAATGTATTTATTTAGCTTTGTGTCTATATCTTTTCTGTGTCCACATGAAATATTGTAGCCCAAACAATTGAAATTGATGATCTGTTCTATGATTTTATTGCTACGCACTATTTAACAACTTTTATGCCATTTTCTTGAAATGCCATTGTTTTGGTTTTTATATGCGAAATATTTAAGTTGTGTTGTTTCTTATTTTATCTGATTGTATAATGGCTTTTTGAAGATTATCGTGTAATTAAAATTTAAAAAAAAGAACAACTTATATCAGAATAAGTGTATTTCGTTAAAAACACTGGGAACACTACAGGGGTGTTTTAAAGGTGAAAAGTTGTATATACTTTTATTTTATTACACATAAACTGTTTGAAGCAGAACGATCCTTAAGAAAATAAAATTGATTCTTCCAAGCAGAGACAAATTTGCTAACGACGCCGAATTGCTTTCCGAAGGGGAATTCGTTTCATGTGCAGTAAAAACCCCGGTAAGCAATTACCCCCCCCCCCCCGCTGCCCATCTGCGCCCCCTTCTGTGTGTCGTTTAAAGCAGTCTTAAATGTGGGCCGTATAACGAACCTAAAAGAAACACGCCACCTTCCGTTATGGCCCCTAAGCTCTTTTTAAAGGGAAGCTAGATGGGGTATTTATTTCGTTTATGGCCACCGTATTGTGACGTGATCAAATACGTGTGTATTCCACATCTGCTGGCCATGAAATTCGGATATTAAATCCAACACGGCGCTAGCAGAACTTTCCTTCGGTGTTAAAATACCTGAAATGTCGCGGTCTGAAATATTTTAATCATGCCCTTGAACTATAACTAAGAATGTTATAAAAGTATCTAAAAGATCTGTTTTTTATTTATTTAAACTACAGAATTTTAAAATAGTTTTATTTGTTTTACCCTATTGAACTTAGAAAAAGACTACACTAGTGCCCCTATCTGGTCTGTATGCAACTCTAATTATTATTTTAAACAAATCTCGTGGACGCTTAAATCATAATTAAAATACTTTAAAACAATTTAAAACTGTTAAAAACTGACTGAAATGTTTCGTATAGAAAAATGGATACAATATATGAATTAAATTGCTTATTAAAGTAAATAATAATTAGGAGCCAGATAACGAAATAATTACAAAACAGCATTATCATGTGCCGACATAAAACTAAGTGGTATTACATTCCATGTTGGATATTTCACGCTCGTTATTTATTTGAACAGTGGGGTTAGTTGCCAATTCTCATCAATTATTCAGAACTTAAAGGCGAAAGATAAAATTACTTAAATATAAATAAATCGTGTTATAGTAAGCTCTACGATTCGTGTTCATCTTTTGCATAATTCCCAGTACTCTCATATTGGCCTAAGAGGGCCATAAAATTCCAGCAATCTACTGACGCTCTAGCTTGGCACGGCGATATTCGATAGGCAGCAGGAGAAGATGAAATCGACATCAATCCGTCAACTATCAATTGAATCAACAAACTCCTCCCCCACCTATAACATTAGACTATAGAATACGATTGCATAGCATTCCCTATAAACTCCCAGCAATTCTATTCGGATTCATGTCTGAGTTATTTCCAGGCCAGTCCAGCACATTCGCTCTGATTGTCCTAAGGAATGCTTTTGCCATACCCGTTTGAATGACTGATAATTGCATCTCCACTGCCTATATTCCAATTTAATACAAATAAATGCTTTGAAAACCCTGAGATAGGGAGGCAGAAATATCTTGAGAAATGCAGCTTGAAGAATCGCCAAAATGTCTCGTACTGTGAGCAAAAGTTTGTTTTCAAGGATACCTAAGTAGACGTCTGCATTAACAGTTTCACTTCTCAGTTCATGCGACCTGTGCAAAAGCAGGAAATGCACCTTCACTGTTTGTGTTATGCATGAAGGCAACAGTTTCCATCACTTCTGCGATGCACGTAAACTTTCCCATCGGAACCATGCAGGTTAAATTTAGACTCACCTGAAAAAATTATACTATTCCACAACTTTGCAGATCCTACACCAAGTTTTAGTGTATCAAGAACAACAAACACTGTTTGGCACACGAATCCAAAAAATTCGATGAATGATTCGTTGGCAGACATTTTTTAGAATCTCAGAATTAAACTGGTTCATGTATATTGATTTTATTGCTTACATCGCTGCTAATGGAAGTCCATGATGCTAATAATTTCACTCTTGTATCTGAATTTACACCAAGAAACATGATTAGGGGCAGAAACCATGGTGTTGGTTGTCATCACTTGATACCTCATGAAAATACGTGGTCCAAACTTCACGTCTCATGCACATTATATATTTTTGGTATCCCATAATAATTTTGCAATTTGTCAATCTGCTATCAGTTTGTCTTCTTGCCCACTCCTAATCCTTTACCATCTGACAGTTTTTTCCCAACCTTGTCTTCCTTTTGTTTACGCAGACGTGAACACAAATGTTTTTGGGCCTGGCCTATGCATTCTAGTTTTTCAATACTTTGATTCTCTTCATTTGGGTTTATTTTCTACTTCTCATGAAACTTTTGCTGTCTTCATCCCCTAAATATTTCAAGACAGAGAGCACAGAAGGGGGCGTGGCTATTAAGTGGCATCATCTTGGAAATTATTAAATTTTGAGAGCATTAAAAATTAAAATTTAGATTCCTTTTTTCTTCCCGTGTGGTGTTTATAAGAGATACAAAAACAATAAAAATCTCATTTTGATATTTGTCCCAGTTATCCCCAGTTACTGCTTTTAAAAACTCCAGATTCAAGTCATTGAGATAGACAAACGCCAAATGTTACCTGTTCAAGTTTGGGTGTTCAGTTGCACACTTAGCAGACAGATGGCAGCTGTATAGTGTGCAAATAGCAAGGACATAATAGTTATCTGAGAAAACTGTTATGTACTATTATGGGATCACACATGACTTATCTAGCCTGAATTTAATATACAAAAGGTGCCAAAACAATGAATACATACTTTCATAGTACATATCTATTTAATATAATTCAAAGTTGGACCGAAAAACAACAGTAATGTGTATTATGATGTTCTGTAAACAGATGTGATTCACATGCATTATGATAGCGTTGCTACAACAAAATGGAGCCAAGATTATCGATTGACCAGGGGGAAGCAATTTTGAAGTGATATTGGAAAACTGAGAATCTTGTTGAAGTTCAAAGACAATAGAGGCGTGTGTACAGAACTGAACCGCCAAAGCGAGTAACAATTGCATGAATTCCAGACAAATTTGAGACTTGTGGTACCTTATGCGATGTTCACTAGGGAAGATCGGGGACCTCACAAAGCAACAAGCCCCGCGTCCTCGGCTTGGAACGTTTTGAGCACTCACCGCAGAAATTTACAGAGCAATGTGCACGTGAGACTGGGATTAGCAGAACCAGCGTTTTATTAAAACAACAAAGTTGAAAGTTTTCATCCCAAGACTTTTGCATGCATTAAATGAAGATGACTGTGATCGGAGAATGCAGCAGCACTGCGAGTGATTTCGGAACATGGTGCAAGAGGATGAGGCCTTCGTACTCTGAAGTATATCGGCGCCGATGGTGGGCATACTGAGCAACTGTTGTAACTGTAAAAGTCTACGATGATTAGTGCTCATCATTTTCTGTTTGTGTGAATTCAATTTTGTTATGTTAACAAAGATTTTTCTTTGCTTGACGTGTGTATACATTTTTTGGCACCCGCTGTATTTTCGCTTTTATTTGTGATTGCAGATGATTTATCTTTATTGAAATCCCACTTTTCAGTTTGAGCTTATGAATCCAGCTCTACAAATACAAATCAGAAGTTAACTTCTTACTAATTAAGCATTACATTATGATCAGTTACATTAAAAGAACACCAACATCATTACAGAAACAAAACCTAACACTAAAACTAACTCATTTTCACAAATAACTTCCGAAAGGAATAGCATGTGTTGATCCATAGTAAGTTTCTTCCATTCCGGTGAAATACTCAGTCTCAGGAGATACGCCTATAAAAATAAAATAAGTAGAAGTTGCTTTAAAACAACTGCTGAACATTTTCTGTCGTAAATTCATCAAGAGAAATGTGAGTTAGGCTAGGAGTCGCACCACCAAGAAAGAAAAAGCAATCGACCCATCGAGGGCTCGACCATGCGTGCAAGATTTATTATTAAAAGCCCCTACCACCTGCAGACACTCCCAAGGTTTATCTTCAATTTATCAATTCAATGAAGACGAAGCAACGAACTAATGTATTATTGATTTAGACCTGTGTTATGGCTTCGTACAAGTGGAACGCCATGCATATTAAAAAGTGGCGAGGTGCACCTGCAAAATTTCCGACAAGGCATATCCGAAAACATCCTTCACCTACCTATGTTCTAGAATTAAGCCTTTACTTTCCAACAATTTTAAAAGTTAAAAATAAGCAATAAAACACACACACACACTCTGACAAACATACACACTTCTAAAGCTTTCTTTTAAAAATAACTAGGTGGCACTCTCGTGTAAGGTAAAACAGAAAATAGCACTTGGTTCGACCACTGTTTGGTATAAGGCCAATCGATCTCATAGACCTCGAATGATAAATGTATGGCATATAAATAAAATTTTAAAACATGATTAGCACAAAACACATTTTATTGTCTGTTTTGAACACGATTTAAGCTACTGAAATCGCTAGAACAGATTGTGAGTATTTCTATTCTTGAGACGTTCTATGATTTACAACAGCTGATTTCTAGCGGGTTTTTCTTTATATTCCGCTTCATGTTTTTGCTGAATACTTCCAAATTTTTCAGTATCACATTTCCCTGCTAGAGTCTTTGATATCTACGTCTCTTATTACATTAGAATTACATCTCAATGTCATAAAACCAAATTGGGGGGGGGGGTCCTTGTATGTTTGCAATACAAGCCTTTAGATATATACAAATTTGTCTTTGCACACATTTACTGAACATGACGACAAAATTTTTATTCGAAAGAAAATATTAGACAAACTACATTACTGATGGGAGATGCTTTCAATTTAAATCCATTACAACATAAACAAGTGCTTGTATTGTGGCCTTGTACTGAAGGTGGTTGAACCAAGGTACCCGAATTTCTTGTCCTGGTTATTATTAGGGCGGACTTACCCGCCCGGTTCGATTGATCGATCATGGGCTGCACGATTCGGCGCCTCGCGTTGATGAACCTTGGGAACAGAAGAGAAAAGAAGAAAGAGGGTTAGGAAGACCCGAGCAAATAGAGACCCTTGTTAGAGAAAAAACTTACCGCTCGCACCTGCTCGATTTGATTGGTCAATGAGGGGCTGGACGATTCTCCGTCTCGCGTTGATGAACCTGCGACAAATAAGATGGAAAAAAGAATGGAATGTCAAAATTAAAACATAAAGCAAAGCTGAAAAACATAACTCGGCTAGGTCGTCTCCATCAGCTTCCTCCAGCGCTCAGTCACTCAAAATAAAATACAACGATAAACAAACACTCCGTTGTTTGGCTCTTGATCGAGTTATGCGCAAGCGCACAAGCAGTACGCAGAGAGAGGAACCTCTCCAGGTTACCGCCGAGCGAACTAAACCAAAACAAATGAAGGAGCTCCAGCATTAATAACACTAGTAGAAAACGACATTAACTTATATTTAATTAAAAGTGCTTTGAAGATTCCAATCCGTGTGTTCATAACTAAATCAAGAACAAACAACAGAGTGAATATTATTTATAAAATGATATTATTATACAAATATTTCTATATAAATCTATAATGCAATTATAAATACATACTGCCAACATAATACTCTACTTATAAAGAAATAGAAACCATTACAGGCATGCTGTATGTCCCTTCTCCTTATGTACCTTCAGAAGCCGAACAAAGATATTAATGATTTTTTTAAAAATAACAGCGAGCTATTAATTCCTGCAATTTTTAAACACATGCATAAAATAATTGTTATAAATACACAGTAGTGTGATTAAACTTATTCAATAAGTTTCAAAATATTTTACATAATAATATGCACCCCAATTAGGCACTAAAGCTTCTTTATATACTTGTAAATTTAAACAAAACTTTTCATATGGAAAATACATAACACTAAAGATGAAATCTATGTATTTATAAGGTCAAACAACGACTTCAGATATTTTAAAACTAGATCGATTATAATATAGGATTATTCTAAAGTAAGTTCACAGTTTCAAATGGTGAAAACTTGGCAAATTTTTAGATTCAGAAAAACTAAAAACACAAATTTGTGTGTAAAGAAAGTATTTTATTATAATAAGAATAAACAATAATAACGATAAAATATAAATATTGTGCAAATGAATGTCCTAAAAGTCTAAATTGTTAGTTTTCCCTTTTTTATCTTCAGAATTGTAAAAAACTAATAGTTCCTCCTGTAATTTTAACACTCTTTGAGCCGTAATAATAAACGGCGGAAGAAATACCTAAAATCGCTATCCTAGACGCACAACTGCGGTTTGGCGTTTAGTACTTGTTTCGTTTCTGTCGCGACGTGTCGTCTTTATGCGCGGGTTAATGCACTCGGACACCGGAAATGATTGGGTTTTCAGCCGACTGATCGCTCGATCCCCCAAATGCCACCCCGCCGTTAGTTTTTCTTGCGTCCGCTTCATTACAGAGGCGACCATGACACTTGCAACCACTGTTGTCCTGTGGGCTGAGTTATGCGCAAACATAAACGTTTTAGCTTTATTCTCTGTTCCTTCAAATCTGGTTTTCTATGCTTTTCCTTACATGAACTACCAGGAGTTTTATTAAATTGTTAATCCAGCCTTTGAATCTTGCCCTCTTTTTGAGGTTTAGGTCCAGAGGCTGCCCGTCAATAAGGGTCAGATGGGCCCGGGCCCCCTCCCCAAAGCAAATACAATAATTATCTACAGTTTTTTCTTCTCCTGGATTACTTTTAAAACAAAAAAAAGTGTATTAAAACAGCGATATATAACCGAATAGTTCTTAATTGTATCTTAAGCAAAAAATGCATTTCCTGTCTAGTGTAGTAGCAGTAGCATGCGGGTCTTCCGTTAGCGAGGGAGGCTCCTGGGCTAGCCCGGAAAGTTTTAGACTTTAAACTGCATGGGCCTTCATTTACAAGGATTTATATTCATTTATCTTTCTCCAATAGGGCTAGCCTTTATCCTGCTTATTTCTTGTTCTCTTGGGCCGCAAGAAGACAGCCCATCGTCAGAACTCGATGTTCTCTCTTTTCTTGGGAACCATCTGTTGAGGGACTGCTGACATAACGTATAACTGACTAGAGGTTGTTTTGCCCTTTGTTTGAAATTGGGTGACTTCCTCACTGTTTATCAGTGGAAAGTTGACTTTCACGGTGTTAACTGTTAAGCTACAAACAAAAGTAACTGTTTGTGGCAATGAATAAAGTGAACGTTTTATTGAAGACTCCGTTTTCGCGTCTAAGTTTAACTGTTAGGCTGGAAGTGTAACGATTTGGACCTCATCAACCGAAAACTATAGAGCTTATTGAGCAAGACGGCACAAACTTAAGGTATTTTTATGGTTTGAAAACACATCTTGATTGACAATGTACACAGATAATGAAGAATGAGTAGGCATTTAAATAAATATTAAACATTAAAATAAATAAATATTAATATTTGGAATAGGATTAAATAATAAAAAATAAACGATAATAGTTGTTTTAACAATTCAATACTTCGTTTTAATGGAAAAAGATGTGATAATCAGATTGGTTGAATATGCATAGATACTCAAGCAATAGAGAAGGTTAAACTGACTTACTTATTCTTCATTCAACTAGAGGACAGTGTTATGAACACTCTTTCCAAAGCAGTACGGCACAGGTAGGCACACTTTTCCAAGCAGTCTGCAGAGGAAGTGATGGGTGAAATGATAGCCGAGGGGAAGCTGGATGGAGTGGGTGTAATATACAAGAGCATAAAGGACGAACTTGGAATTGTGTGCCCCTCTGTCGCCAGAGCAGATGATCCTGACAATATTTCTCCTCGTGAATAAGGGCAGTAAAGTACCTCTTGGAAGAAGAAAAAAAGAGAGCGGATAAAGAAGAACGAACGGCGGAAATCTCATACAAGACGAAGCTACAGTTTCCCGGCAAAACAGAATATAAATTTTATTGCAGTCCCAATCATTTCCTGTGCATATTGTGACTCCCACAGGTCTTCGGGGTTGTATAGCTATCCTTAGGGATATTTGCTATTCAACCGCAATAAACCGAGCGAGGTTTTTCACGGCTTTTCCGCGTAAATATAAGACGAACAGTGAAGGGTGACAAATTTGGATGTAGTGGAGAGAGCAACTACTTCCTGGGGCGTTGAGGAAACAAGTGGGCAAATGCAGACGTTACAATAGGCCGGGAGATCAACCAGTGACTTCACTCCTGTTTGCATTTACAGTTATGTGCCTAATTTGAGAAGAACCGTTTATTGAAACATGTGTCACTGTAAGTAAATTACATTTTTAGAACGTAAAGAGTAGTTTCGCTTAGTGGACATAATACATGATGTTGTTTTGTTTTAGTAATCAAAGAGGGGCGTTCTATTCCAATGTTCCCCTTATTCTGTTCCTTGCAATGGTTGGAAAACATAACATAAAATCATTTGGTAAAGTTTGAGAATGAATAAAAGGCACTTTACAATGTACCCAATCCGTACATGTTAAGAACATTTGCGTTCCATTTTCATGATGCACTACGTCGGTAAAAAAGAAAAGAAAAATAATATAAGATATCAGAAGGAAGATGATAAAGGAGAAAATATGCAACAGTGGGCACAGTAATAGCGACAGTTGTAAATTCCACAACGTTATTGTTTCCTAAAATAACAAAGTATACAAAAATATATTATAATATCCCTTATTTTTTCATAATAAATGCTCTTCAGGGCCTTTCAAAGTTATTTATGTTCCTAAAAAATGTCTAAGCATTATATCCGTCAATTATAAGTTTTTGAACATTTAGCGTCATTACCACCAACGTGGTCCAGAGCTACGATCCAAGCGGCGGGCCTAGGTTCGATTCATGAATGAAATTTTTCCTCAGACCTTAAGGTGAATGCCTAAAAAATGTGGGCCACAAAGTCCCCTGAGCTCATTCGGTCGAATTATTATCTAAACTCTCTCCGGCAGCTATCCTTGAGATAATGTAGCTGTGCCTTCGGCATCCCAAACTCAGAAGTCAACTACACTCTCACCAGACACCATAAATGTACAGCAATGGTGGCAATGGAAAAAAAGTCATTCCTCGGAACAAAATTTCGATTAAATAGTGCCAAAAAGCAGACAAGGGGCGAATTTTGATGTTATATATTTATAAAAAAAGTGCGAAATTTAAATTCTGAACGCTAATATACGCAAGCAATAGGGAAACTGTTAATAGTTTACAGCGTTCTTTTTAAAAGAATACTTCTGATAATATATTATACCTTTTCTTTCTTTTTTTCCTGTAGATCCTTCAGTTCCACTCATGACGAACAAAGACATCATCGACTTACAAGTTACGCCTAAAGTCTGTTCTGGGCCTTGTTTTACCATACGAACAACGTTTACATTTAGCTACACTTAGCAGGATAGGTGAATCACTTCAAATGCCGCCCAGTGTGGTGCTAAGATATTACTTGGACGTGAAATGACCGATATTTTTGTCAAGAGATCTCTTTATACAGGTATGGAGTTCTTTAACGTGCCGTAAATCTGCGACTCATGACTTTAAGTTACTCCCTAAGGACTTGCGTTCTATGTCCCAAAAATCTACCGGGTTTGAACACGCGAGCTTTGGGTTCAGAGAACAGTGATAAACATGACTGACATAAATGAATGCGGCAACCTTACAAACTCTAATAAACTTCAAATTTGGAGCAGAAAATAGACCTCAATAGGAGGAATCTTAGAAGAAATTCAAGAGGACATAGAATAACACAAGTTGTTTCGTGAAAATCCCATGCCATACATTACTGAGTAACCAAGGGAGTGAATGCAGTACATCAAAACGCAATATCGCACCTCCCTCCCACCATTGCGGTTTTTTTACCCCTCGCGCCCGAAACTAACAACCGACCGCATTCTCCCTTAACGAGAATGATGACACAGCAAAAATTCGCCTTTCTTTTTTTTTTTTTATGAATGCATAAAAATTTGTCATGGCAGACTCCCTCTCCCCCATTTTCCCAAATAATAGCCCCGATGGGAAACGTGAGCTGATGGGGACTGGGGTGGGAGAATCAAATGCATCATAGACCATTGATCCGTTGTTGCCATTATCCTACCACATGCATTACAGTGGCACATAAAAAGCGAGAGAGGGTGCACACGTCATCAGTCATGGCCAACTCTAACCGGAGACGGTCCACGGTTACAGGAAATAGCAGCGTAACTCATTTCGTTTCACGTACACCGGGAGAATCGAACCCGCGTGCGTTATGAATGTGTCAGGTGATGCTCGCAAAAGCGAGATGAATTGCCTCGAGTGTGGGAAGGGCGGCCAATAAAAACGACGCACATATTTCCCAGCAATTTCTCGACAGACTGAACTGCTCTCGCCGCGAACAGACCGAAAAACCATCGCCTACCCACTGTGAAAAATGGTTTTTTGAGGGTTTTCATATAAAATCGGCTAGGGCTGACGGAAGGAATTGCGTTTTGGCAAATCGCTTCCTGTACCCGTTTTCACCAGCCGTGCGCCATATCGATGTTTGCTGTTTACGCTGCTAATATTAACGTCATAGGAGGCTGTGAAACAGATTTCCGCCAGCAGAGAGGCCCATGCGTCACACGTGGGCACATTCCTAAACATGCAACATGTGCTTAAGCCTTAGTTTTTGTTTCCAAGCTGTAGCACGGCGCAACGACCCTCAAATGTTTCCAGAATAACGAAACAAGTGAATATTGGATTTAAAAAATGATGCCCAGCAACTATGGATAAATAACATGCAACACGAGTTTCGTCCTAGGCCAAATATACTATCAGCATTTAAAAAATCTTTGCATTTTTCTCTGTATTAGTAAAAGTTAAAAGAAGTTACTACAAAACTGTTAAGTTTCTGTAAAACAAATGTCAAGGAAAGGAAAGAAGTAATCACGCTGCTATAAGAGTCCTCAGCAAGGACATAGCTGATTACCCAACGTCACTAGTGCACTACATGTAGTACGAAGCTGTCATGTAGAGGGATAAAACTGGACAACCTTAACTCGAGTTTTCTAGAAGTGAGTACCATAGAGGCATTAAAATTGAGGAGGCACGACAAAAAACCTTGCAAATCAGGCGGTGGCCCGTTGGGTGTCCATCTTTCGATAAGGGAAGACACATCAATTGCAGATCGTCTTGTTCTCGAAGCGCATTACTTTACATTGAATCAATCTCTGTTGGAAGTGGACAGAGAGAGAGTTGACAAGCCATACTATAGTGTTACAGTAGGGTACTCTTTCTTATATACCACACACACGGATGTCCAGCTTCTTCCAGAAATGTGGCAAGAATTGGAATGTATGATTTGCTACTTTTGAATATGCTGCCATTGCTTTCTTTCCAATTCTTGCAAAGCTACATAGTGGAACAGAAACATGTTGTCTTTCAGGTGATATAGATCAATTAATATATTTTCATGATTACTTTAAAAGTATTATTGTTAAAAGATGAATTTTAAATGAACAATTTTAATTATTATATATGTTCAACCTGATCTGAGTTTAAACCAGTGTGAGCCTAGTTCTAATGTTGACGTTATGACACGCATTGGTATGGCCGTAGAGATGCTCCTACTCATAAAGTATCCAATACCTCCTTACAGGAAGAATGTGTTACTTCTCGTTTAATTATTTTTAAAAATACTAAATCAAAATCGTTGAAAATTGACCGCTTTAATGTTACTAACGATATATTCCAAACCATTGCCATATTCCAAACCATATATTCCTGGTGGTGTAGTGGTTACCATACTTGCCTCCTAAACCCAAGATCGCGGGTTCGAACCCGGCCAGGACCGATGGATTTTTTCGGGGCGTAAAAATCCTAAGTATGGCTTCCTTCGGAAGGGAAGTAAAGCCGTGGGTCCCGTTTCGTACATTTACGGCAAGAAAAAGAACCTCAAGCCTGAAAGAGAAGCCTCTGAGTAAAATTTTTCGGCCGTTTCACGCCCTGAGTTGAATGGGACGCTGATGACCTGAGCTGTTAAAGAGCGTCCATAAATAAACAAAAAAAAAATTGCTGCTAAACTTGTTCTTTAGCTTTGTATTTTTTTTTTTTTTAAATTTTTGTTTACATTCATAACGTCATTATGATCTGTTCTTGCTCTTTTTACTTTTTCATTTCATTTTTTTGAATTTCTGTGCTTTGATCGTTGATAAAAATGCTATTTTCTTAAAATTGAAAGGCCTACTTTCTTTAAATCAGACGTTTTCTTAAATGCCGAACTTTCAATACATGCACGTCCCTTCATGTAATTTCGTACATAAAGTACAAGAAAGAAAGCCACATGCTTTCCAGTACCTTTTCAGGATAAAGGAATGGGCTACATTATATATTGACCATGCAATATAGAGTATAAATATTGGTTTTGATTCGACTGGGATTCGATACGAGAGGGCTGGGAATTGTGTTTAACGTTCGTTTTTACTACTGAGGCACCACAAGCGGTGGACAATGATGATACATGCGATGGAATGCTATTTTTTTAAAGGAAGGAAACGTTTCTAGGCTAAGTTTAGGGTGCCTTCCCGGCATTTGCCATTTATGAGGACTGAGGAAAAACTGAAAAAGAGAAAACCTTAGTCAGAGAGGACGGTCCTGGTGGGAATGGAACCGCAGACCACCTGCTCACGAATCCGCACCTTAACGACCTCGGTCACCCGTGGCGGTCGAGAGAGCCCTTAACGTAACCAGGCTTTGTGTGTGTGTGTGTGTGTGTGTGTGTGTGTGTTTGCTGCGAATGCAATGCTGAAAATTTCCTATGGAGTTTTAAAAAAATTACAAATAAAAATGTAAAACAGTTCGTTTTGGCAGCCTCCGACATTAAGTGCACTGAATAGTACTTCAGTTTCAAGTGATTCGAGTACATTTCAGACTATTTTCTTAGAGATTTTGTCGACTATTCCAGACTTAATATGCTTTAGAGACTCAAAATGGCTTATTTTTTTTTCTAGTACACTGTATATACGAAAAAATGTTCCCTGTCTATAGTATTATTTGCGTTTTCATTAGGTGACCTAGACAAGCCCAAAAGTAGGCTAAAACGACAGAAAATTGTCTCGGATGTTCAGAAACCACACACTTGTAGCAGCAAACAAGAAATGATGAGATTGTATCAGTATGACTCAGCTCTGCTTATCATACGATGACTGGCTTGCTCTTGTGATGGGACAAAAGACATAACATACACGCGATGGATGGGGAAGGAGGCGAGGAAATGAGGCGTGAAACAGAGGGAGGCTGCAAATATGCACGGAAACAAGAAAGAGAGAGAAGGCAAGGAAATCCGAACGCTGTGTTGACTAATATTAGCAACAGTGTTAATTCTCATCCTCTTAAATAAGCGAGAAAGGAAAATAGAGATAAAGTTTTTGATGGACAAAACTCTTTATAATTATTTTCATTTCAAGGAATTTATTCACAATTTAATTTTATAAAATGTTTTAAAAATGAAGCAATACTATTATATTTTTAATTATTAATGTAAACATTTTAGCATATATTGTTTAGTTCCTTTCATTTTAATTAAAATACATATTTGTTAGAGATCCGTTGAGACCAAATTTCCTTGACACTCACTGATACATGCTTTAGTCTCAATACTTTAACACATTTCCCGTTTTATTATTTTGAGGGCATTAATAAATGCTTCCAGAATATGTCTTTACCGCTTGCACCCCGTTTTGTGTTAATCGCACAACAAGTGCCAATTTTCCTGTCATAAAGAAGGCATCTTGTATATAAATTGGATTTTAAGGACACCTATAGCGAGTATTTTGAGTGTTGACGCGACCGTTTTGATGGAGCCAGGCCGCCTCTGTGGGCCGATTACACTTCAGTCGTTGATGAAAGAAACCATTCACAATCAAGTACACGTGTTACGGGATCACCTTTATCGTAGACAATGCACACGTGTACACATGTAAGATTTGAGTTTTAACAATTTTGTTTTTGGGTATGCAGAAGGCACTGAAACCTAAACTTATGCTAATTTTAGTATTTTTTTTTCCATGACGAACTTCAAGATTCGCGCCACTGTTTAATAGGGTAGGGCATACGCACCTAGTGCTTCCTGTAGCTGTGTGTTGCATTTTCACTTACGCACATTATTCACCTTTCCTTACCATTGTCGCTTACCAACTGAACTTCGGAGTGTGCTGAGACATGCAACTTTGCTCACATGCACCATTTGGTGTCTTCAATCGCAAAATCATTCCATTACACTTTCAATCGTACGTCTCAGATTTTCGTGTTGTCCCTGTTCGCGAGAAAAAAAAAATAATTGCCATGACTTATGACTTATTCCTCGTAGTTTCCTACTATTTTACCAAGTTCGTTACTCTTTAACGTTCAGCTATGCACAAGCGGAAATACATTAGCACGAGAGGGACACACAGCGGTCGGTGGCAAAAGTTCTATAGCTATTCCGTGCATCTTAATATTTACGACTACATGACCGCATGACTACGAGCTGATACTACGTCACAAGTTTGTTGTGATACACTAAACAGCTTTGTTGGAGTGCCTAGTTTGTGTATGTGTGTAAGTGAACGGAAAAGGGCAACACAGTCAAACTATTGCACTAACAGCAATCCTCTTTTCTCAGAAACTAACCTTCTAAATTTCGAGCAGGACTGCAATTCATTTCCCCTCTCTAGTTTACTATGACCCGGCAGAAAATTTGATATGTAAAGCACATAAACATCCTGACAATCAGTGGCGGCTCGTAGTTCCTGTAGAAGAGTGGCCAGGGGCGTAACTACACGACACCCAAGTGGTGTAAAAGAAGGTCTCTTTTATCAAGACTTATACTCCCCTGCAGACACTGCAGCGTCATCGTACGTTCCTGCTATAAACTTCTTGTTTATATGAAACTCTTCTAATTCAGCTGTTAAAGTACGCCTTAAGCCTGCTGCAATCAATTCAGAAACAGTAATGAATTTTATGAACTTTTCAACCGGTTTACCCCCCAATGATGTATTGTAATATCACAACAATTGTGACACACATGTATATCTGTCATTTCGTCCACCAGTACAGAAACGAAATTTGCCCTTTCTATTTCTTTTCTAAATTCATTCCTATAGACAAGATGTTTCTCCCCATGCGCTTTCAGCCAGTATGTTTTTTCAAGTCATAAAAAAGCTTCTTAATTTTATCCCGTCTTGCTGAGTAAGCTCCAATAGCTTTCGGTTGATAAGGTCCAAATCGTTTCACTCACAGTTAAACTTAGAACGCAAAAATGGAGTCTTCCAACAAAACATTTTATTCATTGCTATAAAACAGATACACTCATTTGTAACTTAACAATTAGCACCGTGAAAATCAACTTTCTACTGACAAAGCAGGAAGAAAGCCATTCAATTTCAATATCTGGCTCATAAGAAAAGAGAGAACACCGAGCGCTGGCCATGGGACATCTTCCTGCTGACCCAAGAGAACGCAGAAATAAACAGAAAGGTTAACCCATCTTGGAGGAAGACAAATATAAGTCCTTGTAAGTCTTTACGCTCCCATGAAGTTATAAATTTAAAGCATAACATTTTCCGGGTTGGCCCATGAGCCTCCCTTGCTAACGGAGGACCAGCACGCTACCGCTACTACAGTAGAGAGGAAGTACGCTTATTGCTTAAGATACAATTAACAATTAATCAGTTATACATCGCTGTTTCGTGCATTTTTTATTTTAGAAATTAACCAGGGGAAGGGAAAAGGTAAATAATTATGGCATTTTCCTTGAGGGAAGGGCCCTGCGGTCCTAATTGACATGTTCATATGTTGAGTATAATTTCCGCACTAAGATTCATGTACAACAAATATTAATCAGGGATATTCAATAAAACAGTGTAATTACACGTTTTTACTATGACAGGTTCATATAAGCAGCTTATCAATGTAATTTATTCTTTTAGAATTGTCTCTTTTGTCTCGAGAAACATAAAAGGTATGTTTGACGATAAAAGGCTGCCAGGTATTCTCTATGCATCGATAAGAGGAGTGATGAGTGAATGAAGGGAATTATTGAAGGGCCGGTCAGGGTTGGGTGGAGCCCGACTGTAAAGGTGTCAATTGGGAGGTGTGCCGTGTTTTACCTTTGTAATCCTCTTCGCCACTCCCTAGCAGCTAGCTTCCCCCTTTGCTGATTATTTCTAGCAGATCAAATCTTCTCCAGATACAATGTAACCCGGGGGAGGAGACCGTGCAGAAGAGGAGGGTGAAAACGGGCTTCAAATTCATCAAGGAAGGGTCGCAGTGTGAGAAGTATAAAAACCTGACATCGATTTTGCAATTAATGCGTAATGTGATAACGCAGTGGGGGACTGAAGCTCCCAAGATATTATGTAATCTTTTCTTCCCTTCGCTATAGAGACGTCTTTGCACCAATTTAACTCAAATGGCACATACTCGCACCGGAAAAAAAAATACAAGAAAACTGTACTACAGAGCAAGTATTGATACTTACACAGTTTTTGCTGAATGAAAGCTGTTCACATTTTTAGATTCCTTACCACATGGAGGGAGTCTCTCAAACCAATCTTAGTTTTGTCTCCTCGGACTATAGTTAATCAGAAATCAGTAATATAGAAAATAACATTTTTTTTTATTTTTGTTCATTAAGCAGATACATAAAATAAATATTCTGAGAGATTTAAACGAGATAATGAATTGTTCACTTTATGAATGGAACAGTAGAACTAAGAGCATTGAACCAGAAAAAAATGGGCCACAAAGGAGCTTCTGGAGAAAAAAACATGAAGCACGAACCATTGGTTTCTCCTTCTAATGTTCTTCCATCACTGCATATTAAGTTAGATCTGATGAAGGAATTTGTTACTGCTCTGAATAAGGACAGTGATTGTTTCAACTTTCTTGTTACAAAGTTCCCACAGAAAACTGAAGCTAAGATAGCAGCAGGTATTTTTTATGTACCCCAGATTCGTGAGTTTATGCAGGATGAGATCTTTCCTCAGTCGATGTCCGAGTTAGAGAAGTCAGCATGGTTGACACAAAAAAGTGACAGAAAAGTTTTTTCTTATGCAGGAAATGTTACAACATTTTAGAAATCTAGGGTGTAAAATGAGTGTTAAACTGCAGTTTCTCAACAGCCATATTGATTACTTCCCTTCGAATCTTGGTGCAATGAGTGAAGAACAAGGTGAGTGGTTTCATCAAGACATTAAAACAATGGGAACGTGCTATCAAAGCCATTGGGAAGTGTAAATGCGATTACTGTTGGTATTTGAAAACAGGCACAAGTGAAGGAAAACAGCTTCGAAAATTGACGTTTTCTTTCCCCTAATGGTGACAAAAGTTTGAAAATTCATAATTATTGACATACAGCTCTCTTCTTTCAACATATTCGATAATATTTAAGTTAAAATGAAACCTACAAAAACAGTTTTGTCTTATCTTAAAACTTAATAATATTTCATCAAAAATATAAGTGCATTATTACATTTGATGTGATTTTGTTTAAAAACCTGGCCCAATAGAGTAAAACTGAAAATATATTTGGATTTTTTTGAACAGTGAATTGACGAGTGTACCTCAACAATTTAATATAGAAGATGGAAAGAATAAATATCAACTCTTATAACACATTTACAGAATAGTTCTGGAGTGGCTGCTATTGAAATAATTAGTTACGAAAAGTCACAGAATATTTGCGAGCTCGAAGCACAAGATATCATTCCAAGCACTCTGATGTGTATTTATGGCAAACCTCAGTGACACAACAGAGATATGGAGGTCTACAGAAATTGACTCTTCTATTGAAATGTAACAGAAAGTCCACCTAAAAAGTGAAACTTTTAACTGGCATATCTACGAATAACTTCACCTTTTATATGAAAGTCTGTTTAGTTGTATTTTCAACAACAACAAAAATGCCTCGTATTCGCTTATATATTCTAATGACCAGTGAAATTCTTCTATAACTGAAAAACTGTTCTTCTGGAGCAAAAAGTATAAACATTTACTGCAACTCTTTTCAAGTTGAGTATGAAACAATACAGAATATCTGTGACACTTTAAGAATAGCATGCTGAGTATTTCAGATGGCAGGCCAAAATAGGTCATCACCTTCAAAAAGGAAATTGCACCCAATTCGTTTCAAAAGTAAAAATTGACTTCTACTTGTTATATTATCTTCGTTTTCAACGCAGCTAGCATTGCTTTTCTCTATTGTCTCGCCATGACAGCAAACTTCTTTCCTGTATATTTTCAACATACAATTGAGTCCTATTTATTTCTATTTGTGTAAACTTGTCTCTGACTTATTCAATGATTTTCAGCAGCCCTTCGGCGGTTTCATAGTCAACCTTATGTAAGACCTTGCTCGTGCAATTTGAATTCCTTCTAGATGCTGCAAGATGGCCAGCAGATTATGGTTGTGCGGCTTTATGAAGGAAAGAGTGTTCTTCAGAAACGTGCGACAACTGGTTGAAGAACTCCATCGCACAACTTCGACAGATATCCAAGAACACGAACACAGCCGCTGTGTACAAGTGGAAAATAAATACAATTTTTGTTATTTCAACGTACTCATTGTTTTTAATCAAACTCTGAGCAACGAACAAGAAGATTGTTTTCTTTAAAGTGCATTTCAGATCCTTCTAAACACCTAATTCCTTTTCTTGATATTATGCACCTTAAACTTATTGCAACCACGAACAGAGTGTCTCATTAGCATCCAGATGTTTACTGAACTTTTCTTACTTACGTCAACGTTACATTTCGTCTTCAAGAAATCAATATTGTAGGAAATTTCAGGCAACAAGTTGATATCTCAAAAAACTTTGGCTGCTCACAATATGAACGTTTTAAAACTTAGCGAGGCTTGGTCAAATTCCCAAATTTGTATGTGACATTACAAAAAATTACTTTTGTTTGTCGCTACTTTTTAAATAATGATGAAAGTCGTCAATAAGCAGAACGGCGCCAGTCGGAACATTATAAAACTAATGTCTAGAGGTTCATCTCTATAGACAGCGCAATGCAGACTTCATTCTTGGTTGTTTTGTTCATGGTCTATCGGCAGCTCCACACAAAACCCATGTTTATTTTGTATTCTGCACTTCAAACTGTTGAACGCTGAAGGCGTTTCCCTGCCTGAAACATCAATAAACGGATGATTTCTCTGAATGCAGTAGCGGTAAAACTGGAGCAATTTACTGCAGGTACATCTGTTGTGTAAACACCAAACTGGAGTAAGCGAGGCCGTGAGCACTTCCTCTCCCGCTGGTGTGTCAGCTGCAAGTGACAAGCACGTGATCAAAAGGGGCCGCCCCATCAAACACATCCCTCTTGCTTTCGCTTTCTTTCTCAGCGTCCTTCCTGCACAACTCCCCCCTTCCTCATTCCGCTGCCAGCTTCCAGCTTCTTTGTTTCCTTTCCAGACTTTTGGAAATGATCTCAACCGATTGTCAATATGATCGCAGCTGTACTGTGGGTATGTTCGACCCATAAATTGAAAAACAATAACTCCAGAAAATGTTTATTCTCTTCTGAAATATACTTTCCGTTTGGTAACTAAAATGTTTTGCGTTGATTCCTCAGGGTGCTGAATTTCTTATAATAGAGATCAGAGTATTAGAGAAGTGCATGATTGACTTAAACGTGGAAGAGATTTCTCAAGTGTTCACGTTAGAACACATGGCCGAAAACGCTTAAAGACTGCTAGATTGTTTCTCCAGTAGCTTCTCAAAAAAAGTTTGTTGATACTTTATTGTTTTTATATAAATAAATAGCTTTTGCCACTAGGAGTGTGAGTGTTTATTCCACTTTGGTATTTGCATGATATAAAAGAATAAAACTCATTAACTCTGCTGGGTTATGGTACTTTTCTGTTCAATTCTTCTCAGAAAATAAATGAAGATGAAACCACAAGTGGAAGTCAAAAAGTAAGTTACCGTGTTTCATTAATCCAAAACAAAGACACGCAACCCACTGTAAATTGTCTATTCTGTCTTGTGTACCGAAAGCTGATATGCACTGTAAACAAACACTATTTGCTGATTTTATTGGTATTTTGCCTTGCGTCGTTTAAAGTAAATGACGTCGCTATTGCGGAGGGAGTTTCTATTAGCAAATCATTTGATCTATTTATGAGATTTTTTTGAATGATGTTTAACGTCTGTTTTACTACTGAGGAACTACAGGTGGTGGACACTGATGATACAAGAAATGAAATGATGTATTGGAAAGGGATTTTTTCTTAAGGAAGGAAATGTTACAGGACTAAGTTTAAAGCACCTCCCCGGCATTTGCCATTTATGAGGACTGAGGAAAACGTGGATAAAACTTCAGTCAGGGAGGACGGTTCTGGGGGTATTCGAACTCCAGACCTACCGCTTACGAGTCCGCGCCTTAACGACCTCGACTACCGGTGGCAGTTTATGAGAATTCGCTGTAGAGAGTGGGAGTCCCTTAACCACTCACAGGGTTGCACAGTATCGTACTTTCGAAGCCGATACCCTTCAATGCAAAGTGTGCGACTAGCAATTGCATCATCCATTCAAACTGACTCGTAAAGTTCAAATAATATTTGATCAACAAATATATCCTTCCGTGCTTATGCAGAGGTGGTAGAGGAAAGAAGAAGAGAAAAGATACTATGACTGGAATTGGACAGAGGTGGAGATAAGACGTGTACATTAAAACAAACATTTCTCTATTAGTCCCACATTGGTTACAATATATTATCATTAATATAGCAGTTTCATACATAATTAAAATCATTCTTTTTTAGAAAAGTTTTGCAGCTATTTATTGGATCATTTTATCGATTAATAACCTATACAATAGACTGAACTAAGCGGATATTTTGTGAACAATTTACACTGCCAAAGATAACGGAACATAAACGCAGAAACAGTTACGAAATTTTGAGTATAGAATGATTGATTGTCAAGGAAGAAAGTGCACGTGCGCTGTGATCAGAAATGGATTGTGTCTATGTACAGAATGAATGCGGTGCGGAGTCTGTTTACGGAAACTGAGGGGAGGATTAATAACCTCCGGGGTATATGAATTCGACACTGCCAAAAACGCAGTGGTGAAATGTCTGAACCAGCGGACTGCAGTCTATTGGATGCACATATATGTATGACAAATGATTGAATAATTTTGGTGATTAGGTAGAAATATGAAGAATTGAGGAAATAAAACGGAGTTCTTTATCTTGATCTACATTTATCCGTTTACTTATTAAACATAAGGACTTGCCAATATATGTAGTAAGTCTTGAGGAGCACTTTCGTGGTTATATACAGGCGTGCTCAAATAGAATTGGAGGCTTTACTCTGAGATTCATGTCTGCAAAGTTTTGCTTCGCGGGGCTAGTGCGAGATAAAAATAGGATATAATCTCCAGATTGGGTTCAATCTCTGTTTTGTTGAAGAGGTAGCATTAAAATAGGAATAGCAGAAGTTCAGTTGGACCCTTGAGAAATGTTTCGGAGCCAGTTTCTCATGAAGAATCCTTGCAAAAGCTCTGTTGTATCTCTGGAAACAGCAACATCGCAGAAACTAGGTTATCAGATATTTCTTGTCTGTTCTGGTGGCCTAGTGGTAACCATACTTGCCACCTAAACCCAAGATCGCGGGTTCAAACCCGGGCAGGATCGATGGATTTTTGGGGCGTAAAAATCCTAAGTATGGCTTTCTTCGGAAGGGAAGTAAAGCGGTGGGTCGAGTCGTATATTTATGGCATGTAAAAGAACCTCAAGCCTGAAAGAAGAGACCCCTGAGCAAAATTTGTCTGCCGTTTCACGCCCTGAATTGGATGGGACGCTGATAACCTGAGATGTTAAAGAGCGTCCTTAAATAAATCAAATCAACAAAAAGACATTTCTTGCAGTTTGTTATCCACGTGCTCTACCTCTGTAATCTTCAACCCAGACATGATTTAACTGTAACACCTGCGATCTTTATTTTAAATATTATTTAGTTAAAGTTTAATCCGTCAGAATCTCGATACTATCTCAACACTATGACGTACTGATCATCAGTCGATGCAGATCTTGATCTAACATGAGGCAAATTGGAACCACATGCCGGTTAATGTTGACATGGAAATAATGCAAACTCTCCACAACTTCATTTTCTAGATTGCTTTATCTCATTCTCCCTTCCCGTATTGCTTGCTAGCCAAAAGGTTCAAAATTCAAGAGCAATATTCTTTGCCACCGCCGGAGGACAAGCCGGATGTGACATCATGTTCAATTCGAAACGCCACGGCGAGCCGCGCGCGCAGTTACACACAAAAGGCGTAAGAAGGGAAGAGGGAAAGCATAAAAGGGGTGGAAGATTACAGAGGAGCCACGAGGGGTGGGGGCGCATGTTTTTCTAGACAATTTGTTCGGAAGATCATTAATCATCCATGTGGGGACAGCTTTGGAGCGGGTTATACATGCATGAAAGGCGCCTCTATATTGTGGAAGGGGGTGATTACAGAAACGGCTCAGTGTGTACAGAGAGAGCGTTGGAAACCACAGCTCGGAGCCTCGGAACGCATGCAAAAAGGCAAATAAAAACACTGAACAATTTTCTGATGAAAGCCCGGCTGCACAGGTCCTTCCCATTCCGGCACACGTTTGTGTGAGATTACATGTTGGGCTATTGGTTTTGGGTATAATGTTTGCGTTCCACGGTACCCACGTTACAAAGCTAATATCAGTATTGCCGGCCGCCTCTACCTGCCCACAGTAACTACAATACAAACTTCAATCTGGAGCCTAGTGTCAATTCTGACAGGGTCAAACATGTCAACTCATTACCATATAATTAGCCAGTTACATTGATCATATAAATGCTACCAAGAGCTGAGAGTAAAAACACTAAGGGATATAAATAATAAATTATGTACTATCCAAAATATGTTGCTTGTTTCTGATTAATTTCCATTCAGAGTGATTTCTCTGCCTCACAGACAGATATTAATACCACGCTATCCTTATTAACCACCGGCAGGTCAAAGAAGGGCTCTACAATTACATTGACTATTTCACTTGTACGTCATCTTAAAATAGACCAATTAAACGAAACAAAATTTTCAATTTTTACCAATCACAGTCATATATAGCAATGAAATTGTCGAAATAAATTATCAAATTCGTTCTATCACTCGACGTGCATTTGTCTTGTGGTTAGTGCAGCCAACTCTATATCTCCAATATATAATATCCGAGTATGCATCATTGACCACTTCTCTGTGTTTTCAGTAAGTGTATTCAGCCAAACAGTCTTAAATCATTTTGTAAATTATGTAACAATATGCGCGTAAGTACCCATACATTTTAATAAACACGTTGTTCAGAATGGTAAAATGTTTTCTCTGTTTTGTTTTTCTCAGTTGGTATTCGTAAATTGAACAGTAGTGGCTATAATAGTGGACTTTCATCTATTTTATTATCACGCTTTTAAATAGGTAGGTATTCACAAGAAAGTATAGCAATTTATACAATTGTTAATATTCTGTGCGCTAATTTCAAATATATATTGCTTTTAATCTTATTCTATTCATGAAATAGTCTCCGGTATTTGACTCTTCTTTATTGGCATTCGACATTCGCCTGTTGCTAGATGGCTTGAAAAGGTTGTGTTCATAATACAAATGTACAATTATAATATTGTAAGCCAGTTTACTTACTACGTTCGTCAATTTATCAACAATCTCAGGCCCTCTTGTGTTATTACTTGTGACAAACTCCTCCGCAGGTGTAGGTACTTCACGTACTGTTAAATCCTAGACTGCTATTGGCTGAAGCTAAAATATTATTGGTGAGATCGGATAAGAGTTTTTCTTACACTGGACAAGTAAACATTTCACAACACTCACCGGTTGTTAACGAGGAAAATATGATTATTATTTAATTTATTTACGGAAGCTCTTTAACATCCCAGTCATCAGCGTCCCATTTATTCAGGGCATGATACGGTCGATAAATTTTTCGCAGAGATCTCTTCTTTAGGGCTTGAGGTTAGTAGAGACCCATGGCTTTACTTCCTTTCCGAAGGAAGCGCCCGAAAAAATCCATCGACCCTGGTCGGGATTGAAAGAGCAATCTACCATGTCTACGATGCTGATATGATTACCACTAGATCACCGGACCGGCAAGAGGAAAATGTGGAGACCTTGAAGATGCGATCTGGCTGATAATTCATGTTATATCTAGGAAGTCTGCTATTTATCTTCATCGTACAAACGAACATACCTGTTCTCTGAGCACGAGATAGGAATTTTTTGCCTATTTTTTTTAAAGAGCATCTCCCTTCTAAACAATATTCTCTGTTGATTATTTAGGAGGTTGTTTTCTAGAGTCTGCAAAGTAGGCTTTCCACAATATAATTACCTGCACATGGCCTATGCTAAAGTTTCTACTACAAAGTAACAAACCACACTCGACATCTCTTCAAGATTTTTGAACTGTACTATATACTTTTTAAATTAACCCATATATTTAATATTTTCAATGTTGCTTTTGGGAGAAAACCCTTTCCATTCGACAGCCGTTCACCTCTACATGTTTTGGTGATAATAAGTATTACCCAAGTAGGAGAATTTTCAACTCAACCTATATACGAGTTGTAGCCTATCTAGGAAACACAGTTGGGAATTTTCAGTTGGTAGACCAAAAATACGTCACCACCGATCAAAAGGAAAGCACAGTCAACATTTGTTGAAATGTCTGGTGTAGAAATATCACAACTTTCTGTAAACCAGTGTCGTTTTGTTTTGCTATCCGCTTTAATGTTTGTATTACATTCGTCAATCTCAGCAAAAAGAAAGCTAAGAAGACTTGAAAGAGGAGACTTAACATTTGGTGTCTCAATGTACTCATTTCTGAACCAAGGTCTGAAACAAAGAGAGCAAGAACGTGGTAAGCAAATGCTCTAAAGGTGATGGAATGAATTTCAACGAAAAAGATCTCAGGAAAGGGATGTACTTTTCCAAATTCCAAATAACACAGAATATTTCTTTCTTGGAAAGTTTCGAAGTGTCAAATTTGAAATCATAGCTGGCTTTAAGATAACTTCAGCCAAATAGCTTTGTTTTGAGAAGCAGAAAAATTTGAAATTGAGATCCAGATGATTCTGGCAGCATTTTTCAAAGAATACGATACACGATCATTTTATAATGATCTAATCTTTAAAATTTTTGTTTACGAATGTCGTCAATGTTTTTAGGCAACTTCTATAATCAAACTGAAATTACAGTGCGAACACCCTACCCAAGCAGAAACTAATACTGTATTCGTTTGTTCAAATGTAATTTTTATCTGAAAATAGATTGCTTTCTGGTTCAGCACGACACGACGTCAGTGAAACGACTCTGATGTCCACAACTATAATGAAATTGCGCCATATAATCTTGTTAGAGGCTTTCCAAAGCTGTGGAACCGACTGCTGTTTGTTGCACTGCCAAAGCTAGGAAGGAAACGAATTTTTCAATCTCGGAATCCCGGCAGGCTATGAGGCCGTCCCTTCCAGAGCCACAGCTTGGATCATAACGTGCAGCAAATGCCTGGATGGGGAAAAGGGCCCGTAACACCAAGCTGCTGCCCTCTACGTCACGCTTATGAGACTGACCCCTTGACACATGACGGCGATGATGAAGTCTAGCAAGCGGGCGACAGCTGTGCTGGACGGCAAAATGGCCGACGTTTCCCAAATATATTCATAACTAGGGGTAAAGAAAAACTCGGTGATGACGCTTTGCCGCCCGTGAAATGTTGATGATCACAATGCTTTCGAAAAAGTGTGCATGCCCTTAGGGGCATGCATTTTGTTCGTTCAAAGTTGGTACAGTGTCAAAGTGCACCTCTCTTTCTTTATTCAGGTACTGTTTCAGCAAAACCTGTTGGTGACCCCAATCATAAACTTTAATGCACTTCAGTCAAGAACACTAATGACAAACATCTATGTGCTATTACACTTTGGAAAAGATGTACTGAATTTAACATATATTAATTTTTCTGAATAATAAAAACAAAGCAAAAGTAGATGCTGAAACCACATATAAATTAAAAGTATATCATGTAAAAGTTGAAGGGGAAAGCATATAATTTTACTTTAAAAGAATTACATTTGAAACAGACCAAGCCCCGACTCAAGTCAGTCCAGTGAGGCGAGTGAAGTATACCGAACTGCTACGTTGGCCTTGAATCTCACGCCACTCAATCAGTATCGTTTCAACAGTGTAAGAAACAACATGCACCTAATACTAGAGTAAAGTCTGATAGCAGTACTATATAGCAAATACTGGACTAATTATTCTGCAGCGAAGGGTTTACTGGTGATTCATGAGAATATCTTAGGGAAATTCTCAGAAATATTATCCAAACAGGTTAGACAACTAGATCTAACATCCGTTTAGAGACGAATTTAATTTCTCAAAGAAAAAGTAAGGGTACTTTAATAAGCAGATGTCAGAAATGCACGGAAAATGAAGGCACGCAGCCCCTTGCACAACATGAGTGAATGTGTAACATTTTAAATGTATTCGAATTTATTAGACTGTCACTTGAGCGTTTCTGCCATAAATCTTATATCGCTCGCGCCCGCCGCAATTCTAGCGTAACTCAGCAGGCCGTGAGCGATGCAGTCCCTGCTATTGTATCAATTAATTGGATGACTCGATAGTTTAGTTTGAAATTATGAATAAATTTCCTAGAGCATCTGAAAACATTCTCAGAACTACTATCCTGAAATTTAACAATATAGCAATTCAATTTTTCCATTTATTGCAATTGCATTAGCTTTATTGCGAAATGTGTTGGTATATCTGGTCCTATTAAGCCTGAAGTAGCATTTTTGTCGCACAGTTGGTCTTATGTAGTCACCTTACTTACTAAAGTCACTTACTGCAGTCATCTTACTGCTTTTAAAGTTAGTTTTTTTTGGGGGGGGGTGTTGAGGAAGAGTTAGCCGGCATTTATCTTGGTAACTTTTAAAAAAACTTAACACTACTATTTCAAAGGAGCATCTTACAGATTCTCAGCAGAAATCTTTGGCACACCCGAAAAAACCACTGAAGATCGCTGAACAGACGATCTATTGACTGTACTCATTGAATTGAATGAGTCAGCAGTGGGAGATATTTGGAATTGTTATATGGCTCGAGCTACTTGCGCTAACGGGTAAAAGGATTTTCGACAAGACCAGTATATGGATATAGTAAGGTTTGTAACTGTGACTTGCTCACACAAACAACACTCCGAGAACTAGGATAAAATATTAACAAAAACACTAAAATTGCTCTGCTGCATGGAACTGAAGCCAAAATTTACAGAGTTTATTTGAAAATATTCATTTATAAAATCGGTTTGCAGACTAAAAATCGGCTGAAAATATTATAGGAGTTACATTTTTGCTACTTGTAAAAATGGCATGGGATATTTGCTTAAAATACCAGTAAATAAATCTGAATATTATGTATAATATTGTACTACAGCATGATATTCGTGTATTCCCTACAGTTTATGTATCTAATACAATACATTTTTCTTTCCTTCGCCATATACCTAAAATATATTATTAGGATTTGCCTATTGCTATAAAATCTCAACTCGTATGCTACACTATTGAAAAGTTAATTGCGATTTCTACCATCAAATTCTTAAAAGTTGTGTTGCACAAAGTAAAGTAGATGATGAATTAACTGCGTGACAATGAGGCTGCAGCGTCCCTTGTTTTTGAAAAGTTAAAGTGACAAGTCGTTATGAAGCAATGAATACCGACCGCTCTTTGTTACCGAGTGTTCTGATTTACTGGCGGTTGAAAAGAGGCCGATAATTACTGACGATAACGCGGCTGGAAGAAAGCAAGAGAAGTAAAGCAGATTGTACAGTCATTGGATATTGTAATGGTATAAGGTTATCTTGTTGTAAGCATGAAATGATTCAGTGCCTCAGTTGCTAAAATGAATATAATGCATTGGTTTCTACACATGCTCAAGTGTGTCTAGTAAACTGTTACATCTGCATCTTTAACTCCAGTTGTCAGAGACCAATTCTAAAAGAAGAAGGCGGACCTTTTCCCAGCAAATCCATTAGAACACATGAAAATGCCTGGATATACTCGCAGTGCCATAACTGGAGAATATGGCAGATGCGGTAGTGTTTGAATGCCATAATCTTGCAGCAAGGTCTGACCAAGTGTATAAATCGGGCATTGTTTACGTTGCAATACAAGCCTAACAACGACAAACATGTTTTTGTCTAACTGCTGAAGAAGGTAAACGTGATCTTTTAACTGTTTATTCTGTTTTGGCTCAAGAACTACTCCCAAAATACTGTAACATCTTTTCCAGGTTTTTCTCAGTCCTCATAAATGGCAAATGCCAGGGAGGTACCCTAAACTTAGGCCTGGAACGTCTCCTTCCTTTAAAATTCTTTTCCAATATATCATTTCATCTGATATATGATCCGTGTCCATCGCCTGTGGTGCCTCAGTAGTAAAAGCAGGGGTTACACACTATCAACAACTTTACTAAGAACACTCTAAGGAACGAAAGCAGCGGAAAACGGCGGGAATGACTCAACTGAGGGACCAATTCCAAGAACATTAGAAACATCTATAACCGTTGTTCGGTTCCGTATTATGATAGGACACGGTTATCTACAAGCCCAACTAGGTTTGGCCGCTGAAGATCTGTACCGTTTTTGACGAACGTCAAGGATGGAGAGCGATTATCTATTCACATGTCCAAGGCTGGAACATCGGCCTGATGATACTGGAAGACTCGAAGTCAAAAGGCCGAACAGCAACAGACAGGTGTTGACTAAATAAATAAATAAAGAAGTAATTTTAGTAATTATATAGCAGAATGGCGGATGCATCGCTGACCCTCACTTGTTGCAAGAGATTTTCGCAGTGAATGTTCTAATAAGGCAGCGATATCACCCAGTTTTTTCTCTGTTAACACTTAATGCTTGCGCCACACTTGTTTTGTTATTTTGAATTTAAGCAGATCTGTGTTGTCTTGAAATAATGCACAAAACTGAATAGCTGATTAATTTCTTAAGAGATTACAACATAGAAAAACAGTTGATCCGTATGAAATCTTTGAACAAGAAATGAAATACAATAACAAAACTCCTCAATGTTCAGAATCTAAGCACGTACTAATCTTCCATATGAACGGCAATTCTGTCCGTGTGTGCAGCTGTGACCCCCCAGCTTCAGACCCGGTCCGCTTGCGAGGAAAAACAAAACGAAGACCCGAAACGTTTTCAGGATTTGGTCTAAACGACTCCTGTAAAAGTTAGTTTACTTTTTTTTTTTTTTTTTTTTTTGTTACGTAATAAAAATGTGAAAATACCTCAGTCAACTGTTTTATTTCCAACTTTCAGCGTCATGCACATTTGTATACAGTCGCTGATTAAATTTAATTTGAAATTAAGCACAACGTAGGATCTGTTGTGAGAAATAACATAGGAGCAAGATTAAGTGTTCCCCGTGGAACAGAAGGCGACGATGATAGCCCTCCCCCTGTTTGGTGATTCCGAGGTGGTTCGGACGCAACAACAAACAACGGCAGGAGCAGCAAATCTGAGGGGCCTCTCCCCGCTAACTGCCGCAGTTATTGGCTGCTTGACGACGATTTCTATGCGCGTCACAGGGTGGTACGCTTCCTAATATAAAGTTGTTTCTGTGCAAAGGCGATGGATGAGAAGAGGAGGAGGTTTCTACGTTTGATATTTGCCAAGCCGAGCCAATTTGCCGCGCACGTGTTTCAATATCTTGGTGAGTATTCGAGCTGATGGAACAGGAGTGCCATGGGCCATACCAACAGCCTCTTCAACATCTTCCGTTATTGCAGTCGTTTCTCCTCTAGTCAATTATGATGATCGTTAATTCCAGAGAGATTGTATGTGTGTGTGTGTGTGTGTGTGTCCAATGATACAAAAAATATAAACTTTTTAAATGTATTTCCCTCTAAACCATCATACTCACATGCAGTGACGGCTCGTGGGCCCTGTAAAAGGATGAGCCAGGAGCATAACCAAATGGAGTGAGGAAAGGCCTCTTTTGTCAAGATCATTCCTCCCGGAACTTTTCTCATAACTGCAGCGCATCGTAGGTTTGTGCTATAAACATTTGGTTTGATGCAACTCCTCTAATTCAGCTGTTAAAAGCGCGCCTTAAGGTAACCCGGAGGTGTAAATAATGCAACAGTGTACGTTTTATATTTATCTCAGAAATTTTTAAAGCTATCATATGACATTTTTGAGAGATATTAAGAAAACTTAACCAAAGATGTGATGTAAATTTTAATACTCTAATGCATATAAAGTTTTTAAAAAAATTCTAAACCAAAATAAAATCTTATTAAAAACTAAAAACTTACATGCTATCCTGGAAAATAGAATAATATATCTATGCTGGTTGCTGAAAAAGAAATTAATTTTAAAATTTTGAATTTTTTTTAAAATTTTTTATTGGTATTGATTTTTATCAACTAACAGTGATATTTAAATACTTCTAGTTATCACACTTCACATTTGCATACATTAATGTTTGTGCAATTTTTCAACAAGATTGGTTCAATCAATCCCAAGAAAAATGGACATTTATGTCAAAATTTTTAAGTTATTGGGAAATGAGATGAAAATCTTATTTCCCGATACTTTAACATTTCATGTTCATTAAAGAATTAAAAATTACAGAGCATCTTTAGTTAAGCATTTTTAACATCTGATAAAAATTCATATTAATAGCTTTATACGTTTCTGAGATACAGTGCAAAAGATACTGCCGCATTACTTGCTATATTTACACTTGCAGGTTACCTTAAGTGTTTTGAAGTCAATTCAGAAACCGCAATGAAATTTAAAAAAATTTCAACCGGTTTGCCTCCACTAATGTATTGTAATATCACAACAAACTATGACATGCATATAAATCTGTTGTTTAGTCCGGCTGTACAGAAACGAAATTTGTCCTTTCTATTTCTTTTCTAATCTCATTCCTTTAGACAAGATACGTTTCTCACTTCATACTTGTCACTTCTAATCATAAAACTTCCTAATTTTGTGCCGTCTTGCTGAGTAAGCTCCTAATAGCTTTCGGTTGATGGGGCCCAAATCGTTTGACTTCCAACTTAGCAGTTACATTTAGACGCAAAACGTCTGCATTAAAACGTGCACTTTATTCAATGACACAAAACAGGTACGGGCTTTTTTGTAACTTAACAGTTAACACTGTGAAAGTCAACTTTTGACTGACAAACAGCGAGGAAGCCATCCAACTTCAAAAAGTGCGAAAACAACCCCTCAACATCTGGTTCCTAAGAAAAGAGAGAATACCGAGCGCTGGCCATGGACTGTCTTCCTGCTGGCGCAACAGAATGCAGAAATAAAAAGAGAATGACTACCCCATCTTGGAGGAAGACAAATATAAGTTTTTGTATATCTATGCTGGTCCATTAGCTTCCCTCTCTAATGGAGGGCCCATAGAGAACTAATCGGATATACATCGCAGGCTTCATTTATTGATTGTTTTAAAAGTTGATCAACAGAAGAGAAAATGGTAAATAATAATAATGACATTTTCTCTGGGGGGGGGGGGGGGGTCAGGCCTATCTGGTCCTTATTGACGGGCCGCCTTTGCTCATAAGGTATTTATAATTTCACATCTGTTTACAGAACATCATACAACACATTACTGTTGTTTTTCGGCCAAACTTTGGAATATATTAAATAGATCTCTACTGTGAAAATGTGTATACATTTTTTGGCACGCTCGGTATATATTTAATGAAATAGATAGATATATTTGAATTTTTAGGCATTTAAGCTCAAAAACGTAAAATAAACATCTTCATTTTATAAATAAATGCCACATTAATATTTATTCCAAAGTGAAAAATTAAAAATAAAATATGCATAAATAGTTTTATATCTTATTTTTTAGTTTTTCATTTAGGAATGTTTATTAATTTTCTATTTATTTAAAAAACGATTACTTTACTTTTTTCTATGAGAATAAATTTAAAGTAAACCTATGCAATTGACTTTCTCGCATTATTCTACAATTTTTTTTTTCTAATAATGGAATATTTTTTGTGCTCCATTTTTTTTGTTGCTGTTTAATGTTCTTTAAAACAACGAAAGTGTGAATAGATGATAAATGAATGTTTAATTGAATATGTGCGTAAATAAACCCGGATTCCAAAATCTGGCATTCATCTTTTCACGGTAATAAAAAAAAAATCTTAACCGGGAAAATAATTTTACGAAATTCGAATCCGGGACCTCTGGATTTGCAGGCAGACACGGAACGAATACAACGAATTTCGTTCGGTGTTTTTTTTTTTTTGAATTCGTTTTAATTGCTAAACAGAGACCCTGGTTTTCCAAACTGCTATTACAGGATATATTTAAACTCACTAAAAATGTAATGTCAAAAAGAAAGTTCTTTTATTACAGTATAGGAGTAAAGACAGTTCAAACTCCGCTGTTGCAAGGAAAGTGCATCTTTATTTGGAGCAAGGTTTTCTACGTTTCAACAAAATGACGTCGATATCGCTGAATGCTCCCAGTCTGGTATTCATGTCCCGTTCGGCCCATGCCTCTATCTCGCTCCCGCCACCCTCGACGCTATCTTCCCGGCCAGCCATCGCCGCAGACCAGTGCGCCATTGTCATAACTCGTAGGGAGAGTGCTTTCCTTGCCTTGCCTTCCCCCCTGGTGGCCTACCGCCCGCCTTACATTCCCGTGTGGAAGGCTGCAGAGATAGAAGGGGTGGGTTTAGGTTAGGTTCGCTCCGATGTTCGCTGGACCATTTTATAGCCTAGGAGAGGGTGAGGCGGACGATACGTTACCCGGGTAACGCCTCACCACAGAATGGCCATTGTCCACGGCCAGCTCCTTGTTTATGTCGCTACGGATGCATACGAACGCAACAAGATCCAAGACACTAACCTTGAACTGTTTAGGGAAGGAAGGACCTGCTAAATTACGTCTTCAAAACGGAGATCCGGAAATCACTATATTTTATATTTAAAAGAGCCCCTGAACCATTTTAAACTCTGAGCTTTAATATAAAAGATAACTAAATTGTAAATTCTAACATTTGTAGAAAACTTCTTAAAATGTATACTATATTATATTTTTATGTCTTATAGAATTAAAATAATAGATTCAACAAACTGTTCACTTTTTAATTACTTTGTAAATTAATCTAAAACTATTTAGAGGCAAGTGTCGTTCTGTCTGTCTCTTTCCATCCCCCCCTTAATGCAAAGTTTTGCTCTTTATGCAAAATGGAATAAATGTTAAAAATAATGCTTAATGTTTTCTTTCTTTTTCCCCCTATCTTTAAATCTGCACACATTATTAGTTGTCTTTCTTTTGATCTTCTATAAGACCAATTTCACAATTCAATTCTCTTGCCATTTAATCCTCTACTATTAAAACTATCGTTATTTAACTCACAGGCCTAAAAAAACTGTTTGTAGCATTTTAAATATTGCGACAATAAAACCTTATTTTACAAATTATTTGGGTATCTTAGCCTTTCTTTGGTTTAATATATATCAAGCTCTCATTTCACTAAGCAATCAGAATTTGTATGCAATAGTTGAAACCGGTTGACCTTCAGTGGACGCGCAATTCCCGGTAAGACTGAAGTTAAAGTTCCGCGGATGCAGGTAATTGATCATGTTTATCATAGCAACGTTTTCAGTTCCGTGTAGAAAGCGTGTGTTAAGACTCTCTACTGTGTATTTGTGCACTGTGAAGTATGCAGAGAATGAGATATATGCTATAACAAAGAATATTTAATTATGTGCAAAGAAGTTGCACAAGTACTGTAAGAGAGAGCTTCGTGCTAAATTTCCAGGGGTGAAAATTGTGAAGTGCAGTTTTCTGATCGGTGAACAAATTCGAGTCCAAGCCGTTTTCATTAACAAGAAGCTGAGAGTAAAAACCGCGTTGATTTGGTTTATTTACGGACGATCTTTAACATCTCAGGTCATCAACGTTCCATTCAATCAGGGCGTGAAACGGCATATAATATTGCTTAGAAGCCTCTTCTTTCAGACTTGAGGTTCTTTTATGTGCCGTAAATCTACAACACGGGACTCACGGCTATATCTCTCTTTTGGGGATAGCCGTATTTTTACACCTGGTTGGGAATAAACCCGCGATTTTGGGTTTATGAGACAAGTATGGCTACCACTAGACCACGAGGGAATGAAATAGGCTTTAGATTAAAAACTTATCCTTAAAAGTGCTAAATGATTAACCCAGAAAGTTTGTGTATCTATCGGCAGTGCGTATAAAGCCACTCAGCGGCTGTATTTTCATTTATGTAATATTACTGCTGTACCTGAAGTAAAATCCTTACTATGATGGTGAGAACAATATTAATTACTTTTTACTGCTAATAACTAACCAAATAAACAAAAAATGCGCTCTAAGTTAGGACCACGTAGCTTGCCTGCATGTGGCGAGACAATTGTGCAGTTACTTCCCTTTGGAAAAGTCAATTTTCGATTGCATAGCGGAATGAGAACCCTGTTATTTGCTATGGACTTTGCAGTTGGATGGAAAGCAACTATATACGACTTCACTAACTACTTTTTTATAACCAAGCATGCCGTTTAAAACTTTTTTTTCTGTTGCTCACTGTTAATCTCGTGTTAGACAAAATTTGGTCTGAAGAACGAAAAGGCGGACGTGTTTAAACGGATATTAACTTTTTACATGTTTTTTTAATAAAAAAAACTTTTCATGTTTTTATTCAAGGCAGTTTAAAATATCGTCTATTTCTGAATTACATGAAATATATTAGACAGGGTCGATCAGCAAGTGATTTCTACAAGAGAGATGGACTGTTGGACCTTTCTCATGAGGGTTAATGTATAGCCCTTAAACTCCCTATATTGTGCCCTGCGTGTTATTACTTTCACTGTTTTCCCCAAACGCAAGCTGAGGACCACCCTCACAACAACGCCCTTTTCCTCTTGACAACCCCTTTTCTTTCTCCGCAACCCTTTCCCACTCTGCAAAATACAAGAGTGTGATGGAGTTTTGCTAGGCCGATTAGACTCAAATGAGTATTATTTTCTCTGACTCCTTCCCTCTCTACCACATCCCTAGGGGGTGGGGAATGGCATGTAAAATGGGGAGGAACTTGCACCCCTTTACCTCCCCGTGCAAGTGACAGCTGAAATGAATTACCAGACCCTCTCCTCATTTTCTCTCTTGTACGGTAACCCCCTTCCACCTCCAACCTCACATGAAGGAAGCAGTTTCTGATTTGTCCCAAAGCGACCGTACAAGAGCTGAAAAGCTTTCAAGAGCTATGCGCCTGATGATATAGGCTATTTGTTGGGTGTCGCATCGCGCTTTACCGCTGTGGCTATAATCGCCTGCTACAAAATGGTATAGTGACTAAAGAACAGCAACTGTTGAAAATTTAACCAGAACTAGGAGTGTCTAGGTCAGAGAGCTCTACAGCCAATGCAATGATAAGGGAGGTTTGAAAAAAATTACAAACTATAATTTGTTAGAATTATATACAAAAAAAAAAAAACGCAAATGTCACAAGACAATAGAAACTAAATAGCACAATTCAAAAGAAATTAAAGCGGAAAATGAAAGTGAGTGGTGTTTGGTAATTTGATTTCGGATGGTCTATTAATTTCTATTCTTTCAACGCATTTATCATCTGCACTAATTAAATTTTGTCTAATTATTTGGAACAAAGCTTACAGAAATATAGGAATTGCAATTGATGAGAACAAAAATGTATTTACATTTATTCTTTTTGTGTAAATATGAATAAAATAAAATTTGGCTTAGGCGACACATACAAAACTGTGCATTGGAAGAGGGAGAAGATACAATCACAGAACAGAAGTCCTACAAATTATGAAATATGGTAAAAAAAATTGGTACAAAAATAAAACAATTTAAATTATCTACACTTTTTTTTGAATGGTGTTTAACGCCCGTTTTTACTACTGAGGCACCACAGGCAGTGAACACTGATGATACATGAAATGAAATGATTTATTGGGAATGGATTTTTTTCAGAATAGAAACATTCAGACCTAATTTTAGGGTAATTTCCCGGCATTTGCCAATTATGAGGACTAAGGAAAACCTGGAAAAAACCACAGTCAGGGAGGAAGGTCCTGGTGGGATTCGAACCCCAGACCTCCCGCTCACTAGTCCGCGCCTTAACGACCTCGGCCATCCGTGGCAGTCTTATCTACATTGAAAATGCTTTATGTAATAAACATATTACAAAAGAAACCAAAACTACAATTAATTTAAAAAAATATTTGAATAATTGTTACTTAGAAACTTCCTGCAAAGGCTTCTAGATGGAAAAAAATATGAAATTATTAGTGACAAAATGTTGACCATTCAATTATTACTTTTATTCATTAAAAACACTAAAATGGTATGGACAAACATAACGGATAGAAATGTCATCATGGTAACAAAAAAAAAAAAAAAAAAGATCATTTTGAATTAATGAATCGAAGTGGAAAAGAGCTTTTAAAGAACTGGATTCCATGCAAATATGATGAACACTGTTTATTTTCTGTTAGTAAACAACTTTACTTTAACTGGTTACTTAATGTCCTTTAACTGCAGTAGCTGTTTACACATAGTAATAATATTACAATCTACTGTAGTGCTCAATTAACTTGTTTTTCCGTCCTCGTTTTATTGTAAGCAGATTTTATGGTTAGTGGAAGAAACGAATAAGGCTTTATGAGTAAGCAAAGACGCAAGTATCAAACCCGGGACCTTCCAAATCTAAAACGCTATCCTTGAGAGTTAAATTAGCTCTGTTGTTAAATTATAAAATGCATAACAATGAAGATATTCACATTATAAACGAGCAATACAAAAGTGTCTAAAGATGTTTCGCATTTATGATTTAAAATCTAACCGCCACGGGTGGGCGCAGTCGTTAAGGTGCGGACTCGTGAAAGGGAGGTCTGGGGTTCGATTCCCTCTAGGACCGTCCTCGCTGACTGAGGTTTTTTTAAAGGTTTTCCTCAGATCCTTAATGCCGGGGAGGTACCTTCCTTAAAAAAATTCTTTCCCAATTTCTCATTTCATTTCATGTATCATCATCAGTGTCCACCATCTGTGATGCCTCAGTAATTAAACCGGGTGTTAACACTATATACCACAAAAAAAAAAAAAAATAGCATTGAAAATCGCTTTGGTTTTTCAAAAGTACTCTGGTGTATTTCTTGTCCTAGACGGTTTAATTATTTGATGGGCCAAAAGTCATTACCCATTGTGAGAAGCAAATGACAAATTTGGTTATGAACAGTCCATCGTTTTAAATCAGGCGTCTTTTGCTTGTATCTGATAGTTTCTTTTGTAACCAGTAGAGTGCATTGGTAAATCAAACAGCCAGTGTTCATTTGAGATCTGACGTTCATTTGACGATTGTGAAGATGTTTACAACAGCAGAAATGCTTTTTGTTTAACAACATATTATAATTTAATAATTAGTGAGTGGAATAAATACTTCAACACTGTTCAACCAACCCGGAAGAGTGTCTAAAATTGATGAAAATTGAGTGAGGATACTGAATCTGTCAGGTTGGGCATCATTACGTGAAGAAAGTAAGCTGAAGGTTTCACAAGTGATTATTCAGAGCCCTTAAATGTCTACTCTTAGGCTGTTTTGTGAAAAAGTAGTTTCAAGAACTTTTGTTTGGAAAAGTTTACATATGGCAAAATTTAAGCCTAATTTAATTTAATTATTAATTAATGTAATTTAATATAACGGAATACCGAGCTTTGGCTACGGGTCATCTTCCTGCTGGCCGAAGAGAACGCAGAAATAGGCAGGAGAAAGGTTAACCCTTTGGAGAAAGACAAATATAAGCTCTTGTAAATCTTTGCTCTCCCGTTTAAAGCGTACACTTTTGTGGAATGGCCCATGAGCTCCCCTCGCTAATGGAGGACCCGCATGCTACCGCTACTGCAATTGAGAGGAAATGCGCTTATTGCATAAGATTTAATTATGAACTAATTGGTTGTGCTTGTCTGTTTTCAATGCGCTATTTTTTTTTTAAACGTTGATTAGGAGAGAGAAAATTGTAAATACTATGGAATTTTCCTTGGGGGGCCATCAGGCCCTTATTGACGGGTCGCCCCTGGGAAAGAAGAAGGAAAGCTTGATATCTAATAACGAACAAAAAATTGCTAAAACGAAGGTAAAAACTATTTTAAACGTTTTCGTACCCTTAGCTGTTTAGGCATCATCACACACACATACACAAGAGCGGAAAATATTTTCCACCTCGAGCCGCGCCGCGTGTAAAGTTTACAACCCTAGTCAGGGTCTGTTCATTTCATAAACTCGGTCGCAGTTGCCATGTGTAAAAGCTGCAGTATATGGATGGGAGGCTGTTACCTCTTTCTGCCACCCCCACCGCCACCATGTGCGCCGTGTTGCACCGCCCCCACACGCAGCCAACCCCCCTCCCAAGTTATGAATGTGCCCAATTACATCTTAAAAGCTGTGCCCCATTAATTTTCACAGCTGCTGGCTCTTAATTGGGATCCACAAGCTTCATAATAAAGCAAAAGGGAGGGACTTTCCCCGTGGTATTACATTAGGTGAAGGGGAGAGAGAGGGAGGTATAAAACTAGAAGAGAAGGAGGAGGAGGCGGCGGAAGGATCGTGTTCTATTGTACAAGGGAATTCTATTATTCATTTTAAGGCTGTTCAGCCCCGTAGTCTACCCTTCCAGCCCGCCAGAAAACTTAATTTCGGAGTAATTTGTATTAATTTAATATTAGCAAATTTTGAAAGTAGCTCCGGCTGTAAATATTACAAACACTGGGAGGAGTAATCTATTGGACGGCTTTCCTGAGGGTAATTTGCACACAGCGTCCATATCAGCTGAAGGTGTGGTTAACATTATTGGAACAAACACCTCCACACCCTTCATAACCTTAATATTAACTCAAATAGCGTTATTTTACGTCATGTAAACAAATGTAAAATTTGATGCACACACTGCAATATAACCCTTTTACTGTTTACCTAACATCTTGCTAAATTAAAAAAAAAAAAAACAAAAAAAAACTAAGTAACTGCTTTTCTTTTCCAATAAGCCAAGATCATGTTGTAATTTTGGCTAAAATAAAAATGTTAATATACTGAGGTTGCCAAAAAAACGTATACACACTTTCACAGTAGATATCTATTTAATACATTTCAAAGTTGGACCGAAAAACAACAGTATGATGTTCTGTGAAAAGATGTGACTCACATACATTATGATAGCGTTGCTACGTGACAGGTAAATCAACAATGAACAAATGAAACCAAGATTATCGTATGATGTTCTGTAAACAAATGTGACTCATATTACGTTATGCTAGCGTTGCTACAACAAAATGGAGTCAAGATTATCGTTTGAACAGCGGAAAGCAATTTTGAAGTGCTTTTGGAAAACCGAGAATTTCAAAGAAGTTCAACGGCAATGGGGACGTGTGTACAGAACAGAACCGCCAACGCGAGTAACAATTGCATGCATTCGAGACAAATTTGAAACTCATGGTACCGTGTGCGATGTTCACAAGGGCAGATCTGGGAGACCTCGCACAGCAACAAGCCCCGCGTCCTCGGCTATGGATTTGGAACGTTTTGAGCACTCACTGCAGAAATCTACAGCATCTAATGCTCAACCAGTAGTTCAACGTACTCAGAAGTGTATCGACGCCGATGGTGGGCATTTTGAACAACTGTTGTAACTGTAAAAGTCTAAGATGATTAGTGCTCATCATTTTCTGTATGTGTGAATTATGTTTGTTTTGTTAACACAGTTTTTTCTTTGCTTGAAGTGTGTTTTTGGTATCCTTTGTATTTCATTTTTATGAAGTTTCATGTGCAGCATAAGAAATTTTATTGATTGCAATTTTCTTAATATAGTAGAGGCTGTATCTAAGTGCCTATGGAAGTCACATTTTTTCCAAGCTTTTTCCTTCTCAATAAGCACAAAAGATATATCAGCTGCTAGTATGCACGCAATTTTTGTTTTAATAATAAAACACATTGTTTATTTGAAAATTGTTAATATCATTAAGTCAATATGAAGCACAAACACTACCACTAAACGTGAAACAAAACATCAGGCAAATGTCCTACACGGCTTCGTTGGACACCTTAACTCTGTTGGCAAATTTTTAGAGCAAATTTCCGGCTGAATTTTGCTCATGACACGTCAAATTTTTGCCTGGATGGTTTTATTTATGTGAATTGTCTACATAACATATTAAAATTTGTTATAATCGAAATGGTAAATTGTTGAGAACGACGCCGAATCGATTTCATGGCGCTCTAGCAACGCTCTGACTAACGAGGGCAATATTCTTTACTGAGAAGAGAACGTTCAGGTGATTTGATGTTCTCTGTCGATCCTGTATCTTCAAATTTCCTTACCACTCTCTACATCGTTGACACATTAGGCGCATTTTGTCTACCAAAAATTACACAAAGTCTTCAAACGGTCTCTGCATAACATTCGCCGTACTTAAAATGCACTTTCAGAATCTGGCTGCGTTGATGCTCGTGAGAATCTTCTCCCCCCCCCCCCCCCAGAATACAAACACGTTGAAATTCGTTATGCATAAAACTGACAATGCAGTTTTCCAGTCATGCAATTTTACTGAAAATTTGTAACAAGGCAAGAGAAATCACCCTCCCTTCCTTAACTGAAGCAGCCTCTTGTAAAGTTAGGCACTTAAGTTTCTATAACTTACTTATTAATGGTGCAACTTTTTCTCCGTTTTTCGCGAATTAAATACTAAACATTTCTATTGCGTTTAATAAACGCTCTTTTTAGTTAGCAACCGAAATCCGCACGAGAAGATAAGAACGACAGAAGAAATATATCACTTAAATCTACAAGTTTTTCTTCACTAACGCATTCCTTGATTACGAACGCTCTCGACAAGCTTTCTTATACTTCTTACATGAGAATTTCAAGCACTGCTGCATTTCTATATTTGTATATGCAATAAATCAATAAATTAAGCAACTTTCCGGTTTTCGGTTGAACGACCATACATGTTAGCGATGGAAAATAAGATTTCAGTACCTTCCGGTGGAAGAATGGCACTGCTCATGTCACTGTGTGCAAAGAACGGGAAACAAAGAACAATCGAGTTACGTCTTTGCTTGAGCTCACCTAGGCTGAGAGAATAAGACGGACGGACGACTGTTGCAGAAGCCAGACCATGCGGAAATCATCAAACGAGGCACATGTCCGAGACGGTTGCAACAATAGAGACGTAACAATGAGAACAGAGGGCGTGAAATATGCTGACGCCTCCTGACATGTCACTCACCCCCATCCCTTTTCCTTTTCCCCCCCGCCCCTACACGGCTTTTTCTGCCGCGCTCATGTGTGTCTCCGCTCCCCAAAGAGCCTTCCCCCCCTCCATCCATCAGCTTCCTCAAAAGAGAGTTCTATAAACTAGAATTTTCCTCGTGCTGTCATCTTCGACTATATTTTAATCTTTTTATAACTAATTAATTATTATTTGATTATCAAACACAAGGAAAAACGTAATTCACCGTAATAATCTATTTGTTGCTTTTATGGAATGAGGGGAAAATTTTACATTCTGTTTCTATAAATGTCATTTGAGTATCCCTATCACTGACCATGTTAAGTGTTTTTTCCCTAGTAATCGTTAGTATAATAATTTATATTTATAAATGCATTTTCTACTCTGTCTATAAAATCAAATTTTTGTACAGTTTTTAGATTTTACTGTACTTTTATTTATTTAGAACTTCATTCCTCCATTTTTTCAAATTCTATTTAATTATCATTTCTCAAGTCGTAAAATCAGAAATGTGTCGAAAACAAATCATAATGAATGAAGTGCGTATACTAATAACAATATGAAAGGTTATTTATTGTAAATATGTCCTGTTAATAAATTACACTAATTGCAATTTGAAAATCGATTTCTATGAATTATAGGTTTCATGTAAAATCAGCAAAATGTCAATCCATTCTCTTAACACAAAGAGACTTTGAAGGATTCATTAATCGTGTTTATCACGGTAGGCCAGTAATGGATTTAAAAAAAAATTTAAAAAAGGAGTTTATCCCCCCACGCTGATTGCTAAAGACCCAAGGAATCTCGAATGGAACTAAATTAATGATGGCGTAAAATACTCTCGGCGCAAGTTGTGCTCTAAAGCTATTGACATTCAACTTTTTCAAGGGTGAGGGGGGGGGGAGGTACAGTCTCATCTACAAACTTGTTCAACAATTATGTGACTCCATCTGCTTAGTTCAAAGAGCTTTTATACTCAAAAAGTAAGAAACATTCCATAATCTCCTATTTTTTTTAAATAAACTGCTAAAAGACAGTGAAAATTTAAATATTTTTACATTAATATTTTAACACTTTTTATTTAATTAAAATAAAAGAGTAGAAAAAAACCGCACTCAATGGAATTCTAAAATAGCAATGCTGCCATTACTTCTAAAATGTGACATGTTGAGGTGCACTGCCTCATTATAATGAACTAACCCCTTTCTGTCGATTCGCCGCCGTTCTCAACAATTAAGAATGCCGAGAAGCCGTTTGCAGCGAATTTTTAACAAAAAATCAGCATATACATTCTTTTAAGATCGAAGTCGATTCTGGTAGTCTAGTGGTTATCATACTTGCCTTGTAAACCTAACAACGCGGGTTCAATCCCGTACAGGGCCGATGCCCTGTAAAAATCCAAAGTATAGCTTCCTTCCGAAGGGAAGTACAGCCGTGGGGTGTTGTAGATTTGCGGCGCGAAAAAGAACCTCAAGCTTGAAAAAAGAGGCTTCTGAGCAAAATGTATCACCTGTTTCACGCCCAAAATTGAATGGAACGCTGATGACCTGAGGTGATAAAGAGTGTCCATAAATAAATCAAATCAATTAAAGAACTAGCACAAGAGCTGAAACCGTCAAACATTTACCTCTCTCGCAACGGCGATCATAATTGACCACCGAGTTCGTGTGATTTGACCCCATGTGACTAGTTTTTGTGGGGGCATATAAAATGTTGTATTTATGTAGTCAATTCACGAACCATCCTCCAACTCAAGGCAGAAATTAGACGTGTCATAGGAGAAATTCAGCCGGAGCTTGCTCTAAAGTCGTGGAAAATTTTCCTAACAGAGTGAAGGTGTCCAACGAAACCGTGGAGGACATTTGCCTGATGTTTAATGCCAGTGTTCGTGCTTCATATTGACACTTTTCAAATAAATGACGTGTTTTAATATTAAAACAAAAATTGCATTAATTATGGGAAACCCTATTGTCAGTGAAGGTAAATTGGTGCAATTTTTCTCATTTCCATAGACGTACAATTGTAAACGTCACAAGAAATAGACTTGATGTATTTTTCTTTCAAGGAAAAACCCATTATTGTTAAAAAAATTCCCCGTGTGTGCTGTTTAAAAATTTTATAATCTCATTTTATACTTTGACAAAAGCTTTCAATTTCTTTTGTGAACTTGCTTCAATACCAAGAGGTGGTTTTGGCACATTTTCCCTCCTTAATAAAAAAACCTTATGTAATGCACAGATAATCTAAGAAAGTATAGCTGAAAGGGAGAAAATGTTTCTAGGCAAAATGAAAGAGAAAGTAGTAAGATGCTAACAAAATATTTCCTTTCAGGACAGAGTGATACGGAATCACTTCAAGACTTATTCATACATCTCCTAACAAAAATGCGAAGCACTTGAGTTGTCAGAAATCCCGCTATTTCACACCTGTTTATAATTAATGAGGGGTTTTATTTTCAAAGTACGATCTGTCTTTTCTTTTTTTATTTTAATTAAACGAAATTTTATGTCACCATATTTACTGATCAGAATTACTTTAAATTAAGTGTTCTAGAAATAAAATTAATTATTCAGCGATTTTTAATATTCGGGACATTTTAGGGATAGAAATTACATTGAAAGTACATTATTATTATTATTATTATTATTATTATTATTATTCATTCAATCGCCATATTTGGAGGTATAAAAAGAACACTGAAGTCCGTCAGCGAATTCCTCATTTAGTAGAGTAACTTAGGCCATATTAATTAACGAAATGAAATAAGTAATGGCATTATTGTGTGGTATTAGGGGAACAAAATTAAAATTCTTGCAATCTGTAAGTATCACAAAAATTTATGGTATACCATTAATTAAATTAAATATATGAACACTGATAGACAAAGTTATACTGTGTGGGTATTTTTTTTAAACATTTTTAAATGTAACCATGTTTATGAACTGAGCCCTTGAGCCCTCAGCCCTTTTGTTTCAATAAAACAAAAACATATTACTATTTAAAAAGAAACAATTACAATGTACTAAATAAACATACACAATCAACAATAAACGATCGAAAGTTACATAGATTTTCATTGGCTTTTAAATTTGAATTAAATGTTAATGTAGTAAAAACATATAATGCAAAAATTTTCTGAAGGTTATTACAGAGTTCTCTTACATGGAAATATAACTTTTAAACACATATTAGATTAATATTTCAAATTTTCTATCTTCCCGACGATACTTTTGTTAAATATAAAACATATGCATGGTTATGAACACAGTTTGTATGCTGAATTAATTCGTACTTTTTATTTTAAAATTTAAACGTTAAAATTAAACGCAAGAGCAGTTTTTAAATCTTTGTTTTCAAGTATGCCCCTATTCCTAATGGCCCAATTGCCCTAATTTTCGAAAGGTAGCTTTCTCATTTTATTTAAATGGTGTACAGAGAATTTATTGTGAAGAAGCTAATATTGGTGTCGCTAGAACTATAATTAAATGTTCGGTTTCTGATAAACCGCCACCTAACGACCCGATCTTGAGGAGCTATTTTTCTTGATTTTTTTAAATGTATATAAGGAGATTCGTTGCGAAAGAACAAATATTGGTGCCGCTAGAATAATTTTTAAATTAATAATTTGAATTTTTTTTACTGAATCTCAAAAATTATTTTTCTTATTTTATTTAAACTATATATGCCGAATTTTGTTACAAAAAAAAAAGGAAAATACTATTGGTGCTGCTACAGTGATTTTTAAATTTGGGGTTTCAAGTAATCCCCTACTCCTAATGACCCAATTTTCCTGATTTTCAGAAATTATTTTTCTTATTAAATTTACACAAAGTATGCGGAGTTTCGTTGCCAAAAAGAATATTAATGCAGCTATAGTAATTTTTGAATTTTGGGTTTTAGGTAACCCCCCACTCCTAATTGCCCAATTTTCCCGAATTTTGGAAATTATTTTTCTTGATTTATTTCAATGGCATATACAATGCTTCTTTTACCAAAATTAAAATTGCGTCCGTTAGAGCGATTTTAAAATTTCCCTTTAACCATCGCTCGTTTTTCAGGCATACCCCACTCCTAATGGCACGATTGCCATGTTTCTTGAAAACTACTTTTATCAATTTATTTTAAAGTAATCTATCAAATCTCGTTGAGAAAAAACAAACAAACAAAAATTTCAGCCGCTAGAATGATATTTCAATTTTTGTCAAAAAATATTTTAGATTAAGCCCCACCCCCAATGATCAAATTTTACTAGTTAACGAACATGACAAATTGTATGTTAATTAATGGTTATATGCCGGGTTTCGTTGAGAAAAAACAAAAATTGCGACTACTAGAGCGTTATATGTATAATGTTCTTCCTCCTATTATAGGTGCCTAGTAGGTAAGATTGATGAAGTTTTGGAAAAATTATTCAAAAATCGTTTATGGATACAACAGTAATAGCTTACATTCCTTCGGAATTTGCTAAAATCTTAGGCTTATTTACGCGTTTCCCTCACGATTGCCGATGGAGGCGCATGCGTACATTTAAAGAAGACGGCACAGAAGTAAAATTTCACAAAACAATGCTGGATCTCCCGTTAAAAAAGCATTAGGTATGAATGCAAGCGACGACACGTCTGTAAATTATTGCCCGTTATGAAAAACATGTCAGGTTGCTTCTGGGTGCTCTTAGAGCCTCGTATTGGCTTTAGATGTATTTAGTCGGTCTCTGGAATGGCCCTTAATCCTTGTAAACGTATATTTTTGGAGGTGACAGTAGAGTTAAAGTGTAAACTAAATCCCCATTCCGTTGGGGGAGGGAGGGCGTTCTGCAGCAGTGAGGCGCTCTGGCCTATCCCGGTAGCATGGAGATAAGAGAATTGCCCTGTCAAGCCAGGATGATATATTTGGCCAACATTTCCATAGAGCCAGTGGATGCTGAGCCAGGCGTGGTGTGGGGAGCTAGCTGGCTGATCCATTCGCTCTTTCTCTTTCGCAGAATCTCGCTCGCTCTCCCATCCCCCTAAATACACATACAAAGAGAAAGCTTTCTAGTCCACCCTCTCACCCCATGCACTTTTTTCCGATGATAGCTTTCCCAGAGCAGAAAAGTTCAAACGTGCGTAATCTCACCAATTCAAATTAACACAGAGCGCGCGCGCATGCACGCAAGCATACACGCACACACGCAAAAGGGGTGGATGCGAGAGTACCTATCCCTCTGCCCTTACAACCCCTAACCACCCCACAATCTCCACTGACACCATCCGCATATCAACACTGATGCGAAACTTTGTTATGTTGCATTGCGAGTAGATCAACATTTTCCGAGTCCGAAATAAGTACACTTAAGTCAATGGCAGACATTTGGGAACTTTCTTTAAAACTTATATGGTTATCTTTAAACAAAATATTGTAGTGTAGTGTAGTGGGTGCCAGGGCATTGGGGAGTTTATGAAAATGAAAAAGCAGACCAACTGGCTAAAAAAGGGTTCTAAAACATCCTAAATTGGCCCTGAAGCCGTGGTTGGAATTAACACATGTACAGTCAAAACCGCGGTATAATAACGGGTAAGGGAAAAACACCAACTTAGATGACAAACCTACTATGGACTAGCATTTAATTTCTAAGTGGCGGACAGAGCTTCACAACTAAAGATGGAGCGATTTCTTGGGAAACAGAATATTTCCTTAAGCCTGCAAGAATTAGAAAGCATGAAGTCACAGAGAGAGAGAGAGAGAGAGAGAGAGGGGGGGGGTTAGAGTTTGTGACTGAGGGCTAGAAACCTTCAGTTGTTTACATCGGTACACTATGTAGAGTTGAGAGTCAGCTACACTGTATGGTAGGTGCCAAGGCCAACTTCACGTACATGGTAGATAATTTTCCATCACTAACCAGTACAGTACATTAAACTTCTTACGTCTTCGTAAGAATTCCTTCGGAAAGGAAGTAAAACCGCGGTTCCGTGCCGTACATTTACGGCACTTAAAAGATCAAGCCTGAAAAAAGAGACCGCTGAACAAAATTTATCGTCCATTTTACGTCCTGAATTGAATTGGAGGTCGAGGACCTAAGATGCTAAAGAAAGTCTGTAAATAAATCAAATCAACAAAAATAAATTTCTTAAGCACTTAACCTCAAACTACTTACACACAAACATAAGCTATGAGTCACTGCCTGGCATGTAAACAAGAACTGATTAGGAGTGAGGGAGAGGATTGTTTGTGATCTATTGCACCCTGCCACCTATTGTCTACAGCCCAATATCAACATAACTTCATTCTAGAAAGTTCGAGCCTAGTCATAGCATGAATGTCTTAATCGGTAACTTACTGCGATCCTTCGCTGCTGTGCTTTGCGTATAACTCGGATTTTACACGGCGTTTAGGGCTTCAGGACATGGCTTGTAAATTAAGTATAGCAAATGCCTTAGCAGATACTTCTGTATATACTGTGGAAACTAAACACCAGTCACATTATCTCAATAAGGGGTTTACTCTATTTAACCTCTCTAATAAATGCGTTTACGAGTTTACAAACTGATTTCTTAGACGTTACGTAATAATAAACATTATTTGTATCGCCGTTTATTCAAATACTTTATAATATTTAATTTCTGCTTTCCTTTGGGAAGATTTCTCCGTCCTTTACCACTTCTGATTCTGCAATTGGTTTCGTAAGTTGTGTCATAGAAACGGGTAACGGCATCTTTTTCGTTTTAATGACTTTAATTTCGCTGAACCTCCTTCTTCCTCTTCACCCCTCCGAATCCATATACAGCTTTGCCACGTAGCGGATGCATGCCTTGATTACATCAGCAATTTTTGCACAATTTCCGATCTAAGGGGGGAAAGGAAGATCCTGAATATCCGATAAACTTGAAAATGAACTCCGTCTAGAGAAATTAGATTTTCTTATTCCGGCACAGGCGTTGTTGGTTGCTACTCTTGGCAATCGATTTCAAAACAGTAAGGTTCGCTGCTAAAACATTACAAAAAGCGAAACATTCTCCAAGTAAAATATTTTAAAAGAAACGTGTATCACACCATGCCCGTCGTTTCTACAGGGTCGATCATAGCTGCTCGAAAATCTTGGTCAATACATCATATTCTTGTTGATATTAGGAAGAGATTCTGTTAACGCAGGAATAAGTAGCGTTTTCTCCATGCAAATAGCTGACTGTAGTGTTTCGAGAGGGCGCGAGGACTAACCGATGAAGAAATAATCGAATTGTTGAATGCAGATGGTAACATTGCAACTTTTGTAGTAAAATATGTGAAGCGGAAAATACTGGCGTGTTTAAAGACATGTACTGTATTTACCTCTACTAAAACACAACATTTTAAATAAATGTTATCAAATATAGGCCTAGTTTTTGTAGTAGGAATGTCGTATAGGAGAATTTTTTCTATGGAACGACGATGTAGTAACTTTTCTATGACTACATTTATGTTAGGAGGGTTTCAGCGACAAATACAGGTAATAAAGAAGATAGAAATACTGTTACATAATTTAAGAAAATTAAATGCAATTTTCAGCATATCAATATAGAAAAATGTTATCTTTCACTATATCTATATATAGTGAGTGAAAATCCATTTATTAAGTTTGGAGGAGGAATTTTCTCAAAATACGGACTCGGCACTGATGAAAGTTCCGATTTTAAATATATCGAAGTTTCTTCACTTGATAAATAAACTGTTTTCCAATTTTTTGTTGCAGCGGAGATGAATTTTGTTTATCGAAAGCATCCAATATAATGAAAAAGAACTTATTTACTTTCAGAGATTGTTTAATGGAAATTCATATAATAATGTTTTCCTTTTGTTATATTTATATGGAATTGCAAAACAAAACATGTTACGAACAAACGAAACTATATGCAATTAGATATTGGGAAATCTCACAAGTTTCTTGATCTTTTAGCTTAATGATAACGCCCGCCCTCACTGTGTCGAACCGATGTAACTGTATGGAATTTTTTGGTAAAAGGATAGAAATATTCTGAGTCTTTTTGAGGAGGGTTGCTTTCGATAAACTTTCAAAAAAGTTTTCAGATTCTGAGGTCTTGCGGTTTAACGTCAAAACTCACTTAAAATATTCTTCATTCAAAGATTTCATCGCCTGTTGCTCAAATTAAAACCCTATATACTACAAGCTGCCTGATACGGCAGCTGCATTTAGAAAATAATGTGTAAACATTAAGAACTTTTCTCTCAAGCACACACCATGACAAAACAAAATTGTCGCCGTTCCAAGTACTCGTTCATGCTGAGTCAGGAACTACCCAGCCATGATTCGGCATCTTCTTCAGCACTTTAATAAGCTGTAACCATTTCCTGAAAGGCTTAAGCGATATGCATCTCTAAAGCTAGAAACACTGGAAGAGGGGTCAAGACATTCCACGCTGCAGAATCAGCTCACCGTCTCTGCAGGAATACAATTGAAACTGAAACGAACAATCTGGGTATGCTCGGTATTAATAACCAGACGTGGAAGCATATCCTCTGCTTATTTCTGCTAATAAAGAAGAGAAAGTCTGAAATAGTGTGCATTTGGCAAGCCGATGCTCGTGTGTTTTGATCAAAGAATAGGGCTGCTTTCGGCTTTTCGTTAAATGTCAATATTTCAAAATTTAAGAACAGGAATTTAACGTTATTCTGCATCTAACTGTGGAATAGTAAAACATTCTTTCGCTAATAGAAAGTAACTAATGAAGTTACATTGACAGTAACTTTTAATTAAAACGATTGGAAAATCTCACCGTGGTAGAGAGTGATGATATGGTATGTGAATTTGAAAGATGAGCTTTTCTGTGATTGTGTTATGTAACCAAAAATACTGAAATTGTGTGCATAATTTTAAGCCACTTATAACACTATCGTACTTAAAAACTTATTTGTCAAAAAAACTAAGACTGGTGTTTTATAGTGGGTTAAGACATTCGACAATTAAATTATGAATTTCAAAATGCTTTTTAAAGTAAAACAAAAATATCTAATATAAATATATGCATAATATCCACGTCTGGTATTAATTTTCCAATGCCAATCCGCAGATGCTGTACAAAATCGTTAATGCACAAATACAACTTTTCTCAGGATATGGCAAACACTTCCTGCTAATAAAAAGATCAACATTCACGGGTAAGCAAAGTACATTTTGTGTCAGAATAGCTTAAAAATAGAAACTGTGGTGCAAATACATGCAACAATAAATTCACTATGCAAACATTAAGGGTTTACGTATCTATTCTAAATTGTATATCGAGAAAATTTATGTATGTATTTTTCTGAAAGGAATATTTAAGCTATTAATTAAAATGAATACTTTAAGCATTAGACTTAATATTTCAAAACCACCCATTAGCAATTAGATAAAAGTAAATTCAATTAATATTTAAAAGGGTACTCTTACCAGAAATGGCAATCGCACCAACCGAGTCCAAACACTCACCTGCAAATAAAGAAAAACATGTATGTATTATAAATACATCAAATAATGAGGAGGCTTGACCTAGCTCCTAGACTTTGTATGCCCCTGAAAGATATGCTACCCGCCCGTCACCTTGAGGCGGTCCATACTGTGCCTCTGATCTATAACAAGCTCTTACTGGGTTGCTGGAAGAACTGCTATGAACTTTTGTCAGTTATATTTAATTTGTTTAAATAAAAAAATGCTTTTTACTTTTTACACTTCGAACTCTGTTAAGAAATGTTTTAACGTTATGGAAATGTTTCCAATGGCGCTGTAGTGGCGGGACGTGGCAGGAAGGGGGAGAGGTAATGCCATGCAGAACACACTGTTGATGGTGTGAGTGTGTGCTATCATTCTACAGACAGACGAGTGTTAGGCGCACGATAAGCAGAATGCATTGCGTGTTACAAGGCGCATGAGTGATTTGAACATCAACGTATACGTTGCTCTACTGCCCCTGGCTTTGTTTTATGTTAAACAATGCATTGTACTTGTATTTTACAAGTGCAACATAAGCACACCTTAAAAATAATTTTCCATGTAAAGTTAACGTTTTAAAAATAATACTAGTAGTTTAAATGAAATCGTCATCCGTTCTAGTGAGTTTCTTGATAAAAATATCCATGATTAATGAAATACTGCAAAATTAAATTGAAAAATGTTAAAAACCTTCCTTTATAAATCTGTGATTCATAAGGTAAAATTGCTCAGGAAATATTTGTTATAAAATGCAAAAATTAAGCATTACTTATAAGTTTATAAATTTCACCAGGAGGAACAATGAAAACATTTTTTATAAATTAAGAAATAGATATTGCCAAATTTCTCTTCATTTCTCTTGCGAAAAATATTGCTATATAAGACCAAAAAAGTCCAAATTTTTTTTCCCATGTTGAACTGTGTTTTTTGGGGGGTGGGATATCAAATACAATAAAGTAAATTCTCTATAATTTACTGGGTTCTCTTTTCTCACTCTGCATGTTGTTATTCGTGCTTTTTATTACTACTAGTAGGAAATGTTTCGTATATAAGTTATTTAAATGTATTCTCCTATCATATTTAAAAGATAAATCTATTCAATCTTATCTTACTTAAACAAATTTGCGAAGACCAAGAAAAACTTTTTATTGTTATTTAGAGCGCGAGTGATACCGAGCTGGGTTAACGTCAAGCTAGCAACAAGTGTGAAAGAAGGAAGGGTTCTACCTGCTTAATCTCTTTGTTTACGCCCATAAAAATGCAGCCTTTCATGGTTCTTCATACCTTCTGCTGACTAGCGTCAAGTTCTGCTACCAGTCAGGGTGCAGATGTAAACAGTTCAAAGTTGGCAAAGGTAAAAATGATACTTTCAAACGTTCACCTGACCATACAGTAGAGCCAATTATTCAAAAGCGGGCTTCAAAAAATCTGCGGCAAGGAAAGATTTGTATAATTTGTGTGAGATTAGGAATTGACAAAAGATGTCTTTAAAACCTATTGGCAAGACTGACTAAAACAGTATGGTATAAAATGTATGTAAATATTTTAAAAAAATTGATATTAAGTGTATTTATGTTTACATATTATAAACGCACAACTAAATCGTCCCCTAGGATTCATATATTCCTTTTACAAATGTTTCAAATAGCTCTTGATTCCATTAAAATTATTGTGTTCACTTTTGCAATGTATGTTCGATAAAGTTCGCATTAACATAAAAGATTCGTTGTATTCAATCAAAGAAACCCCAAAGAGTTAAAAATATGACAAAATGTAAGCATTTACTTTAAAGATTGCAGAGTATCGGGTGATTTGTTGTGACTTTAAGAGTTGAAATCAATAAGTTTTGAATGTGGAAACATCCAAAATAGTAAACCGGAATAACCAGAGAAAGGTCTCCTACTGTGTGTTCTTTACAACGGAAGCCTGTACAGTGAATGCCAAGTTGTTTTAAAAAAAGACGCTGCTCCTACTTGTAGAAGGAGAATTCTTGCGTAATAGAAACTTTTCATGTTATTCTCTCTTAAAGCCAGCTGCAAGTCATGAAGATAGTGTATGTAATTTTAAAATAAACATTGAAAGTTTGTTTTCATCACGGTGACCTATGGGGTTATTGATAGCCAGTCAAGGAAAACTGCTTTTGCCTTCATTCTAAAACACTTACTTAAATCATCATGACCTAAGCAAACCTGAAGGAAACACATTCTGGTGGCAACAACGTGATGTCATTGCTCTACAGATTATTCTCTCCTTATTAAAAGAAGGAATTGTTTCGCTTCTAACAGAAACCAATGGAGGCTCATGTTCAAAAGTTCCCAAAATGTGTAGCTCTCTCGCGAAGTACAGCTAGGTACCGAAATTGTTCTTTCATATTAGCCGTGTGCTGGGTATTATTTGAAAAGGAAGAAGCAAACTTGTAAAATTGGAACCACGGATTTCAGCCTTCCGTGCTGACGCTCTAATCAGCTGAGCTACCGTTTCTTCTAACTAACCTCTCTCAACTGATTCTATATATACCGGAGACCTCGGTATATTCCGGTTTCTGTACTGTGAGAGGCGATTCTTGAGAAATAACTCTCTACTGTATTTACACTCTAGTTTAAGTATTAGGGGATAATTAATACACGAAAATTGTTTTTTCACAATCGCCGTGTCTATGGACGAGAAGAAAATGCCACTTAAGTATGAAATGTGCTTTTGGAGATATCGTAGGTGGATCTTCCCAGATATCTGCAAGATCTTAAAGCGGCTGAGAAAAAACACGAGCAGAAAACGTTCAGAAAAGTGACGCATGAACACAGCAAGTTCTTCCATAAAATAAATTGCAACTTTTTCCCCCCAAGATAAAAATCACACTGAAGGGACAAAGATTTTGACGTTGCGGAAATCCAAGCGAATGCCAGACAATGCTAAACAAATCCGCAACAAAACTAGTTTCAAAATGTGGTCCATTTGTAACGGAAGCGTACGAATTGACAGTGAAGTCAGTTTCGTTAGTGACCGTGGCCAATATATTTTAGTTACAGTGTCATTTCATTTATATAGTTCGGGAATTTTTGGATAGCAATTTCTATTATTCAGTCCATTTATTGGTTTTCGTATTTATTATTATTATTATTATTATTATTATTATTGTTATTATTATTATTATTATTATTAAAGGAGCGTGGGGTATTAAAACGCTCCCTGTAAGTTTCGTATCTAAAGAAATGCAAAGTATTTTAATAATGAATTGCTGTTTTAAGATAACATTTGGTATTTAATTTAATTAACTATTAACAATATGCATAAACATCTTTGAGATACTTCAGTTTATTTTACTAATAGTTTAGAAATACTTTAACATATTTATTTATTTAAATATCACTAAGTTTACAAATATTACAACATGGCCTGGTTTTAAACCGGGTTATATTCCAGATCAATATTTTAAATCACTTCGATACAAAAATTAAATTAACATACTAATTTTCACCATTCAACTAACTATATTTAACAGCGTTTGTTCAGCCCCCAGTTCAGTCGTCGATTATCCAAAATACTTCTTCTAAACAAAGAAACACTATAGTTGCAAACTAAAACATTTTATAAAATTCAATAATCGCCCAAAATCAGCAATAAATCTGTTCTCATTTATACACCCCTGTTCTTAACTAACTTACATTCATATACATTTAAACTTTTGATTTGCTACACATATAATCACAATACCACTATCAGCCAGTTACCCTAGGCAAATACAACGACACAGAGAGAGAGAGAGAGAGAGAGAGAGAGAGAGAGAGAGTTAAATTTAAAAAGTTCAGAAAAGTTCTCTAAAATAATTACATAATATTAGCTCAGTTTAAGGATATATTTGAGATTTGCATTCCTTTAGTCCCGGGCCGAATTCACCTTACCAGCCGACCTGCCAAATATATTTATTTTTGTGGATTTCCTTAGTCGTGAAAGGATATTACGTTACCACGAGTTCCCCAAAAATCTATTTTCCTTTATTTTTGTTTAAAATAATAATTATTATTAATAATGAATCTTAGAATATAGTATAATAAAATAAAACGGTCAAATATCCTCAAAAGAGAGAAAAGCTACATGGTTGGGAAAGGACAACTGAGGTAACATAAGCACATACGACTTTAAATCCGACAGGGGGAAAAACAAGTTAAAAGGCTCCCTACCTAAAATAAGATCCTCTTGTATTTTGTATTATGCTCATTCTGATGCACAGAACAGCCGGATATAAAAACCGTTTTCATTACAAAAGAAAAATGAGAGACAGCGGTGAAAGAGGGGGCCCAAGATCTTCTTAAAAAGCCTCTTCTCCTTCCTACCTCACATTCCACGCGTTCTCGAGTATCCCCACAACAAAGAGAGCGAAAAAATAAAACCAACATAAATGGATGGACTTGTACCCATGTCGTAACATGCTTAACTATGACGAAAGCTCTTGTTACCCTGTTTAGAACAAGCACATAGAAATAATCTTTAGGTTTTACTGATAATCTTTCTTTTTTAAAAGTTGCTGTCACCTAAACCGGCTGATGTTGGAAGACGCATGGTTAGGATAATAAAGTGAGATTCAAACGCAACAACTTAATCATTTCTCTATTACCAAAATAAAAGTTGAGCATTTATCTATTTTGTCTATAGGAGGATTGAAAAGAAACTCTTCAGATGAAAAATCTGACTGCCAGTTCATTAATAGATGACAATAAGCGAGTTTCTGTTATTTCATTACAAAGTGGTTCACATTGGTGTATCACTCAGCCCCATGGAGTGTGTCAGGAAATTTTGGAACTGAAAAATAAATTTGAATCCAACAAGAAAGACTCCTTAGGGCTCTTTTTTATTTTATTTACAACGAAGTCTTTGATATGGTACATTTTATTTTGAGACAGACTTTACCAACGAAACGTTAACACCTGCAACAATGCTCAGTTAATTTTTCTGCCCAGCGATAATTCGAATGAAAGCGAACATCTGCAACAATGCAGATTCCTCTTCTCAGAACAATATATTCAGTGAGCATATATATAGTTGGTCCTGGTGGTGTAGTGATAACCATACTTGCCTCCTAAACCCAAGATTGCGGGTTCGAACCCGGCCAGGATCGATGGATTTTTTCGGTAGTAAAAATCGTAAGTATGGCTTCCTTCGGAAGGGAAGTAATGCCGTGGGTCCCGTGTCGTACATTTACGGCACGTAAAAGAACCTCCAGCCTGAAATAAGAGACCTCTGAACAAAATTTGTCGGCCGTTTCATAACCTGAATTGAATGGGACGCTGATGATCTCAGATGTTAAAAAGCGTCTATAAATAAATTTAATCAAAATCCAACACATTTTATTTGTGTTCTAAAAACGATTTTTTAAACAGGCACTATTTACTTCATTACTTGAGAACCAACACCATAAGTTAACCCTGTTTTATGTGCAACGGAAGTGAATTCGGCAAGATTCAATGGTTCCTTAAAGGTACTCTGTACTATATCAAGAGATGGGAAGAAATTGCGTCAATTGCTGTCAACATCTCATGCAACGGTGTGTTAAGAAGTATATTTCCCTCTATAGTAACCACCGGCATGTTTTTATTTTGTAGTTTCAATTTTAACTTAAAATTAGACATAACTTGTAAATTATTATAAATGAAACACCATTGGTTGTTAATGAGACCGAAGGTTTTTCAAAGTAAATGAAAGTTTACTACGGAAAATACAGCCAAGGTAACAGTTTTTGATTTTTATTAGTTTTATTTATGGACGCTCTTTAACATCTCAGGTCATCAGAGTCCCACTCAATTCAGGGCGTGAAACGTCCTACAAATTTTGCTCAGAGGCCTCTTTTTTCGGGCTTGAGGTTATTTTTCGTGCCGTAAATCTACGACACGGGACCCACGGCTTTACTTCCCTTCCGAAGGAAGCCCATACTTACGATCTGTACGCCTGAAAAAATCCATCGATCCTGGCCGAGTTCGAACCTGTGATCTTGGGTTTAACAGGCAAGTATGGTTACCACTACACCACCAGGACCGACCTTGAAGGTAACCGTGTGCATAGAGAGTGCGAGAGCTATTTTCTATAATTATTGCTATAAGGCCGAAACCAAAGTAAATGGCAGTAGAAACGACTCTGCAACAACGAGGTTCTGAAAATGCTCTGCCTAATATTGCAAGTTGGAGAATTAACATTCTAGAAGAGAATGAAAGATTCTCTGTGCATGCTTTTACAAAACAACAAAGCTGCATGTAGCAACATTGCAACTCGCCCAGGTAGGAAACTGGAGCCAGGTATCCTTAAAGAAAAACCTGAGATGGACGTTAGGTTCGCCTGAGTGAGCTGGTGGTATGGGGCACACGCACTGTGTCACCGTGGGACGTGTGGTGTGTTATCGTACCGAGACCATCTTGTGGTAAAGAGGTTACATTACGGGCGCCCAGTGTACCATTAACTAAGTAGAACATGAAATAAGAATTTGCTGCTTAAACTCAGAGCTATGCTACATTTCTTATATGTTAATTTCTCTTTTCTCGTGTTTACACCAATTACTTTTTGATATGTTTATTTCAGATTCCTACAGAACTGATCAAGAAAGTTTTGTATCTGAGTACTCTGTGTACAATTTTTATCGAGGCATCACTTTTATTGGAGAAAAATACCTCTCATCTAAAATGACGGTTACCTAACATATTAAAGTCTGCTAATCATTATAACATTTCTGGTAAAATTCTGCATATTACATTTCTTTGGGTTACAGCAGAACGTGTTCGCACCTTCTGTGTCACCAGCACTGCCAATTTGACTTAAATAAACAATTGCATATTTCCATTTCAAACATTTAGAAAGTCAGTTTTTTTTTTTTTTTTGTAACTGTTCTTCTGCAGTAAATAATTGGAATGTTCATAACGGTGGTGCATACTGAGGCATATGGGGGTTGACACAGTAGGGGGAACTAGAGCATATATTGTAAACTAGTGAAGGTTGGAGAATTAAACGACGGGGAAGTAACTCAGCGCATGCGCAGAAGGGTAACGCGTAGTTTTTTTTTTTTATTTAAGCGGTTTCTTGGGAGTCGAGAGCTGGAACTTGAAGAGAGTAGACGTTGCCATTCTCTTCCGGGACGGTCACCTTTACGACGGACCGGTCTTGTCCAGAACTTTATGAATGATAATAAAAGTATGATATGGATTTAAGAAACATTTATTTTTGTATAGAATACCTCGGTCCAATATTTCTTTAGTTTTATTTCATTTTTACAAAATGTAATGTATGATTCCTTTAGTTAAGTTCTACTTGTTCGGCCTAGTGATGATGAAATTAGAACAGAATGACATTTATGCAGTGAGTTTAGCGGGTGCACCAGTCATCAAATTCTGCATACACCAGAAACAACAAATGTGAAAGTATATATTTTTATTAATTTCAAAGATGTTCAAAGTGAATGTTTTAGTTCTATGTTGGTAGCATTGTCGCACACTCTACGTCACCTGGAGATGTAAACAGTAGCATGAGTGATTTCCTCTTGCGCAAACAATCTATTACATTTACCATGCACTGATAATTTATATTTCGGTGGGTCCTTCCTGTTTTCTGCTCGAAATGGAAGCGCAACTCTGATTATGGACCTAATAATATAGCATTGAGCACGCAAATTATCTCCAGTTTCTCATAATACAATCTGGTGGTCAAAGGATCAAACTGTGTCCACCAGAAGAAGTGTGCTTAAAAACTCACAGTGTTTCTTCGTGTTGCTGCGTGAGATTCCTGAAGGTCAAGTCAGTATTAAAAAATAATGATTTGTTAAAACTCCGAAGATGTTTTGGACTAAAGCGCTATTTATCAGTACCATTTTAAGTAGTCGCTATGGTTTTTACAGCATTAACTCAAATTTCTAAAAACAATTTCACCCAACGATGTTCCTATTTAAGAAAATTGTAATGGGCTATCGGTTTCTTAGGCAAAGAGTTACTGCAAAATCAGGACAAAATTCGAATCGCAAACTTCCGGTTCATAAATTCTGCCTTAGCTACCTCTGCCACTCTCAACTGAGGCTGTATATTCTAAGAGCTCTGTGTTTCAAAATATAGATCTAACAATAAGAATCATTTTTGAATTAACGTTTTATTTTTAATTTACATATGCAAAAGCCTACGACCTTACGTAGCTCATCTTAAAGGGGCATTAAATACACGCATGCATCTAATTTTTTGTACAGTTATAATTCCTAAATTTTGGAATTTTCTTCAGCCTGTTTTAGTTGCTATCATACTCAACTAAAGTCGCTCATGCACTTTCCCTAATACCGCATGGATGTTTCAAAAAGTACAGTGTTTTAGAATAAATATTACTCAATGTTTGTTACTATGAAAAAGGCGAACATGTAAATCCTTGACCTGGATTATGAGCACACAGCTAGGTTAGCGCTGATGGGAAGCGGAGTACCATTCGCCTACGAGGGCGTCATTGTTTCAGTCTCGACGCTTCTACTTTGTTTCCAGCCGTGAACGCCCGGGACGTGATTCTCTTTCCACTTAAGGGAATATGGCCACAAAAACCCGGCGCGGAGCACAATGCTCGAATTACGCTAACATACGTATCAATAGCAGGCGGGACGGGCTCGGCATTTGAATGACAGGTGTGCATTACTGAAGAGAGGCTATTACAGTCGTTGCGGACCCAAATTGGATCAACGAAAACCGGCGTCGGGAGGGTACAGTCACATTCGGTTTCAAATGCCTTCAAACGAACCGAGTTCTCTCTGAAATGTGGTTATGTTAGCGGTTATCAGAACTCTTCAAATACGATACCATATTTTCCTCGAAAATAAACACAGACTCAAGCGCTGACATTGTTTTGTTTCATTGAATATTGGAATGCATTCGGTGAGGCAGCACTTTTTTTATTTACATCAGTTTATCAGGAAACCAAATCGGAGTAGCCATGTCTGTAAAGTTACCTGCTGATTATTACATTGGTGCTAGATTAAGTTATTACTCTGGAAACCTAGTGCTATTTCTTATGGACGGTCTTTAACATCTCAAGTCATCAGCGTCTCATTCAATTCAGGGCATGAAATGATCGACAACTTTTGCTCAGAGGCCTCTTCCTTCAAGCTTGAGGTTCTTTTACGTGCAGTAAATCTACGACACGGAACCCACTTCCGAAGGAAGCCATGCTTAGGATTTTACGCCCGAAAAAATGTATGATCCTGGCCGGGATTGAACCCGTGATCTTGAGTTTAGGAGGAAAGTATGGTTATTACTACACCACCAGGACCGACAAGAGGCCTAGTGCCTATTATACCTCTGTATAAATATGAAATCGAAAAATTATAACAGAGAAAACATATATTGACCATTAGAAATTATGTAAAAAATAAAGATGACACTTTTTAGTATTAAACGCTTAAAGAATGTTATTCGTCTGTTAATTCTTGAAATTTACACATGTTTATTAACCGTTAAACTACCAAACGAAATAAGTGATGGAGCATTATCCAAGACGAAGCGTTAAAATTGGAGATGAAAGGTACAGAAGGATGATAGTAAGAGATGAAAGAAGCAAATGGACAAGATGTTGCAGATCACTATCCCAGATTGCTGAGAGCGGAAGTAAACATTAACTTTGAGGAACTAAAAAGCGTACTTCACAAGCTACAAAAACCAACAATAGACAACACGAGGGGCGTTCAAGTTCTTGGCCTGATCAACAAAATATAAGATTTAAGAGAAATCTATTGTTTTCCCCCAACATAGTCACCTTGTATATCAATTCCTTTATTCAATGATTTTGCAAAATAAGCGTCTGTCTCAGCTTCAACCTAATCATTTGATGTGCATCTTCTTCCACCCAGCCATTTCCTCAGGTTTGGGCACAAAAAGTAACCGCCGGGAGCTAAATGCGGCGAATATGGCGGATGTGGAAGCACTTGAAGCGAAGGTCATGCAGTTTTGCAGCAACAATCCCAGACGCGTGTGAAGGTGCATTATAATGATGGAAGGGAACTTCCTTTTTCGCAATGTGTGGATGTACCTTAATAGCATCCTTCAGTTGGTCCAGTAGTGAAGCGTAATACTTCCCGGTGATGGTTCTGCCCTTCTATTAGTCCACACCATGAGAATCCCAGAAAACCGTAGCCAAGACTTTTCCTGCAAATGGAATCGTTTTTGCTTTCTTTGGTGCACTTTCACCTGTTGCCACTCTCGGTTTGGATTGCTGTTTCGTCTCGAACATGTAGTGATGAATCCGTGTTTCATCTGCTGTTATGAAACGAGGGAAAAACTGACTGGAACTACGTTTAAACAAGTCAAACACACTTGCGAAATGTTCATTCGAATGTGTTTTTGGTCCTTTGTTTACAAAAGCGGCACCCATCGATAGCAAAGCTTTTTCATACCCAAAACTTCGTGTAAAATGTAGTGAGCACGACCTATGGAGCTCTTTGCAATGTCAGTCAACTCGCGTACCCTTAATCGGTAAGATTGTAAATTTTTGTTACAATTTCATCGGTCATAGCAGTTTTGGGAAGGCCTGGGCGCTCATTAGCTTAACTGGATATACGCCCACGCTTAATTCAGTAGCCAACTTTTTAACCGTCGAAAACGAAGGGGAAGAATTCTTTAATGTGGAATCTAACTCTTTTTGTATTTCTGTTGGGGTTAAACTCTTCAAAACGAAGTACTTTGTCACATTTAATATTTCAGTTTTATCCATTTTGTAGAAGATGTGAACAATATTTTTTTACACGATCGTTACAAACAAGTGACTACACTTGCGCGTGTGAAACTTTACAGCGCGTCATCTAAAGAATGATACTCAATTACACAGTAACGTGGCCATCTTTACGACATCTCCGTAGATCACCGTAAGTAACAATGAATCAAAAAGGCACACTTAACAATTGCGATTCAAATTATAGTGCGGTTATTGGCAGTAACTGACAGCCAATGAGGAGAGAGTATATGCTTTTCTTTTCTTATCCAAATGCCTATTTTCCGTATTTTTGGTTGTTTTAAGCCAAGGCTGGGCACTATAAATAAAAGGAGTGTTCTGGAAGGACTGAATGAGAAGCTTTGTTGATTTTTAATGTGGAGGATGTTTAATAATATAATTATATAAAAGATTATATTTCTGCCCTAAGCTCAGTTTTTAATTTTCTTTCAGTGACCGATATATTGCACCCTATATCACCAGAAATATAAACTTTTGGAGTTTCTAACGCTTAGAACCTGCATGAAGCCATACTTTTTGTCCTTAAATGCCCAAAAATTCAATTAGTATAAGTAGAAATGTTCTATTAAGTCTTCCGATACTCTCAGTAAAAAAGTGAGGAAATATCCTGTGAAAATACTCCCTTCAACATTAACTTGCAGAAATCGCTCTGCTGAAGCGGAAATCAAATATGCTTATTAAACGCGAGAGGCAATATGTTTGTTAAGATACCTATCGTATATGTTTCAGATATATGGGAAGGTTGTGGGAGAATAATGTCTATTTACCCAGTCTCCCGATTGTACCACACGAGAGAGAGAGGGGGGGTGCAATGAAGAAGAGAGGGAATGGGAGGGGTTGCCTGTGTTAATGGCAGTCGCGGAATAATGAATGGAATCACATTAAAATACGATCTGCATGATGCATACATTCCGGGCGTCGCTTCCAACCCATTCCATTCCATTCCCAGCAAGTTACCTCAAAATGTAATTAGGCTCCTTTTCTCTCTCTCTCTCACCCTTTCCCTTGTCTGTCCGTCTCTCTGTTTACATACTCTCCCACCAGCAACTATACGTTTTGGTGTGGTTGGGGTAGAAACGCCCCTGAATTCAATGCCAATCCGTTGCAAACTAAGAGAGACAAGAAATACGCTGTGTTTTTTTAAAGAGGGGGTGAGACAAATGCAGATAGGAAAAACGATAAAGCCGATTCTTCTTTACGTTCTTCGAAGCTTTGCAAACATTGCAGTGGATAAAACGACACGAGGAAATTGTTAAAAGTTATATATCTGTAAACAGAAACAAATATCGTGAATTTTGGACTCGGAGGGGGCTAAAATGGAACGGTTAAAATCCTGCAGTAAAGTTGCAGGAACATCGCTCGGCAAATACGAGTTAGAGGGATTTTTAAAAAAGGTAAAAGCTCGGTCCGACGATATTTTCACTTAATCACCTCGGCTTTGAGAGACTCGTAGTCTGTGTGTATTTTGGGTAAATCCTATTCATTTGTCCCTTACGAAATTAGCTTCCCTGTTTAACGAGAGTGGAAAGGCAATCAGGTCCTTGGTGAGCCAATCGCCAAAGCGGCTGTCACAGTAACTGAACATTACCACGCTCTTTATGCTGTAAGAAACGTTTCTATGTGATATATAAATTGATTGATTGGAGAATAAAACAAGGTGGTTAAACCTTACGATAGATAAGCCTTATGCTTTATGCTTGGGTGTGGTGTGGTGTTTTTAAAACATGAACAATCCCGTCTTCCAAACTCATTTACTAAAAAACCAACTTGATACACTCCTCCACAAAGTTCAAGCCTGTCCTCCTCAATTAAACATATCACTCTATATGGTTTTTGGTCTTCCTACTTGGCGATATCCTCTAGGTTTATAATTTAGTAAAATGTTAGGTATCCGTTCCTCTTTCATTCTTAATATATACTGATATCAATTAATTTTATTTTCAATATTTATTTAGACTATATATATGTGTGTGTGTGTGTATATACACACATTCTAATTGAAAAAAAATCACTCGTCTTCTTGCTATAGAAGAACTCAAGCAGTTCGAAATATAGTGATTACTAATATATGATTTTTTTCCTAAGTGTTTTATCCTTTTCTGCTTTTCTAGTTATTGTTATTTTAGTGCATTGTTGATAATGTTACATTATTTTTCATTTATATTGTTTGCACCTCTGATGTTGCTTTTAATATAGCTTATTAATTTGAATTTGCCTTTGCGTGTTTTGCTTTTGATTTGTTTACTAATTATCTAACATTCTTTTAATTTTATTTCTTACTTTCTCTGTGTTTTCTCATATATATATATATATATAAAACTGTTTTCGAATTTCGTTTCTTTGTTTGTCTATGAAAATAAATGCAACTATACTCTTAAAAATCTCAGTTCTGAAGTTTCTATCCTTTTCCTTCCTGTTTTATTCACAGTCCAGTTTTCCCTTCCATATGTTGCAATTGACACTATAATTACTTTATAGAATTTCATTTGTATTGCTTTTGATGTCTTCTTTTTAATACTCTCCTTATTGTTTCGTTCATTTGTCTTAATTTATTTAGTTTTATATTCAGATCTTCACTTTTACTGTATGAAGCATTAAAACCCACAAAATTAAAACGAGATACTTGTTCTTTTATTTATTCATTAATAACTATCTTACGTTATTGTTCCATTTAAAATCCTTTTGTCCAGTTGTTGAAATCTTAAAAGTATAGCATCCATATCTTTCAGATTATACATTTAAAATCACCTTTCTAAATTACAAAAAATACAACGCACTACTTGCATTAAAATAACATTTAATATAAATTAATCCAATTAGAGTGACTAACCACGAAGCTTGGGCGACAGATATTCCAAGATTTCCTATCGCCTCTAAACAACAAAAAGGGAAAGATTTGCGTCCGCCCAGGACAGAGTAAGGATCATGTTTGAGATCAGGTTGTGATCTTATCAGACTTTGATTCCAAATATGGTCAAATTTCAGGAATGTATGTATTCCTAATAAAGCGCGTTATTCACCTGGGGTAGAAAATGCTTCATTTAGAAGTTTTACAAAGATATAAATAAATAGGATAGATACTCCAATAGGCTGACCTTGAATACAGACACAAGTTATGGATGGAGAGAGATGGACCAATCGCTTGGCCTCCGCATTCTCTAAACCCATACGCTGACGGGTATATAAGATACTGGCACTTACGATAATATTTTCACGAAATGGTGTCGTCTGTTTTTTTTTTTATGTGTTTTAATAGTGCCCGTCTTCACTGCTGAGGCATCACAGGCGGTGGACACTGTTGAACATGGGATGAAATGATTAATTGGGTGAGGATATTTTTTAACGAAGGAAACATTCCAGGCCTAAATTTATGGTACCTCCCCGGCATTTGCCATTTATGAGCATTGAGGAAATCCTGGAAAAAACCGCAGTCAGGGAAGACGGTCCAGGCGGAAATTGAACCCCAGACCTCCCGCTCACGAGTCGGCGCCTTAAAGACCTGGGGCACCCATGGCGGTGTTGCCCTATAGTGTTTAAACACACACACATATTGATTATGATATGTATTTACCATTTACACTCTGTACGAGTTTTTTTTTTTCTTCTAAATTGCGATACTTTCAATTAAGAGCCGTTGGGGAAGGGCCGCTGCCCCAAACGGAGAAAGTGGGTATTTTTATTTTGCATTTACATTTTTACTGGATGCGTAAAATGATACTGTATATAAGCTCATAATAATAAGCACTAACATGTGTTATAAGAGACATTGTAAATGATACCCCTTAGTGGCAATAGATTGCCGGCATCTGCGTACTAAATTCCTGTATTTCGTCTAGCTTTTCTTCAATAAGAACATGGCGATTCAGAACACGTTTCTATTCATTTACAGATCGGTGTCTCTTGTAACTTTTTAATAAGTTTGGCGAACATTGCTAACCAGGAACACGATTGCCAGGATATTTTCCTACAAATTATCTTATCACTTCTCTGCAAAAATCCGTGATCACATATGTATTGTATATAAAAACCCGTTCTTTATGACTGTGTTTATGTAGTGACATTACTGACGAATAACAATTAACGAAAGGAAAGTACGGAGTAACACACGAACGCTCAATACTTGCTGACGAAGGTCCCCTGCTACCTGCGCATGCATTAAACAACCTTGAAAAGTGACTTTCCCAGTATGCAACCGCGCTTCGCCGGCCTGTAACTCAAAAAAATTCATTGTATCTTATAAAATCAATTAGTATAGCATGGGAATAGTTTTGGTTTTTATAGCATGCGATATTTTAAAATGTTCCTTTATGATAACTACATTCCAAATTATTAAATTAATAGCCTTGTATTTATAGGTATATACGATATAGATTCAAAATTAACATACCATCCTTTACCTATAGGACTAGCGTTAATGTTTCTATTTGTTCAACACTAACTCTGGATAATATCTGGTTAAAATGTCGATCATGACTATGAACTATCCACAAAATATTCCTGTAGAAAGTGTGTGAACAAGAAAAATAAAAGTTATGCAGTGATAATTCATTTAGTGTAAACTATCGAGTTACAGCATTTAAACGCAACAATTACTTTATCTGCCACCGGCGAAAATCAAGTTTCCGGTTGTTGTACATATGTTTAAGGAACATCATCATTTCTTCACTTAACAGAAACCGTGCTTGACAGCTCAAAGGTCACGCATAAATTTAGAAAAAGAATAGGACTAGCGGAATGTTTGATCACTCTATTAACAAGATCCTCTATCGCGGAAGTTTTACATATAGTACCTTGTTTACCGTGACAAAACTTAGATGTTGTAAACAATGAACCAAAAGACCGAACAAGGATTACCTTCCTATTTCGCATCATCTTGAAAGACTATGTCAACAAGTTTATCAGAAAGAAATAAAATAGCTTACTTCATTATTAACTATATACATAAAGCACTTAAATAAATACAATAAAATACATAAAATAAACTACAAATATTGATAAACATGTCATATGATTACTGTGATTTAAATATTGGTCTTAAATGTTCTGAAATTACTGCCGTTTCTACAGTTATTGATAAATGTTTTGTTCTTTTGCTATACATTTTTGTTTGATCAGTTTCAACATAAAACTTCGCCAAAATAGAAACAAAAGAAGATTCAGTTATCATTTGTTTACTAGTATCCAGTGCTTTTAGCGAGTTACGAATGAATGAAGTTATTGCGGTTGTATCCATGGAAAGGTTTTAATAATCTATCCAAATGTGCATCAATCGTACCTACTAGGCAACTATAATAAAATGTGTGTATATATATATTCGCTTTAGCGGTCGCAGTTATTGTTTTCTCTCAACTAAACTTGGCATATAAGCATTAATTAACAAACGATTCGTCGAGTTCATTAACCAGCCAAATTGGACCAATGGAGAGGAGGATTAACCTAAAGCGAAAATTGAAAAATCACTCTAGAGGCCGCAATTTTGCTTTTTCTCGACGAAACTCTGTGGATTTATTTAAAATGAATTTATAAAAGTAGTTTTTTTTAAAAAATCATTGCAATTGGGGTATTAGGAGTGAGGTTATACCTAAAAAATTAATGGGGGTTAAAGCAAATTTAAAATCACTCTAACGGCCGTAATTTTATTTTTTTTAAAAGAAAATTCGATATATGCCATTGAAATAAAATAAGAAAAATAGATTTCGTAAATGAGTGAAATGAGATTATTAGGAGGAGGGTTTTACCTGAAGCCCAGAATTAAAATCGCTCTAGCGGCAATAATATTTGTTTTTCGCAACGAAACTCCGTATACACAGTTTAAATAAAACTAGAAAAATAGTTCCTGAAAATTAGGGAACATTAGGGTAAGGGGTTTACCTAATACCCCAAATTTAAATATCGCTCTAGCGCTATTAATATTTGCTTCTTTCACAATAAAATTCGGTATACACCATTAAAAAAAAAAGCAAAGTAGTTTCCAAAAGTTCGAAAAATTGGACCATTTGGAGTAGGAATATACTTGAAAACCAAAATTTAAAAAGCGCTTTTCCTGTTAATTTTCTCTAGGTATTGTCTATCACTGTTTCCATTGTCTATCACTGGTCATATATTTCATTTAATTAATAATACACTATTAATTTTTGTGGTTTAATCTCAATAATAATAATAATAATAATAATTCTAAAAATTTTGTTTCTCTTTTGTAACTTATAGATTGCTAGAATTCTGACAGCCCAGAGCAGTTCTGTAACAATGTTTGTGTGTTTAACTAAGGCTCCTCCCAAATCCTCGAGTGATATCCGGATTTGCACACGTTAGAAGACAACGTGGGAGACATAACCGGATTATATAAGACAGCATCGCAATATGGATAGCCGTAACGCAAGATTGCAACAAAAACACCAGGTGTGTTAGATGGTTAATAAACTCAGGGATAACATTACCGAAGATCGTAACGAAAGTGGGATGCAAAAATTGAGGTCAAGAGGTTCCGGGTCGTAAGGTCACAGTGATCCGTTAAGTTATAGCTTTTTTTTATCGTTTCTCAGAAACATCATCATCAACATGACAGGCTAATACCATAATGACCCTCACCCACAAGAATGAATTTTGAATTGCCAGTTTTCTGCATACAGTGCGTTTACAAAAAATTATATTCGTTGAAGAGATAAAATAAAAATGTCGATTTTTAGTTTTATTGGACATAGCTTCATAAAATGGGTGTCAATATTTAAGAAACATACCAGTCAATATTAACAGATTTTTAGAAGTGTACAAAGATATTCAGACGATTAATAAAATGGCTGTATGATCATCCAAATGACTGCAGTGATAAAGTACGGGACGAACCTTAATAACCTCATCCCATCCTACCGATCGGCAATATCGTCCTTTCCTTTGAGGTGAAATTGAGCAAATATTATTGTTCTTTCTAATTATATTATTAATATCTGCTGCTATGTGTCTCTGATTCATATTACTATATTCATCATAGAGGGTAATGACCTTACTTTTCTTCTTACGTGTGATATCCACAATAATAAAAATTTGCTTGCTAAATACCATCATGGGTGGCCCAGGTCGTTAAGGCGCCGACTGTGAGTGAGAAGTCTGAGGTTCGAATCCAGCCAGGACCGTCCTTCCCGACCTAGGTTTTTTCCTCAGTCCTCATAAATGGCAAATGCCGAGAAGGTACGCTTGTGCTTTCCCAATTTATCATTTCATTTCATATATCATCAGTGTTCACCGCCTGTGGTGCCTCAGTTGTAAAAACGGGTGTTAAACACAATTAATAATAATAATAATAATAATAATAATAATAATAATAATAATAATAATAATAATAATAATAATAATAATAATAATAATAATAACGCCAGTCTCATTTACCAGCAATGATAAGTCCCTCTACTGTAGCACATTATCTTGCACATCTAACGCGTCCCTCACATTATCACAAATTAGTAACTTTAATAGCACTGTTAACAAGTTTACGGTGGGCCAGTTCAGCTTTTAACATAAAAATATTCACACCCTCTTTTCATTCCCATCAATGTCGCTTTTTCTCTCCTACGCACGTACCGTGCCTGTTTATTTATTGCTGTCTTCTTCCCAACCCTCTTTCAACCCCTCCTCTGGCCCATTTCCTTGAACAACTCCCATTTCGCTGGAGAGTGAGGTGTGGGAGAGCGCAAGACAACAGCACCAGTCAGCTATGGTACATTATTTATGGCACCTCCCCAACGTTACGTTTCGTTCTTGAGCTTCCTTCCACAAAAATAAGCAAGAACTAACGTCACTCACCTTATACCTGCACGGACTAACCCCCTTTACATTGAGCCATTCTTGGCAGCACCTACCGCCAGATATCTACAACATACTAATTTGTGTTTATCCTCCTTTGGCCACAGCAATAAATAACCCTAGAGGAAACTGTGCGTAAAAGATTCTTGGAAAATTTCCGGTTAATTTTATATACGTGTTAGGTGTCGACAGTTTCCAACCCGATATTCAAATGCTGTAATGTTAAAAAGCAAGTATCGCGTTATACGATAAAGTTCTTCGATAAAGAAAGACTTCCTACAAAGCGACCCAATGAACTAGGCTTTTACGGCCGGATTACGGAATGAAGAGGTTTGAAGACAAGAAATTTCCAGGTTTAGTTTTGACACTTTGAAATATCCAATCACTCATAGCAATTTTACTTCGCAAATCAAATTAAGCGCAACAATACTGTCTGGTGGTTATTAGGCGCGGTTCTCAATTAAACGCAACAATACTGTCTGGTTGTTATTAAGCGCGGTTCTCAAACAATTCGGTTTGTGATCGACATGTTAATAGCTCCAAGCTTTAAGTGTTCATTTATAAATTGTGAACTAGGGCTTAGATTATGGTTTAGAATTATTCTTACAGATAAAAGTGCACTTTAATTCATCACTAGCTGTAGTTATTTTGAGAAATCCGGACAATTTTCGGACGAACCTTTCAGTTCTTGTATGATGTGCGGGTTCGTTTTGTACATGCATTTTTAAATTTATCCCATAGATAATAATCGCAGGGAGCCACAAATCCGTAGTAATAACTCTACTTGTGGAAACACATTGTGAATTGCTCTCATGGAATTATTGGCAGTGTTGAAAAAAAATTCATGATCACACTCCCTTCCTGTCACTTCTCTGAAAAAAGTGGTTAGTGTGGTATTCAAATAAATAACAGAAGTAACTGATGCTAAAAAAGCATCCTATGATTCACCACCGAGTTAACATATATGAACTGTACATAATAGCATGATGTGCCGTTGTAAACACACGAGGCATAATACGCTTTAATTAAGAAACGATTAACACAACACACACCTGGGAACAGCTGCGCTACGAATGCCAGTCAGCAAGGTCAACAAGTAAACAAGCACGCTTGCTACTCTTTTCAAGGTACGGCAAAGATTTGGAGCTCGCTCCCAGACTGCTATTGGCTGAAGTTAAAATATTATTGGTGCAGTTAGAAAGAGCCTCTTTATCCATTATAATCAAGGGCTTTGAGAAAAAGGTGGCTGCTATTTACACGCTACTGTCACCTTCTAAAAGTAAGCCGCTTATGTACATAAAAATAACTCATTCTAATTAAAATGTACAACGTTAAAGGCAGTAAAGAAAACCTCATTTTCGAATCATTTCGCACTAGATAAAGGACAATTGGTATGCAACGGCAAGCATTTCGTATTTCACCACTTTACGCTAAACACTATCCATGCACGTGGAGTGGGGTTAACGTTTACGAAAGGACCACGGAAGTCAAAAGCGTAGTAAGAGCTGCTCCAAGGGACCCTTTCATGAATAGAGGCTGGAGGAAGGCCTTCCGCTAGGCAATTAGAGTAATGACAACTTAAGATAGTAATCCTTAATGGTTAATTCGCCTCTCAAGACGAAGCTAACTGCTCCGGCAGTACGGAAACCTGTGTATTATATAGGGTTATACCCTGCCTTCCCCATCTTCCGCAGCTGCGAGTCGAGCAGGTTACAATTTCTGGAAATGAATTGCTGGAACAGGAAAATGCCAGATCAGAAACACATGCTGGGGCCACGGTTTCTTGTTACAAATAAAGCAAATGCCAATCATTTCTATTAGCTAACAGCCTCAGTCACATTGCACGTATATTTCCAAATTAGAAACATACCTACTAGGTATACGTTTTGTTTTTACTACAGGGGTAAGTTTCATAATATTGCAAAGTTTTCAAACTCCTACTTTTGTGAAACAGATAACCAGTGATATTGTTTTTTTCGTGTGCAAATTATAGCAAAATGGTTGCACATGTTATATAGCAACACCAGAGGCATATTAATTATATTCCAAAATATTTAACCTTATTTATATTTTAAAAAAATTAATTCACTTCTTCCTGCGTGCGCTAATATCTTTTCCATAATAAGAATATAATGACATAAATTAACTTTACACAAATATCAAGGACAGAAGTTCAGATACAGAAAATTTATAATGTAAACAACTCATATAATTGAAAATGGAGGGAAGTTTTCGCAGTTATTCAATAATACTACTTAAACATATTTTCTAACCTAAATAAACAAATAAAAATAAAGGAAAAAATCTCGTTCATATCGTAACAGGAAATATTTTTAGTTAATATGAAGTTAGCGTTTTCTAAAATTGCACATTTGTCGAGGTAAACACAGAAATAGAATTTTGATGCTCCATGTGTATGAAGTGCTCATATAAAATATCATGATTTACGTCTCGACTAATATGTTAATAAAATTTTTCCCTCAGATTTCTATATTTGTTTTAAGTTAGCCTGTCACTAGTACACAAATGCTATTTCTGCGCATCTATTATCTCATTATCACGTTAAGAATTTTTTCTTATTTATATACTCTATCGATATAGTTATGTTTAAAGAGGTAATGTACAATATTTACTAATTATTATTGTTACAAAAAGTGTGACAAAAATAGTTCGACGGACGACATCAATGCATCCCCCCCCCCAATGTACTCGTTGATAAATGCAGTAGAGATCAATGATCTTAGGATCTTTTCGCGCATTGGAATGAGATTTTACTGAGACATAGCATTTCTATCTGCTTTTTTAAATAGTGCTTAACACCCGTTTTTACTACCGAGGCACCACAGGCGGTGGGTACTGATGATACATGAGATGAAATGATATGATAAATTGGGAAAGAAACATTCCCGCCTAAGTTTAGGGTACCTCCCAGGCATTTGCCATTTAAGAGGACTGAGAAAAACCTGAAAAAATCCTCAGTCAGGAGGACGGTCCTGGCGGGATTCGAACTCCAGATCTGCCGCTCACGAGCCCGCGCCTTAACACCTCGGCCACCCGTAGCGGTTTTAATCTACTTATTTGAAGATCCACGGCGTATTACGTAAATGAAAGTTGTATTTATTACAGGGGTTACAGGTTGTTACTCAAACGATTTCTTATGAAGTTTACTATACAGTTTAATCAAAGTCACGAAATTGGAAAATATGAGTGTCAAGTGATGCCTGAACGAGAAAGTTGAATTCATAGTTCCATTGGTGACACCAATATTCACATTTCCTAAGGCAAAACTCTACTTGAAACTATAGCTAGTCGGTAAAAGTACAGACAAGTACCAACATGACGGAGCTGCCCCTCATTTCAATCCTCTTCACCTTGTCGGCGAACTGGGCTAGTAAGTGACTGTGGGGTTCACATGTTTTCCTCCAAGAGTTGCAATCTCCTAAGTCACTTAGAGGTTTTGAGACTGAGATACAAGGAAAAGACAGACTCCTTCCTCCCTCTCCTTTCGCTGTTCCGAAGTGGGTGAATTGAAATAAAACATTTTCTTGAGCAGAAAACCGCCGAAACGCCTACTGTGTAGCACACTAGGGGCGCCCATCCTATACTCCTGGCAACAATTTCTATTCAGGTCTCTGAGGAAATCATTGGGAATGCAAGTAGAAAATTTATTTTGTGATTACCATTCTGCGTGATCTGAGATCCCCCACATTCTCCAAAGGAAAAGTCTGTACTCTCTCCAGGGAAGACAAAAAGTCGATACCGTACCAGACTTGAGTCAGCCACGAATGGTGTAGGTAACATAATATTTCCCCATCTCCTCTTTTCCCTAAACACACATACACACACGCTCGTAAGAATAATATGAAAGGAGATAAACAAAAACAAGAAAGCAAGGTTTTTGCTAGCACTGCAACACAGGATAGGTTATTCTATAAAGTTTCGACCCCTTCCATATCCTTCTTCTGCCGCCCCTTCCACCATCTTCATAAACTCCGCCACCCCGTCCACCCTCCACCTCCTAGCGTCGTCCAAGACCCAACTTCTCCCGGGAAAGAGAAACAAGAAAGAAAGGGAAAAAAACTCATTTAAAATAAAGTCAAGGAAGCATTAAAGAAGCTTATTATAATGGCATAACCTTAAGCCCTTCTTTTTCTTGTTATTACTTTGCGCTGCCTCTGCTCGCCACAGAGAGTTGCGTTCCCCATTAGGGTAGGCTTGTGATCCGATCGCTATTTGTTTTGCCACTTGAATTGCGCCTTCTAAACAATTAAAGTGTGTCTTTTCTCTAGGAGCTCTCTACTTGCTGTCAGTTTTTATTATCGAATAAACACTAATGTTCTTACATCTTCTGTAGTTTTCCAAAGTTTCCAATTCATTTAACACATCCCCCATACTACATTGTAAATTTTACTTATGCATTATAGCCACGGTATCCTCATTAACCACCGGCAGATCAAAGAAGGCCAACAATAACATTCATTAACTCTCCCGCAGCTGTAGGTAACCTGACATTCCATATCTCTCTACGTGGAGTTTGTCTACTGTTGAATCCTAGATTGCTATTGGCAGAAGATAAAATATTATTGATGCGGTCAGACATGATCTCTAATCTAGGCAAGCAATCATTAATTTGATAATATTCAATGATTTTCGGTAGTGAATACTATACATTTATCTCAGAAACAATCTATACCTGTTATCTAAAGTTTAACATTTTTGCCACGCTTTAAGAAAAAATAATTTTAAAATTTTGGATTCAACAGTTGTGCAATCCAGTAAAATGTTTCTTGTTTATGTAACAGCCTAATGTTTTGACATTCTGTGACAGAACCACACAACATTGAACTTTGGACCGATTATTTTTACATATTTTATCTGTGTACTGAAGCAGAATTAATACAAGTTTATGAATAACATTTTGAAGCTAGTTTGTGTCAAAAATGTTATACAAAAATGTCCATAATTTCTACGTTATGAAATTTTCTTAATTCTTTTGAATTAAGAAAATTGCAATCAAAGAAAAAATTGTTAAAAACTCACTCATAGCTCCAATCCGGAACCTAATACATTCCTACGCCATACTTCCGATCTGTTCAATGAGATATTTGGGTTTGTTTATGAGGGCTCTTTAATACCTCAGATCATAGGCGTCTCATTTAGTTCAGGGCGTGAAACGGCCGACAAATTTTGTTCAGAGGTTTCTTTTTTCAGGCTTGAGGTCCTTTTACGTGCCGTAAATCTAGGACATGGAACCCAATGCTTTACTTCCCCTTCGAAAAAAGTCATATTTAGTGTTAATATGTCCGAAAAAAAAATCCATCGACCCTGACCGAGATTGAACCTGCGATCTTGGGTCTATGAGGCAAGTATGCTTACCACTAACCACCAGGACTGATTGACTGGATCTTTTCAAACGTTTTACATCAAAATTGCCAACAGTAAAAGAACAATGTCCTTGAGTGAGTATACATAATTCCGAAAAGTTATAAATCTATTTAATTATTTTTTGAAAAACATCAAAATTTTCAAATTTCTGCCCTTCAACTACTGCTAGTGATCTGAAAATTTGAAGGTATTAAATTTATATAAGAAGCACTTTTATTATTATAAATAGAATATATAATTTTCAACAATTTCGGTACAGTTCCCCAATTTCCTTCTATTTCCAGTACAGAATAAAGGTTTATGTTGGCGAGAAAACTAATTGCATTTTTTTAATACTTTAACAAGAAGTGTTGTTTATAAATAGATTAATGAAAAAGTCGCACCTCCGTAAAGGTCGGTTGTTGAACTTCTACCTTTCCTTCCGCAAGAACTTTTGAAACTTTGGGTTGGTTATTGTATAGCTGACGCAAATCTTCAAGTACGGTACAGATATTGGTGCTAGTTTTCGTGTTGTTTCTTATTTATGGGGTTGCCTCTGTTATTAGCGGGGCTTGCTGGCAGCAGTCTCCCCATCTGGTTGATTGACAGAGGCCGTGACCCCAGCGGATGTGACTTATTTAACAATACAAGCTTGCTCCGTGTAATTGCTCGACCTAGCACGGACTGACTGAACGGCTTAAGGCATGTTAATTGGACTCTAGGCACTTCGAGCTGACTCCAGCATTTCAGGGGGAGATCAACCCCCATATGCTGCCGATACTAATTCTGGATGTTTCCGTGTGCCAGCACACGTCTCTTGATACACGTGCTATTGAAATTGAACTGAATTCCACATGCATTTGTATCTAAATAGAGCTAACTGCTTTAATCCAATAAAAACATCAATATAGCACAGTGCCGTTAACAATATTGACAATAGTTTTATGTATATAAAATTAAAGCAGATAAATATATATTTAAAAGTAAATAACTTTTTAAATAGTTGATATGTTTTAACAAATTGAGCAGTATACTATTTTATGCGATTCAAGAGTTTCAGATTCTAGTAGTAATTAAAACATTTTAACAGACATTTATCATATGCACGACTAATAATTGAAGAATTTCTGAATTCCAACAGAAGTCTGAACACACCAGGGAAGTATTGGTGCATGAGAGGTACACACACAAATCGGAAATATTTCTAGCGAAGACCCGACAAATAAGGTTAATGACTATAGATAAGAGAGGGGAGTTGGGGAGGTGTGAGTAAAGAGAAGGCTGCCTAGGGGTAAGAGTTCCATTCGTGTTTGTATATTTGTATACAAAATTACTCATAAAACGTGTGATGTATTTCAATGTGTTTGTATATACATGTAGGTCTGTCTGTCTGTCTGTCTGTCTGTCTGTATGTATGTATGTATGTATGTATGTATGTATGTATGTATGTATATTTTGATTGTTACAAGAATGGTATCAACATATACGGCGTAAGGACCATGCGACAGTTATACTTACTTGTGTGTACTTTAAAACTGATATAATAAAATTTCATTATTACTATTACTACTAAATGAAGACCTCTATTATTTTCTATTTTCTGTAAAAGGCAAAATAAACATATATACATATTTTCGGGCAAATACTAAATAAATAAAATGTATTTATTCGAAATGTTTAATAATCTTCAAGAATGAGAACAAAATATTAGGCCCATGCGTTCTCTATCTCTCGCGCTCTCTCTCTCTCTCTCTCTCTCTCTCTCTCTCTCTCTCACACACACACACACACACACACACATATACAAATATTAATTCTCAGATCATTTGTTTTCAAAATTAATGAATTCTGTCAAATGGTCACTATTATAGTAAACGCTATAGCGAAGAAAGTGTCACGCTAGCCTCTGTGAAATATCCTTACTTTTTATTTATTATCTTATTTAAACATTAAATAGATGTAGAAATACTGAAAAAACTTTTTTTAAAAAAAAAAAAAAAAGCAAATACACAGTTAAAATTATATGCTATGCAAATAAATAAATGTAACGAGTTATAAATTGTAACTTGGAGATCATGCATAGAAACCCCCACGTGAGTTTAAAGACCAATGCATCACACTAAATTCTACACGCCAAGCTGGTGCTAGACATTGTCGGTACAGAAATATATTCTACAATAATTCAAGGAATCAATGAACGAAACAATCGAGGGCATTCTTCAGAGGGAAGGGTTAGTTTTTTTAATCCTCAGTACAGGAGGAGTCGCAGGTGTCAATCCCGTTTTTATGTTTACAAAAATCTTCTGCAAAGAGTAGAGAGCCATAAAGGCTTACGAAGGGTGCCTGTTTTGTATTGGTGGCCTTTATACGGTTTACGAAGAATGGCCCAGGGGAGCGCTAAGCCTCTAAAATGCTGCACAAACGTCAATGCTTTCAGTTAGAGGTACCTAACTTATGTTCAGACCTTAATCTGCGAAGCCATGTTTAGATTTAGGATGTTAACTCTCGTTTTCTAAATTTTTTCACCTCTTGTATGTTGTCCTTTGAATATCCACCAAGTAAATTTTTCTGAATACAAGCTACTTTCGGAATATTTTCTGGCCTTTAAAAAAACATTTCAATTTTAAATATACAAAAAACATGCGCTATAGTTATTTAAATTTGAACAGAACATATAAGTAGCACAATTAAAATATGAAAACATAATTTATTTTTTGTAAAATTACAATTATTAATACCACTTATTTTGAAACTCTTGACTAATCCCTTACATTATGCAATTTAACTCTATTACATTAAATGTCCAGTTGATTTTATAGTAAGTATTCTGTCCACATTCAAAAACCAGTAACAACAGGCCAGTTTGCAAGGCAACTATGTTTAGAAAGAAAAAATAAGTGATAAAAATTGTTTTCTCTTTAAAATATATGCATCAAAATGTAAGAGTACTATTTTAAATTTCAAGTGGGCTTAGATGAAGGGGTAAAAAATAAAATGGTTTAATATTCCCTTTAACATCTAAATTGACATATTTTTCAAATTAAATTTTTAAAAAATGTAAAATATCTTCTGTTAATGGATAAATAAAGTAATAAAATGGATAATAAAACCATTAAAATGAGTTTATTTTATATGTTTGAGCTAATAATTTGGCCAAACACCGCAAATATATGGTTTTACAGCCACAAGTTTTATTGAATTAAAACATAATTAAACGTGGCAGGTGTTCTAGAGTCGCAGTTCTGCATCGCGAAGACTGGATATTCGCAAACGCGGTATTACAGCAAAGTTAGTGTTTTGTTCTTGACTTCACCGCGTTGAGTCCCGCCAAGGGAAAAGCATTCCGGCAAATTAGGCAGCCGTAGCGAGGGCGCTCTTTCCGGAGGGAGAAAATAGCAGAGAATGGTCGCAAGAAAACAAATGGGTCGCAATAGAAGAGAAGGGGGAAAGAACAAACAAAAGAGAAGTTACACCCAACTCTGAAAACGTAGGTATACAATGTCGACGATACCGAAACAAAGAGAAGACGTAAAAAACGTAAGGAAAAGGATGCTAGCTTAGAAATAAACATACAGATATTATGTATAATTAAATATAGCATGTAGGTGGTTTGTTCGTGACATGGTTAGGCATGCATTATCAAACAGTTCGCCGGTCGAAGGCTTATACACCAGCAATGTTGTCACAGAGCACTGTAAATATACTTAAAGATCGCGGAAGGAAACTTTCTTCTCCTGTGTTACTAAATCAAACACATACTGGCTAAATAAAGCAGGGTGAAACACCCTAGTGAATTAATATATAATGTAAGTACTGCTGCTAGCAAACTGTTACGAATTTCTTATTAATATCACTTATATGGAGTTTTAATGCACTCTCCTATGTTGTTTCTCTCGAATTCTCAACTCTTGCAATCAATGTGGGCAAAGTTTGGAACAGAACTTAGGATATGCATGAATGTTAAGAATGTGGAACAAAACATGAAAATATTACAAATCAGTTTAGATTTTTCGTTTATTCAAATTTCTATTTTAAACGTGTTGCAATTATTTCCGTCCAATGCATTGTTTCAGAAAACGTCACTTACCAAAAAAAAAAAAAAAAAAAAAAAAAGTAAGATGTAAAATGTAAAAATTGTATTTTTAAATTTACTAGATATGAATGAATTTTGGTTGATTGATTGATTTATTTACGGACGCTCTTTAACAACTCAGGTCATCAGCGTTCCATTCAAATCAGGGCGTGAAACGGCCGACAAATTTTGCTCAGAGGCCTCTCTTTCAGGCTTGAGGTTCTTTTTCGTGCCGTAAATGCACGACACGGGACCCACGGCTTTACTTCCCTTCCGAAGAAAGCCATACTTAGGATTTTTACGCCCGAAAAAAAATCCATCGGTCCATACATTAAATGTTTTCCCTTCTTAATGAAGATATCCGTTACAGGAAAGTAAGTATATAATTTGCGTTAACGACCTCTTTTGCAATAGTCCAAGATTTTTATTCTTTCCTTCTTATGTCTTAGACGTACTGGAAAATAGACTGCCACAGGTATAAGCATTGCGACATACTGCACAATGTTTGACAAAGTTACCATCAAAATATGTGTATGTGAATGAATTAATGAAATGAATGAAGTTTATTGATATGGTAAGTAAAAATATAAAAGTACAAATCCAAACTACCAGGGGGCCTCCGTGTATGACCCAGGTCATTTTAGGTATGACCCCTTACAGTTACAAAAAATATAAATACAATAATTGGTTTTGTGCTATCACCTTGGTTTAAGTTCTACCTATAATTAAACTAATACAACATTTTCGCTTCATCAGTAGTAGCCTACTGCAATTCCAGGGGACCAGGCTCCGACCTATCAAGGTCTTAAATAAAGGTTTTTAGTTACTCTACCTACGTCATTATTTTGTTAGCTAGTTACAGCCTCTATAAGCTTCTAATTCCTTTATTTCTCGAATGCATACTATAATGTTACATTTATTCACCTTTCGATAAACAATTTCCAATCTCAAGATCAATAATTTAATCACATTTAATAACATTTAATGTATTCCCAGCCATAATTACCCGTATCTAAATTCTAATATAATTAAACAAGGTGCAATCTCCTTAACTTATTTGATTTACTTCCCTTCTTAGTACCCAATTCCATTTATTTTTTACTTTTCACAGGAATTCCCCTACATTCCTGCTATCTTTACTGAAGATTTTCATTAAGGCTCTTTTTCTATCTAATTTAAACACTTCTCGTTTACAAACTCTTTCCTTCAGAGTCCCGTCCCTTTGCACTCAAACACTGTGTGTTCCATATCTTCCTTTCCCTCACATATTGGACACTGAAACCTTTTTCTTTTAATCTACACACACCTGTTGTTAATCATGCAATGCCCTCTCTTTGTTCTTTATTTGATTTATTAACATACTTCTCTCTTTCCCATATGTATAAATGAAAAATAATGTAACACTATTAATAATGTAACTAAATTAACAATAATTAGAAAAGCAGAAAAGGATAAAACACTAATAAAAATTCACAGATTTGCAATATATTATTGCTTCTGTCAATCTCCTAAAACCATTACTATGCCAACCAATCTAAATTTCAGCCATAAAATTTATCTACATGAAATAAAGTTACGCATTACTTTTTGAAAGAAATTCTCAAAAATATGGAATTTCCATAACAGATGACAATCGAGGTGCAACTACAATTTTTGTTACGTGGTGATAAGCCTCGGTTGGTCGTGAAGTGCAAAACAAAGACGTCATCTATGTGAGCACTTTTTAATGTTTTATTTTGCCTCCTACAATAGTTCATTAAAAATGTGTTTGAAGGGCTATTTGGTGCGCTATTAGGTGGTCTGATATTACTCCGCCGAGAGCCATTCAACCCTGCCAGGAAAACATTACGGAGCACCGTTCACTACAAAGCAAGGCAGTTGCACAGGACTGGGTCTCCAACAAGTTCAAGTGCATCCTTCGGGCTATGGAAAACGTTTTATTCCAGAGATAATTGCGATTTATCATGTGTTTGTTTCAGCGCTTTTAAATGTCATATACAACAATAACGCAGGGTAATATTGTACCTGTTGTCGAAAGACCTTTACTTACTGTATGTTTCCGGAAATATTATCTTCCTGGTTTTTGCAATGGGAATCGTGGTTTTCATAAAAACAAGTTTCCAGCATTTTCCACACTTTCCTAAGCACACAAGTCCATAGTCTTACGTTGCTGTAGAAATCAGGCAGTTAACGCAAGTTTGAACAGAAATTACACTAGTTTTAAGTATTTCAGTTGTCTAACTGATCATGGTTGACTTGGATAAATTTGTCACGTGTACCTAGCAAAAGAGCATTCGTACATGCCATGTGAATTTCGCCCAAACAGAGCTAAATAAACATAAATAGATGATGATTGGCCAGGCATAATGCAAAAATCATCCAATTTAAGACAGTTTTGCTAAAATTAAGAAACCCGATGTGAATAGACAACGAATATCTTACTAACTATACAGCATACAAACCAGAAACTTGTACTAACATGTTCAGAATTGTAGGCGTTTTCTGATTATAATATCCACACAGTTTGATTTTAAATATTTTAGGTAATAAAATAAAATTGTTCTCTCAAATATTATAGGTTAACAAGCACATATTATACTGAATAAATGCTGCCTGTAGCACGAGATGTTTTACAAAGTTGTGTTTATTTAATCAGAGATCCCTAAAGACTTGGTTTCTAACGTACTTCAATAATTTACTCCTAATCTTGGCAAATGCAATATCGATATGTAGGCGAAACAAAAAAGAAGGAGAAACAAAAACTCGCATCAAGAAAATAAAAGGAGTAGAACGTGTTTCGGGAAGGAAGACAGAGCTATCGGATAAAGATGCCTGATAACATGGTATATGTGAAGGAGTTTAGCTGTTGGTAGAATGTGACCGACCGCCCCCAACCTTCCTCCGGGTCACGGCCGAGCCATAGCAACGGGCGACAATGAAAACGAACCCGTAAATTACCAGCAGATAAGAAGAAACGAGATGAAAGAGGCACTAGGGAAGACTTCCTCGCCTAGGTCCGGCCGGACGCAGGAGAAATAAAGAGGTAAAAATCTGTATAGCGAGTGAGTGATGCATCACCGAGGAGATGAGGGAACTGTAGCAAAATAATGGAAAAAAAGAGGAGAGGAGAGGAGAGGAGGAGAACGAAATGGTTTCTCTTGGCAACAACAGATCCAAGGAATGTGGCGATGTGATCACTGATCGAAAGGATGTTTGCTTCTTTGTTCCTCTGGAGATGAAAAGAAATCAGTCCTTGGCTAAGGCCCTTACCTTTCTCTGCGTTCCAGTTACCAACCTTTATTTTGTCCTTCCAGAGATGTATGACGTTTCACAAAAGGAAGCAAGAAAAGGGAAATAAGGAATGTAAAGAGATAGTAAGGGTATTCTGCAGAGAATCCAGAAAAAAATAGGTGGTCACATATCTTTGTATTCCCAAATATAAAGAGAAAAGATTGCCGTGGGATAAAAACAGCTGAAATGAGGTTTACACAAGAAGAAGAAGGCTGCAGAAGAAATATCATGGCTTGAATGTCGTTTAGCAGGTCATTACATTAAAATCAAAATGAATTCTCAATTAAAAATATTTATTTTACAATTTCATAATGTTCAGACACACAGGATATTCCCCTCAAATGAACCTAATTTCAAATTAGTGTAAAATATTAATTGTTAAAGATATAATAAAACATAAAGTGTCATTTGAAAGGAAAGCTCACCAAGTTTTCGATCACAGGATATACTCTTACATTTTGTTGAAACAAATCACCAGATCACCAGCAGTTGTTTTGGCATCAAGGCGATAGACGCTTTCCCTCAATCTAGGGTCTAGAACATGTCTGTATCAATGGGGAAGGGTGGTCTTTTGCTGAAAATAGAAGTAAGTAATACTGTTCCAACATGCCTAGGTCCATGATGCCAGTGATTGGTTTTTCCATGAAGAAGAAAGACCCATTTATTTCATTATGACCCGACCACTACCTCTCTTTTGTTGGCAATTTAAAACTAACAAAACTTGATGAGGTTGCCTTTCAGATGCAACCTTCTGTTTCATTATATCTTTAACAGTTAACGTTTTACAGAAATTTGAAATTAGGTCCATTGGAGGGAAACGCCCTGTCAGCAATTATACACCGCCACAAATGACCGAGATTGTTAAGGCATGGAGGCCTGGGATTCGATTCCCGCCAGCTTCGTCCTCCCCGAGATTTTTTCCACGTTTTCCTCAGCCTTAATAAATGGCAAATGTTGGAGAGGTACTGTAAAATATACCTGGAACGTTTCCTTTGTTAAAAAGATCATTTCCCATTTAACCGTTTCATCTCATGTATCACCAGTGTCCACCACCTGGAATCTTCAGCAGTAAAAACGGGCATTAAACATTAGAGTAAAAAATACTATAATACAATCGTAGGTGCAGAATACATTTTATAAGTTCTTCGGCAGTAATTATACCGACTTACTGAACTCAGAATTTACGCTGAGCAGATCAAACACAAGGAAGATTGAGATAGCCAAAATGGTATTCCCTAAATTATGTTTCTGTTACCAGTAATGAATTGAGTCATAAGCGCACAAATTAAGACAGAAGAAGCTGTTCAAACTGGATCCGAAACGTTTACAAAACAAGCTATGGCCTGCAGAGATATAGTCGCCTCAGAAAAATATGGGAGAATGACACAGTATTCGAGCGAATCTTGAGGTTCATTGTAATTGATAGGAGATTATCTTACAAACAGAACTGACATGTTCCTATCGTGATACTTACGTGTACCGTGCATCCATTCCGCTACGCACTCCTACTTTATATAACCAATGGAAATCGGTGACCTTCGGTGGACGCGCGATTTCTGGTAAGGCATAAGTTAAAAGTGCGTTGACGCAGGCAATTAAACTTTCTCAGTAGTGTTTATAATACAAACTGTTCAATTGAATTTATGTAAGAAGCGCGTGTTACACTATTTACTGACTTGTGTACTGTGCAGTATGCTGAAAGTGAGATATATACGCTACATAAAAGAATATTTGCTTATGATTGTTGAACAAAGTTCGAACCCAAGACCGCTGCTTCTTCTGCACCTATGGAGAAGCTGAAACAAAATATCCGGGATGGAAGTCTACAATATTCAGGAGGATGAATAGCGACAGTGGTTCAAAATCTTTTCAAAACTATTCAGGCATGTCTCACAGCACAGGGCGAGCATCCACTATAATGGTGAGGAAATTATTGATCACTTTTTGCTAGTATTAAACAACTAAATGACATAAAACTTCGAACCATCGACATGATTTCTCCCGGTGACAAAATACATTTCTGAGTGTGTAGCAGAATGAAGACCCTGTATGTGACTCCTGAAAATACGAGGGATGGGCTCCCTTTCAAAACACTTGGAAGTTTTTTTTTTTTTTTTTTGAGTAGTGTTTAACGCCCGTTTTTACTACTGAGGCACCACAGGCGGTAACACTTGGAAGTGAATTTAAATTTTGAACTCTGAGAGTAAAAACCTTAGAATATTTGGTACATTTTACAATAATCATCACATTCGACTAGTGTATTGCACAGGACTTTAGCAAAGCAATGAAAACCCAAATCTCGCAAAAGTTCATGCTTGTGTTACCCACTACGGCGTGTCACTTGAGGACAGATAAAATCGGTTTCAAGAAGTTGCATCTCGAGTTTTATTACTAAATACCGTTAACTCCCTTCAAACTTCTCGAAGACAAGATGATGTTATACCGGTTGTGTTGCACAGTTAAATCATCCAGAACTCGGAGTTTCCAGCGGAACACATCAACCTAATGCTCTGTAATATTTTTTTTGTCTATTATTCATAGTCTTGGAGCCGCATATATTTGGGGAATTTCTCATTTCAGCCCGACCCTCGTTCACTGACGAGCCAAATGCCACCATAGTTGCGGTTGCACTCTGAAGGCCTCCAACGCCCTTTCCCCAATTTCCTCAGCATATTGCTTGCGTCTCTTCGTATCTTTTCTCCGTTTTCCCTATCCTCCTGTTCTCTTCCCCGTTGCTATCACCCTCTCTTCTATTCAAGACCGACTGCCATCATCATTTTTCATACTGCATCCCATTACCGTTTTCATCTCATTGTCTTGAAAGTGCAGGTTTCGCACCCGATGTAATCTTTTATATTATGTACATGGTCTGGCCTCAAGCTCCTACCTGACCCAGGGGTTAATGTCGCACAGACTTCCGCACGTGAAATATCGCAGTCTGGGGGCCTCCGCCCCCCGCCGAGTAGGGCGGAATGGCTTATCAACTCTCCCGAACACCTTCCCCAAGACCTGAAAATTGTCATCTGTGCTCGCTCTATTTTCGCGCTCTCTCTCTCCCTCGCAATATTTTCGCTCTCGTTCTTTTCCATTTTCTTAACTCATTTTCCACTTCCCCGGCCTCCTTACTCACATTGCCTCATTTTTTTATGTTCACATTTCTGAAGTTCTCTTTTGAGCTATCTTCAGCGAAGTGTACACGTTAAGAAGACGCGCCGCGACGGAACCGCGCCTTGGGGACAGAGCTAAGATAATGCTATATTGCCTCGTTCCCACTCAAGTTCTTCAGTTCCATTTCCCAGGTAATTCTGCGCGCAAGACGAGAAGGGGTGCTAAAATTATGCACGTTTACACGCAACATGTTCAGCAAACAGATCGCAATTTGCTAACAGGTGTATATTATTAACACTTAGGACGCTAACAGTGCTAAAAAGTCCGTCACACAGGAGGTGCGTAAACTAAGCGAATTCCTCCTACAATATTTTTTATTTTATTTAAATGATATATACATAGAGTTTTGTCCCATTGCTTTTTAAATTCGAGTTTCAGATTTCACTGATTTTCAGAAACTGTTTTTATTTTATTTCAATGGCATATACCGAGTTTTGTTCAGAAAAAAATTGCGGCGGAATTTTACAAACGAACTCTATGAATCGTTTGCTAATTGATTGTTATACGCAGCGTTTCGTTGAGAAAAAAAAAATTGTCAGCTAGAGCGTTAACACACACACATTTTTATCGTCATTTTTTGTGTGTCTAGAAAGTAGGAAGATACATATTTGAAGAAATTATTCAAAAATGTTTCCTGGGTACTACCGCACTGGTTCGGAATTCGCTAAAACAGTGCAAATAAATAACACGAAAATAAAATGCAAGCACCTGTTCACATTATTTTAATTGTCTGAATTCCTTGTCAATACTTTATTCCTATATTCATTTCTTCATAGTTATTGATCCTATAATTTCTATTGAGTGTTTCAAAGAATATTTGCAAGTTATTTCTCTAATGTACTTCCTCGTGGACCTGCCATCAAGAACACATGTCTATTTCCTTATATTTATTGTTAATGTCGCCGTTTCAGTCCAACTATTACTCGCTTTCAAAACTTTTGTCGCTTATTGAAAAGACAAAGCATTAGCTAAAATATAACTTGGTTCCAAACCATACTTGCCCCCTAAACCCAAGATCGCGGGTTCGATTTCGGCCAGGACCGATGGATTTTCATGGCGCAAAAATCCTAAGTATGGCTTCCTTCGGAAGGGAAGTAAAGCCGTGGATCCCGTGTCGTACATTTACGGCACGAAAAAGAACCTTAAGCCTGAAAGAAGAGGCCTCTGAGCAAAATTTTTCGGTCATTTCACACCCTGAATTGAATGGAACGGTGATGACCTGAGAGCGCCCGTAAATAAACTAATTAATTTTAAAAAATTGGTTTCAAACATGAACGTCCTGTCAAGAATAGTAATACATACAGTTCCTTCTAGAACTTCACTGTACGCCAGCATTCGCGCCATTATTGACGTATATTATACTGCAGATAGCACAGTTTTACATATTGTAGTTACAGTTCAGTTACAAGCTCTTTCATCGTTATGCCACTACAGTAAAACAAAATACATTACAAACTTATAGCCAATATTTGAGACTGTTATGTTGTAACACAAAACATGCCTGAATTTGTTAAATTACTAGTGCGGTCATATGCAGAAGTTCCTTTTGCATATCAGATGATTTTTTTTATATATAACGATTTTAATGAAAAGGTTTTACCTATTATCTTAGAAGCTGGTAAACATAGTTTTCCTACACCCTGTTGATGGCTAGCCATTATTGCATGGGAATGCCTCCGAATCTTCGAACCTTATTCGGCCTAATTGTTTTAGGCGTTGCTTTTCGTGTCGCTTTGTAGCCAAGCTGGTGGAACAGGCAGGCAGGATGGAAGGAAGTGTGGGAAAGGACAGTAATAGCTCTCTCCAGACTCGTAAACACAGGAAACGAGAAAGACAATAGGAAGCACGTACACAACAACTCTGCAAAGAAAAACTCCTTGTCAACTGCCCGGAGAAAGTCATTACATTGCAGAATCACAACTTCTATTATCATTACCTTTTCACTGTCTTATTGTTTAGGGTTTCTGTTCTGCATTGAAATGTTGTAATGAGGTGACCAGATATTTTTGCATCGTTATGTTTACATTTCAGAATAATCTCCCGACATCCTGCTTCAATACAAACGAACGGTCTTTAAAATTGAATGAAGCGTGCTTATTAATGAACTTTTTCAAGCCTGCGCCCTAAAATGTGCAATAGTTTCAGACCGCAATGATGAATTTTCCACAGTCTCATGCAGAACTTTTTGACAAAACAGCTCTCTGTCACTCTATAAAGACAGATTTGGCTCACGACTATTCAGCAATGTAGAAAAGATTCCAAACGCTGGCCATGATGACATTAAGTGAAACAAACTCGCGACGTTCCGCGTTCAAATTCCTAGGGGCCGGCTATTATACTCTTTATTGACTCTCTCATGTTATTTAGGCTACAAAATTTCGGTGTGACAGTGTCCTGCGCTTTGGAAAAGTTTCTGTCCCGTATGGAAGTGGCGTTTTTGAGTGTCGGGGGCGCTATCTGGAAACAATGTTAGGAACCTCATCATATTTATGCCTCACCGCCCGTGGCACAAACGGCCAGCCCTTGAGCAAGGCTGAAATACCGAAATGTCCACTTTCATCCATAACAATCCAATCCCAAAAGAAAAATACATGTGAATAACCAAGATATATGCAGAGGATACCAAAAATGTATACACACTTTCACAGTAGATATCTATTTAATATATTTCAAAGTTGAACCGAAAAACAACAGTAATGTGTAGTATGATGTTCTGTAAACAGATGTAAATCTGGAAACGTGACAGGTAGATCAGCAATGAACAAATGAAGCCAAGATTATCGTAACAAGGAACAAATGAAGTCAAAATTATCGTATGATGTTTTGTACACAGATGTGATACAGTACGTTATGCTAGCGTTGCTACAACAAAATGGAATCGTTTGAACGGCAGAAAGAAATTTTGATGTGGTATTGGAAAACCGATAATGTTGAAGTTCAAAGGCAATGAAGACGTGTGTACAAAACACAACCGCTAATGCGATTAACAACTGCACGCATTCAAGACAAATTTGAGACTCATGGTACCCTATGCGATGTTCACAGGGGCAGAAGGGCAGATCTGGGAGACCTCGTACAGCAACAAGCACCGCGCACTGAATCCAATGCACTATCCAAGACACTCAATTAGTAGTTCAACGTACTTAGAAGTGTATCGATTGCAATGGTGGGCATTTTGAGCAACTACTGTAACAGTAAAAGTCTAAGATGATTAGTGCTCATCGTTTTCTGTTTGTGTGAATTCAGTTTTGGTGTGTTAACACCGTTTTTTTTCTTTGCTCGAAGTGTGTGTACATTTATGGCATCCTCTGTATATTTTTTAAATATTAAAGAAAAAAAAACAAAACATTAATTCCGCTTTCTCAAGTAAACCTCATTCACGAGGCTTTAAATTTTGAGTAATATATTATAGAAATTGTGTTTGTGTAGCTATACAAACATGATGACGTGTAGAAAATGGGGCATATAAAGTACAGATTCTCAAAATATTTTCTTCGTTTCAAGCACTTAGGGATCCCAAAGATATTAAAACATGAAAAGAAATTAACTAATCTCTAAAACAACTTAGACTGACCCTAGACTGACAAATACTAACTTCCGGCACTTGTTTTTTTTTTTTTTTGAGTAGTGTTTAACGCCCGTTTTTACTACTGAGGCACCACAGGCGGTGGACACTGATGATACATGAAATGAAATGATAAATTGGGAAAGGATTTCTTTTTTTTTAAGGAAGGAAGCGTTCCAGGCCTAAGTTTAGGTACCTCCCCGGCATTTACCAGTTATGAAGACTGAGGAAAACCTGGAAAAAACCCCAGTCAGGGAGGACGGTCCTGGCGGGATTCGAACCGCAGACCTCCCGCTCACGAGTCCGTGCCTTAACGACCTCGGCCACCCGTGGCGGTTCCGGCACTTGTGTTTAAATAAACTGATTTTATTGACTTTGATGCAATCAGCATGCACGAATACCAACAAAAACCTGCATAAGTGGCAAGAGTTCTATTACAAAAGAAAACTATAAATTTTTTTCTATTTTTTCTATCGACAACGCCACGATAGACCCCCTCCATAGTAACTGCGAGTACTAATGGAGGATCTGAGATCGAATTGTGGTCAGGCAAGGTTTTGGAGTTGTTTCCGTACCCTAAGAAGGCGAATGCCAGATATCTTTAAGCGCCAAGGACTCCTAGATAATTCATTTCATTCATCCCTACAGACTTACACCTATAGCATTCAGTCCACAATCTACAGCTGTCGGACCAGTGAAGTCTAAACCATAGTAAGTTACTGTACAGTGCGTCTAATTTATTTCTGTGCTGCCAACAGGGTTTGCTATGCACAGATTTGACAGAATATACAGTGCACAACATAGGGTTTTCGCTTTTTAACTTTCCTTTTTCTAGATTCAGCTTCTGTAAAGCAACAATACTGCAGAATGGAAGAGAATATTTATTTCACTCAGTCATTACAAAAAGCTTAACAAATGATTTTATATTTTTACCATTTTTACCACAGTGTACATTCCTACACTAACACCACACTGAGATCCCACCCTCCCTGGTTCCTTACTTAACTTTAATCTTTTCCACCGCTCTTACCTTCCCTGTATAATCACCAACTTTTCTTAAAAACTCATTGTTTTCAGTTCCAAAAACTTAAGCACCACAATTTTACCTGTATGTTATCCCATTTCGTAATCCATACACCTTCTTTCCATTCTTAAGTTTGTGAACATTCAAATATACAATGAAAATTCTTCTCTATTTCCCCACATAATGGGCACTCTTTATTTATTTCTTTCTCTCTCTCTCTCTCTTTCTTTCTTTTTTCCTTTCTCTCTCTCTCACTTTCTGTCTCCCTCTCTCTCTCTCTCTCTTTCTTTTCCTTTTTCCTTTCTCTCTCTCTCTCTCTCTCTCTGTTTCTGTCTCTCTCTCTCTTTCTTTCTCTCTCTCTCTCTCTTTCTCTCTCTCTCTCTTTCTTTCTTTCTATCTCTCTTTCTTTCTTTTCCTTTTTCCTTTCTCTCTCTCTCTTTCTGTCTCTCTCTCTTTCTGTCTCTCTCTCTTTCTTTCTCTCTCTCCCTCTCTCTTTCTTTTCCTTTTTCCTTTCTCTCTCTCTCTCTCTCTCTCTTTCTTTTCTTTCTTCTTTCCTTCCTTTTAACCCACTTAACCCTAATATACCTGCTCCAACCCAAGCAAATCCCTCTCTTCTCCTTTTATTACAAATATCTACATATTTTTCCAGCCCCCATTCTTTCTTAAATGTCCTATAATGTTTCTTATTTTATAAACTACTCCACATTTCTTGCTTTCAATATCATGCATCCTTTGCTTCACTTTATTTCATGGCCCCTTGTCCATTCATTAACTGTAAATAACACTGTAATTGGAAAAAACTTTGTGTTTAGTAATAAACAAATAATCTGCAGCTTCCTCCTATCTCCGAATGCATTCTGGTGCTTGCTAGGAAACATTCAGCGTTAACAATTACTTTGAAAGTGTACTAAAGCAAGTTTTAAACATCTATGTGCATCTTGTACTAATTAAGGCCGCTTAACATAATGGCTAAAGGATGGGAAACAGAAGCCGGTATTGCCGCAAATTCGCCTTCTTTGTCGTCTCTCAGACGGTGCATAAACAGCGAAGTTTCACCCTCTTTCACGTAGAAGCGAGCGATCTTCTGGAGGGAAGCGGCGACGACGTCGTAAAACGCAAACGGCGTCATCGCCAGCCGTTGAAATTCAACTAACAGGGGAGTAGCGTTTTGGGTCTGGAATAGGCACGTTACGCCAAGGAAGACAATGGCAACATGAAGACCTTTTCTCCACCTCCGGCCCCCGAGGGTGGGGGTTGGGAAATCGTCTCCGGGTGGCAGACCAACAAATGGAAGTTTAACACCGCGTCACATAGACAACAAACAACCCGAGTTTATACGACATGCACTTGCCCCTGCTTCTTTCCCTCAACCTCCTGCCTAGTTCTTCTCTTTTCTCTTTCTTACTTTTTGAGATCTATTCTTTAATTTTTAAAACATTAATAACAGAGACACAAATTCATAATTCTAGCTCGGTTAATTCTGTCATGCAGCATGTTACTCGTGCGAGTTGGCCAAGTTCTGAGCCCTAAATTAATGATACGAAGGATGCGCTACCATGCTTGAAAAAATTCATGGTCCGTGCGATCAGTGATGCTTTCCCCCGCGACGCCTGCTTGCTTACTTGTTGACCAGTCATAGCGCATATGTTGTGTAGTTCGTTTCTTAATTCGACAGCATACATAGAATATATTATATCTCGTGTGTTTACAATGGCACAACGTGTCTTTAAGTGCAATTCATATATGTTAACTCAGTGGTTAAAGAATCAAATACCATTTTTTAGCTTATAGTTGATTCTGTTTCTTATGTAATATCATGCTAACTTTTTTTCAGATAATTAACCGGCAGGGAGCGAGATCATGCATTTTTTCAATAGGACTATGCCACTGCGAACGATTTACAATGTATTTCTTTAAGACAGAGTTATTAATTAGAATTTGTGGCCCCCTCGCGTCAGAAAATTGTTCGGGTTTCTCAAAATGATCTACAGCAAGTGATGAATAGTTATCCAAAGAGATGACAAAAATGTGTGGATAATGAAGGAGGACAAACATCTCATTTGATTATTTAATAAGCAATGCGCCTCTTAAATTTGTTTGTGTATAGCTGTATGGTTCGTTTGTTGTCCTTTCCCACTGATCACCCAGATCAGGCTAGCCGGCTAAGTGGCTAACGTGCGGCGCGCTCGTTTAATAAAATAAAGTTTATGTTTAGCTTCTGCACGGCGTACAAAAATTGGGCATTTTGTCTGTCTCAATAGCTCAGGATGGGACATGTGCGATTCATGCAGAAGAGAGAGAGAATCCCACCTCTATTCCACGATTTTTATCCTAAATAATTTTAATTCGTTTTTATAGAGCTCTGGAATCGATGGCATTTTAGTTTTCTAAATACATTAACAATTTGTAATAATTACAACTAAACTCCTGTGGATTATTAGGCTTGACCTGACCATAAAACATTGCAAGATAATTTGTCTTTTCCCTCAAATAAAATAAACAAAATGCAAAAAAAAAAAAAAAAAAAAAACAAGTGAACTTTAAACTTCGTCCACAAGCATGCAAATAGCTCAGTAACAGTATGTTTGCTCGGAAGGCCTAAGTTCGAAACCAGCCTAGCAAGAAATTTTTGTTTCATTTTTTCAGGTTGCATTCCGCTTATCATTCCATTTAATAAATATTGGTGTAAATTTCGAATTTCACACAAGTTTAATTTGGTATTTTTCAGTTATCGGCATAGACATTTATGTTTGGAATCATTATGAAACATAGCTCCCAAGGGCACCGCCACGGGTGGCCGAGGTCGTTAAGTCTCGGACTCGCGAGCGGGAGGTCTGGGTTCGAATACCGCCAGGACCGTCCTTCCTGACTGAGGTTTTTTCCAGGTTTTCCTCAGTCCTCATAAATGGCAAATGCCAGGGAGGTACCCTAAACTTAGGCCTGGAACGATTCCTTCCATAAAAATAAATCCTTTCCCAATATATCATTTCATGTATCATCAGTGTCCATCGCCTGTGGTACCTCTGTAGCAAAAACGGGCGTTAAACACTATCCATTCATTAGCTCCCAAACCGCCACGGGTGGCCGAGGTCGTTAAGGCATGGACTCGTGAGCGGGAGGTCTGCGGTTCGAATCCCGCCAGGACCGTCCTCCCTGACTGGGGTTTTTTCCAGGTTTTCCTCAGTCTTCATAACTGGCAAATGCCGGGGAGGTACCTAAACTTAGGCCTGGAACGCTTCCTTCCTTAAAAAAAAAAATCCTTTCCCAATATATCATTTCATTTCATGTATCATCAGTGTCCACCGCCTGTGGTGCCTCAGTAGTAAAAACGGGCGTTAAACACTACTAAAAAAAAAAAAAAAAAAATTAGCTCCCAAGGAATGGACCTAGGAAAGGTAAACCGCCTTTTAAACGGGAACAAGACATTTTAACAAATTAAAACACATGCAAATATTCAAAGAATATTCTCAGTTTTGAAGTAATATACGATCAATAGAAAAACTACAAATATAAAATATTTTAAACCCTTCAAATTAAGTACAGTAAAAACCCACAATTAAAATGCATTATTTATAAATTTAAACAATAAAGGTAAGTATACCTGTCTGAATTTGTCTTTGAAAAGCAATTTTCATGAAAAAGTGAAAGGCAAGAAGTTATAACACCAGAGGCATGACTTCACATCATATTTGTTACCGATCCTGCGAGCCAATAAGGCAAGATCGCCATTTCATCAAATAATGGTTAATGAATGTATTGAAGGGTTAGAAGAAAACGAAAAATATTTCAAATCTATAAATAGGAACACGTGTAACTGCTCGTGTATTATTTACAGCAAATAAATTTTTCTCATGTGACTGCAGTTACCACAATGTTCGAAACAGAATGTATGTCAATACTTTGCTTATAGTTTTCGCTTATGCGTCGGCGCTCTGGGCCTCGGAGCATGCGTAGGACTATGAATGTTCAAGGACTTTTACATTTTTCTGTAACTGTACATAGAAGATGAAAGAAGGTACGTGAAGGAAATGCAGGTATTTACATTTCAATTACAAATTTATAATACCCGTTTATGACTTGACAGATTTGTTCCGGTTTGGGAATCATTTTTCGCCCATTCTTTGTACAAGATTTATCCATAGTTCACTTGTCTCTTCATACTTGGAATGATTTGTGTCCACCACATCTTTGCAAGCTCTCCAGGTTTCACCACTATAAAATTGAAGAGTACAAAAGCTCGGAGACCACAATTCTGATATGAAGTATAATCTCATAACTTTTTAAAGAGACAGAGACAAACACAATGAGGACTTTTATACATATTTTGCAAACGGCTAACAAAGTAATAGCTATAACGTATTTCTAATGTATTTTTCTCTTTCTTTATTCTTTTAAATGCAAAAAGGTCTTTGACTTTCGAGTTCAGTTTCTAACAGCTTTTTTAAGAACAAGATAAGCTTCGCCATACATCCTCTTGGAGATTCGTAATCAAAAACCTTTGTCATCAATAAAATGGGCCTAAAGCGGGCCTATCACACAAGATATTCAGCCACAACTGCATGTTACACAATATCAAGAATATGCGAGAAAAACTAAACAACTCTCCTCTGAACCCTCCGATTTGTTCCAAGAAAGAGAGAGTGTGTGTGGTTGCCTACATCAAACAATCAAGGGGTCGACGCCGTCGGAATGAACAGTCTCCAGCCACTCGACGTTTGATTGCCGAGCCTTGGGGATAATTATGTCGTGAGAAAACAGCTGTGTTTTGCCCCCACTCCAACCCACCCTGCAATGATTGCATCCCCCTCTAACCCAGTTCCCTCCCCCCACCACCCTCACGAAAAGTAATCAAACCTGACATGAGTGGAACCCGTTCCATCTCCCCACCGCAAGAAAGGATTATATTTGTTTGTCTGCTGAAACAGTAGACAATCGGGGCCATTCCCTAAGAGCTTTCTTTCCCCATTCACCCTTCCAAGCGAAAATGCCATGTGCCAACAACATTACCGAACTAATGCCATCAGCTCAAGCGATCACTGCGAGAAGTTAATGGCATTGATTATTTTATTCCATATTCTCATTTCAACTCCTGTACTTCTACAAGAAGCAAGGGTACCACGTACGCACATGAGGAAAGGTTTGGATTGTTCTTCTAGCCATCATTAATGCACATCTGAAACAATAATATCTCCAATTTATCAACCTACATTAAAGCGACTTGTTTTAACTACCAAAACAAGAGAGAATGTTACTTCAGTGTTAAATACTGCGTACATAGTTTTTTTCCTAGCCCCTTTTGAAAAAGTCCCTTGTCGTTTATTATTGGTACAATGGGGCTCATCAATATTACCGAGTCGAAGCCGTTATGGATTGGAAATATTATCGTCTTATGAAAAAGTCGCTTTGGAGTGAAGAAAAGACATACAAGAGACATATAAACTATTGTTGCTCATCCAGCTTGCGTCTGCATGCTTTCGATAAACCATAAATTTTAGAAAACATTTTTCTTTTGTGCATTTTCGATTTGATATTTTATTTGACTTGTTGCCACACTTCAAAGCTTACCTATCAAACTTGACGCCAATGGTTTGCATGTTTTATCACCTAACGGCAAACTAAATCTGTTTATGTGTTAATGATTGAAAAGCAAACGTGTCCTTAAGAATCAGCAAAGCTCTGAAGAAAAGCTCTGCACCTTGGTGCGTTTTCTAAATTCCTCGGAAAACGATATAATATATCGGCACATTAATGAACGGGAGTGCTCGAGTAATAATACGTGAGATTCCTATATATTATTCTGTTTCGTTGTGAATAGACAACAAAATGCAGTAAAACGGATTGGCAGCCCTTCAATGTAGCATATAACAGCTTGCATTCAGTTTAGTGATTTAATAATAATAATAATAATAATAATAATAATAATAATAATAATAATAATAATATGCTATGTCATAGTAGCAGAAAAGAAAATTACAGAAAATAGAATAGAATAGATGAAGGATAGAGTAGAAGGAATGCATGGAGATAAGGAATGCCAGGAGAGGAAGAAAGTGAGAAATAGACAAAAAAAATCAAAAATAGAAGAGCGCCAAGATCGAGAAACAAATATATACAAAGAGAGGGAGAGGGAAAGAGAACAGAAGTACAGAGAAGTTAAAATAAAAATATAGAATACAATAGAAAGGAAAAAAGTAGACGAAAATTGAACTGAAAGAAAGCGGAAGAATGTGGGAAAGAGAAGGTAAAAACAGGGGAAAAAGAGAAGAGTTGAGGAAAATAATGAGTAGAACGAAAAGGAAGAGAAAGATAATGCAAATGTGGTTGAATGATTTTAGCAGATGCCATAGGCACCCGAGAGCAAAAGAGAAGCGATAAAAATGAGAATAAAAGAAGATAGGAGAGGATAGAAAACGGAAGAGAAATGATGAAAATGAATAGATGAATAAAGAAACTAGGAGAAAAATGCTGCTACCCTCTTTTACTCAATAATGACATTAAAAGATTATTGAAATATGGTTTTTATAAATTTTCTTAGGTTAATAAATACCTCCTAATGTCATTTAAAAACGTGAAATATATCGATTGCAATTATACGTTAGAAAATTACAAATAGACAACCGTAGTTTAAGGAAATATCACATCACATGACCGAATTTCTCTTCAGTATGTAGGGCGGGTTGCCTGCAAGCTAGGAGCTACAGTAGCGCTCGCCATTTTCAGCAAATAATCTCATTTGGACGCCATTGTAACCCCTCTCTCCCAGGCGGTGCCGTGCTACAGGGGAGAGTAGATCTAATTAGCGCGGAAAGCTGATCGGTAATTACTACGATTAATCAATCCGTTTTCCATTTATGTGCGCGTTGTAACTGGGGACCTTCTACACCCCTCGCCATAGCACCACCCTTCTGTCGATTGTATACTCTGTTTCCGATGTTTCAAAGGGGAGCACTGCCGGGGCAAAGGCGCCCATTAGCCACTTACAGCTACAAGAACTTTCAATTTCAAAACTAACTTTCAGCTGAAGAGATTCACACAAGGAAAAAAAAAAAAAACTTACAGTATCACTTTTTTCTCCCTAGCGTCTTTCGTGTTTCAGCTTCCTACTTGAAAGACTGGCTGGAATTCTCCTAGCGATTAGCTTAAGTTTAGAAATATAAATTTTGAGGTGAGCTGTCAGGGAAAATGATTAAAAACAAAGATTCAGAACTTAAACGTCCAGAAACTTAACTAGGACATGCCCCATTGCAATCCATTTTAACCCCCTGTTTGCATGCAGTAAACGATTAGGACTGCCTTTGCTGTTGTTTACCAAATTTTAATTTATAAACTTTTTGTGCTAAACATTGATAAGGGGGTAGCAGACATTTCTGATACTTATTAAAGAATTCAACAGGAAAGATCCGTGACTTAGCTGAAATACAAATGTTACTCATAAGTAGTATAGAATAAAACGAAACCGCACAAGCCTCTGACCACTGTTGATGGTTTATTTTTTTCCAAATATTTAGACAGGATCAACATAGGAACCATATTAAAAATGAATACAATAATCGTGAACAGCAATGATCACAGAACATGTTCTGATATTAAAATACGGTTATAGCTGAACGAAATACAGGCGAGTAAACGTCAAGTACTAACTACCATCTTCTACTTGAGGAAGGCCATAGAGTACAGATAACCAAAAGTCTAGAGTTTGACACTAGGTTGGTATCCCATGAACAATCAGTCGAGAAAGCTCTTTAAATAAAATAAACAGTTTTCAAAAACAGTTACACAAGATTCGCTTTTGTATTAGTAAAATCATTTTAGTTAATAAGGAAAAAGAAAAGCACAGATCTTCGGAATTAAAGTCCTAGATTTAACATTTAATCTATTTTTGTACGGTTATTGCTTTAACGTGTGCATATGTATTGCCACAGATCTGAAAACCTGTTATTTGTTGAGACACTGCATCTTTCTTGGAGTGACTCATACCCCAAAATGTGTTACAGATGTGCCAAAATAACAAGAGCTCGTATAAAGTGCCAATCAGTTGAATAAATACTTTGATTGTATTTTAAAACATTTGTTTACAACATTTTGTGTGAGTTTTGTTGCCTATTAAACGAAAGAGACAGCTATTTACATTGAAAGCAAATGAAATTTTGATACGCTAAAAATACAACTACAAACCACCTACCTAGTCCAGGTAATTTTAGGTTTTAAATATATATTTCAAACATGTGTTTGAAACATTCATCTAAGCTCTATCTTTCATTCGAGAGTAAGGTGGCAAATGGTACAACCGAGCTAAAAACGCGACAGACTGATATTGACAGTAAGAATAGCGGGGGAGCCAGCCCGCAAAGAGGCTATACATACACACAAATGTAAGTGTTAAGTCATTGGGAAACGAGACAACCTACAATTTGTGAACAAAAGGCTGAAATCGTGAAAAGTTGATTGTGCCTCATGACTACTTAATACATCACGCGACGGATGTCCAGAAGAGAAAGAACGGCACCACGCTGTCTTCCCCTGCGACACCCACAGAGTTCCCTATCGCAGAATCATCTTGAAGCTTAAGAAAAGAGCGGGCGTGAAAATGACATCTTCAGGGACCATGGCTGTAATTTAGTACTCTGTGAGACGTGGGCAAAAGACGAAAACTGTAAATTTGGATGTCTGCCTATGATCTTTACAGTGGTGCTTTCGAGAAGTAAGCGTTGGTTATCTCTGTAACTCTGTGACACATTTGAGGAAACACGTGCAATGATTGTGATGGATGATATCATAGTGGTTTTAGCACTTCATCACAAGACGCCTTTATCATTTTTGGCATTACGCACTATCTTGAGAGTGGGATGTTCCAGGGAATACGAGATACTTCCTTCATATCTGCATGTTGCTCAGAAACACCTGCTTTATAATTATTTGATACCAATTTCCATGCAAGGAAGTGCACCTCAATCTGACATTTTCTTCTGTGTGGGAGGGGGGGGGGGGTTTACACAGAATAATTAAACTCTTTAAACAAGCTCTACACTATAGCTATAGATGCCGCAGCAATTGCTGCTATTACTAATGATATATGAAAATACCCAAAGATAAAAGCGTCCAACAGTGCGCAAATTAACGGAAGGGTGACATTGTTTCCCCTGCCGTTTCTGTAAGCAGCTGTACCACTTAAGCCATGGTGATGCCATGAGAAAAATAAGACCAAGATATTTATAATGTGGATACCGAATGCTACTGTTGATATGTTCATAAGTTTCCTTCACCCAAGAACAGATAGAAAATGTTTAAGCGCCAAAGGAAACCAGTTAACAGCCTTCAGCTATTCGCAACAAGTCTAAAGTTAAAATTCCGCTGACGAAGGTAAGTGAGTTTGCTAGTTTTGTTTAATCACGCCAACTGTTTCACTGTAGGAAGTGCGTGTAACACATTTTACTGTGTTTTTTGTATATTGTAAAGTATGCCGAGAGTGAGAATGGACAGTTGTTATGTGCAAAGGAAATCGTACAAATACTGTAGGAGAGAATTTCCATTCAGAAGTAGATTAATTCTCGGACTGGGAGCGAAGTTCGAACATCCAAGGCGTTTTCACCGGCAAAATGCCAGGTATTAACCGAGGGGAAAGCTTGATGAAATAGGATATGGATCAGAAAATTCTCTTTCAAAGTCTTTAACATGATTAACCAAGAAAATTGGTGCAGCAGTCGGCAGTGCGTATAAAGCCACTCAGCTGCATTATCTTCATTCGTATAAAATTGCTGCTATACCTGAAATAAAATCTGCGGAGGTTGCTGAAACAAAATATTCCGGATGTAGTTTACAATATTCCAGAGGATGCAGTACGCCAATGTCTCAAAAGCTTTTCAATAGAATTCGGGGTAGGTCTCAGAGCAAAGGAGAAGCACTTCGAGCATCTACTGAGATAGTGTGTACTATTATTTACAATAAATAGTGACAGCTGCAAAAAGTGCACGGAGAGGCCACTATGCAGCATATTTCGGTGACAAAATCAATTTCCGAGTGATAGCAGAATGAGGAACCTGTATAATTATCTGTGCAAACTGAAATTAACTTGAATGCCAAAACGCTAGAGGACGAATTGGCACAATGTATCGCAAATATTCTTGTTTCTACTTGTGGTTTAGCAGTTTCCGGGTACTCGAGGTATCTCCGGCGTTATTCGTAGCTTGATTTGTGTTCAATTAACACAGTGACACGCCTTCCTCCCTACCCTCTACCCTCTCTAGTGGAGGAAAGCTGAATGTTTCGAGATTTTCTTCTCTTGGCAAATGTTTTGAAAGTAATAAATTCCTGGCAATGTTAACCGAAAGCTATTATTTTGGTCTTTAATGAGGTAACAGGTGCATACATAGTTGGCATTTATTACAGTTTGGGATAAAGGAACATATGTCTGTCGAAATAATGGTTGATGAAGGCTGGTGTCATTGAGGGAGGTTAAATGAAAATCTTTCTACCGAGTCAAAATTATGGTCCGGTAAGTCACCGAGCTGGCACTTAGCGAAGAAATAAAGACATAACCTGCGTCACGCCGCACTGAAAATACAACACAGTGGCGTAAATGAATCTCAAAGTACGTGACTGCACAAGAACTAAAGTTGAGACTGAACCGCCTCTGAAATAGGTGGAAGGAACTTTGAAATCCAATGACAATGGTTTAGTTTTAACAAATTGCTACACTATTTTGAGAACAATTATAGATTAAATATGACAAACTTGTGTAAAATATTAAAGGAATAATTTGAGTTTAAATTAAACCTAGTTACATTTTTTTTCTTTCTCGCGAACAAGGAACAATACAAAAAACTAAGACATATGATTGGAAGGGTATGGAATGTACTTTTGAATGAAGCCATCAGATGGTGTATCTGAACAGAGCTGCGTGTCTCAGCACGCCCAAAAGTTCAATTGGTGAGCGACAGTGGGCAGGAATGTCAAACTAGTGTTTTCTCACCGATTCACCGCCACGGGTGGCCAAGGTCGTTAAGGCGCGAGTTTGTGAGCGGGAGGTGTGGAGTTCGAATCCCGCCAGGACCGTCCTCCCTGACTGAGGTTTTTTTCTAGGTTTTCCTCAGTCCTCATAAATGGCAAATGCCGGGGAGATACCTTAAACTTAGGCCCGGAACGATTCCTTCCTTAAAAATAAACCCTTTCCCAATATTTCATTTCACGTATAATCAGTATCCACCCCCTGTGGTGCCTCTGTAGCAAAAACGGGCGTTAGACACCATTCATTCATTATCAACGATTCTTGTGTTGACCCACCCACTCCCATTCGTGTAGCCCGGTTGGCCGTAAGTGGTTGTTTATCATCCGATGCAATTCCCACCGTCGTGTCGGTCATCAGATAAATGGATTATGCGATACGTTAAAATAGAATAAAATTGGTATATTTCAGTAAGATACATAAACTGGCGAGACCAAAATAATGTTTGAAGGAGTGAACAGTTCATTTCCCGTATTTTTGGATATCTAAATAAAGAATTTCTTCTCCGTATATTATATTTTAATATCCACTGCTCAACAGCTGAGAGGGGAAAATTCTATCGAGTCGGTTGTTATTAAGAAACTCACCATTGAGTGTCAAATGGTCAGTGCATGATTTTCAGAAGATGCCAACCCCGGAGTTGCAAATTTTAGTCGATTCTCCAGAGAATGAATGGATCCGATGTTTCCGGGCTTCAAACACATTTTCCCCCCAATATTTTTCTTATGTTACGCACATTAGAACGCTACATTTGCAAATTATATTGCGACCGCTGCACTTCTCCGATACGCCCGAAAGACGAAGGAATCCTACGACACTATGCAGCATAAAATATTTGGCTACAAACAAAAAAGAATATCAATAACGTTAAAGAAGCTAAGCCTATGTTTGAGATGTACATGCTGAACATATCAGGAACTTAGTACACTTCTGCGCTTAAACGTTTGTTAAACTCAATTTTTCTGCTAAAAAGTGGACAATGCTAATCCTATTCTACTATAAAATGAAACAAACAAAAACGGGGAAAAAATCAAAGAGCTAAAGTTAGCATTAACAAGTCAAAGAGTTAAGGATGTGTGGAAAGATTCTAAATAAGGTACTTAATTATTGTGATGATGAGAATGCCGCGGGGTGCTGAGTCCACTGCTCTAATGACCACCATCAACTGTCACGCAAGAAAACACCAAACCGTATTTTGCATGTTTTAGTTCATTTCGAGAACCAAACGCTGCTGTCAGAGAGAATAAACCAAAACCATATCAATTCAGTTAGAAACAGTAATTATATTCCAGCCTTCAAATTACTGTCCAAACATAAACAGCTCAGTTGGTTTATATTGGCTCATTAAGCAAGTGCCACATCAGCAAACTTTGGTTTCTAAACAAATGCATCGGGGGGAGGGGATGTCCGATTGAAATTATACAGTTAGGAGACTGTATGAAAAAGGCATTTCCAGCACTTTAGTTCCATGTTAAAGCTACCGAAATCACAGAACATTTCTATTATTTGGGAAATAAAACTGTAGTAAAGTAACTATTATAAGTGAAGTTAGGTTGTGAATACTAAATAAAAAATATTATATAAGAACTTTAAAAAGAATTTAACACAAAGATAAAGGACAATAATCTAAAGAACAAACGCACAGATTCAATAAGCCAACAGATCATTAAATATGTAACTGTTATGTATATTTATAAAAAACTGTACCTAAAAGGTCTTTCTAGCTCTTCACTTTGAGGTAGCATTAAGCTGAATTCGGGATGTTGAGAAAAAAGTTACGGTATTCATTTTTTTTTTTTAATTCTGGCTTAGAAAAAGGAATTTTAATTATGGATATCTAGTAAAATGCTGCTTAATCATACAAGAAAAAGTTCACTGTAAGAAAAGCTGGGGAGAGAAATTACAATTTTTTAGACAATATTGGAGTGATTGATGTTTGGAGTCCAAGAACGTGATTTTGGAAAGCAATAAGAGATAGAGTTGAATACTATACATATTTAGTAGTTTTAAACATAAAAATTCATTGAACTAGCATATAGATCTAGAAAAAGAATGGAAGTTGTGATAAATGTAATGCATAGGTTAGAACAGGTGTTCTGAAACGTATGGGATTATGAATGTTAAAGGATGCTTGCAGAATTTAACTGCTCATAAATATGGTACTGTTGCACAGATATCGGAAAACCTTAGGATTTATTTAATGCAGAAATATAAAACAGGATGATAGAGCTCTTAATTAAACTTGCATTCTTTTTTAGACTTTCTTATAATTTAAATATAAAAAATAAACTTACCAGTTGTTGACTTGAAGAATCGTTAAGCCGGTGTCCTGCGCCAACTGCTTCTTCTGGTCTTCCGAGGGGTAAGGATGCTGAAAACAAAACAAACGTAAATTATTATTTGAAGAAATCAATAATAAAGACAAAAGCTGAAGCACTGAATAGCGTTTGATTTCCTAGCATTGGATTGAAAGTGAGATTCGTGGGAATGAAGAACAGGTGTATGGAATTTGGACCAAGGGCAAATTCGGAGGATTGTAAAATGGCACAGAGAATTCTATTGAAACGTGATACAGGCTCAAGTCTTCCCTTTGTGCTGACAGGCCTCCTGGGGCAATGAAAAGGTTCCACTAATTAGATGTATGGGATGAAGGTCTGTGTTTCTTGAGGGCAGGAAGAATTCACCTCGCATACACCTGCATGAGGAAACCAAAAGGTTCCCTTTGAGGTTAGTAGGTTCCTACAGGTTTAAACCAGCATGCTAACAAAGAACTGAACAAATGTTACGTGAATGTAGTTGTACTAATTCGTAATTCGTAATTTTTGTAATCAAAATTATATTAAATATGTAAAAAAAATATTATAATACAAAATAAAACATTAAAAGCTGGTGTAGAGCCACAGGGTACAACAGAACGTCTTTGTTAACCCATGTTTACATACAAGAAACACGAAATTGGAAGCAATTCAAAAGATATAAATTTGCTAACTTATCTAACTAATTCATATTTTATCACCTACTGGATTAAAAATTACTATCTTAAAGTATTTGTGTGTTATTAAATAAGTGTACAAATATACAGAGGGGGAAAAATGTATACAAACTTCAAGCAAAGGAAAAACGTGTTAACATAAAAAAAACTGAATGCACACAAACTGAAAATGATGAGCACGAATCATTTTACACTTTTACAATTACACAGTTGCTCAAAATGCCCACCATCGCGTCGATACACTTTTGAGTACGTTGAACTGCTGATTGTGCAACGTTTGCGAAAGTGTTCTCAGTGATTGCAGCACATGCCGTTTCAATTTCTTCCCGAAGTGCTGCCAGTGTAGCTGGTTTTCTACGATATACAACATCCTTAAGAGTTCCTTATAGGAAGAAGTCCAACGGAGTTAGATCTGGAGAACGCGGTGGAACTCAATCTGACCTCTTCATCCTAATCATGCCTTGGAAGATTGTCATCAAGGTGCGCACGTACATCTCGGTGGTAATGTGGTGGTGCACCACCCTGTTAGAAGTAAAAGTCCTATTTCCATAGAGAGTATGGATGACGGGTAAGACGGATGTGCGTATCATGTTCAGGTACACTGGGCCATTTACTACCGTTCCTTCAAAAGGAATTGGTTTTCCAATACCACTTCAAAATTGCTTTCCGCTGTTCAAACGATAATCTTGGCTTCATTTGTTATAGCAATGCTGGCATAACGTAATGTGAATCACATCTGTTTACAGAACATCATACTACACATTACTGTTGTTTTTCGGCCGAACTTTGAAATATATTAAATAATATCTATTGTGAAAGTGTGTATACACTTTTTGGCACCCTTGGTATATTTTGAAAGAGAAAACAGAAAGGTCAGATGATTTCAATTCTCTGACAACGATAACATAAAGAGAGTATCGAATTTTATCCTTCCTTAGGCCTAGTTTCAAAACATTATTCAAAGATATAGTTTCACCTGGAGGACTGCAAATTTGCAAATATGTTTAGAGGTTGCGTTTTGCAAAAAGTTTTCTGCAGTACGTTTCATTCTATTTTACCATTTTCATCCGATAGTTCACTTTATTCCATGTACCTGCCGATAATGCGATGACTGCTTTAAGGGGTTTGGAAATAACAAAAATTGACAAAAAAAAAATCCAATATTAGTTTTGTATATATGATTTTACAGATTTTTAACTTTATTTTGATACATTACATTTATAGTTATTATTTCTAGTTAAAATACTTTCATTGCAGTGGTTTAAAGACAAACTGGTAAATAAAGCCTTTCAAAGTCAGATAGCTATTTTTATAACAAAGCTAAGATATCGACCTTTTTGGTGCTAAAATGTTATCTCTTATCTTATTTTGATATTGAAAGCTATGGCTAGCATTTAAATTGGTGTACCAATCAAGGTTAAGGAAACCTGCGTAACACGTACTTGAGGTTATTGCTGTGAAAAACGATTCGACATATGTATGGGAGACACACCAATATTAAAATAAAAATGTGCGGAAATATAAGCAAGAAGAAAGGTGGAGGATTGTTGTGTACTGCACAACACCCTAACGAGCCATCAAGTGGGTTTAAAACCGTTAACAATTTGGTGAGCAATTATTGTAGTAATCTTAGGGACGATCTCACCAATTTCTTACTAATTGAGTTAATTAAGATTTAAGCTAATTGAGGAAGTTAATTCCCAATCACATCTTTTGCATCTCACCAAACTAAACACACAATCAATTAGCTAATTCGGATTTAACTCATACGGTCTTCTGAGTTATAGAAAATCCGTGATTTAGAAGGTCATGGACACAGTAAAGAATATTCTATACAGCATTTGTAAAATACAGAAGATCGCAACTCACTCGTTTTTCGTGACAATGACATCAGAAATGGCGGGAAAGAACAGAATTTAATATATAAAGATCATACTAAAGACGAGGTATAGCAGCGCTCACTTGATGCGCAATTGTTTGTGCTGTTGCTCTACAAATCACCTGTTACTGTTACACATTTACTTCCTGTAGCGTGGTGTACATTCATTGGAGAAATGGCCTGATTCCTTAAACGAACAGAATACGCTACTTTCTTGTGTACTGAGTGTTGGACAGTTCAGTTAACTAACTCTCGAAATATGGGAAGACATAACCTCCTTAGTGTAACTTGACGGAACCCTACAACATTAACATTCCTGTTTTATGTAATATTTACGGCGAAACAATAAGACGACGTTTACCTTAATTAAATATTATAAAAAATCACCTGTCTGTTTTAAGTTAGAACTTAAAAATACCTATTGCCGAAACTTTACTCAGCCGAAACCGCATTTGGAAATGTTTTCTCCATATTATTAAATAAATCTTGCCTTTCGGAATTTATCCTCGGCCCTCTTGGAATAATGTGGTCTTCAAATAGCATATTCAACAAAATTTAACAAAATCGAGAATTTCCTCGTTAAATAAATGTAAATATATGCGGATTTACTTAATTGGAGTTTAATGACGGATTAGCATATAATTGTTGATGGTGAGATGCAACACCCCAATTAAAGGAGAATTAAATAGGAACTAAAAATTAATTGAACTCGATGAGATCGGCCCTTCGTTTTGAACCTCTTTTTCCCAAAATTATTTTTTTTTATGAAAATAACCAAATTTTCAAGAATTGCTATCCTAAAACAATGCAGTTCGGATGTTATTCACATAATATTGTAACTTTTAATACCATACTATTTTGAAAAACATTACAGGTATTCTCAATGAAAGTAGCACAAAGTAAAATAATAATAATATTTAACAATTACAACTTAATTCCATATTCCCATGTCTGTTTCATTAACGGGAGTTAAAATGTGATTTTTAATATTTTTACACTTTCAGATGTTATTAATTTAATATTGTTATATATTTAAAGTGATATGATAATTCTAAATGCTTTAATTTTTTTAATTATGTGCCAGAGCTTTTGATAGGTAGTCAGTCAAGCATCAACAATTTTGTAAACATTTGCTCTATAGAGGAAATGTTTTCTTCTTCCTACCTCCCCCCCCCCCCCCGATTGTTCGGTATACAATAAAATAAGGAAGCTTACTCAAGGGGAAGAGGTGGAGTATTGTTATTCATGAGGATTTTTAAGTTATATTTCTTTTACACGTTTTCCTCTAATTTTTACGTTAATTTTGCAATTTCTGGGGCAGGAGGATACCGAGAGAGAGAGAGAGAGAGAGAGAGAGAGAGACAGAGACAGAGTTAAATGTTACCAACGGGTTTTAACAGATTTAACAACTAATTTAATAAAAGGTTTGATAATATTATGCATATTTTTTTTTTCAATTCAAATACACATTATAGATGAAAAGTTTATATTTTTCCCCACAGTTGTACTTCCTTAATTTTCAATGAAATTACCACTTTTACCATCAATCACAATAAAAATGTGTTCATGCAAATATTAAGGATCCTGCTTTAATAGTTTCTCAGATAATTGTTAGTGTATTTGCTAAGTTTAACATTGGCAGAAATACAGCATTTTCGCGCTCCTTAAGTTTAATGCTAATGAGTACCGCCACGGGTGCCCGAGGTCGTTAAGGCGTGGACTCATGAGTGGGAGGTCTGGGTATCGATTCCCACCAGGACCGTCCTCCCTGACTGAGGTTTATTCCAGGTTTTCCTCAGTTCTCATAAATGGCAAATGCCGGGGAGGTACCCTAACTTAGGGCTGAACGTTTCCTACCTTAAAAAAATCGTTTCCCAGTATATAATTTCATCTCATGTATCATCAGTGTCTACCGCGTGTGGTGCCTCAGAAGTAAAAATGGGCGTTAAAACACTACTCATAATATGCATATAAGTTAAATTTTTCATCTCACCCTATAATGAGTAGATTTTAATATTTGTAGTATATAAAGTTTGTTGTCCAGTGTTAAATGTCTATATTTCAGAGTTTTCTCTGCTCAGTGCTTTAGTTAAGAGACACAAAATTCCTCTTGAGGCCAACTTCAATTAGGAATCAAATGTAAACAGGAGAAAAGGACTTCTGTAGAGGGGAAGTGCGAGGATTAGAGCAACGATTTCCAAGATGCTGTGGGAGAAACGGAAGAAAATCACCGTTGCTCCGTTCATTGTTTTGTAGAGCAAGCAGTTTTCCCATCCACACGTTGCTCGATGCAATTATCATGATTGCTCTGCGTTAAGGGGTGGGGCTAATTGCTTCATTATCGCTGACGTTTCTTCCTCCCATTTCCCTCTTTCACATGTATTTTTTCCCCTTCATTTTCAATCCGTTTTAAGTTTTAACATTTTCGCTTACGCATGCATAATATTTCTGCATCCAAAGAACTTATATCACGTTCTTACATCCATTTTCACCTCCTCCTTTCTTCAAAACACCACACAGACATTAAACGCTGCTTCTATTCCCCTTACCTTTAGCGTCTTTTCAAAAGGTATGCAGAATTCCTTAAACGTTTATAGAAAGAAGGTAATATGAACTTAGTGTTAAGTGGTTTACTGGTTCTAAACCGCGCATGCGTCATTAAACATTTGCGAAACTATCCTCCCCCCACATGAAACAAAAAGAAGTAAATACCCCAGTTTTTTTTAAATTTGGTTGCCGATTACTATGCGCGCTAACGTAAAATATTTCATTGGTTTACAGTATGTGAGTTACATTGTATACAGCAGTGTTTCAGAAACTGCGATGTGACTAATCGGATTTTGAGCTGTTTATTGTAATAATTACAATTTACATCTGGAACATCGAACAGCGCCACCGCGGATTATACATATTGTTTTCAATTCTTTGAAATGTATCATATATTTAGATGTTTAGTAACAGGAAATAATTTCCTTAGCGCGTTACAAGGAAAAAAGTTCGTTATAGACATGGAGATGTGTGTCAGGCGGCGGACGGGATGAAGTGACGGGTACAAAGACGGCATGAAATTCTGCCACTACCAATGCCGGCTTGCGGCCTTTAAAATAAGCGCGGTATATGAGATTTTGTAAGTAATTCTGTGACAATGTGAACCCCAAATTGTAAAATTTTGAGATAACGGCCCAATCTGGTTATTTTATCTCAACCCTTTCAACTCATGATCACAAATCACACGGTACAGCTCTTATACATTTTTCAGTAAGAGACGAATATTTTGTTTAAACGCTATTTTCTCAACACAATGTCTGTGGGGTTATAGGTTCATCCACAGAGCTCAGAATTGAACTTGGTATAAAACATTAACCCTTAAATTTCTGTAGAGCAGCTAAATCTTCCTGTCTTTCATTTGAGCGTATTGTTTCACGCGACAATTTAAACGAAACTACAGTCAGCATACTTTTAGCCTTAGAATCACTTCACTTAACGAGACAGCCGACTACATTTTCCACAAAATCTACTTCAGAAAGAATTCAGGAACTGAGAAGCGCTCTGGCAACGGTAAATTGGCAATGCTTTCCGATTTACGGCTTATCTTTGTTACCCCATCTAACATCCACCAACTGGCTCGGTTAAGCGAAAGGGAGTCGTTTTTCTCGATGTGGCAGCTAAAAGTAAGATGCACCTTATGGTTTCCAAAGCGAATACTTTTTGGAAATATGTGGTTACAAATTCATGGAGATCATTGAGCACATAAAGGCGTATACGCCATCCTCTAGGCCCTGAAGGCAAGCGCAGAACTTTCCTATGTTGGCAGTTCTCGTCAGTTATTTCAGTAACGCCTCATATATCATATGAGCAGCCTAGTTTAAATTTACATCTGTAAGATATAAAACTTGTGACTTCAAAGATAGGTAAATAAGCTGTTATTTAATTTCGAGTTTACCGTCTTATACGTAAAATAAATGTATAGCTATCTACACAGTAAATAGCTATACATTTACAGTACTTTCCATATTTTAAGAGCTGTTGCTTCATTTTTACAGGAATCCTAGGGTACGCCTATTTGCCATTAAAACGTTTGGGAACCACTGATATAAAATGAGCAACAGTGCGACAAACTCTCAAGTGTCAACTTCCCTTTAAATTATTAAATTCTTTGGGCATACATACTTTTTTTTTTTCGTAGAACAGAAGGTCATTACTGTTTTAAATAGTAAATACCAAATCATGAATTATTTTAGTAATTTTTTTTTTAAAGTTTCTGTGTCATCCGTTGTTCATGAAAATTCCGTCACTTTCATAGCAGCTTTGATCTGCAGGTAGCAGGGAAAAATGAAAAGCCAGCAGAAAAACTAATGCAGAAAAACAATAAAAGAGAGGCAGAAGGGGTTGGCGTAGGGAATGGTACTGAGCCCCTATCAGGGGCAATCATTTTTCCCCAATTTTTGACAGCAACTCAACATTTTCCATAAAAAAAATAATCCGAAGCAGGCTGACAAAAAAAAAAAAAACGGGGGGGGGGAGAACATTGGTCCCCTTCTCTTTGCTCTCGCAGCTTCTGCTGTTCTGAACATGGAGAATGGCAAGCGATGCAGACAAGCAGGGAAAGGGGAGGGGGTGCACATGTCAAAATGACGTGATGTTCGTTAGTTAAAAAAATAAAAAAGGGCCATTCTCAGCAAAACGCCAAGTCCAGAGAGCGTGCCATTATCAGCTATATAGAAGGACGGACGGACGGGTATCTCCGGCAAGAGCGACATGGGCGTACTTGCCCGCCAGGGCAAATTACCAGCGCGGTGCAAGGATCATGACACAACACGTACGTGTGTGTGGGCGGGCAGCAGTTGACGTCATGTCAAGGGCCGTGCTGTTAAAAGTCGTTGCGACGTCGTTTCGAAAGAATAGACCCCTGCAAGAGGTTCCCATGGACCTCAAATCGCCGGTAACAACTGTGTGTGGGAGATATTCCCGTTCTTCCTCAACTGTCGTAATTACTTGGTTTTCAGAGAAACGTGTCCTATAGAAAAATAGCATAGTCATGGACACCCAGTTTGGTTGTGTTCCTTTCTAGGAGTTTAATAAACACAATTCCATAAAAAGCTTTTGACATCGCAGTAGCAAAACGTTCATTGAAATTAGAAACGATCAGAATACACAGTAGTGACAGCTTGGGTCGACACCTTTGATGTTGTTACTCCTAAATCTTGCTCAGAGTTGGGTTTACTGCTTATTGAATCCACTTGATGTCGCTGCTATTGCCGCAGCTGTTAATTAACTAAAACGATGTCTGTAACAAGTAGGGAAAGTTCGCTTTTTCCTAACGTGGTGAGCTATTCCACGCAAGTTGTTCGTAACTGACTGATTTGTTCTTTGGTTACTCTATTTCTCAATGCACTCCAGACATTTCCATTTTTCTCTTCCCCTTGCTACTCTGGACCAATCTGGACTTGCATGTTCCTTGAAGAGGTCTGTTCATCTTCTTCTGGGCCTGCCTTGTATCCTTTTTCCTATCTGGGGGTCCCACATGAAGATCTTTTAGGCCCTCTATTGTCCTGCATTCTTGCGACATGACCGTCCCGTTGCCATTTGCTTCTGATAGCTATTTGTGCGACGTCTGTTGCCTGAGATAACTGGTTTATTAATACTATAGGTATTTTGTCCTTCAACGATTTTGCGTTACATTTTTCTTTGGCATATTTGAATTTTGTTCTTTTGTTTTTCTGTTATTGACCGTGTGTGTCACCCAGGGTTACACAGGTATCGAGCGTCTGTAATCTGATTTTCTTAGTTAGTGTTTGGTCTAACAAATAAACAAGGGCCCAAAATGCTCTCCAGGTTAATGAGATCCTTCTTTGTACTTCTTTTTCCATTTTATCATAGAAGTAGATCTGTAGTCCTAGGTATGTACATTCGCTCACGTATGTGAGGATTATTCCGTCTATTTTTATTGGGGTTTCAGCCCAGTTGGACACTGATGATACATGAGATGAAATGATAAACTGGGAAAGGGTTTTTTTTTAAAGGAAGGAAACGTTCCAGGCCTAAGTTTAGGATAGTTCCCGGCATTTGCCACTTATGAGCACTGAAGATAACTTGGAAAAAGCCTTAATCAGGAAGGCAAGTCCTCGGAGGAATCGAATCCCTAGAACTCCCGCTCACGCCTTAACGACCTGGGCTACCCGTGGCGGCCAATGATCTAGTATTTATTATTGTTTGGTGGAATAGATGTTCCGGTAGTGAAAAAGCATGACACCTTGCAACTTCAAGAGCGATTTGTCACAATTATTGAGAGGAATTCGATTCAGCATTATACTTTGTTTCAAAGTCCATGTAGTGCTAACATAATCACAAACTTTAGCGACAAACCAATAGTAAATATTACTGAATGCTTACATTCCATGGTAAATACTCTTTGGATTTCGATGGCATAAACTTTCGGAACATTTTTGACAGTTGATTTCGAACTGGAAATTAAGTCCTTAATAAACGACCATGATTTGCCGCAACCACGAAATTATTGAAAAAGAGTCAGAATTCGTCGATTAAATGTCACTGATATTACTGAAGAGCTGGGGTTTTCAGGCAATCGGTTGATTGCATTAAGGCACAAAAAACAATCTGCACGATTGGAAGCTTCGACTGCTGATACCTAATCAATAACAAATTTGAACACACACAGTTCTAAGCAAAGTTCAGCATGTCTCCACAGAAAACCAGCAAATCTTATGCCCCAATTCGTAAATGCTGAAACATTATGGTTTCAGTTTTCTGGGATGCTAAGAAATTCTATCAATTCACATTTACTAATCTTCTAGGCCGAAGGAAGAGAAAAACACGCAAGAAAAAGCCGGTAAGCAGAGAAAGGTAAGTCAATGGTAAAATTAATTAATCTATATATTATTTGCTTACACCATTCGCTTTGGTTCTCTCAGAATCTCATTGCTTTCCAAATATGAGTTATGAGATATGCGAAAAATAAAATGAGTTTGAAAGAGTTTCCTAAATTAAATAAAAAACTAAATTTGAGGGTTTTTAAATTTGTGCCATGTTAAAGGTACACTGTTCAACATTACAAAAGTTACAAAGATTTGCCTTATAGCTACAGCTAAGTGCCGTGCACGTTAAAACATTTGGCTGATATGCCGACAGTATTTAACGCAAGCCTGCTATTATAGCTGGTCTTTTATGGTCTTACGACAGGATTAATAACTGGGATCACTTTTATCGGCTCAAAAGACTTCCGGAATGCCATTCGCCTCTATAATCCACAGCGGTTATCAACACGTGTAATAAAGGAAGTGACAATTAAATGTTTCCGTCCATCGTGCACATGGCATAGGATCCTGACGCAGCACAACTTCCCAAGACAGACACATGACTATAGTTTGAGAAGGTTCAGCTTGGAGAGCTTCTCTCCATTTTATATTTGCTTCATTTACTTCAGAAGTATGAATACACATTTTTACTTTTGACTTATAGGCAGCGAGTTTCAAACTACCTTCACAATCCTGTTGTTGTTGTTATTATTATTATTATTATTATTATTATTATTATTATTATTTGTAAGATCGTGCGGTCTTATGTATGGAACGTTATAGATAGATTAAATCAAGTAAAATTAAACTTCAATATAGTAGATAACCTTGATATATACGAGAGTAGGACCATAAGTTTCCGGCCTCGCCGATAACGATTATCGCCTTCACATAACCCTTATCTAGTGTTATACCTTATCTGTTAATTAATAATTGCAGCTGTAACTTCCACTCCGCTGTGTTCAGCTGTTCAGATAATACTTGCATAAAGAAGGCTATGTGTAGAAGATTGTGACATGTTCAAAATGGAGTTTCGGGCGGTTACAAAAGAAGGACTCATTCCAAAGGATATTACACGCGATTGAACGGTGTATATGGGGAAGCACCCCCCTCATATTCTAGCATAAAAGAATGGGTCAAATTTTTACCAATGGGCCGAGAAAGCATTGAAGACGAAGAGCGTGAAGGTCGATCCTTGGATGTGCTTACTCCTGAAAACATCGCTCTTGTGGAACGAGAAATTATGGAAGACCGGCGGCTCAGTTACAGAAATAGCTGCAAGGTTGGGCCTTTCTAAAACAACGGTTCTTCGAATTATTCCTGAACATTTAAACACGAATAAGGTTAGTGCAAATGGGAGCCTAGACTTCTTTCCTCCTTCCAAAAGCAGCGAGTCATCTGTTGTCGGGCATTTTTGGAGCTCTGCCGTGTCAACAACGAGAGAGAAGTTCTGCAAACCATTGTTACAGGAGATGAAACTGCGGTCCTCTACTATGATCCCTTGTCCAAAAGAAAATCAATGGAGTGGTGTAAACCTGGCGAAGCACAGCCTCTAAAGGCCAAGGTCACTCAGTCAACCAAGAAGATCTGGCTACAATCTTTTGGGACTGTGAAGTAATACTCTTCATTGACTTCAAGGAGAGAAACAACACAGTAAATGGGGAGTACTTTGCTGGCCTACTGTAGAGACTACGTGCTTCCATCTAAGAAATATAAGTTGTGTGCGCCTTTTCACGACAACGCGCTTGTGCACACAGTTCTTGTTACAAAGGAAGCTGTGAAAAAAATGTGGCTTCAAGTAGATCGACCATCCACCCTACAGCCCAGATCTAGCTCCCAGTGACTATTTCCTCTTCTCAACACTTAAGAAGGACCTTCAAGGAAACTTTAAGTTTGACTAAGAAATGATGGATGCTGCTTGTGCTCATTTGGCACATAAGACTTCTGAATATTTGGGGGGGGGTTGAATTGTTAATTCAAAGATGTGAGAAGTATATTGCAATAAATAGTAACTATATGAAAAATATAGTATTTTATTTATCATGCCTAGAAAATGGTTAGGCCGGAAACTTATGGACCTGCCTTCGTATGTTTGCGATGAATATAAATAATTAGGTGTGACAATTTGAAGTGAAGGGTCAAAAGAACGTAATACATATATTAATACAATTTCAAAGGAAAGCGAGCAATACACCACTCTTATACTCTTTAATGGGAACTATCCAAAAACTGACAACCTAAAAATTCAGGCAGTTTATATAGCAACAAAACAAAAACAACAAAAAAGAAACTGAAAGAAGAAAAGGAATCGGATCACTAAGTTGCCAGCATGTTAAAAATATGAGATATATAAAATATTCGTTTATAGTTATATATTTAGATTATTACAACTTTTGCTACAGTTCTACGAAGAGAATAACTTTTTTCTACCTGTAAAACATGGCATAAAAGCGATCACTGTTATGGCGCCTACAATTTTAGAAAATAACGCAACAGAAATATTCAGTAATTATTTAGGTTCACCAAAATAAATGTCATAAGAAGCATTCATTTGAGAACAATCGTCTTAAACCCGTTTGTTTTTACAATTGACAAACGCAATACTTTGTCATATATGTTAGAATGGTTTGTTAAATGTTCTCAGTAAAGAAGACTTCTAAAACAAGCTCTAGTGCGGTGTTCTGCAACTCGCGGAAGGAAGAGACAATTTGAGACCTGAACAGAATCATCGCCTAGGTTTATAGCAACTGAAGTGAACATTTATATACAATAATACCAGTATATTTTATACAACCATACATTTATAAAAAAAAAGAAAGGGGAAAAAAAACAATAGCTCATTCAGATGAAGTTGGTGTATGGATAACTACATATTGTTGGCAAAAGTGAGTCTTTTTCCACAGCGGAGCAACAACACAGTTTTATTACGCAATGCATATGAGGAAATGAAACGGCTGTTATCCTAGGAGGCCGGATGACAGGCAAATCGAACGCCTAAGCCGAGCTTTCCGAACGACTGGCTTCCATTCGGTGGCAACGCTCGGGACTATGGAATCGCGCCGTCGTAAAACGATAGCAGAAAAAAAAGAAAGAAAAGAACGAATCCATGGAATATTAAAATAAATTCATACCCCTACTTTCATATCCTCAAATGATTGTTTACAAATCCCTGCCTCAGTCTGGATTTATGACTTCGCTTCCGTAATACGATTTATTGAACGTACAGCTGCAAGAGAACGAGGTGGGGGCGGATTGAATAAGATCAAACCTTTACGCCCCTATATATCCTGGAAAAGGGAGAGGTGTGGTTGGAAATAAAAAGAGGAGAGGAATATATTCGAAAAACACCTTCCTGGGACAGCTATTCCTGCATCCCCTTCATAAAAGTACCTGTGTCAACAGGCATTTCCACAGTTCTTCTCAACACCGCCATTCTTGTAGCTGTGTACACCTTTGGTGTTTGTGGGCTTCTTAATGGCGCCCTAATTTCCGTTACACGCTGACATGAAGTACTTAACGTGTAAAAATAGTTTTAAATTTGTAATAACGTCTAAGTTTTACATATTAATAGGTGAAGTACAGTCAATTTCACCCCCCCCCCCAATATCTGATTGTGCAGAAAGCAGGCGGAAACGTTGCAGCATATTCGCCGTTGTAAGATCTATGTTAGGTGGCAGTTTTGCTGAAACTCTCTACGTGGGTATAAAGAATATGTGAAAAGAGAGGAGAAAAAACCCAATAGGATTTTGTAAGAAGGTTAGAAGGAGAATTGAAAATATAGGAATCAAGAAATATAGGCGATTATTGAGAACATGGGGTAGAGAGCAATGCGTTGATAGCTGTGATAAGCAAGAACGGGTTGCATAAATACATACAGGTGTGCGTTTCTATAAGGTTTTAGCAATAATAATATGAAGTGGGAAAAAATGAATGAATAGTGTTTAACGCCCGTTTTTGCTACAGAGGGACGACAGGCAAGACACCGTGATACGTGAGATGAAATGATAAATTGGGAAAGGATTTATTTTTTAAGGAAGGAAGCGTTCCATGCCTAAGTTTAGGGTACATCCCCAGCATTTGCCATTTATGAGGACTGATAAAAACCTGGAAAAAACGTCAGTCAGGGAGGACGGTCATGGCGGAATTCGAACCCCAGACCTTCCGCTCACGAGTCCGCGCCTTAACGACCTCGGCCACACTAGCAGTAAATATGAAGTGTCATTGGGGCTGTGCATGTTACAGTTTAAGAATATAAAAAATTAGAGAGAGGCTATTTGAATCTAAAATGTGTGTAATGGAAAACGATGTTGTATTTGTTAAGAGTGTAAGAACGAAGCGATGAATTTTTAGGAAGAGTTAAGGGGAAATAGACAAGGAAGGTATAAAGGGAGAAAGATAGACAGAGAGTGATAGAGCGCTAAAAGAGCCAAGTAAACGAATTAGAAGTTGGTAGCTAACTACCAGACATATATTGTAACTGTATGCACATGGTATATAATTTAGTAAATATAAACCAGTTTGTGTTGTTGGAACGGCCGTTATTGCTTCAACTATTCCAAACTTGAACATATTTTTAAAAACGCATATCTGTTTTCATTGGAAAAGCGTTTTAAAATGCATTTGGAGAGCTGTTTTAACTACAAAAATTTGTTTTTAAATCTCTTTTAAGATTAGTTTGTTTTCAAAAGTTTAAGAACATGGTAGAAGTGTATATACTACACACAGCACTTGAAACGGTCTTTTAAACGAGGCACAGTTTTGAACATGTAGCTGTTCGTCAGTTTAGCACGTGCATTAGACGCAGGAAATACCTGTTATCAGCAGGAAAGAGATACAGCAATATGTGGATAGCACGTTGTATATGTCTTAGGATAATCTGGAGGCAGGATAGCCCGTGTTTCATTTGGGATCAAGCTGGATTGTAGAGGTTTGTCGAGCGTGTGCAACAGGTGTTCCATACACTGATAATCACATTGTTATTTGAGGTGGAGGGGGGTTACGGCTACTCTAAACATTGTCTATCATCTGCGGTAATCCATCAGTGCTCTCTGTTGTTGGACTGTCATATGACAGTGTATGCTGTTGGATTTACTCCTTTTACGATAACACGAGATTTTGCCAAGCGCCGAGGCGTACGAGAGTATCAATGATGAAAACTCGACCGGTGCTGTCCTGGTACCTATGTGTTTCTTCTTTTGCTATTGCAGTCTCTTTTCATTTCACATTTTTCTTAAAGCAAACTGCAATATTAACTGAACATAGGTAGAAACGATTACGGGTCAGTTACACAGGTTTGCTGCGGAATCGAAAGCATTGAATTCGACAGAAAAATGTCGATTCTAGAATCGATTATTATTTCTATATAACGCTACGTTACAAAACAACGAAAAGGTCTGCGACTATAACACATTAAAGAGTACATGCTCTTTTAGGAAATGTACAGAGAATGCGTCGACTTTTTACCCCAAAGAGCTCGCGAGCCTAGCGTGTTGCGGCTACAAACGGCGAAGAGCGACATTGCCAGCGACCAAGGTTCACGAACAATCCTAATACTTAGAGAGAAAAAAAAATTGCTATTATTATTACCCAAAACCCATATTACCAAATCAATGACCACATTTTTTTTGAGGGGGGAGGCTTTAGTTTGGCTTTACTTTTCTTGGAAGGTCATCCAGGACACGAGTTTGAAATAAATTAGTCAATCAAACATGCCAGACTTCTTTATTTGAACAGAATATATTTGATTTTATATATATCAACATATCCATACACCTTTTACTTCCTACTATTTTGCATATCTCTTACTATATATATATATATATATATATATATATATATATATATATATTACTCATTTCTCTCTCTCTCTAAACCTTCCTTGTCCAATCCCTCCAACTCTTCCTAAAACACCCATAAATAGCTTCTTTCGGACTCTCTTATCTCTTCCCTTCCATACATTTTGAATCCATTCTGTTTAGAATAAAATATTAGAGAAATTACAGATAAGGTTTGTTTATTTAACTTTTAAAGTTTAAAAAAAATACTTTAATTTAAAATAAGTAAACGGTGTCCTTAAGAGTTAAAAATAGAAATGGACCTAATGTTAGTATTATTTATATTATTTGTATTATTATTCTTTAATTATAAAAGGGGAATTATTTCTTTGTCCCTTACTCAGTTTTTCTAAGATTCGGCAAGGGACATCTATAAGGGAGGGGAGGGGACGGAAATGTGCTCCAAGTAATGTATTTTAATAAAGAAATGATTCTTTAAATGCATTCTATAAAATGCTTTAAAAACTGCAAGAAACTCAAGTAGACTTTACACACTAAGGGACTATGTGAGGATGAATAGCAATAATGTACATAAGTTAACATGAAGAACAAGTGTTGCTCTTAAATACTTTCATTTATACACTATGACTAAATGTGTTAATGTAGAGCAATTGCAAAAGGTAAGAAATTATGACAATAAAAGGTCCTCAAAGTAGTATGGCCATAGAAGTTCCTTAAATTCCAATTATTTGTGGATTATTTTAATTATACTTCTGTTTCATAACTGGTAATGCATTTTCCAGCGGTAATACAGAAAAATTAGTGCTAAAAATTTATATTACGCTTAATTTCTGATGCACAGAAAGGGTTTCACCACGTTAGTTAATTTATTTTCATAAAATGGCCACAAATATAGGTATGCTGAAAATTGATTGCAAAGTACTATGTTTCTCGTTTATATTATTTGAAACTTTAAGTTTCTGAGAAGTAGCGTGCTATAACTCATCTCCTTGTGACTTTCAATGATCAACGATATCAGTTCAAATAAAATCCCCGTCATTGATAAAAAGGCGTTTTCCATACCAAGTTCTTTTGCAACACTTTTATGGTTTTTCTGGAGGGAGCCCAAAATATTTAAAAGATAATTTTCATATTAACATGAGAGACCGTTTTCGTCCACTTTTTCCCTTCAGAGACATTGTTTCCATATGTGTGTATTTGCTTTAAAACTGTCAGCTTAAATGGTGGGTATCTATAAAGCTGTCAACCACCACGAGTGGTTGAGGTCGTTAAGATGCGAACTCGTGAGCAGGATATGTGGGGTTTGATAACCGCCAGAACTGTCCTCCCTGACTGAGGTTTTTTCCAGGTTTTCCCCAGTCCTCATAAATGACAAATGCTGGGGAGGTACCCTGAACTTAGGTCCGGAACGCTTCTTTCTTAAAAAAAAATTCCCAATATATCAATTCATTTCATGTATCATCAGTGTCCGCCGTTTATGGTGCTTCAATAGTTAAAACGGGCGTTAAAAACAATATATATATATATATATATATATATATATATTGAAAGGCCATTGCCACGTCCAATTATAGTTCAGTTTGTTTACTGACGTATTAGTTCTTTAGATCAGCTAGGTTACAAAGTATCGTACTGTCGAAGCCGATACCCTTCAAGGCAAGGTGCACTGACTAGCAATAATGTAATAAATTAACAGTAACACTTGAGATCGCTATACTTCGAACTCGTGGAGTCCCTCTATGGCAAGAAGACAAGTGTTAATTTATATATATATACAACACTTGTCTTCTTGCCATAGAGGGACTCCACGAGTTCGAAGTATAGCGATCTCAAGTGTTACTGTTAATTTATTACATTATTGCTAGTCAGTGCACCTTGCCTTGAAGGGTATCGGCTTCGACAGTACGATACTTTGTAACCTAGCTGATCTAAAGAACTAATACGTCAGTAAACAAACTGAACTATAATTGGACGTGGCAATGGCCTTTCTCTTTCTCTATAGCGCACTCTAGCCTCCTCCATAGCGAACTAGAACAACTGATTATACCTAGTTACTGTACTACTATACCAATAGAAACTCGCTCTGTAATAGTTTCGTAGTCACCAAGTATTTGCGAAAAGTATTAACTCCGTGACAAAATTTTAAATTTAAAAAATTATACTTTGGCACAGAAAGTATTGTCTTAGGTTATGATGTTTCAACTTCGGTGGCAACTGAAACATATTTTGTTGAAATTACACGGAAGTTTTACGCGGTGTTTTCCGCAATCGGAGGTTTATATACTTCGCCCAATCTATCTAAACATTTGGCATAGGATGTTAACCTCCGCATAAACTTTAGATGACTTTTGGCACACATAAATAACTTAAGCTTTATTTACTGCAAAAAGTGTACCAGAACAGACTAATACCACCAAAGTACATTGCATTGTTTCACCAAAGGCCATACAAAACCACTTCATGCAGCTTTAAAAACCGGTAGGATTTGAGGTAAAGGCTTACATAGTTCAAAAAGAAACAAATAAAGGCAGGGAACAAAAATCACAAATCCCTTCCGGCGATTAGGGCCGCGTGGGCGAACAGGCTACATGTAAACATCACATAAATACTGTCTATGAGTGATCATTGTGCAGGGAGGTCTGTCTATTGTCATGTAGATAACAGCGTCTGGTCCATGGAAATTCCACCCGACAGGCAGGCAGACAGACATTATGCGAGTAGGAACCGACTTTTGTGTTGTTTGGTTATATCCCAGTACTGTGTACCAGGATACTGACATGTCAGCGATGCTAAACCCAGCCTGCTTTTTTTCCCCTCCCGCTTGCGCGAAGCGAATATATGAATACTAACAAGTGACTGTGCTTTGGAGCATTCACTCAAAATTATACTCGCTTTTCAGAGATTATTGATGCGTTCTTACCTCAGTTCAAGGGGTAGTTCTTCGATTTCTCATAAACATAAATATCCTTGAATTTCTAGTACATTTTACAGGTTTATTACGTCTGAATGTCATTATACTTTCTTAATAATTATTTAGTTTTTCACCACACCGCACCCTTTCACCACATTTAATTGTAATTTTTATACATCTCTTAATTATCAGGTAAGAAAAATTAAATAAATAAAAAAATCGAATTAGCTAGTAAATATATCACATCCACAGCAATATAAACAATAAACCGCCAAGGGTGATCAAGGTCCTTAAGGCATGGATTCGTAAGGTCGGGTTCGAATCCCGCCAGGACCGTCCTCCCTGACTGAGGCTTTTTCCAGGTTTTCTTCACTTCACTAAATGGCAAATGCCGGGGAGGAACTGTAAACTTAGACCTGCAACGTTTCCTTCCTAAATCCTTTCCCAATTTATCATTTCATTTCGTGTATCATCAGTGCCCACCGCCTGTGGTGCCTCAGCAGTAAAAACAGGCGTTAAACACTATTGAAAAAAAATTCATATATTAAACTCGGGAGGTATAATGTGTTATTGACCCATATAATTCAACAGTCGGGTAGAACTGTTTTTCATGTCAAATGAAATGAAATCAGGGTAAGCTATGATTTGTCCAAATTTAGGACACCCATTTAATTGTTGCAAAAAATATAAAAAGTTTAATTATTTATTAGTCTTTTGTGAAAAAATAGGTATATTGTTAAAAACTTACAGCAATAAAATTGTTTTAAATATAAGCAAGTAGTTTATAATTGTAAATATAAATCACCAAGCTTGAGCGTGTTTCATAAGGGGCATTTTCAGGATATTTATTTGCATGCAATAGTTTAACAGAGGAAATAATCATAAGAGTTTATCAAACTATTTTCCCATTTTTTTCAATTAAAAAGTTGCATAATTTTTATATATGGACATTTACTATCGCGCTATGCGAACTTTTAAGTAGCCATGTGTAGGTGGGAATGTCGATTTTTAGATTTTATTACTTCAAAATGCTCAAATAAGTAATTTATTAGTGCTAAAATATTAGAACAGTAAGTTTTTCAAATGATTGCTTATAGAACCCCCGCCGAATCATCTGTAAAAAATAGAACGTAACTAAAATTTGAGCATCTACACTCATATATTGTGATTTCACAGAAAATAATTCAGAACGTTAGAATCGAACTCCTCTGTAGAGCTGAAATGGGTGTCAGGTCACCAAGGAATTAAAGGAAACAACACAGAGATGCTGGCTCAGAAGGGAGCACAAATAATCCATTTATTACACCCGAATCTGTTAGCGATATTAGCAGTGCCAACATGGATCAGTCAATTGGCAAACTTATTATTTAAAGCCGTAACGAAGCTCTCACCAAAACACTTCTCTGCTTAAAAGGGGGGAAACTGGAGAGAGCCACCGCTTTAAATACAGAACATGTGCCATTCAGGAAACATTTGAAGAACGCAAACTCTTTCAAGGAGACAACTAGCAAACTGAAACTGCTAACATGTGCGGTTATTAGGAGCGAACCCAGAGTTAGAACTTCTATAAAGAAAAACAAGCTAACACAGTAAGCCAGAGGTTGAATGCAAGATCTTATCTCTCAAATTCACATAATTCACCACTCACTATCATGTGCTTTGATATCCCTTATTAGCTACTACAACTAAATGTGGTAAAGTATTCATATCTTGCTATTTGTATTATTTTCTCTCTCCATTTCCTATTACGCCTTCTTCACTTTATATGTTTATATTAAATTATTACTGGAAACAAAATATTAGCTTAATATGGTGCTCCGGAAAATCTCAGTCTGGATAGTAAATAGTCATTTCAAACGATACCGAAAGTGTAAAATTACACTATTAATAATAAACACCATCCTGTTTTTTAAATAATGCTGTTAAGCGGCAATACTTTGCCGGCACCTATAAAATTCTTGTATTTCAACTTTTCTTCCGTAAGAACACGACGGTATGGTACACCTTTCTTGCCATTGAGGAACACTGTCCCTTGTAACTTTTTAACGAGTTGGCAAACAGTTTCCTTATCTGGAACAAGATTTACAGAATATTTTCTTATTAATCGCCTTACCACTAATCCGTTTTCATGAAAGCCCCCTTTTCATGACTATATTTTTTGTAGTGTCATTATTAATACATAGGAAGCATAGCATTTATACACAGTGAAAGCCTCTAAACACATAACCACTTGTTGACAACGCCTCCCACAAGTCAATCTCAACGTGCTACCTGCACATGCATCATTTCCCATCGAGAAAAATCTGGAAAAAACCTGCCAATTTTTTAAAATAGTTTTTAACGCCTATTTTTACTACTGAGACACCACAGGCGGACTTCAGTCAGGGAAGAGGAGTGGCCGAGGTCGTTACAGATTCATTGTCAGGGGATCGACCCCACCAGGACCATCCCTGATTGAGAGTTTTTCCAGGTTTTCCTCAGTCCTCATAAATGGCAAATGCCGGGGAGGTGCCCTAAACTTAGGTATAGAATGCTTCCTTCCTTAAAACAATATCCTTTCCCAATAAAACATTTCACCTCATGTATCACCAGTGTCCATTTCTTGTGGTGCCTCAGTAGTAAAAACGGACGTTAAACATTAATAAAAAAAAAAAAAAGGATGGTTTGGTGAAATTAAATCCCAGACCTGCTGCTCACGATCCGCGCCTTCTCCACCCGTGGAGGTAGTAGTACTGTGCAATTGTGTAATCGAGAACAGTTTTAAATAATATTTCTGTCATCTGGTAAAAAAATGTACAAAGCTATATGTGTCCAACCTTTTTAGTTATTGAAAAAAATACAAGAAACTTTACGTGCGCAGAATCTTTATTTTCTTTTTCCGGTTGAGGCGTCTGCACTTCCCCAGCGATAAGGCGGCCCTTAGCTCAAATAACCTCACCGTACTTATTTAGGAATTTCGTTTTTGCTAAAATAACAGGCATTTGGGCAATGACCATTAATAACTTCAAAGTCCCGCCAGCCATTTTTAAAAATAAAACGTAAATAGGAAAAATTTGAATTGTGTTAAAAACCAGAATATACCTTTATTCAGTACTGTCCAGTAATTAACTAACAGCACGTGTCTTTTCTCTATAATTCCGTTAGGGCAACAAAGTATTGCTTTAATGTGGCGCAGTAAAACCAAGATTTCAATATGTGGGCAAATATTGAACTATTAAAAACAAAAACCCTACTTACCTCAAACGTAAGTATCTAAACACGAGCATAGTTTTTTTTTACATGACAATAGAGCAATAACCCATGTTTCTTATGATATATAGTATGTTTTAAAAACACAATTCAACAAAAGGCGCGTCTCAATAGAAAGCATTTTGTGTCCCGGAGTTTGTGGAGGTTTTGTAAAATGTGAGATGCAATTTAGAGAGTTAATCTACGATCTAATGCAGTCCACATACTCCTATCAGTTCTTGAAATGTTTATGTACGTGGTAAATGCCTGAACAGAAACCAGCTGTTCTTGCCGATATGTTATGCACAAGCTTTCAACAGTTAAAACTTTTATACTGTGTTAACGAACATGAGAATGACGTACGTGAGCGTATATAAAAACTCAAAAGCCATGCAGGGACACGTGACGTTTACGGACACAGCACGGAAGCTACAGAATTTTTGGTTGGGAGAGGAGGGGGGCACTGAAAACATGCTGCTGTGTTCCGAAAAAAAAAATCAAATGAAAGTTTGATAGCACTGATGCGGCCTAGATCACACAAGAACAATATGCGCCATAAATCCAATTTTTGGTTAGGGTCAGAGGGCATTACGGCGAAAGTCAGGGCGCAGCACAAAGCCCTGTGCAGTTTTTATGCTCCGGACCCCCTCTCTTCCCACGTATGGATAGATGTAAAGTTTTTTGAAAAGGGGGGGGGAGGAGGAGCAATGCGTTTACTGGTACTATGGGTATGGGCGAGAGAAAACGAAATGCAGATCGCACTAGTGCAAAAAAAAAAAAAAAAAAAAAAAAAAAGAGTAGCTGGAAGCATGAATCGATTTCGCATCATAGTGCCCCACAGCAGACTAATTGTAGCATCCTCCGTGCCCAGATTAGTTATCGCAAAGTCCTGGCTCCGGCTAGCGTATCGCCTAGCATTATCTATGCTTAAACCGTGTAGCATATGCACGGGGGGGGGGGGGCAGCTAAAACCAACTACAACGTTTGTCAGTTTGAGTGAGGTTTTAATTCTACAACAATGCGTAAAGTGGATTGGACGCTCCATGTGTATGGGTTAGGCATGTACGTGGGGAAAGTGGTTTCCAATGGAAATTTGAGGTTACGCTCTTATTTTTTTATTCATCGTCGCCACTTTTCCCGCGTTAGTCCGACAAGGGAATCGAACCGCTGACCAAATGCACTCTATCTGAAATATAAATAACGGCATCCATTTTCCTGGACCGTGTTTTGCGGATACGACAGTCTGCTGTTTGAAGAATTTGTGCAGCTGTCTCTCGCCATTTTGTTTCTGTTCTGTTCACAAAATGGTTGTCTACATGTTTTAACACGCCGCAGTGATGCGCAGATGTTTGTACGTCACTCAAGGAAGTCGTTTCTAATAATTTACAACGAAGGACGACTCTGATCTGCAGTACGCAACACCATAACGGACAGATTCATCTTAATGTACAAAACTACATAAGTTAAAAACACAATAATAATACTAATAATAATAATAATAATAATAATAATAATAATAATAATAATAATAATAATATGAAATGAAGTTGACGGCATTACAATAGCATTGCTAGCAAAACAATGTTAAAACTGCACAGCGCCGTTCGTTTCCTTCTCTGAACCAACTTCAGCACAGAACATCCCTTGATAGTAACGCATAGGTTTACAACCCTCAGCTATCAGATACTGCCACGGGTGGTCGAGGTTATTAAGACGCGGACAAGTGAGCGGGAGGTCTGGGGTTCGATTCCCGCCAGAACCATCCTCCCTGACTGAGGTTTTTCCTAGGTTTTCCTCAGACTTTGTAAATGACAAATGCCGGGGAAGTATGCTAAACTTAGACCTGGAACGCTTTCTTCCTTTAACACTAGAATGCCCGAGGTTCAAGTATTCCCTAAAACGCCCGTTTGCTGTCAATTGACCGCTTCTACTTTCTTATGCATTTTTATCATATTCTCACTGAAAACTATGGCATTTCTTGTTTGTCGACTTCTATCCTAATGTAATGGTATAGACTGAACGATTTTGCTTCTAAATTGCAAGTTAGTTTGCATTTAGCTTCCGGAGTGTTTGTATATACTTGGTGTCTGCTCAGTATCACGTATTTAAGTGTCTGCTAACTCAGGCCAATGAAATTTCTTACTTACCACTTAACTGTAGCGATGTAGAGAGAACAATGTGGCTTCTGAGCTGCGAACCAGGTTCAAATCCAGTTTGAGTCTAGCTTCTGGTTTTAGATATTTTTATGTTCATGGTTTTTGCTCACGTATCACGTATATTTAGCGCTTTATTACCCAGGTCCTTTGTCTATCATTTAATTTGTTGGTAATTCAATATTGCAATGATACATTTATTCGTTCTTTTGTTAATTATAGGTCATCTTAAACTAAATGCTTTTTAATAAAAAAGATTAATTTTATTTTTTTTATTTCACGCATAAGCTCATGTTTTCTCGAAAATAAGATGTTTTATTATATGAATTAGGTTTGCTATGTAGTAACGAATTATTTGTACAAAAAAGATATAAGTTATACAAATTCGGGTTATATCTATACAGAAAGTGGTTACATTGAAACATTCTCAGAGATATTAATATGATAATTTTTTTCAGTGTTTTTGATTATACAAGAACTACATACAAATTAGGCCTGAGAAGAACATGAGCTGTTCGAAATATTCCTTTAGTAAATTTATGAATTTCTGCTAATGTCGTTATTGTTATAGTTACATTTCATTGTATTTTATTTTTCATTTATTATTATTTATATATATACACACACATTTCATTTTTTCATTGTCATTTTCGGTGTCTAATAGGTAGGGTGGAGGAAATTTGAGGACATTTTTCAAAAATCCTTTCACCAGTACAACCGCAATAGCTTCAGGATTCACTATAAAATGTGTAATCCTTACGTTTATAACCTTAACTTTAAGTGCACCTTCAGAAATACAGCAACCTTCTAACAACTTCTTTTCTCTTTCTGAGTCTACCATTATCTAGAGTTGAATGATAAATTGTTATAAAGCATTTTTAAATTCCAACGAAATTAATTTGACATTGATGTCTTGTTGATACAGCTGGCGTTATAGGACAAGACGTTATCGCACGATTTTAGCCAGAGACATTTGTTTTTACGTCAGAAACATCATATAATCTGTTTAGAGATCAAAATCTTGCTCTTTCGCATAAAAAGTTAACGGATTCCTGCAGCTCCCACAAAAGAGGGTCGCGTGCAAGGGGCCTCTGGGAAGGCACTTTTCTTTTAAAGTGCACTCAAGACCCTCGGCCTTGAGGGTTACATAACCTTACCTCTATGGCATTTCTTTGTGAATTATTTCTTTTATTTCCCTCCACGATAGCCTGCCCTTATGGCAGGAATTTCAAGTGAGCATGCCTAATAAAAAGAAAGGCAAGGAGAAGATTTGTACGCGGTTTTATTATTTTCTAGTGCTTGTGGTTTACTGCCGACCTTGAGCCTTCCAGAGGACAGTGTTTTGACATACCACAAAAACAAATACCTTTACGTTTACAGGCTCACTCTGTAGAGATCAAGTGCTTTACGAAAAGCTTCTACTTTTCATTTCATTCCGAAGAATATATTTAGTATATCTTAGAGGCAGGAGTAAAAAAAATACGAAAACATCCTAACACATTATGCAAGGAGCATGAACAAACGTTTTATTATACCTATTATCCTTACATTAACATCGGACACTCAGTTTTGAAAACGTAGCCATTTTCTCCGAAAATTAGATTAATAATCAAAGCCCTAAAGTTCAGGAATTTTTTGGTTAAAATAGGCAGGCAATAAGGCATTTAAAATATTGAAAATAGGCAGTAATATAATTAAAACAGGCATTTATTAAAAATGAAAGCGGAGAAATACCTCTCATTAATGTAAATAGGTTCAAGATACTAAATAATTTCTTTATCACACAATTAAAGTACTTACTTTTATTGATTACAAGCAACAACAAGATGTTTTTTCAAGGTATCAACTGTCATAGGCAGCCGCTTGTCAGAGAGAACATTTTTCGCCATTGGAAAAGAAAGTTCTACTTCCACTGAAGTGATTGGAGCATATTTAAAACAAGCTCTTTCGGAAGGACTCATACCAGTAACAACAGAACATTCACCTTTCAAGACATTATGGAATTGTTGATCAAGACAAAGTGAAATAGTTTTGAATAGTCCTGGTGAATAAGTAAAAGATGCGCAGTGGTTTCTGGTCGAGTTTATTTTCTGTTTATGCTTTTATAGGAGTACCAGGTTAGTATCGCTCTTACTTCCGCACCGAACACATTGTAGGGGGTTTATTGCACAGCTGTGACGCTCTCATCTTTCTCGCTTGCAATTGCTTGTTACATTTATGCAATTGAGAAATTGTCCCCAGCACAAATTTCCTAGAATTGTCTCGCGCAGATAGATACAAGGTCATTTGTCAGGACTATTCAACACTACAAAACATCTCTGGCCCTCTCTATTTTCGTCTGTCCTGGTGGTGTAGTGGTAATCAGACTTGCCTCGTAAATCCAAGATCGCGGGTTCAGTCCCGGCCAGGACAGGCGGATTTTTTCGGGCGTAAAAATCCTAAGTATGGCTTCCTTCGTACCCGTGTCGTACATTTACGTCACGAAAAAGAACCTCAACCCTGAAAGTAGAGGCCTCTGAGCAAAATTTGTCGGCCGTTTCACGCCCTTAGTTGAATGGGGCGCTGATGACCTGAGATGTTAAAGAGCGTCCGTAAATAAACCAAATCAACCAACAACTTCTCTATTTTCTGGTATTCGTAATCCCGAGGTAACCGTGCGTTTCTTTTACTAATGAAGGTTCGTTATTTAAAGAGCTTACGCGAATGGAAAGCGCGCTGTGCTGCAACAAGACAATACCTTTGTCCATCGATCCAGATTGATTCAACGAAATTGCAGGGATTAGAAGAAACAGAATTGCTACCTCACCCACATATAGCTCAGATGTTGCCCATTTTGAATATCTTGCACCGGTGGCGGTTCATCACATTTGCTTAGTAAGGCGGTTTGATAATCTTGTTGTCAGAAACACACGAACAGAGCTTCTTGTCTCTAAATCCATATATTTGTATCGATAACAAACTCGGTTGCTCGCAGAGGGATAAATAAAATCGTCGAGAATTATGGCCTACCTTTTGGAAAATAATACTTTTTGTTGTTTATTATGTTATGTTTACCACAGTTATTATATTATTAGCTATGGAAAAATAGTTTCTGGCCACCCTAGTAGAGTTAATGCTATTAACATTATTAAGCATACTGAAGCGAGTTCTTAAAAAAATTTTGGTCAAATTTGTGTTAATTAAACATTTTTGTTTAATATTTCTATGCATCTTTGGAAGAACGTAGTAATAAGTTTAAAGACAAGTAATTTATATCTACCTATAAAGGGAATATATTTTATAAAACGTTCCTCGTGTGTTTTAATGGCTATTGTATTATAATATTTGAAAATAAATGGGCAACAAAGCCGCCATGGTGGACGAGGTCGTTAAGGCGCGGACTCGTGAGCGGAAGGTCGGCAGTTCGACTTCCATCAGGACGTTCTCCTGACTAAGATTTTTTCCAGGTTTTTCTCAGTCCTCATAATGGCAAATGCCGAGGAGATACCCTAAACGTAGGCCTCGAAAGTTTCCTTCCTTTAAAAAAAATTCTTTCCCAATTTATCATTCCTCTCGTGTATCATCAATGTTCACCGACTATAGTGCCTCAAAGGCCAGGACCGATGGATTTTTTTCGGGCGTAAAAATCCTAAGTATGGCTTCCTTCGGAAGGGAAGTAAAGCCGTGGGTCCCGTGTTGTACATTTACGGCACGAAAAAGAACCTCAAACCTGAAAGAAGAGGCCTCTGAGCAAAATTTGTCGGCCGTTTCACGCCCTGAGTTGAATGGGACGCTGATGACCTGAGCTGTTAAAGAGCGTCAATCAAATCAAAAAAAGCAGTAAAAACCGGCGTTAAACACTGTTCAAAAAAGTGTAAGAGAAAATAAGGAACTTTTTAAAGCAACAAATGAAGTAAATACAAATTCCAGGCGATTCTGAACAGAAAATATAATTTTTAAAATATAGAATATTTGGATAAGTGTAAAACAACTGACTAATTATTTTAAAGAAATTTCGCAGCAATTAAGTTGAAAGTTGTGTTTAGCTTGTTAGTTTATATTAAGGCGAGTACGGTTTTTTAACAGGTACTGACTATTTAAGGAAACTCTACCGGGAAATGAACCTGTACGCAAGGCACAAAGCCGACAGCCGGTATACAAAAGCGAGTATTGCTTTCGTCTATTCGGTTGTATTCAATGATGGGCTAGGGAGACGGAGTTCATCAAAGTTGTAGACGGCGCAGACCTGCGTCGCCTTGCCGCCGTCAATTGAAATTCACGCCTCCCAGGAGGGCACGAAAACCGAGGGAGCAGGTGAATTGCACGACAAGATATTCTACTTCACCACTGGCGAGACCGCACATGCGAAGCGGCACAAAAAGATTTTACGAGAAACTGGGATGCTCCCCTAAACCAGGAAACACTGCAACCCTTACAGCAGGGAAAACGAGATGAGATATTTTTCTTTACGACTTTTACGGGCTCTGTTGCTTTACGTCGTCGTGACGCCTGTTGTGAGAGTAATGCTTAAGCCAAGTCTGGTATCTTTACTAAAGACAACGCGAAACAAATCGCTTATAACACCCCACACCATGTTCAATATTCCTAACACACGTTAGTGCTCAATTTTATGCTTTAAGAAAAAATGCAAATAAGTGCTAAAATGAAAATACTAACCCAGCCGGCCCGTATCTCAAAAAACCTCATTGAATACTTTACTTTTTAATTTTTACCAGAGTTAATGCTATTAACACTATTAAGCATATTGAAGATGCGTTCTTACTTAACAATCTTTTGGCGAACGTTGTGCTTTTGTTTAATATTTCTATACACCTTTGGAAGAACGTAGTAATACGTTTAAAGACAAATAACAATAACTTATATGTACCGATAAAGGGAATATATTTTATGAAAAAGTTAGCTCTTGGTTTTTAATGCTTATTGTCTTATAATACTTAAAAATAGATAGGCAAATAACCGCCACGGGTAGTCGAGGTCGTTAAGGCGCGAACTCGTGAGCCGGAGGTCTAGGGTTCGATTCTACCATGACCGTTCTCCCTGACAGTGTTTTTTTCCACGTTTCCCTCAGTCCACATAAATGGGAAATGCCGGAGATTACCTAAACTTAGGATTGGAGCGCTTTCTTCCCTTAAAAAAATATTTCCCAGTACATGATATTTCATCTCATATATCGCCTGTAATGCCTCAGTAGTTAACAGGGCGTCAAAAACAAAAAGTAACATAAACATTTGAACTTTAAACACAAAAGTGTAAGAATTGATAAAGAACCTTTAAATCAACAAATTAAGTAAATGCATTCCAATCAATTCTAAGCAGAACATGTAATTTTATAAAATACAGAATATGTGAAATATATGAATAATTACTTTAAAGAAACTTCACAGAAATTACGTAGAAAGTTGCGTTTTGCTTGTGGCCTGAAATTAAAAAGCTCTTGAAATTCAAAAGCACTGACAATATTTTGAACCTTTCATACTCATTTCAAAATACCACCTGTTACAAAATCACTTAATTACACAACCCCCCCCCCAGAAAAACCATTTTCAAACGTAAGCCATACTATTACAACCTGTGGAACAAAATAATATTTTGGAAGAAATGCACATACCAAGAAATTTAAATGCCCAAACCTTCTGAACAAACCTAAAAGCATAGCACTAGTAAAAATGTAATGCCCCTGCGTAAATTGTAACATTTTTTTCTGGTAGGTATACTTGTCATCTAACCTTTTCAAAACCTACGGATGACTTGCTTTGGAGTAATTTTGAAATCCCCTGCAACATGTGTAACATATACTATAAATTAATATTTACAAACTTGTTTCAAAAATGGATCTATACAAACGACTAGGCCAATTTGCAACACGATCTAGGGAGTTAATAAAAACTCCTTTTCTAACTTCTTGCATATAATACTTCATTATTTGTTGTGTACTTGAAAATAAAAAGCTCAGTTCATTTCAGTTGAACGAGATGGGCGCGTTAACATGTTTCGTTAATATGTTCTATGACTGAAATACGTCTAATTTTTTTTAAAATGTTTTATTTATTGTCGCATTCACTGCATTGATCCCCTCGCGAATCTAGATTGTTAAATAAATACTATTGGTGTATATTTGTAGGGATAAATACTGTGAATTAATGAAGACGCAAGATGCTCTTAAGTCATTGGTCCTTATATCTCACATTCACCTTCTCAGGGTAAAGGAAAAACTCCGAACAAAAAAACCTTACCCAGACAGCGTGATCTGATCGGGTATTGAACCCACGACCTAAAGTAGTAGCAACCTTTACCACCAGAAGCAGTCTGTCCTACTTTCTTTTGTTAGCAAACATACAGAGTGTCTTTTGTTTTAAGAATATAAAGATTCGCTTTTGTCATTGAAAGCTGTAAAACAATTGCCTACTTTTGAAACATTTATATATAAAGACAAATAAAGTTACACGAAACCAAAGTGATAGGATTGAATATTTTTCCCATCTTGCATAAATAAAGGCGGTATGCTATTAAAATATATTAAATGTAAGCAAAAAGAGTTATTTTAATTACTAAAATGTTATTCATTCACTACTTAAGTGGGTTAGGTTTTAGCAGCAGTTGGTTCCTCATTTTTCTGCATTTTATCTCGCTCTTTCATGTTCCATATAAGTCTAGAACTCTGCCATAAACAACTTCCTTAAAAGAACCGATAAATTGATATTAGTATAAAAGTTAAGATACCAAAACTTCCCTGCGCTTCGATAAAAGAGAATCGCAACGCAACTTTGGACAGAGGTCCTTACTTAACTCGACTTCATTTTTTTACGTTTAAGTTACTTCCAATATTTACACATTAATCTCAAAAAGTCTTAACAGCGTGGTACTAAATTATCTGTTGCTCTTATCCTGTTTCCAAAAACTTTTCGACCAAGGTAGTTAAAGTAGGATTTCTTGAATGGGCGGCCTGGTATTCGATTTCCATCAGGACCGTCTTTCCTGACTGAAGTTTTCCTCAGTTTAACTAATTACATTTGCCGGGGAGGTGTCTTATATTAATGCCTGGAACGCTTACATCCCCTCCTCCCCGAAAGTCGGAGTAGGCTATATCGCAGATATATCCTCAAGTTTTATCCGTGAATACGTCTATCGTGATGGGGTGTTAAATATAAGATATAAGAAAAAAGAGCTGCACAAGTATAATTTTATTTTCAACTGCGTAATGTTTTGAGAAGAAAAATACAAATGTTATGCAATGTTTCTCAGGTAGCCGGTGAGTCAATTGAAATGTTACTATAATAACCATTGTGTTGTATAATTTGCTGCCCGACGCTTATTCGCCCGCTCCCATTTGCGCGGTATATACATTGACAACGTCTTCGAACTATTCCAGTGTAACTTAAGATTGTGGCATTGCTATGTTATAAATACTTTAATATCACTGAAAACATAACATCGTTTCGCATTCCTGAATCACACTACCTCGGCTGCCGCGCGACCCGCCAATTCTCGCCTTCAACTTTCTCCCTCACGCTTATTGCTAAATGACATCACCCGCTTTAATTATTGTTGACATATAATTTTTCGTCTGTCGATCGGTCGTTGTTTTTTCATAGGAATATGGCGTGTGGTTTAGAAATTAAAGAAGCAACTAAAACTGCTTGTATCAACTTTCTGATAAGACTTTACTGGGTGGGACTTTTAAACGTATTCACGTAAAAAAACGCGATGTGTCTGCAATGATATTTCGTGCCTTGCTATTTCAGGGAAGGAATATATTCGCTACATACGAAGGAGATATTACGATAATAAAATCGAGTTTGTATTTCAATTAAAACAAGCGGCGTGTGTCGTTTATCTGAAACAAATGAAAATAATGAAGATACGGACCAGCTGATCGCTTCCATTTCCTTACTCTTGTGACAAGACCAGTAGAAATAAATTGATAATGTCCCGGGTAGGGAAATCAAAAGCTCAAACCATATCCACCAGGTTGGAGTGTTTTAATGCAGTTTTTGCCCATCCCTCCTCCCTTTGTAAGCCTGTCTGAGTGTCGGTCTGTCTGTCTGTCTGAGAAATGCAGCTTTTGGGAAACTCACTCCACGACTTGCGTTTGTAATAACGTAGTCACGGCGGCTTAGAGACAAGCAACAACTCCTGCGTGTTCAGCAGCCTCCGGCACAAGTAAAAGCTTAAGGCTATACATTCTCCCGGAAGCTCTGGAGGCGCCGGAGCTCCAGAGAGGAAGCTGGATGACATGACATGCAGATCAGAGGGGGAAGTAGGCGAGCTTGTATGCAGCATCCGGAGATTTGAAAGCAAAATAGCAAAAGACAGACAGACACACGGACAATAGATTACAAAAGCAAAACAGTGTTGTTGCTGGGGTGGGGGAGGAGTGGTTTGGGCGCGCCTAGCGAAATAACTCGACACAGAACAAGACAGGCGAGGGGAGCACTAGTTAGAAGAAAAACGAAAAACATGAAAATCCTGGAGTTAAAAGTTTTAGCGATGATGTCTGCGCACTGCTGCCACATTAGCATTCATACGTGCGATGTCAGCGCATCTAAATGACTGCCACTTTCCTCTGCCCTTCTTTCGAAAACAATTGTGTACAGCTGAGAAAGAAATGCATCCAAGCATTTATGAAAGTAATTTAATTATTCGTTTGCTATTTCCAAACTATAGAATTTGCGTTGTAATTTACTGTCAGCTGATAGTATGTAGGTCTTCTACCAATAATTCAAAAAATATGTTCTATGAAAAAAGTATTAATTTAAAATATTAAAATTCTTATAGATTTTAAAAATTATCACAGTTCATTCATGAAATTTATTTAAAATGTTTTTCTATGCAAATTTTCTACGTGTTTCAAAACTCCAACTGCAAAAAATGCCAACCAGTTTTCTCAACTCATGAACCTAGCGGGACATTTTGATTAAGCAAGCGACATATTTACGTAATACAATTTATGAAATAATTTATAGCTCGCATTTATCCAATTTTAATGAAATTTGGTATACATTGACTTAAAAGCAATGCATCACAATAAAAGTTCCAGAATATGGAAACTTGAAAATTTATACCCACTCATAATGATACAATTTCCCTGATTTTCAAAAAAAATGTTTTCTTATTTTATTTAAATGATATATACCTAGTGTCGTTGCGGAAAAAATATTATTTAAATTTCTGAGTTTCCCCCACTCATAATAGTCTGATTTGGCTCATTTTCATGCTTTTTTATTTTATTTCATGACATATGCCGAGTTTCGACGACAAAAAACGAAAATTGCAGCTGCTACAGCAATTTTGAAATTTTCGTTTTAGGCAAATTTCACCCCCAATGGTCTAAATTTGCTGGTTAACGAACTCTATGAATTCCTTGTTAATTGATTGTTAGTATACCCAGTTTTGTTGAGAAAAAACAAAGATTGCGGCCGCTAGAGCGTTAACACATACATACACAGTCACAAATTTTCATCGTCAATAATTTTGGTACCTAGAAAGTAGGATCAATGGAGATTTGAAGACATTTCACAAAAGCTCTTTTCGCAATAGCTAAAATTCCTTCGGAATTCTCTAAAAGTAGTGTCTCAAAATAAACTGTATCTATCAATATCTTAACATAAACTGCAGGTGCTAAAAATGCATAGAAAATGAGAGTGGATAATTTAAGAGTGTTATTTTCTGCAAGTATACTAATTTGTTCAGGCTTGTCAAAAATAGACAGCATTACTAGACCCTTGCTTCATTAGCAATACGACCTTCTATTTAATTTACGGGAATCAACCGTAAAATAATTTTAAAAAATGAAAAAAAATATATGCTTACATGCTTTTGAGTTTTAAATTAAAAAAAAAAATAAAAAAGACTAGAAAGTATAATAGCATAAATAATCGGTTTCAGTAAAGAACAAAATAAAATCTCAAAACAATGAAAACTTAGTTGCGAAATTCTGACTTCCCAAATCCCTGTTAACAAAGAGAAAACAGAACAAAAAGATTTCCAAAGTAACAAACGCGACTCGGAAAAAGAGAAGAAAGTGAAAACAATTCTTTGTGAAATTTACAAGCATCGTGTGTGTATGTGTACATGTTCCAAGCGAGAAATACAAAACACATTATTCATAACGACATAAAGCCGACGTAACTAAATCTGCTTGGAACGCTCCGTAAAGAACGGTTCTTTTTGTTCCTTCTGAAAGCCTAACTGGAATAGTGGGGGGGGGGGGAGAAGTAAAACTGGTAGATGTGAAGAAAACAACATTTGCCCTCCTAACAATGCATTCCCTTCAGCGGATAAAAAGAAAATAGGAAAAATAAAACATGATCAATATTTATACGGAAACCGTTGTCTCATACGTTATTTTTCATTATAAACCAAGATATAAGAGAAAGTGTCGTTTTCGCTTGATCTTCCTTTGACTATTTCTTCTTTGAATTGTGCAGTGATGAACAGTTTATTAGAGAGAGGTAACTTTACATGCATCACTAATGGTGCAGGTCTGTTATACCCATATGTTTTACTTTAGTTACATCTACGACAGCTATTAATTTTGTAATCTACCTATTCATCCTCTCTACTTTCCCAAATTAAATACTAGCAGAAAGTATTCAAACCTAACCGGACATGTGTGACATGAATGACATATGTTCTCAGCATTAATAGGTTTTTCGGTATATATCCCCACTGCCGTTAATTTATAAACTTTAAAGCATGTCTTTCTCTTCTTCTTCTCATTGATATTGTCAGCCTTTGCCTACCGCAGCGACCTCTGCTTCATCTACCTGTCTTATGACTTCACTAATAGAGGTGCAGTATGCAGGAAAGCATATGATCAGCATCACCCTAGATCGGAGAACGCCAGCTCTCTATCAGGCAGCTTTTCAATTATTCTCACGAAGCAACCCCGTTCCACTCCCAGCCAGCAGTCAGCAACCTAACCACTAGACCTAGGACGTGGTCTTAAAGTATATCTACAGTGCAGTTGCTTTTAGTTGAAACATGGGAAGCAGAAAAAGATAGCACTATATTCCGCACGAGTGTACACAATTCACAACTGCCCATTCTCAAAAACATTAAAGAACGCATGCACCCTACATACAATTTCTTTTGCATCTGGTTGTACATGCTTTCTTCGTTTGTAACGATACGAAAGTCAGAGAAAACATGTCGCATATTTCACAGCCAGAAGGTGCAACTAGTATGTCACTGAGAGACTATGCAGTGTAGATGTCTGTTACAGTGCTTTTCAGCCCCTTTGACCGTCATTAGCGCACCCTAATCTTAGACAGATCAGGTAGCAGCAAAATGGTCATGTTTCAATTTAAACCTAACAGCCTATAAGAGTCCAAATATGGTCAGGGGCAACATGGGACCTTCTTAACGTCCTATGATCGTTCCAACGACTTATAGAATAACACAGGGAAATTATTTAGTATAATTACATATCCTTTTATCACCGGCATCCGGAAAAAAATGCAGTTTCATGTAACATTTTGTAGTGCTTTTTGAGCTTTTTATTGTTGTTAATAGCCCATGGTTCAGTACTGGTCAAGTTCTAATTACCTTTTTTTATTTCTCAGCAATGTCTTTCAGTACATATTTAGTGCTAATATAATTCGAGGATAGAAATGAGAGTAAATAATTTAGAATTTAATTAAAATTCCGTTACACATTCTTAATAATACGATAATCAGGAAATATTTATAAACCAAACTTTTAGTCGGTCCTTGTGGTATAGTGGTAACCATAATTGCTTCCTAAATCCAAGACCGAGGGTTCAAACCCGGCCAAGATAGATGGATTTTTTCGGGCGTAAAAATGCTAAGTATGGCTTCCTTCGGAAGGGAAGTAAAGCCGTGGGTCCCGTGTCGTACATTTACGGCACGAAAAAGAACCTCGAGCCTGAATAAAAGAGGCCTCTGAGCAAAATTTGTCGCCGTTTCACGCTCTGAATTGAATGGGACGCTGATGACCTGAGATGTTAAAGAGCGTCCGTAAGTAAAACAAATCAATCAAAACTAAACTTTTATTTCGGAAGTAACAGTGGCAACGCTGGAGAATTGCCAGGTACCTCGCGGCGGTGTGTTACTACTTAGACAAGCGATAATACTTTACATTTGGAACTCGGTGGGATGGGGCGAGGTTATTAAGATTTGTTTCACAGTTTATGCCAGTAGTTTTAATACTTTTTCTTTTAAATGACTCATAATTCTTGTTCACCCATGACTGAAACACGAAACATATAAAGCCTCATATCTAATATTACGGAAATCGTTTAAAGCAAATGAACATCTTTATGTACATTTTATGACGACTTATAAAATTTTCATATAACATTTAATTTTGTTGTAATATAGATATTACAATAAACAACGAAAATTGTGAAAGATAGATTCTATATAGTTACTGCATACATATTTACAGTACAAAAGAAAGTTCACTATCTCATCTAAAGCAGAGTTGTGGAATTCTTTGACAAAGAAATGTTTCAAAATTAAATTGTGAAATCGGGAGCCTAAAGCATGTAGTTGTATCAGAGGCGATATCATTCTTTTTATAAACATTAGCAACAGAGTGAGGAAGTAAGCGATTTCTGATTCCACAAAAATTAATCAACACTTGTTTGAAAAACAAACAAAGACTAAAGAAAATGCATCTGTAGGTAAATTAAATTAAACTCTTGGCACTGAAAAGTAATTAAACACACAAACGCCTACATTTTCTACTTAGCCAACTTGCCCTCAGTAGTTGTTTTAATTATTTCGTTTTCATTGTAGCCTTCAGCATTGGGGACTGAATGCTACTTGAAAAAAAACGAAACGAAAACTGCTACTCAAACCTAGAGAAGGGGGTCGCGGAATTTTTACAGCAAAATATGGGCAATATATTCAAAATGGTGCAAAATATAGTCTTTCCAGCTCGCTCACGCTAGAGCTCACGTTGATTGTGATTGGTCAAGAGTCTGTCGGTTCATACGTCATCCCCGCCAACCTCACCTCGCCATCCCACCCACCCACCAACAAGCATAGCATTGTAACAACCCTTTTGTCGGCATAACCTACAATCATGGTAGGCAAGATTTTTATTCCTTGTTTTATTTTTCCTCTCTGTCGCTCCCACACACACACACATATTCATTGTGCTGCAGACGCCATCATACACACAACGAACGGAACGAGCGGTTTCGGAACAAGTTTTTTTTTGTTCATATCTCTTTCCCCCACCCCCACCCACATCCCTGCCCCATGCTTTTCCTCCCCCATTCCTACATCCCTGTATTTTTTTCCCTCTCTCTTTGGCTTTTATAATTGGAAGGCCGACGGGTGTGATTAGTGCTGTGGACTGACTGGTGGTGGTTGGGTTTTTGTTGTGGGTTTGCCTTTAGCGCAACGCCTCCCCCTTCCCCGCCGCCCACCCGCATACACCCACACCCGACCCGGACCACGTCTGTTCCCAATCGACCCGTGGCATCGAGCTAACCTCGTACCAGAAAGTGTTGGATACCGCTCAAAACAAGATCGCTTGCCGCTGTGTAAGCGAGGAAATTTATTTGTAACATGCTAATAATAATAATAATAATAATAATAATAATAATAATAATAATAATAAGCAAACCTGGTTGACCAAGTTCTTACTGCACCAAGGTTATTAATTCAGTGGGTAGATTGAACCAGACATTTGCCTAGAGCAGTGATTCCCAAACGTTTTTACGTTTGCGGTACCCTTGGGAATGAGATTAGAAATTCGGGGCACCCCTGTTAGTTTATTTAAATAATTTTAAATTTTAACTTTAATTATGATATATATACATACATATATATGCCTAATAATGTTCAAATAATCATTTCATAGCAATCATGAAATTATAGTTTGTTTTTAATAATAACATACAATTTATAACCTGCCATTGGACAAAGTGCACTATACAAATATTTAATATACACCGACTATAATTTAGTTTACTTCGCGAAGCAGTCACAGAGACCCAGGAACTTGTCATATACAATTACAACAGTAGCACACAATCTACATTTACAAAAAAAAAAGTCTACATCTACATATAATTACAACAAAAAAGAAAAGGAACACCTAGATCAACTCAAACAAACAGCTAATACAGACAAGTCACTTAATCTCACAGATTTTACTATAAACATGTTTACATATGCATTGATATAAAATTATTACAGTGTTTTTATCACAGTATATTGTCACTCATATATTCCTCCGCGGAATAATAGGCCTATTTACATAGGTATTTTCTAAGAGCAGATTTAAAGGAATTGTCATTGTTTATAAGACTTTTAGACCAGACGGAAGAGCATTGTGTACTAAAATGCATTGATTATAAACTGCTTTTTGATGGCAGGAAATTGTTGAAGCCGGTCTATGTAGATTTACTTTTTGTCTATTATTCTTGCCATATATATATATATATATATATATATATATATATATATATATAGAACACGATTTTCTTTGTTTCTTATATAAAAGTTCTTGGGGGATAATATTTATTCACAAGGAAAAGTTAAAATTTCAAATTTCCTTAAGAGGTTTCTGCATGAATGTGTACCAGCGATTATTCGTATAGCTTTTTTTTTTCTGTAATAGGAAGACACGTTCACTTTGAACTGAATTCCCCCAAAATATCATACCGTATTTCATTATTGAGTTGAAGTGAGCATAATAAACTAGTTTTAAAATGTTAATTGACTCCAACATTGCTAATACACAGCATGCACAGCTAAGTTTAGATATGATAAGATAATGTGATCTTTCCAATTCCAAGGAATTTGGTTTGTAGAACTACTGTTATAATATCCTATTTGTAATAGTGCATTTATATCTGCGAATTGTTAAATTAAACAAATACTATTTCAAAAGTAGAGGCCTACAATGTAATTCCTTTAGACTACATTATAAATTTCATTTTCTCTTTTTTTTTTCAATAATAATAACCAAAATTTCATCAGCAAGAGATGAAGGACAAAAAGGGAAACAACGAATAACTTCTTTTTATATGATGATAAAATTCCCGACTTTAAGAAACGAAAATAATCTACAAATGAACGATTGCAATTTTCGAAATAACATAAAAGTACATGAAACAATTAAAATTAGGAGGAGTGTAAGTAAATTAACAAAACACTATCTGCCAAGACGAAGAAGAGCTTAAGTAGTCAGTAGCGGCAACCCTGCGGAAACATGATGCAATGTTGCAATCCTATGCAGTGTGATAGCTATCAGTTATGCTTCCCGCTGAGCACGCGGACAGAGCGCCACTAAAAGAACCCAGTGAACGACCTGACTTCAGCCCGGCCCACGGTCTTCCGAGGTCCAATCTCCAAACCCACACCTGCGCTCTTGCCGCACCTCCCACGGCAGGAAGACATTACTAGACCATAATGCAAGTGCGCGCCTGCGCTGTCTAACCCTTTCAATCGCTCAAAAGCCTACCGCAGGCCAGGATATGCGGTTCCCCAGACACTCCAGATTTGCTTTGGACATTAGCAATTTTCTTGTCTTCCTCGTCAAATACAACCGCCATTCGGTGATTTCCATATCACGAAATTATATTGAATTTCATTCATTTCTTGTTCTTGGTGGTTTTGGATGTGTTATTTAAGTTTAGTTGCATTCTTTCGGTAGTTGCGTTAAGTTGGATTTACAGCCAAATGTCATGGACACATTTTGTTTCAAGTTCCAACAAGTCTTTCAGGAATTTACGATGTCTATATTAAATACAACTTTAGCATATAAACCATTGCACTCTGTGTTTCCCTGAGGTTTGACTAACTTTAATAAACTTCATTTCGATGAACTCTGTTTTCAAGAAATTATTGATAGTAAATGCCAAGAATTTAGAAAATAAAGGCATATGAAACTAGATAATAGATATCTAAAACATTTAGAGTTGATGATTTGTTTTATTTATATACGCTCTTTAACATCTCAGGACATCAACGTTCCATTCAATTCAGAGTTTGAAACGGCCGACAACTTTTGCTCAGAGGTCTCTTCTTTCAGGCTTGAGGTTCTTTATCGTGCCGTAAATGTACGACACGGGACCCACGGCTTTACTTCCCTTCCGAAGGAAGCCACACTTAGGATTTTTAAGGCCGAAAAAATTATTCTGGCCGGGATTGAACCCGAGATCTTGGGTTTCGGAGAAAGTATGGTTACCACTACACCACCAGGACCGACTAAAACATACAGAGGCATTCTATTCATCATAAAACATGCAATGTGGAGATATGCAAACTAGTAGGAAGACATTCACTGGTCCTCGCAAAGGACGACATCGTGACATTGAAGAAAAAGTTTTGGAATTTATACATGAAAGGAGAAAGAACAGGCAACCTGTAACACCATAATCAATAAAGCAAAAGTTCTTGGTGTATCGATACAAGAGTTTAAGGCTAGCCGCGAGGGATGGGTCGTTTTAAGAATAGGGTGGTGCTTTGTCGAAGATGCATGCCAAAAGTTTTCTGCAGATTTTTATGATTTTAAGTTTCAAATTTGGGGTGCGTATTAGATTCGCGTAAATACGATAGATGATTTTTCAGACTGCCAGGTTTTGAAATGAGAAGTCATGTATAATAAACATTAAAAATAATGAAATATTAGCTTTTTACAATGAAATGTTCCTCAGAAAGATAGATAACAACAATATATTTATACTTATATTGGATCTATCATTATCTCATTTTAAATACCACTATCGCTTTATGTGCAGAAAACGTTTATAGTACAAAGCTAACGCAAATATTCAAATTTGCATACTACAGCCCAACAAAATTACAATTAACATTTTTTTTTTTTTTCGAATACTGCATGTAGATAAAACGTTTCAACTTCATAAAATCACAGAAGATCAATGGAAATTTGAATTGTTTTCTACAATCTCTGTATAGCCTTGTCTTAAGTGGTTTAGTGAATGAATATACCCAACAAGAAGTACATTTAAACAATTTATAGCCATGTTGACAACAGAAACTCCACTCACTGCTAAGTTTGCAACAGAACAATTTGTTGCTAACTTAGTACAACGTGATAAAAGCCTGGAAAATAAATTTCTGGAGATGAGATGTGTTACCTCCCACGTCGTCTGCACTATTCGCAACTTAAACGTTTCAAATTATCTGCATGCGTTACAAAGTTTTCTTTGCTGCAACTTCGCAGCGCTTTTGGAGCAAGCAATTTCCTCAGCATCTCTCTCATCCGGAATTCTTTCCCGTGCATTCCCACAGAGCGGTCGACATGGGTGGGGGAAATCGTTCCTCGCGAGGTACCAAAGCGATTAGGATAGTTTGTGAATGCGCCTCAAGTAACATTTCTATAAATCATTCCAGACGCAGAAAATTGCAGGTTCCTTAGCCTGCTACAATAAGCCCGAGACCTTTCCTTTTTTTTTTTTTTTTTTTTTTTTTTTTTTTAATGGCCAGTAAGCTGGAGAGAGAAGGAGAGAAATTCCTGTACGGTTCCACACGCACCGCTCGCCATTTGCATCAGAACGTGCTCGGGTTTGGAAGCCACGGTCGCATTGCGCTAGGCTTTTTCTCCTCGACGTCGTGTTTTAACACGTAAAGTCTTCCTGAACACGTCTTACCAATACCTCTACAACGCCAACATAAATCCAAAACGTTTCAAAAGAAATGTCAGTGTTTCCCACAGGAATGTATCCCGCAGGGCAAACAAAACCTTCAGCTCCCAAGTTTCGACTAGAGCCCTCTCGATAACTGCAAACCTTCTTCCAAATTTTTGGAAAATTTGCTTTTAGCGAATTCCGAAGGAATGTAAGTAAGCTATTGCGATTGTACTAATATAATTCGTTTTAAATAATCTTTCCTGCTAGCCACCCACTACCCATCGAAAAATACAAAAAAGTTACAAAATTATAAAAAAAAAAAAAAAAAAAAACATCTATTATATGCGTCTGTTGACGCTCTAGCGGTCGCAATTTTTGCTTTTTTTCAACGAAACTCGGCATATAGCCATAAATTAATAAACAGATCACCGAGTTTGTTAACCAGCAAAATTGGACAATTGGAGAAATATTTTTAAAAAACAATGAAACATCGCTCTAGCGGCCACAATTTTTTGCTTTATCTCAAGGAAACTCTGTAGATTTCCTTAAAATAACATGATAAATCAAGGTGATCCAGCAATGAACTATTGGGGGTTAAAGCGAAATTTTAAAAGTATTTGAAGGAAATTGGGTATATGACATTGAAATAAAATAAGAAAAATGGTGTCTGAAAATCCGTGAAATTGAAGTATTAGCAAAGGTGAGGTGGGGGGAGAACCAAAATTTAAAAATCGCTCTAGCAGCATTAATTGTTTTTTTCGTATATTTAAATAAAATAATAAAAACAGTTTCTCAATATCAGAAAAATCGGGTCATTAAGAATTCGGGTTTATCTGAAACAAAACATTTAAAAATAGTTCTAGGGGCACCATTATTTGTTTCTTCAAAACAAAATTTGGTGCATACCATTTAAAAAAAATAAGAAATGGTTTCCGAAAATTAAGGAAATTGGACCATTAGGAGTAGCGTATATTTGAAAACTGGAATTTAAAAAAGCGCTGTTTCTTTTCATTTTCTCTACATTGTTTTAGAATGAACGAACAAGTTGATTTAGCATATAAACTGTACATATATCAATACAAATGCTTTATATTTAACAAAAGCATCATCATGAAGACAGTAAATGTGAAATGTTAATTTAACATGTATGAGAATTATATTTGTATGTAAGAGCGCTCTGTAATAACTTTTAGAAAACGTTTGCATTGCATGTTTTTACTACAATAACGTTTAAATTAAATTTTAAAGCAACGAAAATCGCTGTAACTTTCTGAACATTCAAATTGCTTTTAAACAGTAACATGCTTTTGTTTTATTGAAACATGAATATTTTCTTAAATACACTTTCTGTTATTTCTCTCTATTTTAGTGAATGTAAAGATGATATACCAAAGGCTCAGTTCATAATCATGGTCACATTTAAAAATACCCACACAGTATAGCTTTGTGTATCAGTGGTCATATATTTCATTTAATTAATAGTATTCCATTCATTTTTGTGTTTAGTCTGAATAATAATAATAATAATAATAATAATAATAATAATAATAATAATAATAATAATAATAATAATAATAATAATAATAATTCTAAAAATGTGACTTTATTTTTGATTGCAAGAATTCTAATTTTGTTCCCCTAATACCTTACAGTAATACCACAACTTATTTCATTTCATTAATTAATAAGGCCTAATTTGGATTTTATATTCATTTCTATCACGCGTTGTTGGACTAGCTGAGAAATTCGCTTAGTTTTCACAGTTGCTGTGTGACGGACTTTTATGTGCTAGCTTTCGATGAGCATCCCATTACTTTTAGGGATTAGTTTTCGAGTGCACTACTCCCACAGAGGAAAGTAATAGTTTGCAGAGACTGTCTGTTTTCTGAGGGATTTGCCGGAACAAGGTTAAAACTTCTTGTGGATTGTGCCATTCGCTCTTATCGGTGATGCAGTTCTGTCAAACTCCCCCGGCTATCTCCGAAGGCGACAAGGTTCCCATGTTTACCTCTGTCCTCTCACCATTGTGTACACGTGGCTTGTAAACTCTGTTTGTTTTCTACCGTCTTGAGAATTACGCCTTCTGCTCGCCGAGGTAATAACGTGCAACATAAAAGTCTAACCAAACATTACTGCAAGGTGCTCAAGGGCTTTGGTACTTATCTTTACTTTCGTACAGTTTTTTTGCGTACATTAGAGTGACAATAATTTTAATATGTTTGGTGCATAGAGCAATTCCAATTAGAATGGAAAATTCTTCAATTTCTTGAATATCTCAATCATGAAACAAGGCAAATTCAAAAACCAGGAACTACAAAAATAATTTAACTAACACCTTAAGCATTGGTAAGGAATATGGGTGCACCATGAGAGAGGCTAAACTTTATAGAGTGTGAATGCAAAGTGCGAAAAATGTCCTGTGTCTAGTTTTACATCCCTTAACCATAAATAGGTTGTCCATACATTAGGACAACCTTTTAAACCATATGTGGGATTAGCAAGCCATCATCTAAATACCGACTGTGTTGATACTCAGAAAAGAGAAAATGGCTGCCCCAACTCTTTAGTTCCGGCATTTTTGTTGACCTTATAAACATGTAATTAAATGTACATTTTCTATGATTGTAACCGGATTAATTTTGGTTTTGCAAACATCCCCCATATATGCCAGGCAATGAAATTATGACTGGTGCCTTGGTACAATACCACAGCAGCAAATACTTGAGTTCCCTCAAATTGTGCCATGTGATATATGTACTACACTACCACTACTACAGTGGGGTTATTTAGTTACGGGCAGGCAGAGCATGGTTGCATACTGGGAAAAGTCAGTAGTCAGATTTGCAGATTGCAGCTTGTAGTTACGTTGAGGAATGCTTTGTTAACGGGTGGTTGTATTACCGGAGGTTTTCAATATGTGTAAATTTTGTGCAAATTATTCTTCGTCACTACATAAACAAAGTATTAAAGAGCGGAGTCGATCCTGGTGGCGTAGTTAACCATACTTGCCTCGTAGATCCAATATCGCGGGTTCAATTCCGGCCAGGAAGGAAGTATAGCTTCCTTAGAAAGGGAAGTTAAGCCTTGAGTACCCTGTGGTAGATTTACGGCAAATAAAACACCTGCAACCTGATAGAATAGGTCTCTGAGAAAAAATATCGGCCGTTTCACGCCCTGAATTTGAATGGACCCTGATGACCTGAGAAGTTAAAGAGCGTTCGTAAATAAACTAAATATTGATAATAAATTGAAGTACGGGTTTTATGTGAAATACGTACATACGTGAAAACAGATTCTGCAGATATGTAGTAAGGCAACTCGATAGATTCCAGATAGAGAAACTGTTCGCCAAATTGTTAAAAAAAAGTTACATGAGACAGAATTTCTCCATAACAAGAAACGTTTTCTGAACCGCCTTGTTCTTACGAAAGAACATTTATATGAAACATGGACTTTCTTAAGCCATGCATAGCCGCTGAGGGGCATCATTTTCCACATTTCTTATAATATAGTGTTTTCTCTTATAATACATATTCAATCCCGGCCAGTATCGATGGATTTTTTTGGGCGTGAAAATCCCAAGTATGGCTTCCTTCGGAAGGGAAGTAAAGCCGTGGGTCCCGTGTCGTACATTTATGGCACGAAAAAGAACCTCAAGCCTGAAAGAAGAGGCCTCTGAGCAAAATTTGTCGGGTGTTTCACGCCCTGAATTGAATGGGACGCTGATGACCTGAGATGTTAAAGAGCGTCCGTAAAAAAATCAAATCAACAATATATATAACAAAGGTGAAGGCGCATTCTTGTATCATCAGTTTTGAATACAATTTTTTTTCTTGCTTTCAGTAAAAATATAAATACATTTCTCTGGAAAGCAGTCGCGTTCAGGCGACCCGCAATAAAACGCTATATTTGCAAAAAAGTAAATAGATAAATAAAATATACAAATAACGTAAATACTTTTCAGGTAAAATAACAATTTAAATCGAATCCATTATGTTATTGTATGTATAAGTTAAATAGTTATAAAGTTTAATACTTTCAAAGCATTACTTGCAAACACTACAGCGTTAATGTAACAACACGTATATTGTGGATAAATCGGTTTGAAACTAAAATATTTTTTTCCGTAAACATGGCAAGCTTAGATTCTCTTCTGCCTTTAATCGTTTGTTTACATTTTCTATATTTCTCTATATGCTGTGCCTCAGTTTCCGCCACTTATCTAGGAACTGGTTCCTCAATAACTGTTGTTTCTAATTTTTATCGTTTCTTATACTCATGACTATAATTTCGAGGCCACGCATCATGAAATCTATTGCTTAAACTATTTGCGGTAAATAATCTGAAAACAGTTGTATAATGCATTACTAAAACACTCACCATTCCTGTGTTACTAGCAAGCCCTGGATCTCACACATTTTAACGAATTACTTCCATATAAACGCGTTTACATCAAAAATACACATGCAGAACGAGTAGCACTAACTAAATCTTTAACGTTAGTCATTATTTATATGCGTGTAGCATTTGTTTACAGCAAGTAGATGCTTAACATGCGTTCTTTTGTTTTATTTAAAACAAATGCCAACACCAGATATGAAACAACAACCTGGAATAAAAACTGCAAAACTTTCCAGTGACAGTTGAACAGCGACTGATAAACAAAAGTTTGGATTGATGGAGGTGTAGCCAACCAGAGAACACTAAACAAGCAAAACACGAATATTCTAAATTACAAAAAGCAGCAACTTATTATTTTACGCTAACGTGAGATGTTATATTATAATGAGCGGCACCTAAATCGAAATTAGCTAAAACAAAAATTTATTTTGTTTTTAAGTAGTGTGACCTTAATGTCTCATTAAATAATTTTGTCTTTTAAGAAGCACAAGGAAAAAAATAAGAGGAAATTTCATTTGCAATGCTTCATTCATGGAAATTACATTCTCCATCCTTTTTCTTATTTTCCTCTGCCAGCAGTCCCACCCTTCTACGAGACGAGGGAGGAAAAATCCAAATTACCGGCTGAGACTCGCTGGGGGCTAACATCGCAGTTTCATTATGCATGCACCGAATCTTGGAGCTCCAAACATCTTCGGCCGAGGAAAATCGTATTCATACCTCCTTCCTTAGGGCGCTGGAACATCAATCAGCGCGTTCCTCATACATACTGGGGAGCTAAACTCTGCATCTCGGCCACAGAAATGCACGCTTTTCCGACAAAATGTCATAAATCGTTCTAAGTCAGCTATGAACTGGCGCGTTTCTACTCGCTGTACAAGATCTAATGAACATGGTAAGAAAAACATTTTTTTAATGTTTTCAAACCGCGCTTTCTTAGTAAAAAGAGTAAACATTATCCAAAATTATAACACCCAAGAAATCAAGAGAGGAATTGAGAGAGGGCCGATATGGCGTTAAAGCGACTGTTGACATTTGTAAGTATTCTGATTTTTTGCCTGTTTTATTCCCAAAAACTTAATAGTTACTTATGTAACTAGCGTATAATCTTGGTAATTGTGAATGTTTATCACGTGAGTGGAAGTGAACGCCCTACTTTTCACGAGGGTTTTGAATGAAGTTTATATACGTATTGCATACAACGTTTTATGCAATTTTAGCATCGAAATATTTTTTAAAAATATTAAAATTCGCAAAACTGATGTTACGACATATTAATAACGCATGTTTTCTTAGTACTTGTTTCTATGATGATGTTATTTTGTTTTTGTTTTGAATAAATTAATTGGAAATTAATGCTAACTATGCAATGTTTGATATTGAAAATATGGATATCATTCCAGAAGAAATTATAAAGGGTGCTGCAGTAGCTGAGGATTTGTATTTCCTCAAAAATCGAAAAGTGTATACGAAAAGAAATGTGAAAAACATGTTAGTTCAACTAATGAAAAAATCTGGTTGGCATATTTTCAGATCTGGTAAATATATAATATAACGTTTATTAATTATTAATATTGTAAGTAATTTATAATTTAGATTCTTAGATTTGTTTATTTTTTTCCAGTCGAAGATTTGTACCTTCGACTGGAAAAATACGAATACGCTCTGGTGTGCGTATTCGAAAGTTAAGAACATAAAGTGAAAGAAAATATCGACGTTTCGTTTTTGTTTTATAAAATGATTCTCGTGTTGAATGTTGGTATGCTTGTTAGGACGACGATTTTAGCTTTTTCTTACAGGTACATTGTTTGATTGTGTTGTGAAGGCGGTGATGACTTGATGGAATACTAGTTGCTAGGTAACCTTCTCTGACACCACAATTATTTTATCACAGGATGACCATATTATTAGAATATTTAGAAATTAGGTGACCTGGAAAAGCCATTTTAGATTCAGTATTATTTAAAAGATACACCCCAATTCTTTATACCATACATAGTGGTGGACCTGACAGTTTTTACAACTGACTTTTAGATTCTAACCTAACCTAATATAACAATTAAGCACAAAAGTAAAAAAATAATTCAATAAATTTGTAAGCCGGAGACATACATCGATTTTGTAAACTAAATTTTAAACTTAACCGTATCGGGTTAATTAAAATATATTCATTTTAACTCAACTTCTTCCTCCGTTCGTCTGTATTTCCAGCATTCATCTATTGCCATCTCCATTCGCTCATTTTTTCCCTCCAAGTTTTTGTTTCCTTTTTGAAACCATTTAAAAAGCCTTCTTTGATAGCCTAATTTTCTTCATTCTCTTTAGACATGTACATTTTTTAAATGTTTAGTTTCCTGCATATATTATGACATGTAATGGAAAATGGTATCGTATAAGTGAAGAAAATACAAGAGTGGAACTAACCTGCAAGGGCATTTATTTTGAGCTAGAAGCTTAGTAGGCATAATATCTAAGTGGATAAAGAAAATACTAACTGAAACATCTGCCGAAAAAAGTAGTTTTTAAATATTGAATTAAAACAATAATGGATGGGAAAAATCTCATGTACTCTAACCAAGTGTTATCTGGTTCAAGTGTAGAAAACTGTTCAAGAAATGGAATTTAGGCTTATCTCCATCTTGGGAAGATTGTTACAGATTTTCAGGCAGAAGTAAACAGCCTAGCTGCCCTTGATGCCTTTATCATCACATAAAACCATCTTTAGACTTGTACGGGAATGTCTCTAAGCTCTCATTAATCTCTCCACAAAGAATCAATTGGAACTTTGTAGGTTACCTGGACATAAGGGCTTAGAATACAATGAGCAGCAGATAAAATGACAAAAGAAGAACTAACATTAACTTTACAGAACCGGAACCTTTTTACGGCGTTAGCAAGAAAAGTTTTAGAACGGCAAAAGAAACATCGGATTAGGTGGAAGAATTTCCCGGTTATTAGTTATTAAAATATCCGATAGCACCCCTGGCTAAGAACCTGCTAAGGATAGAAGGTAAACAAGTAAGCTATTGAAATAATGAGTGAATATGACCATTACGGAAATACCTTAGGACGATGGGACTCCACCAAGAAAATCCTTCATACCGTCTATGGGAACTGTCTGATGAGACTGCAAAATACATCTTACTCAGGAAAGACTAAGAACTTTCTATTAGGATTCAATCCTTTAGGATATGTAATTCCTAAGGTTGTAGGGCTCACTAAAGCTCTAGATCTGAAAGTACAAAGTTATGATTTGGAGTGCGCAAACGGCATTTGTGGCTATAGTGCCGAAGTATATTTATATACACATCCCAAAGCTAACTATCAATTAAATAATAATGAGAAAGAGAATAAAGTAGTTTTAAAAATAAAAAATCAGTGTATCTTATTTTAAAAAATACGTTTGCAGGACCTGTTTTTCTTTGTGGTCAGAATTCCAGCATAGGAGAAACTATCACTTTCATAAGCTCTGAAAATATTTTCATCCATATTATCATTTTTAAAAATAAAAACAATGCACAAGTGCCCCTAAAAGAGATATTGTACAACGTCTTGTGATATATTACGTCCATTAATCAAGGGCTGAGTAAATATTCCCTTTTTCTGCACACTTTGCTAAACTTTGTAAGGTATGAACAACTGTGTTCCAGCTAATACGTGCTGTAGGTATGATTAGAGGGTCAGCCATGTTTATTTCGCCACTGATAAAATTTTGCGTGTTAATGTTAAGGGTCCGAGTGCAAAATAAGCGTTCCTTCAGAGCAATTATACGTTATTTAATATGGATATCTTGCACCGGGTGGGTATGCCGATATCTTCAACACGGCACGAACTTCGCTTTATTGCACCATAAAGTCAACCTCTTCCAGACAAAAAATGTCACCACGAACTGATAAGGGGCAAGAAAGGTTGTTATGTTTTTATTTTATAACTTGCAGGCAATTAACGTGGCTTTATGCTATCCTTTGTGCTGTATGTAGCCCTTGATGTTTGCAAAGGGGAAAAGAATTGAAAATGTAACTCGAAAGTAGTTACCACTCTATTGAAGGCTTAAATTACGCCACTTTTTCGTTTAGCATTGTCTGCTTCCTCTTTGAACCTTAATGAATAAAAAGTGTAAATGTCTACAAACTTTTTCCCACCTGGATATGTAAAATGAATCCTCTGAATTCAAACGAGTTTTCAGTTTTACTCTATCAGGCTACGTTTTTAAACAAAGTTACATCAAATGTAACAATATACTTATATTTTAATGAATTATTAATTTTAATACATATAGCTAAGGCAAAAATGTTTTTGTAGGTTTCATTTTATCTTAAATATTAATGAATATATTTAAAAAAGAGAATTATGTATCAATAATTATGAATTTCCACATTCATTTTTCATTATTAGAGAGACGAAAACGTAATTTTTTTCCGAAGCTGTGATATGTGCTTCACAAGTGTCATTTTTCAAACACCAGCAGTAATCAGCTATCATTGACATATCCCAATGGCTTTGTTAGGGGTTTCCAATGTTTTAATGTCTTTATGAAACCGCCCACCTTGTTCTTCACTCATTGCACCAAGATTCGCAGGGAAATAGTCAATATTGCTGTAGAGAAAATGCACTTTAGTACTCATTCTAAATGCTAGATTTCTAAAATGTTGTAACATTTCCCACACAATTTCTTTATAGTTCTCAGATTTGTTGTTGTCAAGAAAGTTTTCTGTCACTTTTTTGTATGCCAACCAAGCTGACTTCTCTAACTCGGACATAGACTGAGGAAAGGTCTCATCCTGCACAAACTCGCAAATCTGGGGGTACATGGAAAATACCTGCTGCTATCTTAGCTTCAGTTTTCTGTAGGAACTTTGTAACAAGAAAGTTAAAACAATCACTTCCTTATTTAGAGCAGTAACAAATTGATTCACCAGGTCTAACTTAATATCGAGTGGTGGAAGAAGAACATTAGAATAAGAAACCATCCATTCATACTTCATATTTTTTTCTCCAGAAACTAAATTGCTCTTTGCGCTCAATTTTCTCTAGTCTAATGCTCTGATTTAGGCCTACTGTCCCATTCACTAAGTGAACAATTTCTTATCTGGTTTAAATTTCTAAGAATCATTATTTTATTTATCTGGTCAATGAACAATAATAAAAACGGGTTTCTGAAAAACTAAGGCTGGTTTGAGAGATCCCACATGGTAAGGAAAGAGAAAATATGAACAGTTTTCATTCAGCAAAAACTGTGTAGACCAGTGTACCTAGAGCGTACACTGTTATATAATTATCTATGCAACCGCGAGAATTCTCTTAAAACTGTTTCTCGAATGCCAGTCTCAATACACAACCACAACTTTTTAAACATATCAACAAGTTATTTTTGTGAACCATGCAGTAATTTGAATTGCGGTTGTTATTATTATTAAAGAGCGGATTTTTGTCCATTAGAACCAATAGAAATACAAAGTTAAATATTTGAACCACCTTTTGTGTTTTGCATATTTATCCTTTCCACACCTGCTAATCCGCTCTTACTTTTTACGGAGATTATGCAAAAAGCATATTAAACAGAAATACTGTGTAATTTTTGCTTTTGTTTTGGATTTAACGTAAACTGTACTGCGTTTTTATTATTTTCCTTGCTTGTTGTGTTTACTTTCCTCTTTTTGTATCGTTAATAATGGAGGGATGTTACTGTATCTACTTGAGACTGCATTATGTAAAAGAAAAACTATTCAAAACTAAATTAATTCAGTTTCACCCAGGAACATATGCATATATAACATATTTAAACATATGCTGAAAATGCAGTGAGTCTCAATTATCCGACACAAGCGGGCCCACCATTATGAAATTGTCGAATAATGTAACATAACCATAAAATGGAACAAAATTAAGAGGTATTACTGTAATATTTCTGGAGGTTCCAGATTCAAATCCTGCAGTCGACTAGCATGACTGAGGTTTTCCGTGGTTTTACTTAGCCCATTTTTTTATTAGTGTTTAACTGCCGTTTCCACTACTGAGGCACTGATGATACATGAGATGAAATGATCAACTGGAAAAAAAAAATTTTAAAGGAAGGATGCGTTTCAAGCCTAAATTTAGGATACCTCCCCTGCATTTGCAATTTATGAGGACTGAGTAAACCCCTAAAAAAATCTCAGTCAGGAAGGACGGTCCTGAGAGATATGAACCCCAGACTCCCGCTCAGGAGTTCGCGCCTTAACGACCTCGGCCACCCATTTTGAGAAAGAGCAAATGCCGGGCTAGTAGTTCTCTGCCACCTAGGCAATCCTGACATAGGACTCGCCATTTATCCTGGGATACCCTTAGTGCACGTGTACTCTATATGTGTCCAGGGTAAATAGCTCTCGACAGGTGACTGACCCGAGTATAGAGGAGGGCAAACAGAATGAAAGAGGAAGAAATCAACGGGACAAAGAAACAACTTGAAATACTGTACAAAACTACCGCACGCTACCGTAAGATTTTATGGTGCACTATTGTTATCAAGACCAGAATTAATAACTTGATAAAGCGAAGATGAATTCTTCAGTGTATAGAGGGTAGCACCTACAGTGCCCATGACCGCCTGTAGTAAAAACGGGCGTTAAACACCATTAAAAAAAAAGTAATTTTTCCATGATTGCAGCCAAAAGAGTTTTTACAGAAAAACCAAGTTTATGAGTGATACACCAATTAAAACCTCCCAACGTTGTAAAAGAATAAAGAATGTCATGGAAACAAACGCTGCCAATTTATGAAATAGAACCTTTTCTATCATTCAAGACAAACCACAGCCTTCTAGAGCTAAATAGTACCTGATATATACATTTTTAAGTGAATAAGTGCTCGTGAAATAAAAAAAAATATATACAGAAACCTTTGCAGTGACATAATTAAAAATGCATTAAATTACTTATAACCAAGGAACATTAAAATTATATCAAAATAAAGAAAAAATCCAAACATTAAAACGATACAAAGAACAAAAGTATGATTTTGACCCCCCCCCCGTGTCCTTTAATACTCTCCTTCAATAAAAGGGTATAAAGTACAGACACTTAATTAAAAACGTATAATAATATATGTGAGGTGTAACTAAACATAGCTCTCTACAAAAAAAAAAAACAAAAATGTATGAACAGCATCAAAACATTTCTGTTCTGCAAATCATTTTATCAAAAACAATTGCAACATAAGTGAAGTTTGTATAAAATTCCATGGTTAAAGGCGTTTTCACTTGAGCGGAGTGCATCAACAGCCTACCAGACGTAAGCGCTGCTTGGGATATTCCTAAACTATGCAACGGAACTTTGCTCTAAAAGCAGCCCGTATCATTATAGGGGTCAAAACAAGCTCAGAGCAATCGCAACAAAAAGAAACGTTTCTCCCCAGAATGGAACAGAGTGCTTGTCCAGAACTCCGAGGGATGAAAGATGGATGGAAGAGTACGCACTACGGAGTGCAGTCATAATTTTTTACACACTTGTCCTCAGATGCTCCATCTCTTTTCCTTTTATTCCCAACGCTTTGCTAGGGCTGCCTGCCTCTCCCATTGGTGCCATTGCTTTATAAGAGTGTGCACGCTGGATGACATTCTTATTTATAGCCCCATGTTCCATCAGCTGTTTGGAAAAGATTAATGATACGAGAGAAGAAAATTGTTTGGAGTGGGTTGTCTTTTTACTAAAGGAAACTCAGCTCTGAAAACTTTTGCTGCACTCTTCTTGCTTGTCTATTTTTTTTTTCTTCTCTCTTCTCTTTTCTTTGCCTGAAAGTTTTCCACAAACAATGGAGTTTTCGCGAAGAAGCTCTCCACTGCTGGAACTGCAAACAGCAAGTTTCAAAAGTGTGATCCGCAGATAGTGTCTAGCAGACTGGGATTTCCTTGGCAATTTCTTAAATTGTTCCTTCCAATTACGCAGTGAAAGGTGCAAGTCTGCGCCAATATCAGAAATGAGTTCTGAGCAGAATATTAAGAAAAATAATTTTTAAAGATTTTTAAAATCTCGTTGACACTTAAGAGTCACTTATAGGTTGTGGAATTAAACTTGAATAGGAAGGGGCAGGTTGCTCATCACATTTTGTCAACAACTCCCTGGAGCCATTGTAGCTTTGTTGTGACCGCCACGGGTGGCCGAAGTCGTTAAGGCGCGGACTCATGAGCTGGAGATCTAGGGTTTGATTCCCACCAGGATGGTCCTTCCTGACTGAAGTTTTTTCCAGGTTTTCCTCAGTCCTCATAAATGGCAAATGCCGGGGAGGTACTCCAAATTTAGGCCCAGAACGCTTTCTTCCTTTGAAAAAATACTCCTTTCCCAATTTATCATTTCATTTCATTTCATGTATCACCACCGCCTGTGGTACCTTAATAGTAAAAACGGGCTATTAAAAAAAAGTAGGTTGTTCGAATGGTTATTGTTCTAGAAGGGGTTTTGTTAAGTACAATCTCTATCTTCATTGCACATGTCTTTCGTTATAAAGAAACGAACACCACAATTTAAAAATATCCTGGAAACACTCGGTGATATTGAAGGGTGTTGGTTTGACGCGGCATCTTCTGATGTGCTTATTCCAATCGCTGGGTGTTTCAGCATGGGTTTTTGATTTATTAAACCCATATCTTCGTGACATTCAATGTAAGTGTGGCCTCTGATGGGAAAAATCACTTTTACCGATTCAAATCTATTGTACTTAAGAACTGTAGCACGAATGGAGCGAATAATGGTATAATTCTTATTTTGGCCGGGGCACGAATCACAAAAAATTTGCAAATTTGGAACTGATGGGTGCAGGTGATGGAAAGAAAAGTCAAACAACATCGGTGCAACTTTATCAGCTCTCTTTCTTGCTATGGTCTCATTGTTTTCCCCCTGAACAAACACTAATTTTTCTATGCTGAATTTTGTGGACCTTTTTGCCCTCTGTATGAATGTTCTGGAATGTAGTACTATATACCTACAATCCATTGGCACTAAAGTCTCAAATTTCACCAAAAGCGGACTTTGCTTTCCCTCTGTACCTTTCAATTGCATTAAATACCTAAACTTTATGGTTTTCTTATTTCTTTGTAATTTTAAACAATTCACCCTTTAAAGAACATAAGATATCACAAAAGACAAGATTACCCCCAGAAGTCTCAAAAGCGCAGTTTCATCTATAGGATTAGAAAACCTACAAACTCTGCCATAAACACCACTTTGGTATGTGGCGGTGCTCCGTCAGGTTTGGACCACATTTATATTTATTTGCAATACTGGTATTATTAAATAACCCCATAAAGTCTTACAAAGTATAATGAAAAATGCCTAATCGCTTGTGTTAAGCCGACAGAGTAGGGTGACGATTGTGCTGCAGATAGGTTTCTGCAGTGGAAAGAAGTCGACCATATTTCACTGCTTAGTTTGGGCGAAGGGCATGCAAAGAGAGTGCTCTCTACTTCCTGGGTCTCAACAGGATCATTAGTGGAGTCTGCAGGCTCACATTCACAAACACACGTGGTGACACTTTCTAAAAGCACTCGATAAAGAAAAACGCCCTTGTTTATTGCTAATAGTTGTTTCTTAAGCACCATGCTATTTTCTGGCGATTCGTCAATACGTTATAGCAAAAAAGGCTTGGGGTGAGATATTTTTCGCTCAAGTGAATTAAAACACTGAGTACGACAACACTTTTTTAGGTTTAAGTGTTTTTTGCAACGAAACTCTATATATGCCATTTAAATAAAATAAGACAAATAGTTTCTGAAAATCGGGCGAGGTTACACCTGAAACCCAATTTTTAAATATCGCTCTAACGGTAGCAATGTTTGTTTTTCACAACAAAGCACGGCATAAACCATTTAAATAAAATAAGAAAATAATTTCCGAAAATTAGGAAAAACGGATCATTCCGGAGTAGAGGTATATTTGAAAATCGAAATTTAAAAAGCGCTCTTGCGTTTAATTTTCTCTGTATTGCTTTAAAATAAAGAGACAAATTAACCCAACATATAAACTGTATTTATAACGATACATATGTTTTATATTTGACAAAAGCATATTCGTGAAGATAGTAAATGTGAAATATTGATTTAATATGTGCTTGAGAATTATATTTGTAAGTGAGAGCGCTCAGAAAACGTTTGCATTTGATGGTTTTACTGCATTAAAATTAAAATTAAATTTTAAGTTCACTGAAAATCGATGTAATTTTCGATTGTTTCTTATTGATTGTGTATATTTGTTTAGTACATTGTAATTGTTTGTGAATAGCAACATGTTTTTGTTTATTTTAAATACACAATGTAACTCTAAACTTTCTATCATTTTTCTCTATTTTAGTAAATGTAAAGATGATATCAAGAGCCCAGTTCATAAACATGGTTACATTTAAAAATGTTTAAAAATTCTCACACAGTATAGTTTTGTCTATTAGTGACAATATTATATATTTCATTTAATTAATAGAATACCATTAATTTTTGTGATTTAATCTCATTTTAATAATAATTCTAAAAAAATTATTTCTCTTGTAATACTTATAGATTGCCAGAAATCTAATTTTGTTTCCCTAATATGACATAGTAATGCCATGACTTATTTCATATCATTAATTAATAAGACTTAATTTGAATTTTATATTCATTTTTAAATTTATTCAACTTGATGAGGAATTCGTTAACGCAGCTACTGCGCGACGGACTTTTATAATGGTAAATGGCCGGATTCTTTACAGACAGCTGTTTTTATATTTCAATGCCGATTTTTACGATTTAAAGCCCCGAATGCTATGTTTCGCCCAATTTGAATTTGTTCACTTCATTTTTAGCCACTATCTGTGCAATGTGTTTTATTAATCGCAATTGGTAAGCTATTAAGACAACAGTATTAGATTAAGGGTACCTAGGCTTTTCCTGTTTAGTCTCAAACGCATAGAATTTGACCATTAACTGGAGAGAATGGCATTTTTCCGTTTCAACGGAGTATATATTTAAGAAATAACTACCAGGTCCGCAGCAATCACACAATATTGTACTTTATAGCTGCAAGTGAGTGGCATTTTAGGGAAGGGAGGCGAAAGCAAAGAAAAAAAGGGAAGGGACCATTTCCCCAGGGATCGAGAGGGGACGAAAATCCTCCAGGTCGGCCGGCTGGCTATAACACATGTTGGTGTTTCTGCCGGAAATAACAACCCCGTGTTGCAGATTGACGATACAAGAGCTGGAAATTACATGGTTTCCACAGTTCCGCCGATTCTTGGCGAATAAGTTCCATGGTTTATCTCCTAAAAATGTTGAATATGAAAAAAAAGGGGAAAAAATGTTTATGACCAAAAAATATTTTATTTATTTCCCTTTTGCCACTCTGTGGTTTCCAGCAACAACCTTGTAGCGAAATCCAGACCAAAAGTGACGGAGAAAAACAAATGGAAAATGTTTGTCTCCCGAAATGCAATATGAATATAAGGCAGGCATATTACTTCCCTAGCAGTTTGAGAAATAAACAGTCATTAAACAGAAATCTGAATTGAAGTGGTAGCAAAAATAAATTAATCTAAATATAAAATGAATTGTATTTCAGGAAGTCCTTGAAGCACATGATTTTAACGAAATAAATAGCAACAGGGAGCATTTAAGAAAGGAAAATGTATGTATACATTTTACTACTGGCTGTTTCTGCAGGTGTTAAAATTAACGTGATCTATGAAATTTCGTTATTTTCTTTCAAAATAAATACTATTTCTTCCCCTGACATTATAAAGGTTATAATGTTAATATTTTATTTTCCAAATCCCATTTTTTATCTTATTGTATAATTTTTTTATTGTATCTCTTTGCAACACCTTTGCTGACCGCCTCCAGTAACCCATTTCCATTGCCAAAAAGCTATTTTTAAGTTGCCATGTTTCTGCATTACATAAAGCTGAGGTTCTAACAGTCGATTTATAAATCTGATGTTTTATTTCTTTATTCATCTGTTTATCCCATAATATAGGGTTAAACCTCGGTTTTGCAACCTTTCGTTGACGTGAAATAAAAATAATATTATGCAGGATATTTTAACACGACAATTGATATGGTAAGATCATTTAAAGCGAATGGGTGTAGAAAGATTGCTAAAGATGATACATAAATGAATTCCACTAAGAAGACAGAAACAAGGAAGGTCACATATAACGTGAATGAAGGGTGTCCAAGAAGAAATGAAGAACAATGGTTTTCAACAGTGCGTTCAATTTATAGTTAATTATATAATTATATCAGAAGATGTTGATTAATTGTAAAACTGATAATAGAATAGCAGTAATATTTTATTATGTCAGCATTTAGTGTTTCTATTCTCAAATTGCCACCGAACAGAATATTTCTTAAAATAAACAGAATTAAATACAGTGACACAAAAGTCTCCATGGAAACAATGACTCATATTTTCTGTGTGCATTTTAGGTAAATTGTGGTAGAGCCCTCAATAATGTCGTCACACCCCCGAGTTTCCAGTGTATTGTTGTCGCCTTTTCTAAACAGAGTTGGTCCTGGTGGTCTTGCCTTGCTTTACTTCTCTTGTCAAGGAAGCCATACTTGGGATTTTTATACCTGAAAAAAATGCATCGATCCCGGTCGGGACTCTTTTTTTAAATAGTGTTTAACGCCCGTTTTTACTATTGAGCCACCACAGGCGGTGGACACTGGTGACATATGAAATGAAATGATGTATTGGAAAAGCGTTTTTTTTAAAGGAAGGAAGCGTTCTAGGTTAAATTTGGGGTACCTCCCCGGCATTTGCCATTTATGAGGACTGAGGAAAACCTGGAAAAAACCTCATTCAGCTTGGACAGTCCTGGTGATTCGGCCGTGACTGAACACGCGATCTTGGGTCGACGAAGCACGTACCACTAGAACCAGGACCGACGTTGCTCATTCGGAGATCGACTCTCTCGAGGAAATTGTTGGGTTTGTAATGTCCGCCCAACTTGCAAGCTATGATAAGAGCAGCTAATCCGGTCTGGAAAACCGAGATTGAAATGCGGTTGTTGATCTCTCAGTGGCCTATGAGCTAGGTTTTCCATTACAAGTTTTTTTTAATTTAAATACTCAAAAAACTACTTAGATGATATATTTGGTTGTCAGTATGCTTTCACGAACAAACCCTCGTTTATATTTCGTGCGTTTCACTGCTCTGCAGACAGCAGGTTAGGGCCTCTACGCTCTCCATTATGGAGTACAACACTTTCCTTTATTATCAAATGTAGACAATAATTGCTTTGTTAAATCACTGGCGAATCCTCGCGCATTTCCCAAAAGCACTCGTTTGTCGACCTATGGAAACGTTCATTAACCAAACAGTGGGTTGCTTTATACGATTATTTATTCCTATAGAGATGGTTCCGCATTAATGAAGGCTTTATTGTGTGGTTCCTTACGTAGCGCGGTGGTGGGGGATGGAATTCTTTTAGTATCTCTTTACGAAAAGATTTACGATCTCTGCTAATCTCTGTAGTGAAATTGCCCGCCGCCACCTTCCACGGTCACAGCACTGTAAATTACGAAGAGGGAAACGCGGCACAGAGGAATGAAAATAAGGAAGAGAGCGATAAGAAAACAACCGATGTGCAGCTTACGAGGCATTTGAACGCGCATTTACTGTAATTAAGATTTTGGTAATTGAAAATGCCACGGCGAGGAAAACGGGAGTGCCAAGTTGAACAGAAAGGCACAACGAAAGGGTTTTATTACGTCTGGATGCGTTGCAGGAAGTAATACTGCCGACTGTTATTTGAGTGGCTTCTTAAAACAAATGAAGGATTAGAACAGCCGAATGAATTTATTAGTCTTCTTACCTGAATGAAAACAAATGATTAGCGACATGCAGAAACAAATGACGACGATGCTCGCGCTGTGGAGAAATTTACTGAAGCCTAACGGTTTTAAACGTTTACAAGATTGTGTTATGCTGTTAAATTTCGTATACTGGAATTTTCGAATGCAGTTTTCTACATAACGAATATTACAAATAAAAATGGTAACAACTGATTAAGTTTACCCAATGACGCAAATAAATGAAATATTCAGAATTTATATGTTGGTCAATAACACCACTTTAACACTTAAATTGTTATAGATTATCTTAAGGGGAGTATAAAAGACCTATCCTTGTAGTATTAAATTACCAACTTCAGTTTATATTTTTTCAAGGACTATTAAAGTTAATGAAATGAAACTTTTACAATATACAGATCACATAATTGAAATTTGCTGACCTATTTTCATTACTTCGAAGCAAATTATAAACTATTTTCAAATGTTTGCTTTTATTATATTTTCCCCCAACATTTTATTTTTTTACATAGTCACATTTTGTCCTAGCTCTACCATAATACTGTTGAGGGAAATATCAGCTAAAGCCCTCCAATATTGCAAAACAACAAAGGAATGATGCCATGAAAACAAACACTACAAATTCATGAAATTCAACTTTTTTATCCTTCGAGACAAACCACAGCCTTCTACAGCGAATAGTTCCGAAATATAGAACAAGTGCTCCCCAAATAAATACATAAAATAAAATAAAAATGAAAAATGCTTCTGTAGTACCAGAATTAACATTTTATTAAAATTCTTAAGTAGTAAAAACAAAAGAACATTAATGAAAATGCTATCAAAATAAACATAAAATCCCAAATATTAAAATGGTATATAAAAACATGATTTTTGACCCCTCCTCCCCCTTAATACTTTTCTTAAACTTAATATAAGTATTTTTTTTGGAGTAGTGTTTAACGCCCGGCATTTGCCAGTTATGAAGACTGAGAAAAACCTGTAAAAAAAAAACCCCAGTCAGGGAGGACGGTCCTGGCGGGATTCGAACCCCTGATCTCCCACTCACGAGTCCGTGCCTTAACCTTAACGACCCTGGCCACCAGTGGCGGTATAAAAGTATTTAAATCTACAACTTGTATTATACAATTTAATTAATTGTTTTATTATTTTGATAACTATAATTACTGCCTTTTATTCAAATGCTACTAATATCTAATTTACTATAAAGAGTAGTTTAAGCTAAAAAGGCAATAATGGTGAGCAAATGAATGCCCCCCTTTCAGATCAAACACTGATAATCGTTTTTCCCTCTCTGTCTCTGGGAATATGTAATAATGTTCTGTAAATATGAACATTAGCCAAGGACAGCGGTTTAATGAACTACACCGCAGATATTGTACAGGGATCTTAAGACACTCAATTTGTGATAAGAAATATATGGCCTGTTTGTTGAAATTTCAAAGTTACAAGTTTCTTAAGGTCCCGTACGCCGGTAACAAATGAAGTTACCGTTTGAAATAACCATACTCTCTAGTGGAAGGAAACTGTGGAGAATTGCCTTAGCTTTGGCGCAGTTCCTATGATCCTGACGTTAAGCAAAAGCGGATCATTTTTATCCTGATCGAATATCGTTGATTACTCTTTTAGGGAATTACGAGGGAATGTAGTTATTAGGGCTGTACGCACGAAAATATTTTTGAAATTATTCTTCAAATGTTCATTGACCCTACTTACTAGGAATCAAAACTGACGATGTAAAAAATATACATACGTACGTGTGTGTTTGTTAACGCTCTAGCAGTCGCAATTTTTGTTTATTCTCGACGAAATTTGACTTATAACGACGATTAGCAAATGATTCATCAAGTATGTTAACCAGTAAAACTGGACCATTGTGAGAAGGGGTTAACCTAAAGCTAAAATTTAAAAAATGCTCTAGCAGCCGCAACTGTTGTTTTTTCACAACGAAACTCTGTACATGATATTGAAATAAAAAAATAAAAATAGTTGCTGAAAATCAGCGAAATCAGATTATTAAGAGTGGGAGTTTACCTGAAACCCAAAATTTAAAAATCGTTCTAGCGCCATCAATATTTGTTTTTTCGAAAAGAAAATTAGTATATACTATTTAAATAATATAAGAAAAATAGTTTCTGAAAATCAAGGAAATCTGATTATTAGGAGTGGGAGTTTATCTGAAACCCAAAATTTAAAAATCACTCAAACGGCACCAATACTTGTTTTTTCCAAATGAAACTTAGTATCAACCATTTAAATAAAAATAAGAAAAATAGTTTCTGAAAATCAAAGAAATCTGACCATTAAGAGTGGGGGTGTACCTGAAAACCGAAATTTACAAAGCGCTACAGCGGCACCAATTTATAATTATTTCCTGGTAGTAGACATTGCTTCCTGCCATTTTCTGTAAACTTAATATGTAACTTCTCTGCTCTAGCGATCTCTCTCTTTTTTTGCTTAATTTACGCAACTCCTACGTGAAGGACTATTTTCAATTTTACATCTTATGTTCAAGCATAATTAATCATTAAAAAATAGTAATAATCAAGCCTCAGATAATTTGGAAACCACAGTCTGTCACCTTATCTATTAGGGGACACAAGAAGGTGAATTGCTCGCTCTAAACATTGGGAAAATTTATGAAGGCTACGTATTTAACATGGAAATTTACTCTTTGCCGAAGTAGTTTTAAATTATTAATATATTTTTAACATTTTTATCAGCATTTAATTTCAGCTTCTATAGCGTCATATAACTCAGTTATTTGTCTTCATAGATCATAGATTCCTTATCTCAAATTACTTGCCTAAGATTTCTAAATTATTCCGGTGTAGTTCATTAACAACCGGTTTACAGAACTTTGGGTGGGGGGAGGGGGAGATTAGATATGTGGACATAAAATCACACGAAAAATCTACAGTACCTCAAAAGATAGAAAGATGCACACTGGCATTCTGGAAACTAGTTGCGAAACATAGCAAAGAAAAAAATAATAATAATAAAAAATAAAAAACACTCAATCGAAAAGAATTGCTAACTGCCAATTTACAACACAACAGCATTCTGGTAAACGGTGAACTGACCACAGTAAAATTATTAATGGAGACCGAAAAGATCTTGTGGTTCGATCGATCTATGATCATGAACTTGGTCCATTTCTACGGTACTGTAGATGTAAAAGCCATGTTGTTTGGGTTTCGCACATAAAACGCTTTGGAATGAAGTCCTATTCGTTTGTTAATGCATTGCGCCTCAGAACAGGTTTTATTACTGCAAGGTAAACAGAAATACACGAGCCTTTATTTCTTCTGTTAAACAGGAACCCGGAAAAGAGTGACCACGTAACCTTGCCGAATTTGATACCGCTACTAATTGCGTCAAGATTCTTGTGTGCCATAACCCTTATCGACTGCAGAATTTTCCACGACCATTGCAAGCCTCGCTGTTGACACAGACAAGGATGGGACAAGCCTGGTAGAAAACTGTATGGCAAAGAGCCAACCCGTACAAATATACCCTTTTCATCTGGGCAGCAAACAAATGACGTCAGAAACTCGTTCATCCAACCGAGGAAACAACAACTTGGATTTCCAGCAGTGCTTCTATCTTGGCATATCACCATGGTTCCCCATTACATTGCTACTGAAGCGAGGTGCACATGTCGACATGTCTTCATCGAGATATCGGGGCTCAACGCTACTCCACTGCCGTGGTGCATGTTTTAAAAGCAAACTTGGCTACCTTCCTCGCGATTCTAAGAAATCGTATTACTCCACTTGAGTAGCGTTCATTGCAGCTTGCCCCGAGATGAAGTGTGTCCAAAGTAGGCGCCGGTTCAGTTGCTCGCTTTGAAAGCACCTTTTTGTTCCAGCAACTGCCCTAATTCACTAAAACAGTTCCACGATATGTCATTAGAACTTAGCCCCATCTTGTCGCTGCATTACGTACGCAAGCAATCTTACTTACTACCGACGCCCTACTTGTGAGGGGAATGTAGGGGAAGACAAAAAAGACAAAAAGCACATACCTTGTCCCATATCTTAGAAACAAATAAACTGCCAATACTTGAAGCGTCAACCTGCAGTATGAACTGCTCTGCCTACAGCCCGTTTTCCAGCCGTGGAAGCCGCAAAGGACCGTTGAATATAAGTAATGAAAACATGCTCAACTAATTCATTTCTTGCTCTAGAAAATTTAGCATTCTGCTGTTATTTATTATTTTCTAACAGGAAACGGTATGGAGTGGGAATTGGGCTGTATGGTTGCTGCGCAGGTTTCGCCACGGCTGCTGCAGACCACCTCCACTCTTCTTCAACGACTCTCTCGCGGGCGTTTCGCAGGATTTTTGGCGGCTGTGAGCCAGCTGCGCCTGAGTGAATGGGATTTGTGCGGATGGTGACGATAAATAACGCTTCGTTGTTTAGTTGTTGATATCGTTTACTCTCCTTAACATGAAATTCACGTCGAACCAAAGACAAGGCAAACACCTAAGTTTATTGCCTTAACAAAATGATGTCGAGTGCGGAGAGATTGTTAGTTTAACAGAATTCTTAATGCAGCTCAATGATGTATCGACAATTAGCGTGGTGACTGACATTCAAGCTTCATTGTCACCGGAACTGATACTTGGTACTCAGACCTCTCTTCCACTGAACTCCGGGGAACGGCAGCCACACGTGTCTGGGCCCGGAACATTCTGAGACTGCGCCACTTTTGGGCAAAATCTGTTCCTTTTATAAACAATACATAATGACGCTATCCACGCAAAGCGCGCTGAAATATTCTCACCAGTTTGGTGTTAACATGACTCATAGGTAAGTGCTTACCTCAATGAATTTCATTTCTATTTGCTGCACAATTATGGTTAAGTCAAATGCTTCGCTATTCGTCAATACGATGGATTTAAACAGATTTCATACGTTACTCTCACTGACTCTTTTACTTACTTGGACACCAGCGACTTTGTCACCGAACAAGCCGGTGTCTCTGCCTGAGGAGTGATCATTTCCAACCCTAGCAGCACACCAGAAGGGATTAACTTGCATTACCTAACCTTTGCCAAGTCTTACGGTGTTCCGAGAAAGGTTTTCCTTACCTTGCTATATTACTCCATGTCATCTCTTAAATATTACCAAAAATTACACTTTATGAACGCATTTAAACACTATACAATATTAATTCTACATATGCGATATATGACATTAAAGTTCCTCCACTGAAAGAAAATACACAGCATACTTGCAGAACATAATTACTGAGTTGCTGATTCAAAAATTATAAATATTAATTATTTCAATTACTCTGTAATCGACGTGGAGCCAGAAACAGCTTCAAACTTTAACACACCGGAATATTATATCGCGATATTTATGCCGTTTTTACTACTGAGACGGTTTCATTTAGTTGACGGAAATTTTCCTTAGATTCTGAGAAGACAAGCATGTCAACAAAAATTAACGCCCTTCGTTTGTTCTATTCAAAACTTCTGCGCAGTTCCACTGAAACAAAAGAAGTTGGGGTGATAACTTCAAAACAAAAACCAATCGCAGACACATAAATATACGAGTCTAAACCTAAAACATTTGTTGGAAAAAATCCTTTCGCAAAATTATTTATTTCTCATTTTATTCACGAAATAATAGCTAAATAAACCGGCATCGGAAGGGGGTTTTCAAGGAAACAAGACAACAAATGCTGGTATGTATCAGCGTATTAAACTATGTTTTGACAGGGAGGGATTAATTTTACAAATGTTGCACGCTTCTGGGTTGTAATTTTTGCTTCTGGTTTGAGTAACGACAATCATATTTCCGCATTTTATTTAGCAATTATAAATCCCTTGCTATCTTAACGCATAAAGTTGAATAAGGGACCAGGCTTTACAATCGTTGCCGCCTAATTGCCGTAACTCAGTTTTAAAACCAGCCGGACGCTATATCCGAGGATCAAGGTAACATACGGTTATCACAAGCCTTGCCTTGGACAGGATTTGAACTCTGGATCCCGAAAAGGGAGGAGGAGGGAGGGGAGGAGAGAGGATTTGTCACCGCATCCTTTACGGATAAGAGCGTGCATTAATTGGTAGCTTTTAGGGCTCCCCTAGCCCAGGCAATAAAGCATAACTTGGCTTGTAGTTTCAGAAATGACCTTGCTACCAGGGACCGTTAAAACTTTTCGTATACCGTGATTGTGCAGGGACGGAACTTCTCGAGAACTAATTAAAACTCTTTAGAAGTCATGCATCAGCTGTTACTCCACAATGACTGCACAGTTCCAATTTTCCAGACACAATCAATTTGGTTTTGTTTTTTTATGGTTCCAGTTCCTCGTTTCTTATTCAGGAACCTAAAACAGCTGCAAAGGATGACGTTCCTGCTACATTGCATGGGACCAAGTTGCCTTACCCAAATGCGAAAAGAGTAACGTTTAGTAATTATAAATTAAATAAGTTCCAGCAATTTCGATACGTTTCTTTTTCCAAAAAATTAATTCGCGTATTTCTCACTAGAAGGAGCGTGGAAGAGACTCCCAAATCTCTGGATAATGATATCAACATTGTAGCGGTGGTAATTAATATTTTCAAATTTAAAATTACAAATTAAATGTTTATTTTTTATTATTACGTTTTCTTCATATATTTATGTTTAAAATTTTAATTTTCTTAATCTTAGAAGTCAATTTCAACATTTTTTTTTGTAATACCTCCTAATTACATAAGACCTGAATTGGAGACTGCGACGAGGAATGTAAAAGATAAAAAATACAGAGAGTGCCAGAAAATGTATGTACACTTCAAGCAAAGAAACGTGGTGTTAACATAACAAAATTGAATTTACACAAACAGAAAATGATCAGCAATAATCATTTCAGACTTTTACAGTTACAACAGTTGCTCAAAATGCACACCATCGGGGTCAATACACTTTTGAGTACGTTGAACTTCTGATTGAACAACGTTTGCGAAAGTGTCTTCAGCGATTGCAGCACATGCTGTTTCAATTTCTTTCCGAAGTGCTGTCAGTGTAGCTGGTTTTCTACGGTATACAACATCCTTAAGAGTTCCCCATAGGTAGAAATCCAACGGAGTTAGGTCCGGAGAACGCGGTGGAAACTAAATGGGACCTCTTCGTCCTATCCAGTGCCTTGGAAGATTGTTATCAAGGTGGGCACGTACATCGCGGTGGTAATGTGGTGGTGCACCATCCCGTTGCATACGGTACCACGAGTCTCAAATTTGTCTCGAATGCGTGCAGTTGTTACTCGCGTTGGCGGTTCTGTTTTGTACACACGTCTTCATTGCCTTTGGACTTCAACAACATTCTCAGTTTTCCAAAACCACTTCAAAATTGCTTTCCGCTGTTCAAACGATAATCTTGGCTCCATTTTATTGTAGAACACTAGCATAACGTAATGTGAATTACATCTGTTTACAGAACATCATACGATAATCTTGGCCTCATCTGTTTTATCTGTCACGTAGCAACGCTATCATAACGTAATGTAAGTCACTTCTGTTTACAGAACATCATACTACACATTACTGTTATTTTTCGCCCAACTTCGAAATATATCAAATAGATAGCAACAGTGAAAGTATGTGTACACTTTCGGTGCATGTAATGTACTTGTGTCCATTTAGATTGATAACCATATTGTTTATTATTATTTTTCATGTGTTTTACCAACACATTTATTTACATATTTATGTACTGCCTATTTTCTGCTTATGTTATCATTGTGATGCTGTGACCATCTTGCCCATAAAATCCATTGTGTGCATACACTGTGTATCTAAAACGTCGCTTGCATTTGTTTCATTTTCAAATAAAATTACAATCAAATAATAATGTTCTTATGAAGACGTTCTCCAGGGGTGACAATTGTTTTTTTAGTAGTCAGCTGTCATTGAATGACATCAAGTTTCGTGTGAATTCGTCACACAGTTGCTTTATTTCGTTTTTTAAAATGTAAAGAAAAACACTATACAAAACTTACATTCTATTTTTTTTTTCTTTGATAGTATTGAAAGAGAACATTGAAATTAAAAAAAATTGGGTAGACCTACTCTAAGAATTAATTTCAGTCAAATAATAAGAAGCATGCATGCTTTTTTTATAAAGATAGATTTCGTCCTGCAGATTCCAAAATATAATCAATTTATCATCGATAAGTTTGCTGCCAAGAAAACCAGGGGAATGAATAATTTTTATTTAAATAATTGCGTTATTACAATATGGTTATAAATTCTCTCTCTCACTCTGTTGGGTATGTTGAACCACGCGTGAATGACTGTTAATTTTAATTATTAAGGCTCTAGAAGCCTATAATCTATATTAGGTAGCAGTAGTAAAGTTGTACACCTCTGCCACGAGCCGCCGCTGGTTTCTACAAGACACGTCTTGGTTTTAATAACGCGAGTTTTATACCATAAGCTATATATATATATCTTAGTCCGCAGGTGGAAGAGGTTTCCATGTATCCCCTACTGACAAACGAAAGAGTCAATTGCACTTGCTACTCCGCCTGTACGTACGTCTAAGTAGGTAATTGTAAACTTCGCATTTCTATACATTTGTCCAACAACAACATATTTTTACTATATACTACAAAAATGTGTGGGGTATTTATTATTTTCAGTACAAAATGGTGGTATGTTTATGTAAACAAAAGAACGACAACCTTGACCGAAATTCATTACGATAGCTTGATGTAGCAACACTGACGTAATTTTTCTAAATTTTTCCCTTAGCATTTTTTTTTTTTTTTTTTTCGTGGTAGGCATTGCCAATGATGCAGTGCAGAGGAAATAATTTCAGTGTCAATAAAATCACATCAGGTCATTCGTCTCAACAGCAGAACACTACGGGAGAGTTCCTGGAACATCAAGGAGAAAAATGCTGAAAGAATTAAATTATCGCGGGAACAGACAGCTAACCCATTCGTTTTCCGGAGTGCAATAGAGTTTCTAAATGTGTGGCACTGCAGTGAGACTAGCTTAATTTTACGTTTTTTTTAAGTTATTTATTTCTTAAATATATATATAGCGCCATAAATCGCGTCCACACCAGCAAGTTTACACAAAAGTAAATCTGGGAATATATTGCAGAGAGCTCCTAAATTAAGAGCAGCCTCCTTCTAGCAGTGTCGCAGTGTAATGACGTAAAAAATCTGGAACACGGGTAACGAATTCCGTAAAAAAAAATACTTCCGTGCGATGAATGTGATGGATTCACTCCAAAAACAGAAGAGGGCAAATTAGCTACATAAAACACAACTTAGGCGGCAAGAAATATTGCTTCCATTTCAACCTGCGTGACTTCAACGTGAAGTACTATATACAATGTAGGAGGGGCCAGTATACAATAATTCGCGTACTGCAGGGCAAGTCTGATATCTTCACAACTCTATAAAATAACTGAGGTGAAAGGAATTTAATGGCATTTGTCTACAAATTGGATACTACAGAGCATTTATTTAAAAAAAAAAAAAAAAAAAAAACACTATTCAGGGTCTTGTATGCAGATTGTACTCTACACCAGAGCGTCCAATGATGATTTCGCCTCTATCGACTCAAATTAATGTGACTGAATTATTTACACATTAGATTACCTGATATTCATACATTTTTGTCAACTTCTTTACCTTCTTTGATTTTATGGATGGCCTAGACAGAACATTCCTAATTTACATGGAGTTTCTAGGCTTAAAATAAATACTAGCTCTAAACCTTTCCAATCTGACAAAAGCTGTCTCCATTAAAGGCATTTTTCGCTATAATCGCGACGTTTTTCTCCTCAACAGCAGAGCCTTGAGTGTTACCAAATGTTCACTTGCCTAGCAATTCAAAGCCTTCAATAGCACCAATAATGTTTATCTTCAGCTAACAGCAGTATAGCACACAAACTCTACGTGGAGTGAGGTCCATTACCAACCTACCTACAGCTGCGGAGGAGTTTATCAATGTTGTTATTGATCCTTCTTTGGCCTGCCGGTGGTTAACTAAGATATTGTGGCAATATATCACTGGAACTCAGCCAACAGAATTCTTTCAACTTAGCGCAGGATATTATATACCGTTAGCCTGTGTTTCAAACCTTTTAACACCTGCATGCCTTGAAGAAAGCCAAATATCCTACAATAAATTCAATTCCACGACAGCGAGCGAAATATACTTCAATTATACTTTGCAGACGCCCCATCTGACATAAAGCACAGTTGAGAGTTGCTGTTAGAAAAATCGGAAAACGGATTGTTTATATCTAGATTCCAATAAAATTTAAATTTTATTATGTGTATTTAATTTTGAATTAAGCATATGATATAAATCAAATATCCTATGCGTTACATAAATAGTTAAAATACAATACATACGTAATCATCTAGAAATAGCATTTAATTTTACCATCACAAAAGCTTTACAAGTCGATTTAATATTTAATTCTGTGGATTAAATTAAATGAAATGTTTAGGCATTTATTAGCAATATTAAAGCATATAAACGCAAACAGTGCATTTTCCAAGATTCATTCTTTCCTTCCTTCTACTTAATATCCAATGGGTCATCTGGTCTTTCTAACAGACGAATCAAGACAAGAGTTATATCCAAAAAGCAAAGATTTCCGTAGCATTTAGAACTTTGCTACTGTTTTACAGCCAAAGGTAACTAACTGTACTTGTAACCGATTTTCCCTTCTATGAGAAGAAAAAGTATGCTAATCAACGTATTTTCAATTTCACTGACAGATAAACTGGATTTAAAAAACTTAAATCTCTTCAAGTCAACACCAGAGTTGTATGGAAATTCCTCCAAGCTCTCATTAAACAAAGAATCAATTAGTATTTTGTTGGGTGTCGGGACATCAGGGCATAGAAGGCAATGAGGCGGCAGCTAAACAGACTGAAGAAGGAACTAAGGTTGACTTCATCGAACCAAAATCTTTCTGTGCCATTAGCTAAAGCCACGGAAGAACATTCACTGAGATGGAAAAACCTTCCCAGTAAAAAATTGGGTAAAACACAATGACACGCTGGCTAAGAACCTATTGAGTAGGGACAGAAAACTAACGGGTTGATTATTAGACATTGGCAATACAGAAAACACCCCTGAACGATGGGACTCCACCATGGAAATCTTACATATCGTCTTTATGAAACTGCAAAACACTGTTTACTATAATGCGAGGTCAAGAAAGACGAAGAACCTCTCTATTAGGGAATACTAAAGATTTATATCTGAAAAAGGTAGTCCTGGCAATGAAGTGGTAACAATATTTGCCCCCTAAACGCAAGATCGCCGGTTCAATCCCGGCCAGGGTCGACGGATTTTTTCGGGGCGAAAAAATCCTAGTGTGGCTTAGTACTGCGGAAGGGAAGTAAAGCCGTGGGTCCCATGTCGTAGATTTACGGCATGTAAAAGAACCTCAGGCTTGAAAGAAGAGGCCTCTGAGCAAAATTTACCGGCCGTTTCATGCCCTGAATTGAATGGGACGTTGATGACCTGAGATGTTAAAGAGCGTCCGTAAATAAACCAAATGCCTGAAACTATAAAGTGATTAGAGGAGTGCGCAAAGGCACTTATGGTTGAAGAACCAAAGGGTATTTACACACTGCAAAGCTAATCTCTAAAAACACTTTAATCTGCAATCATTCGTATGTTCTTCAGAATTTTGTAAATGATTTACAGATAATTCTTGGGACGAAAATACAGATCATATTTTATTTTTTGTTAATAACCGAAAAAATTAATATGTTGCTTTTTGCAGCCTTTCTGACTATTGGAAAAAATTGACAAAACTTGTACTTTTAGGCAAATTAAGAGCATATTCTAAAAAGTCAGCCATTTACGTACATTTTACACACAATGCTAATAGAACGAAAAACATGTTCATTGTGATAAATTATAATTGACATATTTTTCATGGTGAACTTGCTATGTCTTGACAAGAGCGTACAACACAGCTAAATCAGCTTTATGATTATTTCCGTCCTTTTATTCAAATAAAAATATCTGCATTTATGATACGGAACGATATGACAGTTGGAAGGAAATGAACTGTACTGGAAGGTAGTATCCGTCGCAAACAAACCCGGGAAGAAATTCATCTTGCCGTCATGTAAGTTGATAAAAAGAAGCACATACATGCAAAGAAGAAGAAAAAAAACCAGAAAAGAGGAAGAAAGCTTTAACTGCTGTAAGAAGGTTACAAGTGCTCCGAATTGCAAGTCACCCATGTTAGCAGGACCTTTCAACCATGAAATGAATCTTGACAGCTGCTGTCTCCACCACGTGGCAAGCGGCCCAGACGTACAAGCGAGGATATCCAAAACACACACACTCGTCACTGGCCACCTAGCAAACACATACCTCAAAATACATAAAAATTCTGTCAAACACCGTAGTTTACAGCTTTATGTACTGTAGTGTGAAATTTACGTGTTATTCATGCCGGGACAAACCTTAATAACCTCGCTCCGTCCCAGCAAGTTTGCAGTGTACGCGGGTAGGTCCATAAGTTTCCGGCCTAACCATTTTCTAAATACGATAAGGACAAAAACTATATTTCACTTTTCAATATAGTTACCCTTTATTGCAATACATTTCTCACATCTTTGAATTAAAATTTCAATCCCCCCCCCCAAAAAAAAAATATCCAGAAGTTTTGTCTGCAAAATAGGCATAAACATCATCCACCACTTCTTCGTCACATTTAAATGTCCTTCCTCGAAGGTCCTTCTTGAGCTGTGAGAAGAGAAAATAGTCACTGGGAGCTAGATCTGGGCTGTAGGGTGGATGGTCGATCTCCTTAAAGGCACATTTCTTCACAGCTTCCTTTGCAACAAGAGCTGTGTGCACAGGCGCGTTGTCGTGAAGAAGGCGCACACACCAATCAGCTTTCCTTGCCTTTTCTCTTTGATGGACGCATGTAGTCTGTGCAGCAGGCCAGCCTAGCACTCCCCAATTACTGTGGTGTTCCTCTCCTTGAAGTCAATGAAGAGCATTCCTTCACAGTCCCAAAAGATTGTAGCCATGGTCTTCTTGGTTAACTGAGTGACCTTGGCCTTTAGAGGCGGTGCTTCGCCCGGTTTACGCCTGCCACTCCATTTATTCTCTTTTGGACAACGGATAAGAAAGAGGACTATAGTTTCATCACCTGTAACAATGGTTTGCAGAACTTTTCTCTCGTTGCCATTGCAGAGCTCCAAAAATGCCTGACAACAGATGACTTGTTGCTGCTTTTGGACTGAGGAAAGAAGTCTAGGCATCCATCAAGCACTAACCTTATTCATGTTTAAATGTTCATGAATAATTCGAAGGACTGTTGTTTTAGAAAGGTCCAACCTTGCTGCTATTTGTAACTCTGAGCCGCCGGTCTTCCATAATTTCTCCTTCCACAAGAGCGAAGTTTTCATAGTGAGCACCTCCAAGGACCGATCTGCACGCTCTTCGTCTTCAATGCTTTCTCGACCCATTCGAAAAAATATGGGGGGAATGCTTACTCTTATACATCTTCCAATCGCTGTTTATTTTCATTTGGAGTAAGTCCTTCTTTTGTGAATAACTTAATAACATCTAGATACTCCATTTTGAATATGCCACTATTTTCTACACATAGCCTTCTTTATGCAACTATATCTGAGCAACTGAACACAGCGGGGCAGAAGTTACAGCTGCAAGTATTTACTTAACAAATAAGGTATGACACCGGATAAGGGTTTTGTAAAGGCGAAAAAGCTTATCGGCAAGCCCGGAAACTTATGGACCTACCTTCTTAAGTCACCGCTTTCGTCTAAACAACAAGACACTGCCACGAGATACCTCCAGCATTGCCACTGTTACATTCGTGCATAAAAAATTTACCAAAACTAGAATTATATTCACTTTTTTATATTATTAAGAATATTTTGGGGTGGGTTAATTAATCAAGAATAAACGAACAGTTATTTATTCTCACTTCCACACCGGATTTCTGAGACACTGTTGTTTTCCTGAGCGAACACTGACTGATACACCTCATTCTTTGTGCGTATCATAGCAACGCAACACAAACAGGCAGCTTGATATATGGAATCTCAGTTCCAGGAAAACACTATCAAGGTTTGCACCTACTATACTGAACAGTTGAGATATAATGAAAGGTAACTAATATTTTACACACAAATTCGTAAACCAGTAGGATATAACATAAGTTGACAGCTGGTGAAGATCTTTAAAGCGAGGATTTGGGAAAGGGAGGTCTGGGGTTCGTTTCCACCAGGACCATCTTTCCTGCCCGAAGTTCCCCCCCCCCCCAGGTTTTCCTCAATCCTTCCTTTAAAAACTCCTTTCCCAATTTATCATTTCATCCCATGTATTATCAATGCCCACCGCCTGCCATGCCTCAACAGTTAAAACAAGCCATATGCAATATTAAAAAATATAAATAAATAAAAAACAGTTGACCGCGTTCGTGGTCTGGTGGTAACATTTACTACTAATTCGGAGGTCCTGGGTTCGAATCACTATTAGGGCAAGTTGTAGGATATTTTTCGGAGTTTTTCCTTACCCTAAGAAGGTGAATGCCAAATACCTTCAAGGCGCCATAAACTCCGAGCTCATTTCCGCCATCATTAATTCACGTCATCCCTACCTACAGTATTCAGCCTACAATCTACAGACATCGCGAGAAGACCAAATCAAAGCGACAATAAATAAAACATTTAAAAGTATCACAGCTCTGCAATAAGCACTTGATCAAAGAATAGTTTCCATTTACAAGCATTCAACACATATGGAGGAAATTTGGCTAAGATTCCATAACCGCCATTTTCTAACTAATGTTACGAAAGCAAAAATAAACAGCTGTAACAGTTGAAGGTCACTGAAGACTTACTGAGTATAAAAATGTCGACGAACCCATTTATAGGGAAAGATGTTTAGAAAAAGGCCCACCACAGTAACCACCAAATACACCAAAAGCTTGTACACTATTTCTTTTTGCTTGAGGCAAACATTTAATACTCTGCTTTCGCTACGTGAACGATTACCGCTATGTTCAAACGCCGGCGTTGTCTTTGTTATTCTTATTTCAAGGTATTTTCTAACATTTCACTAAAGTACATTTACTTCACTTATCTCTACACCTCACTGTTATCTTATATCAAACACTGCAACCGACAAATACTTGCTCTCCTTTTCTTTTAGATTTTAAAAATTTTATCAGCGAGTTGAGATAGTTAGCAATGCTTAAATAAGCAGTGTTAACACTGGACATCCCTGACTCCTAGCATCAGTCAGTGACAACGTTCTGCCACACAAGAATTGCCTGCCAGATCGCCGTCTTGCCTACTTCCTGGGTCGATCTAGTAAAATGAATGAAAAATCAACATACAAACCCAAGAACTGGATTAGAATTTTCCAAGTCATTTACAGCCATTCGCCTTTATGTTATTTCTCAACGAGGCATTGCAGAAGATTATGAACGTCAAGAACCACGGTAGCTGCATTAATCACGACCCAAAATATCACAGTTAAGAAGCCCTGAATGCTTCGTGAAGAGAAATAATATAAAAACTCGGAGCTGCGTAAACTAAATGAATCAAGTTGAACTTGTAAAAGTCATTACAGAGCCTAGAGCAGAGAATGTAGTAAAAAACAAGTAACCTAACTAAAGACATACATTGTATTTAATAAAAAAACACACATCTTTCAGGCTTAAGGTAACCAAGAAGTGTAAACCCAGCAATTAATGCAACAATATACATTTTGCAATATATCTCAGAAAGTTCTGAAGCTATCAGTATGAAAATTTTGAGAGATATTAAGAAAACATAACTAAATATGCCCTGTAAAATTTAATTCTCTAATTCACATATTTTCTTAAAAAAATAAACCAAAATAAAATCTTGTTAAAACTGACATAATCATGCATTTTTCTCATAAACTATTGGTGTAATTAGAATTATTTGCTTTTTTTACTTAAATTATACACAACATGCTATCTTGGGAACTTATTTGCTATTTTGAAAAAAAAAAAGAAATATATTTTTAATGTTTTTTTTTTTCCTATTGATTTTTAAAACTAACAGTGATATTTGAATACTTTTAGTTGCCACACTTTACATTTACATACAGTATGTGTGTGCAAATTTTCAACAAGATTGGTTCAGCCAATCCTGAGTAAAATGCACATTTATGTCAAATTTTAAGTTCAGTTTGTTTAACAAACTTTTTATATGCATTAGGAAATAAAAACTTACAGATCATCTTAATATTTCATCCAAGTTCATATTGATCGTTTTATAAATTTCTGAAATACAGTGCAAAATATTTTGCTGCATTATTTACTGATTTATATTTTAAACAAATATAAGCCTTTCCCGAATTATCATTATTTTATTTACGTGTTATTTGTTAGCTTAAAGTTTCCAATTGCACGGAATGTGATTAACGTTTAAGCTACAAAGTTAATTTTAGGTGTACGATTGCTTGTTTTTCTGTGTTCCGAAACCGTTGTGTTCTCTCCGCCTGCGCGATTACAACTATACTTTCTTTTCATAATGATGCTGTTTCAGGTTTCAATAAGTGACAATGTATCCCGCAGCATTTTGCAACAGCTAATGCTTCAAAAGGAAAACAGGCTGATCTTGTTGACACACAACGTTTCATAAACACTAATTTGAAACCTTATCTGATATAATTTTAATGCAGTACTTAAAACTCCCGTTCATATCTGCTGACAAAGATACAAGTTCTAGTGCAAGCAGTTGGAGATAAAGAAGGCATTTATAAGATATGTGAGATTTGGTCATAGAAGAATATCCACCAATTCTTGAGATGAAATACCTACTACAAAAAATGTTGCTTTACGAAGGAAAAAGTTGTCCGTTATGATTTACGCACTTTATGGGATATACATATCGCGACATAAACACCAGTTACGCTAAATGGCATTAACAATTTATATAGAAATGGCCCATTAGTCAGGCTTGAATATTATCTGCGACTGGCCACATCTAAGGAGTCAGAAGGCTGTGTTCCATTCACTGCTAAGTGCTCTGTCTGCAAAAAGAGAAATATGATTCACCCTAAAAGCTTCTCCGTCTTATAGATCATTGAACACAATTTCTCTGCCAGGCGCACCCTGGGCACAAGTAGCTCTTACAATGAAGAACTTTACTCCCCGTTGCGGGAATGGAGAAGAGAGAAACGTATAGGCCTTGCAGGTCAGAACGAACATAGTCAGCAGTTAGAAAATGCTGCGCTTATTTCATTCAGTCACAAAAATGTTCTAAATGCCGTGACATGGGTAGTAGAAAGCTAAAGATGGAAGAGTATGTGTTTTGAAATTGGAGACCAAGCCTCCTGCATACTGTAACTCTTTGTAGACATTTAAAAGGACTGAATGACAGAACGAAAGACAAAACGAAAATACAGAAGAAAAAGGATTATATTTTAAAATGAAAATGTTTGCACAATTCTCTAGTGTCTAGCCCTTAATATAATGGGTGATCAAATGTTTTCTGATTTTACCACAAGTCAAAATTAATGACGTCATTATCACCTGCCACCTGCTGATCTAGTTCTTAGAATTCGCTGTACAGGGCAGGAGTGCGTCTACGCGACAGACAGTCCAATCGTAAATATTATCCATTTATTTTACGTTGACAATTTTGGTGCTACTATTGCAAAGTGTTTACATCCTATCCTATCCTATATGATGCTACTGCAGCCGGGTAGTAATGCTAACTGAAGGCACAAACACAGAAACAACTATGGCGGATAGTAGTAGTATTAGGTTTGTTTACGGACACCAACATCTCAGATTCCATTCAATTCAAGGCGAGAGAGGGTTCTTTTTTTAGGCTTGAGGTTCTTTTACGTGCCGCAAATCTACGACATGGAACCCATGGCCTTAGTTCCTTTCCGAAGGAAGCCGTATGCCCGGAAAAAAAAAAAAAAAATACACACACACACAATCGACCCTAGCCGGAAATGAACCCACGATCGATCTAGGGTCTACGAGGCAAGTATGGTTACCACTTGACCACCAGGACCGACATACTATGACGAGCTACATTGTTAATGGGTGTAAAAACTTAAGGATCAGGTTAAAACAGATAGATTTTTTTCCTCACTGTTCAGCTGATGTCAACCCAGATCCTCTGCAGCATTCGGTTCAAAACAATGACAATTTCTTCCTTGGCTATCGGCAAACGTAAAGTAAACATGTCATTTTGTTTAATAAATGCGGTCGTTTACTTCTTTTAACCACTTGTTAGTTTACACGGTATCGTATTCTCGAAGCCGGCACGCTTTCAAGGTTAGGTACACTGACTAGTAATTAAGTCATCTATTCAAACTAGTTGGCGGTAAAATGCGATTAAACTTGATCATCCATTATTTGCTGATGCAATTCTAAAGTGCTGCCCACTTTTTACACACATATTCTTAAGAAACTACCTTTGACACTGGCCAATTCTTCTGCACTAACACACCTAATTAGATAACATTCTTTTAGCAGAGTGAGTATAGAATTCATTAATTTTATTTGTAGTACTCACGGTTTAAAAAGATGGAGTGACGTGCCAGATGCTGGCGATAGCGAGAGGAGCATTGCGCTGGTAAGGGGTCAACTTGCGAATGGACAGTTTTAAATGTGCCTCGCTGCGATTTGAAGGAAATCGTTATTGGGTTTGAAATATTTTATTTTTGCCACTAATTTTTTCTGGCAATTGTATTCTTTGCGTTTTTTAGACTTTTTTTTTACGTTTTTTCATATTTTGAAATGCGAAGCTTGGCAACGTTAGGGCTATTCGTGATATTATTTATATTCACTAATCAGCAAAGTTAAAAAAGTTAAAAACTTGCAATTCAAACAGCTCAATAGCTGGCGATCGATTATCTCAGACTACATACTTGAAAATACCCACTATTGCAATGTTTGTCGACACTGCAGAGGCTTGTTACGCCCTGCATAACGCTGAAGTACGTCCACGATATCGCCCTTTTGCTTGCACTACGCGTTCGGAAGACAAAAAATAATAAACAAGTATTGCATGCTTTTCCACGTAGCCAAGCGTTCCAGAGAGGTTCACCCGCAGGTCCATCAGAAATCTCCAGGGGAAAGCATCCCACCAGTCGCTGTTTGCATGGGGACTCCCAGATAAAGCGCGGATGGCTATTAAACGTCGTTTTCAGAGATGAAATGGCCTTTGGGGGGTGGGAGGGGTTGGATTTGTGTGCTTGGGCCCCAGTAATCCACATGGTACGTGCTGCTGCGGAGGGTGAGGTGATGGAGGGGTCAACTCCAGACGACGTAATTTCCTCTCCAGGGACTGCAGCACCGAAAACCGGCGCTAGATAATTCGTATGCAAAAGCTGCGGCAGGACTAAGGCAAGGCGAATGGAATGGGGAAATGAAAACCAAGAAAGAAGCGGGAAGAGAGAGAAAGGTCAAATAAATATTAAGTCTAATCTACTGCTACTTTCAACAATCACATTCTCTTCTTTACATAAGCTTCATTTGTTGCACGGGTTAACGTTTAAGGATTGATGCTGGTTGGGAAAAGTGGCTTGTGTGTACTTTTTGTTTATCCGGTGTCTGAATTCCACTGCGACATAGTCACTTTATTTAATTCATCGTTCCTTTGAATTTTGCTTGTTAACAATGAAATATAAGGAAGTACAAAATAAAGTGATGTCTACGCGTGAAAAATTGGAAAGAGCTGGTACACAATAATAATTTAACAAGAGCAAAATGATAAAATAACAGGTCATCGACAAGTTTCTCCGCACTTGGGTGATGTGCACCGCACGAGAGAAAGTTGATATTCCGCTCACCGTTGCTAAGGTTTGAACTTTGAAGTGTGTGTGCTTGCTTTGTGGTTAAGTGAACGCAATAACTATGCGCTCGGCACGTGGTCAGTGCTGCCAGCCGAATTCGCTTCCATGTGAAATCTCGGCTACACATTGGTCACGGACGACCTCTCGATGACCCTTTGTAATACAACTGAAGGTTTACATATAAATAACATAACATTTCAGATAACGCAGCATCCTTCTTAAAATGGTGCAAAAATTAATGTTATCATACGGTCTGTTCCGGGGGTAAAGTTAAAGAAAGGAGTGGAAGTGACAAACAAAAAAGTTTCGATTTACTCCAAAAGAGGAGGGGGGATAGTAAACGATAACACTTTCGTCATTGAAGAACACTCAGTTATGCAAAGTATCTAATTTGTATAAGACGTCTCAGTGGTCTGTTTGTATTCGAAATTACTGTGCAGCAGATGTCAAAGGCAGAAAACTGGAAAAAGGGAAGAATTAGAGTGGATGTATGAAATAAATAGTACGATGATTGGGAGGATTTAGGAAACAGAAATAATACAGAAGTAAAGTTTTTTATCTGATGATGGATTCAGTGTAGAGATAAAAAAAGATAAGTTTATGAAAAGTCACTTCTATCTAATAATATTTGTATGTTTGTAAAGAAAATTAAAGAGAAAGGAATAATACAAGCGCATAACTAAAAATCCCGCAGCACCTACTCCGTTTCAAGTGGAAGCATTTTAATGTAAAGAAATTATGACAAGAGTCCGGGATTACAGAGACATTCAAGAACGCAATGAGTTAATCTGTAAAGCTCAGACCCTCTCGTGATATTTATTAGAACTATTTCACGAATAAAATAAGAATTTAAATGTAATTCCCCTAAAATTGGCTTACAAAATTGTAATATTTGTGTATTATGAACACTTAACCTTTTCAAGCCTTTTCAAGCTATCTTACAACAGACGAATGTCGATTGTCAGTGATGCCAATAGAGAAGAACAAAATACTGGTTTGTGACTGTTTCATGAATAGAATAAGAGTAAAATTGATATATATGTTTGAAATTCGCGCACAGAATATTAACAATTGTACAAAACATTATACTTACTTATGAATACCTCTCTATTCAGAAGCCGTGAGACTGAAATAAACGAAAGTCGACTAATACAAGCACTAAAGTTCGATTTGCTAATAGCAACAGAGGAAGACAGGGGGGGGGGGGGGAGGAAGAGAGAAAACATTTTATCATTCTGAACAACGTGTTATTAACATTTATGGTTGCTTAGGCAGACATTGTTACATACTTTACAAACAAAATTATCTCAGGCTGTTTGGCTGAATACGCAAAAACAATTGTTTGAATGAATACACATTAAGTTAGTTAAATTTACAATTACTGAAAACACAGAAAAGTGGTCAGGGATGCGTGCTCAGGGATTTTATAGCGGAGGTATAGAGTTCGCTATACTGACCACAAAACAAATGCACGTCGCGTGATAAAACGGATTTGATAAAATTTTTCGTTAAGGCCTGGAACGTTCTTCCTTAAAAAAAACCTTTCATCTCATGTATCATCAGTGTTCACCACTTGTTGTGGCTCTGTAGCAAAAACGGGCGTTAAACACTATTAAATAAATAAATAAAAAACCTGGAGTATGGCTTCAAGTGTTACGCGAAAGCGTGACTTTTAAATACTATTACTTCAGAGTTTGAAATGTTTAATGTGCCTAACGCATAAACCTAGGCTTCTTTGCATACAAAAATTTATATATAAAAATCTCACTTTACCCTGAGAAATATAATAATAATAATAATAATAATAATAATAATAATAATAATAATAATAATAACAGAGTTTTGTTGATGATTTGGTTTATTTACGGACGATCTTTAACATCTCAGGTCATCAACGTCCCATTCAATTCAGGGCGTGAACTGCAGACAAATTTTGCTCAGTGGCCTCTTCTTTCAGGCTTAGTGCCGTAAATCTATGACACGGCACCCATAGTTTTAACCTCCCTTCAGAAGGAAGCCACACTTAGGATATTTACGCCCTAAAATATCTATCGAGCCTGACCGGAATTGAACCAGCGATCTTGGGTCTACGAAGCAAGTATGGTAACCATAAGACCGACCACCAGGACCGATAGACAGGTATGTGCTGTTAAGTTTCTTGCTCTTTGTGAAAGAACAATAACGTGTGTGTTTTATTTTAGCATTTTACCTAAGCAAATAGCGCATTTTGCACCCTTTGTTTTTATTTTTGGACAGTTCTAGGATAGGAAGGTTTTCAATTTAGGTCTTGATAACTTTACAACAAAATAATAACTAACAGGCGCGGTTCGACCTTTTACGGTACCACAGATGTCTTGCAATAGACCCGCTTGGTTGAGGAGTTTTGTTCTCCAGGATATTCAGCTGCTGAGAGGTGTTTTTACATTAAGAGATTCTTTCATTGCGCCTCCTAAAGTGTAAATCAAGAGACATCTAAAAAGCCGACGATCGCGTGGCAGGTCGGCCGGACAGTGCGCGGCGACGAGTGTCGCCAATGCGGGCGACGTCGGCTAGAAACGGGCGGCTTAAACCCGCCAGGAAACGTGCACGTGAAGCTTAAGATCGCATCCCTACCTCCCCCTTACACCATCCCTTGCTCCCTAGCTACCTACACACGTATGAAAGGGATGAGGCTGCCGGGTTCCCGGAGGAAATCCAGGAGAAACGAAATGGGAGGTGGAGGGCTGTCTACCTGTCACGTGGAATTAAATGATGGGCTTTGGGGAGGATGCTGCGAATTGGACCGCTACACCACGGTCATTTCCTAGCCCCCGATCTTCCTTCCGAAAGAGCTTTGGGGATCCCAGACAAAGATATGCGAATGCTTTCTACACCAACAGAAGAATAACCAGGTCTATCCTTAGAACGTATCTGTATTAGATAGCAATTAATATCTGTAAGAAATAGCAGAACACCATTGACGGACATTTCAATGAAGATATTGGAGAACCCGGTAACACAGCTGACATTCTTACGAAACTCCAAATATTTACACATGCTTGATTATTGTAATTAAATTAACACTTGATTAAAAGTGCCAAGTGCTACTATTTTCATATAAAATGCTTTTCATTTTTTAAATAAATGGTTTAATATTTACAAAATTAAAAGTGCTAGATGCATCGATACCTCCCTCCAAATATCTTCGTGAATGACTACCCAAACTATTGCCATGTACCTGTATAAACATTTTAATTTTCATTTTTGGATATCTTTGACATAATTTTAAAAGTTACATTTTTTTCTGGAAATATGCAATATCTACTTTTCTATTAAATTTGCTACATAAAGCAATTCTAAAAATACATAACTTGTGCAAATAGATCGGCATAAAAACATGGACTGCATGTCCTTAGGATAAAATATACACAATGAAGTGATAAATCTTGAAATGTGGTGCAATATGATGTTTCTATCTCAGTGAATTCTTCCCTCATCTATTCATTAGTATGTTTATAAGTTAATATCTGAACTTTTATCACAATGTCCTAAATTTTGTAAATATTTTTGTATTTCGATAAGGTATTACAGAAAAAAGAAAAGGAAGGAAGGAAATAAATTGTAAAATGAAAATAACAAAGAAATATTTTACTTAACAGACTCAAAAGTAAAATCCAATTTTCAAATACTGTTTTAGATCTAATAAATGTAGAAATATTTCATTTAGTGAACTCAAAAATAAAAAACGTTCAAAATATTGTGCATCATTGTCACTCTCCTGTGGCTGCCGGAAGACTTTATGATGCATTGGTGTTGACATGCAACAGTATTAGCTACAATTTGATAAAGCGAAGTTGAGTTATTTCTTCAAAAGTCTAAAGATCCGAACACAGAGAGTGTTGCATCCCCATGAGTAGTAACAACTCATTACCCCACAGTCACGAACAAGTTGACCCTACTGCATTTTTATTTTGCGTAAACCAACTGCATATGTGTTTTCATTATTAATTTAGATGTGCTGGGAACTGTATGACACAGAGACTGCAAAAGTAACTTTAATAAACATAAAGCCTTCACCAAAGTTATGAAAATTATTTATAATGCAATTTTAAGTAAAAAAAGAGCAAATTTCGTTTATTTGTTCGACCTATCTAGCAGTCTTAATTTTGTATGTGATAACCTAGGGTTTCACATGTTACACTCCTTCAATGACTTGAAACAATGTATGATAGTTCATATTTAACCTACATTTGTAAAATGCAACATTGTTCTATCTCTGTAATATTCAGTGCTTCAATAACTTTTTTCATTCAATTTTCTACAGTGTCTAACATTCAAACAAAACTGACTTTGGCGTTCCACTTGCAAAAGTTCTACTACAATTACAACCTGCTCCCACCTACATCATTGTTACTGATCTGTTATTCCCTTGTATGCTGTCATTCTTATAAATATTTTATTTTCATTTTCCTTCACTATTTGGTGTCGGTAACTAATCCAAGTGTAATGCTATTTCAAAATGATTGAACAGAGAACAAAGAATTGCTTCCAAGTGCAAAGAGCAAAAGAGGAGGATGACGGGGCCAAAAGGTGGCGGAAAACACATCGAAACTTTTATGTATAAAAAGGCTTTTGAATTCTCAGTTTCCTTTATCAATTTTATTATTATTATTTATTTAATTTATTTACAGATGCTCTTTAACATCTCAGATAATCAGCGTCCGGGGCGTGAAACGGCCGACAAATTTTGCTCAGAGGCCTCTTCTTTCAGGCTTGAGGTTCTTTATCATGCCGTAAATGTACGACACGGGACCCACGGCTTTACTTCCCTTCCAAAGGAAGCCGTACTAAATTCATTGACTGTGGTAGGGATTGAAATCGCGATCTTGGGTCTACGAGGCAAGTATGGTTACCACTACGCCAGGACTGACTTGTTTATCAATGAAAATCTTTACTATAAGGTTCGTTTTACTAGGGATCCTTGATAATAAACAATGCAGAAAAAGCAAATATGAAAACAAATTATATTAACGTAGAAAGCTTTCTTTTTAATGGTATTTTTACGGAATATTATTCATTTCGGCAGATAAGAGCTTTTGAATGTCATTTGAGAATTGTTTTGGGTCATTGTGCATGCGTGCGTGTGTGTGTGCACTCGCACTAGTTCTTTTTAATTTAAGTTTGCTCCCTAACATGTTATTTTTTTACAATCTTTATTTCAAACCATACTAGCTCGCAGGAAATTGGTTTCTGAGACACGTGTAACACCACTAGCTGCTTTGAGATACATATTGACTTAACGGTAACAAAAATATAGGCTAGATGAGAAAACGATAAACTCTTGTAGAGGCTACTAGTACGAACTGCAACGTGTATGCCCCAAATAAAACACAAACAGCTGAACAAAATAGTTACTTACGTTAAAAATGAACAGTTGCTCGTTAAATTTACATATAAAATTAATTATATTCTGGAGTAATACTTGTTTAACCTTCTGCTTTCCTTAACTAAATAGTTTGTCAACTATTTGAACAATTGACAGTCTACTCAGTAGTCACTTTTAAAATTAAGCCTTTCATCGTTTGTCAATTGTCTGAACAGCTGAAAGTCGTTTATATGATCGTATATTATTGAGCAGTCCGCCTGTAGCATTGTATGTGTAAAAAAAAAAAAAAAAAGTTGAATGTTGTTGCAAATTTCGCACGTGATAGTACGAGATGTTGCCACAAGTAGGGAAGAGTAGGTATAAATACCGGAATAATCGCCACAGTAAAAACGATACAGGATATGTCAGATATTTATTTATATTTCCATAGACTGCCAATACAACAATGGTCAACCTCTGTGCTCAAAACTGCGGAGTTCTTGTAAGAGAGAATTTAGAGTGAGTATTTTGAACCCTTGGCGTAAGTGTATGAAAGGATGAGGAAACGCAACTCTCCCCGGTTTCCAAGACCTGATCCTGGGGCTTTGCTTGCACGACTCATTAACCCCTCCCCTTCCACCCCCCTGTGGCCAGCGCAGCCTTTTAGACAGATATGATACGACCGCATCCCTACGGCAGATCGATCACGGCTCCTTTGTCTCTTGCCGTAATACGGGTGAAATGGTTCCTGAGAGACGCTTAATAAGAATAGGGGCGAGCAAGCACAATGTATCATCGGGGCTTTCCGCTGACCATAATCAGCAAAAGATGTGCCAAGTGTACGAAAACATCCGCTGACAATTGCTGAAGTTCGCATATATCTTGGTTCCGCCAAGGAAATGGAATTTATACTTTTAGGAAAATAACAAATTTAATTCTGGACGAAAAAAGAATAAAGGCACTGAACTATAGCCAAGTAGGTACTTTTATGATGTTCATTAAGCCATTCAAAACTGAATAAAATTGAAAATGCATTTTTAAGTTAAAAAGAACAGTTCATATATTTTTATATTTCACTAAAATTTCCCTGAAGCGCTAGAACATATATCCGGTCTAGATAGATGCATTATCGGCAAGATCCGAATGCATAAGGAAATATCGACAAAAATTATCAAAATTGTAAACCTGTTATTAAATAAAGCACATGTCTCCTAAAATGTTTTAGTTATAAACCTTGCCCGCTCAGGCAGCATACTACTAGGCGAATCACAGCACGTGATGCCCGTATTTCAACTCTCTTTGTTCCATTTCGTCACTCATTGAATCCGTTCCTTACCGGTCTCACAGCAGTATACATTTGCATGCGGAGTTCAACCAGAATGTTTCTATCAACTCCAAAACTGCGATTTACAAATTTGATTTTATTGGCTTAAATCAAAACAAACAAATAGAAGAGAATGTACAGTTTTAAAAGATGAAAGACTAAAAGGAATTAGCGCAAATCAGAATGTTCGGCAACAAAATCACTCACAAAATGAACAGGTGGAGGTTTCAAAAGAATCAGCAATTAAGCCAAAAATATTACCGTGTTTAGCTTAGATAGTACGATAATTACCCCATATTCTGTAAGATAAGATTATATTCATGCTTTAGGTAGCGAAGTACGGCTGTTTAGTACCGGAGACAAAAATATGTCGTAAGCGGACAACATTTATAACTAAAGCTCAGTAACACTCCCATGGATGGTGGGGAATTAACTGTAAATATCGAAAAGGTTGCTTTTACATCACAATTGTTCAAAATGACTTAACCATTAATGTAAATAGTAGATGCAGTAAAGGCTTCCGGTGTTAGGTTCTGATGATGAATATTTTATCAAAATTTTCCCTAAACCTCGTACACACTGCATCTCATAAAGCGGTCATAACACCAGTTAACATTTCCTACTGCAATGTAATGGGCTAGTGAAGCAGTACAGCACCGACGTTCATTTGTTCTGCACAGAGTTCTTTAAAGAGGCTTATCTAAGAAGTTACATATCCTAGGAGTTCTTTAGTATATTTAATTGAAACTGAGACTAGTGTTTTATATTTCAATTTAACTTCTATACGAAAATATAGAGTAATTTCCGATATCAATAAATTATTTATATTTCTTAATTTTATATGACAAGTTTTGCTACAAATTTACTCACAACTAGAGCCAAGTGGGAAAAGACACGAGAAGATACAGCAACTTCTGGACGAAACAGAAGAGAGAAAACGCAATGTTTCACTATACATGACAATATTCCGAGCGGATTATGCAAAACGATGTGTAAACACAAGTTTTGCCCTTTACTGTCTACAGAGTACGTCAGTGGAATGCTTAAATGGCTGCTATTTTGAAGATGTTACCCTAAACATTGTATCTGAAGAAATGGTATGGATATTGCCTACGTAAAACGCCCGTTTTGGGGCTTGGGGACAACTACCGCAGACTTTGCTAGAATTCTTTTCCCCTTTGCGTAACCTGTGAATGGTGCGGGACGATATTTCTGCGCCCTTTTCCAATTCCAAGACGATTCACTTCGCCCCCTCGAGAACCGCATGTTAGGCACTAAGATGCAAATCTTTGTAGCCGGTATATGAGGTTGCAGTTTGCTGGCACCGTTGCGTCCGGAACTAAGGTCAGCAGGTCCGATCATAATTTTGCATTTTTAATGTTAGATCTTCAATATCGGCTTGAAACTAAAGCGCCTTCTCGCGCTTTTCGTTAGAGCAACAACTAAAATAAATCTCCGTAAACTAAGCGAATTCCTCAACAAGTTCAATTTGTGAGACGCTAAAGCAGAGAAATTGGTGCAGCTAGTGCTTTTTAAATTTCGGTTTTCAGGTATATCCCCACTTACAATGACCCGAGTTCTCTGGTTTGCTATACCGAGTTTAGTTTATAAAAAACAAAAAATGTGGCCGCTAGAGCAAGTTTTAAATTTTTTCTTTAGGTTAACCCCCACCCCCAATGGCCCAATTTTGCTGGTTTTCGAAATCGATGAATTTTATATTAACTGATTGTTATATGCCGAGTCTAGTTTATGAAAAACAAAAATTGCGGCCGCTAGAGCGTTAACATATATTTGGTGCCTAATAAGTAGAATACTACAAGAATCCTTTCATAGGTACAATCGCAACGGTTTCGGAATTCGCTAAAACACATAATGACGTCCAAAGGGACAAATTAAGAATGAAAATAGCATGCTTATAATATCTTAGAAAATTAAACCATAAGTAATCCTGCTTTTTATCAAGTTTATGATGAAATGCCTTGTTTAAAATGGATACAAGTTTTAAAAAGTTGTTTTAAACTATTCAAACGCGGGTGCAATCTATGTGTTTTTATGCAGACCATCAATATATAAAAAAAAAAACTTGAAAAACCTTTAGTTCGAACAAACAAACCCCATCAAAATTCAGTTATAGACATTTACTTACTTGTGAATTCAATGCTGATATTTGTTTTCCTATAAAATGTGGCATTTGACCCATAGTAGTTTCTGAAGACAAGTGCCACTTAGAAGCTTGAGATACAATCTCCACTGCCGTAGCAGAGCGAGCGAAGTGACTAAACGGAGCTCTTACGTGAACGAACATCACCACCGAGTTCAAAAGTAAGTTGCAGAGCTTTTCATGCTTTTATATATTTAAGTAACTGCTTCGGGTCACCTGTTCAATTCCGACCGGACAGGTGGATTTTTTCGGGCGTAAAAATCCAAAGTATGGCTTCCTTCGGAAGGAAGTAAAGCAGTGGGTCCCTTGTCATAGATTTACGGCACGAAAAAGAACCTCAAGCCTGAAAGAAGAGGCCTCTGAGCAAAATTTGTCGACCGTTTCACGCCCTGAATAGAATGAGTCGTTGATGACCTGAGATGTTAAAGAGCGTCCTTAAATAAAAAAAATAAGAAAAAAAAAACATAGCTTTGTTATAAAATGCTACAGAGCTACTCCTACGTTTTCTGCAACAAGGTATAAGCCTATCGACCTGTTCCGTTCTCAATTAAACATATCACTCCATATTGATTTTGGTCTTCCTACTTGGCGATATCCTTTAGGTTTTTAGTAAACATTTTGGCATTCGTCCCTCTTTCATTCTTAATATATGTTGATATCAATTATTTTTATTTTAATTACTTTTTTCATTTAGATTATACATATATAACTGTTTTCAAATTTCTTCATTTCTTGGTTTGTCCAGGAGAGTAAATCCAGCTACTGCTCTTAAAATTTTCATCTCTGCGGTTTTTATTCTTTTCCATTCTGTCTTACCCATAGCCCAGTTTTCATTTCCATATGTTGCTATTGGCACTATCATTACTTTATAGAATTTCATTGTGTTGCTTTTGACGTCTTGTTCTTTAATACTCTCCTTTTGAATCATTCGTTTGTTTTATATTACATGATTGTTGCCTTTAAAAGCCATTGGTTTTGTCTTGGTTGTTGAAATCTTTAAATTATGTTTCAGCGATATGTTTAAGGTTATTAACATTTTTCTGTAAACCATTTCTATTTCTCCATAAGTAACCTGATCGTCAGAAAATAAAATTATTTTCAACTTATATCTTTTAATTTGATTACATTCAGTAGAATAGATTTTACACTCATAAGTGCTTCGTCTTTATATATGCTGGCGATAAAGGGCACCCCTGTTTGATGCCTTCGTTTATTTCTTCCGTTTTGTTTCCAATTCTAAAGCCACTGTCAATCTCAATTCTTATACTTTTATATAGACTTTCAATTATCTTGATTAGATGACATAGAAACCCTTTCTCTTGCATTACAATCCATAGTTTATATTGGAGAACCGTATCAATTTTTTTTCGTAATATAAAAATATTCGGCAAGTTAATTTTTTTTTTTTTGTATTAATTGTTCGACCCTAAATGTACAGTTTGCACAAGATCGCCGTTTTCTGAAACCAGAACTATTTCCAGATGAAAATTATCATGATTAACCCCAAATATTCACTGAAAAACCTCTGATATTCTATTGCATGGGAACAACATACTGAATTTTCAATAAGATAACTGTTAAGTATTGAAAAAACTCTATTTTAATTAAAATATGACATTTCACTTGTCTTCCACTTTGCAGTTTCGCAAATGGCGGGCAGGCAGCCTTAAAGCAGCCACTTACGAAGTGTAAATGCTGAACAGCAGCAATAGAGAGATCGACTGTGCCATTGATCCGCCCAGTCCCCTGTTTTCTACAAACTCAATAATGGAAAACGACCAAGATGGTTCAGTTCAATCAATGTGAGTGCTTTTTCTCTTTTGCGAGAGCCCCCTAATCTTCACTTATCGACCACAAACACGTCATAACAAACCCGTGAAGGCAATTTATTTGAAATGTTTTCATTGTTCTTCTTCGACGCAGATTTAGTGCTGCTAGAGAAAATAGCATTCCGAATGCGTACTTCGCAATTCTTGACTTGCGTGGGTACTTTCGACTTATCCACTCATAGGTTATTTAGATCGCTAAATATATGCAAAAAGGAAGAAATACGTTACAATGCTGATCTTGACTTCAGCCGCAAAAATCTGTAAGCACTACACCTCTAGAATTTTAATTTAACCTGCCGCAGGTCCAAAAGTGGTTTATTGCCTTATTAAGTTCTCTTGCAAAGACTGGTTCAGCCCTCTCACGGTAAAGTTAATTATAAATTAAATTACAGTAATGAAATACGTGAGAGGAAATGGCTTAGTTTCCAAGCTTCTCTGAATTTAGATGCACTTTGTTTCAACCCTTTCATGCAATGTGTCAATATAATGGCATTATGGTATTCTAAAAGTTCTCCGCCTGACCCAGAGATGTCGAGAAGATCGCCAAATTACTATGATAGTTGTTTCATGCCAGTCTTTAGATGGTGCGCCGTAACGTTTCAGACGCGTAAGTGTTGTCACTAATTGGTGACGATCGTGTAAACAAACTAGTGTTAACATTTTATACAAAATGATAATGAAATATGAGTTGTGATAAAGTATTTCGTTTTGAAAAGTTTAATATTATCATAAATAAAAAAAAAGTTGCATTCCACATTTAAGGATGCTACTTTAATATCGTGGTCGTACATCCATTCAAGATGATAAGCGCTCAGGGCATCCCAAAACTGCTACGACCAACGAGATTGTGACAAAAATTCAAATGCCGTACTCAATAATCGTGATTGAAGGTACGCGAGCTAGCTAGCCTAGCATTGCAAAGACCTCGACAGGCCGTGTCCACTACCTTTTACATTTTCCACTTGATGGGTATCGTGTTTGTTAACAATGGACCAAAAGCACAACAAGAGTTTTTAGACTTCCAGCGAGTTTATCCGACGTTTCATAACAGTAGATGTAACATGGATTATTCACTACACCCCATAACGAAGGAGCAGTCCAAACAATGGGTGGCAACAGGTGAAAGTGCACCAAAGACAGCAAAAACGGTTTCATCTGCAGGAAAAGTCATGACTAGGGTTTTCTGGTACTCTCATGGTGTAATGCTTGTAGGCTACTTCCAGAATTGCAGAATTACCATCGGGGAGTGTTACGCTTTACTACTGGACTTGGATTGTTGCTGCAAAACTGTATGAACTTCGCTTCCAAATGCTTTCACATCCACCATATCCTCCCAGCGATTATTTTACTGTTCTGGCAGGGTGTCTGAAGACTCACATCAAATAATGAGGTTGGAGCTGAGATAGAGGGTTTTTTCCACAGGTGGACAAATCTTATTTTATTGAGGGTATTGATAAATTGGAAAGTCGTTGAACTAAATGTAATGATTTATTGATATGTGAAAACATATTTCTTAAATCTTGTGTTTTCTTGATCAGAACAAGGACTTTTGGAACACTGTATTGTGAGATTATTTGCATTTAACTTGATTTTATGAAATTTTGGGATATGGAGGTATAGTTATGAAACTCAACCGTTGTTTACAGTAGCTTCAAAAGAACGATTGTAAACAACACTTTCGTTATTGCGATATGCGCTTGTGTCACTAGTTTAACACAAATATTTTTTATTTCCATCGGCATTTTTGGTGCCTAGTAGGATCGATTGAGATTTGAAGAGGGTTTTCAACTGCATTCGCTAAAACGGGAAATCTGCCAACCCAAATACATATTTTTAAGCTAAAACTGCGTTTTTATCATTCGAATATTACTTAAATGTTAGGGCAGTAAAAAGTATATATTGACGGAGAAGAGAATAGAAATAAACAAATGAAAATAACGGCAGATGAGACAGAAGTTCTGTATCCGCAGATGGAAGATGTGCTCAAACTCACCGTTAAATGCTGGAACAGCCACGCCCTCAGGATGTTGGTGGCAACTTTAGGAAATATGCCGCGTTTCTTCTGGTTCTTCTTGCCGTTAGTGTCATCATCCTCTTCGCCGGTTCCTTCACCACTGCCGATGCTCGCGTTACTCGCATCGCCTGCAACAGTGTAGCATTTACACTGTACACCACATTCACTTAAAGCTTCTGTCGCAAGGTACACCTACTACTTCGAATCTTTCTAACTTGCGACTTCGGCAACAAGATATACGCAAAACAGTAGCCACTATTTCTAGCTGCATATTTGAACAACATCTGAAACACTGCCCTAGAGTTTGTAATGCAACAATCAACCTTCCTAGAGACCGCCCTGCCTAATCAAAAAACTAAATTACCCAGCCTTCTTTTATTCAACCTTCAATTTCAGAGCGTACAAATAAACTAGGAGTTAATTATTTAGATTTCCTTACAGACTAATCGGTTGCAAGGGCAGAGGAGTTTATTAAATGTTAAAAAAATATTGTCCAAACTTCTTTTTATTCTAATTTAAAATAACGTTTAAAATGAGAATCTCTGAAGTACTCTTTCGACACCTGCAAATAATTATTTTTGAAGGTACGAATATTACTTAAGGGATCAACATGAAATCATTTTTATGTAAAATCAGATTATTTATAATTTTCCCTCCAAATCAAACTCTGGGCGTTCTAGTGTCAGGAAATGTAAGTGCACAATATAAGGTCTAAGTACTTCAACAGTTTAATTAGAGCTGGATATACAGCTGGGTCAAAAGTGTCGAACCTGATGGTCTAGTGGTAACCTTACTTGCCTCATGAACCGAAGATCACGGGTTCAATCCCGGACAGGGTCAATGAATTTTTTCGAGCATAGAAATCCTTAAGTATGGCTTCCTTTGGAAGGGAAGTAAAGCCTTGGGTCCCATATCGGCACGAAAAAAGAACCTCAAGCCTGAAAGAAGAGGCCTCTGAGCAAAATTTGTCGGCTGTTTCACGCTCTGAATTGAATGAGACGCTGATGCCTTGAGATGTTGAAGAGCGTCCGTAAATAAAACAAATCAATAATGACTATCAATTTAGAAAAAAAAAATATATATTTTGTTCTATTTTTCCCATATATTTAAATTATGCGTCTCAAGCATTTTTTGTTCGTGACTGATAGTTTCTAAATAACTAGTAGAATGTATTGGTATTCTAGCAAACAGCCAATGTTCATTTGACATTGTTGATTCACCATTGTGAAGAAGTTTACTACTGCAGAAAGGTAAAATCTATTATAATTTAACAATTAGTGAGTGGAATAAACATTTCAACACAGAAGACAGTCTACAACATACGAGGATACTGGATGTGGTGTTACTGTTTGGGATGGAATCTCCAGTCATGGAGTTTTTGGTGACACAGTCACTGGAGAGAAATACATAGCTACCTATGTCGTTCCAGGGCTAGAAATACATTACGATTATTTCAATTCACTGTACTGTTAATAGTGTTTAACGCCCGTTTTAGCTACTTAGACATAACATGCGGCGGGCACGAGATGAAATGCTAAACTGGGGAAGGATTTTTTAAGGAAGGAAACGTTCCAGTCCTAATTTTAGGGTACCTCCCCGGCATTTGCCATTTATGAGGACTGAGGAAAACCTGGAAAAAACCTCAGTCAGGGAGGACGGTCCTGCCGCGATTTGAACTCCAGACCTCCCGCTCACGAGTCCGCGCCTTAACGACCTATGGCGGCTTAAAGCACGTGGCAGACCAACAAAGTACTATTGAAGGCAATGCAGTTTATTAGGCAGCTGGATTTTCTAAAAATTTAAATGCATATTTATGAATATATGTTTAACTAATGAACGTTTTAACAGCATTATATATTGAATATTTACATTAATATATGAGGAAATTTGTTCAGAATTTAACTTTACTTCCTTCTGCAAGTATTTAGTTTCTATTTTTAATAAACGTGTATACTAAATAAAAACGATTAAAAAAATTATAGCCTCTAATAAAATATTAAAGAGTTAAAGGTGATGCAATAAATTTTTTGCTCTACTGTAGATACGATAGTTATGTACTTGTATAAAAACTAACATTAAGGAGAACGTAGGGACCTTTCGATAATCTTTTCTCACCTGCTATCTATACATGCATTTTTCATTGTGCATTATGCTAGAGTAATTTAATATAAAATGTTTATTTTCAAGCATTTGTTCCCATAATGTGAAGTAATTGCATCAACCCGGGTTTTTTTTATAAAGGAGGTTCACTGCAATTAAATGAATTTTGTGGTTCAAACAAGAGGTCATAAGTCGAAAGGGCTCTCAAGCAGCAATGAAACCCATGTTCAGTATCTACACATTTCCCAACATTCGGGGTATGTTCTCACAATATCATTGCACACAATACTTAAATAATGCAGCTTGCGTGAACGCGGTGATGCAATCGATTGGCAGCGTGGATTCGCCGGGCTACCCTACTAAACAAAACACACCTTTTTGTGTACTTGAGAGAATACACAAACAGACAATAATGCGTGCGCTGGCTCGTGGTACACGCAAAATCGTCGTGCATTACAACATGAAACGTGTCATCGAGTTTCTGTATGAAAAGCTATTATTATTTTGCAGACAATCTTGAGTCACTGTCCTGAAACAACGGTTACGGTTCTGGCCGTATTCACCGCTTGCAAGCCTCTTCAGGGACGGTAAATATTCAGTCACTTTCTTTCCTTCTTGATGCAAGTTTCCCACACCTGATAAATTATTTATTTACTATGTTAAAATGTATAAATTGGCTACAAAACATAACCTTTCAGATCAAACAGCATAATTACCACTGTATGACATTGTTCGTTAGTGTTAAGTAGCGCTGAGAAATGCATGTAAATGCATATTTATACAGATACTATACAGTCGTCCACATCCTTCTATCCTGTAAATCTTCCAGTGTTAAGCCCCTTCTTGCCATTGCCTCCATGATCTCATTTTTCTTGGTCTTCCTCTTCATCGTCTGCCTGGTGATTGCCATTCACAGACTATTTTAGGCCATCTGTCCTCTCCTATTCCATCAGATGGCCAAACCGTTTAAGACTCTTGAGTTCAATTCTTTGGAGTACTGTTTCTTCTGCACCCATTGTGTTTCTATTTTCCAGATGTTTAATACGATCCATTCTGGAAATTGTACCACTCCGTCAGAGATATTCCATTTCAACAGCTAATATTCTGTTTCTATAATACTCGTTCGGTATCTATATCTCACTCCCGTAACTCAAAATTGATTCCGCCAATACTTTTATATGTGTTGGGTTGTATTTTTTCAAATATGTTGTCCCACCATGTTAAATTTAAACAGTTTACAATTATTTTACTCAAATCGGTTCTATATTTTATTTTCCTTTCTCCAATACCTTCTATGTTATTTATGATTGTTTCTAAATATTTGGACATGTAATATTTATGTTTCTTCATCAACAAGATCTCATTTAATGGCCAAATAATCTATTTTCCTATAATTTACTGTACGGTCCCATGATGCATAGCAATTCATAGGCCGCATTCGCAATGAAAATTAATAAAATGAAATGTAACACGGAAACTCAGAAGTGCGTATGAAAGACGCAAACGTAAGTATTATCCAATCAAAAAATAAAATTAAAAAAAATAGCTAAGATCAAATAACAGCTGATTGAAAATGGCTGCTTCTGAGCAGACGGCGGTAGCGTTTATGCATATGCGAAGTGCAGTAGATCATCTCCGCAAAGACGTTGATGGTTCATCCCTTAAATCAAACAAAAGTTGACCAGGGGGATTTCCATAATCTATTGCGCGAAATGAGAGAATGTGTATTTCGAAAATACATGTGAATGAATCCTAGTCAATTTGATATTATTTTAAATCAAGTAGCAGAGTTGTTAAAAAGAACAGTAATCGAATGACCCTGCGCCCCAGCGTCATACAAGCTTTGGAATAATGTAATTAATCTTTCGTTCATCGACCTCATTCTATCAACAGTGAGCAGAGCAGCAATTCTTTCTCATTGGCTGATTCCATTAGTTTTGCTTTAGAGGTAGATGCAAAACCTTGAACCCTACAAGCTTCTAAGTTTACGTGTAATTGTACGTTTATTTTCGTGTTACGTGATTCATTGTGAATGGTTTCATTACAATACAAAGCATCTAGTAGTTACGTTTAAGTTTACGTTATGTTTAATTTTCATTGTGAGTCTTAAATCTGTTTAACCATAAATTCTAAATCAAACTGACTTGTGCAATAACTACTTGTTTATCGGCAAATTGCATGTTAAACAAACATTGATTGCTATGTTTATACCCATTTACTTGACAGTTCCTTTGAATGTTTCTATTGGTTGAAAAAGGGAATCATAATGTTACGCATTATTTTTACAGACAGTAGAAATAGTTGAAGCCATGAAAAAAATTACAAAGTTTCATACACTCAGTTACTGGAAATTACTAAAAAATTAGTGTTCGTTGTTACACCTAATAATCTGCAATTTTTTTCTTATAACGCTACCCCCCTCCATCGTGGAATCCGATATTAATAAGTCAATAAAAGAAGTTATGGATTAAGCATATTTATTTCAGTAAACGTCAGGGAAGACGAAAGAGGAGTAAACCATTTTTATTTTTTGTTTATTTTTTCCCGCTTGACTGGCACTACAGCCCAAAAGAACCTGGGCTCCCTTGAGGTCACTTTTACAAGTGGAATTTAATTCGCTATTTTCCTATAGGGAGCAGTGACATATAGTTAAGCCCATCGCCTTCTAGTAGGGACCTACAGTATTACTTGAACATGAAACGGTCGTTTTTATGTTCATGTGTATGCAGTATTTTAACGTGTCGTAAACCCACCACTTAAAAATCCCTCATGGAGACTTTTGTTACTGGATTTCTACGTTTTGAATAATATATTGAACCCGATAACCTTGGATTTCGTGGCCAACGTGTTATTTTCAAGATCACCAAGGCTTTATTTATTATTTTAGTATATATACATATATAAGCTATTTATTATATTTTAAACACTAAGGTGATAAACGTATATTTATAGTTTAAATCTCTTTCTGTGTTCTGCTTTATATCGCTGTAGTTTTTCCCCGCTTATATTACAATCTGTTTGTTTTGCAACGTCGCATGTGACTGAGTGAGAGAACTAAATAAATAAACAGACCGATTTCAATCATAGCGCGTGAAGATTGCAAACGATCTGTGATGTCAAAGAGAAACAAATGTCGAGCATAATACAGAGAACGTCTGCTGGAGCGCACCAATGTATCGATATATAAAAAAACAAAAGACTGCAGCATTTTCTACCTCATTACTTGACGTGCATGTGATTGACAAGAGCCAGTGGTACCGGAAGTTGCCTCGTCCCCTAACACCCTTCTCCCACCCTTGGAGAGAAGAGCAATTTCACTGCGCAATCCTGCGGGTGGCCTAATGGTTCTCTCTATGTGTTTGTATGCATAGGAAAGAATAGGGTTCGGTAACTGGATGACTCACATAACACACACACAAAAAAGGGGGCGGTGGAAGGGGTAGCAAAGGGAGAGAATGTGAAATAGGATTAAGGGTAGCTGGCTGAGTTTGAGTGTAGTATTGCATAGTGTTTAGAAAAGGGGTGGGGGTGAAAAGCCAATGATCCAACGCAAGTGTGGGGAGACAGTGCGTATACCGGAGTTCAAACCGTTGATTACAATATAGACAGTCTTCTGTTTCAGCTTTGCCTGGCCAGAACTGCAATCTAACTTTCTCAATTCTATTGCAGGACACAGTGCAAAATTCAAAACGTGATCATCTGACGCTTTAGAAACAAACAACACAAGCAATTAAAATGATTCTCATTAATTTACCTCTCTACGTCACATGACAACTGTACATTCAGGATAACAGTAAGAATTATTGACTCCATCAGCAAAAACCGGTACCAACTAAAAGAACAAAGATGTACTAGAAGAGAAACATTTTTGAATGGTGTTTAAGGCCTGTTTTTATTACAGAGGCACCATAGGCGGTGGGCACTGATGATACATGGAATGAATGAAATGATTAATTGGGAAAGAATTTGTTTTAAACAAGGAAACGTTCCAGGTCTAAGGATAACTTCCCGGTATTTGCCATTTATGAAGCCTAAGGAAAACCTGGGGGAAAAAAATAAAAAACCTCAGTAAGGGAGGACGCTCCTGACGGGAATGGAACCACAGACTTCGGCACCCATGCCAGTGTCACTGCTTAGGAAGCGTCGCAGTCTAAATAATGTCTGCTCTTTAATAAGATTTTATAAAACCTGAAGCAAACAGAAAGACCGGAACGCAGACGATATCAAATTAAAATATATTTAGTTATTTTTAGTTGTATTATGGTAATGTAGAAGGATGTAATTATTTTACTTAACAGTAAATACAATTTATTAAGACTTATGATTTTTAAAACTTATTACTAAACCCCTTTAATTATATTTTTTGTTTACGCAGGAGCGCAGTCCTTAAGATAGTTCGGTAACTATTCGTGTATAATTCTTATTCCCTACGTTTATACATAATTGTTAATTACAGTACAACGGTGCTGTATTTTATTACAATTATAGAGAAAAAGGCGTAAAAAGTTTGGTGAAAGGTTAAGAATTCATAGCATGTGTTATATGCATCGATACATATGCATAGGAAATGGACCCGAGAATTGAGAATTTTTTTTAATGTTATAGTAATTTGACTTAATAGTCACATTATTGATAGTTACAATGCCGCAATTTTGAACATGAAAAATGTTTATAATAATATCGCATATTCATTGTCTAGGTATTTTAGAAAAAATTACATTTTCCATTAATTTCGATATCTCCCGCCTTAATCCCCGCCCCCCTAAAAAGGCACATTTCGCCAATGAATACAGCACCTCATTGGACCTTGTAACTGTTCAAAACCCGTAACCTTAGTAACAAATCAAAACGAATAATTTAAATCTACCATTGCGGGTTAAATCCCAGCGAGGGTTTTTTTCGAAGTAAAAATGCTAAGTGTGGCTTCATTCGGAAGGGAATAAAGCAGCGGGTCCCATATCGTAGATTTACGGAATGTAAAAGAATCTCAAGCCTGAAAGAAGAGACCTCTCACGTCCTGATTTGAATGGGACGTTGATGACCTGAGATCGTCCTTAAGTAAATAAAACAACTATGAGGGGACGAGTAAAGCAAAAGCTGGTGAGACTTGGATTTCCAAAGTTGAGAGTTCTCTTCCATCAAGTCGATATTATACATCAGATATTGTATATCAAATTAATACTGTAGAAAAATATTATGTACATTTAACATGAACGGACTTCCATGAGTACCAATAATATATTTCATAACATGTAAAAAGTTCAATACGTGTTAATATTTTTAGACTTTCCATTTATTTAGGGTTTAAATTTTCTTGTATTTGCTAAAAGATAAATAAATGTCAGACAATACTCACGCCTTAGAATCATTTAGAACTACTGTTAAAGAGTTTTTGCTTTAAAAGATACAATGATAATATACAGTTTTGCAACTTGTCTAAGTGCCACAAATTTACATCCAAAAGTTACGAAAATGACGTTTTTATTTTATTTTATTTTTAGTACACTGCATTCTTAAGAAAATGAAATTACATATTCTAACAAATGACACGTTTTTGATGTAGAATATAACTTTCCATTATACAAATTATTCTGCTTGATGTACCTTAAAATGAAACACTTATCTCTATTTTATTTATTGAATCTGACATTTTTTTGGAAGTTGTTGAGGTTATGAACAGGTTAGATAGCACCAACAAGTGGATAGGTTTGCATTGTTAGAGCGCGGGGAGAATATTTCAATACACAGACCTGCTCAGGACATTACGGGTGACAGTGACATAGATGGGGAGACCAGGTAGAACACTCCGTTGCCGGCAGAATCCCCGAGTTCGAGCCCCTCAGAAGGGCCATTTCCATACCAGACAGGGGTAGAAACCATCCCAAAGCGCAAGCCAACGTTACACCGCACTAGCAACCTCACCCTGGCACGTTCGACTCAGTAACAGAACCAAGAAAATGAAATTATAGGAGGAAAAATCCCGAAAAGATCTAAGCGACCAGGAAAAAAAGAAAAATCTCAAGCCCCAAGATTGCCGGCCTCAAGGAAGACCTAAGACGAGTTCTGAGTGATATGCCTATCACCCCACTAGGTAAAACAAATGAAGTATTGCGTAGCGTTACATAATCGGATGTTTAAACATGCTTTGATTCCTGGAGTAGAGGCAGTGAAATATCCAATTGCTACAGAACTGACACTTTCCATTATATTAATATCCCACAGCATCAAAACAAATCCAGATATGCTTGTTGTTAGTAGCACCCGAACAATATTTTCAGATGATCAAAGATCCTTATGGATACATCCTAAAATTTGTAACGGAGCGTGTCATTACCACAGTAGCATTTACAAAGAAAAGAAATAATTTTAAAGTAAAGAATATTGCTTCGAGTTATCGAACAGTGAACTTCGAGATATGAGAAAGGGCAATCCATCAGTTTTGACTAGTGAACTCTATAAACGGATTGGCTAACATCAGCAACGACCACGACAATGAGAACGGATATCTTCATTAACTCCCTCCGCTCACTCCAGCCCATTAGAATGGAGGCAGACTTCCCATTGTGTGTTTTATTATTAGACTCTGATTTTGTATGCACAAGAGGACAGAAACAACCAGCTGAGAGCTTGATGCATACCGCCATTCATTTCCCCTTAACTTCATAAACACCGTGGACAATCTTCAGCCATCCGCTGCCGTAGGAGACAGAAAACAAGGTTTACAAGTAAAACCACGACAGAGTTCATCGTCACTAACCCAAACCTTATTTATTGCCATTAATTACTAATTACTTTTCCAATGCTACCCTTATCTCTTGTTTTCCCTTAGTGGAGTCCATTATGGTACTTTCTCTTAGTTCCTTCGCATCAGATATCCATACTACACCATACTTGTTAATGCTTTCTCTTTATTTTTCGGTTAGCCAGAAAGTTAATTCCTATAAACCGTCTCTTTGTCTGTCTCTGAGAACTTGTTTACATTTGCTAAAGGTGTTTTTTTTTTTTAAACACTGGTTTAAAAGGATATTACAACCATGCTTGGAGTATCAAGAGAGGCGCCTTAGGTCTACAGGGTGGATTAGTGTTTGAAATAATTTAAAGAGCTGTTGATTTGATTTATTTACGGACGCTCTTTAACATCTAAGGTCATCAGTGTCCCATTCAATTCAGGGCTTGAAACAGCTGATAAATTTGTTCAGAGTCTCTTCTTTCACGCTTGAGATTATTTTACATGCCATAAATCTACGACATGGGACCCACAGCTTTATTTCCCTTCCGAAGAAAGTCATACTTAGGATTTTTACGCCCGAAAAATAACCATCGACCCTGACCGGGATTGACCCGCGATCTTGGGTTTACGAGCGAAGTATGGTTACCACTAGACCATCAGGACCGACAACTTGAAATCTGGAGAAAGGGATATAATATTTGTAAAGGTTTTTGGAAAGGACAAGCAGGAGATTACGGTATAGAAATTCAAAACCTCTTCAGTGAGATTGCTGAAAATGGTCGATAATTTGTTATAGCTCAATTAAGAACACGTGGGAAAGGAAAACATACGTTGATAAAATAAATAATGAACAAAGACAGTATATCGCCTGGATAAGAGCAGGGGCATGGATGTTAAAAGGGTTAAAAAAGGGTGCCCCACAGAATCAGCATGGAGGTAATGAAGATATTGGGCATGTATTAATTAAATATAAAGGGACTGATTTGTGGTAAAAAAAAAAAAACACTTAATGTAGCACAAACATCTGTACGAAAGTTTCCCAATGTTTAAGAAGGAATCAAAATTGTATAAGACTTGTGTAGTTTTTAATATGACTGGGTAACAGTTTGGCCAGAATCCTGGTCACATTTGCTTAGCATAAACTGATAACTAAATAATATGAGGATGTAATGAACATCTCCTAGGTGTCCCAATGATGAGCCGGAGACAGGTAAGGTAGTCAAGAATAAATTTGTTTAAAATGATGACTAGGCGTAATTATAACATATCATTTGTATAAGAATTTCTAATTGGCAACGCCTAAACATTGGCCAGGGTTAGAAGTAGGAGGTTGTCTTTTTGTAATGTTTCTTAGCTCCCAACTATAGAAAACGAGCAAATGCGCACTGCTCTCTAAGACGATCCTTTGCCAATACACGTGAATGCTGAGGAAATCGACATAATTATACAAGTCGAAGAGTATAGCTATATGAAGCTCAGGCCTAGCACGAAACAGTTTCTTAAAATTCCTCCCGACAACCGATTCGGAGAACGCTGTGTGACATGTGATAAAAAAAAAAAATCGCATTCTCAGAAGAGAAAACTATTAGAATCCCATTGGATAGAACCTCGTTCGTCAGTGTCGTTATGGCCTAAAGATGATGCTTTGCTTTTGGTTCAATTTCGAATATGACTTCACAAACGGTTAACTGCAGGAAGACTACGCTAGCCGGCTTTAATAAATAGAAAGCACGCTATAGTGCAATAAGACAATTACTCCTGCCTATCCATCAACATTGACCTAACAAAACATTCAGGAACTACAAGGAATAAATTGCTGTCTCACCCAACGTACAGTCCAGACATTTTGATTTCTGACTACACTGCCCCCCCCCCCCGAAGGCAGTTCGATAATCGAGATGATGTTAAAAAAGTACATTCAAGTTTTTGCCTCTAACTCTAAAAGATTGGCATAACCAACAAATTTGAATGAAAAATGGATGAAAGTGGTGGAAAATGACGGTTTTTATTTGGAAGAATAACATTTTTGTTTGTTTGCTATATTATTGGGAGGGAAAAAAAACTGTCTACCAAACTAGTACATCCCTACCTGACATTTTCACGGTGAATTTCACCGCCACGATCGTTAAGGCGCGGACTCGTGAGCGTGAGGTCTGGGGTTCAAATCCCACCAGGACCGCCCTCTATGACTGAGGTTTGTTCCAAGTTTTCCTCAGTCCTCATAAATGGCAAATGCCGAGGAGATACCCTAAATTTAGACCTGGAATGTTTCCTCCCTTAAAAAATCCTTTCCCAATACATCATTTCATCTCATGTATCATCGTGTCCATAGCCTGAGGTGCCTCAATAGTAAAAACGGGCGTTAAACACTATTAAAAAAATAATTGAATTTCTCCGCAATTATACCACTGCAGAGAAGTTTACAGCAAACTACCTGAATAAAAGATTGGTTTTCAATAGGATCGTTCAACAGTTATAATATTCATTTTATATTGCAACAATAAATTGGAAAGCGAAGAATATTTACCTTTAAATGATAAAATATTTAGATAATAGTTACGGGATATGAGCATTAAAATATAAAGCATAACAAATCCTACAACAGACTGTGATCTTTAATGCAGTGAAAATAATAAAAATGTATATGTAGAGCTGATTGGAGCCTAAGACAAGGGTGAAGAGTAACTTCACAATTTTATTATAAATATTGAATTTAATTTTATTTGCAGATGATCAGAAAATTGCAGCAAGAAAGGGTCAGTCTCGGTGGTCTAGTGGTAACCATACTTCCCTGGTAGACCCAAGATTAAAAATTCTAAGTATGAACTTAGTATTTACTTCGGAAGAGAAGTAAAGCTGTGGGTCCCATGTTGTAGATTTACGGCATGTAAAATAAACTCAAGCCTAAAAGAACAGGCCTCTGAGCAAAATTTATCGGCCGTTTCACGCCCTGAATTGAACGGGACGGACGCTGATGACCTGGGATGTAAAAGAGCGTCCATAAATAAAACAAGTCAGAAAGAAATCAGTAGCAAGAACAAAGGACGAAACACAGAAGTACGTAGCTATGCCGTGGCAATGCGAGACAAATTCTGCAAACCTTTATTACAGGAGATGAAACTATGGTTCTCTACTATGCTCCCTTGTCCAAAAGAGAATCAATGTAGTGACGTAAACCTGGCGAAGCCCCGCCTCTAAAGGCCAAGTCACTCAGTCAACCAAGATCATGGCTACAATCTTTTAGGAGTGTCAAGGAATACTCTTCGCTGACTTCAAGGAGAGGAACACCACAGTAAATGGGGAGTACTATGCTGGCCTACTGCACAGACTACGTGCTTCCATCAAAGAGAAAAGGCGAGGAAAGCTGAGTGGTTAGCGGTTCTTCTTCACGACAACGCGCCTGTGCATACAGCTCTTGTTGCAAAGGAAGCTGTGAAGAAATGTGGCATCAAGGAGATCAACCGTCCACTCTACAGCCCAGATCTAGCTCCCAGTGACTATTTCCTCTTCTCAAAAATCAAGGACCTTTGAGGAAGGAAATTACGCATGACGAAGAAGTGATGGATGCTGTTTATGCCCATTTTGCAGACAAGACTTGTGATTATTTTTTTGGGGGGGGCAGGGATTGAAACGTTAATTCAAAGACGTGAGAAGTGAATTACAATAAAGGGTAACTATGTTGAAAAATAATATATAGCTTTTGTCTTTATCATACCTAGAAAATGGTTAGGCGGGAAACTTATTAATCTACCCTTGTATGTACAATGCAGAACCAAGATAAAACACAGACAAATGGACCGAACACCCCATCCTCGAAGCCGATGAAAATGGCAATTCGAGATAATGTAATTAAAGTTTGTTGTATCTTTGTGTTTAAAAGTTATAAAAGTTTATACATTTTAGTTTCCTAATATGTTCTCGCAGTTTTACTAACAGAAACCCACCTTTCGTTCAAATAGAAATACGTATATAAATTCTTGAAAGGCGGAAGAACACGAGCAAAAATTGGTGTGACTTTATTTTTTACTGCTTCTGTAGTTCTTGTTATTTTAGTTACATTGTTCCAAAAGTTACTGTTTCTCAATTTATATAATTATATAGTACATATCAGTATGGCTTACAAAATCTAGTATCTTCTTATTTCTCTTAAACGAGCTATTTATTGACACATTGGTAACATTGCGGTTATCGCGACATCTATTGGCTACTGATTAGGTGCGACCTCAGCTTAGTGTCTAGTTCACATTTTTACGGAAAGGTGGCGACAAACCACTTTGTGTATATTTGTAAGTAACTAATAGATGGCATTGCGAAGTTAATTCGTTTTATTTATTTTTTATTTAAACGGTAAGAGAATATTTGGGGGTTAAATTTCAGGAAATGCAATTAAGCATTTGTCTTAATGATTAAGAACATTACCTCTATCCCCAAAACTCGGTATTAATTTATGTTAAGGTTTTAATAGTTAAGAGCCGGAACACATTTTTACGTCGCAGCTGAGCACTACAGTATTAAAAACCAATAATGCTTTGAATTTTAACATAATTTGCTTTATGTCAGTGGGACATTCCTATTATAGTAATCTCTCTAATTTCATTAATAAAGGTTTTCATGTTGAGGGTTTGTTGAACTAAAATTATAACCCTGTCACATTTTCTTATACCTCTTGGGAGAACAGGCCAAACTAAGATTACATCAGCGTTGTCGATTTATTGCCGATATATGGTTTTTTGTCATGTACGAATATGTGACGTTCTTTGCCATTTCATTTTAGTATTTTAGCGGGCTACCAGACATAAATAACATATGTTTGTTTCATATTAGTCAGCCATGACAACAAATGACGTAAGATTGAATATTTAAATAATAAAAAATGAGAAATCACTGCCATATAGCAGCGCCACAATAGAAAGTGTTTTCTACCAATAATAAACAAAACTAAAATTAGAAAGAGGTTGTCAAGAAGAAGTCTTGTGGGAGTTTTACACACAAAATAATGTTTACTGTGTCAACATATTATTAATCGTACAATTTTCAGATATTACGATAACACATGAAAGCGGGAAAATCTGTAAACGAGAAGGTAACACTGACGAAAGCGAAGAAGAACATACGCTTGTTTAATTATTTTGATAGTGTTTTTATATAATTGGTTTACAGTTATCATTAAAGATTTGTAGCTTTCGTTTTAAATGTCTTAACATAAAATTAGATACTAATAACACTAGAGAGCAATAGGTAGACCTATGCCACACACCAGTTCGCCGAATCAGGTACTACCCCGTTACTCTTGTTCTTGAGCCCTATATGTTTATATGCCTCATCTTCTCTCCCCACTCCCTTACACTACAGTTAAACAATATAGTCATGCAAAATTTAACGTTTTTTACACACGATATACGGATTTTTCACAACTCATCAAGGGATTTTCACAGGAAAGGGGTTGGCAACGGTAAATTACATAATAGTGTAATGAAACCAGTGCTACTCTAGGGTAGTGAACTTAAGTAATGAGAAAAAAAGATAAAAATAAAATTGAAAACTCAGCAATTAGATATGTGAGAAGGTTATTAGAAGTATTTCTAACAGATAAACTGAATGGAACTGGATGTAAGAAATAGTAATTCATTACCAAAGGAACTGACAAGAGCATACCCCCCCCCCCCAAACAATCTTTATAAACCTAATGGAAGAAGGGAATATGACGGCCGACAAATAGGTGAAAAGATTTGTTTAAAGAATAAAATAGCTTTTGCGAGGAACAGGATAAACCCAAACCTCGGAAAGACAGAATAAAATATTTGTGGAAAAAATGCTAATTTAGAAATTACACAAATATTAATAAAACAAATTATTCTGTAATGTTTAAAGAAATTTACAGATATGCGTAATTCTCCAAGGTCAAACTGCAGCGGTCTTGGCAATTAGTCTCAGTTAATATTACCTAAAAATCATAAAACATTTTTAATGATAAAAACAGAAAATGCTGACTTCTATCTGCATTGTAATCATTTAGATTTTTATATTTAGAGATTAGCGTAAAGTCAAAGATGTTTACGCTTATAATGGAACTACATAAAAATTTTCCATTAACATTTTAAACCATAACAATGACTGGATTTTAATTGTTTTCTCAATCAAAAACTAAATATAATATTGTTACAAAACCTGCACAGAAAAAAAATTATTGTGATGCAAAGATGTAGGTCATTCAATATCACGCCTAATGGGTCTTCCAGATAACTTTTTAGAGATCAAAACTCAGCTTGTGGCCCTATGGAGCACGCAAGATTGAATAAGGAATTTGGTGCGTCTGTTGAAGGGGTTTATTTTACCAGAGGGACAAAAGCTCGTCTTCCCCTATACTATTTTAAACCATTAGAAAGTCTCGAACCGAATAAAACGGAGGTAGGGGTTGAGAAAAACAAGGACGAAGAAATCCCTTGTTTTACGAGACCAAGCGAAAGAGACCCCTGCGTCTGATAGTTCCATGTCAACGATGTGCAGGGTTGCAGCCATAAAAATAAAACGGCTGCTTGGCGATGCAACCCTCACCTCAGTCCAAGTGAAAAAAAAAAAAAAAAAAAAACCTGGAAATAAGACAGGCTTTGTATACTTCCCGGGTATTTCTTCGACACTTTTGGGAGTACGCACTTTAAAGAATATGGTTGTGGTTGTGGAGAAGTTGGTGAGGATGACTTAAGACGAAAAAGTAGGTAATATATGCATTGTAAGGATATGCTTTTTCTTATAGTAAAGCTTTTGTTATAATTTCTTTGTGATGCAGATATATTGTGTAACCTATGAAAAAAATATAAAACCATAAACTTAAACAGCTCATTTTGAAGGTAGCGTCTTAAGAAGGCAGTTTTATGGTATGTTCTTCACTCACAGTAGCTGCAGGACTTTCAAAATATAACTCAAATTTTCAAAATAAAGTATAAATTATTTATTATTTTTGCCCTTCTCGTACAGAAGAAATGAAGCATGAAGCAAGAAAGTTCACAGGAAAAATTTAATTTATTTACGGCCAAAGTAGTGACGGGTCTATATTTCAATTATGTCCACATTTTAATGCTTTTGTCACATTTCTGGGGAGGAAATTGTAGCACAATGCGTGCGTTTTGTTCTGGTATTCATACTTGAAACTGGCATTTGTCTTCCAACCTAGTGCAAATATACCGGGGGTGCCAAAATGTATATACACTTTATCAGTAGATATCTATTTGATATATTTCAAAGTTGGACCGAAAAAACAGCAGTAATGTGTAGTATGGTGTTCTGTAAGCAGATGTGACTCACATACATTATGATAGCGTTGCTACGTGAACAGGTAAATCAACAATGAACAAATTAGCCAAGATTGCTATATGATGTTCTGTAAACAGATGTGACTTACATACATTAGCGTTGCTACGTGACAGGTAAATCAACATGAACAAATGAAGCCAAGATTACTGTATGATGTTCTGTAAACAGATGTGACTTACATTACGTTATGCTAGCGTTGTTGCAACAAAATGGAGTGAAGATTATCGTTTGAACAGAGGAAAGCAATTTTGAAGTGGTATTGGAAAATGTTGTTGAAGTACAAAAACAATGGAGATGTGTGTACAGAACAGAACCGCCATCGCTAGTAACAATTGCACGCATTCCAGACAAATTTGAGACTCATGGTACCGTAAGTAACAGGATGGTGCACCACCACATTACCACCGTGCTTACATTGATGACGATCTTCCAAGGCACTGGATAGAACAAAGAGGCCCGATTGAGTTTCCACCGCGTTCTCCGGATCTAACACCATTGGACTTCTACCTATGGGGAACTCTTAAGAATGTTGCATACCGTAGAAAACCAGCTACACTGACAGCACTTCGGGGGGAAATTGAAACGGCATGTGCTGCAGTCGCTGAGGACATTTTCGCAAACGTTGCTCAATCAGCAGGTCAACGTACTCAGAAGTGTATCGACGCCGATGGTGGGCAATTTGAGCAACTGTTGCAACCGTAAAAGTCTAAAGATGATTAGTGCTCATCATTTTCTGTTTGTGTGCATTCAGTTTTGTTATGTTAACACAGTTTTTGCTTTACTTGAAGTGTATATACATTTATTGGCAACCTATGTATTGAAACATTTAGTAAAAATAAGCAAGAAAATTGAACTACCTAAAAATAAAAGTAGTTTTGTAAATAAATTCAAAGTAGGGGGTAAACAATGAGGCTAAAATTTAAGAATTTGTTTTTAAGACAAAAACCAATGAAATTCATTTACACAAGTGCTGACTCCTGGCTTCTAATTGCAATGATGTCGCTAAAAATATGAATTATGATAATCTTAAAGGAGGAAAAAATGCTTAAACGAAAGACAAATTGGACTAAAAATGCGTTTAAAGGCACAAAAGGTAAAATAAAACTGGGTTATAATACTTCATTTTTCATGATTTTGTGTGTGTGTGTGTGTGTGTGTGTGTGTGTGTGTGTGTGTGTGTGTGTGTGTGTACACTAGCCTTTTGAAATATGCACCTATATAAATTAGCCATTATATGTACCTATATAAATTTCCTTCCTATGTAATGTTTATATATCTAGGTCATCATGACATAACCACACTAAATTTAATGTCTTAGTGCATAAAAATCAGTTCTTTTGATCCACACTTTTGAATTTTGTCCCGCATATGACCTGGCTGTCTCAGGTTCATTAAATCTAATAAATGCAATTTATTTTATGTAAAAGGATGGTGCTTAATACGAACAACACCTTAGCCTGTTTCATCAGCAAAGCACAACTTTGGTGTAATGATCAATTCTTTAACTTGTGACAAAGGACAAACAATTATTACTACCTTGTAATACGAAATGTAATTTATCTTCCAGCCTTCATTTGTACAAAAAAGCTTATGATGTTCTTCTTTCGCGATCAAATGAAGTTTAAATAACCGTAAACAAACGAAAAGTCATGATCAATTATAGATCTTATCTCAAGGCCGCCATGTTGTTGACGTCACTACTCGATTACCAGTCAGGTGAGCCCCGCTTGCGCGAGACGATAATCGACTGTAGCCTGCAGGTACAACAATGCCATTATTGCGATCATTATCGAGTGGACAAAGATGGCCGCCTCGCCCAAACCGAACAGGAATATTTAAACGTAGAGTTTCTCTGCCGACATTAATGCTTATTAAATTCCGAGACCCACATCATTAAACTTTTATAATTTTCAAAAACCCGCATTTTTTTCTAGTCATTTGTATGCTAAGCCTCATTTATACGTTGCCCCTCCGAGACATGTAGGGGTAAAGATGACAGTGGATAAGAAAAGGGGCTGAAAATGCTTAGCATAAATTACATTCCATGTTACCTATCTAAAGTGTGGAATACATCAACAAGAAGAGCGAGCAAGTAACTACCTTTTTGCTTTGTTGGCAAATCGCTGCGTAAGTGGCCCCATGTATTTGGGATGAAAATATAATCTAACAGCGTCATGTCTAAGGATACAGGAATATTTTTAATTCGACGGAATACAGTATACAAATTATTCCTTCGGGATATAATATTCCAAATAGGGTTGGGCAGCATTTAGAAGACATATAGCGCCCATTTGTTTTTGTCGACTATGGCATCACCTGTCACGCATGTGTACGCTGCCATAGTCGTTGTATTAATCTTTATCGATAATAGTCCATTCTTTAGGTGTTTGTGCCCTATCGCATTTTAAGCAACACAAAAAGTAAAAAGGAGATCGTTTATAGTAGTACTCAGCCTTATATTATATAATTTAAAAATAATAATATCTCTCAGTTGTTTGCCTAAAATGTTCAGTTGAAATGCGTTTACAATTTTTATATTTATACTACTGTCCTTTTCTTTGAATTAAACTTTCCATGCTAACTACATTGAAAATCTTGTATTATATTTGATTGTATATCAATATTTGATTGCCTCCTTCGCCTGGTAGTTACCGTTGCTGATTGCTGACCGTGAGGACCAGGGTTCGATTCCCGGTACCTTTTAGGAACTCTTTTATGTTAAGAGAGCTCCGGAACGAGGTCCACCCAATCTCGTGGGAGCTGCTTGATGGGCCGCGCGATAGACGACCGGTAAGGCAAGCTGATCACATACCCTCTATCAATAAGATGGAGGTAGAGGCAGCAGAAGTCGCTGCGGCAGGCCATGGCCCGATCTCGGGTTGTAGAAGATTATAATGATTTACTGTTTTAAATGGTATGGCATTTTGGGTTCGTTTTATGTAGATTTTTGAATCATTATAATTTAATATGGACTAATATTTTAAAAATAATTCTTTTCTAAGTTTTATCGGTTAAAACTGTTTATAAACTTTTTAAAAAAAATTATAGACAAAATTGAATAAACATTATATGTTTTACAAATTTATGTAATGTTTTAAAAAACAAAACAAAAAGTTTATTACAAGAAACTGTCTGTTTTTCTGAGTCACATGGTTAAACGCCCATAAAGGTCTTTACGTTCTCTCAAAAGTTGCTTTACCTTACTTTTTGCTCATGAAAATATTAGCAGCAATTTAAAAAGAAGACTTCCTTGAAAAGCTAATGGAAAGATTTAAACATCAGAACTTTGCGATGCAACATCAGTAAGTGCCAAAGATTAACATCATGTAGGTCATAACTTTTTGAGTAAGATAAAGGTATTAATTCTATTAAACGTTTCTATTCTAAACATACGCAGACACAGCGTTTGTGTTTACTAGTACAATAGAACATATGTTTGTTACATGACAACATGAAAACTTCCTCAGCTAGTCAACGTTTGTTGCTATAATTTTATACTGAACTAAAATTTAAGTTGTAACAGTTATTTGATTGGGCCTGAATATGTTAATTGTGCATATAGGTTCAGAGCATGCTAGAAAAAGCGTCATCAGACAAATATGCAAAGTAGATTATAGTTCTGTACATGAAAGATTTATATGTTTAGATTGTTAGATATACTATAAACTGCAATAACAACATAAAAAAACAAGAATAGAATGGTGATAAACGAACGTAACAGTAAAAATGTGAATAATCACGAAAATGAAACAGAAACTTTTAGGGTGCAATTTATAGATTAAAAAATACATATTTTTTATCTCAGAATGAATAGTGTTTAACGCCCTTATTTTCCACAGATGCACCACAGGCTATGGACACTGAAGATATATTGGTAAAGGATTTATTTTTAAGGAAGGAAACGTTCCAGACCTAAGTTTAGGGTACCTTCCCGGCATTTGCCATTTATGACGACTGAGGAAAACCTGGAAAAAACCTTAGTCAGGGAGGACGAACCTAGCGTGATTCGACCTCCAGACCTTCCGCTCACGAGTACGCGCCTTAACGACCTCGGCCACCCGTGGCGGTTACAGTTAATATAATATTGTCTCCTGAGACATAGGTAAAAGGGGCAATTAGTAGTCTCAAGTTTCAACTGCAACCCCGCAGGCAGAAAAGAAATTTCAAATTATATAAAAAGGCAGCTATTGAATAAGAATAAATATGAAATAGAGAAATTGAAACCTAGCATTGGTCAACATAAATGAAATACGAATTATTACATTATTAGCTGATTCTTCCACGAAAAAGTTGATACTTTGAAACACTTGAGCATCACAGGCGAGGTATATTACCATCATTAATCCCTAAGGACGTGAAGCAAGCTGTTATGTCGAATAAAATTCCGAATAATGTGCTCTAAACTAAAAATAAAAGTCCAGTGCAGGTTGTCGGGAAAGAGCAACCGGTTAAGGCATTCTTTATGCTGCACAGGGCTTGTTTTATACCATAGAGATTTCATCAGAGATTACACACGAACATTCTGGACCATGATTGGCCTGGTAATGATGCTGGAAGAGGCCGGTCATCAATCCACCCATCTCAAAATTCATCTCGACAAATCCGGTCGAGCAGAGAGAGACTCTGTTGCAGAATCCGCGGCCGGCCTTATCTGTTTTTTCCCGCGGCTTTACGTGTAACACCTTGAAGGACTGTTTTGGTTGTTGTTCTCGTATTATCTTACGACCTTATCGTTTCGTTCCAAATCATCCCGATGCAGGCAACATCGCTCGTCTCTCAATCATCTTGCAAGGTGGTCATCCAGGTCGCCCTCGAGGGCCACGCCATCACGTCTTCGGCTTAAGCAATAATTCATCTCCGACACACACAACGTTCTTTTCATTCTTCTTATCTCTCTATCGTCCCGGAGTATGCTGGTCGGGTTAAAGCATGCCTTCTCGATGACTTCAACTGCTTTGTTTGGTCTCTTGTCATCTTTAAGGAATGAAGGGATGAAAAAACGCAGATAGTAGATGGAGAAAGACAGGACAGAAAAGAACGGGGAAGGGGGGATGCGATGGCTAGAAAGCTGACGTGTGTTCCATCACACGAGAAAAGAAAAAGGAAAAAAAAAAGTGGGAGGAGTGAGAGGAGAAAACTCCGTGGATAGGAAATGAAATAAAAGCCTCAAGAAACTGCGGTCGATTTTGCTGTTACCGTAACCTGTTCTTCATCGGATGACCTCTGGTATCTTTTTGAGGGCTGCTGTCGCGGGAAAACAGAATTGTGGAAAAGACGGGCATGACAAAAAAAAAGAAAAGAGGATGAATTTTTTAATCCTTGCTCTACCCGTGAGGGTCTTCCTTTCCCTCACGAGCAGCAGAGATTCCTCCATAATCTTTTGTATGTTTCATGGTTTTTTATTTTCTCTTTTGTAGGTTCCGCAGGGCAAGCAGGCCGTCCGTTTTGTTCGCCTTGGTATGCCGGTCGGCCTATCACAAGCCATAAGGCATCATGAGTGTGGGAGTGCCTCCTCAATGGGCAACTCCGAGCGAGAAGTACAGACATTATGGATACAAGCTCTGAAGATAATGATGGGTTGCGTCAGTCATCCTCTCTTTCCATTGGCTGAGAACGAAAAACAAGATCCCATCTCATAAAGGAAATAACAAAACAAAAAGCAGGATGGGGGGAAAAAACCGCAAGGTTGATCATGCGGGCATTATGGCAACCTTTTGGAAACGAGGCAAGAGGTTCTTAAGCGAGTTACGTTGTCAGGTGACCGTACTATTTCTTTTTCTGTAACCTTTACACAGTAGTAACCATTTTGGCAGGCTACATGACCCCGCTATGTTTGCTGATATTGCCGCCTTACTTCAAGTAAAATGCTTATTGTCTGTAACGGCATCAATTTCACAAGAATTTAATAGTCTAGAATAAGTCTTTTTCATCCCTTCTATTTTATCGTTCTTCCCATTTACCAATATATTTTTGTATTTTGGTGTTGTTCACAAAACCTAAATGCCCTTTTCCCACTATAGGAATAATTTTAAAAATAGTTAAATTCCGTATTTACGCATATATAATGCGCACCTTTTTTGTCCAAATATACAATTCAAAGTTGTGGTGCCCATTAAATTAGACATAAACACAAATCCGTTCCGTAGTTCGTCGGTTAACTTCATTGCAATTTATCGTTTATTACGTCATAATGCTTTGCTACAATGCTCGACTTCATTACATTGTTGGCCTATTATTGCACAGAGCGTTTGAAAGTCACGAAAAGAAGAACATCGTATGATGCTATTTGACCTAATGCTTTATGCTGAAAAAATGTTAACAGAAAGACAGGAAGAGAATTCAACGTAGCCCAGAGCAACGTTCGCTTGTGGCGGCAACGGAAATTGACATTATTTGTAACTAAAGCTAGTAGGAAGAAAGTCACTGGTCCTTGTAAAGGAAGACATCCTGACATTGAAGAAAAAGTTTTGGAATTCGTACATGAGAGAAGCAAGAACGGGCAAGTGACACCATAAGAAATAACTGTGTCATCTTGGATTTGGGTGGTGAGAGGGTTAGAGAAAGTAAGAGTGAAATGTACGCTTTCAGGAAGTAAAGCAGCTTTTCCAGTGCTGCTAATTTGTATTATATTTATCCAAAATAAAGTTTTGCTGTTTCTTCACCCCATACTGTAACGTTCAATGCTCACTAATTAATTTATTTTTATTGCAGTCTGAGTATATATAAACAAAGTTTAGCTACATAAAATAATATTTTTTGTTGCCTAGGTATTGCATTTACAGCGCCTATTTTGACAATTTCAGAGCTTATTTTAAGCGCTTACATTTTTTAAAGAGCCTAACACAAAACGTACATTGATCACATAGTTTTTACAACCATTGATACAAACATTATTCTTAGTAGGGTCGTTCCTTTTGTTCATTTACTTATTATTAGAAGGGTTAGGATTTTTATGCTCTAAAATTGCCAAAACATGCAAAATAAAATATAAACATACCCGAAAACTCCCAGAAACATGCTCTGTAATATAAACAATAACAGATTTTGTAATTGGCTTTGGAGATATAAAGTAATAGATTGTCAGCCAGAAGAAGAAAAAGTAAAATTTAAGGAATTGCAAGACATGTTAATTTTATTCAAATTCTAGAATGTTTTCACAAACTCCTTCGGTGTATCTATTTCATCATGCCTGACTTGCAATGCACAAAAAACACCTTGTGAAAATTTTATAATGAAAAGGTTTGCCTGTAGTCAGTTATACATTAAAAAGCGTCTATCTACATCTAGTGATACGATAAGAGCAAATTTCTGATTTTGAATTATAGGGGGGGGGGGTCTGTAAAGGAAAACGCCCTCTTTCTAAAATCATCTTCCTTTTCTTCGACTTTCTTTTACTTTTCTCGCTCTCATCTTAAATAAATTTATCAACAAATTGGTTTTACCTAATTTTACACCCAGTTACATCCGAAGAAATGTTCAACCCATTCCTTTCTGTACAGGGATATCGCGAACCTTTTACCATTTTTGTCGGATCATTTAATTAATTTAATTATAAATTCCATTTAATAAAGTTTTCTCCATATAACATATTTTAGAGCCAGTTACCTAGAAAGAAATATGTGCATATAAAAGTAAATAGGAAAATAATGTAACGAACTTATATTGTGTTTTATTTTTAACGTTTTAAGGAAACTGATTCTATTCGCCAATTTTTACTCTTAGTTTCTGGGTTAGGTAAAGTCAAGAAACGTGTAACAGAATATTATACTAAATGATTTAAAATGACTAACTTGTTCATTACTGACAGAATCATTAAAGAGTACATTTTTCATCCTGTACCTCCATTCCAAATGAAGTGCTTTTTATTTTTAAAAGTTTTCATACGGCAAGAAAGGCAGTTGGACGCTGTGTCGCCCTCGGCAGCGAAATCAACATGGCCGCCACCTGCTGCTTAAGTTACAATGATCTCATTTGCATATTTGTTGTTGCTCTGTCTTGTGTGTAGTGCTTGGAAATAATCTTCTTTACGTCGGCGGCGGCAGAAACGGGTTCTTCGACCGATTTGCATCATCGGCAGCAGGAAAAATAGCACTACAACGTGGGGTCTGTTAGGCGTACGTTTTATTCATTGCAGCAAGACATTCTTTCTGTGGAAAAGCAGACATGTGCACATCCCTAGAACTTTAAGGTGGGTGGTTAATTTAAACTGTGTGTGCAAGGCATACATATCTTAGTGACTCATTGAAGTAACTATGCTGGTTCCTCTATTGTTCATTACGTTCTTTTTCCATCGGCATAACCCATCTCACTCACATTTACTGTCTCCTGACGAAGAGTCATATTAGGGCTTTCGGAAATTAATGGTGCTTTTGTGATTGTGGCCGGGCGTTATCGTGAAAAATAGCATTCCCCTCTGCTGACTAGATTCCAGTTCAGACCAATATATTCAAGTTTTGTCACATGTGTACGGATTTTGCAGTTCCCCGGTGGAATTTTTAAGCATTTCATTACACAAATAAACACGAGCGTTTTCTTGAGCTTCGGTCAAATTTTGCGTAATCCATTGGGAACAAATCTTTTTCATAGCTAAATGTTCATGCAAAATCGAATGTACTGCAGTCTTCGATATGCTTAAGGATGCCTCTATCTCACTGTAACTCACATGCCGAACTTCTTCAATCATTTTGCGCACAACATCCATGTTTTTGGAATGACAACCGATTTTGGCCGACCTTCACGAATTTCATCACTTGCCGACGCATGACCACGATAAAATTCTGCAAACCAATTGTAAACAGTCTTTTCTGATGGTGCTTCATTTCCAAAAGTTGAACGAAGCGATTCTATTGCATTGTTGTTGGGTTAGGCCTTTGTTAAAATCGAAAAAAATCATCAAAAGAAAACCTTCAAGTGAAGTTTCCATTTTTTCGCATAATTCCTTTGTTTAAATTCCGACTGTAAACAAACTACTTGGTAAATTTCTAAGCTGCAATTGTTTTCACAATAACAAATGTCAGTTGTTCTCAATAGCGCCACATTGTGTTGTTTGTAAAAACTTAAAAGGTAACGCTAGTAGGGAAAGAAAAAGATATACGGATAACACAAGTAACAAAGAACGAGAGGGGACTGCTTGGCTAAGAACAGGCGTGTGGAGATTAAAAGGACAAAGAAATAGATATATGACAGATAAATGTAGAACATACAGTGTTTGGTTGTAAAGAAAGTTTAGGGGTAAAATGGCTTATAATAAACAGAACAATTGCTATAAAGCACATTTTTAATAAAAATTGCAAGAATATAGGCCAATACTTATTCAAAGTAAAAAATCAAATGAAAATGAGCAGTACAAACAAAAAATAATTGAATGATTAAATATGTATGCGCGAAAATGATTAAGGATATTATTATTATACAATCCTATAATTAAAATACCAGATGGCTGTGTAATTTGGAAATTTCAGTGGGTAATTTAATGCCTTGTAATTATTTAGTATTGGCGCTAGGAAGGTTGGTTGTAAGGATGGGAAAATTTAATTTGATATTTTGGATTTTGTATATTTTATTATTGTCTTTGTTTAAATTGTGTTCAACGCCTGTTTTAACAACAGAGACATCACAGGCGGTGGACACTAGCGATATATGAAATGACATGAAAAATTAGGGATTTCTCTTTTAAGAAAGGAAGCGTTCTAGGCCTAAGTTTATAGTATTTCCCTGACATTTGCAATTTATGACTGAGGAAAACCACGAGAAAATCTTAGTCTTGGAGGACGATCCTGGTGGGAACCGAACTGCAATCTCCCGCTCACGAGCGCGTCTTAACGACCTCGGCCACCCGAGGCGGTAAGGTGGCTGATGAACCGCGGTCTGGAGTCTTAGGCAATCCAATTGAAAAGTTTTCCATTGAAATTATTTGGATTTTAATACAGTACCTCACAATGCATTACATAAAATGTTTTCCATTTTAAAACGTTCGTATCAGAAAGTTTGTATAATTTACAGATAAACGTTTACAACTGATCAGGCAAAATGTTGTGCAACATCTGAGCATGGCTACCACGATCATAGCCGTAATTAAGCTATCGTAGATATGACGTTACACGCAAAAACTCTTGTTAATTTCTTTCATTTAACAAAGTACGTGCCGTAAATCATGCGGCACTGGCAGAAAGAAAGACATGAATGTGTCGCTTGTATCTGTTTCCATATATGTCCTGTAGAACCTTGCCTGTACTCGTTAGTGGCCTGCCTTTGTCATCCGCATCGGCTCGCCACCCTGTCTTCTTTATAAATCAACAGTTTTATCAGCGATGCCGGAAGAGATGACCAACTCGTAAACGCACAAACTGGTCCTGAGAGATCCCCGTGCGGAATAAAAATGTTCCTTTAGGAATCACCTACTTTATGTAATCAGAAACTGAGTATCTCGACATTTTTTCCAACGGTTCGCCTTCCAAAACAACTTCCTTATCGTGTCGAAAGTTTAAATTTCTTCATATGACCCAATGTTTTAAAAGGATAGGTACATGACTGTTACCTGAATGCAAGAAATTTGTCAACCGGGGTCATCTCTTCTAAAAGGTCTATATCAAGGTTCGTACTTTGCAGGCATCAAGTCACCTGTGTGGGTTTATTAACATTGTGAATATAGAACACAAACAGTACAAGGAATCTGCCTCGAATATCGGGATTTTCCGTCACAGGTATAGACAAATGCCCTGAATACAGATATTTTTTTCAATTTTACTCTCTCGGGCTAGATTTTTAAGCAAAATCACATAATATGAAATAATATTCTTATTGTCCAGTTTTAAGACATAACACTCATTCTATACCCTTGATTCGTTGTAACATTTCCTACACAATTTCTTTATAGTTGTCAGATTTCTTGTTGCCAAGAAAGTTTTCTGTCACATTATTCCATGCTGACTTCTCTAACTCGGACATTGACTGAGGAAAGGTCTCGTCCTGCATAACCTCACGAATCTGGAGGCCATCGAAAATACCTGCTGCTATCTTAGCTTCAATTTTCTGTGGGAACTTTGTAACAAGAAAGTTGAAACAATCACTATCCTTATTCAGAGCAGTAACAAATTGCTTTATCAGCCCTAACTTAACATGGAATGATGTAAGAGGTGATTTGGAGGGGAAACCAATGGTTCATACTTCACTTTTTTTTTTCTCTAGGAACTAAATTGATCCTTTTTGGCCATTTTTTTTTCTGGTTTCATTCACAAAGTGAACAACTTATTATCTTGTTTAAATCTCTCAGAATATTTATTATATGTATCTGTACAACGAACAAATAATAAAAACAGTTATTTTCTTCAATACCAATATCTGAAAAACTGTAACTACTCGATGAGACAAAAATAAGGCCGGTTTGAGAGATTCCACATGAACAGTTTTCAATCAGAAAAAAAAGTGCAGAACAGGATTATTGATCAGAAATCATTCCACGATTTTAACCATTTTAGTTCATACAGAATAATGTGATATTTTTGTAGGTCGAATATTCCTAGCTTTTGTGCTTGTGGAATATAATACAGTGACGACGCCCATGAATGGCAGTTACCCGGATGATGTAACAAAGCGAAACCTAACCAAACAGTACGACATAGATCTTCGGCGTTGCTATTTGTTGCGAACAATGGGGAAACAAGGCGCAAAGTCGATTTGGCATGGATTTCTGAGCATTTTGTTTTCGATTTCATCAAACACTTTCACGCACGTCCATCATCGGTGGCTGAATGATGAATAAATTACACGCCGCGTGCTTCATTTGTTTTGCATTCTAACAATGCCCGAGGCAAAGAGTGCAGAGAAAACTTGCGTTATCTTGTGTGTACAAAACAAGCGCTTCCCTCCGGCAAGCAAAAGGCGTTGAAAACGTGGCATTCTGAAAGTCATGGGACAACCGGCGAGCACTGGCTGTAACATGTAAAGTCAATTGTAGCCCTTGCTAGCCCCACTTCCTTAGCATAACAATAGGGAACACGGGGTCGCGTGGATTAGCACCAATGAATGACAGCCGAGGAGGGGACGAGTGTCATGGCTTTTTATTAAGGGTGCGAGGCCAGATTATGTGTGGACCGAGTTGCCAATTTCTGTCTCTCTCTCTCTCGCGAGAGGGAAGACCCTACATGTCAGCCGCATCATCTTGCTTTGCGCTGTGAATATTAAGTAGGAAACTCAAAACCTGCTTCCATCCTGCACTCTTAGCGAAAATGAAAAAAACTAACCCCCTGTGGATACATTTTATAGCTGTTAATGCAAAAGAAAAAAGAAACTGGAGGGGAGCCTGCCATAGATTCAGACTTGGGTCTGAATGGTAAACGGCACAGGCAGGCCTAGTTTTAAAGTCATCGAATTTAAGAATGCAGAGTTTCCAACATTCAACATTGTTTGGTATGTGGTACCATATCGTGCTGATGTTTCATTTAGTCCTTTGTAAATTATTTGCCATCAACTCAAATATTCCATCTGTGGCACCGTGCATAAATCCCATAACTCACATAAACATAGTTTTGCGAAAACAGCATTTCAAATAGAGGGCACAGAGGTGCCGTAGCAGACCTTTGTTGATTTGATTTATTAATATATATTATTCAGGGCATGAAACGGCCGATACATTTTGCTCAGAGGTCTCTTCTTTCAGGCTTGAGGTTCCTTTACATGCTGTAAATGTACGACACGGGATCCAGGCTCTAATTCCCTTTCGAAGGAAGCCACACTTAGGATTTTTACGCCCGTAAAAAATCCATCGACCCCGGCTGGGATTAAATTTGGGTCTATGAAGCAAGTGTAGTTACCACTTGTAGACCACAGGACCGACGGCGATGGGCCTTTACCCATTAAAATCTATTTAAGCACGATCCAAAAAATCTTCAAAAGCACTATAGGCTTTATTTAACTATAAGCAATGCCTTTGAGCTAAGAAGACCGCTGAAAAAGTAAAAATCAAATGCCATATAACGAATTTTAGAAACGAAAATTGCTACCCCAGATCAAGGCATTAGCAATTATATCTTCTTTTTTTTTTGAGTAGTGTTAACGCCCGTTTTTACTACTGAGGCGCAACAGGCGGTGGACACTGATGATACATGAGTTGAAATGATATATTGGAGAAAGATATTTTTTTAAGGAAGGAAGTTTATGGTATCTCCCCGGCATTTGCCAGTTATGGGGACTGAGGAAAACCTGAAAAAAAAAGCCCAGTCAGGGAGGACGGTCCTGTTGGGATTCGAACCCCAGACCTCCTGCTCACGAGTCCGCGCCTTAACGACCTCGGCCACCCATGGTGGTACAATTATATCAGTAATACGTTTCTCAATATCCGAATTTATTTAAACAGATAATTGAAAAATCCTTAAACGGGAAATAAGTATTTGGGATGAATCAACACGCTTCATATGCGCATGCGCACAACTCAACCCAGAGCCTATAATCGCTCTACACCACCTACCTACATTTGTTTACATGTAAAGACTCTCTTAAACCTAATAATACTTTCTTAGTCACGACAAAGTCTTCGAGAGGATTGATTTTCGCGTTTCTTTATAGAAAGTACACGAATACGGTTCACAGCACAGGAAGACCACCCACCAAGAGGCAGAGGCGCGAAGAAAACTGGGGGTCCACTGCAAGTGCACTGGTGCGTTCTCCTATTCTAAATAGACAGACATCTTCCTTCCCTTTTCCTACCCGCCTGCCTGCTACGAGATGAACTTGGTGACTTGCTCTCATCATCTGATCATCATTCACACTTCATTAAGGATGGGGCTTTTTCAATGCTTGGTTAAGTAAAATCCAGCCTTGGAATGCGAGAAACCACCCACGACTTCGACTTTTTTACCAGCTCTCCGGTAGATGCTCCCGAAGAAAAGGGGCACACACGTTGCGCTCGAGGCTTGTTCCGTTTCAAGGGCTCATTATTTGAGATGAAATGCTTCAAGACACGCTGAGTGAGACCGCTTCCCCTTCTCCTCACGAACTAGAGCAGCAGTGTGTTATAAAAAATACGTGACGTAGTTCGGATGTATATTTAAGTGCAAACATCTCAGGCCAGCAGTAACAATATATAGCTGTAATGTCGAAATATATATATAAAAAAAAAAAAAAAAAAAAAAACTTCAGAGTAAGAATTTATAAAAACAGAATTTATTGCAATAAAAACTTTAAATGCTTGAAAATTAAGCATAGATCATTATTAAAATTGGTAGTTATATAAAACCCTGAGACAGAAAACAAAGCTACATTTAATTCGTGATCCCAAACAATACACAAAGCATATTTAATTTCCTGTAAACTATTTATAACATAATAAATCAAAAATCCATCAAATTGCAACCGTCAATCCATTCAGTAATGAAACAAATTAAAAACTTTTGCGAAGTTGCTAATACTTACGCAAAATAACGATGCCTATTTCCTTTATGTGACATCATCATAAAATTAACCAATGGGGAAAAAAAAAAATTAATTTTGACCAATCACAGTGCGATATCGCAATTGTAAAATTTTATCAAATCCCTTTACCGCGCGAAGTGCATTTGTTTTCTGCTCAGTGTAGCCAACTCTATACTCCCACTATAATTCCTGAGCACGCATCACTGACCCGTTTTGCTAGCAAGCGGTGGGAAGGTATTGATAGCAACAAAACTAGACAATCGAAGTCTGAAATCATTATGTAACAATACCTGCCTAAGCAACCATAAATCCTAAACACGTTATTCAGAATGGTAAAATGTTATCTCTGTTTTGTTTACCTCAGTTGCTGTTATTAAACTGAAAGGTAGCGATTGTAATAGTCGACTTTCGTCTATTTCATTCTGAATAGGTAGATGTCCGCAAGCAAGAATAACATTCATGAAATAGTTCTAAACCCCCTATTTGGCTCTTCTCTACTGGCATCACTGACAATCGACATTCGTTTGTTGCTAGATGGCTTGAAAAGGCTCTATTCATAATACAAATATACGATTATTACAATTTCGTAAGCCAAGTTTAGGGGAATTATATTTAAATTCCTAATAAATATCACTCGAGGGTTTGAGCTTTCTAAATAAACACTCACTAGGTTCTTGAATTTATCAGCAATCTCAGACACTCATGTTATATTAATAATTATTAAAGGTACCATATTTAGCTTAATACTATAATAACTCATAAAACTGCCTTTACCTGTAATGATAGAGTAAGTTCTAAGTATTTAGTTCTTCTAAATTTAACCACTATCACGTCTGGTTGTTTTATTATGAAATAATGCACGGTTTTGTTGTTAACAGTAGACTTCTCAAAATTATTATGTTTTTGTGTAACTTTCTAGCGAAAGCTGATATAGATCTGCAGACTTGGTTTAATGAAAATTGTTTACAACATTTTGTTTTTTACATAGTTTACCACAAATAGTCCATATTACGTAAGGATGTTACATAAAAACAATCCGAAAATGTGAGAAGATTATATTAAATAACTACATTTTGTTACAATAAGCTCTTACAAAGGTTTAGGTGAAACACCGCACAGCCAGGAACCACGGGCAGATTCTTCTTTCTATTTTTTAATAATGTTTAACGCCCATTTTAACTACTGAGACATCACAGGTGGTGGGCATTGACGATACATGAAATGAAATGTTAAACTGGGAGAGGATTTTTTTTAAAAGAAGTGTTCCTTGCCTAAATTTAAGACACCTCCCCGCATTTGTTATTTTTGGGCCTGAGAAAAACCTGAAAAACCCCCAACTAGGAAAGACGGTTCTGGTGGGAATGGAGCCTCAGACTGCCACTCACGAGTCCGCGCCTTAACGATCTCAGCTTCCCTTAGCGGTTAACACGAATAGTGACCAGTGTTTCCAGGTACAACACGCCGCGGAATCCCTCCCTACTGAAGAGTACGAGCCCCTTAAAAAGGGTGCAAGCTACCGTAACACCGCACCGCCCCACCTACCCTTGGCATTTTCGACCCTGTAACAAAACAAAAGCAATGGAATTATATGTAATGGGAGAGGGAGGAAACCACGAAAACACCTAACCTCAACCCAGGACCTCGCGAATGCGAGTTACAAGCTGTAGTTGTTAATGAATTAAAAAAATTCGGGATGCCTTGGAAATAAGACACTAAAAACCCTGCAGAAAACGAGTCGAATACACACAAATGCATCTAAATTTTTTTATGATAATAATAAATGGCACTGCTATTAAAGAAAAATGCATCCGTATGAGCACAGAAAAATAATGGATGGTGCAAATTTTAAACTAATTTTACTTAAAACAGTTCCCTAAAATTCAAAATTCCTATTGTAGACTTGTGTAATTATATTTTAAACTAGTTAAGGAAATATCGTTGAAAATTTGACCCATTAACTGCCATGTTAAATAACAAACACATCGTGCCTTAGTTATCATAAATATGATAAATGCGAGCACTTTTCCATCTAGAACATATCCATTAACCTACCGGCAAGATCTCAAAAGAACGCACGAGGAAACGGTGTGCACTACACTTGCAGATTTTAATGGTGTTTATTTTGAAGGGGGAGGACGTTAAAATGTTGATATATGCCGTGGTTTTCAGAGGAAAGTGTTCGCTGGTTCTTAATGATATATACCGCCACGCGCCATTACGCAGTCACCTAGAGGCCTTCTCTGTAGTGTCATGTATCTTCCTGGTCGACTTCTAAATGTCACAAATGTGCTGCAGAAAGTCTCAATGATCTACTTTATATAACACGCTCGCTCTCTCTCCTTGGCGCGAGCATCTCCAAGTCTGCTTGGAGAATCATCAAGATGTCATCAAGGTGTGTTATAATCCAAGAGTCGAGGATATTTAAACACATGTGTTGAGGTAGGGGGGGGGGTCCTTACAACAGCATGGGTCTAACGGGCAGCTATGAATCAAAGTGATTACGTTGATGAAAACTATTATGTAGACAAAATCCCTGTGACAGCACGGAGAACAGGTAGAAGGAGGTAGATGCAGTTCTTTATTCCTTTCAACTATAAAGAAGTATCTCTCAAAGATGAAAACGAAGCCAAAAATAACAAAAATCGTTCAAAAATGCAGGTTACTTGAATTTGTTTTTCAACACCATGTAGGCATCCGACAGTTACTAGAAGAGTTTTGACTTATTCACTGCAGCGTTTGTTCTTATACTATCCAGTGAAGTTATTTTGACAAAACCTCTCTCAAACTAACTACAACCTGCACCTATATTATACGGCCTTGGCGAGTGGCCTATACCAGTATGCAACCGCGTTCTGCTGGCCCGTAACTCAAATAACCCAACTGTACTTATTAAATTCCACTATTGTTTTGATGCATTATCTCAAAGTGCCCTTAGTTCAATTCCAGGACATTTTTCTTTGTCTTCTATAGTTTATATTCTAATCAAGCACATTACAGATCGGTGACTATGTCATCTATCATTATGGCCAAAAAAGCATTAAAACATCCCCTATAGTATGCAAAATGTAGGCATATTAGCTATACTTTCATTCGAAAGATTCTTTTCAAATAGCTATTAATAAAAAAATCAAATTGAAGGTATGAATTATACCTTTTAAACATCATTCTGAGGAGGGGCCAATTAGTCAAATTTGTGAAACTGATTTCTTCCGACTCTTTTTGTTTCGTTAATAAAAGCATCAGCGGCGGAACTGAACATAATTTACTAACATACGTCGTGATGCACGAGTTACTGAAATATGGAAATATTAATAAAGCAATAAATACTTGCTTAAACTTCAAAATTCTTTAACAACTTAAGCTTTCAACAGATACTGTAGAATTGCTATTCATAGTTTTCTAAAAGCAGAGAGGCAAGAAACGCAGAAGAGTATGCTATTTAGGTCTATTTATGAACATTTTGCCCGCTGTAAGGATGGTCAATGAAGATTATATATTACCAAATATTTTAAACACCACTTTGAACTTATTTCTCCCCGATTTTGGATTGGAATGCATCCTTGTGTGCTTACACACACGAAAAATAATTAAGGTGGCATCATATACACTTTAAAGACGCGAAAAATGTTAAAGGTCTGGGATATATGTGATCTACTGTGTGACAAAACTGGACGGACAATAAGATGGAAAGTGCTTGTCAAGCACAGACGGAATGATGGCAAAACTTATGGGGAAAAAATAATAATAAAGATTTCTGGTATTTGTTGCTCATATTCCCCAAGGAACTCCTTTTGTAATAAGAGTACAATAGTAAAAATTGACTCATTCAAAAGTAGATCCTATTTCAAAAAGTACCAAAACGGAAACCATATTTATCGCGTCTTAACGAAAGGTTAGATACGACAAATGTGCTGTTGAAGTCGCCGTTAGCCATGCCGGAAAAGTAGGTCGCTTGCTCCCTTCAGAAAAGCTGCATAAAAATAAATATCGGCCTCGTACAAGCTGCGTGGCAAGATTTCTGTAAAGTTGGCGATATTGAAGATGATGAGGCGCGAGTTGTTATACATTTGTTATCATTATGGTTGCAGCACTTTATAATAATTGTTAATGTATATTATACCACGCACTCATTTCCCTACGCAATTGAAGTTGGCACATGCTATAGGAAACCAGATGACTTTGTGAACGCGCAATTTTCAGCGAGCAGTTAAAAGTTCGCTGACGCAGGCAATTGAACTTCCTCAGTAGTGAGTATTACACCAGCTGTTTCAGTTGCATTATTACAGGCCGTGTTACACTTTCTAGTATATATTTGTGCATTGTGGAGCGAACACATAATATTTATTTATTATTATGTGCAAAAGAGATATAACAAGTACGATTTATTATTCTTTAGTTTAAAAAACACAGAAGAAAATTTCATGCTAAATTTCCCTGAGTAACATCTTCATCTGCAAGTGCATTTCATGAACAAAGTTCCAACCAAAGGCATTTTTACTGACAAGAAGTCGATACAAAAAAAAAAAAAAAAAATAGTGGAGAAAGTTAGTGTATCTGTTTGCAGTGCGTAAAAAGCCACTCAGATGCCACATCTTTATCAGTCTAAAGTAGCTTACACGTCTCACTGTGTGGGGCAAGCGCTTCTAACATTTACTTTGATGGTGCGTACAATGTTGATTGCTAATAAGTAACGAAATAAACAATAAATGGTCTGTTGGGTTCGGATAGAGCTACATGCTTTCTCTCGGTAGATGGCGAGGTAGTTACACAGTAATTTCCCCTCGCCAAAATCACTGTTCGATTGCGTAGCGGAATGAAAGCCCTGTACCATAATGTACATAAAGTAGGGTGCTTGTACTAGTTTCTGTGCGACGTCTGGTTGTACTGTGTTCTAAACAGACACTCTATTAGAGATAATTTTCCCAGTAAGATAATTAAGTTGTTGCAGGGATCTTAGGGGTGTCATTCAAGCAGATTGTTTTAAAAAGTCTTAAATATCATGCACTGAAATTGTTCATCTGCTATTTACAATGCATGAGCATCTTCAAGATTTACCAATAAGCCTCAGCCATGCCTTCATCAAGGCGGAATTCGTCCTGATGTTATTTTTGCACGACTTGGAACTAACCTTCCGCGAGATGTTCCCGCTCCCTTTTTACCACAGTTTATGTTGTTGAGCTGCAGCGTGTCCACAAAATGTGCAGTTTATATAGACGGGTTTTATTTCCGACTTCTGCTAAAAAGCATTTTGGCTGAGAGTTTTGTAAGCAGGGAACCATTCCAAAGCGGATCGCTGTCGAGCGACGAAGAATGCTCACAGAAAAAGAGACACCCATAGTCATAACAGAGCCGATTTTTTGTTGGCTTCAGGCTTGGAACAATAAAAAGAGAGAAAACATCATTTAGTTCTCACCATAGTAATTTGTGGCTTTAGAGATAAACATAGGTTCAGAGAGTCATTTGCGTGTTTATATTACGGTGCAGTTTATCCTGTTTCAAAGACTGGGGCGCGGAAAGTTCCAAGCATAAATGCGAGTACAAATCCAAACTGTGACTAATTCTTCACAGTAGTATTTATATTGTAGAATTTAAAGCTCTCACAGCCTGATTCTATATAATGACTACACGTTTACGTTAAATCCCAAGTTTTCGGCCTTCAGCTTGTGTTTTAACGTAAACAACACTCCGCTGCAACCTCGCAAGTCATTACAAAGTATTTACATTCAAGCGTCCTACATAATTTTTTTTTTTATTTTTAGCTTCAAATTTAACGTTTTCTTCAGTAACCTTTCATCATACATTCCATCCAATACCTTTCTACATCGTTCCTGGCGATCTAGTGGTAACCCAAATTGAATCGTAGATCTAAGATCACGGGTTCAATTCCAGGCAGTATCGATGGATTTTTTTTTTTGGGCTTAAAAATTCCTAAATATGCTTCCTTCAGAAGAGAAGTAAAGTCGTGGGTAACGTGCCGTAGATTTACGGCATGTAAAAAAGAACCTAAAGCCTGAAAAAAGAGGCCTCTGAGTAAAATGTATCGCCAAAATATTCTACCTTTAAAAGTTTCTGTTCAGGTTCATTTTCACGCCTGTGGATTGTTTCCAAAAAGCAATGTCCTCATCAATCTTTATCTTCTGCCCATGCGGTTTACTGCTATTGGCGCAACAGCAAGCCACTGCCATCTTTAATAGTCCCAACTATTCAAGTATAACCAACATTGAAAATAAACGAATAAAAAGTTTTGTGGTTTCACTTTCTAACAGTGCACGATCACAATTATTTTTTTTTCTTTCTTTTTGGGTCTTTATATCTCAAAATCTGATCTATGTCCAGTCTCTACACACTGCAGTAGAGTTTAAACTTAGTCCTTGCGTTTTTCCTTGGAGTATTTCTTTTCTCGTATTTTGTTTTAATTACTTTATTTTCATTTCTCTTTACAAAATGTTTAAACTGACTCATAAATTGTATACACGCCTACATTAAACCCCATATTTTGTAACACAAGCTCATTATGAAATGCACCTAGTTATAAAATTCTATAATTAAAAAAAAAAAAACAACTACAATTGTGGCTTTCAGAAGAAAATTGCACAGAGATAAAATAATGGAGTAAGTATTGGGATTTAAATTTGGACTACCATATATGGAATTTGAGGGAAAGAAATTTGGAATGTAATACGCATACATTTAATTGGATAATTTAATTCCCTAGCGGTAAATGAAAGAAAATTTTGGCAGTCACTGAGAAGATAAAAGCAGATTTCAGAGACTGCTAACATCAGTGATGAAAGGAGTAACACGAGACAGGAAAAGATACAAAATGGTTTGCAAGTGGAGAGTCTAAATTGTGTAATACTAGCATATGGGAATAATGGATGGAACACTTAAAAACATATACCACGCGTAATTTTGAAATATAGACCTAGAGGTAGAAGAGAAATTGATCAGTTCATGAAACAATGAACTAATCTAATCAATTAATGAAGCCGTAAAACGATTTATTCCTAATGCCTAAGTAGATGGTGATGGCTCTTTAGTACAAAGGCTTTTTTCCTCTAGTGAACATTTCATCTGCCCATTTCTCTAAATATTTTACAATCTTTTCCATCAATAAAGTTCAAAGAGGCGGAATCTATATTCTTTCTCGGTTCATTAGGTTGATAAGTTTGGGAAAATCTGCTATTTGACACTCTGTACTTCTAGTAATGTAAACTTCTTTTCATTTAATTTGTTTATTTCATAACAAACTCTTTCACATTGGTATCGATTTCATTTACGTAAGACAAGACGGTTGAACTGAGACAGTTGTGTAATAAATACTTTGGAAGCGATGAAAACGTGGTTTGTGAAGCGAATGATTAAATTACATGAACAAAAAGATAATGTAGATAAATACAATCGCCATAAAATGACTACACTTAACTTAAATGATTGCATTTTGAAGTATTTATTTCTATGGGTCTCAATACTTAAATTCTCTTTGGCATAGCAGAGCACCCTCACGATAAGTTTGCACTTGGAGTCCATTATTGAGAGAATGAGAAGCTGTTCTGCGCCTGCGTATAACCTTCTGCAGCAGCTATCTTTTCTAATAAAACGTTAGTTAGGTGTTTGAGCAAGAAAAGTAAAGGCGTGGCAACAAGTGAAGTTTTATTTACGGACGCTCTTTAACTTCTCAGGTCATCAGCGTCTCATTCAATTCAGGGAGTGAGACGGCAGATACATTTTGTTCAGCGGTCTGTTTTTTTCAGGCTTGAGGTCTTTTACGTGCCGTAAATCTACGACACGGGACCCACGGCTTTACTCCCTCCCGAAGAAAGCCATGCTTAGGATTTTTACGCCCCCAAAAAATCCATCGACAGAGGTTGAACCCACGTTCTTGGTTCTACCAGGACTAACAACAATTGAAAACGTCTGTCATCTTTAGTTTTTGTAATTAATTACTTTTAAGGTAACAGGTATATAATAGTATGAGTAGGCGAGGACACAGTGACACGAAGTCAGCGGTTTGTTGTGCATGAGCAAATATCTGTGGCATGTCAATAACATGGCTGTCAAATTAAAGGGAGTAGGAGGCAATACATTGCTCTGATCCACTGAATAGCTGAGAAAAGTGTACAAAAACAATTTCAAGCAAGGAAACAAAAAGATTCCCTTCTTATTTAGTGCGTTGAGTGCTCTACTTCTGACAGGATGTGCTGCAAAATTTGGTAGTAGGAACTTGGGAGTAGCGGTTTTAAATATAGCGTTTGTTGGCACGAGAAATTAGTTTTTGGGATGAAGGCTTACCACTGGGATCTTCTTCTGCCCATGTGTACGCCTCTCACACGCGCGCGCGCGCGGAGGTATAATGCAATGTCTTGCCAGAACGTCGCAAAGCAACCAAACACTTTTAACGCCGAGGTAAGAGATGAGCATCGTTCTCCGCACAATCGCTGGCCGTCAAAACCTCGCCGCGGAAGCCAAAACAATTCTAATCTAAGTGGTGCTCCACTCTTCTCCCAGCGACAGCAGCATTTCGGAGTTGGAAGCCTTAAGTGATACTGTTACTTTTCCATTAAGCAGGATTTGAGGTCGGAGTTGTTTGCAAACTTCACAGTTAAATACAAACAAGCGGGTATTGCACCTTCTAGATAGCGCCACTAGCTAATTCCAAAAGCGACGTATTTAAATAGTTTCATATTTATTTCACTTATGCAAACCCAAGTTTAGATTCGGTTATGTGGGAACCGTGGGAAAAGAGCAACACTTGAGACAAGTATTGTTTAGAATAATTCCTACAGAAATATTTCAGACGCTATAAAAACAAGCACTTGTGCAGAAGCATTTGTGAAAAAGGATTCAATTCTTTTGTTATAAATGTATAATTTACAATGGAAAAATAGCTACTTTATAACAAAAGTTTGCTCTTAAACCCTAAACCGTCTTCCTCAAACTATTTTAAGTAGGGAACTTTTGTTTTAAGATACAAGTCTTGGGGATTGCTCTGTTTTGGCCCCGATCGTAAGCAGATTTATAATTTTTATTAATTTTAATTTTAATTTAATATTTATTTAAAAGAGTATTTATCAATTTTTATTAACTTTATTAGTGATAATAAAGATATATTTTAATACGTATTTTTCTAATAATAGAAAGATATATTATATTTTATTATAATGTAAGTTATAACCCGTTTATTTTTCAAAATAGAATGTGTAATTTGTATTTTATTATTTGCAAAAATATTAAAAAAATTAATTAACCATAGATTCACGCTGCAAGGAAATTCCAAACACAATGAATGGTATTCACCATGTTTTCATTAAATAAATCTTTCGCAACAGAAATTCCGTTTCTTTGTGTTTTCATTTCATTTGAATTGATTTTTTTGTCCCCTATCTCGTACTAATTGCTCTAATTTCACTAAATACATGTTCTACACAATTATCAGAGCAGACATGCAGAATCACTTGTTTGAGGAACGCTAGTTTATATTTATATAAATTAAAATGCTCAACTTTCTTAGATTTATTATTGTTGCAACACCTTTATCTTATAGCACCCATATTTGTGTTTGAAAATGGCATTTCTTGAAATACTCCATATATAAGAATAGACAAAGTTTATAAAAATTTAAATGGAAGTTTTTAGATATGTTTTGAACAGTACATTTATTTTGGTGAGCACCTTTTGAAATGAACCCTAAATCAATTAACATTTGTTATAGTACCTCTTGATATAAATGTTACATACGAGTATGTACATCTTACCGGATTTATAATTAAAATAGTTAAAGTTTTCTGGTCTGTTTTGCTGTACTCCATGGTTTAATATGCTACTACTGTAATATAAGTCAGTTGTTCATCGTGCACTAATCATACCAACCGCAGAAGTTGGTGAAAGCTGTGGTAGCATATTAAACCATGAACCATGACAAAACAGCCGGGAAGATTTTAATCGATTTAATTTATTGCTCATAAAACACAAAATTAACAACCAAAAATACTTTACTGAAATATTCAACTGAATTTTTGTCTAAAATTGGATATGTACGTATGCACCAGGCTCTGTTCTGTGCTTATTTTTGGATACAGGACAGGATTTGTATATTGTGTAGCTATAAAATTTATATAAACTTGTTCTGCGGTTCAAATGTGCATAAGTATTTGGAACTAACTAAAAGCACCGTGCAGAACGGTAGGAAATAATTCATTTGAATTTTACATTTCCTGTCATTAGTTCCTGTAGCATACATTTTACGTGTAAGTGAAAAGGATTCAATAAACGTTCTACGAGAACAGAGTATTGAGATGAAATACAACTTTCGATAAAATTATTACACAGCGCTATGCTTCTCAAGAGAGGTCATCAGCTTGAAGGGCCCCGCATGCTGGCTACAGACAGGACTTGACAATTTGTAGTTCTCGGCTTATATAAGTGTACTTGCCTTCACCTTGCTGTCGGAATTCGAACTCGAGACCGAAGGGGTCACAGTCCCACGAGGCTCTCGACTTGATGTACAGCTGGCAAGATAATGGTCCTTAGCGTCACATTAATCAGCCTATGTGTCGTAATTTGTATACAGGCAGCTGATGGGTATTTCGTTTCCGCCGCTTTTACTTCGCCGGCCCTCGGGCAACTTAGCGGAGTTTGATCGCGAGAAGCGCTGGGTATGGCCTTCATATATTACGCTTTTAGTTGTATCTTCACAAAGCTAAAAAAAAGAGCACCGCCTGAACAATTTTCCATCTTTGGCTTCATATGGAGTAGACAATATAGAAAAATTATATTAATAATAAAAACAAATCCAGAATTTTAATTATGTATTTCTAAATCGAATCAGTGTATTGTTTGAAAAAATAGAGCTCCAGAATATATCTGCAGTTTCAGTTGTATTTATGTTGACTATTTTATTTATGTGACGTTATCGTACAATCGACCAATGAAATGATACAAAATGTTGAATTTTTACCAATCACATCCCAATATCGCAGTGAAAATTTCGTAAAGTTTTACCAAATCCCTTTACCACGCGAAATGCATTGTCTTCTGGTCAGTGTAGCAGCTCTGTACCCCCACTATAATTCCTGAATACGAAAATTGCATATTTAACTAACTTAATGTGTATTCAATCAAGCAACTGTTTTTCGATATTCAGTCAAACAGTGTGAAATCATTTTGTAAAGTATGTAACAATAGCTGCGTAAGTAACCATAAATTGTAATAAACACCTTCAGAATAGTAAAATGTTATCTCTGGTTTCTTTTCTCAGTCGGTATTAGTAAATCGAACGGTAGCGATTGCAATAGTCGACTTTAATCTATTTCAGTCTCACGGTTTCTGAATATGTAGGTATTCATAAGTATTATATTTTAAGCAATTGTTAATAATCCGTATATATACATGTATATATATGTTTATTATTATTTTATTCATGAAATGTTCCCAAACCCATATTTGGCTCTTCTCTATTGGTATTACTGGCAATCGATATTCTTCTGTAGCAAGATGGCCTGAAAAGGTTAAGTATCCATAATACAAATATACAATTATTATAATATTGTAAGCCAAGTTTAGAGGAACTATATTAAAAATTTTATTTTATTCGTGAAACAGTCCTAATAAATATCACTCAATGGTCTGAGCTTTCATGAATTTATCGGCAATCTCAGACCATCTGGTGGTATTACTTGTGACTATTTAGCGAATAAAATTATAAAAATCAAATAATATATCTGTAAAATGCTCTTACAGTTAAGAATGTCAAGTCCGGCTTTTCATTTCCGCTAACAGCAAAATATATGAAGGTTCGAAATTAAAATAATTTATGGGATATACAGTAATTATTTTATTTTTTTAGCTATTAGGTAACAAATTGAAGACTACTGAAGCATGATAACTTACAGCACTAATTAAATATACAATTATTAAAAATACTTTTTAAAATAAAATTACGTTGATTAACCTGCTTACACACACGATTTCTATTTTGATTAATTATGTTTTTTGGATTGCAACTTTGAATGCCATTTGTGCACCCAGCGTCTGGCCAAAAAGTTTTCAATTGATTATTGATTTCTAGTGCACAGTGATTTTAGGCCAAAGAAGCTATAAAGATATTTCAGTGCTCTGTTCTGGTGAATTTGCATAAAAACCATTGTGACAAAACGAAAGTAATAAAACGTAAATAATAAACTTGTGGCGATAGGCAGCTGCAATTGGTTGCAAATACTGATATTCTTATGCCGAAATGTTCACTGGTTCCTGAGCTAAATCGATTAAATTCGTACACACATATTTTTAAATACTGCAATATATGGTCGTATCTTCAAATAGGCCTCTTCTATAGCCCCTTTTCTCTTGTTTAGCTTTTTAATGATTACTTTTTAATTACTCAAAATAAGCATACTAAACCGATAAAAGACAATTTTGTGTATTGCATTTTGGAAAAAAAAAAAAACCTTTCTAATGGGAGAGTGAAATATAAAAATGACGAAAGACCTTCAAAACAATTGAATTCACAAAGTTATATATGCAAGCGTAGCTTAACAACATGATAAGCTTTGCTTCAAACAAACAAGTTAAGAATATTCAATGAAATGCATGTACAATTTGTGATATAGAGGCCTATTCTAAGGTATGTTTCCAGTTTGAAACGCTTATCTTCTGTACATATTAACAATTTGGTTTCTTATAGATACCATTACGTTTTAGAGCCCCCCTTCCCTTTTTCATGTATTTAATTTCGTAGCTATGCTTTAGTTGCAATTTTCGTTCAATAATTTTAAAAATAGTTTTGACTTGAAGAGTTTATATTAGCATCATTCAAAGTTTTTACTAATGCAATTGGCAATCTCTCAATATATCGAAGATTTCGAATGGCCCTGCTATGAAAAATAATTTCGTTAATTGATGAACAATTTTTAGGTAACCGGTGCAGTAATCGATAAAAATAACTCGGGTAGACCGGAACTAGTATAGAGAGAGAGAGAGAGAGAGAGAGAGAGAGAGAGAGAGAGAGAGAGAGAGATGGCCCGGGAACTTACTAATAACTAGGAATCCCGTTTATGGCATTCAAAAATTATTTCTTGTTGAACAATTAAGTGGTGGTAATATATGACCTTTTCTAGCTTATTTTATTAAAATATTATTTATTTTAATATAATAAAATCTCATTAATTTAACGAATAAATTATTGTTTTATTTTACATAATCAAAAAAATTTGCCAAAGTTCGACTTTTTGACCGGGAACACCTTCAGAATATCTTATAGATAAGAGAAAACGAAAAACATATTTCGTGCAGTTTTAAATTAACTTTTTATTTAAAGCAAGTCATTTACATTACGTTATATTCACTAATAGAAACAGTATAAGCGAAAAATATATACTTCCTTTAGTTTTCTTTGTGCAATTTATTAAAAACCCAAATTATTGCAATACAAATTTAAAAACGAGAGCGAAAATACACAAAATAAATAAAGTAATGAAATATATAGGCTAGTGAGTTAAATAAGACTCTATTGAATGCTATTTGTCCTAACACACTCAAAAGAGCCCGCCAAACTTAATACTGATTCATAAACAAAGACTTAAATGCTTGTCAAGGAAACGTATTAAGGTATCATGTTGTAAACATGTACCGTATGTCGAATCTATCGACGAATCAATTAAGACGCTAGCTGGTAGAGTCGAATCGATATGTCCCTTAGACCTCCCCTCGGCCCTCTCGCCGGGGGTGCTATGTGTCAATGTCCCATGTCCTGCTTCGCACATCAGCAACATCAAACATAAACAAGGACACAGGAACCCCCGCAGTATCAGCAAACTGCCAGGTGTTGTCAGCATATCTCTCATTTTGTCATGTTTTACAGTGCTTAATGATGTATAAATCGTGTCTGTTATCTACGGGTCTGAAAATGCACATTTAATGGGTTCTTTTGATGCGATGATGTTACTGCATCCATATATTAATTTGCTTATTAGGTATATATCATAACCATACTTCAAAAACACGCCATTCCGCAAAAATGTATTTGAATATGCTTTCACTCTGTAACGAAAACATGTATAGGGAAAAAATTGTTATGTAACAAAATAAATTATAAAATAGGCAGCAAGGTAGCAATAAAAATTGGAAGAATAAAATTTTAAATATGCTTATTTAAAATATAATCACAATTAGCCAAATATTACTTGCTAAAAAGATTAAAACATACCTAACGAGGATAGTTTTGAAGTTGATATCTACTGAAAAAAACTATTATTTTTTAAATTCATAATAATTAATTTTAGCAGATTTTATAAATCATTTACAGAACTTTCAGAAGTTGTAAACATCCAAATTATGTCGTTAGTTTCTCCCATTTACAAGTATAGGCATTTAAAATGTTTCCCTTACAGAAATATAATCGTTCAAAGACCATATATTAAACATTTTTACAAACATACAAAGTTTAAAAATAAAACAATATCTACAGCTAACAATTATTGAAAATCTAGATTATACATTTATGTTTAGAGGTTACGAAATATTTCTTGCCACTATTCAGAATTTTTCCTTGCTATATCGAAACTGTTCCAGACTATTAAACTTTATTGCACTTTCTGAACTTATAATTCTTTCTGTCTTGTGCAAAAATATTTAATAGAAGTAAGCTGTGGGAAATTTAACAATTGTGATTTAAAAGTATGTATGGCTTTAATAACATTTCAATAGACATTGGCAAAGGAATAGGTAAGAGAAATGGAAATAAAACCAAGTAATTAAACAGGGTTGTCTTGTATCACCAGCATCTTTTGTACAGGAACGGCATCATTAATATGTGGATGAAAACAAAACCAAAAGAAATAAGTATTGGAAACAGGAACCAAAGCAATTTTGTAGACGATCAGGTGTTTGCGATTCAGTCCACGAGGTCGGTCCTGGTGGTCTAGTGGTAGCTTGCTTTGTAAACCCAAGATCGCCGGTTCAATCCCTCCCAGGATCGATGGCTTTTTTTCGGACGTAAAAATCCTAAGTATGGCTTCTTTTGGAAGGGAAGTAAAACCGTGGGTCCCGTGTCGTACATTTACTGCACGAAAAAGAACCTCAAGCATGAAAGAAGAGGCCTCTGAGCAAAATTTGTCGGCCATTTCACGCCCTGAATTGAATGGAACGCTGGTGACCTGAGCTGTTAAAGATCGTTCATAAATAACTAAGATAAAAAAGAACTAGAGAAGAGACTTAAAACTTATTATTTAAAAAGTGTGTTAAAAAGACTTAAGTCAATGCATTTTAGGAATAAATTAGTGCACATAAAATAGAAATGAACAAAAAAGGTTTGAACAATTTAAAGGTTTAACTATTGAGAACACTTCATTTCATATGTAACACAATTACACATTGAAAACAACTAAATAAATTTACAACGAGCGTGCACCATTAAGGAATCACTGAAGTCAAACAGAAGATGGACTAAATTAAAGTTTTATAAGGTGAAGAGGTTCCTGTTTTAACCTTTAGCTGCGAGAATTGGGCATTAAGTGGAAGTAACAAAACAAGTCCGTATCCGGGCTTGATAAACAAAAAAGTGACAGAGAAGGACTAACATATATTATTTATGTTGCTTGATAGAAGAAAAGAAAACCAATTGTTAATGTGAGAACTTAAGAAGCTACTAGAAGAAAAACAACAAGATGAAAAGACATGTTCTCCTGAAGTCGAAACAGGCCATAAGGTCTAAACCGGGATGGTTTATGATGATGACTCTTTTTGGTACAGGTGAATGAATTTGATAATCCTAAAGGCATTTACTAGACGCCCCCAAAATTTCTGATGTGCAAGAAATATACATACAGACTGTGTTCTAATGCCTTGCCTATGGTGGAATGATATAAATACTTTTTCCCGTGTTAATATCAAGTTTCCCGGGCCCACCAGTGCTGGTAACTCAGTAAGGGTTAGTTGCAAAGGTTTAAGATAACCTTACGCTTGTAACAAGAACGGTCAACAGCTAAAAACAGATGTAAACGCATCACTTCCAGTGCCGGTAAGTAACAACAGCATTTAGCTTGTGGTTAGGCAAAGATTTCCAAAACGATCCATGTAGTCAATTTAGCCAAGGCTGTACCGTGAACAAGAGGCAAATGATAATTAGTTAGCCCAACAAAGAAAAGCTGGTTTTATGTTTCCAAAATGGCTATAGTCTCCTGACAGAGCAAAACCTTGATTCCATCACGAAAAGTGCTTTCCCCAAAGTCCATAAATGTGGCAGCTATGGTTTTCTCCTCAGTTGAAAATCCCCGTTCTTCCAAGGAATATTTACACTTAGGGAATAAATAGAAGTCGAGGGAGCCAAATCCAGTGAACTAGGTGGGTGCAGAAGCATCTTATCCAATGCAATTATTACATCGTGTGGGCGTGCATTATCCTGATGGAAAAGAATGTTATTAAGCGGTTAATTTGTCTATTTTAGTTGGTGTAACAGTTCCAGAAATTAAGCGTAATATTAACCATTTATATTTTGCCTTTTTGGAAGAAAATTACACTCAGAATCCTTTCTACATGCCAGTAAACGGATGTCATTGCCAGCTGATTTTACTGTATCCATCCTTGGAGCTGGACAACTGGTTACGTCCAATGATTGTCTCTGAGGTATAGTAATGAATTGATTGCATTTTCTTTAAAATGATCCAGACACACTTGGGAAGCATTTTGATTGGATGTAAGCATATGCGGTAAACATTTTACTGAAACATTTTTAATGTCTAGTTTTTCAGTAAAAATATTTTGCTGCCGTTGAGATGTTTACCATAGTGTTTGAGTCTTCTGTCTACCAGCACTATCATGGATTTTGGTGATCATTTCCTCTGTACAGTCGGTCTTGGTGATACAGTGGTAACCATACTTGCCTTCTAAACCCAAGATCACACGTTCAATCCCACCCAGGAGCGATGGACCTTTTTTCGGGCGTAAAAATCCTAAGTATGGCTTCTTCCGGAAGGGAAGTAAAGCTGTGGGTCCTATGTCGTACATTTACAGCACGAAAAAGTGCCTCAAGCCTGAAAAAAGAGACCTCTGAGCAACATTTATGGACCGTTTCACGCCCTGAATTGAATGGGACAGTGATGACCTGAGATGTTGAAAGGTCCGTAAACAAAACAAATGAACAAATTGTTCTGTAGTGACCCTTCTTGGATGTTCAGAGCTGTCTTCATCTTGTGTGCGGCTACTTAAACTTTTACAGTCCCACATGTTGGAGCACTTTCCTCCAGTACCTTTGCATCTCTTAAAAAATGTTCTGTGCCCTTGCAGCTTTTGAATAAACAAATTTAATAACAAAATGCTCAATACAATCCATTTTTAAATATATTACAAAATGAGTTTCCTGAAAAAAGTTAGCTAATAGATAGTTACATTTTCGGTGCTGTCAACAAATGGATCGAAAAATTTACTTATCATCAATTCCCCTTTGTGTAAAGGGCAACTAATTATCTTGTCCATGTAAACAGGACTTTGATTCTTTTTGCGCTATTCTCATCCTTTAACAGGAATTTGCTTCTCTTCCATGATGTTTTGGTATTATGTTCTTTGGAGACATTTTTTTCAGCATGCACTCCCAGCCAAACATTAGGATGTAATCGTCAACTCAGAGCTGTGAATTTAATGCTTCTACAGCCAATTATAAATAGAAAAGCCAAAGTCCTGACAGATATTTATGAAAACAGATTTGAGTACAAGAAGTATGTAAGTATTTTGATGCCATGACCGGCAAATTAGCAGGCGTGACTTTTCAATAGTTGAGGTTCTTGATCAAGATGTCACCGTGAAGCTTTCATCTTCTCAAATCTTGCTCTTTATAAAAAAAAAATTGGGAGCATACAACAAACGGCAGCAAAAATTTCAAATACTTTTACATCCAGTCATAAATTTTGATTAAGCGAGCAATGACCTGACAGAGGCGCCAAAATAATGCCGTACCGTATTTACCCCGAGGTCGGCACCTGTTTCTAACGCGTCACCAGGCGTCGCCAAATTGCTCTGCCCCCACCACCGGCATCGCCCTGCCTGTCTCGAGTGTGCTGACTAGACACTATTTTTAAAACATGCTTAAAATACATCGCAAGCAGTACCGAAACCTCTTCTTCGAAAAAGTGGAATAAACACACTTTCAAGGAAAAAATTTGTGTAACAATGTCCAAAAAAGGTCCGAGTATCATCGTTGTTGAAAAACAAATTAAAAGACACGGTGAAAAAAAACAATGGGTGTAAGAAAAAACTAGACTTCTCTGCCATCTATTGAGAAGTAGTTGAAAATAGAAGAATATCGTGAGATATATAAAGATTAGAAAAACTAGTGCTCTTGGGGCAGATATTGCTAATAAAGCAACTTTACAAAGCTACCTCCTATAATAAAATAAATATCCCTTGTTAGATGACATATTCTTGTGGTTGATTTAGTTAGCAGCTCTGTTTTGTTAACGATCTTTCTTGCATTTGTTTATGAAAGAACGTAAATGCCGATTGGTGGTTTAAGTTAGAAAAATACCAGGCATTTTTTAAACAAAATACTTGATTTTGCTTTCTGTCTTTCTCTCTCTCGTTCTCAGTCTTATTTTCACAACTTGGTAACCAGGGAAATGTGAATATACACATCAAAGACCCGAATACATTAATAATATTAAAAGCGAACTGTCGAATAGCTTATAAATGAGAAAAGTGGGTTAATGATCTGATAACTTTGTCCCTTTTTGTTAATTATACTATGTTTACATATAAATCATACTTATTCGTGTTTCTCTGTGGAATAATGCTACACATATACATGTAAGAAGGAAGTGCTAGTGATCTAACTTTTTAGCAATAAAATAGCCCATAAAATAGGTTTAAGCGACGAACACACTCAATACAGCCCTTCCTAAACAGCAATATCACTATTGATTTTAATAAATGCTACTAATCAGATAATTCCAGTGAATGTCTTTCAGTTGTTGGTTTGTTTTATTTACGGACGCTCTTTAACATCTCAGGTCATCAGCGTCCCATTCAATTTAGGGCGTAAAACTGCAGATAAATTTTGCTTAGAGACCTCTTCTTATAGGCTTGCCGTAAATGTACGACACGGGACCCACAGCTTTGCTTCCCTTCTGAAGGAAGCCATACTTGATTTCTTCGTGAAATAGTCCTAATGAATATCACTCGAGGGTCTGAACTTTCCAGATAAGCTCACTACGTTAGCGACTTTATTGGTAATCCCAGAACCTCTCGTGATATTTACTTGTAATATTAAATAGCTTGGTGCTCAAAAACTAATGTGATCTTTTCCCCCACCACCATGTTAAATTTTTCATTCTCTCAATGTGAATGGGACAGGAATTATTTGCAATTACCCACCAATTATAATTAAAAGCAGTTCACAATGAAATTAAACATGCTCAATTATAGATAAATGGTTAAAAATGTTGTAAATTCAATGTTTGGCTGCTTTCATTCCAAGGAGACATTCATTGTCTTCATCTGTGCTGTGATTTGATTATTTTCACTGGGATTTATTAAAGTTTGGTCGATTATAATGAAATAAATCGTCTTGTGAAATGATCTTATTAAAAAGTTGATAATTTTCCTTCGGTAATTTAATTTTGCTTTTAAATTCATGTTTGTTGCCATGAGATAATTTATGAAAAACTGTCACTCTTGTATTATAGAAGATAATTTTATTTTTTATTTATTTAAAAGACAAATTAAAGCATACTAAATTTACACTCCTCAAATTGTGGATCAAATGTACTTCTTTTAAAAGACAAAAGATGCCACCCTTTAGGCTCAGTATTTACGCCACAGATGTAGAATATTAAGTTATGAATACATCATTTAATTCAAACTGAGATCCAAGGAACCCCGGGAGCACAGGCGACCCTTCCAAGAGAACCACTAAACATTAGCCTACTATTAACAGCATTTATTCTTGAACGTATTCATACAAAGAATAACAAGAAAAATGTCATATAGGTAAGCCTAAAATGTGGACAAGGAGAATCTCATATGTACTGTCTTAGTTACCCTAGCAACTGTGTAGGCTAGGGCTCGCCTGCTCTCCTGAAATCCAAATGTTCCCGGACTATTAAAGATTGCCATGAAGGCATTAACTTACTTCTCTACGATTGTTTGTTAATAAACTAAGGTAAAACCGTATGGAAAACGTAAAATTAGAATATTCTCCTATTAAGCCAAATATATCACTGTTTATAAATGAAATACAGTATCATCTCTCTCAGTCGAGAATTAAAATTAACGAATAATGTGTCATTATATATCGTTAGTATTATTATTAATGTTTTGTGCCTTTTTGTACTTTTAAAGAATAATATGATTGTTACGATTATAACTATTGCATAACGATACATTACAATAAAAAGTATGAACAATTTTTTTTTAGTTTATGACTTTAAACTGTGTAAGTTTGAGATGGACAACTTTGAAAACGAACGTAAACATCAATGGAGCATAGAAGATTATTTACCGCATTTGTAGAGAAGCGTTTAAGGTGTAATTCTTCTGTTTAAAGAGGTTCATCCTCTACAATGGGATGCCATGCAGCAAAGCGTTTTATGTGCGCGTAAAACATGGTGAGGCCTGCTAGTCGTGTGTGGGCAAGGCAGTAAACATTCATGTACGGCAAAGCCAAGCAATAACTCCACACTTTGTGTTTATTGTAATAAGTCAAGAGTCACTTTCTGCTAGTCATTTGCATGGGGGGAGGGGGCAAAACATCCGAAGATGCACAATAATTATTTTATGAAATTATTACAAATTAGCAATAATTATGATTATCGTCATAATAGATAATGGTTCGATAACTTTTAGTGCCGTATTTGCTAATTACAGTTAATATTTTCATCGTTTTCTTAGGCTATAGCATACTAATTTTAAAATCTGCATTAATGCTTTATTTTGTGTATGTTTAAACAAACTTTATGTGAAGCTTTATCAATATTATATAAATATTTAATATATGTGCAAAAACTTGCATATTAGGCGCTCTAAATCGGTTTCTTTGTATATGTTTACAGAATATGTGGTTTTAAAGCAAATATTGTAATTACAATAAAACATTTTGAAAATTATTCGTATAGAAGTACAAAATTTTGAAATTTCCAACGCAGATTTACCTTAAGAAGTACTTATTTTACTTCAACAGCATGAAGTAATAATAAATTTTACATAATAGATAAATGGTTTGAAGCTTGATAGCAAGTAATTAAAATATCAAGCATGTCACACACATACAGTGAGATTATTGAGTTATAGGCCGGCAGAGCACGGTTGAGTAATGGCAAAAGTCAGTTAAAGCCAATAATGCATGTGCAGACAACAATCGTTAGTTACACGTGCAAAAAAAAAATAATAATCATAAAAAGCATAACTTATTCTATGGAATTAAAGTCAAAGTGGTTAAGTGTCCATATTTAAATATACACAAACTATGTAATGCATTTAATAAGACATATCCGTGATCCGTGATTTAGTGGTAGCATTTGAGACTATCCCGGAGGTCCTGGGTTCCAATCCCGGTTACGTCAATTTGCCTTGGTAACATATTTTCCCGAGTTTTTCCTTGATCTGAGAAGGAGAACGCCAAGTAGCTTTAAGGTGCCATGGACTCCAAGCTCATTTGAGTCATCATTAATTCACTTAATTTCATTTATCCCTACAGATTTACACCTTTAGTATCCAGTCTACAATGTACAGTCGCGAGAAGAACAATGCAGTTAGAACGGCAATAAACAACTTCCTAACAATAAGGTAAGTTACAAATGTATGAGAAAGTTTAAGGAACAAGGGGAGCGAGTTTTTCGCCAAAATTGGTAAAAAATCCAAAATCTTTTTTACCGCAAATGGTACCTTGAACCTTTGGGCGTCCACAGAGAGTCAACATTTGCAAGTCCCCACTCTCCTTCGGGCTCTACAGCCATTTAAAGAGATCCTCGTGTTCTTTTAAGTCACGTGTTTCCCAGCATACGTTTTTATAAAACATCTTTTCTTTCAAAACTTCATTTTCTTACATTCAAAATGTACATGCGTCACAGTTTTTGTTTAAATTCAATTAAAATGTACCAGAATGTGCAACAGTATCCACTGTAACATTCTGTAGGAAAAAAAAAAAAAAAAAAGGCCAACACTATTTTTTAAAAAAAAATTAAAAACATTAATGAATTTTTTTTCATTTTAAAGATTAAAATTTCTTAGAACTCTAAATTGTTTTCAAGTTCACTCATCAAATTCATTAAAATATCCTCCTATACAATTTTTGTATCGGGTTCAAAGCTCCAATTTCAAAAATACCAACCAATTTTCTCAACTCATGAGTCGCGTGGGACATTTTGATTATGTATCATATTTGCGTGATAAAATTTTATATACATATTAACTTAACAGTAAATTTTTAGAAAAATCATACAAGAGTGTGGAACTTTGAAAACTTAATCCTAGTTCCTTTAAAAACATGTTTTCTTAATTTATTTATTTTCAATATATGACAAAAATGTTTTCCTACCTACAAAAAATATTAAACATTTGTATCTGCATTAATGTACTTTGGTGTAGATTATATAAATACAATTCAAAATTATGCAATATTTATATTAAGTAAATACTTACACACCTAAAATTTCCTGTATTTTTACTAAAGACATAAAAAGTATAAAAGCATATTTCCAATAGAAAGCTATGGCAACAGGTAACAACTTTCCATTTATTTTTCTAAGTCTTTATGGGGTACTTTATTGCAATTAGTGCTTATTAGAGGATACTAAAAGGAACTGATTTAAAAATATTGGGTTTTAGGTTTAGACATTTCAACATAAGTAACGGCAAGTGCATTTACCGATAAACCCATCCCCAAAATACGGCAAAGTGTTTCATTGCACCAGTCAAATAAACGCGCCCGCACATCACAAGATGAGCGCAGACAGGATCACGAAACGCCGGACATAACTCTTTCACCCAGTTTTCTGGATCATTACTGATGCTGCTACACACGCTTATTTTTCTTTCAGTTTATCTAGAAAGTATCTTCCTCGAGTCTCTCTTGTATTTTTTTTTTGGAATGCATTTCGTGGTATTTCGTTCCTCTCAGCTGGAGGGTTGCAGGCGCAGTTAACCTATTTACGTAAGAAATAAGAAAACTAAGAGAGGGTGGACGAGCTGATTTTCTCTACTGCTTGCATTTTAGCTATTTAATGGGAAATTACAACAATTGCTGAAATGAATGGGAATGAACTGTCAGCACTATGCTAGTCAAAGTCACGCTCAGTAAATAAACTTTCACGATGATAGTTTTCATTATGATGTTGACTATCTCATATATGCTGCAATATCACTTTGCTGTATCAGCAAGTTAGAACTGCTTCTTTACACCGCTTTCTACTAACACTTTTCTCGTATTTCCCCAATAATTAGATACAGCATTTCTATTGATTTGGCTTATTTACGGACGCTCTTTAACATCTCAGATTATCAGCGTCCCATTCTATTCAGGACGTGAAACGGCCGACAAATTTTGCTCAGAGGCCTCTTCTTTCAGGCTTGAGGTTTTCTTTTTCGTGCCGCAAATGTACGACACGGGACCCACGGCTTTACTTCCCTTCCGAAAGAAGCCATACTTAGGATTTTTACGCCCGAAAAAATCCATCGGTCCTGGCCGGGTTTGAAACCGCGATCTTGGGTTTAGAAGGCGAGCATGGTTATAACTATACCACCAGGACCGACTTTTAATTGAAGCGCTAAGGTCTAAAAGGAGGCTTGTCAACAAGTTTACAATATTCGGCAGTCTTTTGATATGAGAGATTTTTCGCTCGGGTGTAGTTACACCCCCCTATGATAACTGTAGTCAATCAGAGAGCACACTAAACACTGACACTAACCTTTCAATACACGTGAACTGAACAATAGCGTTGCGATACCTCGCACACATTTCCTCCAGGAGACAATGAGTCTGGGTTTCTAAGTGTCTGAATTCCTTTAAGAAAATCATGACGAGACGAATGCAGATATCTGTGAACGCGGGTTTGTTGTTGAACAAATGTATAATAGCTGTATATATCATTCCCGACTAAAAGTTGGGATTTCCATTAGTTCTTCCGAATCCAAACCTACAAAAAGGGTTTGTCAATGACGAAATTGCAAAGTTTCGTGGCCATCAACTACTCACATTAGCCGCATATTATCGCAACTTAATTCAATTGAACTGGTTAAAGCTAGCTCTAGCCTCAAAAAACAACGATAATATTTGAATTATATATATATAATTGATTCAAATTAATACTAGGCAAATTGTAATTTGCTTTTAGCAGGGATCGAATGAAGAAGGTACAGGAATATAACTTTACTTAAACCACATAAAATTCCACTAGCAAAATAATTGATTTCAAAGGGGAAAATTGCATTCATTGCAACAACTAAAACCGAGGCGGTTTCTCTTCTGAAATCAGATATGTAATCTTACGGAATTTCAGAACTCAAGTACGTAAGCTATTAACAACCACTCTAATTATACTTTATTGTATTTTGTTAGCGCTTAGTTGTAAGAGGCACATGTGTTGAGTGTTGATTCGTTCATTCGTGTAACAACAATGTCTCTGTATATACCTCTAGCAAAACGTGGGGCCTACAAGGACCTCGGTGCCCAAACATAATGAACAAGCACGTACTAGAGGCACTAAGTATAGCGAAGTTTAAAGGCGCACTGGGTGAAGCCCCCACTGTTTACTGAACAGCACTTAAAAGGGGGCAAGTCTTTGACATACAAAAACAAGAGCCGCTGGTATGGCACGTGATTGTTTCATCGTCTTCACCTTCAAGTGCACTCGACTAACCCCCTCCGGTCTTGTGTCAGTTGCACATGTTTCCGCCCTCGACGGATTATCCCCAGGAATCAATCAGGCTCTCATCTTTTAACTGCTACTTACACTAATAACAATGTACAGTTTTTTTTTTTTTTTCGGTTACTGACTGCAGTTGCAGTGCTTTTAATACAAGAAGGGCATATGCCCACGTTTCTAAATAGTTGCTCCAAAGAAGGGAACTGCATGCTGTAGGATCTGCATTAGATATCCAAAGACTTAAATGCAAGGTCAGAGCAATGTTAAAACAATATAATAAATGTATAAAACGCTGAAGGGGTACATTTCGGATAACTGAGTAACCTTCTTCATAGAGAGCTAAGGAACGGTTAGTTAAGTATATGAAATTTTAAACGAGGAACGCGCAGCCATTCAAGATACCTTTTTTTTTAAGCGAATTTCACAGGAATGTAGTTGCATGAAAATATTTTTGAAATTTTTCTTCAAATTTGCATCAATTTGCATTGCGTTTGTTTTTCGCAACAAAACTCGGTAAATACAATTTCAATAAAAATTTTAAAAAATGGTTTATGAAAATCAGCAAAATTGGACCATTGAGAGTGGGAGTGCACCTGAAAATCGACATTTAAAAGGTAGGGGTTAACCTAAAGCGAAATTTTAATGCTCTAGGGATGCATTTTTTTGTTTTTATTTAGACGAAACTTGATATATAACCTTAAAAATAAGAAAAATAGTTTCTGAAAATCACCGAAATCAGACTATTAGGAGTGGGGGTTCTTCTCTTCCGGGCCTACAGCTCTATGTGCGATTTGATCTCCTCAAAATCTTCCTCCACTATTGTCTGTCTTGCACTTTACTTTTCCATCTTCCTCAGATCTTCTACTACATCATCTACCATTATTGTTTATGGCCTTTCTTTTTGCTGCTAGAATACAATCTTCCTTTTAGTATTATTTTTGGAATTTTATCTTCGGTCATTCTCTTTACATATAAACCCAAGATTGCGGGTTCAATCCCGGCCAGGATCGATGGGTTTTTTCGGGCGTAAAAACCGTAAGTATGGCTTCCTTCAGAAGGGAAGTAAAGCCGTGAGTCCTTGTCGTAGATTTACGGCACGTAAAAGAACCTCACGTCTTAAAGAAGAGGCCTCTGTGCAAAATTTGTCGGCCGTTTCACACCCTGAATTGAATGAGACGTTCATGACTTGAAATGTTAAAGAGCGTCCGTAAATAAACCAAATCAACAACTCTCTCTATATGTCCTAGTCATTTTATTCATTGTGCCTTTATGAACCTCCAATATCTTTGTTGTCTATTAATTCTTCTAATTCATAGTTTATCTTATTCTTCATTGCTATTTATATTTTACCGGTCTACGAATGTTTTCCTTTCGATTCTTCATAGTATTTCCTCATCTGTGTTGTTTATGGTCCATGTTTCTCGGCATGTGTTAGCACAAGTGTTTTATAAATCTTACATTTTGTTTTTAGTAATTGTAGATTAGCATAATATGTTGAATTCTTTCTTTTATACATTCATTTAAATTATTATTGTTAATTACAAGGGTTCCTAAATATTTAAATTGCGACACCCCTTCAAATACCAAATTTGTAATTTTCCTTTTATTTTTATCTGCTGTCATTTTCATATATTTATTTTTTCTTAGTTTATTTCTAAACCTATTTCTTTGGACCTTCTTTCAAGTTTCTTATAGACTTCGACTAGCTTGTTTTTTATCTCTTGACATAATGACTTATCATCTGTAGGCACTAGTCTTGAGGAATATAGTTCCTTTGGGATCTATTGCATCTATTACTCTGTGAAGGGCTAAATTAAAAAGCGTCGCCGATAGCCCGTCTCCTTGCCTCACCCTCAAAGAAACCTGGACTTAGTTATTCATTACTTTAGTATTTCCCATTGTCATATTATCTGAATGTAAAACTTTCATGTATTTCATAGAGTGCTTTCATATCATGGGAATACAGTATCATTAATATTGATCATTTTTAAGGTAAACCCCTGGCAAATGCTTGGAGCTGCCGAGTACCGATGCTCTTGTCTTAAAGAGGAACAAACACCGACCTGGTTGCACCCCTCCTTCCAGACAATGCGAACCCCACGTGTTTCGTTCCCTCTCGCAGTAATTTAGGATCGACGTCGACACCGAGGGACGGGGTACTCAATTAACGGTACGCATTGTTGGCGTACCTCGGTTTCAAGAGGACCATTGAAGAGACTCTCCAATTGCCGGTCGCTGGAGGACCTGGTCCCTCAGGAGGGGAAGTGATATCCTGGAGCAAGATGGGTTCATGTGTCCCTGTTTATTTTTCTGAATCTCTCTTTTCTGGATAATAACTTCTCTTAAGACTGTCATGTTATACTTCCTTCTGAATAGTAAAAATTACACAGTACCCTAAGCTTAATCTTTAATACTGACACCATTGTGATAAATAGAAATTTTAAACATTTAAGTCGAGATTTACAAGGAACAAGTTAATTTAGTAGAGCGACCTGACAAGTTCGACAGGCCATGTCATTGGCAAGATAATTGTTTTTTACCCTTAAGGCATTCATCTGAAATATGAAATAAAATTTTCAAGTACTGTATTTAATACAGTTTTCTAAATCAAACTTGTTATTGGTATTCCATAAAACTGAGTATCGATCATTCATAAAATTATCTGTAAAAGATGGTTTAACGCTAACAGAAATACACACCAAATTAATAAAAGTTTATCAGAATTCTTCTGCTTCATTTTCAACGATCAAAAATGGGTTGTTCATGATCTTGAACCTGATCCACGTGAAGGATTTTTCCCCTTCATTTTTAATAGTGTTTAGCGCCCGTTTTAACTACTGAGGTATCACAGGGGTGGGCACGGATGATATATGAGATGAAATGAAAAAAAAAACTGTAGAAAAAATATTTTTTAAGAAGAAAGCATTTCAGGCTTAAGTTTAGGGTACCTCCTCGGCATTTCCCATTTATGACTAAGAAAAACCCGGAAAAAACCTCAGTCAGGTAGGACGATCCTGGTGGGAATCGAACCACAGACTTCCGTTGACGAGTCACGCCTTAATGACCCCGGCCACTCGTGGCGGTCCGTGTAGGATGTCTAAAAAGTGTAAAATCAGAACCCATTTAACAAGCACATGACGACCGCAGAACTAAAGTGCATGTATTTACTGTTAGATGTGTCAAAGAAACATGTAGGTGATATTTTCCAAAAGAAAGCATTGCACAAGGTGAACTGAATTTGTGCGCCGACTTAAACCTAAAGATAACATTTGCATCAACCATTACACACCACAATTGAAACAATGGATAGAAGTCCGTTGTGCAGCGCCAAAGTAGACAAAATCGGTTCCATCTCAGGTTACTAATTTATTATCTTCAAACAGGGTAGAGTCATAACCACAGAACACTATTCCAATAATCGAGTTGCTTTAAATAATTGAAATAGCACTCTCCGATTATGAGAATAAATGGTAAGCCTATTGTCTCTAATGCCATCTAGTAGGAAACTAAGGTACGTGATGTGAAACAGCAGAAAGTTTTGTCGCCACATTTCTTTTTTCAGGTATGGAGTTTTTAACTTGCCTTAGATTACCAACTTCTGTGGCAGATTTTTAGTGAAAAATTCAAGGACCTTAGTGGATATTTAATATTTATGTAATGTAATTCTATTATTTTTCTCTTTTTTCTACCAAATTTCTTTATTTAAATTCACAATTAATTATATTTCCAACCGCTTTCTCTGGCCAATGTAACATTTCAACTATTTTCACATGTGGTGGGTGTAGTGGTAACCATACTTGCCTTCTAAATCCAAGATCGCGGGTTCAAACCCGGTCAGGACCGACGGATTTTTTCGGACGTAAAAATCCAAATTATGGCTTCCTTCGGAAGGGAAGTAAAGCCGTATGTCCCCTGTTGTAGTTTTACGGCACGAAAAAGAATCTCGAGCCTGAAAGAAGAGGCCTCTGAGCAAAATTTGTCGGCCGTTTCACGCCTGAATTGAATGGGACGCTGATGACCTGAGATGTTAAAGAGCGTCCATATATAAAACAAATCAACAACAAACTATTTTCATTCCGTCACTTGTTGCGCTCTTATTAAAATTTCCATTTAACTGGGAAATGTTCCATGTAAATCATCTCTGGGCTGGCCAGAAGAAAAAGATTTAAAACAATTTTTTTGCCTACTCATAAACAATCTCCTACTTTTATTTCCCCTATTCCCGCACATGAAAAGTTAAACTTACTGCACTGAAGAATATTTCAGCCACTTCCAGTATTCTTTACATTTCACTTAATTCCAGTATGTCTGCAATTTTAAAGACGCTATTATTTTTAAATTAGTCACTTGAAAATAACGCGGCCATGGCCAAGTGCTGATTAAATGTTCGCGAGAGACCACCAACATGAGCAGTTCTATCAGCCACTTCATTAAACATGACAAATCGGCGCGCTTTGCCAAGACCTGCTGAATGAGGACTCTTGATTCAGGTCCTCCCGAGTTTGTGGTAAAGAGTGAGAGAGAGAGAGAGGAGGACACGAACAAATCGTAAAGCGCAACTCGCCAGCTACGCCGGAGTACCTACAGCTCACCTAATTTGCGCAATCCTTCTTCCTGACAATGGGTAATTTGGTTGTTGCGGCTGGTGAGATTATCCGGAGGGAGTCAGCCCTGCATATTGACTGGGGTACGAAATGAGCCCCAGCTCACAAGTGCAAATTATTCTGCTCGGCTCGCCGTTTGTTGTACATCATTATTTCCTGCAAAGCACCGTGCAATTAATTAACGTGCTGTGTGCATTTTGAATAAGCCCTTCGTCCAGGGGATGCAACGAAGACACCGCCATCAATATCGGCAAGTTTGTAAGCGCTCTGATGTACTGTCAGCACCAGTCAACATGGTACCCTTCATTTCTGGGCATATATTCTCATAGCCCCGAAAGAGCACTCACTTATTTCTTCATTTTTCCTACAGCTAACTAAGCAAGTGGCTGGAACATCACGGATTCTTCCTATCAAGAGAATTTAGGGTAACTCAAATGATACAATATGCTACTGCAGTATTTTAGTGGTATTACAATCACAATGTGTTACCTGTAGAAAGCTGTTACGATGGCCAGGGGGAGTAGTTGTGCATCATGCCCCACTCACGTCTCTCGAAAGACTGACGTTCTGTCCTTATCAAAATCTCCAAACATTGCAGCTATACGCATGCGCACAACTTGACTTTTCTTTGTTTCTCACACGCCAGATGAGGGTGCAACTAGCCCGCGATTGTTGACTTCAAAAACACTCTACTGTTACAGTTGGATTTCATTATTAGTACTTTAATTATTAATTATTAACATGTCTTCCATCTCTGGGCGGCCGAGGTCGTTAAGTCACGGACTCGTGAGCGGAAGTTCTGGGATTCGATTCCCACTAGCACGTCCTCCCTGGCTAAGATTTTTTCCAGGTTTTCCTAGTCCTCATAAATGGCAAGCGCAGGGGAGGAACCCTAAACTTAGGACTGAAACGGTTCCTTCCTTAAAAAAAAAATGCTTTCCCAATTTACCATTTCATCTCATGCATCATCAGTGACCACAGCCTGTGATGCCTTAATAGTAAAAAAGGGCTTTAAGCACTATTAAAATATACATCGACATCTCAAAACTAAAAAAATTGTCTTCGAGGAACGGGAATATGACAAATTCGAACTACTGCAGTGTGTCTCGAGCTGATAAACATAAAAAGAACAAGAACTTTGGCGAAATCAATGCCAAAGAGACCAGTCATCATGAAATAAAAGGAAATGGAACGAGATATAGAAAATGTATGACATCCAAACTACACTTAGAGCGAACAGAATTGCAGTACAGCTGATTGAATTGCTATTTAATTCAGTCATTTCAGTTTCATGTAATGTTCATCAGAAATTGTCATGAAGTGCTGATTAATAAACTTTAGCAAGTGCACTTCTATAGTTACGTCCGTATATTTAAAGTAGGGCACTAATTAGGTACTTCCTCAGGAACTTGCCTCTTCTCTTAAGGTTTAAAAGTTATTGTTAATCTTAGTGCAACATGACTTGGACATAATCGAATAAAGACAGATCTTTATCGTTTTCTTTAAATATTAAACAAAATGTCAACAAACAATTAAAGACTAGCAAATCGATATATGAGGAAGCTGGCATCCAAATTAACATAAGTAACGCTATAAATTAGTCCATTATTGTAGCACCCCCCCCCCCCCAAATCACTATGCCATGCATTGCACGAATGTTTCTTGCATAAATTTCCCAAGGTTGCTGCGCCTGCGAGACTGGCTGGCAGGTTGGGAAATCGAGCCAGAAAAATTAAATCATCTTCAACTTCTTGCCACCACACCCTCCCCACTTCCTTGGGAATAAAAGGAACGGTTAATTAAAAGCGTAGAAGAAAAAGTAGAAGAAAGAAAGAGCGCTGTTTTTTAACTTGCAGCCTCCCTTCCACTTCAAGTCGTGTGGAGGTTTTTCTAATATTCGCCCCTGTCAAGTCCACCGAGAATTTCTGCAATTGACGGCTCGGAAAATGAAGTGTTCGTCTTCTCCCCCCTTATTTTCCTCCACGACAAGCATTCTCTCCCTCTTCTCCGTCCCGTGGAGATGTCCCTGAACATTATTTCAGCATCTGATGTACGCAGCTCCAGAATGCTATTTCTTTCCTCCCTCGCTACACCGTTTTCACGTCTCATAATGACTCCACGTGGTAATGACTCTCATCTCCCGAAGGTGAGGACCTCGCTTGTGCTCATCCTAAACGATAGCGACTTCCGAGCTCTAAGTAAGACACACAATCTTTAAAATAACTGAGATGATTGTACGGTTGAGTCGAACTAAACTCTTATTGCTTCACTTACTTCATTATAAATGTAGAACTGGTTTCATGAACCCGTGTCCGCATCATCAGCTACCCGCCGACTGCTGCCCAGGTGGAAATGTAATAAACTTAAAGTTTAGGTTCTATATCCCCAGAAGTGTCGAAGTTCATCAAACTGTCTCTATGTTTGTAAATGTAGACTTTTCTCCATGTTGCTAATTCTGTAGGTCCGTACTGATTTTAATATTTTTTTCTTCGTCCAAAACGTTGTGGTTTTCTGTCCAGTAATGAGATACTAGTGTTGATTTCTTCATTTGCTTGTATTTCATGTTCTTGAAATGTTCTTTTAACCGTGTGTCTGTGTATTATAAAGTAGATTTTTTAATATTCTGCTCTTATTCCCAAAGCATACTGATGTATTCAGCTGTCTACGTTTAGCTGATGATGCGGACAAGGGTTCGTAAAACCAGTTCTACAATTATAAACAAGTAAGTGGAGCAATAATACATTCAGTCATACAATGATCTAATTATATGATTATCTTGACTATAGCAGTTCCAATTAACATTTCTAGTTAATCTTTCAAATGCTTATGTCAATAAGACGACGACATTTTCTTTTTGAATATAGCTTCTTGTTCTCCGCGTCTTCTGCAATTTTGAAATGACATTAACCAAAATTTAAAAAATGTAAAACCAGTTATCTGTGGTATTTATTAACAATTTTGTCCACAATCATGGAAGTCGTAATGAAAGTACAGTAAAAATAAAATAATTTCAATACTATTTTATGAAGTGTAAATTTTATTCGTGTTTGTTTTTGTATACCGGCATTATAAATAGACTCTTCTGATGCTTCAAAATTGTTTATAAAATGCCAGTTTACGTAACAATCGCGTTATTAAATTAATTTCATTGCTAATATGTAATCATTAACCACACATTACGTTATGCTAATATTACGGAATTAATTTGTTTATTACTGAAAACAGAATCATTCATTTATCTTCACTGTAAAGTATTTAATTACAGAATTAATAAAAATTATTAAGTTTAAAATGAACTGTAGAAAGTAGACTTTCACCGACGTCAGCCGTTATAAACCGAATTTTCCGGGCTGTTAAGACCGTGGCCCAGTGAAATTTTTTCTCCCTAATCTTCCCAGACGTTTCGTCCACAACTGCGGTGAACATCTTTAGTGGTAGGCTCTTATTGGAGATGAATCATGGACAAACGTCTGGGAAGATGAAGGAAACACACTTAATATTTGTATTGTTTTTTCAACTGATGAATTTGTCGTATTCCTTTATAGGTTGTTCTGGATATTACTTCACACTTACAAAATAATGCTACTATATTAGGGCCCAATTCTATTCCAGTCTAAATTTTACTGAATAAATTTAAAAATTGAAAAGAGAGGGGGAAAGGGTTAAATTCCTTTTAATAGCCCTTTAAACCACTCCTTTCAATTCAACAAGAATATAATTAGATTCACGTTTTGGACGGACTTCCACGCAGTACATGCTCTAATACTTTCCTCTTGTACCCCGTAACTTTAATTGCTTTATAAAATTTAACATTTTTTATGAGCACAAACTCCATCTGTTCATATCTCCCATTCTCTTTCTTACTACTTGCCAGAGGCGTTTAATGTTCTTCAAATGTTTCATCACAAGTAGATACCGCCATGGATAGCCGAGATCATTAAGGAGCGTACTCGTGAGCAGAGATCTGGGGTTCGATTCCCACCTCTCTCACAGAGTTATTTTTCCATGTTTTCCACATAATGTCAAATGCCGGGGAAATATCCTAAACTTACGCTGGAACGCTTCCTTCTTTAAAATTAAAAAAAAAAAAAAAAAAAAAAAAAAAAAAAAAAAAACAGAGTTTGCGAATAATAAATTACCATATATATATTATGTCTCGTCGCATTATTATTTACACAATCGATATCCTCTCCCAGTCCTGTTGAGCACGAGTCACAAAATAGCGGAACGAAACCATGAGGAAATATTGTTGTCACAAAGCGATCAATAGTTTAACGATGCACCATTACAGAATATGGCGATCAGACACTAAATCGCTTCATAATTGGCGACCAACCGTTCCCCAAGGGCAAAAGTGCTTTAAAATTGGCCCACCAACGCGGAGCCCATAACAAATCGCTTCAAGAACTATTAATACGTATTTTAAATAGAATAGCATTTGTTATTTTACCAAATAAATGGACTTATTTGGGCTTTTGAGTTGTATATTTTATTGACTTGCTTACAAAGCGTTGTCTTTTCCTGCAGTTTATTCCCCTCAGGTCTTTAAACTTTTTATCAAAAGTGAAAACAATGCTTAGGCTGTAAAACCAAAGGGAAGCGAACAGGTCTGCTCTTTCGTGTTGTAGTTGGCGTTTAACAAAATTGGAAACGTATCGTACTAGGGGAGGCCAGCATTGGCACACAGGTACCTCGCCAATCAATAATGCAGTTTCCACCAACTAACCCCCTACCGATACAAGGCAGGCCTAACAATTTCCACTTGCCGACCGTCTGATCGCTTTTTTTTTTTTTTTTGTGCCGTTCTTTCGCTTTCCGGCGCCCCTATGTCTGTCACATCGACGCTCTCCTCTATTATTCACAACGTCGAAACAGTTGCTACGAAAAGTGCAACTCTCTCTTGGCTCACCTCCCGATCTACCAAATGTACCAACTAGGTACGTGTTGCACACTCACCAAATATTTAATTTCACACCTCCACTCTTTTTATACATGATCTTCTGATATCTTCATTGAAAAGCCCAGTTAGAACAACAACCGCCCTGAGTTGCAGGTTGATTAGTTAATTTAGGTAAGATAAGAGATCAAATTTTGAAGAGAAAAAAATCAAATTTAAGTTTTTTGTTCCAAATAATTACTTGTATTTTTCTGCTTAATTTGGTATATCATTTATTGAAAAATTACAACTGTAAGTGCGTTTAATTGCGTAATGTGTTTTATGTGTCAAACTACCTTTAAAAAAAAAAAAAAAAAAAAACTCCACACTACTGCATAAAAATGAAAATATCTCTGAAACCTTTTGTTATAGAAGGCTGTGATTTAATGTATTTTGCAGGTAAACTAATGTTTCAAATGTAAACAACAATAATGATATTGACGCAATTTGAAAGTTTTGTATTTACTTTGAGTTTTATAAGTTATACATCCAATTTTCTTTCCTAAATACATCTAATAATATGCCTAGGTCCACCAGGGTTTATAAAAAAATTAAAACAAAGTAAATAGGTATTATAAACCTATCCAGTAAAGCGTGATAATGAAAATAAAATGCCTATTTCTGATAAACAAATTACCTACACTCCCCCTAGTGATATCAAGAAAAAGATATCTGGTAATCATATGGAAAATATTGAAGACAACAAAGGAAATATTAATATAGTGGTTGACTTGAATATTTTAATTAGTGGTGAGTTAAACTGTCTCCTATGGTGATAACATTGCTTTGTGTGAAGATGCAGGCGCAGGAAATTGATTAGTATGTAAATTGACAATTAGTTGCATTAACTTTAGCGATTTTTTTAATCGCAAGTGAAAATTTTGCAACACGTGTATCTTTTTCTCACAACTAATGAAGATAGAAGCATGAAATGTTTACAACCGATTTGCTTTATTTCATTCCTTGCTGAGTTCCGGTTTCAGATCATTTGCATAAGAACTTTTTTACATGAATATTAATAAATTTTTATTTTTATAAAAACGGAATGTGTTACAAAACTAATTGTTTTTATAAAGTACATTCTCTAAATTAGATCTCGGTACTTACAATGTAATGCAAAACAAGCATGTCGGTCCTGGTGGTGTAGTGGTTACCATACTTGCCTCCTATACCCAAAACGCGGGTTCGAACCCGGCCAGGACCGATGGCGTAAAAATCCTAAGTATGGCTTCCTTCGGAAGGGAAGTAAAGCCGTGGGTCCCGTGTCGTACATTTACGGCACGAAAAAGAACCTCAAGCCTGAAAGAGAGGCCTCTGAGCAAAATTTGTCGGCCGTTTCACGCCCTGAGTTGAATGGGACGCTGATGACCTGAGCTGTTAAAGAGCGTCCTTAAATAAATCAATCAAAAAAAAAAACAAAAAACAAAACAAGCATTCACTGAGGTATCTGTAGTACTTTCCGAGATAAAGGTACAGAAAAATGAATAACTTCGTATTAATAATATAGGGCCTATGTTCGCAGCTTAACAAAGTATCTCTGATTGTGATTTGATGTTGCTAACGTAAACAGAAATCAACAAAAGACAGTAGATAGAATATTTTCACTTTTCATTATTTCATTATGAAAATACATTCGCATTGTTTATTTATTCGATCATTCATTTATTTACTCTGGCAAGAATTAAAGCCATGGGACCTTCTCTTTCCCTTTATCAGGCGAATAAAGCCAGTGAAAATATTGAAAATATTGTATATATATATATAGATAGATAGGTAGGTAGTTATACAAAATATAGAAAAAAAATAAAGTTGTATACTGCATGTAAATATTACATATTTCAATATAGTTAGAAAGTTGATAAAGATTGTGTTAGAATTCCAATAACTTCCTTCAATAATTTTTCTCGAGTACAAGGGGGGGAGGAAGGAGGAGGAATTCATTAGATCTTATTACAATAATATATTTAGTATTCTGAAGGAAAAAAGGTGTTTTAACATTCACTTTCTGTTTTTTGTTCGCAGATTTTCTTTTGTTTTCTATTGCTACACTGCCTGCAATTGTTAGAACTTCGTGATTCTGTTAAAAACAAATGAAGTGCGTATTCATTTCCTTTTTGCGGTGTAATACAATTATACAATTGAAAGATAATAAATTCTCAGTTCGCATTTGTTTTTCTTCTATGTAAACCTAGATGAGGTAAGGAAATCGTATGTCTGGCGTTTACCCACAATGACGTCATATTTTGATGGTTATGACAATAAGAGCCACTCTTGGGGGAAGGGTAACTTACAATAGGCAACTGCTTCGTCATGGCGGCTGCATATTTCACCTGACATTGGGTCTGAACTACTCCCCCCCGCACTTGCAAACTCCAGGCTACGTTCTCATCTCAAGCATTTCTATATTTCCGAAACACAATGAGATCAACAATTTGGATTTCAAAAACATGTTACTTCAATGTTTTCTTCATTGCTTTTTCGCAAGAATGTGTTTCAAATCTTGACTACAGGCCTTTGCAGTTTATTTGGAAAAGTATTTTTCCAAAAGAAACATCTACCTAAAATGTTCCAGATCTCAAGTTCTATCCAGTGGCGGCTCGTGGCCCCTGTATAAAGATGTAAGACCCAAACTGCAGCGCCAATGTTTGTGCGATAAACTTGAGGTTTATTTGAAACTCTTCTAATTCAGCTGTTAAAGTACGTCTTAAGCCCTAGCGCAATCAATTCAGAAACAGAAAAGTATTTTATGAATCTTTCCATCGATTTACCGCTACTGGTGTATCGCATATCACAGCACATGAAGTTTTCAATAAAATGTCCACAAAACGCTTTTTTAATTTAACAGTTAACACTGTGAAAGTCAACTTTCCAATGACAAACAGTGAGGAAACCATCCAATTTCAAACAAAATAGGAAAACAACACTCAATAGTCAGTTATGCTTGGTGTCAGTAACCCCTCAACATCTGGTTCCTAAGAAAAGAGAGAATACCGAGCGCTAGCCAAGGGTCGTCTTACTGCTAGCCCAAAAGAACGCAGAAATAAGCTAGAGAAAGGTTGGAGGAAGACAAATATAAGTCCCTAAATATTTGCTGGCCATGAAGCTATACGTTTAAAACGTAAAAATTTCCGGGCTGGTCCATGAGCCTCCCTCTCTAACGGAGGACCCGCATGCTACGGCTACTACAGTACAGAGGAAATGAGCTTATTGAGTAATGAAATAACAATTAACTAATCGGTTATACATCGCAGTTTTCATACTTTTTTGTTTTAAAAATTAACCAGGAGCAGAGAAAATGGTAAATAATCAGGTCATTTTCTTTGGGGGGGGGGTCCAGCCCACCTGGACCTTATTGACTAGTCGCCCGTGTTTGTATCACTTCATAGTAATGACAATTCTACCCTTAACTTTAGATACAGCCCGTTGAAACGTGGAACTGTTCAAGAGCGGACATTAGGACGCGACCATTGCAGACAGAACAGACAATGGTCGCACGAAGCTGGGCGGAGAGTGAGAAATTTCGAGGTCCTTTTGATGTGAAGCAGGAGCCGACAAGAAAAGACAATGGGGCTACGGAGAGAGCCAGAAGTTTACTTGCCTTATCGCGTCACAACCACCAATCACCCGAAAATGTACGTAGCGCGACGCCCTTACCCTCCAATAGATGATTTCCTGACTCGCGATTCCTTTGGCTCTGCTCTGCATAAGCGACAGTGGTTTTGAATTAAGAGGGCGAAAACTAGAACTAGCACTTTCTTTTTATGAAGTTTAATTATGTCTACATAACGAACAATTCATAATGTAACCCGCCCTACTGAAAACGTCCGCTTAAACCATTTCAAAATTTTAAGTAACAAATTTAAAACGTACATATATTTTTATTTATCTAATTATACATATTCAGTATGTATCAGAATAACTATTGACAATTTTCTAGTTTAATACAGGACATGAAAACAATAAATTTTGTGTATTAAAGTAGTGTCCGAAAATGCTTCTTTTTTTAATATAAAGGCATCGCTCACCTTATGACTGCATTTGTTTAAGGTATTTTTGTTACCATGGAAATAATAAACAATTGAAGATAGTATGTCATATACGACAAAATATCTTCTGTAATATCTGTTTATTTAATTTCGTGATATTAAAATACATCGATACACAAATGTTGAATTTGAATAAGGCATTTGGAAATAATAATTTGGTAAAGTAAATCTGTGATGAGCAACTCTCAGCGCTACATTCTTTGCCATACAACAGTTTAAGACAGGATCAACGTCTTCGAGATAGAGGGCAGCTCCGCGTAAAGCAAGTAAATTTAGGAGCGAATCGAACTGTGAGAACATTATTTATTTTATGAACCCTAATACATATTAAAGTCAATTGTTTAAGAAATACCCATCAGCACAAAGGATGGTTAAGAATTAGTTGCCAGATCTTTTACAGTTTTAATAAGAATAAGTAATTATATCTTGAGAGTGACTCAATAGCAGACATTTCGCAGGATTCTGTGTTCAGTCACACACCGTTAAACTTTGTATGTCAGCAATGGAGGTTACAATTTTGAACAGTTCCTGTATTTAATCAACACCATTCTCTTAATATTTGGTATTTACTATGTAGCCATATTAACTTTCCAATTTGAGATTGATTTATTTGTTTTCTTCATAACATTATAACTTGAAAAATAAGCATTTTGGACATTATTTTATTAAGAAAAAATTATTCCCATGTCCTCTACCACATCAGAAAATTAGGAATATTATTCTGATATGTCCTGTACATTTCTCAAGAGTTTCACAAAAGGCACAAATATTTAACTATTTTCAAATGTTTAGAAAAAATTTAATAATGGTACTTATTACAATTTATGTCCTATTTCGAAACAATAGGTAATTCCTACTTGACCAGCGAAGAGAGGGCTCCCGCCAACTTAAACCCCAGGTGCAAACTGAAACGAACATTCATATGTGCGTGGCTAAACATTACAGGTATCGAGGTAACGGACCTATTAAGAAAATACAATCCATTCTCTTAGCTTTGGTGGCACCCAACTTATCGACACGGCATTCCTGTGTTTTGAAATCACAGTTTCACTCAAATTAACATTTGATCTGCTCAAGTCTTTTAGTTTCAATTTTCTCTTCCAATGGCTTCAAAGAAAAAGACAGAATGCAACTTTGCACAGTATTAATTTTCTTTACGTTCATTAAACACGAAGCAACTTTCTTGAAAACACTTGAAACATCAACATGAACCAAACGACTTCTGCAGGAGAGTAACTATTGTTACCTCTAAGGTACATCATATTGTTTGGTAAGAAATTACTGCAAGGTTTATCCTTATTTAAACTTTCGAGAGGTGACGTTTCACGTGGTTTTATTTAAGGACGTTCTTCAACATTTTAGGTCATCAGATTCCCATTCTAGTCAGGGTCGATATATTTTGCTCAGAGGCCTCTTCTTTCAGTCTTAATGCTCTTTATCGTGCAGTAAATATAAGATACGAGACCCACAGCTTTAATCCCTTCGGCAGGAAACCATACTTAGGATTTATACGCCCTAAAAATCCATCGACCCTAGCCGGGTTTGAACTTGCGTCCTTGGGTCTACAACGTGAGAACAGTTATCATTACGTCACCAGGACCGATTTTCAAGTGGGGCACACATGTTATGACCCTACTGCTTCCTCTCGTCTTCTGCAATCAAAATACTCCCTAAACAAGCCCGATGCATTGATTTACACCGCGACTGCAAAGCAAGTCCCCTTCAGGTAATAACAGCAAATACTTTATTTATTTGGATTATTTAGAACAATTTCAGATTATCAGCGTTCCATTCAATTCAGGGCGTGAAACGGCTGATAAATTTTGCTCAGAGGCCTCCTCCTTCAGACTTACATGCCGTAAATGTACGACACGGGACCCAAGACTTTACTTCCCTTCCAAAGTAAGCCATACGCCTATCGAAAATACAAACATCAGGAGCAAGGATAGAATTTTTATAGCATTGAGCAATAGTTATAGAATGTCATATGTTGTCATTTTTTGGAGTAGCATTAAACAACAGTAGCCATTCCTGTACCTGACATAGGTGCGGGCTATTATATACCTTTTGTTTAAATTTCAATGACACTTTACGGCGATGAAAAGAGTTGTTACAATGATAGTTATACAACATCGTTCTTTCAGTTCTTCCTATTTTTTGCTTATCTAACTTTGTTATTCACAAGATTTTACAAAATGATGGATTTATGAAGTTTGAAACACGTGTAAAACAAGCATTGAATTACAAACGAAAATTGTCACGAAATTGAAAATTGAATCTACTTCACTTCAGAAATAATATAAAGGGCCAAAAATGCGTTTTCTTTATTAATTGTAATGTTTTCTGCCCTTTTCACGGTATTAATAATACTTTAATAAAAATAAAGTAACAAGTTCGCTTGAAGTCACGTAAATCCTTAGTTGCTGACAAAAAATCGTATTTAAAAAATACAGTTCATTTTTTTGATTTTAGCCAGCAATGTATTTAAGTTACGTATTTTATATATATATATATAATTCATTCACTTGTCACTGCATAGAAACAATAATAGGAAATACTGTCCTACTTCTAGTACCTCTATCTGAATTTTATAGACAAATGACAGCAGTGTCGAAACAAAAAACAAATGCCTGGCGAAAGCTTACCAGCTGTTTTCCATTTAGCCTTGTTTTCCCCCTCATGTTTTCGCGAAATTATTATCGCGACGTCCTGGTTCTTTCATTCTTATTTTCTCCTTGCCCCTTGTATCCCCACCTTCAACCCTACCGCCATACTTTATCGCGCGATTTGTTAGATACAGAAAACCCAGCACCAGCTCTTTGATGTAAGAAGGGAGAAATTTGGACGCATGCGTCCTGGCGCGAGCGTTGCCATGGATACTAGGCGGGAATAATGCGGTCGGTTTCCATGGCAACCAACAAGATGCGCGCGCGCATGGACCTGCGTAGCGTCGCGCATAGCTCTGGAATGTGAAGTGGGGTGCTCGTGGCGATAGAGGGGAAAACGGCAAAAGAGAAAAAGAGGGAAAAAAATAATAACTTGGGAGGAGTACAAGAAGAGCCCATTATATGGTTGTTTTCAAGGCAAGTAAAGCCCTGAAAAAAAGCCCTACATGCGTGTACATTTTAAACTAACGTGGAATTCGAAGAACGAAAACAAAATGCTATATTCAGATGGTTGTGATAAAGGCTTAAAGATTTCATTATGTACTCTGTTTTAAAACAAGCACGTAATTCCATAGCAGAGATTGTAGTTAAAAACATGAACGAAAAACAAAACATTCTCATGAATACAAAGAGATAATCTGCAAATGTTTTAAGGGTGTTGAGAAAACAAAAAACATACTGTACAGACAATGAAACCTACCTAAAACTGTCATAATTGTGAACATCAATTTTATTTATTAACTGTGCTACAATGCAAACTTTATCTTATTATCCCTCCAGCTATTAGGGAATATAGAAAATCTCAGCACCCAGTTTGTGGTCTATCAGATTTTGGCTGTGTATGGTGATCAGTTACCTGGGGTTTGTACTTCAAGCAATAAAGAATTTCATTTTCAAATGTTTCCTTTTTCTTTATTCCAGTTTTAATAACCATTAACATAGAAATGTCAATGAATTTATAGATTGTCATTTTAGGTTTGATTAGTTAACTAGCTCCTTGTGATTCTATCGCTCATTTAAATCTTATGTGGTTAATTTTTGCTCCTAAGACACGTGGAAGAGTATTACATTATTTTTAATTTTTTTCGGATTTTAGACCACTTAGTTTGTTTAGTTATTATAATAAATGTATATTTTTTCCTGGTTTGAAAGGTGTAGCTAATGTATACACTGATTTATATAGAACTAACAGAATTCTTTATTTATTTCAAAACGAATGATACTCTAGACACAATTATTATATCTCAAATGTACAGTATTTTTGGCAGATTATTAACCTCTGTAGAAAATGTTGAAAATGTCCTTCCTCCTGCGTAAGTCATAACACGACACGGCGTTCCATGTTACTGGCGGCTCGTTGGAGGACTGTGTTGTCACTACCATATATCATCTCCAGTGTAATGTTGTGCTTCAGATCGTCTAATGTCTGGGGGTGTGTACCTTAAACTATCTAAGTAACCCCATAGGAAGAAGTCTGCGTTGTCAAATCAGGATTTCTCAGTAGCTACAGGTTCTTGGAGATTATCCGGTCGTCAAAAAAAACTTCAATTAGCAGCATGAATTGTTTGAAGTATGACATGTAGCGCCATCTTGTTGAAAATATCCATGACCTAGCTCTACATCGTACAGTTGCTCAACAAACTCCTTGAAAATCCGGCGGTACTCTTCAGTGTCCACATCTGGCCAAAAAATATTGTTCTCACTATTCTTTGTGAGGATATTACCCACAGCTCTCGATTTTAACTAGGTGTATAGGTGCTCCATGATTTTGGATGGTCCAATAGCGTGAGTTCTGTGAGTTCGCCAAGTCCCGTAAATGGAATTATGCTCTGTGAACCATATGATGCAGAATATGCCAGGATTTGGCATATTCAACGTCGTGTTGTGTTAAGCCTTATGTAGAAGGGAGGACATTTTTAACATTTTCAATACAGGTTAATTATCTCCCAAAGTTACTCTACATTTGAGGTATAATAAATTGTCGCTAGTAATATTCGTTTTTAAATAAATAAAATAAAAGTGTTACTTGTATATAAATCACTCTGTATTATTTGCTGATATCTGTGTGTATATTCGTTTTTGTGTTACTATGATCATTACGAATGAAATTTCTAGCTAGAGCTCCTAATCTAAAAGAGTAATTTAATAATGGTTGATAACTATGGGCAAAAATCTCAAAACCATTCTTCCCAAAAGGTATGGGTAATTTGTGGGATATTTGGGTAGGAGACATACACGGAAACCAACATAAATTCAATTTTTAGTTTGTAATGTAACCTTGGACATATTTCTTTATTTATTTTTTGCGTTTTGGACAGAAATCGAAGAAATTATTTTCTGGAAAACAAACTCAATACTTTTATTGCAGATTACGCACTGGGGGCATTTCAAACAACTTGTAGTTTTCGAATGATATTACTTTTGCGGTAATAATTTATGAAATTTGATTTGTTTCACTCAGAAATTACACTGTGTGCACATTTGAATATAGAAGGGGACTTATGACTTTCTTTACGTTATGAGGGGGAAAAACATAAGACATTTTGCTCTTTTTTAAAGTGGTTTTTGAGCAAATTGTAATTAACATATTTTTAATTCACTGAATATTGTAATAAGTTTAACTCTTTGGGTTAAAAGAGTAGCAAAGTTTCTCCCCCTCCCCCTTTTCTTTCTAATTGCAGCGTTTGAACATGAAAACACTGCAACTCCAATCTATTAATAAAGGTTTCAAACAGAAGCGCACTATGTCCAAGGCGGTTCATTTAACCTGTTGCAAGATTTGCTCAAAACAAAACTGTGATTGTATCAGGAATTAATAGTTATTGCAACGATTTTGTAAATAAAAACTATCAAAACAATATTTCTCCGGTAAAATACACTTCATAACCTCTCTTTTACTTCTAAATTACCTTAAATGCCCGCAAAAGGGATTAATGATAATAGGCTTCATAAAGTGCTAGTCTTTGCCCATAGTCCTTTCTATAGAACAAATCAGCCGCCTTGTGGACGTTTAACGTCATATAATCTCATTTATATCACTTTTTGCCTTCACAAATACGCCCAGAGTTAGACAAAGAGGGTACTTTTAGAAACAAATACGATATTAACCCAGGACTCTAATCTGTCTTTAAGAATTACCTCAAACCTATGTAGTCAATTTTATCTGCATCATTAAATATTCTGGTAAGCATAACGCAAGATAAAGAAATTAGTTTCAAACTGTTTATTACTTCAAAAATGTTGTTTCAGTGGTGTACAATAAAAAAATACAACTTCAATACAACTTTCTATTTCCTAAAAATTAGTTATTAATTTTTCTACAGTCACAATAAGAGTAATTTTGAAAAAAAATCAACTAATCACTCTAAATTAAAGACATCACTCATTTGATTACGCCACCCATGCACAAATTAAACCTTTAGACTGGAGTTCTGAATGCCAAAAGGTTTGCTAATGTTATGTACCCCAATGTCGGGTGGAAAAACAATAAATTCAAAAAAGTGACCAAGGCAGACTTCTATGGTAGTTTTCTAGCTTAAATTAAATCTACTTAATTTATAAGAAAAGGAGACTATCTTCAATTGCAGTTAAAATGAACAGCTGTCAATAGCCCAACACTTTGTTTCTTCCAATTGAAACCTTACACCTATGTTCCCATTCAGACATCTTCTTTAATATCATAGGCATGATTTTAAAACAAAAAATATTACATAATTTTAAGAAGATACTTTCAAGAGTATTTGATATTTCATTTCTTTAAATTAAAACTTGGAAATGGCCAAATGACAAAACAATAATACATACGAACTAAAATGGAAGAATTCAACGTAACAAAATTCAGAATGAATTTTCTTTTTAATACAACGAAATTGGTTTTGTACAATTTTTGGGCTTCAACTATGGTCTGTTCTTCCAATATGTTATTATTTTTTTCTTTTGTCTGTGTGCAAAATGTAAACGTACTTTATTACATTAAAAAAACTCGACGTTTTGTTTTATGAAAGTTTGAGCATTACTATTTACCTAAAAAGTTCTAATTGAGAGGAAATATTTGGATATTGTAGCAATTTTTCAATTATATTTTTGTGGTATTATAAATAAAGAAAACAAAGTATTTTGCAGCATATTTCTAAACAATTTTGGAAGTAAATAAAAGCCTAAAGTTAGGGAAAAATTTTAAAATCCTAAGCATATCTTCGTCTCACGAGATTTATCAAAGAATTTAAGGCACAAATGGTTGAGGTCACCTTCATCAATGTTTTCTAAGAAGGGGTGCCTCTTGGGAGGTAAATTGGTGCATGGGTAGCAGTGGCGTGCAACACAGTAGAATCAGGTAAACACTGTGGTCGAGACGTACCGTTGTACTCACCGGGGCTGCCCAGGAACACGGAAGAGTACAGCACTCCCCGCCGTGCATCGTTCGCAGCCGCCCGCGCGTCCGCTGGCGACGGCCACTCTCGCCGCGTCGGACACCATTTCCCTGAAACAATCACAACATTAGCACTCCGTCCTAGAGCCGTCATCTCACACACTACATAAGAAACCAGCGTTTCAGGAAACACAAGTAGCGATAAAAACCGTTCCTGCAAGCAACAAATCCAGGCGCATTTCCCGACTGAAATATTCTCGCTCAGACGGTTCACCATTCAATTATTCGTGTGTAGATGAACTGAAATTTGTGATTCTCTTACTCCCTGCAGTAATACCTCACTGTATGGTTTAGATATACAGGATGTCGCGCTTAAAACGGCAGTAATTGAAATTGCATATAAATAACTTTATATATTATATATAATCTACACCAAAGAGAAATAAACATACCTACGTTTGATACTCTACATTTTGCAATTTATGTAAAAATAATAGTCCTGGAGATTAAGTTTGAGAAATTATTAATAACTATTAAATTATTCTGTAAAGTTATGTAAACGATTGACAGAAAACGTCGTGTTCTTTGCTTAGCAGAAACGAATGCCGATTTCTTCAAAGACATGATCCCATTTCTGACTATAAGAGAATATAGTAGCCAGTGATACAAAGTTAAAGCAAACAGGAAGTTTGTTCGCAAAAATTGGTAAAGATTTTTAAAGATAACAGAATACATTTGAGCCTCCCTTTCAAGAAGCTCAAGGAAATGAATCCGAAAAGTTGGTTTACAAATCGCAATATGGTTCATAATGTTCTGCACAAAAGGTTCTGTCTGTAAGCCTGGTTTTTGTTAATATTATTATGAACACCGAATTCAAATCATGATTTCGCTTAGTTTTTTTATTGTAATTGGGGACGTAACATCTGTTTCAGTTCTTCCACATCTTTAGTAAGCGAAATGAATTGTTTGTAATTCTATTCTAGGAATGGATTTTTCTGTATCATGAAATACATGATTAGCACAGGTGAATTCGTCATTGGATGAGATGTAGGAATAATCAGAAATATGTACAATATACAGCTGGTAAGGTTAATCTAACATAATCGACAACTGAACGCGACTCTATTGTTATTACGCAGAAATGAAAAGTGAATCATTGAAGAAACTTATCTACAAAAAATAAAAATAAATGTGACGCAACGTTTTATTTATAAATGAAGCTGTTATGCTTTGTACTTGAGAAATGTTTTATATAATAATTAATAAACTACAGTTACTACTTCAACTTGAGAAATTTCATGAGTTAAAATTAATTTGAGATAAGATGAAATAATCTTAAGATTTATGCTTATACAACCCAAATTCCCAAGTTAGATGTAACAGATGGTTAATTTTATGCTCTAAACTCAAGTTAATTCTTTATACAATTGGCCCTTAATGCCTCCAAAACTTTTCAACAATAGTTAGTGCGATTTCTTTTATTGGTGTTTTAAGAGGAACTCTTTGTATATATATTTCCCCGTTTTCCCCATTGTTATTAATGTTTTCTAATGACCAATTAAAAACAGAAATCTCCTGATCAACAGTTGCACGCTGGCAACATCTGTCACTTTTCTGCGTGTCACTTTCATTGCCCAAAAAGCTTCGTATAAACAGACACTGTTAACTTGTTTTGGGACTTAACCAATATGCTGCAGTGTTTGCGGTCTGTGGCTTGAAGCCCCGTGCAACTGAACGTGAAAAAGAAGTTCTATATTTCTGCCGCTTTTGTTACAAAAGTTTTGAGAGACCGCCTTCCCCACACTCAAACTGTCTGATAAATGAACAGTGTGGATTTCCCAGAAGTGATGGTTATGGCAGTATCAAACACATGGCATACGCTATAAACAGTGCCACTGTTAATAACTGTCATTTCTAAACCACCGATCTGCGATATCAACAACAAAAAAACCATATCTAGAGCAGGATTCACCATCTAGGATTGCGTGAGCTATTTCATCTTGTCATAAGAGGTTGGTATTGATGAATAATAGCCACATTTCACGTACGTACATTGTGGCTACAAAGAAATGTAATAGCCACTAAAACCTATAATCAAGCAAAGAAAAATACCCGTGCTCTTTCTTTCCCACTGTTGCCAACGTTATACCTCGGCTGTGGTAATTATCACTGTGATGACTTTTTTGAATTTATGGTTTTTTAACTCTGTAATTTCTCGAAAGAGGGCGATGATGTATGTGGGAAAGAAAGAATGAAGCACGATCGGCGCACTTTACAGATACGACCGTCATTTGTTAGCGTTGATTCTGTTTATTATCCACTTACCGGGTATAATTGATTCTTCGCGAACACGAGGATATGAAAAGATACTTAGTGCTTTTTCTCCTGCTGTTCTCGATGAATGGCTCTTCAATGTGCTTTAGAAATGGCAACAAAAAGCAATGCCTCATTAACAGAGACTATTTTTGTACTAGCAGAATCATTTGAAAGGCTTTCGCAACGAATTAGTTTATGTATTTTAATTCCATTCTTAAGACCGGCGTATCCGATAAGAGTAGAGGCAAGTGTGCAGCTAATTTCTTACTTATCACTACCCCCCCCCCCAAAGACAGTTGCAGATAATCGAACTGCATGCGATTGGTGTAAAGGTACGCCACACTCAGCGAGTATATAAACATTAATACACCTAGTGACAAAAACCCGGACACTTTTGTATTTGGTTATATTTCGTTCTTAATTATTTTAAAATGAAAAAATGTCCATTTAAACAACAGATTGTTTTAATTAAGCATCTTGAATTACAACAATAGAAACAAAAACTTATCTCTGGCGAGAAAAGTTAAAAAGGAATATAAAAGAATGACAAGTTTTATTTTAACTGCGAGTACTATTTCCCGTGCTTGAAACATTAAAAATGTATTTTAATAATGGGCGTTACCCCCTCTGGCTTGAATAACTGTATTTATAGTCTTGACATGCTTTCGATCAGGTTAGCTACGGCTTCTTGAGGAATATTCTCCCATTCTTCAAAAAGTGCTCGCTCCAACTCCTGTAAAGTTTATGGCAGCGACAGTCTTGTCTTAACACGTCGTGTCCCAAACGTGTCCAAGCGGATTCATGTCGGGACTCCTTGCTGGCCATGGTAAAACATGGATTCCCAATTCTTGGAGATATTCTCTGACCACATGGGCAATATTTGGGCGTGCATTGTCGTGCAATAAAAGAAAATTGTCGCTTGTAAATCGGCTAAACTGCACAACATGATTAGCCAAACATATTTATGTGCCTATCAGCTGTTATACTTCTATTATCTACTAAAATTAACTCAACAGGAGCATCCATAGACACTCCTGCCCAAATCATCACTCCACCACCCAAATGCGGCATTGTGCAAATCGTTCTCCCCCCGCCCCTGTCCAAACTCTTCCACGTCCATCAGGTGAGCGCAGATTGAAACAGAACACAGCCCTACTGTTCATTTCTCCAACCCCTATGGTCATTTGCAAAACGCAATCGTTCGACTCGGTGCATTCTGAGCAACCTGGACCAGTTGCAGGTAAACTTGATATCAGTTCACTTGCTTTAACCTTCTTCTAACCTTTTTGGCCAACATTGGGCGTCCATGCATGTTACTTAATGTTCTGCATGGCTAACTTATACATTTAGAATGTACTAATTGCCGATACTCAGCATGCATTTGTTTCCATAACCTACTACGAAAACAAATTCATAACTAGCGTTGTTCATTTTTTTAATCTTTGTTAATGTCAACGCTATGACAAAATTAAGCTCAGTGATGTCAAATTTAATTTTGCAAACCCAAATTATTCGCATAAAACCTTTCAGGTGAATTTACATCTAACACTTCGAATTATGAAGAAATTGAATATGACAATAGTTGTTTTATCGTACTTGTTTTTGTATATCCATTGTTATTATCGGAATATATGAATTGAAGCGCATTAACATATTCGAGTACTTGAAAATTAACGTCAAGCAATATATGAACTGACAAAATAATATTAGAAAATGTTGCTCCATTTATAGCATAGAATCAGTCCATAAAATTGAGCCACTGAGTTCAATACCGTTCTGAATATCTGAATTTGGTAGCACTCTAAAGACAAAACAACTCGGACACTTTCATATTTTCTTGTATACATCTGCCTGTTATAAAATATTATGGTAGGCATTTGTTGTCATGAAACGGTGTAGGCAATGTTGAGTGCTTTTGTGTTATAAACAAACGATTATAACCGAATATCTCAATTATGTGTACAAAGTCTTAGATATAGCAAATTTATCTTAGTCATTTTGTGCTTCATTATCATTATTTCTTTAATTTTACATGATGTGAGTGTAAGTACGGTTGTTATTTTATTTTTAAAAAATGCAACCTGAAGCGATCTGTAACTCTAAACGATGATGAAGGCAGTGTTTGCTACATTGCAAATGTAGTGAATATGGATAAAGCACAGTCCATGATGCCTCAAACGGCTTAGAGAGGTACCAGAATGCACCAGAAGACCAGGTTTGGATCGTCCAAGAACTATAAACCAAAAAGAATACAGGTACATGGTGTTGAAGGTTCTTGGGGAGCGCAACCTATGATTTTAGCCCAGCAATTTGTCAGTGTTGCCATATGTATCAATAGATTATATTTATTTTCTAGAAAACAGATGGATAAAAGTGTATTTAAACTTTATTTTTCCCCTTATTAACCACTATTATCAGCTTTATTTATGACACTAATTTCCTTATCACCTTTCACACATACAATAAATTTCTGAGCCCTTGTGCAGCGAGGTATTTCAGTTTCAGGACGATAGAGGCTGTCTACTGGGAGAAGACAGTCATCAAGGTATTGTAATGCATGTGAATGTAGCAGCTTGCAGTGAGTTTAATGCATTATTCGGCGCTTTTGTTGTCTGCAAAAATTATGCCAACTTCGTTAACTATGTCACTAAATAAATATAATTCTTACAGAGAGTGGTAAGACGATTGTGTCAACCATGCTCCAAGCAGAGAACTGTTCGCTATCTTGTTATAAATTTACGAGAGAAAGGATCTCTCTGTGACAAGAAACTTGTTTGGAACCGCCGTTAAGTTATATGAAATATAGGAATTTTCTATGTCGACAATGTATTGCCACCGAGTGGCATCATTTTCAACACTTCTTATTGCAGAGATTAGTGCCTATTATTATTAATTTTAAACAGAGTATCATTTTATGCTTTAATAAAATGATAAATACTAAAATAAAATTACTAACTATACGCCCGGCCTCTCCATTTGCTTTTTCCGCGCTTAAGCGACTCGCAACTGAAATAGCGTCACTTTATTAGCAACCATTATGCTAAGATCTATTAATTTTAGTTATTTTACGTGCCTCTAAATTCAGGATACACTTCTTTGTTTCACTTTTCGTTTTGGAAGCGGTAGGTGTTTACATTCTTGAAGACGATTTAATGTACTCACGTTGAAGATCTATATGTTCTAATTAACGGATGTTCTTCGATAGGTCAACGTTCGCTTCAGTGCTTCGGAACTTCTGGATAAGTTCGACATTTACATCATAAGTGATTTCTTTGTTCCAGATATTCGTCTTACACCACCTTTAGTTAACAGTGTGCATTCTGGAGGCCAAGGAAGAGACAGTTTTTTCCCCAGACAACCATCAACCGCACCCTTCCCGAAACAGCCACTTTCTCGCCTGAGATGACTCGTACGTGCACCATTATACATCATTTCCTCGGTAAGGGTGGGGGGAAAGGTGCACACGCCTCAGATTACCCTCTAAAAATAATGGTCCCCGAGCTCGTTTAACACGCAATTCATTTGCAAAAGCTGTAAACGATCTTCATGGGGGAAAAGGAAGAAAGGATGGACCATTGAGTTAGATAAAGAAAGTCGATCTATTGACTGCGACACCAGCCCAACAGTAATGCTGGGTAATGACGTGGTAATTTTCTCAACTGCACGTTAAAAATGATTTTGCTACGAAGATGCATTTTCATAAATGCTTTTTCCACCTCTAGCATCTAAACTGGTTTTTATTTACAATATTTTTATTGTTTTTAATTAACTTCTCGAAATATATTTTGAATTAAAGAGAATTGGAGCAGAACAAGTGTACTTTTGGAGAAAGAGCTAAAACGAAACAAAACATAAGCCAATATAAATTCTTGATCTCCTTTCACACATCTACTTTATCTCCATTCGCTGTACAAATTATAATGCTTTTCATACAAAAAAGCAGATTTCTTCAGAACTAGTGAACAGACAATAAATTTAGCATTACTTAAAACGTTTTCAGGTACAAATATATAATTTTCTGTTGACATTTATATTTACCAGGCTCATGCATTCACAAAGAATTTCAGAAAATTTCAAGTTATCATTTTGTTCATAACAACCAATATTATTGTCATTAATAACAGTCGATTTTGACATAAATAATTATTACTTTAAGAGCGGGTCTTTTAAACAACGACCACTAGCCTAAATTGAACACTAGGTTCTTTTATGATTAAGCGAGAATGAATATTCGTGACTGTAACTGGGAAATTTTACGTGAAGTTTATCATCAGAAAGTGGTGGTTTCAGTATGGGCAAAACTAGAATCAGGAAATCAGTATAAATAAATTGCATGGAACTGGAGGAAGAAAGTGCCAGAAATTAAATCTACGATTAATGCTGAAGTGATGAAAATTTCTTCTTGGCCCAACTATTTCCGATAGCTCTAGCTTCAATTTTTGTGCACAATTCAAACTTTCAGCGCTACTTGTTGATATTATTTATTTTTCTCTGTGCATTTCATTTGTTTCTATAATCTATTGCTTTCGTACATAACGACTGAAGAACGAAATTAAATGAAGGAAAAATGGGCCAGGAATCGCAATTGTCTTTTCACTTCACACTTACAAATGTTTTCAATTCTCCATTATTTCCAAACGACATAAAGATATGGCTGTTTCTTGGGGACCCACAATGAATACAAACTTTCTGATAAAACACATGAACAGTGAGTTCTATTGATAGTCTTTGCCGCATAATCGATATCAACAAGCTCCAAGTGCTTCCAACTCCACGACTCCTTGATGAATTCCACAAGGACAAGACACAAAAAGCTGCATATACGGTCCTTTGATAATGACAAAATCAAAGTCTGTCCGCGAGTGTATAAAGACGTTGCCACAGAAATGGCTTCTGCAGTTTCCTTGGAAACAAGACGTTCGTTGTCCTGAAAGTAAAGATAAGAACCAATCGATGTGCGGTGGCTGCGATGTATCGATATGGTGGGAAGCGCAGTAACCAGCTGTTGTTTTGCTCAGTCCAGCAGTAGCCTTGATTTACGGGCCGAGACGCCGGGGCTGGTCAAGTGGACGCCAGGGTCAGGGGGCAGCCCAGCAGACTGACCAATAGCAACACTGCTGAGCTTCATGGGGTGGGGCCTTTTACTTGCATCCCGTATAACAGGAACGGAAGGGACATTCTTGGAATTAGAGGTCACAAGTCAACTAATAGATATGGCCCAAGATGGAGTTCGATGCGCGAGTAAGACATGAACTTCTTGTTTCAAAAACTGTAGGCAGGTTCTCTCAGCGACGTTTTCCGGTTTTCGAATACGCGACTACCGACTCATTTACTAGCCTGCTTAAGTTGCACATTCCTGCTATTTCCAAAATAAACTAACCATACCAATTTGATTAATTAAATATTAGTGGAAACGCATACCGTTTGTTTAGGTTCACTATTTTCACTATGCGCCTCTAAGATTATAATAATCAAGTCATTATACTAGCCTTCATTTTCCTATGCAAGAAATTGTTGCTACCCGGGTCGTCAAAGAAGAGAAAATTGCCTGACAATAATAACGAATATGACCACTCGGCAATTCAACAATCAATTAAACAATAGTAGGCACGTTTTTATTTTAACCACGAAATGATGCGTATATCATTATTTGCAATGTTTCTACCTTAGATGTTTCATAGAAAGACAGACAAAACTAGGTTTTAGTCGATCCAAAAAGATTCAAGCAAATCAATATTGTATATATTGCAATGGGTCCACCTTGTTCAGGTATATTAGTAATTTTGTCTTTAAATTTTTTATAGAAAAAGAATAATCGCAAGTACTCCATATGCAAACAACATTCATCTTTTAAACAATTTGTAACTAATTAAAAATACGATATGTGCATGTGAATTTTTCCTTTCTAGCTTTTACATATGATTTGAAAAAATTGAAATTTAGAAAATGGACTCGACCCCAAAAATATTAAATTCCTAATACAGTTCAAAGCTTTCAGTTATTTATTAATTCTTCTTGGAAGAAATAAATTCAATCATCTGCCTTTTGTTGTATAGCACCTTCATTAGTTTCTCTGTTCATTGGCTAAGTTCTTTCAATAAGTAAAAGAGGAAGAAATAAATGTTATTGGCAAATATAGGGGTGTTTTCTGGTTTGGTTTGGAGTGATACGATTTGCTGTTGCTGTTTTATTGCTGTTACAATTTATTCCCTCTCTTATGTAGCTATACGCATAACCAAAAGTTCCAAGGGAAGAAAACAGAAAGGGTATAAACAAAACTGTCATTTTCACTCCAAATATGGCTTACTGCACAAGTAATGCCGTTTATGTTAATAGTATAGTTTCCTTTATCTTTACCGGGAAGGAGAGGGGAATAAAACAATATCCAATTGCGATATAGGACTGGAATGTCACGAAACGAAAGAGGCAAGTGTGGTAAATAAGATAAAAGCAAGGAGACTGGAGCGAAAAACGGCATAGAGCCCAGAATGATGCATCAAGTGGCGGGGTTTCGTTAATACATCTTTCTCTGTTCTTTAAAGAACAACCTTCCTCCTTGGTATCTAGGGTCGCTAGTATTTACCCAGTGGCCGACATTGGAGCATGGTCATTCTTCATCCAGAGCTCCCTCTTCCACACACACACACACATGCACAGCCAAGTTCAAATCCTGACCTGCCTCAAGTACGTAAATCAACCTTGCTACCTCCCCCTCCTTCTGACGCAGTTAACTAATGCGAGTTCCCCGTGGTCGCCGCGCACTATCTATATTTTAAACGCGTGGTTATGGTGCCATCTTCCTCCTCCCCTTCCTATGTCTTGCACACAAAACGCAAGTCGATGTGATTTTGTTTAAAGTAGCTTTCTTCTGCATTTGAGTGTTTTCTTAAACAAAAGAACGAACATTTTATAAGCATTATTTTGTTTATTGGCGCTGATAAAAAAAATGACGCTCTACAATGCATATTCCTTTATTTTTAAATTTTTGTGTTTATTCTTCGTTCGAAATGAAAGAATTCAGTATTTGTGCATCCCTAATTGAATAAAATTTACTAGTTTTTATTAATACAAAAGAAACACGGGGATCCCAACCCGGCCCAGTCAGTAAATTTATTCGACGTAAAAATCTGGACGCCAAGTCGTCCGAAAGGAATATTAAGCTGTGGGATAGATTTACAGCACGTTAAAGAGCTCCATATTTGGAAAACAAAAAATCTACGGACAAAATTATCACCTTTTCACATTCAATACCCAAGTATCACACTAGGTGGAATCTGAGGAACTCTAGGCGCTAAGTACAACTAAATTCAAACAGTGCACATGAATTTGACAACAGCCGGAATAGGCCTTAAATCTAATCCTTGCGAAATGACTATAAACAAAGCACGTGCACTGTCTCTGGAATATCACAATTTGCCAATTTAATATTTCTACATTTTGATAGTATTAATTTCATAGGAGAGCCAAACTTTCAACCGAGAATTTTACAGATTACTAACAGAGTCAGAAAATTTAAAATTGTTAAGAACGGAATATCTACTGGCTAATACTTTTTAATTGTGTTTAATGCTGTTTTAACTGCCGAGGTACCAAAAGCGGAGAGGCTAATACACATTATTAAGGTAAGTCCGTGCAGAAATCGTGCGATATTTTGTGGAAATAAGCAAATGTTTTATTTGCTTTAATGAAAGATAATTAACATGTAGTAGAACAAAGGTTTCATTTAAACCCTGCTTTTCCTTATGGAGAGAACATTTAAAGAAAGACTTTTTGTTTCAACATTAAAACAATTATTAAATGAAAACGATTTACAATGATGTAAAGAAAATCAATTTTAAGAATATAAATCTAAAGAAAACTTGTTTATATATACATAAAATATTAAATATTAAGAGAAAAATGTGATTATTAAATGGCTAATGTTTCTTCCCTGCAAGCAGCCCTTTAAAAAAAAAAGTTTTCACGACTTCCTCCTTTAAACGAAACTCTGCAACGAATTAAACATAAGTACATACTCTAGAGGCAATACCAACCCACAAAATTATAAACTTAAAATATGAATGCAAAAAATCCGAAAAGGGCATTTACCTCACTTGCTGTCTAATTATTAACGCAGGTTTTTAGCCTGGATTGGGAAAAACTCTTGAAGGAAGTTTTTTGTAACACTTTTATTTTCTCACGAATAATAATTGTAGGTGCCGGCGGATTGCAAGCTTATTTTCGCCGTTATGGAATATTAATGACATTTCACAATATAACATGCAAATATTATAGTCTAACAGAATATGGCAGCACTTGTATTTCTATACAACTCCCAAATAATCAATTTACTGATACGCTTAAAATGCTGCTACTCTTAGTTTTCAAGGCTAAACTAACAATATGGGCTCATTATGGCGACAAGCGAAAACTTAACCTTATGAATCTCCAGAAATAACGGCAAGAAAATACATGCATACCGTTTAACCGCAATATCTCTCTTTATTACTAGCAGAAAGACCCTGGTACCACTTGTCCTGCTGTAAAATTAAGCGGCAATTCACTGATGACAGCACAACTATAACCACTTTAACGACTTCCCATCAGCGCTAAAGTCGCCCGTCCGACATCTGCCTCCAATTTCTGCACGCTGCTGCCACCTACCGGAAGTCACGCCAACTCAGCTCGAGCAGCGAGTTTCAACTTTTGTCCTGAGTGCTGGCCGCCTTCAACAAAATGTTCCAGTGACGCGCTGCTATTGTATGATATAACATGCGCTCGCTTACTGCGAGGCAAGGGTTCGATTTCTATGCAGGGTAGAACACGAGGTAAAGAAAAGTTTTGTTTACAATTACTTGCATATAACATGTAGCCTGGAGATATGAAAGTCATTGGCTTGATTCCTTCATTTCTTAAAATTTTCCATGAAATCGATACTAACTATCCAATTTTGTCCTTACGAATTACGGATTTGTTACTAAACCTTGCTACAACTATAAGAGATGTTCCTTCCCTCAATACTCTGTAGCCTATCGATTTTCAAGTGGGATAAACAAATGTGTCGAACTCATAACTGAAGACAAAAGTGGTTTCCATAACAACGTGTGTATAACAAAATTGAAGATGAACTTACGAATAAATATATACACTTATTGTAAGTATATATGCATTATTTTATTCAACCGTTCCGCTCAATCACCTGCTAGCACCATATGCACCCCAATTAATCAAATCCCGGCGTTGTCGATCTCCTGACAAATACCTGAATGCGACGCATGCATTACATTTATATACTTTTCCACGCGATTTTATCTGTAAATTCATTTAAGTATTAATCGTTTTTTATTACTAAATTGTTTAATATTCCACAAATTAATTTAAAAAGATGTAAAAAGTACCATAAACACGTTGCAATATGAATAATTGCAATCTTAGAACCTTACAGTAATTATACTCATCTAGCATTATTTTCTTTGGAAAGTTTTCTCTTCAACATAGTTTATTAACAGCTCAGCCATTCACGTTCAACCGTCATTTCTAAGTCAGTTTAAAAGTACGTTACTCAAACACTACCTATACTTTGTGAAAAAGTTGAATATCGCATTAAGAGGAAATACCGCCGACTTTTTGGTCAAAATCTGAAGAAAAAGTCTAAAATTTAATTTCTCTTCTTCTCGTTTGGCGCTACAGCCCGAGGTGAACCTTGGCCTGAGGGCAATGTTGCATGGGGGCGTGTGAACGGATGCCGGCACCCCACCGGTCGCCTATCGTGATCGAAGATCGCCACCTCTCTATCAGGCAGCTTCCTGATTGTGCTCACGAGGCTGGATGGACCCCGTTCCGGACTCCTCTAACTTAGAAACTTTTAAATATATACCGGGAATCGACCCAGGCCTTCCAGTCAGCAATACTAACCACTAGACCAAGGAGGTGGTCAAAATTTAGTTTATTGTATTAAAAGTGAGTTGGTTCATGTATACACTTTTTACAATATATTTTTTTCTGCTGATGCCTGTTTTTGAGCTCCGGTGGTCATATTTTAAAAGCCATTCCTAGACCTTTAAACTCTCGACTTTACTAGAAAAACATTTTTTTCTCAAAACTACAATTTTGCATCTTTAAAATGTTGCTTGCCAAACAAATAGGTATACATTCAAATTAAAATAAAAATAAAATAAAATAAAATAAAAGTTTTAATAAAATAACAAAATATAATAAATATGTTTATATCAAAAAATATTTAAAATATAAAATCCCAACTTGGAATTCTTCACAAAGACAAAAAAAAAAAAAAAAAAAGAAAAGAAAAGAAAAGAAAAGAAAAGAAAAAAGTTTACAGAGTTTAATTATTTTTTTTTTCTTCTTTTTTCGGAAGGAGCATTTTGACTTTACATTTTAAAAATTAAAATTTAAATATCTCCAAAGCCAGTGCACCTATTTGGCTGAAAATCTGCCGATTGCTTTTACTCTTTGCTTATCTTGCTTGTATGACATAAAAATTGTTGAAACTGAATAAAAATGAAAGAAGGTGGAAATCTTTTTGTTATTCAATCTTAAAAAACTGATATGCGTTACGTGGTTCTTGCTTTACTTCGCAAGCAGGCTCTGATATTCACATGCAGAAAGCTACAGCGAGCGGTTTCATTCGTTTGAGGCGGAAATTTTGGTTAATAACAGGCATTCCTTCTGGTACACAAAAGGAGACGTGATACTGCAGCATCTCTACTGTAAAATGATGACGTGACAAGAAGAACCAACTATTCTCTTCCTTAGAGGATCTCTCTTTTTCTATTTTCAGTGAGATAACAGGGAAACAAAAGCCTTTTTTAGGGAATATGACTACAGGCCTTTGATCTCGCCGACGTGTGAAGACATCAGGTATATGGAAGTGGTTACAAACACGTTATCCTATCGCATGCTTGACGTGGCCACAAAGGGAAATACTTGTATGTGGTCCGACAGCTTTCAATGTCTATACGTATCATTAGTATTTTATCGGGTGGGTGGAAGACGAGGTCATGACCCTCTACTAGATAAGAATGTGGTCCGGAGTCCATCACTCAACTCTCCAGCCGGCGCTCTGATAGCGGCAACCGTCATTCTATACTCTGTGATAGTTCAACTGTTTGCAGTGTACATAATCATCACAGCCTCCTTTCTCATTAATTTCATCCCTATCTATCATTTTTATTTCTTTCTTCTTGCATTACTTATATCCTGCTTCTAGTTGTTTTCTATTTTTTTTCACGTTATTACACAGGGTGTTCCATTTACAGATCTAGAAATAAGTGAATATAATATGCAGTTAAATAACATGCGTTTTACATACGAGGTCATAAGTCATGGTAACTATTTTCTTTTCTCACGAACAAGGGGCAACACGAAAAGTCTAAGATGTACGATTGAAAGTGCCGAGTGGTGTCACCAATGAAAGGCTGGAGATAGGATTTACTCGTAGGGAAGAAGCAAAACACAGACAACCGGACAAAATTGGTTTCTTGTGGCAAGAGCAACACGTTGTCATAATATTAGAATAAAAAAATAATACAACAGAAAAAGAAGTTGGTGAAGCGAAAGTAGAACTCTATTGAAACGATCAGCCAGTTTTGTCCTCACATTGGCGCACATGCGCACGAGGCATATACTTACTTTGTTACCTAACTTGGAGGGATTCCGTGTCTTGTAAGATGCAAATCATATCTTCCTCTGTTTTTAAACAGTGAGCATTAATTTCTTGATACCTCTAAGCGAGCATTCAGGATTCTATTTCTGCTTCCACTCCTACAACCACTTTTCTTGTTTCTTTTGTTTTTAGAACTCTTCCCGGACCTCTACTTCTTTTGTTTTTTTTTTCTGCAACTCCTTCTGCTCTAGTTCTTCTGTCCCTTCTATTGTTTTTCTTTCTGCTTTGTTAATTTCTCTTATTCTAATTTTTTACTTGTGTTCCTCTTTTTTATAATGAGTTTGTTCTTCTGTAAACGGACTAAGAACGAGAGGTTTAATATGATTGTCATTAAAACTGGAACAGGCCCTTTTTATTTATTTTTCTAATATTTCACATAAACATCAACACATATAACCGATTTAGTTCTTATTTGCATCTTACCTAATAAATCCTTGTCCTTTAAATCTTTGATGGCCCCTGAACTTCCCTCGCTAACTGAGGACCCGCATGCTACCGCTACTACAATAGAGAGGAAATGTGCTGTTTTTATTCATTTTTTTTTGTTTTGTTTTAAAAGTTGACCAGGAAAAAAGAAACTGGTAAATAATAATCAATGCATTTTCTTTGCGGGAGCCGCCACTCTTAAATACTTAATAAACTGTTTTATGCTAATGCAAATATCTAACCGACGCTAATGATAGTCTGAACATATGTGATAAAAAAGCTCAAAGCTTATACGTCTTAAAGCTAAATTTACAGGTAAAATAAATCAAATTAAAAGTTTTTCCACGTAAACCTCATTGAAAATGCTTACAAATATTTTATTTCGAATATTCGCTGTCATTGAACCAATTTCTGAGCTATTGCTTTTATCTAATCGTAATATGCTCTTCTGCTCAAGATCAAATGGAATGCCTATGACGAACTCGCCAAGTTTGGGAGTAGCTTTCCCAGTCATGAACAAACAGGTTAGATGTAAACCAAGGCATAGCTAGTCTATGGACCAGTTCCCAAGACACGGGTTCTCCATTACTGAAAGTGACAGCTGGGGGCGCCGGAGACCAAGGTTACTAGCACGAATCCCGCCTGTCATTACCCGCAATTCTGGTCAGCTTGAGATGGGAGTTATGGATTAAAATCAGTCACATAGCAGCTTCAAGAACAGGCACAATTTTAGTGAAACATGCGATTCTATATGTAGCAACACTTACAGGTTCAAAAGATCTGCAAAAGACTCGCTGGCTATGTCGAACTGTTAAAGACAACACCTCGAGCTTCCTTCAACACTGGAAAGAGGATACAAAAACCAGGGCGGCCTTACGTGTTTTATTGCTATTTTCAGTTCATCATAGTTCTCGATTTTTAAGCCATAGTCAAAGCAAACATTAACATTATTTAATTTTTTTTTTTTTGGAAAATACCGAAAAATACACCCCAGATTCTGGATATAATGCCCCTTCTTTGACAGAGATTTAAAAATTTCCAAATGCAATCAGGGGTACATGGAAAAAGTATATTATTCCGTTCTACCTTACCGCCACGGGTGGCCGAAGTCGTTAAGTCGCGGACTCGTGAGCGGGAGGTCTGGGGTTCGAATCCCACCAGTACCGTCCTCCCTAACCCAGGTTTTCCTCAGTCCCCATAAATGGCAAATGCCGGAAGGGTTCCCTAAACGTATGCCTGGAACGTTTCCTTCCTTAAAAATAAAAATCATTTCTAAATTTATCATTTCATTTCATGTTTCATCAGTGTCCACCGGGCGTTAAACACTATTAAAAAAAAGTCCCTTCTATCTTCTTTGTGCTAAACGTAGGGTATAAAAAGATGCAAAAATTAATCCTTAATTGTAGTTTGAGCACTAAGGAGGTCTAAAACGAGTTTTAATACTTTAAAATTAATTTCATGAAACATTGGTACACTTTTCAGTATCTAAAAGGCATGTCAATAAAAAACGTTTACGTTAAAGCTTGCTAATAACAAAAAGTAATAAAGATAATAGATTCGACTTTTATATCCAGTTGTTTATACCATGCCTTCATTTCACTGCGCAATTCTAGTAATGCATAGACACCGGATGACCTTGATAGGATGCAAGATCCATGGTAACATTGGAGTCAAACATTTGCTGACAAGTAATTGAGATTCCTCAGTCAAGTCATCTGTTTCAATTGCGCCGATAGTTAAGACACACGTTAGCACATAAGATTAGCATTTATTTATGATTATTGTGTGCAAAAGAAATCGTTAAAGTACTGCAGGAGTGAATCTTGCATCCTTAGAAGTGCAATCTTCTTGATTTGTGAATACAGCTGGAACCCATGACGTTTCAATGACAAGAGGCCGAAATAAAATATGTTAACAGAAGAGAAGCTTATAAGATAGGCTACCGAAAGTCCAACAAGTTGGTGTATCTATCGGTAGTGCGTATAAAGCTACTCAGTTGCTGCATTTTCATGCATATACTATTACTGTTATACCTGAAATAAAACCCATGGAGGCACTGATATAAAATATCTGGAATGATGATTGCAATATTTGAAAGAATGAATTGAGGCGAGTATTTCAAAAATGTTTCCTAAAGTGTTCAGGTATGTCCGACAGCGGAAGACAGGCACTTCCAGCATCTACTACAATATTAATTACTATTTCCTAATAAACAACGAAAGTACTAAAATATGCGCGCTATAAGTTTTCACATGCCATGATTTACTTCGGAGGTTACTGTCGACCGCTTAGCGAAATGATGTCCTTATATAAGGCAGGAAATTCATTAACTTTAATATTTTAACTGTAGTAAAAATTTCATCTTGGATATATTAATGTTTCTAGTACAAAATATTTCATGTTAAAGTAATAAAAACGTATTTTACAACACGTGGCTAAGCTTCAGTAGCAAATTGTTGTTAGGATATGACATTTCGAACCCTTTGATTGTAGTTTCAGAATAAAATTACATTTTCAATCTTAAATTATTAATCAAGTAATTACAACGTAGATTATGTAAGTGCATTTCCGTTAATCTACTTTTGTTGCCATGTATTTGGAACGAACAGACATATGCTTTAGAGACAGTTCTTCGATAATACGAAGAGGTTCCCAGAACTTGCTGCAACACTCTACGGCATTTGGAGTAAGATGGAGGGTGTGGCGCGCCCTGCCGGTCAATATAGAGGTTCGATTCTTTGCGCGCAGGTCCACTGTTACATTAATCTTTTGAGGTGGAAATGCTTTGTTGGAACAGAAAGCGTCCGAAGTATGCAGTTTGTTTAATAGTATCAAGTCTGGGATATATAACAAGTCAATTAATTTTGCTACCTACCTAATTTGTTATTATGAACTTTACTTTTCTGTTAACGTGCCGAACGAAAGATGTACTTGCAAAATACGGCTGTTGCCCAGCATAAAGGTCTCATTTGTGGTTAGAGAACTTAAAAAATTATAAAATTTAGAACGCATTTCCTGATTTCATAGAATTATTCAGCTCTCGAAATTAGGACTAAAACATGCGACAACTGTAACAAAACACAGTCTACTAAAGTTTTAAGTTTATGTACATTTATTTAAACAGCATTAAGTACAATTCCCTGCATTTTAAATAGCCAGGTTATTTTAATTATGATTCGACAGAGTGCGGCAGCTTACTGGAAGAAGTCATTCGTCAAGGTCGTATAATGCATATGCAGGTAGAAGCTGATAGTTTGAGGAAGGCTTTGTCAGCGAGTAGATGTGCGTTATAAATCTGTGGGTATGAAGAAGGATTTCTGCAAAGAAATGATAAGGCGATATATTCTGGCAACCATATTCCAGATGGGAAAACTGTTGCCAACTTGTTAAAAGTTACGAGAGATGGAATTCTCAATGTTTCGCGCCGCCATGATCTTATGGAAAAAAAAAGTTAGATGAAATACAGGTCTTTCCTATGCAGATGCCGGCAATGTATTGCCGCTGAGGGGCATTATTTTCAGCATTTATTATGACACAGGTTAGTGATTTTTATTATCAGTTTTAAATAGAGTAATATTTTATGCTTCCAGTAAAATGAGAATACTGTAATAGAAATACTAGCTTGTCGAGCGGGAACTCAAATCTCCCTTTTCCCAGTTGTACTTAAGTGGTTCCTAATCAGACAGAGTTGAACACTGGTGTTAACTAAATTGATGGGCATTTTGACCCTTGCACAGTTGTTCAATATTTCATTGCCGGCATATCGCCGAGCGTTTTCCGGATTGTCAACCAATTTTTCGGCCATCACGACTGCGTGGCCTTTCTCAGCCCGTGAAACGACATTCATTTCCAACGCCGAGAGAACTTCAAATCTTTAGCTCTTCAACATTTGCTTTCATACTTCACAAACGTTTGCCCGACCACACACTGTGATCCCGCAATTCATTTGAATTTAACCTCTTTCCAGTTTTTCTCGGACAAACGCTCTATTTCACTAAACCCATTCAATCTAGAGTCTAGAGTAGCAAAAGGGCATATGTCGAGAACGAATTTGCCAGTAGTTCACAGTTTAGAGCAGTCTTTTCAAAGTTCAACTGCCAATATGGACTGTGCACAAGGCAATATAAAAGCAAAATTACGTTACTGATTATGTCACACCACCTGCTTGTAACGCGACGATGAAAAAGCAATGTATTACCGGTTATGACATTCATACTTACTACTAGTGCTACCTAAGGTCAAAATCATATTTTCATACCATTTTAATATTTGGATTTTTTATTTTGATATGATTTTTATTAATGCTCCTTGGTTATAAATATTTTAATAAAAATTCAATAATGTCATTGCAGACGCCTATAGTTTTTCATTTCGCGAGCACTTGTTCAGTTAAAATTCTGTATCTCAGGAACCATTTGCTCTAGAAGGCTTTGGTTTGTCTTGAATGACAGAACAAGTGTATTTCATAAATTGGCAGCGTTTGTTTCCATGACCTGATCCTTTATTGTTTTACAATGTTAGCCGCTGTTTCCTTAAAAAAGTTAGTTCTGCAAAAAGAAATTTTGGCTGTATGAAAAACTCCATTTTCTTTGCATAAGTTTCCCATTGTTTTAAAATCTCTTTTAAGCTCTCACTGTGGAACTTTTATGATTTATTCATGATATTATAGTGATAATGCGGATCAATTATGGCAGAGCTAGGACAAAATGTGACAACGTATAAAACAAAACATTGAGGGAAAAATAGGAAAAAATCAACATTTGAAAATAATTTATAATTTACTTCAGAGTCATGTTATAGTAGTGAATATAGATCTGCAATTTCAATTATGTACATCTGTATGCTGTAAGAGTTTAATTTCATTAGCTTTAATAGTCCTTAAGTAAATGAGAACTGAAGTTGGTAAATTTAGCATTACAAGGATAGAATTTTTATTCTCCCCTTAATTACATGGCGTTACTTATTGATAAGCTCCTTACTTGTTGCCAGTTCAGATTTTGCAAAGGATGATCATTAAGTGGGGTGGGTCAGACGGTAACGCTCGGGTTTCATTTTCGGAGGTTACAGGTTCAAATCCCTTAGGGTCGGTCATTGTGGCCTTGGAATTTGTTTCTCCTGGTCGCTTAGATAAATGTTGGGATGAACAGTTTTGTTCTCCTCCTTTATGGCTCTACAACCCGAGATCGGGTCATGGCGTGCCGAAGCGACCTATGTTTCCTCTACCTCCGTCTTAGGGACTTCATTGATAGAGAACAGTATTGCAGGGGACACTCCGCCGGTCGCCTATCACGCGGTTTTCTAGATCGAAAAGCGTCACCTCTCCATCAGGCAGCTCCCCAATTATCCTCACGAGGCTGAGTGGACCACATTTCAGACCTCCTTAACTTAGAAACATCCCTAAGCAATGAGCAACGCTAACCAGTCGGTCAGATAGTTTTGTTACAGAGTCGAAAATGCCAAGCAAGTTGGAAGCAACCCTTCTGAAGTGTTTAAACTCCATGGAAGGGTGTCCTCGACGGTGTTTGGGTGTTCTATCTGCAAATATACTGCGTCTTCCTCACCCCATCGCTTCCTCCAGGAAACGCCCCCTTTGGAGACGTATGCACAAATGGCAAGACCTTGAGCAAAGCTGAAATATCGAAATGCGCCCTTAATTTCCTAACAACCTATCAAACCTTTGTGTCTTATACGTAACGCCATTACTGGATGTTATGCATTCCTTTTAACATTCATAATATCAAGGAATCTTCCGTTCGGCACGTTATCAGAAACATACCATCAAAGACCTTAATAGAAAATTACGGTATAGTCTACAATCATTGCCACAATAACTTTTACCTACATACCTTTTACTATAGACGAAATAAAGCATTAAAAACAAGAAAAAGAAAAAAATGTGACAAGTAGCTTTCTACAGGTATCAATCGCTTTTCAATTCATATGCTACACTTTATTAGCTCTAATGATTTTAAGAAAATGTCATCACCTTTTTGTTAAATTTGTAAACCAAAGCGTACAAATGAGAAACACCAATTAATGTAACTTTCAAATGTTACATTTAACCTAAAACTAAATATTTATTCCACATAAACTTGTGTGTAAAGCATACAAACGCAATCTGTGCCATAAATGACGCAATAGTGTGATAATCGCATCTATCTTTGGCATAGCGTCGGTGTATCAGTGACCGAAGTTTCAAAATCCACTCGCCTGGGGAAAACAATGAAAGGGTGTAAATCATTTTCACAGTGTGGCATATAAACATCGCCGCTTGCAAGCTTCCCGCTCGAGCTGTTCATTGTTTTAGTCTTGAGTTAAGATATTAGAAAACGCAACAATTACAACTCTAGAGGGTTTTTATGCGACTATAATAAACATAATTAACACCGAGCTTGCTTTAGAAAATTATACTCTGAAAATGAAGGCAGCAATGACTTAGGTACGAACTAAATAGAACTCTTGAGGTTAGTGACCGGAATACGAACCGAATTAAGCGAGAAAACTCAATACTATAGCCAGCAATGGTTCCATTAAAATTGCTAAAACTGCCCAGTCTGATTGTGCAAAACTGAAATTTTCACCTAGAAGAAGTGACATAATACCAAACTAAAACACCTAAATAGCTAGTTTATGTTTATATGAGAGTTTGTTGTGTCGTGGCAGACCATGCGTTATGTGCTGAAATGTTGTACACAGGTTAACCAAGCTCTTGTCTTAAGGAAAATAAGGAACATTGCAAATAGACAATCTGTGAATATGTTAAAAGTATTGCGGTTACTTCTACGGATGCACACAGCGTTGTTGCTTTCTGTGGGAACGGAACAGTCGAAAGAAACCTCATGAAGTTAGAAAGAAGCCTGGACCCGAATCAAGTGAATTCTAAAGATGGATTCACATTCACACTTTGTACATTACATTTTGTATCTAACAGATTTGTTCCATACAAAATAAGTGAAGAGATTTACATTTGGAAGAACATTATTGAAAGCCAGTTTCAACATGGAGGAAGCTTTCTTGCTCTATGGGGGGAAATGAGAGGAAAAAAGCAAAACGCAGGTGGTGGGCAAGACTTTTTTGGTGAAAAGGAATTCCTTTGTCTCCTATCCTGTTGATGTTGGAATTTTTTACTTATTTATTTTATTTCCGCCAATTGCACGTTAAACCGGGATTTTAAGTTGTGTGCCTTTTTCTCCCCTCCACTTTTGTAATCTCATCTCTGAGGACAGAAACAATTTTACGCAAGGAACTTTCGTGAAATTGCTTCTGAAATCTCAAATTCTTTATTTTTAGGATCGCAAATACAATTTCTCACTTCCATTTATTCTGTTAAACATGATGTTTTTGTGAGTGACCACTCCAAGTTTGTTGTTTATGGGAAAAAAACAAACAAAAATAATGGCGTTAATTGAACCAATGCAGGCATGATTAGGTGCTGTTTTCGCTCGTCCAGAAGCATGGAACTTGGTCCTATGCAAGTATAAACTAATCAATTGTATGAAACATGACCGACCACAACATGTTCGGAACATAAGTTCTATAGTTCTATACAGAAAGTTCCCGAAGTGAAGTCATCTTTAGACAGAGAGAGTAGGGGTTTCCAGCATTTGATAGAAAAATTCTCGAGATGAAGTGAAGCTAAACCGAAAGTCCGTATTTTTATTGATCCACAAATGCATGGGCCGATACTAGTACGGAATAGTATTTTTCTATCTATTAATGGACAATGAGAAACAGGCATGAACAGGGTTCAAAACAACAAAGGGATAATTAGGACTTGTTAATTTAAAGTCAGGACGACAGACCTCAAGGTATTTGAACCTGGAACATCCCAAATTTAAAGGGCTACCAAATGACCCATCCCACTCAATTATTGAAGAGAAAAATACACGAGAAAAGGCCAGGTTTATTAAAAAAGGAAGTCACTTTGTATTAAGAAAATGCTCGCCGTCACCATGTGTTGTTACATTAGCGAAAATCAATGGTTGGAGTATGATTTGCTGTCACATCCGCTTTATCCGCTTTATCGCCTGACTCAGTTCCAGTCCCTCCAGAAATTTCCTTGGAGGGAAGATATTTTCGTTCGATGAAGAAGTTCAAATTAATTATTTGAGGCGTATTTTGCAGGCGTGCAGGAATCTGATTTTCGTGATGGGGATAAAGGCTTTGGAGCATCGCTGGACAAAGTGCATTGTGTCAAGGAGGGCTATGTTAAAAAATAAGAATAATTTCAAAAAGCTATGCTGTCATTTTGCGTTTCATTCCGAAAACTTTTTAAAGTACAGACCTTCATTTTCGGATTCATGCACATTTTATTTATCTTGTGTTTTTTGTGACGCATACATAGTTCATCTAATCCCTGGAAGAAAAAAGAAAAAAAAAAAAAAACTACGTGAAAAAGAATTTTGAATTTCAGTTCTATTTCACACACACATCAATTTTTTTTTTTTTTTTTCATTTAAGTGCAAAGCAAAATGTTGAATAGTGTTATTTGTGTTTAATATTGAATTGAGAAAGTAGAGTGCCATTAAAAAAAAAAATAGCTGACGATGAAAACGAAAGCGCTGAAAGCTAACTCAATCGAAACAAGACGGAGAGCTGTTTTAACTATGTAACCAAGGTAAGCCAGTTTAAAGACTAAATGTAACGACCCGGAACAGTTCACTGGGTTGAAGACCTTGGATACAGTGATCGTAATGACATGGGTAGACATCAAGAAAACTGAAGCGTTCTATTTCAGTTACCTTTGAGTTTTACGACTTTTTTTTTAATTCGACACTAAGTTTCATGCTATAAAGCAATTATTACTGTCGTAATTGCAATTACTGGAGATTTTTTTTTTGCTAGTCGAGAAAGAATTTGCCTCGTTAGAAGCATTTTGAAGTTATTTTTCGAGCCATTTCACTTTTTTTTTTCCTCTCTCCTGAAGTTTTTAAAAATATCTTTCTGACAACGGGTTACTAACACTTTTTGATTATGTGTTGTAAACCTATAAAGTCAAGGTTGTGGAGGGAGGAAAGATCGATGACACACTACCACCCCTTCTTTCTCCCCCATGCACACATAAAGATCTTCTTTCAAACCTCTTCTACATCCGAAAACAAAGCACACACGCACATGCTTGGAATCATACTCTCGATTTATCAAAGAAGTGTCTTTCAAATGACGCAAGACCACACAGCAACACATATCGTTATGCTGCACTGTGCCCATGCATCAACATTCCATGGTATGCTTGTCCGTTTAGTTCCAATCAGTCACTGCGTAAATTCCATTTTATAAATAATATCTTCAAAAATTTAAATTTTAGCAGATGGTGGTTCCATTTAATTCAGGACATGAAACGGCCAATCAATTTTGCTCAGAGGCCTCTTCCTTCAGGCTTGAGGTTCCTTTACATGCCTAGGACACGGGATCCATGGCTTTACTTCCCTACCGAAGGAACCCATACTTAGGACTTTAACGCTCGAAAAAATCCATTGATCCTGTCCGGGATTGAACCCGCGATCTTGAATCTGCGAAGCAAGTATGGTTACCACTAGACCACCAAGACCGACTTTGACATAAAGAGAGAAAAAGAATAACCTCTATTACATTCTCTCTGGTCAGCGCTGCGGAGGAACTATATGAACCTACCGTACTCGGAATACGCTACTTTAAACGTATATACTACAATTTACATATTTATACAGAGCGAAAAAGTATGCCGTGACATAAGTCATAAATAATGACAACTTTTTTCCCCTCGCGAACAAGGAACAAGGCAATATTCTAAATAATAATACAATTGAAAGTGTATGGGATGGCGAGTAGAGCTGCGTGTCTCAACATGCCCCGAAGTAGAGTTTTTGAACGATAGTGGTCAGGAATGGAGATGTAGTAAAATTTCTAGGCGGTAGAGGCGTACGAGAATGCCATACAGAGTCATTGCCCATGTTTCAATTGAAGTGATGCGATTCAACATGACATCCCCTTCTTCTTGAAAGCTCATCAGATTAGTGCGACATGTATCGTAGCTTCTGTACCGAACTCAATTAATGTGGCACCCACTTAACACATTTCCCGCATGTTCAGATTCTCCCATAAAATGCGGTGCATTGCATTTCCCGGAATTCCTGTTTATTCTTCTAGTGTCCAGTGCCTCTCATCGCGTAAGCACTATTCTACCACCATTAACAGTACATCCTTGCCCTGGACACAGGACGTCCACTGCGCGGAAGATCGGCAGTCAACATTCTGCCCTGTTTGAAGGCCTTTGTGCACCTTTCTACTCTTCGATAAGGCACGGCACACACACCAAGTGCTTCCCGAGGCTCTGTGTGGTATTCTCATGCATTCCTGCCGCTGAGAAATGCTATTTTCACACACTCAAGTTGTTCTCTCTTCTTGACCTCCATTCCTCACCAGTGTCACTCATCAACTGAACTTCGGGGCGTGCTGAGACACACATATTTACTCACATACACCTTCTGTGGCTTCATTAGAAAGCAAAATTCCATACACTTTCAATCGTATATCTTAGATTTTTCGTATTGTCTCTTGTTTGCAAGAAATAAATATATAGTTGTCATGACGTATAACTTTTTAGAAGAAAGCGTGCTTATTTGAAGAGTAAGAAGTTTCATACATTTTGATATACTGCTACTTTTTTTTTTTTTTTATGAGCAATGCTTAACACCCGTTTTTACTACAAAGGAATCACAGGCGGTGGACACTGATGATACATGAGATGAAATGATATATTGGGAAATGATACTTTTTAAGGAAGGAAGCGTTCCAGGCCGAAGTTTAGGGTACCTTCCCGGCATTTGCCAGTTATGAGAACTGAGGAAAACCTGAAAAAAAAACCCAGTCAGGGAGGACAGTCCTGGTGGGATTCGAACCTCCAGACCTCCCGCTCACGAGTCCGCGCCTTAGCGACCTCGGCCACCCGTGGCGGTATATGCTGCCACAGATATCGATCAAGAACGTAGCTAAGTTGCGATGTGATGTGTTCATAATCGATGTAAACCATGACAATTGAGGAGAATCTTTGTTCCGATAACATGATGTTGGAAAGTGTCAAAAATGCTTTACATACATCTTCATATACAATTTGCTAACTCGGAACAGGTCCTAGGAACAGTGCCTTATAAAGTACGAAAACAGGGAGGATTAAGATTTTTTAAAGATTGATACAGTCGTCAACAAGAACAGTTCATGAGCCAGAAACATGTACAGAGATGGGCTTTAGAAGCGGTCATTTTATTGTTTCCTCTTCTATTGTTTGGAAGGAAAGAACCAACACAACTGATTTCCTCGATTATCACACCTTAACTTCAAGACTTTCCCTTTTGGGGATTCTTGAAGACATAAACACTTGATGCAAAGATATTGATAATTGTAGGAAACTGCCCATATACTAATGCTTTACAAGAGCGTGTAAACGTCAACAAGTGTTGTGTGGTGTGTAAGTGTTATTAGCACCAAATTTTTAACACTCTGTATTTACAGATGTCAGAAGAGCACGAAAACGAGATTTTCCACAAAATTTCCCAAGCTGACTCAAAATAAATGTCTTCGACAGCTAACTTGCAGCAAGAAGGCCATTATTTTACATTGGAATTCTTAGCGCGGCTAGTGCTATGTCATATCTTGTTTTTGTTGCTCGCTGACGAATTCTGAGGCCTCCAGTTCCCAAGATGTCCAAGTGCGTAGCGGCTTGGAGCAATTAACTTTTTGTGCAGCAGCAGCAGCAGCAGGCAGCTGGATGACCCCACCCAAATGAGACGGACAAGAAGGCGATAACTAGGACCTAACGGGAAGACCATAACAAATGACTCGGATGGTGATGTGATGATAGAAACAGTACGTTTATTTCATGTGGCGTTCTATTACGGTCTATACAGTTTTATGCCCTATTGACACGTGTTCTGCATTCCTTGAGATGCCTCAGGGCGCAGCAGAGCTTGTATTTTTTTATTTTAGTTTCTGATCTATGTTCTAGGTTAGAACCCTGCTTGCTTATCTGTCTTTTTTCCTCTCATACAAACGAAAGCTCCCAGTTCTCAGGATCATTTAGTACAGTCATCATCAGTCATTATAATGAACAATCTACACCAATAAAGAAATGAAACATTTACTACGGCGCCCCGCTTATACTTTTCGATAAAGCCTAGACAAAAACCAAACAATGGAGGAATGAAATAAGGGAAATCATAGTGATGTAAAAAACAATAATCAGAACTTGAAAAATGTTATTGTAATGTGTCCCAAAACCATTACCAGGAAATGAAATGTTTTATTTCATCAAAATGTACTAACTAAACTTCTATTGGATAATGTTCCCAACCAAAGGATTTAGAAATAGTGTCGGGTAGTAAAAAACCCTGTATGTCAAAATGCTGCCTGGATTCAGAGTCGCAGCTGCAATTATAAAAGGATAAGGCCATCCTGTTCATAAGTATTTAATGGCTGATGGTGTAAAGCCAGGAGTAGTTTCTTAACGAAGTGACGTTTTTTATTAGAAGCGAGGCTTTCAACTTGAAAACATGTACAGCAGACAGACTAGAAATAAAAATAGGGGGACAAAAGAAAAACAAAATACGGCAAAAGAAATGAGAAGGTAGAGAGGAGAAAGGGGAGAGAGAAGGAGCAAATAGAAAAAGGGAGTGAAAAGGAATGGAGAGAAAGAAAGAGAAGAGGGGAGCAAATAAGAGTGGAAATGACTTGAAAGAAGGGAGAGATGATGAAAGAAGGGTAAGGAAGAGAGGAGAACGGAAGAGGAGAAGATGACCATAAGTCTAAAGAAGAAAAGTGAGCAGATAAAGGGGAAAGGGGGATAGAAACGAAGTGCAGAATAGAATAAGAAACGAGAAGAGAAATAAGGGGACAGAAAGGAAGATATGCGGGGAAAAGTAGAGGGAGAGAGATGAAAAGGCATTGAAGAGGAATGGAGAGAAGGAAAGAGAAAAGGGGAGGAAATAAGAGTGGAAATGATTTGAAAGAAGGGAGAGATGATGAAAGGATGGTAAGGAAGAGAGGAGAATAGAAGAGGGGAAGATAGCAATTAATCCTAAAGAAGAGAGGTGAACAGATAAAAGGAGAAAGGGGATAGAAAAGAGGTGGAGAGTAGAAAAAGAAAGAGGAAGGGGAGGACAAATAAGGCAGCAAAGAAATGACAAGCGGAAGAAAGAAGGCAAAGAAAGGTATGAGCTTTAAAGGAAAAGGGAGGTGAGATAAACTGAGAGAATCAAGAAAGCGAATCAAATAAACAAGGCAAGGAGAAAGAAAGGAAGATAAGGTCAGGAATTGATGTTAAAAAGAAAAGGCAAGATAAGAAATGAGAAAGAAAAGGAATTAGGGGGAGCATTGTAAGGAAGAAATTAAAAGTGAAGAAATTAAATGAAAAGTAAAAGGGAGATAAAGAAAATAATATATAATAAAAACAGGATAAAGCGAGAGGAACAGAGATAAAAGGGGGGGTTGAGAAAAAACTTAGAAGTGAAAACAGAGGAGACAAAGCACGAGAAGCACAGAAAAAACGGAAAACAGAATATAAAGAAGCAAGGAAAGAGATGTAAGTGGAAGAGGAAGAGGAAAAATAACAAGATAGAAGTTTCACAAAGGAAAGAAAAAATGAATAAAGGTTTCAATGAGATGACACATGTACTTCTTATTGACACATTATTTCATTAGTATGAGAGCCCAGGGCAGCTTTATTGCCATTGTTAGCACCCACATGCCGTACAAGATGGCGCGATATGAAGAAGACTAGAACGGCCATTCTGAGATTGGTTTTCGCGAACAGCTCTTTCCTCCCGCCCACTGTGTGGTGCAGGGTTTTTGGCAATGTGCGCCGACTCCGTGCTCGCAACCCCTTCCTGACTGCCAGCATCTTCCCCCTGCTGAGATGCTGACGGATGTACTCACCAACCGCGCCCTTACAACCCTCCCCGCCCTTTTCGACCCAGCATGCAATTTTATTCTTTCCTTTTATTGTGTAAACATCGGTTATTTAGTGTCCGGGACATATTCATAAATCAATTCCTATAAGACAGTAAAAAGGAATAAACCCCAAAACAAGTGACGGTCACATTTATCGTTTCACTGCGATATTATAACTTAAACAACCCCAATTACCACCCTTAAAACATATTTGTATATTTTCCCTGTTAATTTTTACAAGTCCTTCAGGTCACAGTCCGTAAGGTTTGAGGAATATCTTCCAAACGTCAGCAACGCGTGAAGAGAGCCGGTTGTTATCTCGCAATATTAACACTGCACTGAATAAAAAGAGTTCCAACATAGAATTGTTTGTCACTCAGTTTTCAAAGGATTAGCAGAAAATAAATTGAAACTGCGTCTTCAAAATAGCCATTTTTGATAACTCAGAAAGAAAAGGAAAAGATGGGGAGCAGGATACCCAAGTGCCGATACTTGCCAAAAACCCTAAGTATTCGCATTATTGTAAACAAGCACGTTTTAGTAAAATTTGGGACATTTTTGTTTCATCCTTTGTCACGAGTGGCCGAGGTCGTTAAGGCGCGGACTCGTGAGCGTGATGTCTGGGGTTCGATTCCCACCAGGACCTTCCTCCTTGACTGAGGTTTTTCCCAGGTTTTCCTCAGTCCTCATAAATGGCAAATGCCGGGGAGGTACCCTGAACTTAGGCATGGAACGTTTCCGTCATAAAACATATGCTTTTCCAATTTATCATTTCTTCTCATGTGTCATCAGTGTCCACCGCCTGTAATGCCTCCGTGGTTAAAACGGGCGTTAAATACTATTAAAAAATCACGTTAAGGTGTCAAAAGTAACTTTTATATTCTTTGCATGTAAATTTAAAGCATCCTCCTCCATTATCTACATATATGGTCAAATTGTGCATTAAAACATTTCAGCGTATGGTGACATAGAAGCTTTCAGCCGCAATCCTTTCCCTATTTTACGTCATTTAAAGTTATTCATAGTCACTCGTTTGAGCTGTCATTCAATTTATTTCATTCTTGTAGTGTGTTACAAACTAGAAGTAATTATTCAACTGTCCTAGTATTATTGATACTAAAAGTAAAAGCACGTGGTGGCCAAATTAAAAAAAAAAAAAAAACCAACACATCTTGGTGAAATTTAACCAAACGTGTGTAAAAGACGGTGCAATTAGCAAGAAAAATTGCGAATTCAAACATAATCATTAACTCCCCCCCCCAAAAAAAAATGCTGCTGAAAAGAAAAGTGAAAACCGCAACGATCTGTAAATTTTTTTCAAAAATGTATTTTTTTTAAACAGATTTCTCGAATATTTCACCTATGTAACGTCATCATAAAATCCATCAATGAAACGAAACAAACTTTTGAGTTTTGACCAATCACAGCCCGATATCGCAGTGAAAGTATCAAATTCCTTTACGGCGGGATGTGCATTTGTTTTCTGGTCAGTGTAGCCAATTCTTTACCTCCCACTACAATTTCTGAGCACGCATCACTGACCACTTTTGCTAGCAAGCGGTGGAAAGATATTGGTAGCAACAAAGCTATAGACAATCATAACGGTTCTTCAAACGTTCTGGTGACGAATTTATTGCGTAAATTATGTGACAAAACCTACCTAAGTTCCATAAAGCTTAATAAACACCTTGTTCAGAATAGTAAAAAAGTATATTTCTTTTTTATTCTTCTAAATTGGTATTTGCAAATGAACGGTAGCGACTGTAAAAGCTGATTTTCGTCTATTTCATTCTCACAGAGTCTTAATAGGTAAGGTATTCATAAGTTAAGTGTAATATTTTATACACTTGTTAATATTCTGTGAGCGAATTTCAAATATATATAATCATTGGAATTTTGTAAACCACGTTTAGAAGAATTATATTTAAATTCTACAGTCTTAATATATACCACCAGAGGGTCTGAGCTTTCCGGCAATTTCAGACCCTCTTGTGACATTACTTATAATAATTTCTACAACTTTCAAAGATAACTATATAAAGTTTTGCATAGACATTCTTAAAACTAAGGTTAACAATTTGGACTTTTCTTAAAAAAGTTATAATGGTGGTGGGAAATGTGCGTTTAAAATCTAAATTTCAGAAAATAATTTTTCCTTTTGCACTACCATTGTAGGTATTTTTAACTTCGAGTCTCTATTTTTGTTACAAAGAAAGAGTTAATTAAAAATGTTCAAAAATTCGGAATTGTTTAATATGTCTTTAATGCAAGTCTAGCAATGAGTATTTAAAAAATTAATAATTTCAAAATGTCTAACTTTATTGTTACAAAGAACAGATTTTAAACATTAAGCACAAACTTTTTTTATTTTAGAAACAGAGAAAGGACATATGTAAACATTTTGATTTTTAAGTAGGTTTCATGTACCATTTGTCCTTTTCGGTCTATCAAATAGTTAAGCCAAATTTTTTTCTCATTAATTTCTCTCAAAATCATTTATTATTTTTATAACTCGTTTCGGAAATTTTAGAACAGAAGGAGAATAGAAGAAAATGAAAAAGAATATGAAGACACAAATAATCAGAAATTGTTGAATGGTTACATCTACAACGCATTTTAAAATACGATTTTAATTAAAAAGGATATTTTTTCTGGAAACATGTTTTAGCAATAGATATGACCGCAAGAGTATCTACGTCTCTCCGAAACCGAAAAACGTGTCCCACATCTCATGACTTGCTTTTTAATGGCCGTTTAGATGCATCCCGCGCGGCTTAGTGCTTTCTCTCTCTCTGTCGAAAATCAATAGCCGCATTACGTCACAGCTAGAGCATAGGCGGGTCGCTTCCGTTAGTTAGAAACGGGTGTAGAAAGGGCGGGGGAGGAGGGGGGAGAGCAGTTCAATGGGGAGAAAATAAGCAAACAACATGCAGTTCTCTTATAAGTGATAGTAGACTACGATAGAAGCGACATGAATAACAAGAAGCTGTATTTCCTTCTTATTCTTTAGCATGTCTTATATATATTTTTATATACTCTTTGGAAACTGTCGACCTTTTGTGTATAGTTTCCATTCCATTTATCTTTATATCAACGCTTTATATTAATGATGGCTCCCCCGCAATCAGACGGGTGAAGATGTTGTCCTCGAAGCTTTCGTCCATGTGACTGTGGCCTTCTTCAGGGAGCTGAAAGCTTGTAGGACGACAAGATCTTTATCCAGCTGAATGCCCGTGAAAGCTCCAAACCCTCAACGTTTTATAATATTTCACGTCTTTTCTTTTGAGTAGGTAACTACAACAAATTCAGTAACTTGCGAGTCATTTTAGCTGTAAACCTTTTGCCGGTTTCGCAGCATAAACATTAATTATATTATAATAGTCACAGACCTGAACCTAAAGTAATATATTTTCTGAGTATATGTTATTTTAATTCTAATCAGCTCTTGGTGTCCGTGCGGGTTTGTTCAGAAAATTCCTGATCAATCATTAAAAAAACCTGGGTGGGGGGGGGGCGGAAATCCCTAAAATTGTAAAGTGGGAGTTTAGGTGGCCAAACTAAGATGTGTCAGTCAGAACATGTTTTCCCGACACAATGCTCGCTTTTCAGTATCTTCTATAAAGCAAGACTGTATAAGCACACGTTTTAAGAAGGGAAGTTAAAGTGAGTGCGGCACAATTTGTAGTCAAGAGGTAAAACATCGCGTAATGGACAAGGTTTATATCTGAAACTTCTCCTAAACTTTCAGGATTACAGATTAGCTTTTGAAGGTTGGTTTCTCAATAGCTTTGTCACCGAGTATCTTTGTTCAGAGGGGAAAAATTAAGCAGAGAGAAGGGAGTTGCAATATAAAAAAGGAAGATAATACAATCACCTTACATTTCCCCCTTCCTTCCTTACGAAACTTCTTCTAAACAAAAACACAGTTTTTTTTTAGATTCACTTAATAAATATGAACTTATAAGTTAGAAATACTAGCATACCTTTTTTTTAATCTGTTCGTCAGAATAGTCGATGTTTTTTAAATATATAACAGATGAAGATGGAAGCAGTATTTAAGTGCTGTGGCCACTTACATTATAATTTTAATTGAAACACTTTAGGAAATATAATCATATTATAAATAGTTTAACATTGAATAAACTCCTTTAGAATATTTTTAATCAGCAAGAATATATCAACATAAAAACCGTGATATTTCGGATAACTGAGTATCCTTCCCTACTTTACTAGTCAATGAAAGCTACACAGTTATCCGAAGTGTAAGTGGTTTTAAGTACTAACGTTGTATATTACATGCATATTTTTATAATATGCTGTCAGTTACCGATTGTATTCCTTAAAGCTTGTTACAGTAGAGTAAGCTTTTCGACAATGGGCGGCTGTTACACCGTTTGGAGAACTAAAAACGTACTAGGAAGACACACCCTGAAGAAAGCTATCAAGGAAGAGAACTGCATGTTTTATTTATTCAAGGTGTTCGCCAGCCCAAAGGAAATATTTCTATTACTTTTAATGCTTCCGTTAACGAACCCATACAGCAGGAAGAACAACATTAGGAAAAACTATAATCATCTGAGCATCCTATTAAACAACGCAGGAGCACATTAAATAAAAAGTTATAGATTTTTAGAGAGGGTAAAAGGCATTTAGAAGTTTATTCGAAATGTTTACATTCATTACGCCCTGTTCCCCGCGTTCATAGCTTAGACTCCTGATGATAAATTAGCAAGCTGGAATGCTTGAGGTACGGCCTCTCATAATTCTTAAAATAATCAACAAGGAGACTTTAGAAACGACTTAATCGACACGCACTGTGCGGGTCGACCTGGCGCTAGCGATTGGCAGGGGGACATTAGCAGGACTGGTGAAAACTCCGGGTTATCGCCGATGCACCTGTCCCACTAATGATTTTTATTCCGGGCACGCTGGCAGGTGAAGTCTCTACAGGTACCGCCAGTCCTGGCTCGCACGTGACCGTTATCACGTCTTTCTGCCTTTATCAGATCACTTTCTCGACTCTTACCTGGAACCTCACTGATAACACGTTGCATTTATGTGCCTACACAAAGCTTTCTGCATGGCCGACATCTGCAATTGTGTCCCGTGCCAAATTAGTCAATGGAGGAATGAACAATCGAATACCTAAAGTGGACCATTTAACACACAGACATGCTTTGGGTCAACCATTTGTCCAGCCTTTACTAGGGAACGGTCTACCTAATATCCTTCGCAAACTAGAAAATTTACCGCTTTTTAGGAAAGAATGTACAAAACGACCGCCTCCTTCGTCTAATGGTTAGCGTTGCTGACTGCTGGCCGGGAGAACACGGTGCAAATCCCGGTACCTGCTTAGGAAATTTTCAAAGTTAGGTAGGTTTGGAAAGGGGTCCATGAGGATAACGGGAGAGCTACCTGATGGAAGGAGGCATTCTTAGATCTAGAAAGCACGTGATAGGTGACCAGCTGGTTGCCAGCTTGTTGATCATATGCCCCCCTGCAATACCGCCCTCTATCAATCGTAAGATGGACGTAGAGGGAGCAGAGATCGCTGATCTCGGGTTGTAGCTATATAAAAGAAGAATAATGTATAAAATAATTTTATTACAAGTTCTTTCCTAATCTGTCTTTTTGGGGGGTAATTATATTTTTGAAAGTCGACATCGTAAAAGTTTTGAGATGCCGAGATATTGCCTTGGACTTTCCGGAGGCATTTTTTGTTACAGTGAAAAAGGAATAGGCTCTCTTTCTATAATTTTCACATTGTAAATACAAAAATATCGAGGAAAAAGGTCAGTTGTTTAACAAATGTTCTGAAATGTGTACTATCTGAAGAGATGACAACAATGTTGATATTCTGAATAAACGCCTTGTAGTTTATACCTAAAGCATTTAAAGATTGCGACTAAGTATTTTATGACTTTTCTTTACAAATAATATTGCTGTTTAAAAACAAAACAATAAATATTTAAACTGTTTTATACAAAAAAAAAATAATAATTATATCTAGCTTCATGTAGCTAATAATTTGAAATAATTTTTGATTAACAGCTATAGTGTGTAATGTCTTCTTACAATCTGTAATACAAATTGTAAGTGTCCTATTTTCCTTTTTTTTTTACCTATCTTTTTTAAATACCTGAACCATACATATTATTACTCAATCCATTTATTGTTATGTGTACCGATCATGTGGGATGTGATGCAATATTGTTTCATCTTCTGTCGTGTGGATAGTCTCCGTATCATCTAATTATAATAAAATAAATACCCCAGTATTCATTGGAAAAGAAGTATAAATAAACGAATATATCCCCAGGCAGACTGGCTGGTAACGTGAATATCTCCAGTCAATTCTTTCGGTAGGCATTCTCTTCATAATAATGATAAAAAAAAACATACAAAAAATTTGCTGTTTTGTCACCAAAGTAGTGCATTCTAAGCTTTCTAAAACAACCAATAGAGAGCACGATCATTAGCAATTAAAAGGCGCTATAAGGAAGGCCAACCTGAAAGCGGATAGTGCACAAGCAAACATTTGAAGAGTAAAACGATACACCATTAACGGGGGATGTGGGGCGGAAGGAAGGAGAGTAAGGAGGGGGAGGGTCAGAAGAAGCCCAACGTGGGATTACAACACCTCGCGCAGCAACAAGCACCTGATTGACTGGAAAGTTTTCACACCTCTATAGCCGAGTTAACAACACTCTTCTCTGCTAACTAGGTCTTAAAAGGAAGAGCTAAGTACCCAAAATGGGCATCTCAAGTTCCTAACTGCAGTGTACAAGCATAATATTTCACCAGACTAGCAAAGCCGCAAAGTAAACAGTCAGTAATGGACCAGGGATTTGATTGAAAAACCTGTACGAACAGGCCAGAGTGCTATGAACTGCGGCAAGACAGTTTTACTCGGAAAGGCTAACGGGAATTTTGATATTTCAATTTATTTTATTTTATTTCAAAAAGTTGATTGAATTAATTACCAGCGTTTTATTTCAGGGTTAAATTAATAAAACTGGTAGTTGATTTATTAATGAAATTATAAATAAAGAAAGAACAACAACAAAAGAAATAGCATTTTGCAAAAGAGAAAGTATTAGGCCAAAACTGTGATGATATCGTTTAAAATTTAAATATTTGAGATGCGATATACCGCAGGCTAAAAATATGTATACACACTTTCACAGTAGATATCTATTTAATAAATTACAACAGTAATGTGTAGTATGATGTTCTGTAAACAGATGTGACTCACATATATTATATCGTTGCTACGTGACAGGTAAGTCAACAATGAACAAACGAAGTCAAGAGTATTGTATGATGTTCTGTAAACAGATATGACTCGCATTACGTTATGGGTACAACGAAATGGAATTTGAAAAGCGGAAAGTAATTTTGATGTGGTATTAGAAAACCGAGAATGTTGTATAAGTTCAAAAGCAATGGAGACGTGTGTACAGAACAAAGTAACAATTCAACGCATTTGAGACAAATTTGAGACTCGTGGTATCGTATACCGCAGAAAGCCAGCTACACTGGCAGCACTTCGGGAAGAAATTGAAACGGCATGTGCTGCAATCTCTGAGGACACTTTCGCAAACTTGCTCAGAAGTGTATCGATGGCGACGGTGGGCATTTAGAGCAAATGTTGTAACTGTAAAAGTCTAAGATGATTAGTGCTCATCATTTTCTATTTGTATGCATTCAGTTTCGTTATGTTAACAGTTTTTTCTTTGCTTGAAGTGTGTATATATTTTTGGCACCCGCTGTATATGTAGGTTTAACGTTCATTAGAATTTCAAGAAGAATAACTGCTACAATAATAAAATTTTAAAGTTTCAAATTAAAACAAATTTAGGGAAAGAAAAGGATGAAAAAATTAGAAATATCAAGAAAAGTGCTAAAACGTTTAATAAAATGTCAGTTAACAAATGCTCATGTAATCTGCTCGATTAAATAATTAAAAGTTTTGCTCAGATAATAAGTATTTTAATTACTCTATTTCTGCCTTCAAGGCTTAGATATATTAAAAAAATCAAATTACTAACATTTTATAAAATCTTTAGACGCTTTTACTCTTGTACTATTAAATCTGCGAAAAGAGACAGACAACATAGAATATTTCCCAACTGTCTTACTTACAAATTCCTAAGAACACCAGCTTGTCTGGTATATGCGATTTAAAAAAAAACTGCTGCAGGACATTTCATATTATAACAAAGCTGTACGTATTTTTAACTGGTGATTTATTGTAACTGTGACATTGGCTTTATTGCGTCACATGAAACCTGCAGTGGTACTCACTTTACCTTTTATCGGACACATGACCTGCATTCTGTTTCTCTCATCTAATATCATCTATTGCCTTTGCATTTTAGGTCATTCGGGAATCGATTTACGGTAAATCCAGTCTGAGGCAATTTAGCTTTTTAGGAAATTAGAGTTTTAATTTTAAACTAAAACCGTTCCAGAATATAAACAGAGCAACACGTGATACGGAACTAAAATGTGACAAAACAATGGCTTTCCCCATCTTTGTGTGTATAGTTCAGAACAATTGCAACAAAGGATTAAAAGAAAATAGAACTGGCAGAAAGAGTTTCATAAGATCAGGTGCAGGAATATCCTTAACAAAAAAAGGACGAGAAATTAGAAACGATAAAACACTGAACCAGTTTCATAAATAACGTGATATTTCGCACAATTTGTGTTGTTCAAAGGTACAAGACAAATGAAATTGATAAAAGTAAATGTTGAAGGTTACTTAATGAGTGAAAACAGCCCAAACATGCCACGAGGGGAAAAACATGAGAAAAAAACCGTAAATTAACACATGAAAACAATAATAATAATAATAATAATAATAATAATAATAACAATAATAATAATAATAATAATAATATGTACCAGGCTAAAACGTACTACATATATGTGCGTATTTTTTTTTTTTTTTTGAAAATTGTTCTCTTTGTTTCCCCGACATTCATTGCATAAATGCTATACCCACGTGAACTGACACATAATAATCATTAAAGCTAAAAGATCTATTCCAGGTCTCAAGAGGAGGAGGAAGAGAATTGTATTTAATAACTGCACATCACTGAATATTAGTTGTGTTATTTTTGGACAGTTAAAATACTATGGGGAAATTTAAAGAAATATACTTACATAACGTCTAATTCTGTCCATCCGGAAAAAAAAAATCCCACAAATGCAAACATGAAGTACACAGGGGAGAAACTTGAAAAAATGTACAGCAATTCTGGGATTATATTTATAATCTTCCAAACTACAAAGAGTGGAAATAGCATACTAGCAATAATTTACCTAAGATTCTGTGTACATGTAAATCAAGAGGGCAAAGGAACAATTAGCTTGATAGAAGAAAAGATGGTGACGGAAATCGACAGAGGTCCTGTAAGTCCTGAGAACATTCTCCTCTAAGGATATTTCACTGTTGCGATTAAAATTTTACACTGTGCATCGTGGAAATTCTTTTTGTAACTGACCACTTCAGTAAATGGTAAGTATTTGGAATTTGATTGCTTTTTTTTTTTTTTTTTTTTTTTTTGAGAGTTGCTCATTCCTTAGGACCTTATACACACACCCGGTAATTGGTGTATAAGGATCCTGTTTAACTAATGCTACATAACTAGTCCCATTCCCTGCCCTACTCATTAATTCTATTCCATTTCTCAAGCACTACATCCATAACCATTTTGTCTGACCTTGCCTATGCATTTACCCAGTCCCTTAATGTTTTCATGTGATTTTAAATTTAAAATTCTTCTACCTCTCATTTCATTTGGTAAGTTGAAACCTTTTAAGTAACATCGTTAAAAACAAACCAGCAGCGACGCAATTAATCGATCCTAATAAAACGGTGTGATCTACGTCAATAAAATATCTTATAATCATCGACTAAGATATCAAGCTCAAGTTAAGGGACTTTACCACCACAGAGGAATTCCTGAGCAGTCACCACACGTAAAACTGGACTCGCGACCAAGAAGATGAACGTAAACAAAGGAGGAGCTGGAAGGCAGCGTGATCATTGAAAAGCAGCATTAGATAAGACCCTTCCTTGTGATCAACAAATTAATAAAGCAAACCCCATCAAAGAAACCAAGGTCGTTTTTCTTTTTTGTAACGATGTGGTATGAATTGGTAAATTAATTTATTTGATCAACACCTCGTGATGTGAAGGTAGAGATGGATGATCTACCATATGGTGAAGCAGAAGCAGTCATGCGTTTGGTAATTATAGGGAAGGCTGTGATTTTAATTAGAGAGTAGTTGTACATCAGAAGTGAGATATAAGCTATGGAAGGACGAGCTTATTTATTAGTTACGAGCTATATAGGAGGGGAAAGGAGGAGTTTAAAACTTGCAACCCGCTCCTAAAAGCTTTTGCCTTGTTTCAGACGTCAAAGAAGAATATTCGTATCCTTGCATCTTTTCGCCACAATGCACAAACATCTTGTACACGTCTGGATCACGTCGTAAGCCAAGTTAAGCAACCAATGCAAGACTGAAATGTTATTTTTTTAATAATACCCTGATGCCATCAATCGATACTAAATTACATAATTGACAGCTTCATTTTATTGACACTTGAGCCATTCACACCTCGAATATAAAATCAAGCTCTAGAAATGCAGTATGTATGTACATCAAGGCGCTGCCGACAGTGTGGGGGCGATCCGTCATGCGGGAACATGTGCTACACAGATGATAGCCAATTAGTGCGAAGTTTATGGTCTTCAAGCACGCCAACTCTGGCACTAGTGCGCGACGTACTTAACTTGTTTCTCTGCACTGCTCTTTACATTCTGCAGTAAATCCATTAATCTGATTACTGTGCGCTTTCCTAGCTTTCTCTGCTCCCTTATTTAAAATGCAGAATCAACTGTGATATATATAATTCAGGAGATTTTCTTAACCAAAGGTTATTACTACAAGCCGTTCATGTAGTGATAATATATTTACAGTCGTGAATTGAATCTAGAAACTCATATAGCGTTTTTGGTAATGAGGAAGGTTTTTATAAAGTAAAAAAATCCCCTTTTATGGAAAATATTAAAAACAAGAGGCTTTTCTGAACACCTTATTAGTGCCATTAAGAGTCTGTATGTAATATTAAAATAATTACAAGTTTAGGACTTAAAATATCGGATGAAATCTTAAAAAGTTTTAAATTTGACAAAGACATTGAAATAAAAGTTAACAGAATTTAAATCATTTGTGGAACAATTAGAAGAAATTTAGGAAGAAAAACTAGAAGAGAAAAACAAATAAATAAAGTTTTATAAGGTTATGGCTGCGCCTGCTCCTATATACGGTTCCGAATTGTGAACAGTGACGAAAAGAGAGATCATGTTGATTTGGTTCATAAACGGACGCTCTTTAACATCTCAGATCATCAGCGTCCCATTCAACTCAGGGCGTGAAACGGCCGACAAATTTTGCTCAGAGGCCTCTCTTTCAGGCTTGAGATTCTTTATCGTGCCGTAAATGTACGACACGGGACCCACGGCTTTACTTCCTTTCCGTAGGAAGCCAAACTTAGGATTTTTACGCCCGAAAAAAGTCCATCGATCCTGGCCGGGTTTGAACCCGCGATCTTGGGTCTACGAGGCAAGTATGGTTACCACTACACCAGCAGGACCGATAGAGAGATCACCTACGGAGATGAAATTTATGAGATATGCAAGAGGATGCACTAGAGTTAATAAAAAGAAATTAAATTATAAAATCAGATTTTAATATTTGGGAGGAGAGATTTGGGTAGACCCCGTAAACAGATGGGTGGAGATAAGAGAGCAGAACAGGTGAAATCACGTCATCCTTGAAAGGAGAAGAAGGAACAATGAAATACACGGATGAAGCGTATTATATTTCTGTACAGTTTGCCTAGTAATACCTTAAACATTTGAAAGCCTCTAGCCTGAAAATGTGTCACACTGCCGTGTTATCTCATAGTCACTTTAGTATAAAGACCTGCTAGGTATCAAACTGAGGCCACATGATCTGCAGTCCGGTTTGTATAAGCTTGACAGAATGAGGACAAACAGAACACATTAAAAAGGTTTTACTTGTGTCTCAGCACGTCACAAGAGCCTAGATCGGAAGCAAGAGGGTTGACAAGTCACAGCCACCCCTTGAGCTGTTTCATCCTCTACAGCTGCAAAAACATTCACAGTGGCTTTTGCAATATTATTACGTCTCTAGGTAATAAAATACCTAAATTTATTTGAAAGAAAGGACCCGTTAAAGAAAACACTTATCTACCTAATTGAAAATAAAATGATTATATTTGTATTTTAAATGTAAAAGCTATTTACATTAAACATTTTTTTTTCAAATTCTATTTACCCCGCTTAGGAACTAAATTATTAGTTATAAAAGTCGATAAGGAACGGGGTAGAAAAGTTAATATTATTTACTTCTATGGAATTCTTATAGAGCATATGTTTAGAACGTAAAACAAATCAAAATATACATTTTATACACAGTGATTTGCTGCATATAAATACATGTTTCAATAGAAATTGAATTATTGCATAGAAATTAGCAATTTTAGAGAGAAAATGCCACTGGTCAGCTCGAAATATATTTGCTGTCTTGGAAAGTCCTATCGTACAGAAGATCGCAGAGGCAGGAGGCGATTTTAGAATGTTTTATGATGCCTTACAAATTGACCTGGGGAAGGAAAAAGCAATTTCCATCTTTTGTCATTTTATTTTATTTTACTTCTAATTTGTAATGTGAATGAATATGTTCTGTAAATGCTTGAGCTATGGTTTCCTGAGATTTTCATGGTGTGGTGCTCGTAAACTACCTCCAGAAGGGCAAAACTATCACCGGGGAGTATTACACTTCACTACTTGACCAACTGAAGGATGCTATTCAAACTAAACTTCCACTCTTTGCGAAAAAGAAAGGTCTCATTCATCACAATAATGTACCTTGGCGCACGTCTGGCATTGTTGCTGCAAAACTGTATGACCTTCGCTTCCAACTACTTCCACATCCGCCATATTCCCCAGATTTGGCTCCTAGTGCTCATTTTTTGTTCCCAAACCTGTAGAAATGGCTGGGTGGATGAAGATTCACATCAAATGATGAGGTTGAACATGGGACAAAGGGTTATTTTTCACAGTTGAACAAATCTTGGGACATTAAAAAGTTGGAAAGTCCTTGGAGTAAAAGGTTACTATATTGAAAAATTAAAAACAATCTCTTACATCTACAAAATCACGAAAAAAACCAAAAGCAGGATTCGCAGGCCCCAAACACTACACCTTAAGACATTTTTCCTGACATACAGCGCTGTCTAACAGAGCAAACACAAATATATATAATAAAGCAATGACGCTAATGAAAAGTCTTAGTTTTATATCATTTTCATAACGAAAGAAGTGTTAACCTGTTTAGTTTTCCTGATACAGGCATTCTTTCAACAGCTCCGCTCTCATGAAACCGTATTGTTTTGATGGTAGCTTGAGAACTAAACTGATACAATGTAGTTTTGGTATATGTGCTTTCTAATTCAAGTGTCTTTAACTTGAAGCCCTAATCATTTGGTAACAATGTTTGTTCTGTACGTAATTATTAATACTCGTACATACATTTAATTAGCAATCATGTGCTATAAAGCGTATGCTGTTGTTTATCTCGATCCGGTTATGTTAGTCTTGATCCAGTTTCACATTGTAACAAACAAGTAATTAATTTTTTTTAAACAAGCCGTTATTAGAAATAATTACACTGGTGTAATAACCAAATATAACTGTAGTAGCAATGTTTTTTTTATTGATAACCATAGATCATTTATAGAAATAAAAAAGTACATGCCCAAGAATCGACTCCTGTTCAATAATTCCCCAGTTTGTTACTGTTCGAACACTTACATTTTTTTTCCGTATTATTAAGGTGTGAAATGAACCAATTAAGAAGATAAAAGCTCAGGAATGGTTCTCGTTTATCTTCCTCTAGTTGCCAATCCTCGCGACCACCCAGATGACTTCTGCGATCTTCGCTTAGAGACGTTGCAATTTCTATCCTATTCTGTTAGCATTACTCTATAAATTCTTCCTTCACAACAACGTCGAGCATGTGGTTATCATGTCCACTCTACAAATGGACAAAAATGAAGCTGGATTTGTTTCCCAGTCGATAGCAGGAACACTGGCATTTGCTTATCAAGAAAATTATTTACTTTACAACGGTCCACACTTAAGTTTGCGCGAGCACACGGGGCGGGCGTCCACTTTTATCTCGGTATCGCATTAGGGAACATGACTTGGATGCTGGGCACTTATATCGCCTCTTCATAAGGTTATGTCCGCAATTGAACGATAAAAGCTTTCACTCCTCCATGTATTCCATTTAACTCAACTTTGCGTTTAAGCCTCCTTCTCTGTCTTGCTTATTTTGCTCTGGTGTCTCCGTATCTGTACATAATCCAAGGGCCGTGCAAGGAAAGTAAACAAAAAAGTGGAATGTAGCTCTTCTTAAGCTACGGAAAGTTACCTTTCCAAGATACCAAAAGGTTTGAGTGTAGGCAGGGGCGGCCCGTCAACAGCCGCCCCCCCTGCCCAAAGAAAATACCATAATTATTTTTCTACTGGTCAACTTTTAAAACAAAAAAGCATGAAAAGTGATATTTAAGCGATTATCTTTTAATTGTATCCTACACAATAAGCGAATTTCCTCTCTACTGTAGTAGATGTAGCATGCGGGTCATCCGTTAGCGAGGGATGCTTATGCGCCAGTCCGGGAAATATTACGCTTAATACTTATACCTTTATGAGCCAGCAATATTTACAAAGATTTATGTTTGTCTTCCTTCTTTCTCCTGCTTATTTCTGCGTTATCTTGGGCCAGCAGGAAGACGGCCAATGACCAGCGCTCGGCATTTTCTCGGCTTTTCTAGATGTTACTGACACCACGCATACCTGATAAGTTGTTGTTATCGCATTTTGAGTTTGAGTAGTTTCCTCGCTGTTTGTCATTGGAAAATTGACTTTCATAGTGCCAACTGTTTAGCTATGAAAAGCGTATCTATTTTATGGCAATGAATAAAGTGGGCCTTTTAACGAAGACGCCATTTTTGTGTCTAAGTTTAACTGTTAAGTAGGGAGTAAAACGATTTGAACCTCATCAACCGAAAGCTATACGCTTACTCAGCAATACTGCATAATTTTTTTCATGCACGTCACAATTTGTTACACATCATTGGGTTGGGTTGAAAGATCCATTGCTGTTTCTCAATTGACTGCAGAAGGCTTTAGGCGTACTTTAACAGCTGAATTAGAAGAGTTTCATATAAATCAGAAGTTCACAGCATAAACGTACGATGGCGCTGCAGTTATGAAAGAATGTCGGGTACCTGCCCCTGACCCACCCTTCTACAGGTGTCACTGTATGTAGGATAAAAATTAAACAGAAAGCTCTTCTTCAGCAAGGAATTACGCTATCTCGTGTGAGATAATTAAAACATGCGTACTTAGAACTCAAGTTTTAAGGGCTAAAACAAAACTTTAGCTTTCATAGCGTGTCGCTACAAAGAAAAACGCATGCATGGGAGTCTTATGCAACACTGTGAGTGAATTTTCACAGCTTCACATTTTTGCACGGATTATTCTGAAACTTTTATTGTAATTGCATTACTATTAAATTAATATGTGTACCAAATATCATTCAAATTGAATAAATACTTTGCGAACTATAAATTACTTCATAATTTTTATTACGTAAATATGCCGCCCAATCAAAATGTACCACGCGTCTCATGAGTTGAGAAAATTGGTTGGAATTTTTGCAATTGGAGCTTTGAACCAAATACAAAAATTGCATAGACAAATATTTTAAATAAATTCTATGAGTGAACCGTGATTATTTTTTTAAATCTATAAGAAATTACTGAATATTAAATTCTGTGCTGGGTCTAAAGTTAATACTTTAATTGTTCTAAACATAAACGGCATAGTTTTCTTGTATCTTTAAGAGAGGAAAAACCCCCATTGAGCAAGGGCAATACTACTGCCACACTAAGACAACCCTGGTACTCATCTATTACTTGCATATAAAGAAGGAGATTGCAGCTTAAAAGTACTCTGCCAGTTAGAAACAAATCTACTCTACAAAGCGAAATTAGGTCGAAAGGGAAAGAAAAATACAAGCTGCAGGTGGACAAGATTTTCTTTGTATCAATTCTTGTCGTTACGTGGGGTCGTTGTTGACGCTAATAGGGTCGCTTAGTGGCTAGATGCAGTTACAGCTCTAGCAGGTTTTGCATCAATTAAAGACAGAGTAATTACTAATCTTACGTTCTCTTTCCATCCTGACAACATTAGCAGATAGTTACCAAAGCCATTAAAATCAAGTTAGACGTGTGTAATGTGCTATAACTCGGATTTTTGACGTGTTGCGTGCCTTGATACACGTATATAATAAGAGTGTAACAATTATATTTTATTAAGTAGATAAATGCTACATGACAGTTTAATGCATCGATGCTTTCTGGTTCTAATAAATTAACTGGAATATAAGAGATTGATTTGTATTTTAGGTCACCAATGTGTTTCGAGTATGCACACGAATAGTCTAAATATAAAGAAGATAGTAAACCTTTAATCCTAAGAACAAAATGAGAAACCTGTTCCAGGAAAAGATTAAATAATCTTTTGAGAACCAAGACATTATATTTAGAACACGCAAAGCCTACGGGAATCTACAGTGAGGTTATTTGAGTTACGGGATGCCTAAGCCCGGCTGCTTACTGCGGAGTTGCAACAGCCGTATCCATAAGAAGGGAAATCGGGCCACCGCAAACAACTTAGTACTTTTATTTTTAATTTAAGTACAAAATTATGCTGTATTTAAAATTAATAATAATAATAATAATAATAATAATAATAATAATAATAATAATAATAACCTATGTTACAAGAGATGTTGAAAATGATGCACCTAAGCGGCAATACATTACCACATTTGCTTAGGAAATACCTGTATTTCATTACCTTTTCATTTGCAAGAGCACTGCGGTTCCGAACACCCTATCGAGATATTCTGTATTTCGTAAGGTTTAAACAATTTTCGAACATTTCTCTACGGAATACAGTTGACAGAATATTTTCTTCCCATTCATCAACACATAAACAATGAAGAACAATTAGCACACAATGTAAGCACTGCGCTAATTCACGAACGCACAACCAATCGCTAAGAAAGTCTATCTCTCAAACTAACTACAAGCTATTACCTGCACATGCGCGAAGACTGGCTCTTACCAGCATGCAGCTACACTGTGCTGGTCCTTAATCAAATAATCTCAGCAAGGAAAGAAACAGAAAGAAAAAACGGAGGCGGGTAGCCTAGGTCACTAATAAGAGGTCTGCGGTTCGAAACCCTTAAGGCTCGTGCTCTATGAATGAAGTTATTTCCAAATATTCCTCATTTATCGGCAATTGCCAGGAAGCTTCCCATGACTCAGACCTGGAACGCCTTCATTCCAAAATCCTTTCCCAATTCACCATTTCATATGATCAGTGCCCACCATTTATGGTACCACAGGAAAGGGGGAGGGAAGGAAATAAAGCTGTGACGCAGGAACTGCATAAACTACGAATTCCTCAAGTTGAATTTGTGAAGGACATTACAGAGAAATTTGTACCGCTAGAGCCCTTTTTAAATTTGGTCGGAAACTATTTTTATTATTTTATTTAAATGGCACCGCTAGAACGTTAACACACACACATAATATATATAATAGTCATTTTTGTGCCTAGTAAGTAGAATCGATGGAGATTTTGAAGTTTTTCAAAAATACTTTCATGGATACAACCGCAAACGCTTCAAATTCGCTAAAACGCGATAAACGCTATTAGTTGAATCTTAAATTTTAATGTCAACAACCATTCTGTTTCCCTTCATCTGTAAAGACAACAGCCTCATGCTTCCAGAAGCTGGTGTAGTTGATTGCCCTTCCTCAAGGTGGTACATTTTGCTCAACCTGGGGGTAGGCATGCACCAGGTTGTCACTGCAATGCGAGATACAAAACCTGTTTTGTTCTCATTCCTGAGTGCAGCAGTGCATTCGGCTCTTTATGACGCATTTACCGAGCTCTTTCAGACGAGCGTGGCAGCGAGGAGATTCGAAAACACGCACCTGAGCAATGGGAGCACCTGCCAGCTCACTGATCACTGAACCATTCATTTTAATGTATCGTGTCGGCATTGCCAACTATGAACGACTTTTCTTAAGAATATTTCTTTATGGGAGAATTACTGTACGGCATATAAAGAGCCACTGTTCCCGGATTCGGTGATGGCATTACACAGCCAGAGCCGTTCTTCCCATTAGACCGTAATGTTAAGCTAATTAGCTTGTGTCGGTACAGAGTTTTGCCCATGGTCAACGAAGCTGTTCCCTTGGTTCATTTTTATGCTTTCCACTTGCATTGTTTTGCCTACTACTTTATGACCAACACTTCATGAACACGTTACGTCCAGTTATATAGAATGTGTCAAAAAGGTCGTTTGTGTTCCTTGGCTACACAGATGTAATTAAGCCACTGGAAAAGAAATACCAAATTTAAAAAATAAATAACACTGATATATTTACTTAAACTGAGAATTGGCTCTTCTGGGTACAACAAAATTGAATGGTTCTTGAGAAAGTTGACAATTCGCGCTGAGGAATTGGATAAGAAAAGCTCGAGGTCACTACAGATGTGTTGTATACGCCCTACCCTTGAGATAGTTAACTCTCAAACTCTTTCATTTAAAATACCCAAAGCCTGGAAACTTGGACAGTTATTTCCTTGATAAATAGTTGATCTCAAAAAGCTACTCTTACGACAGTGCTTCGGGCTAATTTACATTTACATGCTATTTTCACACTATACACATGTGTTGGTTGGTTTCTCCATAATTTGCTACCACACTTGTAAATTTCTTAGCGTCTTACTGCCCAATAGTGCTGCTGAGGCGTTAGGTTGAGGTATTTTCATTTGATAAGTTCGGAAAAAACAAAAAACTCACCACCTTTTGATAACAGGCCTCGAAGACATGGATAAGTCGATGAGAAGAAACTTTTCTGAATAAATTAAGGAAACGTGCTATATTTCTTATTTCAATATTGGTACCACTGGAGTGTGTCTACACCCAAAAGACAGACTTTTTCTTTGCGTGCCTCAGAAATTGTTGTTATTATTTTTTGTCTATCTCTTTAAAAGAATTTAATATTATATGACAAATAAAAAAACCGTTTCATTAACATTGACAATGCTACTGGCGACATTTATTGGAATTCTTTATAACTAGGTGATGGATTTATGCTTCCCTTACATATGATACGTTTTCGAATCAGATGACATGGAACTGTTTTCTTGCATATGTCGGGTAAAAAGTTAAACTTATTCAATTAGGGGGCTATCACAAATATTTGACTAAGACTCCCGGAATTCTCTCAAATATACGCTACTAGACACCATCTGAAACACAAAGCTAATTCAACCACGGTGGAAATGCATCCTTCAAGCTCTGGTGGGTTAGTCCTGGTGGTGTAGTGGTAACCATACTTGCCTCGTAAACTCAAGATCGTGGGTTCAATCCCGGACAGGGTCGAAGAATTTTTTCGGTAGTAAAAATCCTAAGTTATGGCTTCCTTAGGAAGGGAAGTAAAGCCATGGGTACTGTATCGCAGATTTAAACTGAGATGTTAAAGAGAGCACAAAAAAATCTGCTAAAACAAATTGAACCATTACTTAAAAAGAAATGCATATTAAAAAACGAGAGAGAGAGTCTGTCTTCATCTGATTTAGCTACCAAATCATAATCTTGAAACTGATAAATCCAAAAGGACTGCCTTCATATAGTCACACACATCAAGATGGTACGCATTGAAAATTCAATAGTTTTGAACTTGTTTTTTGACCTGTAACTGTATAAATTCTATGCAAAACGGATTAAAAAATATAGTGCCACAGTGTTAATTTGATATTTTTATCATGACAATATGTGTTAGAGGAAAAATATGTGACAAATGTGAGAGATGCAACAACAGTGCAACTGGGATCAAACGGACATAACTATTTCAGATGATTTTCATTAAGAAACATTTCTTAAGAATATATTGTCAAAAGATCGTTACACCGCTGTAACGAGAGGGTTGCCTGGGGACTTAAATTTGGGAGGTCCCAGTTGAGTTTTTTCATGGTTTTCATCAGTCCATTTTCAGAAATACCAGGTTAATATTTCTCTGTACCGCCACGGGTGGCCGAGGTCGTTCAGACGCGGACACGAGCGGGCGGTCTGGGGTTCGGAGCTCTCCAGGACCGTCCTCCCTGGCTGAGGTTTTTCCATGTTTTCTTCAGTCCTCATAAATGGCAAATGCCGGGGAGGTACCCTAAACTTAGGCCTGGAACGTCTACTTCCCTAAAAAAATCCTTTCTCAATTTATCATTTCATCTCATGTATCATCAGTGTCCACCGCCGTGGTGCCTCAGAAGTAAAAACGGGCGTTAAACACCATTCAAAAAATAAATACATGGAATGAAAATTCTCTGCCACGAATTCACTTCGATTTCATGATTCATCACCATTCCATCTCTCTACGTCTTTCTGTGTTTGTGAGGTCTTCGAGGCGACCTAAATAGAACGCAATTCGGGAGTATGTACTTTATGTGTATCCAGAGGTAAATTTCTCCCTGAAGGCTACTGACAGCAACTTGTAAAAGTGAGTCGCGGTGATGTAAGTTCTAACATCAGAGGAAGGTAAACAAGAAGGTTAGCCACTGTGTTTAAGCTAAAAGTGCAGGATCGGTTACTTTATGATCGGAACTGTATCACTTTACACCATGCTTCATTAAGACATCTGACGGCAAAAGGTGCGTCAGATCTGCTTTCCATCAGTGTGTCATATCACAACACCAGGGCTGTGCGAACATTTTATACCAATCATTATTATTGTTACTATTACTGAATGGCTTGCCGGTGTGCAAGCAGGTGTTCTTTTCAAAACATTTAATGGACAAGCTACTAAGAGAAATTAAACACAGTTGGAGCGGGTAATTTAAAATAACGATTCTCTAATACTTTCCCTCCCCTTCGGCTGCGCAGCTATTCCCCTGGCAGGATAGGCAACGTTGAGTGACCCAAGTCATGCAATACACTTGTTAAGCGTACTCCCTGGAGAAAAGAGCAAGGGAGGGGGCAGACGTTCGCTCCCCAAGGAAATTAACCGGGGGATAAACAGATTTTAATTCTAGTACAGACAAAAGACAGTTGCTTTGTCCGCTGCCGCAACAATAGCAACAAACAGCAATCATTGTTGTAAGAAGCGTCACTGAGGTGCGCTACTATTCTTTGCAAAAACATTATCCGTCCCTTTATGTCTTTCTGTAACACCCTTGTCACCTGACGAAGAGAATAAGCGTTTTTTTCAGAAACTTCATATTTAAATTTAACTGTCAAATTACATGAAATATTTAGAAAAAAAATAGCATTTCCTTAACATACAAAAATTGTCTTTACATTAAAAAAATAGTATAAAGTTTGTAAAAATATTACTAAGTCTAATTAACTCAAAATACGTGCATCTAAAAACAATCATAACCTATTACCTAAAAGAGAAGCATTTACAACAAGAAAACCTCTAAAAATAAAATTAGCATAAATAGAATACTTTTCTGATATTAAATACCTGGGTCACTGGAATTACACAGAATTTCCTTAGAATTTCCAATTGAAATTACCCCCAATTCTCTGGAGCGCCTTGACTGCGTCTGCTCTGAAAGGGAGCCGGAAAAGCAGCTCTCTACTTTTCATTTCCGTTAACAGACATGGCGTCTCAGCCAAGAGGCGAATGCTTACAATATAACGCCATGTGTAAGGAATATAAGTGAGAAGCTGGAATATTCATTAGGGTAAAAGGATGAGCACAAAACGGTACAAATATTCTGCACTGGAATATTAAAAATTCAAAAGATTGAGGATGAAATAGCGGTCTTAATCTTAAGTCAGTTTCTGTCGTGATCCTGCAGGATAGTGGCCCAGTTTAACTTAACCACTACATACGATAACAGATGCAGACAGCAAGGTTCGTCGAAGATAAGGAAGTAGTCCCTTTCTGGAGCCCTTTTGTTTTGTAAAAGACTCACCCAATTGAGAGGGTTTGCTTTGCTGGCTACTAAGATTTTGCCGTAAACAATCCATTGATGGCTTTACCATATCCCTTCATAAAAGCTACTAGAAGTATGCATTTTGACAGTTTTCTCTCTGCAGTAAGTTAAAGATGTGCGTATAGCGTACGCGTGACGAGTTCAATGGGAGATAACCCAAACAGTAGTGATAAATAAGTAAAATGTGTTATTTGGAATGCGGAGGAGATACAAGATAATTGGCCTATTACCTTGGTTTTATCTGTTTTTTATGACATGGACCCACCTCCTATGTTTGTGTGAAGGAATCACACTGAATGCTGATTTCGACTGGAACGTACAGTTATTCTCCTCGTAAAAGAATTGCTCACTTATTCACAAAGCACTTGGAAGCTTCTCCCAGAAGTTAAGGACGTTCTCAAAAACATTTATCCTTTTTTGTGTTCGCACATTGCTGTCATCTTTGGTGTTCTTTCAGCCCGACGAAGATTTGATAATATCAAAGTTCTAGGAGCAATTCTGCCGCCGAAACAAATAAAATAATGAACAAAATAGGAAGGAAGGATTACAGACAGACTTCGGAATAATAAAAAATGTCCAGACACTAAAGAAGAGCAACTGTGAACAAAGAGGTTGAAGAAAAACACAATTACGAGGCAGTAGAATATCAGAAAAAATGTTTTAAAGCAAACGTATATTACAAAATGCAATGTTTTCCCTTTCAACCAATTAATTTTTACTCATATACTCATTTCCTTTTCTCAGAAACTATTTATACTAAAGATGTGAACATTTTGTGCTTTTTTTTTTCTTGCAAATTCAAACATTTTTATGAATATAAAAAGGTTAATAAATTCATTTTTTTTAATATTCTTCCCAGCTACTATCAGCTATATACAGAGGGTGTCAAAAATGTATATACACTTCAAAAAACTGTGTTAACATAACAAAACTGAATTCACTCACACAGAAAATGGTGAGCACTAATTATCTTACACTTTTACAGTTACAACATATGCTCAAACTGTCCAACATCGGCGTCGATACACTTCTGAGTACGTTGAACTACTGACTGAGCAACGTTTGCGAAAGTGTCCTCAGCGATTGCAACATACGCCTTTTCAATTTCTTCCCGAAGTGCTGCCAGTGTAGCTGGTTTTCTATACAACATCGTTGAGAGTTCCCCATAGGCACAAGTCTAACGGAGTTAGATCCGGAGAACGCTGTGGAAACTAATTCAGACCTCTTCGTCCTATCCATTACCTTGGATAGTGCCTTGGATTCAGTACGCGTTGCTTGTTGCTGTGCGAAGTCTCCCAGGTCTGCTCTTGGGAACATCGCATACGGTACCATGAGTCTCAAATTTGTCGCGAATGCGTGCAATTGTTACTCACGTTGGCGGTTCTGTTCTGTACACATGTCTCCATTGCCTTTGAACTTCAACAACTTTCTCGATTTTCCAATACCACTTCAAAATTGCTTTCCGCTGTTCAAACGATAATCTTGGCTCCATTTTGTTGTGGGGAACGTTAAAAAAAAAAAAAAAATCCAAGCCTGAAAGAAGAGGCCTCTAAGCAAAATTTATCGGCCGTTTCACGTCCTGAATTGAATGGAATGCTGATGACCAGAGAAGTTAAAGACTCTCTGTAAACAAATTAACAAAAGAAACTCTGTAATTTAAAATGTGAAATGCTATATATTTGTTATTTTACGATCGCCCCCCCCCCCCCCATCAAAGCCAACTTAAAGAATGTAGGCTTTTACGCTCAACATCTCAATAGTTGGCTTAGCTTCGGCCTAGACCGCCATATATTTACGGAAACCAGCCACAACCACTTTATTCGCTATTTGACGCATCGTCGACAATGCCGTTCACACGTGTCGCTGTAACGGGCGGCTTTTTGTTATTGTTTTACAATTGCGGCGCGTTTCATGTGTGTCGTAATAAAATAAAGCGTTGTTTGGGAAGTTGCGAGCGGAACCGTGCAGATGGCAGCAGTCGGTGCTTTCGGCAACTTCTAAAAGCACCGCCAGATAGCTTTACTTTGTTAATCATACTGTAACATTTTATACGTAGTAAAATGCATGTTACGCCTCGCCGCATATTAAACATATTTGTGTTTCCTAGACAGAGAAACAAAGCAGGGATGTGCTGATTCTACTGTGTCTGCTAAACTAACTTTTTAATGTTCACTTCACTAAGGCAGGCCATGGCTTACTGGAAACTACGGCCAGGCATTCAAATTAACTTTTGTGTGTGTGGGGCACGTATATATAAAAGGTAAATAACTGACGTTAATGTATACTTCGTAATTTCCAAATATTTTTATTGAATTTTTTTTCAATATAAGAGCTGCACATATAGGGAAATTTTTTAAGCAACAGTTAGGTTGATAATGATAATTACCTGCCACCATTATCAGCGTAATGCAATGTCTTAGACTTCTGGCTTTGTAGTTGGCCATTTCTCTCTTAGTGTAACTTATAGTTCTGGCATCCTGTATACTTAATACGTGTTTAAAGATTTATAAGTGTCTTACCCTTTTACCTTCAAAATACTTTTGAGACAAATTCTTATTAAGGGGCCGGATATGCTCTAATCTAGTAAAGTTAAATTATTAAAATTCAGTTTTTTTCCTCTTAGGATTTATTGGGAATGGGTCTGTCATTTTTATGGCTTATAGTTGCACATATTGACTTCACTCTGTAACATGGCTTTTTTTCTTTTGATAAACTATTTTTTAATTTTTTTTAAAAGTCTTTGGGGCCTTATTTTTACATACTTTCAAACCCACCTTTTTATCAAATTATTATGTCTTTCTTCATATGCATACGTGCCAGTAAAAGAATGTAATTTAGGGAAAAATCGATTCGAGTCAGAAGTCTCTTTTCAGCTGCCTCCCCTCTCTTTTGGCCCCCCTCCGTCTTATAAACTTATAAACTTTCTTTTCCCAGGTTCTACTTGACCTACAGCTTTCAAATTTTCAGGAATTGTTCTTTTGGTACCTCTCCATAGTTTAACATGGTCATTGCAATGTAAGTACAAAAATGTGAAATATATTGTATCCGACGATTCTTTTTAATTGCTTCATCAAAAAAGACCCATGTTAAAAATTAAAGACCTACTTCCAATAGATCCTAAGAAAATGAAAACTAAACTTTAATAATTTAACATTGCTAGGTTAGGAGATACCGGATTCACTTAAACATATGTCGGTCCTGGTGGTGTAGTGGTAACTACAGTTGCCTTCTAAACCCAAGATCGCGGGTTCGAACCCGGCCAGGATCGATGAATTTTTTCGGGGCCTAAAAATCCTAAATATGGCTTCCTTCGGGAGGGAAGTAAAGCCATGGGTCCCTGTCGTACATTTACAGCACGATAAAGAACCTCAAGCCTGAAAGAAGAGGCCTCTGAGCAAAATTTGTCGGCAGTTTCACGTCCTGAATTGAATGGGACATTGATGTCCTGAGATGTTAAAGAGAGCCCGTAAATAAACCAAATCAACAACAACCCTTAAACATGCAATTTCCCACTATTATAAACAGAAGACAAATGATTTCCACACCTCCAGGCTAGCACAACAGTTAAGTAACATACACTTACAAAACTCCCCAATTCAGTGCTTAAGTACATCTTAAGTCTTCTGCAGTCAATTCAGAACAGCAATGGATTTTATGAATCTGTCAACCGGTTTACCCCCAATGATGATGTAATATCACAACAAATTGTGACATGCATGTAATATCTGTCGTTTCGTTGACCTGTACAGAAATAAAATTTGCCATTCTATTTCTGTTCTAATCTCATTCCTATTGACAAGATATGTTTCTTACTTCACAAGCTGTCAGCCAAGAGGTTTTTTTTTCCAAAATATTAAAAAAAATTAATTTTGTGCTGTCTTCTGAGTAAGCTCGTATAGTTTTCGGTTGACGAGGTTCAAATCATTTCACTTCCAACTTAACAGTTAAACTTAGACGCGAAAATGGAGTCTTCAATAAAACGTTCACTTTATTCATTGCCAAAAAAACAGATACCTCTAATCAGTTATGTGTAGTGTCAGTAAGCCCTGAACATCTGGCTCCTAAGAGAGAGAGAGAATGAGCTTCTCTCGCTAACGGAGGGCCCGCATGCTACCGCTACTACAGCAGGGAGGAAATGCGAAGATACATTAAAAAACGAATTGGTTATACATCGCTGTTTTCTTTTTCTTTTCTTTCTTGCTTTTTTTTTTTTTTTTTTTTTTTTTTTTTTTTTTTTTTTTTTTTTTTTGGTTTTTGTTTTAAAGTTAACCAGTAGAAGAGAAAATGGTAAATAATTATGGTATTCTCTATGGGGGGGGGAGTATCTGGCCCTTATTCATGGGCCGCCCCTGAATATAACCCTAACACATCCACAGTGGAAACCCTTGAAATAAGAACGAAAATAACCAACAGTTTCTGCGTCTGTTGGTGCTTATTTTGTTAGGATAGCTTCATATCTGTATACCGAGTTACAGTGTAAAACCGTGATGATGTTTTTGACTAATCGTTGATATTTTTCTAAACTTCATTGCAACAATTAGCGATCTTTCTTTTCCGTTTCTTGCAGCGCTTCCTTCGTTTCTGTTATATTTCCATCCTGCATTTACCGGATGAAACAAAGCTAATGACCAAGATCATAAGGGCAAGATTTGTGATGTCATATGTCAAGTATGGTAGGCATAGCAGGTAGATCTCAAACTTGCAGCGATAAACCGCGAAATAAGTCGTTGACACCTGGTGAACAAACGTCGAACGTTAAACTCCGTGCATTTTGTAGCTGGCTCGCTCGACCCCGTTATCAGCTCCCATCCAAGGACGAAAATGCACTCGACCATTACACTAACAGTAGTTGCGCCTTATCTCTTAAGTTCAACATAACGCGATGCCGCCGGCCGGACGGCACAGTTTTATTGCACAGGAACTGTGCACCTTGATAAACCAGGTCGCTGCCTTCTGGAGGTACAAACAGCTTTTTCCTGGCAGGCACACAAGCTGTGAGGCGCGGCAAAGGAATGTCATAATTATATTAAAGTGAAGTGAATCAAGCTTGAAAGTTATTTGCAGCTTAAAACGGATACACATCTGGAAGCACAGGGCTAATTATGTAAGCAAGTCACTTGGCTAAGGTTGACTTCAAAGATAAATGGAATAAAACAAAGAAAAACAACAACCACTTGGCTGAACAGTTTAAAAGTAAATTTCAACCATAGAATATTCCCAGTCAAACCCTAGTCTCAATCAAAAACAAAAACACTTCTGCTCTCGCTATATATGAGCAAAGTGGAATGTCATATCTGAAGGTTTATTCTTCTACACGAAACTCTCCAATATTCAATAACAAACGGATGCTAAAACTTGCATTTTTTAGAAAAAATTGCTCTAATTGCTTTAAAAATTTGATTGAGAAAACGAGTCTTACATTTAAAACGCATTTAGATGAATTATTGGGCTATGCATTCTGTGGAGCAATTTCTAAAATCATACATTTTAATTTGGTTTTTTTAAAATTTAATATTTGTCATTTATAGCATTTTTACCTTCATCCAAAGCTCTATTATCACTTCTAGTTCCCACCTGTGAGAGGTGTGCAAGTTGAGACATGTTCAGTTCCGCGTATAGCAAACTGACGGTGACGGGACGGACAACATACTGCTCTGAAATTCTGCTTTCGTCTCAACTAATCTTAAGCTGAGGCCTATTCAATGTTACAGAAGACCTATTAAGGGCTTTTCCTTCCCAACAGTACAGCTGGTTTGAAATGTTTAAAGAGCGAATGCAATCAATTTCGCCGTTCCAGTTTGTGCTCTGATTATCATTGTAACAGAGGATCGTGAATACCATTAAGAACACTTTCAGAAATTCTGAATATATCACTGGGTGCTACCCCAAACGTGGGTATTGAAAAGATGCATATGAGATGTGTATGTGCACAGTGCGTTCTAAGCCTACTAAGCGAAAATACGAGCATGAAATTGAAGAGAAGATGTGCAGTTTCATTGAAAGGTAACCGCTGCTGATGATGATCCTGAGAACAAACAACAAAATGTGGGATATCTCCATTATCATCAAAACAAAACAAAAAAAAATTAAAGTAGTTGCTTCTGCTGGGAAATTTATGGTGTCTCGTTTTTCCATATTCAAGGACCTACACACACAATACTACAGAGATATCCTGAAAACTCTGCAAGGCCGTATCACAAACAAAAGGCCACATTTCCGAGTAACAAGCTGAATGCTGCCCCACGATAATGCACGGCAGCACACCACAGATGTAGATGAATATATCGCAGAAATCAAGTTGAAGTGTTTCCCCCACCCTCCCTATAGTCCAGGTTTGGCTTCGTGTGCCCTTTTCCTTTCCCCTTCCATTAGCAGTAGTGACGGCTGCGGAGACGATTCTCAACGATCATCCAAAAATGGTTTCTAGCATGTTTTTGAAGACTGGCAGAAACGCTGATACAGTGCACAGTATCCAAGGGAACTTTGAGTAAAATATCATCGAAATTAGGAGAAATGAACATCCCACACATCTAACCCCCATTTGCTGCTTGGTTCATTTAGTTACCATCCACAAAATTACCGACACGGGTGGCCGAGGTTGTTAAGGCGCGGACTCGTGAGCGGGAGGTCTGGGATTTATATCCCACCAGGACCGTCCTCCCTGACTGGGTTTTTTTTTCTTCAGTCCTCATAAATGACAAATGCCGGAGAGGTACCCTAACTTAGGCCTGCAACGCTTCCTTCCTTAAAAAACAATCCCTTCCCAATTTATCATTTCATCTCATGTATCATCAGTGTCCACCATCCGTGGTGCCTCAGCAGTAAAAATGGGCGTTAAAACTATTAAAAAAAGTATAAGAATTCTGGCCAAAATGTTATAACGATATTTATTCAGAAATTCAGAATGTCTATATTTTGTGGTCAGCAGATGGAAGCAAGTTCGAGATTATCTTGGAAGAATTACTGTTAATTTTGTTTATTTATGGGCGCTCTTTAACATCTCAGTTCATCAGCGTCCCATTCACCGCCTGTGGTGTCTCAGTAGTAAGAGCGGGCGTAAACACCATTCAAAAAAAAAAAAAAAAAAAAAAAAGGCGTCTCATTCAATTCAGGGCATGAAACGGCTGGTAAATTTTGCTCAGAGGCCTCTTCTTTCAGGCTTGAGGTTCTTTATCTCGCCGTAAATGTACGACACGGGACCTACGACTTGATTTCCTTCCGAAGGAGGTCATACTTAGAATTTTTACGTCCAAAAATCCTGGCTGGGGTTGAACCCGCGATCTTGGGTTTAGGGAGCAAGTGTGGTTACTACTACACTACCAGGACCGAGTTGGAAGAAATAAGCAATGCATGCCACCATACAACAATTATTGATTCCAATATATATGAAATAAAAAGAAATCCTTATATCTTTAGAGCCTGATATGTTTTCTTATTATGTGTGGTGTGTTGTTAAGACTGCGGTTTAAAAATGCTGCCGCATCAGATTCCATTATTTAGAACACGATGAAGATGAAAGTTTCTCAATGCTGTTGTTTGGTATCGAACTCGAGAATGAGCCAGCACGGTGAGCTATAGGTCACGTGGACAGCCTTTGGCTACGTTAACTGGGACAATGGGCATAAGGCTCGAGGTCAAAAGTCTGACTCCACATGTCCCATCCTCCTGCGATTTTCCACGGGCTGAAGACCTGAGTGGGTGCTCCCTCCAACTTGATTGAGCCCATGCTGACGGTATAAATCAAGCTCCCTGCACTCCTGAAGAAAGGCGTTTTAATTTAAGCCAAGAGACGATGATAAACTATACCTCAGGCCTATGTAATGTTCAGAGCAAAAACATTGCGGTCGTCACAATATCAGCTTTTCATATTCGTGACTTGTTGACTCAAATTAATTCGGAAACACGTATAAATAGAAAACAGTATTAATTTTTCAAATACGAAATCTTTTATATTTTACATACTCCACATTGTTCCGCTTTTGGTGGTATGAAGTGGAATGCTTTTCGTTTAAAACGAAATCTTCTGTACCTTGAGGTTATTTGAGTTAAGGGCCGCCTGAGCGTGGCTGCTTACTGAAAAAGTGCAGTCGCCATAATAGGGTAAAGGGAGTGGTGTGTAAAGTTAGCATTTACATTTTTACTGAATCATTAATGATGCTACATTTAGTTCTAATGCCTGTTATAACATATGTTGAAAATGATGCTCCTCAGAAGCAATTCATTGCCGGAACATTTGTTGGAAATTTATTATACTGCCTTGACGACACATTTACCCAGTACGCAACCGCGCTCTGTCGAACCACAACTTAAATAATCTGCGTGATAATAAGCACATTAATACAAATCGAAAATATTTGAGCTATTATTATTATTATTATCATTATCATTATTATTTTGCTTTTCCATCATGCCTACTGAAATACTTTCAAGGTGCATCCTTATTTTATATTTCTAAAAATAAAATAATTGTAAGTTAAGTAAAATTAATTTAAAAACTATTGGTTTGGTGCATCGTTTGGTAGAATTCTCTTCTTACAGAAACCGAATTTAATTTTCCAACTGTTACTAATCAAAGTTATATCATTACAACAGTCTTCAGAAACTTCCAGATTAAAATAGATCTGACATTTCTTATTTCAGATTCTGATATAAAACCCAACTGTAAATTAAAGGTTAATAAAAACTATAATTTTTTTTACACTTAAAAGAATAACAACTCATCTAACGAAAATCGTTTAATTGGTTATTAATTTAACCACATTATAAATTACCTTGTTTAAGGAGATCGTTTTGAACGCCCTAACAATAATGTGATAGTTTCAATGTGAACAGGAGTGCAGATGCAACTACACGTGTTTTCCCCTACTCTCCACTCAAGAGGCTTCTCTCTTGCTCAAAACAAAGTGCATATAACTTTGCCGTGACACTATTACAGAATCAGGACTGTTTTTAAGACAACTGAAATAAATTTCTATACTTATAGGCGGTCCTGGTGGTCTATTATAACCATACTTACCTCGTAGACCCAAGATCGCGGTTTCAGAACCGCCCATAGTCGATGGATTTTTCAGGGCGTAAAATTTCGAAGTATTGCTCCCTTCTATAGATTTACGCACGTAAAAAAAACTTTAAACCTGAAAGAAGAGGGCTCTGAATTGAAATGACCAGAGATGTTAAAAACCATCGTTAAGTAAACTATGTACTAAATAAAATATGACTATGAAATTTGAAAGGAGATTTAATGAAGCACATAATCACATATTTCAAACTAATTTTATTGCAGGAGTTAAAATAATTAACATTCCAGCATACAACCATTGGCTCCTACATTCCGTTCAGAAAATTAATTTATTGTTTTATAAAAGCCCAAGGTCTTGGACTGCAGAACAACCGATGCTTATTCTATTTCATTGCTACTAGTACTAGTTTCCGGTTCCAACTTGTGAGATCTGTGCAAGTGGAAACATGTTCAGTTTCACCTACAGCTAAATGAAAATGACACGCGACATATTTTGCTCCAAAATTCTGCTTTTTATTTTTTCAAAAAAGTTTCAGCTGAGATCTATGGAGTGTTGATTATTTCCTACAGCATAGCTCGATAATGGATTAAAAAGTTTAAAGAGGGGAGGCAATTAATTTTTAAAAGGAAGGTAGACTCGGGGCTACAGTTTGCGCTGACGGAAGAAAACCTTAACACTGCTACTATCATTGTCGAGCCGAATCGTCGAATAACATCAAGAACGCTTTCAGAAATTTTGAAAATTTCATAGGGTGCTTACCCACACTTTAGTGGGTTCCAAGACTGCAGATTTCCAAACTAAAGAACGACCAGGAAGATGCGGAGATTTTTTCAAAGGTAGAGCAAACCACAAATGTTCAAGGAATGGTTTGCCAGCATGTTATACCTGTGTACAGCATACAGACATGTCCTGAGAATTCCTCAAGGCCCATATCATACCACAAGCTGGAGATTGCGCCATGAGTATGCTCGACCGCACATCACCAATGTTGCTGCTGAATAGTTCACACAGTCAATGCGCAATGTGGCCCCCACCCTCCCTATAGTCTAGATTTAGCTCCGCATAACTTTTTCCCTTTTTCCCAAATTGAAGAAATATCTCAGTGGGAGGTAATTTCCGTCATCAGAAGCAGCGGTGAAGGCGTGGAGGCGATTCTGGAAGACCTGTCAAAAAATTATTTCCAGTATGTTCTGATACGTGCAGTGCCTCTTTCTTTGAGAAAGAACATCACATTAAGAGGATGAGTATGCTGTCAAAGCAATTGGGTCATTCTTCAGTAAGCAGCCTTCCATTACTTGAAAAGACAGCAAGCCCGCGGTTTGAATCAGTACATGCAGACCGCGGTTAATACATCAATTGGGGATGTATGTCAACTAAGGTGGACAAACGCAAGCTAGGAAAATTATCCTGGGTGCTATCAATACTCTTTCCACATCTCTTCTCAAACTGAACAGAAAAACAAACAAGGAAAGTAATTGCGTTAATCAATGAACGTGATCACTTCAGGAAACATCCACGAAAAGTGCGGCTCTACAGAGATGAACTCACTTGCAGAAGTGCAAACAGGGCGAGGAATCTGCCTCGCATATCCTGTCTGAGTGTCCAATCCTGGAAAGAAAGACTTGTTCTTTGTATAACTAGGGAAGATCTGAGAAAAGACGCCAACATTGGAACCAAAACGCTGCAACTTGTACAAGGAACGGATTTTGGAACAATGAAGGCGTCTTTCCCAATGGAGTAGCAATGGCTGACGTGCTGGAGGTTGTTCGAAACTCCATACCCCCCCCCCCCGATATCTATCTTTATATTTGAAGAGACATACGGAGCAAGGAAATTGACATTATTTGAACATAGAACTTCCATAATCATATATAGCGGTATTTAAGAACCATTGTTCAAATAGTCCGGGTCTTAGTATAGCACTTTAACACAATTTGCAACGCCGTGCTTCTGTTCTGCTTCAAAAAATCTCATAAACATTATGCAGGCAAATAAAATAGACACCGTTTCGAGGAACCCTGAAATTTACATTTCATGGATCAAAACACAATTAACCGGTAGCACTGCTTTTTGTTTCAATCGTGAGCGAAAGCGAATAAAAACCTTAAAACGGAACAAACAAAAGCAATACAAATCGCTGCACTAACCTAAACAAGACGATGCTGAGGAATCTGGGTTGAAGTTAAGCAGAAAGTTTCTGTTCCAATCTCTTTCGTCGAAGAGTTAAACACGCAGTCTTCAGTTTTTCTCTACTGTACACAAACATGTTTCACAATACTTTTTGGTGTTTTGCTGGCACGCTGAATCTGATTATGTCCAGACCAAGTCTCCGACTGATTCAGATATCTATGCACACAGAGTTATCGCTAGCTAATCATATAATCTAAATACACACTGTCTGAAGGGATTATTGCGATGCAGGGTCACATTGGAACTATACATTTTGTAATCATTCTCTATGGCTTCTATACTTTTTCAACAAAAGGAATGTTTCTTTAGCTTATATGCATTAAATAATTATATGACAATGTGCAAATTGGACTTACTTTTCAATGGTGTTTAACGCCCGTTTTCACTGCTGAGGTATCACAGGCGATGGGCGATGGATACTGGATGGATGGATGGATGGATACATGAGATGAAATGATATTTTTTAAGCAAGGGAACGTTCCAGACCTAAGTTTAGGGTACCTCCCCGACATTTGCCATTTATCAGGACTGAGGAAAACCGGGAAAAAACTTCAGTTAGGGAGGACGGTCCTAGTGGGAATCGAACCCCAAAACCTCCGCTCACGAGTCTGCCCCTTAATGGCCTCGGTCACCCGGCGGTTCTGTCTGATATGCATGAAACTTTATCTTCACTCATAGATATTTCGGAGACACCAGGAAAAGAAAATTCATTACATGAAGTTGTTTTCAAGCTTGGGATTATTAGGATTGTGGAAATGTGGTTATGTATATAACTTTCGGTTATAGTTATTTTTTTTGAGAGAATTGACTGTGCATTGTTTGAAGTTTTAACTGTGAATTTCAAAAAATTTTGGGACACTTTTCGTTTTAAGTGATATTTACATATCTGAACAGTAACAACATTTCAAATTCAGGAGTTAACAGACACTGGAAACGAGTTTATAGGCAAAATCGGTCAATTTCCTTTTCTGTAAATTTTGGGCGTCTACAGACAGTCAACATTTGCATGTCCCATCTCCTCCCTTTGGGCTCTACAGTCATTTCAAAAGCTTCGTGAATCCTTTTAAATCACACTGTTTCCCAGCATACTTTTTTTATAAACAGAGTTTTTCTCAAAACTTCATTTTCACACATTTAAAATGTGGTATAACGATTCTTGTTATACCAGAATGTGCAGAAGAATCCACTGTAATATTCTATAGAAGAAAATACAGTCTAACATCAATAATACTTTTAAAAATGTTGCTTTTTAAGAACATTATTAATTTTAAAGATTATTAAAATTTCTTATAAATTTATAAATTATCATAATTTACTCAGAGTTCATTTAAAGCATTTTTCTATGCACTTTTTGTTTGTGGTTCAAAGCCCCATTGCAAAAACGCCAACCAATTTTCTCAACTCATGGCATGGAAAGTTTTGATTATGCGGCATATTTACGTAATAAAATTTATGAAATAATTTGTAACTCATTTGAATGAAAGTTGGTATGCCTACTAACTTAACAGCAAAAGTTTCAGTAAAATCAACTAAAATGTGAACTTTGCAATTTCACCACCAGTGTCCCTTAAAGAAAGAAATCAAGCCTAGAGGTAACTGAAATTCTTGAGACCCGTCGCTAGGATTAAAATGAATAAATAGAAAAATGAACTTAACAGAACCAAATTTAAAATAAAAATAGCTTCCATTTCCAAAAGCAGTTGTTATATATAGACTACTAAACAACGAAATGACCACAGGCTGGAAAGTCCAAGAGGAAGAAGAAGAATATACAGTGGCAATTAGCACGGTAAAACTGCACGTAAAGAGAGTTCAGAATTTAATCCTTCTAAACGGCTGTTCCACAGAGGCTATTTCTCCTCCCTATAAGAGATATAAAAGGGCCATAACTCGTTCATGAATTATGTACACTAACAATTAACAAATAAAAACCTTTTCAATATCTTGTGCAGCGACGAGGCCTTTCATTCCTTGTCCAAGCCCACGTTTTTTACAATGCTAGTAAAGAGCGCGTGTGCTACGGTGTTACTTAGTTATTACATACTGCGGAATACGATTTTCACTTTTTTTATTGCTTCACTACCTCGCGTCCCTAACTTGATGAAAGTCTTGTACGCGGGGAGGCGCAACAGAAGGAACAACACTGTATCATTAACGGAGATGATCACAAGGCTCCGGGAACCGACGAAACCATGTTATTAATTTCTGAAACTCAATCCATGCGTGCTGCAGTATTTGCTCTCCCCGGAAAAAGATGTCCCTTCCCCACCCACCGTGCAGCCCGGTCTTTCATCACCTGAAGCCACTCGAATGGAATGACACTTATCTCTAATTGAAGACAGTAGGGTCGAGGCTAAAAAAAATGAAAAGCAGGAGGTGGCTAAAGTAATTCTTGAGAGGAGCTTGCCTTGCACCTTGGCTACAATTTGTTAAGTATACAAAATTGATATATGGGGCAACAGCATGCAATTCGTCACATTAGCCGAGATGAAACCTTTTTAAAAGGAAGTGCAATTGTCTATACCATTAATATGTTGTAAAAGCGCTGCAGCAGAACCGGATATAACACTAGACATCTAGTGCTTTTCCGACAAAACTTTACAACGAATTATTCATCAGCTCTAAAATAAATAGCAAACTTTAATTATTAATAATTTATTTCTAACTATAGATCAAAACATCCGCTCTAAGTAATTTAACGATTTGATAAAATTTAAACATTAAAATAGATACATTTATGTATTTTTGTATTCCCATAATACTACTCTTTTAACTATGTCTATTTCGAAATCTGCATCCTTGCTTTATGAACTTACTTATCCATTTTTAAATTAATTTTCGTATAAAATGAACATGAATTAGATGCTACGATTTTACTAACTGTATTGCGAAAACTATATGAAGCTTTTTACTCGATTTTTAACATGATCTCACCGCCAAGAGTGACGGACTCGTAAGCGAGAGGTCTGCGATTCGATTTCCATCAGCACCGACCTCCCTGACTGAGTTTTTTTCCAGGTTTTCCTCAATCCTCATAAATGACAAATGCCGGGGAGGTACCCTAAACTTCCTGGAACGTTTTCTTCCTTTGAAAAAAAATTCTTTCCCACTTTATCATCCATCTCATGTATCATCAGTGCTCATCGCATGTGATGCCTTAACAGGCGTTAAACATTCTAAAAATATTCTAAACGTCGTCTCTGCAGCAAGTTCCCAAATTTTCATTGCCCATAGCTGGCGGAAATTGCACAGAGAATAGGAGCAAACTCAGAAAAATAAAAACACTTCCCAAAGGTCCTTGCATAAATATATGACGATGTTGAGCCTAAACACAATACTTCCTCAAGAAGTGAGTTTTAGTTCCACCCAACCAAGCTTGAATATATTTACCTTCCATTACTTTAAATACAAACATTTGACGTATAGTGTAAGCAAAGATTAGAGATATAAATAACAAATTTTTCATTGCAAAAATAAAGACAAACGTTTATATTTAAAAATGAAACTATATGGGATAAATATATTCATTATACAGATATTTCATGTTGAAGAGTGTTCATGAAAGAAAGGAACGGACCACCTAAGGTGATTTCCATTCCAGGAGAGTCAAGCCACTCTTAAAAGAAAAAATAAGTTTGATTTGAATAGCATCCTGCATCATGTATCGTACTAAAATAGTTATTTTACTATAGCAATTAGTGATATTAAAACTGATTTCAAAGAATTACTTGCATTAAGTAAACATGCTCGAACCATGTTAGGATGAAAGAACATCAACAGTTGATTCCATCACTGTTCCTGCTGAAGTGCATATAATAGCTTCGTTCAGAGCGAGAAAAATTAAATTTTTAAACAGCAATATACTTCTTAGGCTTTCATGGCCAATGTTATAATTAAAGTACTTAAAATATCCCGGGCCGTGTTCCATGGTATAATATGCTACCATAGCTTTCACCAACTTTTGCGGTTTGCATCATCAGTGGACGATGATGAGTCAGTTGTTACCTTTCACTGATGATGCCAACTGCAAAAGTTGGCGAAAGCTATGGTAGCATATTAAATCATGGACCACAGCAAATAAACCCGGAAGATTTTAACTGTTTTAATAAGCAATACAGTATAATATATAAAGAAAGTGTAGAAATAATATCAAAAATAAAAAAATTTATGTAAATTTTCCGCACCAAAATAGGTTCATAAACAAACTCATTACCACGGCTGTGATATTAGTAACATTACAGAGATTTAGGCCTAGTTTCCTTCACGCCGATCCTAGGCTACGGGTGGCCGAGATCATTAAGAACCGGACTCATGAGCGGGAAGTCTGAGGTTCGATTCTCACCAGGGCCGTTCTACCTGGTTGCGATTTTTTTTTTCCCCAGATTTTCCATAAATGGCAAATGCCGGGGAGGTACCCATACTTAGGCCTGGAACATTTCCTTTCTTCCCAATTTATCATACCATCCTCTATATCATCAAGTGTCCGCCGCTTGTGCTCGGGCGTTAAACACTTAAAAATTGTGCTCCTTGTGAGAAATGCACGAAATATTTCCTTGATATAAATATTTCGGAATCAGCAGAACTAACAATTTATTAAGATTAGTACTTATAAATATTGACGGCTGTCTAAAAATCGAGCACTTTAAATGTTTTTCTTTTTCATTTATATAAAAGCAGTTAAAACATAAAAAGTAGTTTACAATATTTTCAAGGCGTATGCTTGAAATGCGTGTCATTGTGTTGGAAAACTATAGACCTAATGTATTAGGTATCACAATGTAATAAGACACTCTTTTGTTTACTTTATTTTCCCATTCCGCTTTATCTCCCTAGGCTATTACGGAGCGCTTCAATAGGAACCAATAATCATCATATTCTGTTTTCAGTCTGTGCCCTGCCTACTGTGTTTCAGCAGCATGTAAGCAAACAGAAAGAGCATCATCCACTGTGCATAAAGCAAACAAACATGTGAAAGAATAAACGATTAGCATGGGGGGCCAGCTTTTGTTTCAAATCCCCCTTAAGGATCCATTCAGCTTTTAAAATGTAATGATCCGGGCTGCCTAATGGTCGAAAACAAGTAGAAGAAACAGCTATAAGCTGGAGAAAAGACGAAAAATAAACACAAAACCACATTAAGTCATAACGTTTCGGTTAATTACTGGCAATAGAAATATCAATTAAATGTGCTCATCTCTTATAACTGTTTCGGTAATGTCTAGTGTGTATGCTTTTAGCCTTTCTTTTTTTTTTTTTTTTTTTTTTCTTCGCGACAATCATGAGATAATTACGGCATAGAACGACAAAAAGAAATAACATACAAGAGCTAATGGGATTTTTCAGTTTTTAAGTGTTTACCAAGAATTAATATGCACTTTTTTTTCCAACCGAACTTTTAATCTCCGAAGCGGTTGCTTGGTTTCTACCTACTGTTAAATAATTCTCTGGTACCTTTAGCTCCAGACGGAGTTCAAGAAATCGACTTCAAAAGTTCCGCCCAAATTTGTGAAGACAATTAGGGAACTGCTTAATTCCAGAATAGGCATTCCGGTCTGGTAAGCCGAGATTAACCTTTACTGAGGATCCTTTGGCTCTATTTTGGGGCAGCCGGTGCAGGAGGTCTCATAAGTAAAATATTCGGGGTTGACAAATTTACTTATCTCTGAGCTCAATGGTGATATTCCTTTTTCTGCTAAAAAAAAAACCTGGATTTTTTAACCATTAGTGATCCCTAGAATCAAGTGCCACTTGGATGCAGCTACAAGCACGTGCATAATTAGAGTGGCATAGCAGAAGACGGGAAAGGGTGACTAAACATAGCCCTATAGTGAGCAAATGCAGCGTTTGCATAAATACTTATTTCACTGTTGAATACAGAAGTAAGTAAATAATTTATGCTGAATTTTGGTGCGGTTTCATTAACACAAGCAAAGGATGACTAGTGAACATTTGTGGCATTTTACATAAAAACGAATATCGCTGTTTAATTCAAGGGTAAGTAAATGGTCTATAACTGAGTTTTGGTACGATTGTGTCTGTTCGAACCCAAGAGAAGAGCAGAAAATCTCTTAAATCTCTTCGGCTATCAAACAATTTAAAACCCACAGTAAGATTGGTTGTTTTTAAGCTCAATCCCATTATCAGTCGTTTCAAATACTCCAGCACTGGTTTGTCAGAGGAAGAGGTACAAAACGGTGTATGCACACGATTTCGCTAATTTCTATGTACCAGACACATTGTAGATTAAATGCTCAATGGCCTGCAGATATTCCCAATTTGCTTTAACTTATATAGGTACTAATTAATCACTTCAAGTTTCTTTACTTGTACTTAATTCATTAATAAGTGACTTATCACACACACTGTATTCGTAAACAAAGCGAACAAAATGGCAGAATTTAGAAAATAAATTAAATGTGGTCACACCAAAATCTTTCGCCGTTCGATATTTGCCTGTTCACTTTCTAGCTACTGACCGTGTGGTGACTTTAGACTTAATTATATTGGTCAGTACGTGTTTTAAAGGCTCTGGGGGGGGGGGGGGCTTATTATCTCGGATTGGAGACAGGCCAGGGTCTTCTCTTCTGAGCTGTCGCAGTGTTAGAACGTAGGTAAGAAGTTCCCAAGATATTGCGGCTGTTTCGATTTTCTCTAAGAAATTTAAGCCGAGCTTCTTGGCTACTATGGTGACCCAGGTTTGCTGCAATGTTTCAACTTAATTTATTGATTTATATGTAATGTAATTTGTACTTAGGACACAATCTTAGTTTGTGAGATATTATAATGTATTACTTGGGTAGTTACCGGGTTTTAATGTGGCAAAGGTGTTACAGAGCTATTCAAGTGTTACCAGTTTGCATGTTATTTGTTTAATTGTATTACCTGTTTCTGTTTACATATGGCAAGCCCAGGCTGGGTAGATTTCTTTGGCTCTCATTCTGTGTAGTTTTGCAACGAATGAGCTCTGTGTAGAGATACATTCTAAAAATTTTAAATGGGTTTTAAACGTACATTGCAAATAGTTTTATTTATTTTTTTATGTTTTAATTTATTTAGTACAAAATTTATATGGTTTTATATTCAGACAAAATTTAATGTTGTACTAAATTACCTTAACACGTGATATTTGAAAGCAAGTGTTTGATCATTAGTTGTTTAATAAATAGATAATGTCGATAATTCTTGTTTTCTTACAGTAAACACACAAAAATGTTCCACAGCCCTGTCCAACGCGGCGCCCGCGGGGCATCATGTCGCCCGCGGTGATCTTTTACAGTGCTCTTCGCAACTAACTTCGACACTAAATTTCAATTTACATTTGAAGACTTTTTTTTTTTTTTGATACAGATCATTACTTTTCGTTTTAAAAACACTGTCCTCAAATCTTGAAAATTTGCTATAGCGACATTTTTATTCTGCAATATAGGCCGCTACTATATGATTCACTGTATTGCAGTGTCATAAACTATCTGCCATGACAGAGTTTCACCACGACACTGGGACACCCAATTTGCTATCAAAGTAACTTTAATTCCAACAAAACTGTGTCGCAAACAATGAACAAACGATTTATAACAGTCTTACATTCAGAATGTTCCAAGTTCCTTGCTTTCAGACAAACTTTCAGTATTACTTGTGAGCTTGTGAAATACATTTTGAGTGTCTTGTGTTGTGATAAATTGTACATTCAACATGTTTTAAGTGGGGTTTTTTTTCTCTATTTTTATGAACTTTAAATTATTCAGTTATTATTCGATTATATTTTAAGCACAACTCTTCTTTAAAATGATAAAGAAATTATATCTTTAACAGTGAATGGGAGGACCAGTATTGCTGTTTTGAAAACAAAGGAAAACTGTGTGTTTATTGTGTATAGCTAGCGTCTCTGTTCATAAAAGAAGCAATGTAGAGGGTATTTTTTGAATGAGAAATATAATTTCATATATGTTTAATACTAGATTTATTATTATTATTATTATTATTACTATTACTATTATTATTATTATTATTATTATTATTATTATTATTATTATTATTATTATTATTATTATTGTGTGTATCGGTAGCAGTAGTGTTGAATAGTGTGATGTAACCTGGCGCCCGCGTACCCGTAGTTAACATGCAAATATGCCAGAGTACAAACGAGTGTTGGACAGCCTGGTCTACCTGTTACAATGTTTGTAGCTAAAACATGGAACTGTTCAATAATCACAATATTTCTTTTCACGTCGCCAGGCAATTAATAATTACTAATAATGCTACAAGTTTGCTAGCTAGCTGTCATTTAGGATAAAAGATGAAAATTCCTATGATAGCACTTGAATTACACGAAACGAGCACAACACATAACATAGTAATAAAGTGCGATATGCTTTTTTTTTTTATTTGGGTTATTTACGGACGCTCTCAGGTCATCAGCGTCCCATTCAAATCAGAACGTGAAACGGCCGATACATATTGCCCTTTTTTCAGGCTTGAGGTTCTTTTTCGTGCCGTAAATGTACTACACGGGACCCACCTTTACTTCCCTTCCGAAGGGAACCACACTTAGGATTTTCACGCCCGAAAAAAATACATCGGGACTGAACCCGCGATCTTGGGTTTAGCAGGTAAGTATGGTAACCACTACACCACCAGGACCGACATCCGATACGATAACAAGTTATAGTTGAACTATGTGACCAATAAAATATAAACAATAGCGCAATATTAAAACACCTTTTTCAATTCCCACAGCTATAATTTGTTCTTAGCATTGTCCCGAGGAAACAAAGGGCTATAAAATTGTGTATTACAAGATAACATTAATTACTGTGAGATTATATTTCGCTTCGGAAAATTTCAACACGTAACATAGAGAATATGTATAATTTCGATTCAATATCGACTATGTGATGTTAAATCTGTATTGGCACGTCTGTTTAAAGTGAAGACACTCACATTCCAGGCAACTTTGGAAATCGTGCATGACGAAAGTTTCCCATGAAAGGCTTAGTGTTCGTCAACAGATATCCGACACCGGTGTTTGTACTATTACATTGTCAAAAACTCCTAAACAGTAAACAACCTTTAACAAGGGTTCTCAGGCATCCATGTCCTTTTGAGTACTGCTAATTTAAAATGTTTTATGCATTAAATGATGCGACAGAGTGTTTTACAATCAAAGGCAATTATTGAAATACTATTTGCGTCCCCCAAAGAGGAAGAATTTACGTCAGAACGTACTTTTCCTAACATAATATGGAAAACTTTTAAATTTATTAGTCAAGAATTGCCTAATTTTAAGACATTATTTCAATTTAGAGTATTTTTATTCCCAATATTATATCTGCATTTTTTTCAGTATTACTCAATATTAAGAACTAATGCTTAAAAGGGGAAAACACTTTTCACACTAGATATTTTATTTCGTAGTATCTCAAAAGCTATTGAACAGATTGCTTTATCAATATACAATGTTGACATTATTACTTACACAAAGTCCTCATTCCACTACGCAATCGGAAATTAATTTATAGTGTACTTCTGAACAAACTAGATGCTCGAAGCGCCTGCCCTCCGTTGTGAGACGCCTGAATCGTTTTGAAAGCATCTTGAGACACTTGCACCAATATTTTGTGTCAGCGTCTCCGGGGGTTTTATTTCAAGTACGGTAGTACTTTTATATGGATAAAGATGTAGAAACTGAGGCTTTATACGTACTGCAGACAGATATATCAACTTGCTCTGCTAATCGTGTTAAAATACTTTAGTCGACGTCTTTTAATCGATAGCCTATTTCATCAAGCTTCTCTTCTGTTAAAACTAGGTTTTTGTGGTGACTTCTTGCCAGTAAAAAACGCTTTGGGTTCGAACTTTGTTCACTATTGTGAAAACTGCACTTCCAGATGGAAAGGACTGCCACGGGTGGCCGAGGTCGTTAAGGCGCGGACTCGTGAGAGGGAGGTCTGGGGTTCGAATCCCTCCGGGACAGTCCTGCCTGACTGAGGTTTTTTCCAGGTTTTCCTCAGTCCTCATAAATGGCAAATGCCGGGGAGGTATCCTAAACTTAGGCCAAGAACGTTTCCTTCCTTAAAAAATACTTTCACAATATATAATTTCATCTCATATTTCAACTGCCTCAGTTGTAAAAACGGGCGTTAAAACACCATTACAATAAAAAAAAGAAGAAAAAAAATTATTTCTGAAAGTTTAGCAGGAAATTCTCTTCTAAAATAGTACGATTTCGTTCGAACATAATCTTAAATGTTCTTTACTCTAGAATGTAACTCACTCTCGGCATAATTAAAACAGTTAAAATCTTCTGGGCGTTTTACTGTGGCCCATAATTTAGTATACTGCCATAGCTTTCACCAACTTCTACGGTTGGCATCATTACTGGAGCTGTCGTTCATCATCCACTGAGAATGCCAACCGCAGAAATTCCACTGATAATGCTAACTGCAGAAATCGGTGAAAGCTATAGTAGCATTTAAACCATGGACCATGGCAAAACAGCCCAGATTGTTTCAACTGTTTTAATTATAACACTAGCGGTGAAAACCTAAGAGATAGCACTCTGGGCATAATCCACAATACGCAAATATACAGTAGTGTGTCTTAACACGCACTTCCTGTACAAATGTAACGTAACAGCTGGTGTGATAACACGAATGAGCAAACTCAATTGCCTGCGTCAGCGGAGCTTTAATTCAAGGCTTATCAGAATAGCGCGTCTACAACGTTAACATGTTTCCACTGGCATATAAAAGCTCTGATTGCATAGCGAAAAGAAAAAAAAAAGATTAAATAATGTTTCATGCATTCTCCCCCCTCCGCTTCTTGCTCCCACACTATTCCTAGTGTTTTTAAGATCTTAATTTAAGAAGTAGGTAGAACTGTAATTCTTTATTATTACACACTAAATCTTTTCATTACAATGCCCTTATTACTTAATGAGGAGTTAAAACATTCGATGTTTCAATGACTATACTTTCTGTCAAAAAGGCAAAGAAAAATGTCCTTCTTAATGCGGCTTAATTTTCGAAAAAATCCCTTCACAAAACATATTTAAAAGGTAATATATTACAACAATTATATGATGTAATAAAACCGAAACATTAATGTAAAAAGCACTGAGACACTTCAAGCTGTAATATCTAAGGATATTCCCCCCTTGCAAAGTGAACGACAAAGCTACACAGAACAGCAGAGTGCATACAAACATATAAAGCGAATGACCGTTGTTAGATGTGCAGGCGGAAATTAACAAGCAATTTGCTTTTCGATCGGATCCCAGGTCTCTACAAAAGAACGAGGTTCTCATCATGGCTAAGTGAGAGAGGGGATGAACTCAGAACGAAACTACTACCACCACCACCATTTCCCGAGCAACTGCCTCAAACTCAACGTGGCCTATCTCGTTAAAGAGGAATCCGTTATACTTTTGTTTATAGCTTTCTTATGCATCATTCATTTGTCATTTCATATACTGCTGACTTTCTTAATTTATGTTTTAACACTCCTGGCAATTTTAACTTCCCACAAGGCAATTATTGCCCGTTTTGTTTTTATATCAAAGAATAGTAACTGGAAATATTTCTTTTTATTCTTATTCCAATCCAAGATTGGGTACTAGTTTTCTGGTTTCGAAGTTTTCATAAATACAGGCCTATCCATCTCCTCCTTGGACGTCCTACTGATCTAGATCCTCTTGGTTTGTAATGAAATACAGCCTTAGGTAATCCGTCCTATTTACGAGATCTTTCCATTTCTTTCTGTATGATGGAAGTTCCTCAGTGATGTTTTGGACTCGGGGTTGTTGAAGAACATAATCGTTTCTGATGTGTTCTCTTCTAGTAATGGTCTTAAATAATTGATCTGGGTTGTCTCACGTCGTTGTTCTTCACTTTGTCTATATCCATTATTCTCTACATTAACACAGGTTTGCTCACAGTATTATAGAATTTTAATAGCATTTTTTTTTTCACATTTATTTTCTGAAATTTATTTTAACACTCCAGTGCTATAATTATATCTTTGAACGTGTTTATCTATTTCCTTTTTCTTTAAATGAATTATTTCACAGTCTACATGTAGCCACGGGTGGCCAAGGTTGTTAAGACGGGGCCTCGTGTGAGCGGGCGGTCTGGAATTCGATTCCGCTAGGACCGTCCTCCCTGGCTATGATTTTTTCCAGGTTTTTCTCAGTCCTCATAAATGGCAAATGCCGGGGAGGTACCCTAAACTTAAGGACTGGAACTTCCTTCCTTAAAAATCCTTTCCCAATATATCATTTCATCTCATATATCATCAGTGTCCACCGCCTGTAGAAAAAACCAGGCGTTAAACACTATAAAAAAATCGAAATATTTAAAGGATCTCACTTGTTCCATAGCCTGATTCCATATAAATATTTTAGCATTTCTCATATGTTTTTCTTCAAAACTACTATTTTATTTTTATCTGTAGAGATTTGCATATCGTACTGTTGTGCAACGCGTGATAATGTTTTGGAGGTATCTGGAGGCCATCTTCTGTGTCAGAAATTAAAACCTGGTCATCAGCATACGGTTAGAATTTCTAGTTGTAGACTACATCCTTGTCTGTCCTAGATTCGTTTTTATTTTATTTGTTTCTAAATAATTAGTTATAACTATTATATATTTCTTTATAAAGTGCTTTTATTACTTTGATTATAACATCATCAACTTGTTTAATTTCTAAAATGTTAATCATTTTATTCTTGTCTAATCTATCATGTGCATTTTCGTAGTCAATAAACAATATATATGTGGGCAATTAAATCATACCCTTTTCTCAATAATCGAATGTGGGTCTCATCTTCTGGAACCCACGTTGTTTTTCTTCTAGTAGAGGTCCATTGTGTTTATTACGCTGCAACGTTTAATATTTGGAAACACTTTTGATGTTATACACAATAATGCAATTCCTCTATAATTTTGACATTTTTTTTCGTGTCCCTTTTTTGTGTATATTTATCATAAATGCTGTCATTCATTCTCCTGGATTATAATTGGAAATACTAAAGACATTTTTTAAAAAAAGCTAATATAAAAGCAAAGCTAGTACCAATAAATATGCGCTACGTGGTTTATTAGTTTGTGAATTTATACATTAAAACTGATATTGTATATGAAAAAAATGGAACAAAACACCAAGCATGCCTAAACTGGTCTCGAATATATATATTTTAACCTCTATTTGCAGCCAGCAAGGTCGCTGGTTGTATCTGCTAGATGAACTACTATCCCAAAGCATTCAAATTTATGGAAGATTTTCAATGGGAGGGGGGAAGGAAAAAAATAAAGAAAAGAAAAGAGCAATGCCTGCCACGCCTGAGAACAGACCACGTCGTGACCTTGAAGAGCGAGCGTGGTGAATGCTGGGAGAAAGCTGTCTTTTGTCAAATCCAATATCGCTCCTTTACAGCCGGAACGAATTAGCTTTTGGGACGCGCTATAACCATACGAAATTTATGGTCTTTTACAGCTCGACGGAGAGGCATAGTCTAAATGTAATTTTCCAGAACAGAAAACTTCAACTAAGCACTTCGTTATTCAAAGCCCGTTGCATTCCACAGTTTCTACAGATAATATTTGCAGAAACGTGCACCTAGAACAGAGTGAAACCCCCTGCAAATAGAAGTTGGCAAGTTGTTATTTGTCAATATTTCCAAGAAATGCTTGTTAATCTTAAAATGAACGAAATTGCCCTGAAGTATAGCTAATCAAGGAGTGATAATGTCGAGTTGCATTAGATTGGTAGAGACGGAAGAGAAATTATCGATGCTTTGGGAAGAGGGAATAAGTTAGGGTACAGATAGATATACATGAGACCTCTAACACTGATTCCATATAGAGCATCCCGACTCCGGCGGAGGGCGCTTCCATAGCAGACGTCCGGAAACAAATCTTTCCAAATGTAAGCTATTGTCACACTGGCACTATACTCTGCCACGAAAACAAGAGAGTAAAATAAGGTTAGAGAAAAATTCGTAGAAGCATAGATCCATCCCAGCAAACCCCTATGCGCAGGGAATCTCCCCCAAAGAAATCACGATGGAAGGCGCCAGTGATTTGAAACCAGGACCTCCCAAATGCCAGAGCGGTACCACCTCAGACAACCCGCTTGATTCACATTGTCGAAATAATGAATACTGGCTTAAGGAGATACCGAGTAAGAACCACTTCCCCGGTCGAGTCGAGCATACTTAATCAGGTGTTCTATTGCACAACGAGCATTTTGCCTGTGGTTTATTCGCAATGACGGAATCACCTGATCAAGACAAAGCAAATGTACATACCGGGAAAAAATTGAAAGTTAAAATCCGGCAGAAATTTCTCTTCGTTTCTCGAATGGGAGTTAGGTCTTGTATTTTGTTGAGGTGACAAAAATGTACGGATAACAATAGTGACCAGTTTCAGCGTCTGTTTTCCAATCGGTAATTCTAATTTCATAGGTAGTTCAGAAGAAAGTACTTTATTCCATTATGGACAATCAACGATCCCAAAAAGTTTGTCCGTTACATGCAAGAGAGGGTCACCCAAGTAGTAACTAAACAGCTACAGAACTGCAAGAATTACTGCTTACTGATCTTGCCAATGAAACTTCGAGTTATGAAATGAGGCTTGGAATACGATTTATGCAGCCCAGGAAGGAGAAGCCAGAGTAACACGTAAAAAACGTTGTAGCATTCTACAAGCCATTGCAGATACTACCTAACAGTTGTCACTGAGAAAACAACCCATTGAAATTCGTTCTCACAGAATTTACCTAAGATCTGTTGCTAAAAATCTGCTCGAATAAAAACACAGATGAAAACCTAATTTGAAAATTTAAAGTGATTATTCAAGTCTATTAAATTAAAACACGTTAACAGTTTACGCCTTCATCTAAATAATCGAGCTAAGAGGATTTTTGATTGTCGTAACCAGAGCCCGAAGTTCAGGCATTTATTTCGGTTAAAATAGATAGGTAAAAAGGTGCTTAAAATACTGAAAAAGTAGGCATTTATTATAAGTGAAATCAGGGAGTAAAATCACTCATTACTAATGAAAATAGATATTTAAGATACTTAATATTCTTTATCACATATTTAAAATCTTGAGCTTACTTTTTATGGTTAGAAGCAACAACAAGATGATTATTTCAAGATTTCAACTATCATAGTCAGTCACTGTCAGAGGGAATATAACTTCATCATGAAAAAAGTACATTCCACTTGCACTGGAGTGATTACACATATTTACAGCAAGCTATTTCGGAAGGGTGCATACCAGAACAACAGGAAATTCACCTTTCAGGACATTATGGAAATTTTGATCAAGACAAAGTTTTGAATAGTCCTGGCGAATGAGCAAAATATGCGCAGTGGTTTCTGGTCGAGTTCATCTTCTGTTTATGCGTTTATAGGGGAGTCAGGTTAGTATCCCTATCACTTCCGTACTAAACACATTGTAGGGGCGGTTTATTGCACACTCCACTTTCTCTTGCAATTGTTATTTACATTTGTACAGCTGAGAATTTACCCCCATAAAAAATTTCCTAGAATTGTCGTATGCAGTTCGATACAAGGTCATTCGCCAGGAATATTCAAAACTACAGTACTTCCCTCATCCTCTCTATTTCTAGGTATTCGTATGCCAGAGGTAACCGTACGTTCCTTTCACTAATGAAAGTTCTGGTTTTTAAAGAGCATAAGCTAACGGGCTGAGGAGAAAAGGTATATATATATATGAAAAATAAAATAGCACTATTAACAATGTAACAAATTAACAGTAATAATAAAAGTAGATAAGGATAAAACACTTACAGTCACACTTGAAATTGCTATATTTCGAACTACTGGAGTTGTTCAATGGCAATATGGTCTAGCTTCTTACCATTGAAGAACTCCAGTAGCTCGAAATATAGCAATTTCAAGTATGACTGTATCTAAGTGTTTTATCCTTATCTACTTTCATTATTACTGTTAATTTATATATATATATATATATATATATATATATCCATTTATAACTTTTTTCACAGAATATATTGAAATTATTTATGTACCTTTTTAAAATGCATAAATAATTGGAAAAAAATCCATAATGATCAAATACATGCAAAAAAAAAAAAAAAAAAGGATTTTAAACCTTAAAATAGGCCACAGAAGCTATAAAATAGCAAAAAACACAAAATAAAAGCTGACATTACCGACCCAAAATGTACAAAACGTTCATTTCTGACTTTTGAACATATCCATCTAGATAGAAAAGCCATTTTGCATAAGCAAATGCTAAAATATGTCAAGGACCTGTAAGTATGTTTGCATATAAAAATTATCTCTATCTAAAATACTGTTGAAGAACTTGATGCAATATCAGAGAAAAGAGAAGGGAAGATTTTGCAATTGTGAACATGATATTCAAATCCTTCAAGCTAAAAGCTGTCTGTTTGTCATCAAGACTGGCTATGTTCCAACTATAGCTGGACAACACACAATTCTTATTAATGCATTGTGCAAAAAAATGTACAAAGATTTCCATAAAAACAAGCAACTGTGTATTCATCGGTGGGGACGGCATGAATGACAATCAGCGCTCTCTTCTCCGTATACACGAGACTGTACTTTTACTGCATGTCGTTAACGTCAAACATGTAACATCATAGTTATCAGTCATTTAGATAGCTCGCCGCACGGTACACTAGCTACCATTTGCATGACATCCGGGATAAACATGCCGCCACAGGCATGGCGACTTGTTACTGGATGACAATTTTCCCTAGCATCACCCACAAATTACTGGCTTCAAAACAAGTGAATAAGCCCAAAGAATACCCCGTGTAAGGCTGCAGATGCAAAATAGTGAACATTATTGGTGACCTTCCATTAATTTAAAATCGATGTAATAGAAATAGAAAACACCTAAAACACAAAATCCATACCAACGGTGAACTATGTCTTTTGTGACTTTAATTGCCGACCCTACAGCGCCCAACTGGGACCTCTTATACCAAAAGAGCATGCATAAATATCTTCTATGTTCTGATCACATTTATGGACACTTTTATATATACTTTTAGTAAATTCCGAAAGAAGGTAACTATTGCGGTTGTACCCATGAAGATATTTTTTAAACATTTCTTAAAATCTCCTTTGATTCTTACTAGGCACCATAAAATGACAACTGGAGGGGGGAAGAAAAAAATCCCATGCATTTGGTGGTTAGCCTAAAGTAAAATTTTAAAAATAGCTATAGCGGCCGCTATTTTTTTTTCTCAACGAAATTCGGTATATGCCATTAAAATAAATTAGTAAAATTAGCTTCCGAAGATAAACGAAAGCAAACCATTAGGAGTGAGGATTTACGTGAAACCCAAAATTTAAAAATCTCTGTAGCGGCATCAATATTAGTATTTCAAAGCAAAATTCTCCGTACATACCATTAAAATCAAGTAGTTTCTGAAAATAAGTGAAATTAGATCATTAGGTGTAGGGGTGTATCTGAAAGCTCTAGCGCTTAAATTTCTCTCAATTGTTTTAAAATAAAAGATCAAATTAAGCAAGCAAATAAACTGTATTTATAACGTTGCAGATCTTTTATAATTAATGGTGTACGCCCGTTTTTACTACTGAGGCAACACAGGCGGTGGACACTGATGATACGTGAGATGAAATGATATATTGGGAAAGGATTTTCTTTAAGGAAGGAAAAGTTCCTGGCCTAAGTTTAAGGTACTTCCCCGCATTTGCCAGTTATAAGGGCTGAGGAAAACCTGGAAAAAACCTCGGTCAGAGAGGACGATCCTCGCGGGATTCGAACCCTAGACCTTCCGCTTATGAGTTCGCGCCTTAACGACCTCGACCACCATGGCGGTAGCATCGTCGTGAAGTTAGTAACTGTGAAATATTAATCTAATACGTGTGTGGAAATTATATCTGATTGTAAGAGAGCTCTGTAATAACGTTTGCGTTACATGTTTTTACTACAATAACATTTAAATTAAATTTCAAAGCCAACGAAAATAGATGAAACTCGTTGATTTTGTGTGCTTGTTTAGTACATTGTAACTGTTTCTGAATAGTAACGTGCTTTTGTTTTATTGGCACCATAAACTTCTTAAATACGCAAGTTTTCTTTCTGTTATTTCTCTCTGTTTTAGTGAATGTAAAGATGATATTAAGGGCTCAATTCATAAACATTGTTACATTTAAAAATGTTTAAAATGGCACATACAGTATAGCTTTGTCTCAACAACAACAACAACAATAATAATAATAATAATAATAATAATAATAATAATAATAATAATAATAATAATAATAATAACGATACCAATTCTAAAATGTTATTCCTTTTTTGTAATACTTATAGACTGCAAAAATTATATCTTTGTTTCCCTTGCTTTTGAAAGTTAAAGAGTAATTTCACTATAGATATTTATTTTGGAGAGATTTTGAAGGGAAATGAAAAAAATCAGACAAACATAGTTAAATCATGTATTATAATTATGTTTTCCTTTTATCAGTTAGCTTTAGGGTGTGTCATGCTAATCAAGACACAGTAATGCCATAACTTTTCAATAATTAAGATTTTATATTCTTTTTTAAAGTTATTCTACTTGCTGCGGAATTCGCTTATTTTACGCAATTCCTATGCGACGAACTTTTTTTTTAAATAAAGTTAGTAATATTCTACACCTCATAAGCTATATCGTTATCTTTTCATCAATATCCTGTCTGTCCTGAATGCGCAGTCAGCTGTTCATAGAAACTTTCACCTCGTCGTTTTCAAACCGCTGGCCTCCGAAATGCTTCTAGAGCTCACTGTAAAGACCGAAATCATTCGGGGCAACATCAATGAGGAGGATAGCAGCAAAGTTCCTATTTGAATTTTTCAAGCAAGTCTTGGGTTCTGGGTGTGGGCGAGTGTTTTCATGCAGTAGCGAGTCAAGAGCCAGAGATGTTTCCGTTAGATTACGTTTATAAGTAGCGTCAGAACCTCACAGCATTCATTGAGGTTTGTGAGCAAGTACTGTAACATTAAAGCCCTGACAGTCGCTGCAACCGGCCTTCCACTACGTTTTTCACGTTTGTCTATGAACCTGCATGTAGACTTTTTTTTTTTTTTTTTTTTTTTTTTTTTTACGGACGCTTTTGAACATCTCAGGTCATCAGCGTCCCATTCAATTAGGGCATGAAACGGCCGATAAACTTTGCTCAGAGGTCTCTTCTTTCAGTTTTGAGATTCTTTTTCGTGTCGTAAATGCACGACACGAAACCCACCACTTTATTTCTCTTCTGAAGGAAACCATACTTAGGATTTTTACACGCCAACGTCGAACCATCTGAATGCTCATATACACAGAGGTTAACTCGCGATCAATATTCCCAGCAGTTGTGAAAAATCGTGTGAGTCGCACGCAGTTTACAATCGGATACGCTTTGTCGTGGAACCTTCATAATGCCTGTTTAACTACTGTCAGAGTAATTCGCACTTTTTAAAGCCTCACGCCCTGATGAAGTTTCTTAAAAACTCAATTGGCTGTTTGTGTTTCAGATAGAGTCTTATTGGCTGATCTTTGTATAAGTGATAATTTAGTTACAATTCACCAAACTATAATTTCTGCTCAAATACATTCAAGGACAACTTTATCCCACCGTATGAAAGTACAGAAATTCAAAGAATATGCTAAGTAGACCTCAGCGATGTTATTCATATAAATTTAAAAATAAATCAAATATATTTTTGCGCTACGAGCAAGTAATTTAATTTCCTTTTTATTTAGCATAAAAACAAAATCTCTTATAAACACTTCTTCTTCTTCTTCTTCTCATTTGGCGCTACAGCCCTTGGCCTGCCACAGCGACCTCTGCTTCCTCTACCTCCGTCTTACGACTTCATTAATAGAGCGCAGTATTGCAGGGGGGGCATGTGATCAGCATGTCGCCTATCATGCGACTTTCGGAATCAAATAACACCACCTCTGTATCAGGTAGCTTCCCAACTGTCCTCACGAGGCTGGATGGAATTCATTCCAGACCTACATGACTTAGAAGAATTCCTAGATAGGTACCGGAAATTGAATCCGCGCCTCCGGCCAGCAGACAGCAACGCCAACTATTCTTACAAAACTCCTACAACAGCAAAATTTAAAACGCCCAACACTCAGATAAAATAAGCAGAACTTGGTAATTAGCTAGGTAATTGAGGTGTCGATAATGTCATATCGCTATTATCGATAAAGCAAAATGCAGATAACTATCGATTGTTTTCAAAACATGTAAACTTACAGTAACAGTTTTAATAAATTCAAATAATAACTAACGATAATGCTACTTCAAGTGCAGGAACCAGCCAACAAGTGACAAAAACAAAGAAAAGTTTGAAGCGTATATTCTCTAAAGCCAGACAGAGTGCACAGGCATCGCTATAGTGATAATGACACGAGTGTACCCGTAACACGCACCACGGACATTACGACACAGGTTACTACGGCTTCAATTAACCGCCGGATGAAGCGGCGGCAAGCATCTCACGCATTCATTTGGCCATAGCACTTGCATACCGTAACGTCGACAATATTTCACTCGCTACTTCAATTGCGTTTCTACGACCGCAAGAGATATCTTCATATTAGCACGGCGATTAGAATTCTTGCAGCTGCCGAAACTACACAATGTATGCACCACCTAACACATGTTTATGTGATTTTTTTGAATGAAAACAATCTCTTTAATATTAGAAAAAATTGCAGAAGAATTATGTGCTTGATCAGAGAGAAGTAACGGGTCCAAAAATTATGTAAGAAGTCATTAGCTTTATATATGAGTTTACTATATTAATAAATTATTTATAAACACTTTGTTTTAAGATAAAAACCATTAGGGTCTGCAGGAGACATCAGATTTAAGGACAATGAATGTTAATGAGTATTAATGAACTACATTATAATAAATTCTGAAGCTGTAAAGAGGTCTTGGACTAGAATTTGATACAAGAAATGGATTGTTTACAAAGAAAAACAACAAAGCTGAAATTAACTACTGATAAGTCAATGTGAAAGCAAAATATGGTTAAAAGCCAATAACTTAAAACTTGTTTTGCGAGCTAAAATGTCTCCATTATCATAGTCTTCAATATTTTGTACCACACAAATCTCTATGAAAGTTCCAATTGTCCCTTAACTATGACAGACTGTGGTTTCGAAAATCGGGTTTTATGTAGTAGGTTTATTTATTTTGTTTGTATGATGAAGTACACTAATAAAAATAAAACACTGGATAATTCAAGGATGGAAATGTAAGTTTAAGTGCCATTTTCTAAATTTTACAGGATAAGCAAAAAAAACAAAAAAAAAAAAACTATCAGCTCTGTTAGCATTAAACTTATTACACCCAAAATCATTTCTTTCTTTCTTCTTCTTCTTCTTTTTTTACTACAAAATTTTTGTATAACAAACCGTTGCCAAAAATAAAATGTTCAGAGAGAAGAAAAATAATAACAATAACTTATTGTGTCATGTGATGGAAGAGTCGGTTACAAGTGCCATTCTAACTTTTGTTATATTTTATTTCAGGTTTTAGAGGGAATAATTACAAAAATAACATTAGCAATTAAAGGATCATATATTATAATCTTATTAAGCACAAAGTATATTATTGAGATTAAAAGTACAAATATGTATTATGAAACAGGTACAGGAATACCAATCTTCAATTTTTTTCCTTACAAGTGACAGGAAGAGCAGCTTTTTATTTTTACACATAAATCAATTTCTGTGTAAAAATAAAAAGCTCATCAATTGTATCTCATAAAATTTTCTATGCTCTTCAGGAAGGAACAGCACAGTTTGCTGAATATCAACCACTGATTTTTCCTCTCTTTGAAACATTAAATCGAGATACTTTAAGCATTATACATTTTGAAATGTTTTAACGTTAACATTGAATCAGTAATATTCTTAAACTCAAAGAAATCACTTGACCCCATTGGAACTACATGAAAATTATTTATAGCTTTAGCTTAATCTACATTGCTATGTAACTCTTGGGGATGAAGGCATTACTTACCTTCTTTTTTTCCTTATAATAGCGAAATATCTATCGCAACTCAAAACGCTATGACCACGTACTTAATATTTCTGTACTACAAATATTTTCCCTTAATAATTTTTACCATCATGACATGACACTCAGAACGTGCATTCGAAATAAAATGATAAAATTTAAAAATGGCACTTAGAACGTTTGATATTTCCACTCTTCAATTATGATACGCTTTTATCTGCCACCACTGCACCATAGAAACATTCTCTACAAATTTGTAAGATATTTCCAATGGAAACTACATCATTGAAACATGATTTCGTAACTTTGAAATATTAGCAGGAAGGTTATTGGTTTCCAACTAAAAATTCCACAATCTCTGAAACTATTGGGTATAATTCATCTGTTTAAAACATGAAAAATTGGAAAAAGTTTATATATGGTGTCAAATTTCTAAAAGTGTCTTCCCTTCCCCTTAAAAATAATATCAATGATTCGCTTTCTAGCCCTATCGATTATATTTTCACTTGTATGCTTGGTCGGATTCCGTAAGTATTCGAAACATTGATAATATGTGTTCTGATCTAATTATACCTTTTATGTTTTAAAGTTGCTAAAACAAAATATTTCTTTTGCTGACGTAAAAAAACTTTACAGCGTTTGCACAAAACAATAAACACTGCGCTTGTAATAAAAGGACTCAGTGAAGAGCGCATGAAGCTGAAAACTGTCCATGTGACCCAGGACCACCCAGCCTGTGTTTCTGTGAACAAAGATCTGATAACTGCAACAGAGGTGTCATCGCACATGCTCATCAATCCCATTTTCAACAAATGAACTCCCTCACACTCAGAATATATTACACCTTCCCTTTCTTCTGCTGTTTTTTCCGTTCAATGCCTTGCAGATAAGAGAATTGTGGGAGGGGTAATGAACGTACATGAGTGGTGGTCAATCGACGCTATGCGGAAAGAATAACAAGTGTGTACAATGCCTGGAATCTTATCTAATATCGGACACATTGTTCGTAGGTAATGTATAATGCATAGCCAGTTTCATGTGTTATACACAACAAATTAGTATCGATTTCCAATACTTCACTGCTTCCGCACCCGACTAAGGAACGCGAGAAAAAGTACATAAAAAGTGTTCACTAACTTTCTCCACTCATAATAAAACTTTGTAAGTGAATCTACGTAAACAGTTTAATTATCTCATACCCATTGGCAATGACTGCATTATAGTTTAAAAAATGAAACAGCTATCAGTCGAAATTCTACCATGGGCGCGAAGTTGCCTTAGCATCAGCCATACAGTGTAGCTGACCCTGAAATCTATTTGGTTTCGATGTAAACAACAGCAGGGTTTTCTGACCTCTTATTTGCGAAGGAATAGTTCTATCTCTAATTATGACATGACATAACCCAGGTTTGGTTTATGAATATGCAACTTAATTTCTCTCAGTGGTTTTGGGTGCATATAATGGGCTGTTTCATGAATTAAAATGAGATTATTGGAATATAAATAGAATGTTCAATGCGTTTCTAATGGAAAGGAACCTTGAGCGCCAAGAAAAAGGAGAAAAAGAAAATGGGGAGAAAGATAGGGGAAAAACAACACGAGAAGCAAGAGAAAACTATAAAAAACGAATGCCCCCCTCACCTAGTTTTAAGCATTTAGAAAGCTACTGCTAGTAGAATAATTATATTATTAATAATAGTTTCATCCTGCTTGGCACAGCTAAGGCATAATGCCATATTTTACGTTATCATAAAGTAAATTATTGGGGACATGCGTGGTAAAACAGACACGGTGACAATGGTTATAAATATAACTGAAAAAAGTAACAATAATAAATGCAGTATCTACATAATTTTAAAAGTTGGCGATTTAGTGGAAGAAAAAAATTATAAATGTTATATTGAAATAATCTAAGTGAACACAGAACTAACACAAAAATGGTATGGTATCACGTGAAATGACAGAAACAGATTCATTATTCTTAGCATTTTAAGCATGGATATAAATATGTCCCTGATATCTTGCAATAATGAATTCCTAGTTCGAACAGGGCTGAATAGAAGACGAATGAAGAAATGGAATAGGAACAGAAGAATAAACAGAGAATTAGATTAGGAGGAAAAATTAAAAAATAAAAAAGGGCACGCAAAGAAATAAAAAGGTTACAAATACGATAGCGAAAAAATATGAAGAAAAGGCATAGCAGAGAGGGGGGAAGCGACAAACAAATAAAAAACAAAACAAAAAAAAAATAGAGATTTTAAATACACTCGTATCAGCAAGTATCTTTTTTGATGCAGAGGAAGGGCTTGCATTAATTTCCCCAGGATAACATTTACAGAATGCAGGCGGAAAATTGTACAACATTCCGCCTTATGCATGACGTCTTCGCTTGAGTAGGTCGAGATATTTTACGACGGTTGTTATGCCAAAGGACAAACGCAAATTAAAGTGATAGAGCATATCCTGTTCAATTCAATTAAGATTGTTTTCTGGTCTAGATAAGCGCACCTTAACACGTTCCCAGAAAATGATATGCAGTTCTCATTACCGCGTCCTTGATAGAAAAGTCAGCAAAACAGCAAACGCTGTACGAAGTAATGTCTATACTAAATACATTTACCGTTGTGTTGAAGGTTTACTACTCTAACCGCAAAGTCGGACTTAAAATCCTCTCGGTCATATCTGAGCTTCTTACATGAGCAAAGCCATTCGGCCCCGCTTCCAGTTTACCAGACTCTTATTACTCTAGTATAGTTGTCAATTATTTTTCATCTCGCATATCCCCTTCACAAAGATTTTCTTCTTCTCCTTGTTAATATATCAAATATTTAGTAATATGAAATTACCCTAAAGTTATGTAGTTAAATATATAGTCCTATCCTAGCTTTCCCCTCCAAAAATAACGCAACAAAGTTCAAAAAATTGAGACTACACACTTTCCAATAGTTATACTTTTAACATTAAATCAGAAATGAATAAGTAACTGCATATTTCTACATCTTTAAAATCACATATTTATATTTCACATACTTTAATACAGGATGCGAAATCATTTAAAATGGTGGAGGGCGGTGAAAAATCCGAGCTAGAAGTAGAATAATTTTACTGATAGGCAAAAATGCAGAGTTGTACAACACTAAAGATATAATTTTTTTTTTTTTTTTTTTTTTTTTTTTTTTTTTTTTTTTTTTTACTACAAATGCACCACACGCGGTTGACACTGATGATATATGAGATAAATTACAAATTGGAAAGGATTTTTTAAGGAATGTTCCAAGCTTAAGTTTAAGGTACCTCGACATTTACCATTTATGAAGACTGAGAAAATCCTCAGTCAGGGAGGATGGTCCTGGCGGGATTCGAACCTCAGACCTCCCGCTCACGACCTCGGCTACCCATGGCGGTGAAGATTTGATCGCCATTCTATTATTTCTTATGTATTATTTATGTTATTTTAATACAAATACACAGCACAATACATTATTTTGAGTAATATATGAATTGTGCGTTTACCTTATCGTTTTATAACGAAAGGATTTTCCCTACCTCCAAAGAAATTTTGGCAGGGGGTGTTTTGAGGTAATATAGCACGCGGCATGTATATTCGTACCCGCCCTATATTCCTCCCTTCCATCGCTTGGCACACAACTCCGTGTTCATAATTCAGGTCTTACACTTACACCAAACTAAGGAAGCAACTTCATGTTACTACATATCTAAACACATGTCTCAATTCAAAAAAACCGAAATCAATAGTTCCGTCCGTCCTAAGGAGGCCACAGGTGTAAATTGTAAGTCATCAAATGTTCAGAAACATGTGCACTTGAGTCAGAGAGTCTGCAAACTTATTCACAGTATCAAATCCCCTAGAAGAAAGGGGGGATATATAAAATAAAAGATTTAAAATCAACCCTGCTATATTTTAGTAATTAAAAATGAGTGTGAAACTCCATGATACAATTATCTTTTCCTTATTTTCCTTCTGTAAAAATAAACGTGGTCCTTTACAAATCACATAAGTGAGGAGACAAATAACAGGCTAGGATTAACTCCACATAGCTATCATATCCATGAAGCACTTTGCTAATTTTCCTCAGCTCCTTCAGACTATCTGTGCGTCCTGATACAATATGTGTATTACGGAAAAACCCACCCCTACCTTTTATGTCATTGGTGGCGAAATAGATTGTGAGATTTTTCTAGGCCGCTATGTTCCTGAATTCCTGCGTAGGAGAGTAGGGTAGCAACTAACAGCGAAAAAGGTATAGGTACCGGGTGTAACAATAAAGTACGACCAAATTTGCAGGACACATTCCTCAGACGTAGAAGAAGAAAATATGTTATGAGGACATAGGTCCGCTTTATTTTCATGTTGGAACTCGTTTTCTACAATTGTTCATAGCACATTAATCATGGGAAACACAGGAACAGAGCGTACCAGCATACCACATGAAACTCTTTCTTAACATGAAATATTCAAAATGCCCCCTGCTAATATTGATACATGCATCAACCCGTCATCGCACTGAATCACGTATGTACCGCTACGAATGGCCGAGGTCGTTAAGGCGCGGACTCGTGAGCGTGAGGTTTGGGGTTCCTTCTAACTACGACCATCCTCCCTGAATTTTTTCCAGGGTTTTCTCAGTCCTCATAAATAGCAAATACCGGGAGTACCCTAAACTTCAGCCATGAACGCTTCCTTCCTTGAAAAACTATTCTTTCCCAGTGTATCATCAGTGCCCACGGCCTGTGGTGTGCCTCAGCAGTAAAAACGGGCGTTAAACATATCCCGGATGCGCTGATGTATCCCTGAAGAATTGCGTATTGTTTCGCAGTCGTCCACAATACGGCCACGAAGACTCTCTGCATCTTGTACTAGGGGCTCGGTACACAAGAGCTTCCAAATGTCCCCACAAATTATCTGGTGGGTTTAGGTCCGGTGGCACTTAAGGATTACTTAACCAGCCTTAACCAAGGAAACATTTTTTTTTTTTTTGATTGATTTATTTATGGACGCTCTTTAACATCTCAGGTCATCAGCGTCCCATTCAACTCAGGGCGTGAATGGGCCGACAAATTTTGCCCAGAGGCCTCTCTTTCAGGCTTGAGGTTCTTTTTCGTGCCGCAAATATACGACATGGGACCCAGGGCTTTACTTCCCTTCCGAAGGAAGCCATAATACTTAGGAATTTTACGCCCGAAAAAATCCATCGGTCCTGGCCGGGTTCGAACCCGCGATCTTGGGTTTAGGAGGCAAGTATGGTAACACTACACCACCAGGACCGACAAAAGGGAGCATTTTGAACATTACATGTAAGGAAGCGATTCATATAGTATGCTGATACGTTCTGTTTCTGTGTGTTTCCCACTATGAAGAGTTTTCTAGTTTTAACATAAAAATAAAGCGTTTCCGGACCCACGTCCATGTAACATATTTCTTCTTCTAAGTGTGGGGAATATGTTCTGAAAGTTTAGCCATATCTTTTTGTTACACCCGGTATTAAACAAAATTGGTCTCTTTAAGACAAACACTGCACTGCTTAAAATAATTTCCTTCAAAAGATGTCAATAAACAGATATGTCGTTACTTTCTTGTTAACACTAAACCACTTAGCGGGACAAAAAGACTAGTTTTCAATATGACTGTTGATTTATGCACGAAACCAAGGCATGTACAGAGCAATGCTTCATGACATGAACAAGTAAATTTCGTGAAAGTAAATGCAGCAAGGGGAAATAAAAATACTAGCGCGCGAGTGGCACGGCAAGGAATCCGTCAGCACCAACCCGTTTGCCCGCCCATGTGTTCATCGCGCTATCAACACGAGAGCAGCACCCAGCGACATTACCACGTCACGAGGCCGCGCTACTACCCGTCTGAAAACAATGCACCCCAGTGTAAGCGTCTAAACTTCTTCCCTGTGGTAATTACAGAAAAGGAAAGTATGTTATTAATATACGCTTTGAAACCTGTTCGGTCAGCGTTTGTATATTCTCTTGAAATTCGAGTTAATTGACGGGCAAATGATGTATTTCCCTTCGTTTCTTGATACTTGTGAAATTCTGTAATTTGCACATTATATTCCAAAAGAGTGTTTGAAACTATTTTTCTAATATTATCCCAAAAATGACATTAAAACTTTTTAAGAAAATAATTATGAATTAAAATACTGAAAAATCTACCCAAGTTTGTTGTAATTATTTATGCGTATTTTCTCCTTTGTCTTTCAGCACTTAAGTCATCTGCTTTTTTTTTTTTCCATTTGCAGATAAAGTCACAATTTATTCCGCTTTTTGTAACCCAGTTTTAGAAGTATGCAACACACTCTAAACACAATATTTTCCATCTCCAGATCTTTGCTGCCTAATGCAGTTTCCCTTATTTATTTCAAGCATAGATTTACTATTTCTCAGCACACTATGACAATCACAGTCTACATTAAAAAATATTTAATATTTTTGATGGCTTATCCTCAACCATCCGGAACGAGTGGCCGAGGTCGTTAAGGCGCGGACTCAGGTCTGGGTTTCGAATTGCACCAAGACCATCCTCCCTGACTGAGGTTTATTCCAGGTTTCCCTCAGTCCTCATAAGCGATAAATGCCCGGGAGGTACTCTAAACTTAGATCCGGAACGTTTCCTTCCTTAAAAAAAAGTCCTTTCCCAATATATAATTTCATCTCGTGTATCATCAGTGTCCACCACGTGTTTTTTTTTCTGACAAATTTTGCTCAGAGGCCTCTTCTTTCAGGCTTCAGGTTCTTTTACGTGCCGTAAATGTACGACACGGGATCCACGGCTTTACTTCCCTTCCGAAGGAAACCATACTTAGGATTTTTATGCCCAACAAAATCCATCGACCCTGGCCGGGTTTGAACCCGCGAATCTTGGGTTTTGGAGGCAAATATGGTTACCACTACACCATCAGGACCGACTCCCATCGCCTGTTGTGCCTCAGCGTTAAAATTTTTCTCAAAATCAACAAAAATTGTTCTGAATGGGAATGGGCTTCTACACACCAAAGCAGAAAAAAGTGTAAGGGATTTTTTTTTCGACGTAGTCCAGTAAATATTGACCTAACATCTATCCTCTGTTTGTTAAGGTTGTCGGCTTAACCTTCGGTTTATCTACCGCATTCGTTATTCTAAAGTGACTACGAAATAGGCCTGAAAAAGAAATCACTCTTACTTGGCAATGAAGATCTGAAGTTATGTTTAAAAATAATAAAAATCTGGACACATTTTATCAATAGATCTGCCACTCAGCGTTTTACCAGAGGATAATTCTCAGAATTAAAGGGCGCTTTTCTCTCTCGCGGAAGTTCCCAAGATGCTAAAGGCAAGAGAAGTAACACAATATGCAACAAGAGATGCCACTAGTGGTTTCTCTATATTCCGGTTTTTCCCAGGAGAGCGCATTTCCCTCCGATCGGCCACTGGTCACTTTGATGCCTCCCCTGTCCCATGGGGCCACTGAAAGCTTATTCAATTCTAGATTTCCTTTCGCTCCCCAAACATTAGCTTAATATTTCCTCTCCTATGTTATTCGTATGAACACTGAATCATACAAAAGAACTGCAGAGACCCCACGTTTCTGATCACATCTTACACACGGTCCGTCATGCCCCCTGAACGAAATGTTTCTCCATTTAAGTCTGCCATATATTGTTATAGTCAGCAAAACAGATCAAGAACCTTGTTCCGCTTATACAGCTAAACTCTGTGATACAAGTTTAAGACATCTATTTATAAATATTCTTCAACTTAGCTCCTTTGCAGTATTTAATCGTGCTATTATTAATAAGAAGAATTAATAAGTCATAAAAACTGTATTTTTTGGGCGAATAATGTGCAACACAAAAAATCCAAGATGTACGATTGAAAGTATATGACATAACAGACGGCTGGATGTGGGCGGCCTTCGTAGATTAGAAGAAAACCACAAGCAACCGAATAACAATGGTTCATTGTGGCATGAGCAAACGTTACATACAATCACTTAACACAGTACGGGTTTCCCAAGGTGTTTAGCAGCCTTCGAAATAGTCTCCAAATACATCGACGGTTCGTTGACAGCGATAGGAAGGCTGTCCGCCACTGTGCGATAGGGCAATGCACGCGCAAGCTCTGTGTGACATTCTCGTGTTGCGGAGAAATGCTATTTTCATTTACGCACGTGACCTCCATTCCTGACCAATGTCGCTCACCAAATGAATTATCGGGCGTGCTGAGACACGACTCTGCTCACATACCCTATCTGGTGGCTTCATTCGAAATTACATTTTATACACTTTCAATCGTATATCTTAGATTTTTCGTATCATTCCTTGTTAGCGAGGAAATAAATATATTTGTCATGATTTATGACTTATCCCTCATAATTTTGAGCATAAGAAGAGAGGGGAAAGAGCATTTGAACATCTTTTCAAACAACATCCTTAAGATGTGATATTTTTGGTCAACTCTTCTGTAACGTTCACTCTCTGCGAAGAATTTTGGTAATCATTCTTGAAATGGGCTTTATCGTTTTTAAAAGACAACAGTTGCTCAGATGCACGGGCTTCCAATAATATTTCAATAATAATTCTACAATGGCATGGCGTTGATATGTCCCAAGACAATTAACAAACTGAACTCTCGTTTACAGAACATAGGCACATGTTTTCATCGCTGTTATGTTAGTTACAGTTCTTATAGAAGGCCCTGCTGGTACATATGAAAATGCTGAACGCAGGAGCTGAAAGTCGTTTCGAAACTTGTATATGTCTCATTAAGTATGGAGGAAGTACCTGGTCGATCCTCTATCTTCTAACTAGTAATTAAACCTCTAAGCCATCTACTTTCCCGACCAGGATTAACCTATAAAAAATGCCACTACATTATGAAGTGTTGCTTTGCATACATTCTCTCCAAAACTCAGAAAATTCCAACAGTCTGAGAGAGGCATTTTGCCTGCAGCAAACATTTCCAACATTAGGTTACAGCGGTGATTGGAGTGGTTTCGATAGGTCGTAAATTAACAGCTATTAATATTTTTAAAGTTGTATTTCAAACTGTCTTGCATTACTTTCAAAGGTGCCGTCAAATGAAAATAGGCCGTGGTCTAGAGTATGGTACAGGGAACTTATTTGAGTATAATGTTTTCATTTGTATATGTGCGGTTGGAAGTTGTATTATTGTGTTACACAATTAAGGTCGCTCATGAAAATATCCGTACAACTGAAAAGTTAGCACGCAGCTAGTGTCAATTGTTTTCCACTGAGTCAGCGAGTCAGCGAGAGTTGAATTTCGGATCCATCATTCTGAACCACACTCTCGTCGGCCAAGCATGGAAGGAAAACTGTCGAATCTCCATTTTTAAAAATCCAAACATGCAGGGTAAACAAAACCTTTTTTTATTGCTAATGGAATTTCCGGAGTATGGTCACAGGTCAAAGCACAGTCACCTATGAAAGTGAGACGAAACCTTAAGAAGAAAGGTTTAGAATTTTTGGTAGCTTATCTTTTATGGAGATTACAAGAAAAACTTCAAAGGCTGTTCCTCAGTGCTGTTCAAAGAATTCTATAAAATGGGCGTCAGTAAACTTATGTTAATTGGGAAACATGTGCTGATAATTTCTTCCTATTAGTTAACAGCTGATTTTCGCTTGACCAACCTTATAGAAACACTTGACAATATTTCTGTGTGGGTTGTATTTGAAGGGAGTGAACATTTTATTCATTGAAGAAGAAGAAGAAGAAGAAGAAGAAGAAGAAGAAGAAGAAGAAGAAGAAGAAGAAGCAGATCGGAGAGATTCGCGGCTATGATCCGATAGTAAGCCTATTTTTTTTTAAAGTGTTTAAAGCCCGTTTTCACTGCTGAGGCATTACAGGCGAAGATACCTACACGAGTTGTTGATTTGTTGATTTTACGGACGCTCTTTAACAGCTCAGGTCATCAGTGTCCCATTCTATTCAGGGCGTGAAACGGCCGACAAATTTTGCTCAGAGGCCTCTTCTTTCAGGCTTGAGGTTCTTTATCGTGCCGTAAATGTACGACACGGGACCCACGGCTTTACTTCCCTTCCGAAGTAAGCCACACTTAGAATTTTTGCGCCCGAAAAAAAATCCATCGACCTGGCCGGGATTGAACCGGCGATAGTGGTTTAGGACGCAAGCAGGTTACCACTAGACCACCAGGACCGACATATACATATAGGAGATGAAATAAAGTGGGAAATTTTTTTTTTAAAGGGAGGTTTCCGAGAAGTTTAGAGTACCTAGCATTTGGCATTTATAAGAACTGAGGAAAAAACCTCAGTCAGGGAGGTCGGTCCTGGTGGGAATCGAACCCCAGATATCTCGCTCACGGGTCCGCGCCTTAACGACCTTGGCCACCCGTAGCGGTCCCGTTAGTGCCTTCGAATTTATCCCAAATTCTAATTCCAAACCTTGGCTGTTGGTATGTACAAGTTCCTTAATTTTGTTCCCCTCCCATTCTTTACAAATCAACTTTCATCCCTTGGTGAATGATTAATTAATTAGTTTGTTTTTTTTTTTTTTCCCCACTTTTCTGTAAGCTATTAATTAAAATTCTTTTCAGTTTAGTACAAGGCTTAAAGGTCCTAAGTTCTTTATTTTTGCTGTTCACTTGGGCATATATTAGCGTAGGCACGATAGTAATTTAATAAAAATTGTGTATTGAATATTTTTTCAAGTTTTATTCAAAAAATTTGTCATTACAGTATTCAGATTTTCTCTCTTTGTTATATTTTACGTTGCTGTGCGAAACAAATGCTTTCTATCGATACTCAGGTGATGAGAGCAATCTGTGCAGTTAATTATAAAAGCGGGAAGCGTCCTGTGCATTGTGATTCTGGTAGAGGCTGCAGGCATTAGCAAGACATACTTAATAATCCAGTGCGACTCCTCTAGCCGGCGACATTAGCTTGCCGAGCACGTCACTTGCACTGTTGCCACCCCCTCTCTCGCCAATCTACTTTGCGGCCTCTCAACAAATAGATTACGTGAGTGAGCGAAGCTGGTGCATCTTCCGAGCGGCTTATAATGCTTGCTACACACGTGCAAAATGCCGAGAGGCGGGTTCCAGGTCAAAGCGAAATTGCCACGCATTATAGTTTCCATTTTCGCCTTTGGCTTCCCCTCAAGAATTTCGGATTACTTGTCTTCCTTTCGATTTTACGGCAATACGGATGCCAGTGGGAGGTGTATTTTTGGCTCGCAGGACCTTATTGCGTGCCATAGGGGGATTTAAATATATCCCCCAAGTGTTCAAAAAGCCCTTCTGAATGACGCCAAGACAGATGACAAATTTAAGGAGCGGAGACGAGACGTGGAGTTATTTAAAAGCTAATTTTCAAGCAAGCAGGCAGGCAGGGAGCGTCGCAGTAGAGAAATGATGTCTATCGAAGTACCTGGGGATTATATAGTGGCCGACATCATTAGGCACAGCCGTCCACCCCATCGCCATAAAACTTAACGCATCAACACGTGAGACAAACATGTATCTCCCGACAACTAACAAGAGAGGTCTCAACAAACAAAACGTTGATGCTTTCACTTGACTTACCGCGAGGTTCTTGCACAATTACTTACCATAGCTCTCAGCACAAAAACCGCTAATTCATGCACTAGAATGAAACGCCCTCTCCCCTATATACCTGCATATTTAGAAAACAGATATCTGAATAAACGCTACAAGTCATAACAAAACGGATAGCTCATTTTAGTGGCGTCTGAGAACATAGGCGCCTCCCATGAGGTATATTTCAATTACTACAGTGAATTTCAAATACACTTATTCCCCGATAGAGGGACAGGTGTTAAGCCCATCACATTTAACGCCATCTGACGGGGAACTAAGGCATTTCTTGGAGGTGAAATGGTCGATATGTATATTTAAAAGTATCACCAGATGGTCCGGGATTGCCGATGAACGTAAAAGCTCGGACCAAGAGTGATATTTATTACGACTATTTCACGAATAAAATAAGAATTTAAACATAATTCTCCTAAATCTGGTATACAATATAGTGATCATTGTATATTTTTATTATGCATACTTAACCTTTTCAAGCCACCTTGCAACAAACGAATGTCGATTGTCAGTAATGCCAATAGAGAACAGCCAAAAAAAACTGAATTGATTAAAATATTAACGTTTAATATAACAATAATAATAATAATAATAATAATAATTGTGCAATGCATCAAAGTTAAAAAAGTTGATACAAGATATTTTTAAGAATTTTAAAAAAATAGTATTATTTAAAACTTTAATTCCGATCAAACAAAACTGAATTATTTTGTGAAATACAATTTGATCATGATATTTAACTTATCAGAGTTTAATGACTCGTAAACGATTAAAATTGCTGTTTGATGTAATAATAGTTGCATAATTACATCTAAATTAAATATATTTTTAGAAATTTTAAAAATGTTATATTTCAACAAATTTGATCCGAATCAAACAAATGCTTTGTGAACCCTAGCGGTACCACACGTCCAACTAAGAGGTCTTCATGCCTGCACCAGCTGAGCTGTTGTTATAAACAATATTGGTATAAAAATTGACATGTATTCTTTAATTTAGCAGACCCTGTTGCTTTAGAAGTCGACACAAAGACTCAAAGAGAAGATATTAATGCATGCGTGCGATTCTGACAGAAACGCCTATCAGCAACTGTCGCTGAAGTAGTTGCCGCCTTTGTCCCACGTGACTGCTGTGGCCAAAGTATGAATGCAACATCTTAATAACAAAGTTTGTTCCAAGGATTTAAATCCAGCCTGAGATACTGGAACATGTCCCAATCTTTAATTTTCGTACTGATAACATGCCGTATTATCAAGTGGTTTAGTTGTCTTTGTAGCCGCCAATGAGCTCCATGCAAGTGAATTTTTCAATAATAATAATAATAATAATAATAATAATAATAATACAAAACACTTCAATCACTTAAACAAAAGCTGGCTGACTTGGAAAGACTTGGAGTAGAGTGGGGGAAAAAATCTCGTATATATTCTATGAGTACTATCTTTGATTGATTTGTTTCATTTACAGACTCTCTTTAACAACTCAGATCATCAGCGTCCCATTCAATTCAGGGTGTGAAACGGCCGACAATTTTTGCCCAGAGGCCTCTTCTTTCAGGCTTGAGGTTCTTTATCGTGCCGTAAATATACGACATGGAACCCATGGCTTTACTTCCCTTCCAAAGGAAGCCATACTTAGGATTTTTACGGCCAAAAAATCCATCGATACTGGTCGGAATATAAACCGCGATCTTGGGTTTAGAAGACAAGTATGGTTACCACTACGCCAGGACCGACTGTGAGTAACATCAAGACAGTGTCATGACAATAATTTATTTTAATTAACTACTGTCATTGCTTGGTATAGACATAAGTAAGGGCAGTAGAGGAGAGGAAAGTTTCATTGTATTTCTTGAAATACAATGAAACCTGATTTCTATGCATTACGTACTTATAGCCCTATGTCCAATGACTTTTGATATTCCTTAACTTTGCAATAGAATGCTGTGGATTGCTGATTTTGAAAAGCCGGTCATTCGCGATAACAGCGTCTTCTGACATAATTTTGTTACTCTGTTTATAATGCTTGGAAAAGTCCAACTGGAATGAGATATAAGCAAACCCAACTGTCAATGTCAAATATAGCACGCTTTTTTTACCTAATTTAACTACAAGCATAAGTTTCTGTTCTAGGGACATGAACATTTTTAACCTGACTAAAGTTTTCTAATCATAAAGTTACTATATACAAAATCCTTGTATTGTTCAATTACCTTAATGAGTTCTTTTGTGAACTCCTTTATCCCAAATTTATAATTCCAAGTCTAATGCTTCAATATATGTGGAATATTACCTACAAGTTTAGGAATTACACTCTTAAAGAACAGAGATGTTCATTATCTAAGATATCTTTTGCAGTTTCATTAGACATGTGGCTTTACCATCGTCTGGCACGACAACCAATATATTTACTGGTTTATATTCTACCTCTATCCTTAGCCAGAGTGATATTGGACATTTTGATAAGGCTTTTACTCAGTTCTTCCAACTTATTTCTTTGGCCCATTTATATACTGCCAAAAAAGTGCTCGTCCTGGGCAGCCAATCATCTTTTATCAGTTAGTCTACGGTTTCGTTGCTTGCTATACCCGTATGTCCAGGCACCCAACAAAGCTCTAATTGAATTTTTGTGGAAAGACCTGTGAGAGTTATGAAACATTTCCATACACGTCTACAATTGATTTTATCAGATTTAAACAGCTAAGTGTAAATTGATTGTCTGTGATTATGAATATGCTTGCATTAATATAATTTCTATGCACACACAGAAATAAATAGATCATTGTTACAATTTTCTGTAATTTTCGTTTTAGCATGCGACTGTCTCTCCCAAATATCTTTATTTTGTTAAAACATATGACAATATAGAACAATATAAAACTTTCATTTAATTCGTGTCCTGTAAGTTGAAGAACTTACTGGTATATACAGAATATGAACACAGGCAGTGAGAACAATTATTTAATACGGCGTTTACACTTTATATCACATATTTTTTACAATAAGGCAATCACTAATTGCCAAAAATAAGCCAGCATTCTGTTACAAAATACGAGAACACGTGGCTGAATACATTAGAATGTCCCTATCGGAACAACACGAATATAAATATCAACGCTAATGTAATTTGGCAGCTTCTCGCGTGAAATGTACTGCAGTTTCGTAAGGTATGTCAGCATTAAGATATTCGTGCACCTCGGGGGGCTGTTGCATGCAGTAAAGCATTAGGTCGCTCTGCACATCAAACCAACATGCACATGTTGTACTTTAAAGCAACGAGCGAGCGCAAGTGCAGACTGTTACGAAAGCTCAGTAACAGCTGCTGCTGTAGGCTTTCTTTCTGATGCCCATTGCTTTAAAAAAGGCATGGCAATAAACTAAATCTTAGACTATCTCTTTTTTATTCATAGTAGTAGGATGTTCAATGCATACGCTGTGAAATACATACAGGGGTTGGATTAAATTTTAGATGTTCACCATATTCTAATCCCTCCCCTTCTGTCAGTCTTCCTCAGACTGGAATGGTTCGCAAACTTTTTGACTGACAATACACTTTTATGAACACCCACGCTATCGCGACATACTATTTATTGTTATTATTATTTAATATTAAATAATAATAATAATAAACCATTGTGTTCTACAGTGGAAGACAAAGTAAAGTCCCTCACTTTCCCCCAACAAATCTCAAGCAACTGGAGCAGTTTCTTCCTGATGTCCTCCATCCAGAACTTGTACCCACCATTGCACAGGAGAAATGGGGCTGTTATCACATCCAAAGATGCTCCTACAAAACATTAGATGGATGATCAAAACTCAGCGTTGTTTGAGCATTTTTGCTTATTTTAGAAATTGTATTGCAGAACTTAAAATTTTTCTTACAATTTTGTTATCGCTTCCGTCTGAGCAGTAAACACACTGCCACAAGATACCTAGTAATTCTCCAGTTTTGCCCCAGTTACTTTCCTGAATCAAAGATTGCGCTGAAACTTTGAATATTTCCTATTGTTCATATTCTTAAAAATATCTGAGGGTATGTTAATTAATAAAAATAAATTAATAAATTATTTACTCTCAATTCCACACCCGATCTCTATTACCACTAAACACAACGAACTCTGGTACAACTCATTCCTCGGGTATATCATATCAACGTAAAACAAATAAGCAGCTAAATGGCTGTAATCTCAGTTCCAGAAAATAGGCAGCCCAGGCTTGTCGCGTTAGAAAAATAATCTCTACGCTTATCTAAAATTTCAACTGTCGTCTTCATGAAAATTTCTTTCTTCAGAAAGCTTTAATTAACCCTCTAAATGTTTAAAACCTTTAACCTCAAACTATTGATCCACACATAGCCGGGGTTAACTATAATGCATATGTCAGTGGACAACCTCTGAAATATTCTTGGAGTACGGCTGTTAAAAACAATAAATCAATCTTTTTCCTAAGGAAAACTACCTGTATTATCGAAATTCTACTAACCAACAGGAAAAAACTTTTAAACCAACCTATTTCTGCCGCTTAACCATTCAAAAACAAGTTAGGATTTTATTTTTCACTTTTCTTGCACAATTTTGTTATACTTCATAATCATTTAATTGTTTTCATTTGCAATGTTCACACTCAAGTAAACGCGTAATGGAATTTGCTTCTAAATAGATGCTAGGGCTATTATTAACCTAATTTTCAATTAGCAAACAAACTGATGGTTCTAGCTACTGGCAATTAAGTTACTCTAGAATAACACAGTTTACGTTGTATGTGGAAATAATGGCATGATAAAAAAAAGGCTGTAAATTAGTTAATTGCTGCATGTTTGTGACTTGACATTTCTGCTTTTTACCAAACGCCATACACGCAACGTTCGTTTCCCACAGGAATCATAAACACGAAATGGTCAGTTTGCTTACGGGCTGTGCATTTTTTTCCATACATCGGTACATTATTGCCTTGAATAAAAATCCAAGTAAATCTGGTGTCGGCGCTCAAAAGATTTGTCAGAACGCAAACCTTGCAACTACAGCAACTCCAAGCAACCCATGTAAAACTTTCACGCTGCTGTTCTTGAAGAAGAGATTTTTGATAAGGTACTCCGGACGTGAGATCCCGGATTTTCACGCTTCTCTGATTCTACTCTCTTGTTTTACTTCTCCACCAATGTAGCCATTTTAACCCCGGAAAAGGTTGACTAATAAATTTTATAAAAACACGCCGCTACCAACTTTCCTGTGTGAAAGTATATTTCGTAAAACAAAAGACTGTTATCAAGTATCACTAAGCTTAACATAGCAACCTGTTACGACTCTCTATTAATGAATAAGTGCTTGTCTAGCTAACCACAGTTTACTGTGCATAGCTAGTTTTAGTCCTGAATGCCTGTAAATAAATACTTGGATAAATGATACAGTAAAACAATTTAATCACCTAATTAAGACGATATAAAATAGTGAAACATTATAGATTTGTTTGTAGTCCTGGCCTTAGTAGTTGTATTTTCTTCAAGGAATAATATATAATCGGTTCTGGTGGTGTAGTGGTAACCATACTTGCCTCGTAAACGCAAGATCGCGGTTTCAATCCCGTCCAAGAACTGTGGATTTATCCTTAAGTATGGCTTCCTTCGGAAGGCAAGTAAGGCCATGGGTCGCGTGTCGTAAATTTACGGCAGGAAAAAAGAGGACGCTGATGACCTGAGATGTTAAAGAGCGTCCGTAAATAAAACAAATCAATCAATCAAAAAACAAATAATCAACAAATAACAAGGTTATTAAAGCCCACGTAAGTATATGCTTTTCTTTTGTTTTACCGTGATGGAAACATTTACGAATATCCATCATATTTAGCACAAAAGATAAAACAAACGACAACAGTATAACACGAAATCAGATGAAAACCCATCCAGGGGCCTGTTCCAAAAGTATGGTCTAAAACATTACAAGTGTGTGGACTTTTAACTTGTAATTATTAGTAAAATTCTGTTCCACAAAGATTTCTGCTACTCTTGTACATTACAACTCCATACTTACAAGTGTACAAGTGAATTTTCGTTGTTCTGTTCTACAGAATTATTAGTATTGTTCAGGCACTGGTAATGTGTATAAATGTCTCTACAAATGTAGGAACATTTGTAACTTCAAATACTAGCACAAAATTTATTATCTTTATAATAATTTTGGAGGTCAGATGACACAAATGTGCTAAATATTACTGAAAGTGATGATAATGATGAATGAGAATATGTGTAAAGAAACAATAAATAAGTATTTGTGTATAATGATAAAGTTAGGTTAAGTGTAATTGAAGTACGGTTTATGATTGATATTGGTGTTTCCTATTTCAAATGCATATTTCCGACCACATCTTAATTAAGGTATTTTTAAGGTTCTTGCTGCATGCCATGAGCATAATTTCTTTTCATTCCTCATTTTCTTTTAAAATAATATGTTTTGACATATTTTTCCCGTTTTTTTTGTGTGTGTTTATAACGATAACGTGATTGTGAAGCTATATAAACAAATAAAAATATAAAGGATCAAATTGACTAATAAAATAAACGACCCGAGAGCAATTGGAAAGATGGGATTCTTCTGCCATCTCTCGACGACTGAAATTGATGCTACTAAATATAAATCTTATGGGACCGTCATCTCAAAGTTGATTATTACACTTAAATATTGATAAATACACAACAAAGTATTTAAATTATCATTATATATGAGAAAAAAATAAAATGCCATTCAGCAGGAATGACCGACTATATGCCGGCCTTTACATTAAAAATCCCTAAGGAGTGGACATAACCTTATTCAAGGTATGACTAGGTATGCCTCCACCTTGCTCTTACATGACGTCACTTGTAAGTTTTTACTAATATTTTACAAGTGTTGTACTTCTTTCGTGGAACAGAAAGTTACAAGAACTTGTACTAATAATCCTACTTTTGTGAATAGGGCCCAGACTGCTTGAGTTGGCTTCAAACTCGTCTAAGCATAAAACAACTGAAAATCATTCTGAAGAAGGGGCATATCTTGTATCAATCAACACAGACAATACATATTACGGCGGTTTACAAACTTCTTTTAAAAATCTTTCAGTCACCAGCCTCTAAGATTTAAACAAAAAATGCATCTTTTTTCAATATTTGTCTTTTTACAGCAGTATTTCCTTACACAATAGTAATTATCATATCTATAATATTGCATTAATGATAATACACAACAATATATGTAAGCACAATAGCAGTGCATTATAAGAGGTACTACATTTCTGTTGTAAGTTGTGATATATCGGTCTTGAAACAATTAATTTGTTTCAGAGCTCTTATTGTATGTTTTTCAAAGGTTTCTATACTTTTAAGGTAAAGTGTGAGAAATGTTTTTTCATACTTATTGTTAGGAAAGGCATCAATCTTTTCATAGCCTTCTTTGAGAGTGCAAAATCAGAGAGCAGGCGAGCCCCAGCCTACACAGTTCGTTATCGCTGTTGCCAAGGAAACTATGATGGTACATATGATTGTTGTTATAAATTTGTTTGTTGGCTTGAGCGTTTAGAGTAAAGTATTTTCTGGAACACCTTTTTTTCATAAAATGCATTCCATTTGTCGTGTACCTTTTATCATTAGAATATTTTGTGCTATAATTTTGAGGAAAGAAATGGAGCTGAATATGACAAGCTATCGATGTGGTTGCTATTACTACAACACAGTTTTATGCTCTTCAGCTGCCCAGCAAGTTGAGGTCGATCACGAAGGTTCTTCAAACTGCTCTCCCATTCATATGAGGAACTAATTAGAAGTGTGCGTGCTTACAGTTCACAAGACTTTAGGCTGACAAAGATTTCTTCCTTGATATTAATATCCCTCTCATTCTTTGACTGTTCACTCTTCTAAACCCGGGTTAGTTGCCTGTCGGGAAGCTAATGGATATACTGAATAGCTGACTGTTCAATGTCAGGTCGCCTCGAAGACATTCAAACTTAGAAAGCCGCGGACACACAGATAAGAGAGGGAATAATGAAATGGAAGGTGAACGCACGGCACTTGCCCTTTAAGAAAATGGACTGAGGAAAGCCATGGAAATTCTCAACAGATTAGTACGCAGTGGAATTTCTACCTGGGACATCAATATCACTCAATAGTGAAAAAGTACTTAAACACTTCTGCTTGTGGTTGCACTCAAGTTTGCCAACTTAAATTCTCCAATTTGACTCCTAAATAAAAGATAAGATTAAGAATATCGTACTGGTAAAAGAGTAAGGCTAGAAACGTTCGTTCTGATTAGTTATTACCAGAAAGAGTGGAATTAATTTACGAATATTTACAACATATTATACAAGTTAGGCTATAAAATCCTGTCTTAGCGTGTTTACGAGACAAATATTGCATAATGGTTGTCACTTGCAAGAAATATGGCCGGACTGTTGCGAGGTAACACTGCAGTAAAACTTTCCACTACCTAGCTTCGTGCTATCTACACAACTTCAAATTAATTTCCGATACGAACACCGAGTTTTAGAACCCTTACCACACGGATAATATATAAAGCCATAAAATAGATTTGTCGACATAAACGTAATTTCTCCGATTAATTTCGACGGAGCAATTGCCTAACAGTTGTACGTTAATCGATTAAATTTGTTTATCGACAGAAAGCGATATAAAAAGGAGGGGGGAAAGGTATAATTAAAATCGTAAATTTCTGCTGGACGAAAAAAAAAAAAAACTGCTGGTGATGCAGCATATCTCGGTTCTAATTAAACCGTTACAAAAAATTACAAAGGAATCTGTACGGGGCACAAAGTCGGTTTCAAAACCAGAAGTTGAACTCTTGATGCCGGTTAGAGATTTAATGGGAGGAGAGTGATGCAACCAGGTTTTTAATTGCGTTCCACAACTTTCATCCTCGGCGTTGTCAAGCGTCTCTCAAATTAATCTACGCCCACTATACTTGATATTCACATATACTGTTCACTGTCGCCTAATTTCGTCCTACATAAGAAAGCAATTATTGAACTCGCCGTACTTCTGAATTAAACTCCAGAATCCATTAAAAACAAAACAAAGGAGGTTTTATCCGCCACGTAACTAACGGGTTTCAAGAAATTAAAGGTTGGCGAGGTACAACATATAAGCAAATTGTTAAAAACCTGTTTCGAGCTTTAAGTAGTCAATGCGTTACGTTCTTGGCGTGACCGTGTAAATCCTACCATTTTCAACGTATATACAGACAAATACCCATTTAGGACAAACAGTAGCTAGAGCAGATCTTATTTAAATCGGAAGAGAAACTTACCAAAGCTGAAGAAAAAGGCTGTTCACTTACCTAGAGCATCTGCAACAAACAAAAGACACATCGCTTAGTGTTGACTTGTCACATCAATAAGAAACAAAAGAAACATCTTCACATTAAATAGTTGGAAACTGGACTCTAAAGGCTTAGTTCCTTTCATTTGTTTATCTGTTTACGCGACTGTCAATTGTAAACAAGTGAGAAGCACTAAACCTTCGGAATCGGCGTATAACATATTACGAAACTAAGCAAGAAAAATCACCATATTTATTTGTTAACTTAATTATTACTCTACCACCTTCTAGTCTACAATGCAAAGTAAATTGTGCCTTATAATTCCCAATTACCAATAACCACTAACAGTGGAGCCCTTGTAAAAAAGGCATTGCTGATTCACCCATATCTAAACTCCTAATGATAGTAAAATCTCATCAAACTAATGCCAATAAACGAATTTATTAATATTTATATCAACGTTTAGGGATAGAAGTACATTTTGCGATTGATTTTTGTTTTGCTGCTTATGTGAAACTTTAACTTTTTGTTAGACAGATGACCTTATTTGCGTGAAAATCTACCCAGCATTTACCTTTTCAAGTAAAGAAAAACATGAGAAAAAATTCAATATATAGGTTAGTTGGTACCAGATAAACATTGCCCCTGAACCAACTCGCTTGGTTGCTGCAATTTGAAAACCCGCTTAAAGATACGAAAAAACTAAAGATCTGATTCCATTAATCGGTTTAATTTATACACGCATTTAAAAACTCACTTGCTAATAACAAAATAAATCACACTCTTTAGCAATGCATGTAATATGAAAATAAATACGCATATACCGAGTTCTTTTTGGCCTGCATCTGCAGATGAAAGCAAGACGCACCGACCAAAGCCAGTTGCCGGCTCCGTCGATTGAAAAGTTCCCCTCTCATTTCTATTCCCACAACTTTGATCGATAACATGCAAGGCTCTTCTTCTTAAGTATGGACGTTATTCCTATATACGCTAATAGCTTGTAACTACACAAGGACTTGATTTATAGCCATCTCTCAACCGCTGTTCACGTGCACACATTCCTTCTTTCCCGATCTATATACTAGGCGTCCTTCTTCCTTTTCTCCCGTTACCGCGAAATCATGGTGTTGGCCATTGCGGCGTGGAAAACTTACCAGGTTTCTCTTTCTCCGAGAAACATCAAGGAGACGCCAGCGTAAAGTTGAATGTAGATATTTTCCACTCTTCAACTACAAGTAACTGTGCGGGTTAAGCGCTGTCTACACCCAGTGACCCAGGTAGAAATGCTTTTAGTCTATTACAACGCTGTTTTACCGTTGTATTACAATTTAGCTAGGCAAGGAAAGGACATTTGTAAATCAAGTTGTTAAGACGTGATAATTTAGGCATTGCATTAGTTATTAGTTCTTTATTGTTCCTTAAATCAGAAGCATTTATGATATGCCTGTACCTTTCGTTTGGCTAACCAATAATTTAATTAATCATTATATGGTAAATGTGGCAAACATTGCAAGATTTATGGCTTAAAATTTAAATATACACAAATAGCATGTTAAATATTAATTATTTTATAACAAGTACATTGATGTTACAGATATTTGCGTTTTACCACAAATTTGCTACTATTCTAAATTCAAATCTATTTTGCATATGTTACTTTTTTATTTATTGTAGCGCAAATGATATTGAATTAGATCAATAATGAATTATTAGATTTTGTGAATTATTCTTCATCTTCCATTCATTTCTATAACCATATCCTGGGGGCTTTCTAAGTTAAAACTTGACTAGCATTAGCTGGAGGGATTTCAAACATAAGTTATTGAATCGTTTGCTAGAGACTTGGTTCAATTATTACAGACGACTGGCAAGGGCCTTGGTCCAACACGTGTTGCGTTCAGCTTCAGATGCAGACAATAAATAAATATCATTCGCCAGGAATATTCACTTCCCTATGCCTCTCTGTTTCATGGTTTTCGTAAGCCCGAGGTAACCGTGCGTTCCTTTCACAATGAAGGTTGTGTTGTTTAAAGTGTTTAAATGAATGGGTTGAGAAGAAAGTTTTTGACTGCTTGAAAAGAAATAAATGTATAACAAGATTCTCAATAGATATTTTTAATGGGTGAACATGCCATTTAATTTTTATCACATTTTTCACTTCGATATATTGAAATTTTTATGTAATTTTAAAAATACGTATGTAATTGCAGAAAAAATCTATAAGGATCCAAAACAGACAAAAAAAGATTCCCTATCGATCCCAAGTGTGTGGAAACATGTTCATTTCTATCTGACTCTTAAATATATTCACCCAGATAGAAAAAGGCATTTTTGCCAAACTTCTGGGCTCCGTTTATAACAATGAAGAAACGTCAAGAGCATTGCAACTTAACAATTGGCGCTATCTACCAGAAAAGTTAGATATTAAAATTATTTTTCAAACAATTACTATCGAGGTTATCCTGAGAATTCCGCCTGAGTCCAGTGTTTGAACAAGGTGGAACTTTAGAAGTTTCTGGGCCACGTGTAAAGTACAGCGTGCACATTTCATTTTTCTATGCTCTCAACACGTGAACATCCCAATCTTTATAATGAAAAATAACAAAAACGCGGGGGCGTCTATCTTAGCTTGTGCTAAAACCCAAGGCGACTTTTGCCACTCTCGTCTCTGCAATGCATGTGAACAGTTACAGGAAATTATTACCGTGAATGCTACAAAATTAGCTCCAACTCTGTTTGTTTGCTTATTTGTTTTCTTTTTTCTTTCCCCTTCTTTTTCATTACATTCTTCTTACTAAGTCGCTTGTCGGCTTGTAATTCTCTTTTTAATGCTCTACTCTAATACGCTGTATTTTACGACCCCCTCTTCCTCTCATTTGATTGTCTTTGCCCGTTCTCTTCTGGATTATTTCGCCTAACGATGTCCTGTCTAAACGCTGACTCATCTCCACGGAGCAGCAATAAAAACGATCGCTGTATCCGCTCCATTATAACAGCATGCAGACCGCATCCCCTTTTTCTGAAAGCGTTAATTTTATAAGAAGAAAAACGACGACTGCACCGTCTCGCAGGTGACAGCCGGCGTTCTGGTGCAGTGTGCAGCTCTCACCTAGAATGTGACACCAGTTGACGCATCATCCTGCAGGCAACGATGTTGCCAAAGAGGTCAACATCCTAGCGCGGAAGCAAGCACGCCCTATGCAACGCAATTTGCTGATTAGATTCGCATGCTTGTCTCATGTGCGAGTAGACAAATGATTCCTTAAATTTATATTTTATTAATACGGAAAACTTAGTTATTTCTTAGTTCGTTCAAATTATATCCCAAATTCCGTTTGCTATGCAATTATTTTAATTGAGTTCCCCTAGCTCTGTGTGTAACAGATACAACGTTTCGGTCTATAAAGAAACCTTAGCCTAGCAAACAGTGGCGGCTGGCGCAAAAGGGCACAAGGGCACGTATCCTCCCTTTAGTTTTGAGTCATAAATACCTTTAAATAGTATCTACATAAACTGTCAATTCAAAAAAGATTATAGAATTTCATAGACGCAAACCCTGAATGTTTCAGTACCTGCATTGTATACAAGAGAGGCGCCGGGTTATCGACTTCTGTGAATGTAGACAACTTGGTATGTGTATGTGTGAAGAGAACGGGCTAGGACACACTCTCCTTGTGTCCAGGCTTAGCTCTTTGGTTTAAGAGGAGTTGTTATGAAGCTGGTGGGCAAGGGGATTAAAGGGTTGTCACATTGAAGGACATGCAGAACCTGTGGACTTTCCACGCGCATGTGCACTGAGCCTGTCCTTCCTATAGTAGCGACTGCAAGAGAAGCTTCCCTAAGCGATATGTCGTGAGGTTAACGTTATTACTTCCCATTAGCTGTTTACTCTTTCGCGCCAATGGCTTACGAGAAATCTAAACGATAAGAAACTCAAGCATCTCAACTAACATGTTCTTAAATAATATTAAGCTTTAAAAAGAGCCAGTCAGTATTATCATAAATAAGAGTAAACCTAAATGATTAATGAGAGGAGACTTATATTTATAAGATTAAATCGACAATTTTGGCACTTCTGCCTCTCATCGATTTATTGAACATCTTAATACACGATTAAGAAAAAATTGACGTCGCGAACAGTTATTCGTGTATTTGTATTTATTGTGTCATTAATTCTTCTTTCTGAACAAGAGCACGTAGCGAAAAATAAACAAAGATCTGGAATACATGAAAAACTAAGTGAAGGTAAATTATTTATTTTAATAAACGTGTAGTGAATATTTTATGTCAAATAAAACTTGCATGCTGGCACATCAAATTACTTTTGACTATATTTTTGAGAAAAATGAAAGACTTGTAATTTTTCTTTCTTTTTTTTTTTCAGGCAGTATATTTTTGCAAATCAGTGTGATAAATTTATGTACGTGGATTTCATGCAATGTTATTTTTATAGGTCGTGCCCCACCAACTAAAATGTGCATGAGCCGCCACTGCTAACAAATAAAGGAACCCTTTTTAAGAGTATAATCTATTGTTACGATGTTCAAACAAAGTCCAGTTGCCATAGTGGGGAGGAAAATCTTCACCAAGACGGAAAAAAGTGTTCAGGTCAGACCAAAGTGCTGCGGACCTCCACCAACCTCTCTGAGAAAACATGTGGCTTGTGAAGAGAGAACATGCCATCCGCCATACTCTGTTACTTACCGTCTACGTCCTTATTTTTAATTCCAAAGTTGAGTTCAAGAAACTGGGGCATCATCGCGCAATCTCGAAAAAACGCGTATCAGGACTGCTTTCAGACGATGAGAGATTACATCAAGGAATACAAACTCAGTACGTTGTAAATAGACACAAAAACTTGGGAATATTTTTAATAATTTTTATATATTCTGTTTGCTTCATTAATCTGTATGCTGTGCTGATACAACTCCAAATGAAATAGTAGAAATTATGGCGCCACAAACGGGAAACGTACAAATCTGCTTGCATTCTTCGTTAATCGATTGTTACTCCACTATATGGACTGTGCAGTCTCTTTGACCTTCCATTAGTGAAATCTGGCAGCTAAAGTTCGCTTAGCGCGGTTGGGCGACGAGGTCGGTTTAATAAATTAGGCGCCGTTCTAAATGTAAAAAACCTTTGAGGTCCACGGACTTCCGTGAATCCCTTTGGACCAAAGGAGGGATCCCCGCATAACTTGTAAAGTCTCCAGCCAGCCTATGGTGCTCTACCTAAGGGCCATCTGCCCATCTTTACAGAAAGCTCAAGAGTAAGAATTTTCGGCTGGTTAACTTTATGGGTTATCTTCAAAAACAAAGAAATTCCCTAAGTCTTAGGTACTTTTTTCATTTTTATACAGAAGTAATTGCACTTCTGACCCGCCTTAACTTTTGTGAGAACAGAAATCTTTAGAGAAAGCCGTACATCTCACCAAGTCAACTCTACACTTTTATGGGAAGCTCTCGTTAATATTTCCGCAAAGAATCAATTAGAACTTTACTGGGTACCTGGACATGAGGGCTTAGAAGACAATGAGGAGATGGATATGCTGACTACACTCTGGCCGCGCTGCCTTCGGTTCTGACATTTCCAATGACCGAGAGAAGCTGCGTTGCCAGTGTATTGCTACAAAAAATATCTTTATTTAAACGTTACAGGATATCCAACCTAGTGCCGGTTATAGAGTACACAGTTATTGGTTAAAACGTAGCAAAATGATGTGCATTTGTGTGTTGTAAAAGTTTCATTTTATTAGCTTTAATAGTCCATGAGAAAATGGGAATCGAAGTTGGTAAATTTAACATTACAAGTATAGCCCTTTTATGCTCTCCTTATAGCTGAAGATGATAGCAACGCTGTGGAGAACATCCTCAGAGGAAAAGCGTACGGAAGCAAAGGCGCTAAACATATCCTTATCCGATGCGACCACGTGGGTCCCAGAAGCTCTCGATTGGACCGCCTTTTCGGACTCTGGTAGCAAAGGACTGTTATTGGAGTCCCGGTGTATCATCATCGACACCGCGACCGTGGCCCTTCATTAGGCCCTCCTCCTAAAACGGCCTCCGGTTAATAGCTGGACAGAAACCTGTGATTTCCCTCAACTCCTCCCGTGAAGGAGGGCAAGGGGTAACAGCAGGTAGAGGATTGTGCGGTAGGCTCGTTAAAGAGACAATAGTTTATGATGGAAGACGGCAGAGTAGCCGGAGCAAGCTTTATCACACCCGCTAACCCAACCTGCGGTTACACTTACCATGTACGTCAGCTGCCAAGAGGCTATCGACATGCTATGAAATACTTGGGCCTAAAAGTTGCTCCTTAAGGTGAGGGCCAGCCTTCAGAAATTAAACCAGACCGGTAAGCTCTGTTCTCTGTTGACGTTACGCTCAATACCTAATCTGCATAGGTGACGCAAAGAAAACCCTGAGTCACAGGCAATCATGTCCATTGCGAAAGAAAAGTTTGATTGGCGAACTTTATTTCGCAACACATTTTGTGCAGTGTACGTCATCGGCAGTTATGAAATAAAATTACAGAAAGTAATATTTAATATTTATTTACTGGCTTTTTTGTTTCAAGAAAGCTCGCTCACCCTTCCGGTTTAACCTGTCACCCCAAGGTGTTTTACTTTATATAAAGAGTATTTCATTATCTTTAAAAACATCGCTTTGTTGATGATACTATATAATAGTTTCTAACAGAAACTTTGGTAACCGCTAGACAGTATTGTTGCGTTTAATTGAGAACTTTTTTTTTGAATGATTTATTTATGGACGCTCTTTAACAGCTCAAGTCATCAGCGTCCCATTCAACTCAGGGCGTGAAACGGCCGACAAATTTTGCTCAGAGGCCTCTCTTTCAGGCTTGAGGTTCTTTTTCGTGCCGTAAATGTACGACACGGGACCCACGGCTTTATTTCCCTTCCGAAGGAAGCCATACTTAGGATTTTTACGCCCCGAAAAAATCCATCGGTCCTGGCCGGGTTCGAACCCGCGATCTTGGGTTTAGAAGGCAAGTATGGTAACCACTACACCACCAGGACCGACTTAATTGAGAACTGCACCTAATAACCACTAGACAGTATTGTTGCGTTAATTGAGAATCGGACGTAATAACCATCAGGCAGTATTATTACGTTTAATTTGATTTGCATCGTAAAATGCGCAATGTGTGATTGGATAATTCAACAGCGCCATATCTAAATCATGAAATTTCTTCCCTAGAGGTAATTACACATCCCTGCAACGTTAAGAAGAATTCGTGTTAATGCAACAACATATCCAAAGAATTATAGTTACTAGGAAAGATAAAACAAAACAAAAGATGTCATAATTCTTTTTAAATTTTTTTAAATTTTCAATATCATAAAATAATAAAAACAATTTTTTTCCGTAGCTGCTATTTAAACAGAATACTTAAGCAGCACTCGGTATGTTCTCTTGTCACACGGATATTTTATTACACTTGATCCGTCCATTTGTATTGAAGACAAACGAAACGAGAAAACAATTGCGTTCCGGAAGTCTAAAACCAAGGATTCATTCACAGGGTCTGTACAGAGACCCAGGTAGGCATCCTCAGGCAGTACAATTATTCTCTTTACGCTACAGTGAAAATTAAAAGACATTTACAAGTAGCATTAGAGAGAGGTATTAATGGAATAGAGCCGTGTGGAAAATGGGAGGTGCGGCTGGGAAGTAGGTAGTAATTACAAGGTTGGCGGGTTGCACGACATTCAGAAGGACTGGACGGACACGAAAACTGTTTTTGTGTGCGAGCTTGTTGGTAATGAGTACATGTTGACAGGCCTGCTGCCGTCTCCACGACAATCAGGTGCTGCTCTTATTTCATCATGAGCAGAAGGCAATAAAAGAAAAGTCAGTCAGTCAGTCATACCTCGCGTGATGTACGCGCCACCTGCAGACATGCTCAACCTCGCGTATTGGTTCGGTACGACAACCTCATGATACAAATAAGAAGCTACAGTACTGCGATGCTTCCTAAGGACAGTACTAAACTAAATGTAATATAATAAAGTGAATACAGCAGACCGTGGAACGAGGAGCTGTTTTTATTAAGTGCAAGATATTACGCAAATAGCACTAAGTAGGAATCAGAGGAATTTTACTTTCAAAAGATGGTTCTATTTTATTATTTATTTTATTCAAGAGTGTACAAAAGCTTCGAAGAGCCCAGTACTGATGAGCCGTTGTAATCACTAAGGGATGTTTTTAATAATGTTTAACGACCATTTTAACACCTGAGACATAGTAGGTGGTGGACACTGTTGATACATGAAATGAACTGATAAATTGGGAAAAGGGTTTTTTTTTAAAGGAAGGAAACGTTCCAGGCCTGAGTTTAGGGTATCTCCCCGGCATTTGTCGTTTATGAGGACTGAGGAAAACTTCAGTCAGGAGTGACGGTTATGGCGGGAATCGAACCCCAGACCTTCCGTTTCCGCCTTAACGAATTCGGCCACCCGTGGGGATTATATGAAATGAAATGTGTGGAATTATGTGAAGTGAAATGAAATGATAAATTGAGAAAAAAAGTATTTTTTTAAGGAAGAAAGGCTAACTTTAGGATACCTGCCCGGCAGTTTCCATTTATGAGGACTGAGGAAAACCTGGACAAAACCTCAGTAAGGGAGGACGGTCCATACCTCTCGCTTACAAGTTCATCATAACGACCTCCGCCACCCGTAGCAGTACTAAAAAGTCATACCATGCAATTTTAACCTCACTTTCCACACCGGAATCTTCAATTGTCGGATTAATAGTCATCAATTGTTCTAACATTATATACAGCCTTGCCGGAAATCGAACCACGGACTTTCAGGTCAGCAGAGCATTAGAGCACATAACTTTATATAAATCGAATGTTAAATTTGATAGATAATAATTAAAAACACGGAATAGTTCTTTCACACTACCCGTATGTAGGACATTAGTTGGAATTGAAAAATTCGAGTCACGGCCGGGATATGACTGACGGATCCTCAGCTACCATGTTCCTCTCCAAGCACGGAATCACGAACCTTCCCATCTGATTTTATATATCCCGGAAACCATCCTTAGGTTTTCAATGCTGTGAGAGATTAAAAGGTGACTCATAATGTATACAAAAGGTCCTTAACATGACGAAAATGCCCGCAATGGTAGATGCCTTTTCCAAAAAGGTTAATGAACTAAAAGAGAGTCTGTTTTAATTGAGTTCCAATGACTGTAAGGTGGAATCAATGCATTTGTTGATGAAAAGTGAAACAAGAGAGAGGCAAATCCAGGGAGTATAACAATACATCAGAAAAAGCAACATAAAACATATCACTTGTAACGGTATCCAGGAAATAAACAAAGCCAACTGGTCAATGAGAAAACATTTCAATCCCTTGCCAGACCAAACGGCCTGGTTTCTCTACTTTAATTAACTCCTTTCCAGTTAAGACAAGGAAAAGAAATCGCGCATTCCTCGGTACTTTCCCTGCCTTCTTATCGGTATTCCTTCGTCACAACTTCGTTTAATTTCTTCTTTAAATGTCGTTTTTCTGTCACATGTTTACTCGTCTTTTTCCAGCGAGCGCGACCCTTCTCAACGGGCGGAATTTCTATCCATGTAGTACAGGAAAAAGAAAATGCTGAGAAGATTAATTAGGAGGTGCCGCTATGGTAGCAAAACAAATGGTACATGGTACCGGTGGAGGAATGTGGCGGCTCCACAGCTCTTTGGCATCTCATCCGACCAGACGACGGATAGCCCGATCGTCCACTGTGGACAGGCAGGATAGTTTTAGTCACCCACCCATTTGGTTGCCATCCAACCAAACCTGCTCATTCTTATGGTGACCTGGTGCAACTATTATTTATTGATGCTTCTTTTCACCTATAACTCTTGAGCATCATTGTCACTTTTCTACCATCCGCTTCAAAACCAATTATTTGTTTCACCACTCCAATTTATTTGGAAAACAAAGTGTAAAATGTACACAAATTATTGCATTTTTATTCACTAAATTATTTCTCTATATATAAACATTTATTTTCCTTTAACATGATGTTCCGCTATCATATTGTAATATGTAAGCTGTTACAAATATTTGGTAGCTGTTTTTCAAAAAGTTTGACAGTATTTAGACCACAGCATCAACAGAAAACTTTCAAATCTAGGTTCTAAATAACATCCGTCAAGTTAGATTTTACAGCAAAAACTCAACCGTCCGTAAATTTTGTTAATCACAACAATGTCGAAAAGAAAACCTCCCAAAAAGACCTGATTTCAATTCCGCGTAGCGCGTATCGGGTCGGCGTTGTTCTTAGTTACATATATGACGGTTGGAAAAGAAGTGTCGAAGTTTTGCGAAATTATCGTTGGTAGTACTGAATAGAGGGAAGAGGTATTTAGAGCACCCACTGCTACTATTGCAGACAAACAGACGTGTACGATCAGAAGAAGGCAAGCGAGGCAAATAGGATTTTCTGTGTTCTTGCACGCTAGTGCCGATAAAAATAAAAATTGTCGTCAAAAACTTGCCCATGGTTAGAAGTACAGCGGTTGTGCAATACCTCAGTCTGAGAGGTCTTCACTCATGTGGCAACAAGGGTACTGCCAAAATCCAGGAATGCTAATGCTCACATATGATAATCATGCAGGTCCTCAGGGCCAGATTGCATATGCTAAATTTTTAAAAACTGTGCCCTCAATGTCTTTTATGATAATGCCCGGCTTCACGGTGTTGCTAGTACTGTCAGGTTGAGAGGTACTCGAGTATCCTCCTTATACATTAGACTTTATCTGCTTACTCGAGCAGCATGGTAACCGTTCCTGATAAGCAAATATAAAATAAGCGCTGTTATTGGTGTGTGGCAAAGGGGTTTATATCGAATAAATATAATATGATGGCTCTAGAATAAATGTTTTATGATTGCCACTGCCTTTTTTCAAGTGCTTATATATATATATATATATATATATATATATATATATATATTATGAATTAAGCAAGAAGATAAATATATAGTCGTAAAGATATCGAGCATTTCGGATAGCTGTGCATTCGAAGCGATTTGCTTGTCTTTTAAAAAGTTATACGAAATATTGATTTTTTATTTATTTTGCAGCGTTTCCTTCTTGTTATATTTGAAGAGCTTTTATCTTTTTACTAGTTTTATATACTACAAAAATGAATGAATACAAGTGATAAGCGAATAAGTTTCCGAAAGTTCGCCACATTACATCAAGTTTGAGACATATATATGCAAAGCAAAGCATTTGTTTAAAACACCAGTATAGTTGCTCTTTAGTTAAGCTGGTAATACAGTTCAGTAATTCCTAAAGGTAACTGCATATACTTCTACAAGCAAATTAATTACATTACTGTTATTTTGAAATTCCAGTTCTCTCAAGACTTTTAACCAGTTATAATTTGAATATACCGGGTGTAACAATAAGGTGCGGCCAAACTTTCATGACACATTCCTCACACGTAGAAGAAGAAAATATGTTATATGGATATAGGTTCGGAAAAGCTTTATTTCCACGTTAGAGCCCATTTTCTCATGTTCAAATGTTCTTAATAACAGATTCCGTTACAGATGGATAGGTAGAGGTGGAGTCATTCCGTGGCCTCCACACGCTAGGGACCTAAACTCACTGGATGTTTAGTTCTTGTGTATCGAATCCAAGTACAAGATGCAGAGAATCTATCCGCCCATATTGTGAAAGGCCAGAAACAATGCACAATTCTCCAGGGATACACGACAACGGGTTGATGCGTGTATCAATGCTAGCGGAGGGCATTTTGAACATTTCATGTAATATGCTGGTACGTTCTGTTCCCGTATGTTTCCCATGATTGATGTACTATGAAGAGTTGTAGAAAAAGAGTTTTAACATGGAAATAAAGCGTTTGCGGGCCCATGTTCATATAACATATTTTCTTCTACGTGTGAGGAACGTGTCATGAAAGTTTGGCCGCACCTTATGTTACACCCGGTATTAAACATAGAAACCTCATATAAATCTACAGAGTATATACTCTGTAACATCCTAAATTTATTCAATAAAATGTAGATATATGTTTCGTCTTTTTGCATTCTGTTTGGTTTAAGCAACGCAAGAGAAAATGCTTCAACTTCTCTAAATCAAGAACGACTGACGTTATCTCTTCCAAACATTTTTGAAACTCTCACTTTCACATATGCAAACAAGAAATCCTTATAGTAAACAATTATTCGATTATGAATCATAGCCTATTTTATTTTATTGCACAAAGCCACTAAAACACTCAACGGTTCTGATATAACAGTCTGGTGTTATTTTTCAACACTTATAAACATAACCACATTCTTTCTAGAGGCTAAAACTACTTAGAAGTTTTTCATTCACGTTAATCCCAATTCTAAATCCACAACGATATCCAATCCGGGTCACATATGCGTACATTGCAGGTGCAAGGTCTATTTCTCATGGTGGCTCTACAATTTAGAAAGAGTGACTAGCCTTCTGAACGATAATGACCATTCCAGAAATACTTGCTGACGGTTCATCCTTGAAAGGAGCAGCGAGATTCATGGGCAGGAAGAAATGCCGCGTCGTGTTCAGGGAAGACTACAAGTTTTACGCAGAAGAGCGCTGTTGGAATGCACTGCAAGAAAACAAAAACCTAACGGCAGCTTTGAAATGGAGTCATAATTATATCCTCGCAAATTATAAACGTTCAAAGATATGCTGAAAGCGAAGGGGGGAGTAACTTTTAAATATATGCAATATTTTATTCTGACAGTATTATTAACAAAATTCAGGGAGAGAAAAACAAACTAATTCGACTAAAAATAGCTTCACACAACATGTTGGACGATGAACATCCTTGGCTTTCCAGCAATACATTACATTGGACAAATTTAATGCACTATGCATCTTAAAGCCTTCAATACTTTTTTATTATTAGTGTTTATTGCCCGTTTTTACTACAGAGGCATCACAGGTGATGGACACTGATGATATATGAGATGAAATGATATATTGGGAAAGGATTTTTTAAGGAAGGAAGCGTTCCAGGGCAAAGTTTTAGGATACCTCCCCGGCATTTGCCATTTATGAAAACTGAGGAAACTCTGGAAAAATCTGTCAGCAAGGATGGCCCTGGTGGGATTCGAACCCCTGACCTCCTGCTCACGAGTCCGCGCCTTAACGACCTCGGCCACACGTGGCGGACGGTATTCAATTACTTCACAGCATCAATTGACACGATTCGCCGCTTTGTTTTCTCATTCTCCGGCATCTTCGTTTACCAGCGGTGGGATTGTACATGGATCAAAATGTAAAAGTGAAAAAAACACGAGGCAGTTCAAAGGATTATACTAAAATTGAAAAGCTGCATATGTTCCTCTCCAAGCACAAAAATGGAGCTGAGTGTCATGTCCAACTTTTGCTCTAAAACCTTTACTAAATCTATGCCCATGCTCAGAGATGGTATATTCCCGTAATGAAGTAAAAGTTTTTTAACAGTGACTTATAACCTGCTTTAGTTATCATTAACTCTTGCAAAACTTCAGTTGCGTTTTTTCTGGTTCACTAATTTTGCCAGTACCACCAGCACACCAGAGTGAATACTTACAGACATGTATCCATAGTGGCCGTTTGCTGTCTGACATTACCCCAGTACTCGTTTTGCATTCAGGGGGGAAAAAAATAATAATAATTTAGTCGAGTTTCTATCGGACAATGTTCGTGTCAGATTTTCGACGCTCCTGGCGCTCTGAATGATTTAGAAGCAGAAAAAGGTTACCTCACGCAGTGTCCATCACCAAGCGGCATGCTCGCTCGCTCGCTCCCAAGGCGCCTTTATTTTTATTTCATCACACGAAATTTATATTCATGACTCATTCTCATTATGAAAACACCGTGCTATTCACGTTTCCTCCTGAGCTCAATTTTGACAGTAGTCCGTTACAATAAATTACGGTTGCGTTCTAAATTCTCGTGTGATTTCTATTCCATGGGTATCGTTGTGGAAGGTCCTCAGACCACACGAATAACACAGAAATATGGGAAGTTCTTGGCATTCCCAATGTACACCCGGCTTAATAACTGGATGTGTGTGTGTGTGTGTGTACCAACCAACGCTTATGGTCTATCACTAATGGTGTGACCGCCATGGGTGCCCGAGGTCGTTAAGGCGCGGATTTGTAGCCTAGTAAAACGAACAATTTACCATAATTAAAACGGCCACAAAATCAGGGAATTTCGTCGTAGACACGCTGGTATTTCTAAAAAAACCATCTGATCCCGGGTGGCTGACGGACTAGTGCATACAGTTTAAACATGGTGAACTACAGTAAGGAAAGGTTGCTTCTGAACTTAATTCGACTTTAGCCGGGTTTGAGCCCGCGACTGCCTACTGGCCGATGTACTCGAATATTTATTTGCCTACTTGGCAGACCTTGCGCTACTGTATAACATTCACGATTACATTAAAAAGGAATGGGAGGGGACAATGTGGTGATTTATATTTGCTCAAGTGCGTACAACAGAACCAAATACGTTCGCCACGGAGACATGCACATGTAAATTTCTTGTGCTTGCATGCCTCAAGATGAAATGTGATGTTGAATACATTAGCGGCGAACACAGCTAGCAGCAGTACAAATAAGGACACCGATCTAGGCACAGTATTCTCTTCGGCAACACAATCTGTTTATGCAAATTTATTGCGCCATCTACAATGACTTTGGAATTTTGCATACTAAGTGCAATACAAGGTGCCCATTTAGCTTCCATACCCATTAGGGCAGCTCTCGTTATGCAACACTAGTAGTCGGTATTGGAGTCGGTACACCTGAAGAGTACGCACAGTTCTCCTGAACAGAGAGTGCCCATTTCTAAATAAAACACTGTGCTTCACAAAATTTTAGATAGTGTATCTAGGCATATAAGCTTTTTCTACTATAATACATAGGTATCGAGTAACCTGTTAACGTTTAAGCAGTCTCTAAATACAACAGAAACAAAGCGAAGTTGCAATATCTCAGGAAGTACGGTATTGCATCAATACGGAAAGCCACAATCTGTCAACCGGCTTCTTTTACGAAAATCAGATCTCCATAAAAGTGAAATTTAGCACCAACTATGAATACTTAATAAAATAGTGGTAGTTAACATCCTGGTGAAAAACATGGAGAAATAAAATTACACATGCTTGGTGAATGACGCAGGCTATAAACAGGTACAAGCGAGTTCAAAGTACTTTTGGTATAACTGCACATCACACGATATAGTAAAACGTCTACAAGTAAACTGTGCAGGAATCTTGTCTGTTCCTGATTCAGGTAACACCATTCCCCAATTTGTCGTATACAAGACTATGCAATCTGCTTGGTGCTGTAAAGTCACGTTATCTGTCCTTGTTCTTAGTAAAAGTACTTTAAGAGCCTTCTATTGAGGATTTTATTTTATGCCAAATACGACCAGGTCATCATTCCTTATTTGTTATATCTACCTTCGCAAATTGTTCCATACTGATTGCCTGATTACTGAGCACGATGAACTGGTTGTTACCACGAGATTATTTTACTGTGGCACTGGTCTCGGCTGTTCGAAAGGCTTTTGTCTGTTATAGCGGGCATTCACGCTCTGTGGCCTCTAAATCCTCGCAACAGATACCATTATGTTTCTGTAGACCCATTCCGCTCCCTTGTGTGAGATATTTTACATTTCTTTCCTAATATTTTCTTTCAGTACATCTATTGTAGTACTGATTTAGGTAAGCTTTTGTATTTAACCTTTCTCCAATAAAAATCCCATGGGGTTCATGCTATGGGAATATAGGAGGCCACAAACCATGACTCACTTGTTCAATCGCCGAAAAACTATATACAGATTGAATTATCTAAAAATTGAAAATATCTATTGTTGTCTGCCCCCATTTAACCACTTAGTTACTACGCTACGATGCTTGTATGTTTACTTTTCTTATTTAATGTGTGTGATTTTCTTCTTTCTTTCTTTCTTTCTTTCTTTCTTCTTTCTTTCTGAATTTCCAAAAAAAAAAAAAAAAAAAAAAAAAAACACGTGTTACATTTTGTACTTACGTGTTTCACTGTACCATGTGTCAGCACTCTCTTAAGAAATACGAAAACTGGTCTTCACAGGTTGTGTTCAAAACGTGACCATCAGCTACAACAAAACCTTCCAGTCTGTTATTTTGTAGCATTTCAGCAGTATTTTCAGAACAGTCAGCTGTAATACGTCGTGTAATATCTTCTGGTGTAGTTCGTATGTCCTTGTAGACCGTGTCTTTTAGCTTTCCCCACAGAGAAATGTCTAAAGGGGTCAAATCTGGTGAACGGGCAGGGTAACCTACAAGCCCACTTCGTCCAATCCAACGATTTTGATAAATCGGTGAAAACAAGCGCAGTACGTCTAATGGGATATCTTCTAGCGTACACATTACAAGAAAGAAATTCTTTTTCTACATTCTCTATGTCGATTTTTTCAGTATTACTAAAGACCATGTTCCGTCACATCCCACCGCCACGACGGCCGAGGTAGTTAATGCGCGGACTCGTGACCCGGAGGTCTGGCGTTCGAATCCTGCCAGGAGAGGTCCTTCCTGACTGAGACTTTTTCCAGGTTTTCCTCAGTCTTCATAAATGGCAAATGCCGGCGAGATACCCTAAACTTAGGGCTGGAACGTTTCCTCCCTTAAAAATAAAACCCTTTCCCAATATATCATTTCATGTCATTTATCATCTGTGTCCATCGTCTATGGTGCCTCTGTAGCAAAAAAGGGCTTTAAACACTGGTCATTCATTCATTCCATCGCATTCTACTTCAAGAACTATCATAAATTACTCTCAATAAAATGACGCAAAGGAAACAAGATTTAAACAAACATAGGAATATCGTAGCCTAGTATCTAAGCAGTTAAATGGGCAGACAACTACAGATAACTAAAAGGTTCATATTACTATAGCTCGTAAACTAATTGCACTAGAATAGTGCAAAAATGCCATTGGCATCGCAATTTCCTCTGGTTTTATTTTCTTGATGCCAATAAACATTGTTCCATTTAAGAAAATGCAACTTTATTCAAGGAATACATTCTAATAATTATTTACATCTGTGCATGAGCTGCAATTATGAGCCCCTCTCTAAGTTTCAATTCTATGAAAGCAGTATATCAGTAGCATCTCCCATTTCAGAAATATTTGGGGTGCAAGTTTTAGATGATTCACCCGGTATAGCCATTGAAAGATTTGATCTATGTATTGCGGCGGCGTCACTTAGCTACAGAATTTTTTCACATTATCTTCGGCTTTTAAAATATGGGTGGTGTCAATAAAAAAAATACACACTTTAACGGTACATATTTATTTAATATATTTCAAAGTTGTACTGAAAAACAGCAGTAATGTGCAGTATGATGTTCTGTAAACAAATGTGACTCACATACATTATGATAGCGTTGTTACGTGACAGGTAAATCAACAATGAACAAATGAAGTCAAGATTGTCGTATAAAGTTCTGTAAACAGATGTGACTCACATTACGTTATGTTAGCGTTGCTACAACAAAATGGAGCCACGATTATCGTTTGAACAGCGGAAAGCAATTTTGGAGTGGTATTGGAAAACCGAGAATGTTGTTGAAGTTCAAAGGCAATGGAGACGTGTGTACAGAACAGAACGCCAACGCGAGTAACAACTGCACGCATTCGAGATAAATTTGAGACTCATGGTACCGTATGCGATGTTCACAAGGGCAGATCTGGGGGATCTCGTACAGCAACAAGCCCCGCGATCTCAATTTGATGACAATTTTTCAAGGCACTGGGTAGAACAAAGAGGTTCGACTGAGTTTCCACCGCGTTCTGCAGATCTAACTCCGTTGGACTTCTACCTATGGGGAACTGTTAAGGATGTTGTATACCGTAGAAAACCAGTTACACTGACAACACTTCGGGAAGAAATTTAAACGGCATGTGTTGCAATCGCCGAGGACACTTTCACAAACGTTGCTCAATCAGTAGTTCAACGTACTCAGAAGTGTATCAACCCCGATGGTGGGCATTTTGAGCAACTGTTGTAACTGTAAAAGTGTAAGAAGATTAGTGCTCATCACTTTCTGATTGTGTGAATTCAGTTTTGTTATGTTAACACAGTTTGTTCTTTGCTTGAAGTGTATACACATTTTTGGCACCCTCTGTATATCGAAACTTACCGAAAGTACTATAATTATAAATGGTGATAATGTAATTATAAATTCTCTCGTTATTTTTAGATTTTACTTCAAACGCGTATACTAAGGTAACGCAAAACTACTGTAATATAAAAAGGAATTTATATTTCTCACAATTTTACTCGAACTGACAGAAAAAGAAACCTAGCTACTACTTATGCTGGAATATCTCTGCCCCCAAGAGCAGGTTACCTTTCCATTGTACTATTATTTACGCTTACTAAAGCTCAATTCACTTACTCAGGCACGTTACCAACCTATCCTTATAACAATGAGATTGCACTTGTTACAGTACAGCTTTTTTGTTTTACGGTGTTAATATTGCCTTGCATATCCAGCAAGGACGAGAGATAAAAAAATGCACAACCTTCAGAGATCCGCAGACAAGCGACGCAGTACAGTCTCGCGCCCTTATTTACATTTCAAATGAGGAATAAATCTCTGGGACAAGGCCTACACCATCATATGAAAGTCGGTTCGACCAATAAAGGAGCTCGATTTTAATTTCCGAGGAGAGCGTAGCTACGTGTTCTCGTTTTTGCTGATCCTGCTTCCATCTCTTGAAATAAAATCGAACAAATAAAAAGCAGAAATGGAAGAGCAGAGAGGAGAGGACAGTTGGCGCGTTTCTTTCCCCGACATACATACACACAGTTGCAATCGTAACGTGTTAAAAGTGCAGGCAGGACTACGAAAATAAGAGCAAGCAAAAATCGGCCCCTCCTTGCAACATGGCGGAGAGCGTGTGTATTATTAGCCCGTTGCCCCTTCAGATGCTCACTTTATTAAGTTGACACGTCGCGTATCGCTATTGAACCTCGTGTCATCATACGCACAAATAAACAGCAAATGAAACGATACATACGCGCCGCTTGCTTCTAAAATTGGTTAACTATGCTCCAATTCGTGTTACATAACTGTACTGGTTAATTTCTCTCGGGTCAAAGCGTTCTATTAAATCTTCTGCCTCACAGCGAACTTCTACAGGGCGTTTCTTATATTGTACATCGGCGGTTCGTGGCAGTGCAAGCCCTACTGCAGCTACAAGCTTCAGGACCAGGTGTGCCAGGCATCTTAGGGTGTTTTTGGGGATAAGCAAAAATATAGTAGGGACTACTTAGAACATTAATATCAATTATTGGTATTGGTGATGATGAAGAAAAGAAAGACGAATCATTAGTTGGATTAAGTTTCATATGATATTGCAATAACTGAAAACGTTTCCAATATTTAATATAATAACTGTGTTCCAATCAATATACTACTTCACTATAATTATCTAATATTGTAAGCCACTACAATTAGCATGTTAAAAATTGTAGGCAAACTTTCCTGAGAACGTATACACACAATGGTTCATATGGACAAGAGGCACCCCCTACTGCTCCTTCTCAGTACCATTGATCAATCTTACTTAGACAGTGCTTTGCACTGCTATTGAAACCAAGTCCACTACAGGCAAAAACCGAAAACAAACATCGGGCGAAAGACAGAAATTCCTACACACATTTTTACGTATAAAAAAAAACCATAGTTAGAGGAACTAAGTGTTAATATGTTTGGAATGTCTTAAAAGGAGCTTCCCCTATGAAATTACACTGCACCATCTGCTTTCTGCTCCTTTTAAACATCAACTTTGAGCCACCCTACCCCCCAACACTTAATGACAGATGTACAAACATCCTTCACTTTTAGACAAAGTTGTACTTTTAAACATTGCAGTTTTAAGAATCCATACGGTGTAGTTCATTTGGTTTATTTACAGCCGCTCTTTAACATCTCAGGTCATCAGCGTCAAATTCAATTCAGACTGTGTAACGGCTGATAAATTTTGCTCAGAGGCCTCTCCTTTCAGGCTTGAGATTTTTTTTTTTTTTTTTTTTTTTTTTTTGCATGCTGTAAATGTACGACACGAATCCCAGCTTCACTTCCCTTCTGAAGGAAGCCATACTTGGGATTGTTACGCCCGAAAAAAAATCCCTCGACCATTAGATTACCTTTACCGACATCCATACGATGTCTTATTTGCAAAATACATAACAAAAAAGAAACAAATCTTTTTGAAATTGTTAAACGTTGTTCCGTTTTCGATCAGTCATTATTAGAACTACATATGATATAGTAATCCATTCTTTGTTTACCGAATTTTCACGCTACCGCCAACTCACCTTCAGTTATTGACTGGGATCGACAATACATTCCGGCTTCAAAGGTGTGCCCATATGAGTTGATATTCAAAGTAAACAACATCAATATCAACATTACTAATAGATGAATAGGTACCTCATTCCTTGTCGTTCCCTCAAACGCAGTATTTTCAACAAATAAAACCTTTTAATCGTCAGTATTGTATCTATAACATAATGTAATGAAGTGCAGATTTATTATAACTAAAGAACAGCTAGAGATTCTGAATGTCACCTGTTCAGCGATTTTATTTTTATTGGAGCGTTTATCCCACTTAAGGACAAGGTTAGTCCTGATGGTCTAGTGTAGCTATGCTTGCTCGTAGACACAAGATTGCGGGTCCCGTTCGGCATGTAAAAGAATCCCATGCCCGAAAGAAAGGCCTCTGAGCAAAATTTATCGGCCAATTCGCGCCCTGAATTGAATGGAACGCTGATGACCTGAAATGTTAAAGAGCATCAGTAAATAAGTTAACTAACTTAAGGAAAAGTGAGGAAAAGGGTAAGTGTTTTCTGTTAACAATATAATCATTTTCCAACATAACCTCCAAATCTGCAAGAATGTGCTTCAACATATGGTATGGTTCCTTAGTATAATGCGCAGGTGCCATTTTCAACAGTCATTTGAAGACATTCATGTCCACTTTCTAGCTTTCCTTCACCGTTCGTTGTGATATTCTCAAATAAATGCCCAGTGTGTACTTTGAAGCGACACTCCCACTTGTGAAACGTCTGTATTGTTAGCTTGCCTTGCCATTTTAGTGAGTGGACTTGGTTTTGTGCAACCGCCTCCCTATCCCTTCCACCACTCAGACTGTCGTCACATAACATTCTCCGTGCCAATACATTGCCCGTCTCCTGCTGCATTTCAAACAAAAGCAATTCAAAAAGACTTGATCTATAAAAATGCAGACAAGGCTTCAAAACTGGCTCCCAGCGACCGACAACAGATACCTTCCCGCACATTCCATTTCCCTCGCTCTTGTCTGGCAAGCCCCGCTTCACACCGACTTGTACTTTGGCTTTTTAAATGGCAACGAAGTCATCCGTTTTACAAGAACCGCATTAGGATATTTAATTACGAACAAAACAGTTCGGTCAAATTTGCCAGCTGCGGTTGTTGACAGAAACAAAAGTGTTTATTGATATGTGCAAGCTTGTGGCCCAGCAAGTGCAATAAAGTAGACCTTCAAATTAGAACAAAATATGAGAATTGAATTGTAGAAATATGACCAACTTTTGCAATACTTTTATTTTTACTATATTCTCAGTAATAAGATGAAACAATCATATTTAAGAACTCACTCTTATGCTGTTTACGGATTTAAGAGCATAACACATAATACCAATTCTTTCGAGCATTGATCTATTCAAAAGAATGATGAATAGGTATAGGAATTCTTAAGCATTTGACACCAAGTTACATACACTTAAACTACTAGAATAATACAAAGTACGAAAACAAACTAAGAGCCACTGACTGGCAAGTAAACAAGAGCTGATGAGTGACAAGTTTATAGCTCGTGACCTCTTGTACCCCTTGCATCCTTTATTCCGCTTAATTCTGATTCTAGTGCTTAGAAATCCCGATGTGTAGTAATAAACATCCCGAAGGTAGCAAGAAAAATAAATATATAAGGAAATCTTGATAAACAAATGGGTATTCACGTTTTAAGAGAGATATGCCGATAAAATACAAGACTTCTAACGACTGCCCAGAACGTTTCCAGAGTAAAAAAGTTGCGACAATTTTTATTACGTGGTTTTATTAGCAACTTTCAGCTACGTTAAAAGACTCTTTGTTTATGTAAATGTTATGTTAAAAGATAAAGCTAATAGATCTATAACTGTAGGACGATTTACTTCCTCATTCCTATTCGCTGTAATAAATAATCCAACTTAACGTTTATTGGTGCCAAGGCATCATTATGTACCTGTCAATTTATGTTGTCGTTATGCTATTCTCCACAGTCGTATATATATATAGGTAAAACTTTTATCTTCGTTGATTGTTTTTGCTTTCAACATCTTTAAATGTTTGCTGTTTCCGCAGATGTGTTAGGTTTTTAGCGAATTCCGAGTTATTGCGATTGTACCCATAAAAACGTTTTTGAAAAAATTCTTTAAATCCCTATCTATGCCACTATTACGTACCAAAAAGGATGAACATAGTTGTTTATTTATGTGTGTGTGTGTGTGTATGTGTGTGTGTGTGTGTGTGTGTGTATTAACGCTCTAGCGGCCGCAATTTTTGTTTTTTCTCAACTAAACCCAGCATATAACGATCAAACAAACGATTCATCGATTTCGTTAACCAGCAAAATTGGCGTATAGATAGGGATTCTCCTACAGCGAAAATTCAAAAATCTCTCAGCGGCCGCAATTTTTGTATTGTTTTTGTTTGTGTTTTTTTTTGTTGTTGTTGTTTTCTCCTCAACGAAACTTGGTATATGCCATTGAAATAAAATAAAAAAAATATTTTCTAAAAATCAGCGAAATAAGGATATTATGAGTGGGGGGGTTATCTGAAACCCAACGTTTAAACAAATATTTGTTCTTTTCCAACGAAACTCGGTATATAACATGTAAATTTGATGAGAAAAAAGTTTCTGAAAATCAGAAACATCTGCCAATATATGAGGATATACCTGAAAACAGAACTTTTGTAGTCGCCAAGAACTTCGATTAAGATGGCTCAGGGCGAGATGTGACATATGGGGGATGGTTATTGTTAGCATTAACAATTGGGCATTCGCGCCAAGCGATAAACTCGGTTTCACGTGAAAGAGTACGGGATGAATAGTCTGCGCATGCGCATGGATGAATTCTCGAACTTATTCTTACAGACAGCGGCTTTGGTGACGAACCCCAACGTAAACAGCCAAATTTCAAGATGTTGGAGCTATGTACAAATCTTAAAGCGGTTGTGTATGTACTCTGTCAACCTTGGTAGTGTAAAGTGTACAACAAATGCAGACGGAGAGAATACAACGGTTTCGGAACACAGAAAAACAAGCAATCGTACGACTAAAATTAACTATGTAGCTTAAATATTAATCACATTGCGTTTTAGTTGTTATACAACTAAGTGCATTTGGAAACGTTAAGGTAGCAATATAACACGTAAATAAAATAATACGGGAAAATTATACACTTAAGCTTTATTATTATTATTATTATTATTATTATTATTATTATTATTATTATTATTACATACACATATATATCTTCAGTTAGCGTTACTTGGTATTTACTAAATTTTCTGCTTTAGCGCTTTGTAATAACGTTCACAAATTCGAGTAGTTGAGGATTTACGCAGTTCCTGCGTGAGACTTTTTTTCCCCTCTCCCCGCCGAACATAGTATCATTGCAGTATGACTAGAGCGAACAACTTACAGAAAAGGTTTATTTAGGAATGACAGTGCGAGGATCAAGTGACGAACGAACTAGCTGGTAAAGTATTACTGTCACGGTATCACGGTATCCTCGTAAACCAGCAACCATATCAAAAAAAGGTTCAACAATTATACAACTACAGCAGCTGTAGGTATGCTGCCATTCGACACCATTGCACTTTGTTTACTGTTAAATCCTAGATTGCTGTTGGCTGAAGCTAAAATATTATTCCTGCTATCAGAAAAGTTTGGATCGCTAGACAAATAAACGACTTAATACATTCAAGACTCTCTGACTATAACAGTGTTGAATTTGAACAAATGGATCAAATGGTATTCGCTACATTTCTAACTGTTTATAAGTGAAACCATCACACTTGAACTCAATTCAGAGAACTCCTTAACAACCACCTTCATACCGTGAGGGAACGGCTACGGCCAGATAAGGCGGGGATTCACCGATGTGACTTGGTCTATTGATTGCATTGTGAGCCACCAACAGTTTTGCCAAGTTTCAAGAATGACTCAATGACACATATTATTCGGAAATATTGCATTTGTAAATAAAATGTGAAGATGAAATAAATCAAATAAAAAGTATTTATAAAATATGCATACTTTTCAAACTGCTGAAATTTACACTTATTAATAAAATAGACAAAATATGCATTATGTGCAACGTAAAATATTGTTTAACTTGTTGTACATTTAATAATTGTGTCACATACGAAGTGAGCATACTTTCTGGCGGGAGAAGAAATATGCATTTGAATTAAAATCCTGTCCCTAGTAATAGCGTGCAGAAACTAGCTTTGAGAAATATTATCAAAGTGTTACGGTGTAAATTCAAGGAATGAATGATCCAGGAAAACACAAGAATGCACTTGACGATTTGTATTGGAAGGCAAAGTTGTAATTCAGTACCTACTAAAGAAAAGTTAAGAGGCTGAATGCTTCATGAAACTTTCGCCTTTATAAAAAATACCTAAAAGAACCGTCATTGTTGTTTGATTACAATATTTCTTTGAGCATTGCCATGAGCATGTGTGCCCCGAAGTTAGGTCTCCCTCCCATTAGATGCTATACGGAAGTCTGGCATCATTCAGCTTATATACATGAGCAGTTTCTAAAATGAACTGTCATGGAATGACAGTCAGAATTAGCTGTCAATAAATGATTCCATTCAAGCACGTTGATCGTGTACACTGCGTATTTTTACACCGTCATTCTAACGCAGCAGAAACATCTATCCAGCTGAGCAAACAGGTCGCTAGAAATCTTTCCTCATCAAGCATTATAGTAAAAGCAACGCAATCTTGTTTGTTGTTACACTGAGATCACTCACCGAAAACCCACTGACGATATTTTTATCGTTAAGAACATCCACTGGTGTAGCTAGCAGATTTATTACAGAGCTACTGCAACGCTATTCATTTATATTTGCTAAAAGCATATGTGACTACACATGGTGCTCAGATGTAACGAGCTACATCATTGGATTGAACTGTAGTGTAGAAATTGGCGATTTAAAAAAAAACTTCTGCGCAAAAACTGGGCAGAAAAGTAATGTTAGTTTGATTGTAGCATGTAAGTAGAATATATGAGAATACTTGGACTCCATAGAACACAGTCACAAATATCATCGCTTTTCTTACTACTAATTTTTAATAATGAACTAAAACTAAACAAGAGATCAAAAGCACACAATTTAAAATAATTATTTTATTGTGGAAATATTATCAATAAATAATCATACTATTGTTCAAGGATAGTATTTTTCAGTTTTTCCAGTGTTTTCTTCGTGTTGAAAAGACAGATTCAGGTAATTTAAAAGCTTATTCATTCATCATGATCCTTGGTTCCTACCATTTTTTTTTTTTTTTAAAGTTGCGAAGGCAAGAAAACTGGATGACCTCTTCCACACCATTAAAATATGGTTGAAACGCCCATTAAGACTGTAATTAAAATGTTGGCTAGTATGTGTTACTTTTTCTGACAATTGAAACCTCTCTTTATTTGAATTAATGTTCTTGTGAAGTAGTTAGCAAATCACCAATAAAATAACCGAATGCTCGTTAGCAGCGTTTTCTAAATCACCTTAAGGAGAGAGGTAAAGGGTCTTTCATGAAGCTTTCGTTATGGTGTAGTCTAATTTTTTCTCAGATCAGTTGATTATGTCTGCCCTCCTGAGATTTTATAGACTCTAACAGAAAGATATATGGTGTTTCGCTAGGTTTTGATGTGTTGTAATATGAATGCATATACTTTCTTTATTTTAACAGTAAATACCATTCCTTCTGACTTATAGAAGGCAACTTCAATAGCCGCGTTTCCTCCATTTCTGTGTAACTGTCAACTGCAGAAGAAATAACCGGTATCTTAATAGAATTATGGAGAAAGGGATGGTAAAAAGTTCAGTATTTTTTTATTATTTTTCTTTGTTTTATTTACGGATGCTGTTTAACATCTCAGGTCATCGGCGTTTTATTCAATTCGGGGCGTGAAACGGCCGATAAATTTTGCTCAGAGGTTCTTTTACGTGCCAGAAATGTACGACATGGAATCCACGGCTTTAATTCCCTTCCAAAGGTAGCCATATTTAAAAAATTTACACCAGAAAAAATGTATTAAACCTGGATAGGTTTGAAGCCGCGATCTTAAGTCTACGAGGCAAGTATGGTTACCAATAGACCACCAGGATCGACAAGTTCAGTGAAATGTTTCGAAAGTTACTGATGTATGTGCACAGAAAAAGGGCCGGAAGATTGAGTTCATATACAAATAGATTTAAGAATTGAGTCATGGAATATTTTTTAAAAATAGTTCATGTAATTGAATTACTTAAATTGTTGGTGATCAGAAAACCACAATTTTAACATGAAAAAAGTATGAAGCATTACTTTCGTGGTATGGCATAAATTAAATTATCAATTCGTTTTGACACCTCACGTCTCAGCCTACACTATACAGTCACTGGCCATAAACCAATCAAACCGAAGTAGATAATAGAGAAAGCGCCATTTGTATTAACTATTTCAAGCCACATGCCTCACTCTAAAATAGTTAATTTAATATACAGAGAGGGTGCCAAAATGTATACACACTTCAAGCAAAGAAAAAACTGTGTTAACATAACAAAACTGAATTCACACCAACAGAAAATGATGAGCACTATCATCTTAGACTTTTACAGTTACAACAGTTGCTCCAAATGCCCACCATCGGCGTCGATACACTTCTGAAAACGCTGAACTACTGATTGAGCAACGTTTACGAAAGTATCCTCAGCGATTACAGCACAAGCCGTTTCAATTTCTTCCCGAAGTGCTGCCAGTGTGAACATCGCATACTGTACCATGAGTCTCAAATTTATCTCGAACGCGTGCAGTTGTTACTCGCGTTGGCGGTTCTGTTCTGTACACGCGTCTCTATTGTCTTTGAACTTCAACAACACTTCAAAATTGCTTTCAGCTGTTCAAACGATAATCTTGGCTCCATTTTGTTGTAGCAACGCTAACATAACTAATGTGAGTCATATTTGTTTACAGAACATCATAGTACACATTACTGTTGTTTTTCGGTCCAACTTTGAAATATATTAAATAGTTATCTACTGTGAAAGTGTGTATACATTTTTTGGCACTCTCGGTATAGCTAATAAAAACACGTTATAGTAAGCTGAGATTTTATTTAGACGCACAAATGAAGCGAAATGTCCAAAATATTCTCATCTTAGGATACAGCAAACATCTATTATGGTGGATTCTTTTACAAAAAGTCAAGAGACTATGGTCTAACGTTTTTGTTCTCTTCATGCTGTTAAGGGAATTTGGTTACGATGTAATAACATTTTCCTTTATTGCTCTTCACAATTTCCCACTATAAGTTTCACATTTTCACGCAACGTAAGAGAGTTATTTAACTGTTATGTTCTTATACTGTCCTCTCCGTCTCTCAAAAGCAACATTTGGCAACGCTACAAAACTCCGGGAGCGCAACATCATTATTTTCTACCCAACGTTTTCCGGTGCCTAACTGGCCAAATCTGCACGGAACTGCAAGGTTTAGTTTGCAACTGCAGTATCGATTCTCATTACAGCTACTTGCAGTTTCTCAACAGCAGCCCCTTTTCATTATGCTTCCAGCCGCTCTTACACAAAGCCGTAACACAAAAAGACAAAAGAAGCGAGCGAGGCTCTTTAGCTTAGAAGTTTGTTAATATCCCAGCCTCTAGCAGTGCAAGATTACAACAACAGCGATACCTTAAACGATTTCCGACGTTGGGTAATCAAAGCTAGGATTCTAATATACGCGTAAAGGCCTTTGGGGAAGCGGCAGGTTCGTCATAGACTCTGTGGTTGCTGCTAATATTCACATGCCTAAAATTCTTCGCCAAATATGCCAGGATTGTGATTTATGTGTTTCGACTATTTTGCTAATTTATGATCCAAAATGCTTTACGAACATACAAAAATATCGTAAAAACAGAACAGGAAAGAAAATCTTATTTTTAAAGAATCAATCATACCTTCACGAATGAAATCCATAACTTCATAATGAAAAAGACTGGCCATTTATGATAGCACCACTTTGCTGAAAATATACTAAAGAGTTAGCACTTTTGTAAGACAATATCGTTTTAAAAATTAATATTCGAGTAATATTATATTATGTGCCATAAGATAAAAGTTTAAAGAGATGATTTTAAAAAAATGTCCTTTGATGGGAATGTTTAATTTTACTGGTGGTTTGAACTTTCCCCCACAAGAATAGCACGGGAACAGCTAAGAAACAAGTTAATTGCACAGAGAGGTGTCAATGCCATACCTCGTCTCACTCGTCGAGCCAACTAGCGAATGTGCATATCACTTTGTGTTTTAATTTTTTGGATATATTAGAATGTTGTAACAAATCTTATAATGTGAAATAGTGAATTGGTGGTGTCTAGTTTCTTTCAGCCAAGGGAGTATAAGAATACACACACAGTTAGGCTGTGAAACCCCTAAGGCTACATCCTTATTCCTTAATGTGTTAGATACGAACAACTTTTTGGTGGAGGCGCCGGGAATGAAAATTACTTGTTGTGCGAAATAAATCAAAGAATTTAGAAATAAATTTAAATTTTTTACTACTTCTTTACATTAATTTGGGTTTGATGATAAAAAATTAACCTAGTACCGATCCATTTTCATGAAATAATGGTTTTCATAAATTTATGTGGCCTGTACGTATGCTTATGTATATAAGTGCATATGCTTTTCGTCTTTTTTCAATGGCCACCATCCATTTCAAAGTACTGTTCATAAAAGTCTTGAAAACACATTATTTTAACTTCTATATTATTTCAGACTATCACTAAGAATGGTGCAGTGGCTAATGAAAGTGCTCCATTGAATGGTTTGACTGCAACAGGAATTTAGTCGAACATTTTCCTTTGAAAAAATTGACAACCCACTCAAATAACAATTACTCAAAAGTTGGATACGCAGAGGAACACCTCCAACCAATGTGTTCACCGGATTGGTGCTCTTTCCTTGACCGCTTATCGTATTCAAGAAGCCTGTGTAGCAATTTCAGGGGACATGCTCACAAATGTTTTTTGGGTTGCATTCGAAAGTTGAACTTAACGTTTTGAAATGGATAGTGGTCATGTCCAGTTAAGATAAAAAGTAGATATATGCATATACATTTCATTTACATAAGTCATTATTTCTGAAACATCTGCCTAAACCCTTCAAAACGAAGTACTTTATCGCAACTCGTATTTCTGTATAATTCATTTTGTAGAAAACATTAACACTAGTTTGTTTACAAGATCATCAGTTGTTTATTTTAAAGGTGATAATTAAAAATTTGTGGTAAGAGAACCCGCTGTGGTTTATGCAGCAATTTGTTTAAACTTTCAATTTCTTTACTCCAGTTCATTCAATACAAATAGTCAAATGGTGTAATCGTGTAGCTCGTAAGCGTTGGTTGAGATCCGAGAACTAGTTTGCTGTTGCTGTAGGTCTGTAATAAATCCGTTAGCAACATTAGTACATATTCTCAAAGATATCAAGGGTACAAAACTGAAAATAAAACACCATCATGAAGTTTGAATGCTAATTTCAAAGTGTTATGGCGAAGGGATAAGAATTTTTGCTTTGAAATCTATGTTAAGGGAGAAATTAATGGTTGAACTGAATTTTAAAGACGATCCAAGGATATCTTGAAACAAAATTACGAAAAACAGTATTAAGAATCTTTTAAGTTTAACTGTTAATTTTATTCAGTAAATGGTATCGATTTCCGGTAAAGATAACACACAAACAGAGGTAAATATTCATGAACTAATTCCATGAAAATCGTTTACTGTAATTTATAATTGGATTGAATTTTGTATATTGTAATAATGTTGCTTAATATGTATAATACCAACATATTACATCGAGACATGTTGAAATAAATAACAGAAATGCCACGAAAGAGCTAAATAAACCATGAAAAAACTGAAACGCGTAAGCTGAACAAACAAATGCCTGAGATAATAGAGATACTATATAAAAGTACTGACATGCGTAAAATTTGTCTTGTTAGTTTATTGTTATTCAGTTGGCTGCACGTGTCCTCTATAACCTACTTGTGGAACACACGTACGGACCAGTCTAGACTTGACATTATACTTCCTGGTGCTACGGCGGCTCTTCCAAGAACCGGACAGATCAACCTGGAACAACTTCTTGTCTCCTGTAACCCACTTGCCCCGTATTTCATCCGTTTTGTTGGCTCAAGTCCCAAATTTTGTTGAAGATTCACTTTCATTTGTTGTAAGAGTCACCGTGAAAACTGAAAATAAAACACGATCGTGATGTGTGAATGCAAATTTCTAAGTCCACGTTCATGATAAGTCACAGTAAACTTCTAACTATTTGACCTCTTGACTGAAAGATTCAAATACTTCTAGATAATGCTCTGACTCGTGTCGATCTGCTGATTATTTGAAAACGTCAATACAACCGACCAAACATAGTAATTATGTGACTGTAACAATTAAAACCTCAATCAGGGAGAACGGTCCTGATGGGAATCGAACCCCAGACCTCCCGCTCACCGTGGTCGTTTACTATAGACATATAAAATACAAAGCTAGTCTTGCTTGAATTAACATTTGCTTATTCTTAACCATGACATAAAAATACAAAATGACAATTATGTTTTACTTCGTTAGAATATTTGCATAACTATTTTAGTATCAAAATGTTTTTGATTTAATGTCTGTTTGCGTGTTCAGAGCTCTCATACAGGTAACTTCACTCCCCACTCCTCCCTTTATTTGCAGTAAAGGTATGGGGAAATGTTAAAGGTTAAACACGCATTGCATGTGGGATGTGTTATGTGGTCAAGTTGGCTTCCCTTCTTGATGCCTAGCGTGTCAGATGTCAAGACATTTTCGATTATATGGCAGGGTAAAGTGAGCGCTGGATCGTTTTGATGAATTTGTCATAAAGTTGCATTTTCCCCCAAAGCCTCCTTAACTTCTATTGAGAGGAAATGCTCAAAAAAAAGCTGCCACTGAGAAAAACAATGAATCGAGAAATGAAGAGGTTGGAGATTACGTTTCAAACATAAATAAATTAATCGCTAAAGGTCATTGCTTTTCAGAAACCAAGTTCATAGATCGCAGTTGTCCATATCACCTTCAGAAGAGCATTATTTTCACATTGGGGCCGAAGAATCAAAAATTAACTCGAACTGTATGCACTGTAGAAGCCTCCGTGGTTTATTTCTGTCACTCGACATCTTCTTTATGAACGATGCTATTTAATTTTCGGGATTTAAAGGAACTACGAGAGGTGCAAATTTTCTGTTGGCAGCACTAGAAAGGACACGTGTTGATTAGCAACCAAAGCGGAAGTTAGTGCGCGCCATCCATTGTTGCAGCTGCGGCAATGTTCATTGTGGTCGTGCATTCGCAATTTCATGTTCCAAGATGCATTGAGAGCATTTTAGTATACTTTTTTTTAACCATTATAAGTGCGGCCTGAGGTAACAAAAATGCCTTGAAGAATTACAGAGAGCTCTTCCAGACTCTGCTCAAAAGTGTAAAACTGGTTTGCAGAGTTTAGACAAGGAAAACATACTTGAAAGATGAGGAGCACATGCGGAGTTCAGCACCGGTAGTAAAATAGTATGAAAACATTGCTCTTATAGAAGCCATAGTGAATAACGATCCGCGAGTGACTTATAGGAAAACAGAGTATCTGAAAATTCATCCGCCGCTGTCAAAACTCATGAACAATACCTTCGTGTAAGGAAGGCTTGTTGACGTTGGATAATGCACATCCTCATAGAAGAACAAAAGGCAGAAAGAGTCTGAAATGAAGTGAGGAAATGGTTCGTCGTCTTAACAGTGACAGCTCTCGAAGTGTCCACGACATCTTCACAGGTGACGAAAGCTGAAGCGATGTGTAATTGTAGGCCGAACGATGATTAACAGTTCCTTTTCAGCAAGTGAACATATTGCAAGTTCCATTCCCGGAACAAAAGACAATCACTACCTAGTGATACACCATCAGGGTCTTCAGAAGACGAATCTTGTTGCTTGCCCAGAATAACGTTTCTGCCCACATGGCTTTGAAAACGCTTGACTTTCTGCAAGAATCGGACATGAACTACATTCCATATCTGTATTCAGTTACAAACTGTCCAAAAAAAAAAAAAAAAAAAAACTGAAGGACATCAGCTGGAAAGTGCAGAAGAAGCTGTTGAGATCTACGAAGGCGAAGTGAAGCGTGGCTGTTTCCAGGTTGGTTCTGGAGGACACAATTTTGTATCCACTACTTCAAAAAGAAATTGAGTTAGTGAATTATCCCCTTATTTAATTGCTGAAGTCCGAAAATGCAATACCCAGTTATGCTCGTGTTACTAAATTGATTTTGAACAAACATAAACAAATATATTCTTTAACTAAACAAACTATTCGAAGTACATGAGCCTTTCAATTTAAATTTTAGTACACAATCGCAAAATCCTCACAGTTAGAAACATTTTTAACTTCTTCTCCCCTTATAGGCTGCAACAAGTTTTTAACAGTGCACATTTTGCGCTTTCACAATAATTTTTGGCCCGTGTTTATACTTTACTGACTACCCCACACATGCACACGGAGAGAGGAAACTAGGCTAAAAATAAGGTAATAACAACGATAAGAACTTCCGTCAGCCATAGACACAGGAACCGACCTTTTTTTCTGCTTGCTGCGTGAAACTGATGTTTTGACGAAGCTAGGCTAGCCAGTCAGACCAGACACGCGATATCTGCCAGTAGACACAACAGGACTAATTGACAAATCACGTAACCATTTGGATTGCAGATATTACTAGAATAATTACCTCCCACTGTACACCCAGATAGAGATTTCCATAATAATAACCTTGACACTGACAAAGTTGGCTGCCTGATTAATTGTACTTAAAATTGCTTTAAGCTCTTCCGATTAACAAACACCGTTTTGCCTGGAGTAATGATGCTACTGATAAAATGCAAAGCGCTTCGCTTCAATGGAAGCGTTTGCAAGAACTGCATGCTGAAATATCTGCTGCTTCTTTAAACTTTCGATTTGATCTGGAAGTGGGGCAGGGAGTTGCATTTTGATACTTGATGTTATGGACTCTTTCAGAGGGGCTGGGTTACCCATTATTTCATATTTCAGCCACAGCCCATTACCGCCACAGGTGGCCGAGGTCGTTAGCGGACGCGTGAGCGCGAGATCTGGGATTCGAATCCCGCCAGGACCGTCCTCCCTGACTGAAGTTTTTTGCAGGTTTTCTTCAGTGCTCATAAATGGTAAATGCCGGGGAGGTACCCTAAACTTAGGCCTGGAATGTTTCCTTCCTTAAAAAAATCCTTTCCCAATATATCATTTCATCTCGTGTATCATCAGTGTCCACCGTCTGTGATGCCTCAGTAGTAAAAAAGGGCGTTAAACACCATTAAAAAAAACCAGTCCATATATCCAGGGAGTTTGTGGACTGTTATGTGCTAATGGACGTAGGTTAGCCACAGAACGTGAAAGATGACTTAGTTTCCTACAACTGGTTCGGACACTGTGCTTCTAAGTGAAGTATTGGGAGGGAAGACACACTTCTGTATCTTCTCTAATTACTTTGCAACAATCTGCAAGGACAGGAGACTTATAACGATGTTCAAAGGGCGAACGCTGTAAACACACGTCCATAGAGACAGACAGACATAAGACACAGAAGTGCCGCCAAGACACGCATAGAACGATGTCTTCCGAGCCTTTACGGGGCTGCTAAGATAAACAAACAAACGGTGGTAAACCAATAAACCGGCATCAGTATGACAAATATCCTTATGCTCCGGCACACTTCATTTCACTTACTAGATGGTGTAATCTCCTGCTCTCATGAGCAGATGTTTGCTCTCCACATACAAGGGATGCACAACACGTCCTTGTTTTCGTCAGAGTTGATGCACGTTCAAGGGGATTTCATTTGAACGACCGCAAGTTAAGAATCAACGTAACTTTGATTTATTATATTTCTGCGATCGTATACACTTAGGTATTTATTTGGAGTTTACTACACATCATAAAGTTTCATTATTAGGGTTGATCTAAAAGCTTGTGACGTACCGCCATGGTGGCCGAGATCGTTAAGGCGCAGACTCGTGAACGGAAGATCCGGGGTTCGATTTCCACCAGAACCGTCCTCTCTGACTGGTTTTGTTTCAGGTTTTGTTAAGTCCTCATAAATGGCAAAGGCCGGGGAGGTACCCTAAACTAAGGCATGCATTCCTTCCTTAAAAAAAATCCTTTCCCAATTTATCATTTCATCAGTGTCCACCACCTGTGATGCCTGAGCAACAAAACGGACATGAAACATTATTCAAAATATTTTTTTAAATGTGACTTTCAACGAGGTCTTTTCAAGAAAGACAATCTGTTTTTTCGTGCACCCTGTTTCAATTTCCATATGATCTTTCTCAAAGTACCTCACTGTTATTTGAATTTTCAGAATCGCTTCAGAACTTTTATCACTTCATTTGGTGATGACAATGCTAGCCCTCATATGGCAAATACTATAATGGAGTATTTGGCTAAGTATGACTAGGATATGTATCACGTCTCCTACAAACCTGATCTGGCCCGTTTTTCCCCCACATTGAAAATAAAACCACGTGATCATACATTTCAGCACACAATCATTGAAGATCGAGGAGAATTTTAAAGACCTCGTAAAGAATGGTCTACACCATGTGCTTGAGGAGTGACAGAAACGTGTAATAAATATATTCAAACGGAAAGGGGCTAGTTTGAGAAAAACCGTGTAGAGATTGAACCATAGTAATATTGAGTGGATGTAAAACATTCACGTTCAGTCTTTCTTGAGCAGTCTTCGCATGTCAGAGATTGTGACCCAGATCTACAATACGCTCTATGGGAGCTCATTTTGTTTTCCTTTTCATCTTATTTCCCTTAAACAAATGCTATGAAAGTAATAATCCTATGTAACGATTTCAAACGTTTGTCATTATGAAGATAGTTTCGAAGCTGACGAGTAGATGATACATAAGATATTCATCAGTTTGCCAAACTATGTGAATACTATTAGCTTTTACCCGAGACTTCGAGATTAGTCATTGCTACACTGCAAATAGCCAATGACAGACAACTTTTATGAAAGTGATGGGTTGGGCGTTTTCTATACTTGTCCCGTTAGCAACCGGAGAACCTTTGAGTGTTATCAAAATATTACTTGCCTAGCGACAAGTGTTCAGCTCTCTGTCTAATCGCAACGACAATATTTTTGCTTCAACCAATAGCAGCTTACCTGCAGCCACGGGAGAGTTTACCAGTGCTATTGCTGGACCTTTCTTTGACCTGCCGGTGGTTAAAGTACATATCGTGAGAGTATGGTTTATCAGTAGGTATTTGAATTTCTAAGCACTAAAAGAGAAACGTTGGCATTGGACTATTGACTACAGGCAGGAGGGTACATTAGGTCACAAGCTACACACAACTCTCTCCCCTTAAGCCTATAACTTTGTTTACCCACCAGCGGTCGTTTATAGCTTATGTTTGAATGTACTTAACTTGATGTTAGGTGCTTCAGAATTCTAGTGCCTAGTTATCAATAATTCCATAGCATGAGCCTCCCCCTCTTTCCTGGAATATCGAGTCTAAAGATTTGTTTCATAGGTATTAATAAAGAATATCGAAACAGGCTTGTTTTCTAATTTCACTACATTCTATGCTATTTACAATGTGTACTAATGTCGAACATCATGTTATGACAGAAAACACGACGTTGAAGGTACTATTACTGTGTGTAGCCATCTCATTATTTTTATAACACTATCTTCTTGCTACTGGATGTAATCTGTGAACTGCCACTCTTCATTTTAGAAAAACGTTCACCTACAATTATAATACTGTAGTTACAGCCCCTTATAATCTATTACATGAACACTGCACAAAACCTAATACCATGCAAACAGCAATGCTCTATCACAATTGTAACACCAGAAATTGTGTTAAACGGAAGTGACAATTTCATCTCCTTGCCATTGAGAGAAGTAGGATCGACGTTTTTCTCTCTTACATATGTAAATAAATATTTACTATTTTTGTCTTATAATTTTGCTTTTCTGTAATAATCTCCCCTTAGGCCGTAATGAAGTCATTGGGGGAAATCATTAATAAATTACGGACAAACTGGAATAGTTCCGCTTCCCTCGCGACTAGATTCAAGCAATATCAATACTAAACAAACGTATCTCCACATAGCCAATAATATAAGATACATGTCCAACGGGTACAAAATAAACCAGCCCAATAGTTAGGAAATAGCAACATTTAAAAGTGCTAAAGGCAATAGTAATTCATCAAGTACGATAAAAGTTTTACGGGGTTGTTAAGAAAAAGATATTGAATGATTAAGAAGTTCAAAAACCTACGACGAAAATCTGAAGAGTAACGTGTTTTGAAATAAATGCAAAATTAATTGGAATAAAAAGTCCTACGTTCTTTAGCCTTTCCATTCCCTTAAAGCTCCTGTTCAAAAGTCTTGGTACCTCCACTGCTCAGTATATCGTCTCTCGCTTCGTCCTAAGTGCTGCTTCCTTCGGAAGGGAAGTAAAGCCTTGGGTCCCGTGTCGTAGATTTACAGCACGATAAAGAACCTCCTGAAAAAAGAGACCTCGAGCGAAATTTACCGGTCATTTCACGCCCTGAATTGAATGGGACGCTGATGAACTGAGATGTTAAAGAGCGTCCGTAAATAAATTAATCGATCAAGTCTCTCGCTTCTATCTCGGACTCGGAATATGACTTCACTGTCTATCCCTCGTCACCGAACACATTTCTGCACAACCTCATGCAGCGTGTCAGTTCCCAAAATCTGGAACTCCCTTCCTCCTGAAGTCAGAGATTGTCGGATGATAAAGTAGTTTAGACGTAGAATGGATCGCCATCTGAACTCTGGGATTCATAGCAATTATCTCTTTCCTCTACTTCGTCCTTCTCCTCCTTACTTTCCACTGGTACTCGAGAAATATTATTGAAGTAAAATTCTCACCATTTTTATCAACTTTATAACTGCATTAAAATATTTAATATTTACATGCAATATATATATATATATATATATATATATTTCATTTCACTTTTTTCTATACTTTATAAAACTATATATAGTCCTCTGTATTTCTGTTGTTTATCCGCCTGGATTGCATATGATTAAAACGTGGAAAGGATATGGAAAAAAAGTGTGCAAGCACTGGTTATCAAGTACTCCTAAGCCTGAATCTTTGAAGAGAACAAAAGAGAGAACGTTTAACTAAGCTAGTTGACATTGCACGCGAGTGAAGTGCAACCATTCTTTGTTAACACAAGAAAAGGCGGCTTGGACAACCCCCATGTTAAAGGGTTAACAGGCTATACAAACAGAATGCCATGTTCCGGCGCCAAACACCGCGTGAATCCTACAGCATTAATATTGTTCCCTTAAACGGCAGACCGTTTTGTTTACTCTTTTGTCTGACGTCATCTCCCTTGAAACGTTTCATAAAAACGTTATTAAGAGCAGGAAGGAAGGAAGTGCACGCAGCTGTACTAAAATGGATTAAAAAGTATTTATCCATCGCACATATAACTTATGTAGCACATTAGAAAGTGTGATTTATAAAATAAACGCAAATATAGTATACTGAAATTACGTTAACTTGACGAGCTCTTATTCAGGAGCATTCAAAAAGTTTTGCCACCAGTTTATCCACTGCTGGACAATAATGTGTACAAATGACCTTAAGCTATCAAAATATGCAAAAACTTGCATAGTCACTGTCGTACAGTCTGTTCAGTGTCAACAGCTGATGAAAAATCATGCACATTTCTAAAGAAAGCTTTAGTTCTGCATTTTCATACACGTTCCTGTCAATCTAGATTGTTCATATTCTTGTTTAAATAAGTCAGTGCGTCAATGTGTACTTTCATATTTTTATCCAGAGTTTAAAATGTAATGTATTTCATCTTAGATACAACAATTCTAGTTATAAATATACGTTAACACGTCGTTGCCTGGCATTTTAGATTTGTCTTATTTTCTTTTAAATATTGTTTTATTTATTTATTTTTTAATTTATGGACGCTAAAATCTTAGTTCATCACCGTCCCATTCAAATCAGGGCATGCAACGGCCGATAAATTTTGCTCAGAGGTCTCTTCTTTGAGGCTTGAGGTTCTTTACGTGCCGTAAATGTAAGGCACGGAACCCACGGTTTTACTTCCCTTCCGAAAGAACCCAAACTTACGATTTTTAGGCCGAAAAAATCCATCGATCCTGGCCGGGATCGAACCCGCGATCTTGGGTTTAGGAGGCAAATATAGCTACCACTACACCACTAGGACCGACATTGTTGTTTGAATACATCAATTAATTACAGGATTTATTTTGGGTAATATTAGAATTATTATTATTACATTAATGCACCCTGTTTCTGAACTCCTGGCTGATTCGTTTACACCGTTTTGAAACAATTTATTACAACACAACTATTACATTAAATATTCAGCAGAATTTTTAGTTCTAATTAATTCAAATTAAAACAATAACAAACTGGAGCTAAAACATAAAATGTAATAGGCGTTATGAATTATTTTAAAAATTGTATTTATATAAAATATGTAGTTATTTAGGTTGGCAAACTATGAAACGAAAGCCCTGTATATTATTAATAAATCAATGAGAAGCATACACCTTAAAAATACAAATAACTAACTTCTTTGATGAATTTTTGGATTTGTTTTCACGGATTTATCAAATGCCAAATTTTTATTAAAACTACCTAATTCCATAAATACACAGTTAATTCATACGTGATACTTCTGTTTACATAGAAGTAGATCTAATTTATAGCCCTATATTTATAAGAAATGTGAAACGTAACCAGAATTAAAGTGTCCTAAATGTTTTACGGTCATCCTATATTAGTGAAGTTACAGTGTTACCAACATGACGCTCTACTTTAGAATTTAAAAGCGCGGATGATTATTTAACAACCGGTGATGCAACAGCACCTCGCCTCTGGTGCATTCAAATGGCCGTCAAGGCCGTTACGCAACAATGAAAAGATATCAAGCCAAATAATATGCGGAAGGCAAATTAGGTCACAGCTGTTTGTCAATTATTGGCGGCGATGTGTAATGGCGGTCAGTAAGTTAATTCGCTTAGGCGCGACTTGTGTGAGGATTTTTCGCAATGTTCATGTAAGAAGCTTAATTCAATCCTTTGTGGGCGAGGGGGAAATAGCAAAGTGGCGATCGATGCGTCAGTGCTTCGTGCTATTCAGTTCTAGAAAGGGGAATCTGATTAGTTTAAAAGTTTATAACCTGTCTTAAGTCATTAGAATAAGTGAAATGGAGAAATGGAGCTACAAATGAATTAACGATGCTGACGGAATTAAAAAGCTTACATCTTACAAATGGGATGATGTAAGCTGATAGCAGAAAATGGGATGGAACTTACGTCTTAGTCCCCCCAGAATATACTTATATATATAAAAAAAAAAAAAAAAAAGCTAGAGCATTCCCCCTTTAAAACAAAAATTGCCATCAAAATTATGCAGTGCGATCAGTGATGTTTTCCCCCGCGGTGCAAGTGTTTCCTATGAGCGAGTTCCCATTCCTTTGACACGCCGTGGAGGGGGTAACAAGCCTGCTGCCTTATTTTTTACCTTGCTGACTGTCGCAGTCTTAGCGCAGCTGTTCCCTAGTGTTTGTTGTGTTGCTCATTTCTTAGTTCGACAGTGCACATAAATTGTATTATGTCTCGTGTATTCACAACGGTACAGAATATATGTTAATTCAGCGGTGAAGGAGTCATAGAACTTTTTTAAAGCACACAGTTGATTCTGTTACTTGTGTGAATACCTAACAGCTTTTTCTCAGAATTAACAGACAGGGAGCGTGATGGTGCATTTTGTCCACAGGACTCTGCCACTGCTCACACTGCAAATAATTCCACGAGAGCAATTAACAAGACAGAGTTCATCACCTTATCGAATAACTTGTTCTATAAATTAATTTAATATTATATCTTGCCATATATCTTGGCATATACTCCAGAACTTCATTATTTAGATGTTGTACTTACATTCTATAATTTTGTCTTATATAAAATCTTCCACTTATAATTTAATTTCTTATGCAGAAATTAATAAATTCTAAATTTAATCAGAATATTAATTTATATATTATCCATATAAAACCTATTAAGGAATTTCAATATTTCTAACACCAAGTGGACAATATTGTATGAAAGTTTGTAGTTAAGTTGGTTGAAACCTTAGCATTATCAAATAGAGCATTTAAATCACTTGATTGGCAATAATAAAACTAATATCTTCATATGTTTCTTTGAATTTCCTCATCAGCTGAACAAAGCGATAGATATAAGGCGGTGATTTCCAATTGCACAGTAACTTATGAAACATACTGTATAATAGCTTAAATAAGAATTGCGTGACAAAAGCCTGTCGTTAGCTCGCAAGTTTTCTATAAGGTTAACGTTTGAGGATATACACTGCCTGTGGAGCACGCTATTGCGTCCCCCTTCTAGCAGCACAAACTGTTAAAATAATGGATGATATTATTTAATTTATTTTCTCTTATTCTTTTTCATTTCTTTCTCACAGCTGAATATAACGGGGCTGATTACTTAAATGAACAAAAACACACACGTAATAAAGAGAGACGGACGGAACAAGTCTTGGCCCATGGAAATGTTGAAAGATCTGACAGGATGCTAAAGAGGCCGCTGGAAATATTCAGGTGTCATCGCTTGCTCAAGGCAACGCATAGTATCCAGTCATTCAACTCTCCAACTCTGTTGTTTTATTCTTATCTGCCTCTCTCTCCTTTTTTTATTACTCTTTGTTATTCGTATTTTAACTTGAGTGCTCCTTAGTAAGGAGGGACCTGGTAGATGAAAGCCACAAAGACCAGTGATGGTCAACTTGTGATATACGCAACTCAAAAGTAAAATAGATTTTTTCCCATCGTTTTCATGTGTAAGCTCTTTGATGAGCTGAAATAGTGTAGCTATAGTTGATTATATAACGAGCTTCCAGAAACTGTCCTTACCGCTTGCATGGGCTTTTGCCTCGGCATCTGGACATGCCGCAGCCAGCCGCGCCTGCACTCCGACACGACTATTTTAGTGGAACCACGTCTCTATGGTTCGTCAATAGTGAAATAATCCACTCACAATAACGCCTTGTCGTAGAAAATGAACACGTTTACACTAGTAAGGTTTGAGTTTAAACAGTTTTGTTGTTTATGTGCAGAAGACAGTGAAACCCCCAACTTTTGTGCCGGTAGTGGATTTGCTAGCGAACGTTTAAAATGTGTATGAATTTCGTCTAAATTTTGTCTTCTGTTAAAAATGAACGTCTACGCGGGTGTTCCTTGTTTTGCACTTAACCAACAGTATCAAATTTACACCAAACATTGTGAATTGCAGTTCTGGAAAGAAGTAATTGCCTAGGGAACTTGCGAAAAAAGTATGCATAAACGCGACGAGCTGATCGGTTGCTTTAAAAGGTTACTCGGAAGTTCAAGTACAACCAGGCAAGCAGGAGGCCATGAGTGGGCAGAGGAACCGGCAAAAGCAGTAAGGACCTATTCTGGAAAGCCGGTACTTGGTTATGTTTCTCTTTGTGTCCAAAGCACTTAGCTTTAATAGTTCTGTTCAGAAAAAGCAGATTCGAAGTTATCATTATAATGTAGAGGTGTAGATCTGAATTCTTCATGAGATATGAACAGTAAGAAATATGTAAATAGATAGATGATTTATCTTTCTTTAATAAGTATCAGTCTTTTGATTTAAACGTTTTGTTTTAACCAGTATAGGTATTTTTATATCTTTCCTACAAAGAATACAACAAAATAATTTTATAGTCGAACGATATTTTCAGTTTTCTCAAATGTTATAGGAGTTCATCTTCAGCTGTAGAGCATTGATAACTGCATTTATGATACAAGTTTTATAACCCAAGATGGCTTAATACGATGACTTCATAATTGTTTCAACAGCAAGAAATGCACTAGATAGCAGAATGCACGATCAAATAAATACAACAGGGTAACAGCTAGCAAATATGGAAATGCTAATAAATTGAATATACTAACTTAAAACTAGCTTGGATGAATGCTAGAAATCGGAGAACCCAGTGGTTTATTGCGGCTCGTCACGGCCCGACGACCTCGGCTCATTCGTATTCATAAGTATAAACATGGTGGCATATGGTAAATTTTGTAACAGTTGGCAACTCTGAAAACGCTGAACGTGATATATTGAGCCGCCCTGGCGGAGAAAAGTGTCAGACACACAAGCGAACATGGCGATGTGGAATTTTGTTGTATTATAATAACACGCCATCTAAGTTAAAGAACGGGTGCATACAACCCGGACTGAAAACTACAACGTGCTCTAACAATATTTATACATACTCTCCTGTTATTTTAGATAAGGTATTGTGTTAAGTAAATAAGTAATTCAAAACTTGTGTTCATACGGCATACCTACAAGAAAGTTTTAATAAAGTACAATGAAAAACATGTTTACAGACTATTTTGAAGAAAAGTTGAAAATCTGGAAGCCTTCGACACTATAAGCAAATTATTCGATGATTAAAAGGTACCTAAATGTAAGACAATCAATATATTAGCAAATAATATTAGCTAATTGTATTATTAAAGTGGAAGGATGAACGTTACAGACCAAAAATATAGAAAGTCATAAAACAGGAACAAAGTGATTAGTAATGCGGCAGATGTAAAGTAATTAAAGTTAAATAACTTTAAATATAAGCAACGACAACATGAACCATTTCGTAAAGAATGGCTTGCGGTATTTTTTCCCTTTATTTTTGTTTACAAAACGTAGTCATTTTAAATAATTATGCACCGTTTCTCAGCTGTTTAAAAAAATTCGAAAGCTAGGAGATTTACTTTTAAACATGCTGCAAATTATATATAATTTCTAACATCATTGTCATCTGTTAAAAGATCTACTTTTAGCACCAGAAGTCCATAAATATTCCCACTGTACTAAAATAAACTTAGACCGCAACCTTACCGTCACACAGTTATTAATTAATTAAATTTCTTCCCAGCAGTGAAACGCCAGCAGGTGTCTACGTTAATGCGGGAGTTGTTTCACACAACCTGATATTCTTCCGGTCCTAGCGATGATATTTATGCAATAATGACCTTCAATGCTAATAACACACTGATATGCATAAATAAAGTCAAGGGGGAAAAAATATTCTCACCTGCTGTTAGAACCCAGCTCTAAATATTATAAACCCTGAGGTAGGTTTGCTTTCTTAAATACTTTTATATATATATAGTTATATGCAGCTTTCAGGCAAACTACTTGTTAATGTTAAATAATAAAAAAAGAGTTGATGCCAAATATTAGAAGTGGATGTTATAAACCTTTGAGGGCGAATCAACGAGGGCAATTTTAGAGTAAACAGACAAGTGCCAAATTTGACAGTAATAATAGCAGATTATTGAGTTCTCTAATATATTGCCCTCACCACACAAGCCATTTCATGTCACTGAAGTTTGGTCCTGGTTGTCTAGTGGTAAAATACCTCACCTGAGGACCCCAAAATCGCGGGTCCAATCCCGGCCAGGGTATAAGAATTTTTGGGGTAAAAATTATAAGCATGCCTTCCATCGGAAGGAAAGTAATGCCTGGGTCCTGTGTCGTAGATTTACGGCATGTAAAAGAACCTTAAATCTGAAAGAAGAGGTCTCTGAGCAAAATTTGTCGGCCGTTTCAAGCCCTGAATTGAATGACACGCTGGTGAACTGAGATGTTAAAGAGCGTCCGTAAAAAAAAAAATGTCAATGAGCCAGAGATGCTCCAAAAGTTATTAACGCGCTGCACGACTTCTGTATATTAATGAGTGATATTAAAATTAAAATTGATACATGTAATAACATTTTAGAAACGTGTAGCTCTAATGTAAAGTGTAAACATACTAAATTAGTAGTCTATAAAATTCTAAACACTTTTATATTCACAGCATGATATTGAAATATAATAAGATCGCACACAAATTATATATATTTACTATGAGTTGCTATGAAACCTAAAGCAAGACTAAAAACAGTTAAGGATAACAACACACTAAAATGCAAAAAGCAGCAACACTTTTACCTTATTAAGGTTACGGTTTACCGATTTCCTTTACGTTTGCAGATTTTGGTGGAATTGGTGGAACTGTCTACCTACATCTACTGTTATTGGTACCTTTCTCACCACCCGGACTCGCAGCAGAAGATGCAGAAACTACTGTGACAGTCTGCATTATTAATGGGCATAAATACTGCTACATCTCAGGTTAAATACTCCCTTACTCTCCACTTGCCACTAGCTTGACGTCAACACAGCTCGATGAATGAAGTCTGCAGTACTCTATTCTTAACGATAATTCCAAACGACGTTATGTTGTCATGTTGCAGATAACTGACCCGGTGAGAGAATGAGAACTTATGTCTCGCTCAAAACTTATGCTTTATGTAAAAAGAACCAGGCTGAGAGTGAATTCCAGTTTCCCAGGAAAGGGGTCATTCCTTAATACGAACCCACATCCTCTTGTTCTCCACACAGCTGTCCTACCTAAATAACCCCACACGGAGACTGTTAATAAATGAAAATGATGTACCTCTACACAACGAACTTGCTACAACGTTAGAAATTCCCGAAAACGTACTTCTGTTTGTAGCAGTTGGCCGGCAGGGGAATACATGCCTTCCCGACAAACCTAATGAGGACTAAGCGAGGTCTAGCACGCGATCCGGGCATTTCTGCTCCCGTAATTTTGTTTTAATGTCGATCCTCTCTGTCGGTCTGCGACTTCTTAACCTTACCGATGATAATTTCTCATTAATACGTCGTGACAACAAGCGTTTTGTAGTCGGTCCGCAACATTTCGGTTCTTTCGGGAGAGAAAGAATAAAGCAAGGCGCTACCACTTTCTTCGCAGCTCCACAATAGCGTAATGAATAATGTTATGCACTGCAGATATGCTCGAGTGTACGCAAGGCATGGCCAAGCTATGGTAGAAACTCCAGTTCACTTATGTTTAAAGTTTGTTTTCCTACATTTTCTTTAAAATATATTAAATACAATTTCTTGTATTACACATCCAAAAAAGTCGCATATGACACCTCTTGTAGATATAATGCGAAAGCTATCAATATTTATTCGGTTTCAATTTTCTGGATTAGATTGTTGAGTGCTTTATCCTTGCTCAAGGACTGGCCGTTTGTGCTTACCCCTGTCCAAGGAATTTGAGCCCCTCAGACGCCGGAGTAGAACATTTTTTTCCAAAGCGCAAGCCACCGTAACGCCGTCTCGACACTGTAACAGCACCAACGATATGAAATGGGGGAGGGGGAAAATTTGTGTAAATAAAAGATTTGCAGGCAGGACTTCCTGAATGTAAGAATAAAAGGATAGATTACCGAGAAGAGTATAGGAAGCTAGGCCGTAAGGAGGAAGAAGACCAAGATTGGATTTGAAACAATACTTGGAGAGTTTGGCACACAGTCATGGGAAGTTGGTAAGAGAAAAGCGAGAAATAGCAGAAGATAGAGGAGAGTTTAAAAAGTGGCTGAAGAAACCCGACGTCTAATAGGCATAACAGAGAGAAAGAAGAAGACCTGCCGCATGTTCCTGAGCTTTACCGTCTGAACCACACTGCCAGACTGACAAAAAAAAAGAAAAAAAAAAGGCCTGGGTGTGGTTGGTGTGTGTGTGTGTTTTACTCGTTGCAACGATTTTGCCGCCGAACTTGGTACCGCTTGTGTACTTGTTGATAGGAAAACGTATGACTGTGAGAAGCGAGACCAGAGGCAGGATTGGCGTGGTATAGTCGCCCGAATAGGTTACGCAAAAAATTCCGTCAAGCAGGAGCTGCTACTCTAAACGAATTCCTCCGCAAGCGTTTGGGGTTTCAGTTATACTCCCATTGATAACAATCGATTTCCTCGAATTTCAGAAACAATTTTTCTTATAGTGTTATATACCGAGTTTTGTTAACGCTAGAGCGGTTTTTAAATTTTGGATTTTAGATAAGCCTCCCAAAATCTGCGCATAGCCTTTGGAATTTGCTGATAGAATGTGCATGTATGCTGTCTAACAGTTACAATGTCTTAGATGCTATTGTCGGTTGTTAAAGCGTTGAAGGAATGCTGCTTGCTTGCTTGCTTGCTTCAATTAACCATATTTCTGCAGCGAGTGTAGAAGCTTAGATTTCCGTTCCTCACCTGTAAAATAGCATACACACACGCACATAACTGCTTTATACTTTAGTAAGAGATGTTTAAAATTAAATACTTGCTGGAATTCATGAGGGCTTAGAACGGAGGAATATGCAGAACGAGAGGAGAAAACGTCGTTCTTACCCCTGCTGCTACATGGAAGAGCAAAGTCTAAATAAACAAGATAAGAGAAGAGTAATATTCAATCGATATACTTTTTGCCTGTTATCACGGTGGAGTGCAATGACAAGGTAATCTGATTCTAATAATGGCCATGGAACATCTTTGTGATTAACGTTTCTATTGTCACGTGGCAGCGCCAGTACGCTGTTGCCACATCCCGCCTTCAGAGGCTGCACTCCAAGATCATCATCCTCTCTTCCTGTTCCTCCATGATTTAAAACATATTTTACATACATGACAAAAACTCTCACGTCCTTACATAGTTTAACATTTTATCTTAAATATTTCCCAAGGTTATGGTTTCGAAACACCGCCACGGGTGGCCGAGGTCGTTAAGGCGCGACCCGTGAGCCTGCCTGAAGTCTGGGCTTCGAATCTCGCAGGACCGTCCTCCCTGACTGAGGTTTTTTTTTCCCAGGTTTTCCTCAGTGTACGCTTTGATCAAAAATCCATCAGAACGACTTTTGTTTGATGAACGATACAAAGCATAAACATTACTCTTAATAAAATATTTGTATACGAAAATGAGACCATGTGCACGCACTTAAAAACGCGTTGATACTGGGTGATTTTAAACCTTCTAACCCCGTAACTGTTGCAAAACATCGATGATGTCATGCATGCCTCTGATGATAGCATGTTTTTTGTTGCCTGAATCGACGAGCCTTTCGCCAGCTGAGCCGCCGGCATAAACTCGGTCCAAGTGTCAATCACAAAGTAATATTTCTCCCTTACTACAGTTTTCTGCACCACATTCCGATAATAGAGAGAGGTGTGCGATTTCAAATTTAATTACGCAACAGCAAGCCTTTGTCTACAAAGAATAACAGGCATTAGCAATAGTAGTAATAATATTGGTTTTCCGGGTTTTTATCTATAGCAAATGGAAGAAAAAAATATCTTTAACTTGTAAACAAAAATTAAACATAAATAGATTGGCATTAATCTCTATGATTCCACATTAAAGTTTGCATTTTTTTAAACTTTTAACATTATATGACCTCCGTTAATCGGCGCCTAAAACAGAACGAAGAAACGTTTTTAAACTTGTTAGCCTATATCGTCTCGTGTTAAACACAAAGCAATTTCACCGAGTATTCAAGGTAATGATTTACAAATGTTGTCCATGGCCAAGTTTCTGACGCAAGCTGAGGATTTGCTGCAGCTGTGAGCCATCCAGCATAATGCTTGTCGTTCTTGCCTTCCTATCTTATCCTTCGGCGTCGTAAATGAGTGATCAATCATAGCCGCGAGTATCGGCGGTGACAGCCAGATTCTCTCTCTCTCACTCCCGTCATTATGTGCGAGCCCACCCTCGCAGTTAACACCTTTCGCACGCGAAGCACACCCTACCATTCAATTACTAGGAAAACTTTCATACTGCGGCCATTTCCTGCATAGCAGCAACTGCTAACTCTATGACTCTCTGTTTCAAAATAACCAAACTGACGTGTTTATAATCAAAAAGTAAGCGAAATGCATACGTTTTGCATGTGTTTACAGATATTCAGTAGTTTTCAGATTCCTGCGAAGAGGGAAATTAGATATATGTTAGTTCCTAAACCAAAATGAGTAATATATTTCAATTTTTTTCCCTCACATTTAAATGAAGCTCTACTATTTATTTTTTCGTTGTTTACTGACCAATCCAATAATCTGATAACCGACGTGGCCATTCGAGCTAAGCTTCAGCAATAATTAAATTGATCTCACTTAGAATGCTCAGTCCCTTCTAAAGTATATGAACATTGCTATTTATAAATCAAATCACGATTTACAGCTTGATCATTAAGAATTTCTCTTTAAATAATGTTCTGTGAGGACTGGCTAGGGACTTAAGAATAATTTACTCGTTGTAGAATAGAATTAGATATAGTAGTCATCGATAAGTCTGCTAAAAACAAATTTTGAAGGAAGATGTGTCAGAAATGTAGGAGTACCAACTTTCTGCTGTGCTGTGCAAAGGAACTTGTCGATTACTGGTTGTTTGCAATTTAGTATTCTTAACAGACTCTAGGAATAGACCCATGTTATTTGGCTGTTAACGACACTTACAGTGGATGAGATCAAAGCCACGCAGCAGTTCAGTAAACTCCACTCGCCCCGACTTTGTCATGAAATAACTGGATAACCCGATAGTAGCTACTTATTAGATAAATATTTAAACAAAATTGTCACTAGTATTAAACCCCTAAAAATCTTCCTTCAAAGATGGTACAACCAGAAATAGTATCCCCATATTTATTTCAGTGACTGATTAGTGTGATGACCACGCTAAGTTATGAAGGTCTGGAACACCCGGTCTGGTGAAGGTAATTGAGAAACTGCCTGATGTAGAGGTGGCATTCTTCGATCTAGCGACTAGAGGGCTGCCCTCTAGGATGCAGTGGTCGCTGCAGCAGGCTAAGGCTCACCAAGGGCTGTAGGGCCAATGAGAAGCAGAGCAAGAAGATTAGTGTGATCTTGGCATTTACTGATTGAATTAACTCCTTGCAGTTGGCTATGATTTTCACAAAAAGTCGAGCAGCTACTCTGTATGTTTGGAGACAAAGCAGTTACAGCATGCTGTTCATATTCAGGAATAGGCCCGTTTCAAAAAACTTAATTTCCATAGAGAAGTTTCAGCCTCTTGGCTAACATTTCATGTATAATACAGTCGACGACATCCAATAACATGGTTAACCCGTTTATCTTGAAGTTCTGTAGCATTTGATTGCTTTTTTTTTTTCTGTCAGTGTCCTCACTCTCCGTATTTTATATTCTCCCACAAGTGTTCCGCAAAATGAATGGAAACTGTGAAACTTTTCCTTGCCAGCTTATTCTCAATTGAGGTTAGGATTCCCACTTCATCACTATAAAATTGCGCTGGCTTTCGGCCAAGTGCAGATGATATTTTGGGTGTCTTAACCCTTCTCCATGTCTTCTTCTTGGCCGGATTTCTTTGTTTTTCGTCCGGTTACTGCTTCTGGCAACGGTTATACAAGTTCATAAAGGTTGAAGCACTTTACTACGAAGATTAAAGTCCCCCCCAAAACAACAAAAACATGTTTAGTTTTTTTTTTTTTCGTTTCTAAACAAAAAAAATTTAAGTGTTAAAATGTGATGAACGCAATAAAGAAAAGCAGTGATATTACCGAACTATAAAATCAGTCGCGTACAAAGGTTTATTTGAATTTATGGTACCAGCTGCAGAAAGAACTTCATAATAAAACATTTTACCTTTAATTTTTTTATTTTTAAGGGTTCAACTTAACTACACTAGTAATAATATTTAATTTAACATATATTATCACGTTCTACGTGAAGAATAAGAACTGTATCCTTAAGTGATTTTAACTAAATGAAAGAGTAACTACTTGGTTTGTCACTGTTACTTGACTAGGAAGGTGACAGAAAAGCTGTTATAATTAAACACGAAATCGCATTATAAATTATTTCATTATAACAAGTTACCAAATTGCTACATTACTACATTCCTAATGTAAATTACTTTCAGATGTTTTGAAAACTGAGTGTTTGTTTTGTCTAATGAACTTGCAGGCATTCCCCTCTGGTATGGAGGTATTGTAGTGGATTTCTGAGATCGGGACGCTCATAGAGCGCCACTACGTTACCCCAGTGTTGATGATGATGGTAGTAAAGATAATGTGGTTAATGGTGCACTTGGGAGTCCTTAAACCTATAAGTACCTGTACGGAAGAGTGAAATAAACAATGATGACACAATTTAGCTGGAATCCTTGCAGCCTTAAGCTACCTGGTCCCACTTTGTCCAGATAGCTTGACCTGACCAAGAATCGAATCCAGGACCTCCGGATTAGCAGTCGGATTACCATCAGACCAGGGAAGCCCGTCTTGAACTGGAGAGAAAGACTTGGAAATCTTATACCAACCTGCTTGCCTTCCCCACGCTTCCTTTAGGAGAGGAGAATCCAAACCACCAATCAGATTACAGCATTAAACTGTTTGTGTCCAGAAATTCAAATAACCCGCCACTTTTATTAACGGAAATTCCCTCCCAATTATAGTAAATCAGGAAACTACAACAATGTAAATAATGTGTATGTCGCGATATAAAAATAAATTTCTTTGTCTTTACGTTTATCTGTGAGGGCTAAGTCACAACAATCCCTTTTCTTCTTCTTTCTTTTCCTCGCCAACAAAAGACAACGCGAAAAATCTAACATATACTATTGAAAATTTTGGAACATTTTTTCGAATGAAGCCAGCATATTGTGTAAGTGAACAGAACTGCGTGTCTCAGCACCCGCGAAGTTCAGTTGATCAGCGACAGTGGTCAGGAATGGAGACTCACGTGCGCATGTGAAAAAATCATTTCTCCCCGGCAGGAATGCACGAGAATACCACACAGAGCTACGGGAAGCACTAGCTGCGCGTCTTACCGAGGTGGACAGAGGCCTTCAAACGAGACAGAATGTTGACAGCCGATCTGCCGCGAAGTGGGCGACCTGTGACCGCGGACAAGGGTGTACGGGCGATGGTGGTGATTACGCGAGGATAGGCGCTGGACACTTGTGCAATTAAATAGCAAACATGCATTCCGGCAAATACAATGCAAGGAGGACAGAAGTGGACTCGCTACATGTCATGCTGCATCGATCTTGTGAAATTTCAGGAACTCTTCGATAGGGGAGGGTATACGCACCTAGTGCCTCCCGTAGCTCTGTATGGCATTTTCATGCATTCCCGCCACATAGAAATGACATTTTCATATACGTATGTGACCTCATTTTTGAGCACTGTCGCTCAACAACTGAACTTTGGGGCGTGCTGAGACAGGCATTTCTACTCACAGACACTTTTAATGGCATATGTTGAATTTTGTTCATGAGAAAAAAAATGGTTGCCATGACTTATAACTTATCCTTCGTTTATCAATAAACAATTTTGTATACTTTTCTAGTTTATTTGGAATACCTATCTGCGCTATCGTGAACATTTATGGGGGTTTAAACATTATGTGAAATTACACTTAATGCCAGTTATCCTTGACATGCTTTTTTTCTAATCCAGAGAAATTTAAAAAATTGAAACGGTGGAACATGCAAAATATTATCTTAAATTAATTTTGGAGTCTTATCGATTTTTCAACTATTGCTCTTCTTATTTGTTTGCATTTAGTAAACACCCAGCTAAAAGGCTTATTTTGCCGAATATTCTGTAAGGTTATGGATTATAGTTTCAAACAAATCACAAACAAATTAAGATATAAATTTAATTTAACAAACTTAAGGGTTCTTTCATGCCAATTTGGTATTTAAAACATCATTAAGACTTTAAATGGTATTAAGATAGTTTCTAGCCTGTAGGCAACTGATTAAGTGTGTGATTTGGACAATATTTTAGAAAAAATGAGTGGTTTGTTTAAATGTCACAGATTTGGAGTTCTTTGTTATTTACGCTGTTAATTTCAAGGGACACTTATGCCACTCTGGCGCTCAAATGGAAGAGGTCCGGTTCTGCGAAGGAGGAAATGATGTACAGCTGCCTCGACCTCACCGCTGTCAGCAAGCGTCCTTCCCAACTCAGCAACACGGTCACACATCACGTGGAAGATGTCGCGAACTCAACAGAACGTTTGCCTTGCGGGGCTTTATGAGCCTTACGCAAGTTACTTCGGCTCCCCTGAGGCGATAATCTGATGTTCACTTGCGCTGCGGTGAACCCATTTCTGATATTTGACGTAACGACTCTGCCTCTTGTTAAAATAGACCTCATTTCTTCGAATTGGCGCACGAAGGTCAGAGCTTTACCGCTGAAACTATTATAAAGTTACAGACCTCCTGGACCCTTCATATCCAGTTCCCTGGGCTACAAAGGTATATTCTGCGTACCAATAGTGTCAATATTATATTTCTGGTATACTTAGCACTTTCATAGCTCCCTCGGGGGCTCCATGTATTTCAGAACTTTTGGTAATTAAAATACAACGGCTAAGCCCAACCGTTCAAAAGAAAGAAGGAAAAACAGTCCGTCAGGCAGTAGCTGGTAAACTAAGTGAATTCCTCAGCAAGTTGAATAAATTTAAAAATGATTTTAAATCCAAATTAGGCATTATTAATCAAGAAATAAACTAATTTATGGCATTACTATGTAGTATTAGGGGATTAAAATTAGAATTCTTGCAATCTATAAGTATTAAAAAAGAAAAATATGACCACTGATAGACAAAGTTATACTGTGTGAGTATTTTTAAACATTTTAAACGTAACCATGTTTATGAACTGAGCCCTTTGATATCATGTTTACTAAAATAGAGAAAATTAATAGAAAGTTTCGACTTATATTCTGTATTTAAGAAGAAGGTGTTAAATGCGTTTCAATAAAACAAAAACATGTTACTATTTAAAAACAATTACACTGTACACAATAGAAAGTTTCATGTTTTCAGTGGTTTTAAACTTTAATTTAAATGTTGTTGTAGTAAAAACATGTAATGCAAAAGGTTTCCGAAGGTTATTACAGAGCGCTCTTACACCAAATATAATTCTCACACATGTTATATAATATTTCACATTTACTATCTCCACGACGATACATTTGTTAAATATAAAACATATGCACCGTTATAAATAAAGTTTATGTGCTGAAGTGCTGAATTAATTTTTCCCTTTTATTTTGAAACTATGGAGCGAAAATTAAACGGTACAGCGCTTTTTAAATTTCGGTTTTCAGATATACCCCTACTACTAATGGTCCGATTATCTTGATTTTTAGAAACTATTTTTCTTATTTTATTTAAATGGCATATGTGGAGTTTCGTTTCGAAAAAACAAAACAAATGTTGGTGCCGCTAGAACGATTTTTAATTTTTGGGTTTCAAAACAAAAAAAAAATTTTTTTTTAATGTCTGATTTTACTAATTTTTAGAAACTATTTTTCTTATTTTATTAAACAATGAAAATTGCTAGAGCAATTTTCGAAATTTTCTCTTTAAGTTAACTCCCACCCCAATGCTCTCATTTTGCTTGTTAAAGAAGTCGTTAAATCTTTTGTTAATCCATAGTTATATGCCGAGTTTGTTTGGGGGAGGGAGGATTGTGACCGCTAGAGCGTTAACAACATCTTTTTTAATATGTATTATAAATTTTTTATTGTCATTTTCGGTACCCGTTAGGTAGGATTCATGGAGATTTGAAGAACTTTTTCAAAAATAGTTTCATGGATACTACCATTCCTTCAGGATTAGCTTAAAAGCTTACATAAACACATTCTGTCAATTGTGTAAGATAGAGCCTTATTTGCGAACACCAGAGCGTATAATTTCCCGCTTACATATAATAAAAAAAAAAACACTTAAGAATACATCCTACATTGCTAGGAGTTGCCTGGGAGGCATGAAAGTGAAAGTATACGAACGTAGAATATTCTGACCACTTGTATTATGCATTGCTTCTTTATTTTTGGGAAATATGCAGCTTTTCGAAACTTTGCTACATGTATTACACAGGTCACAAACTTTTAGCTAACAAATAAAAACTGAACAAACATGTTAGCACGATTACGGGTTCTGATATACTCAAAGTGGCAACGTTTTAATCTTATCTGTCACTTCTATCGTCATCGATAACATTGTTTTAATTCTATTAAATGTTAAAATGTGTAACTCTTGGTATATCATAAAGTGTTTAGCTTTAATTAAATAAGCTTTTCATACAACAATTATAACTATTTCTTGGTTTAAGCGGGATCTCCTACATTTTGGATGATTTCGCATTCACTTACGCCATCGGCAACAATACTGTCTGGTGGCTATTACATACAGTTCAACGCAACAATACTGCCTGGTGAATATTACGTGTTGTTTCTCAATTAAACGCAACAATGCTGTCTGGTGGTTACTATGTACGGTTCTCAATCAATTAGATTTGTTATCGATATGTTAATCGCTCCAGGCTTTAAGTGATGGTTTATGTGAAATAGATCTTAGATATGTTTTGAAATTTTCCTTGTAGATAAAAGTGTATTTTGCTGTAAGTTATAAAAATAATGTAACAAATGAGTGAGATATATGAACAGGTATGTTAAAAATGTACTGAAACTTTCTAATGATAAGTAAATATTAACATAGATATATAAACAAGACTTTATTTTGGTTCAATAAAAATGCGGGGGGAGAAAACGTTTTTTTGCACAGAGTATAGTATGTAATCTATGTTTTAGGAACACTAGCGGTATACAATGTGTGTCTAGCCCAAAGTGTACCTTTTTACGTCAAGGAAAAAAAAACACTATCGACATATTTGTGCGTTACGACTTACAAAACGAGGGGAAAAAATGAACAAACCTTGCTATGAACTCTTATCTTTGCCTACTATCGTACAAGCGAATTGATCGATATATAGCAGTTTATTAAAATGAATGGAATCGAGAGTTTAAAAAAAGTCATATATAGGAGAAAAAAAAAATAGAACTAGGAAGAATAAAAAGGAAGCGCTTAAATATTGATTTGGACGCTTCGTGCAAAATTAAAATGGTGGCGGTGCCAGCCGTGCCATTGTGACACTGAACACGGCGTTATATCTATAATATATAGGAATAAAGTGACGGACGGGCGGCCTGGAATTCGCAGTGTTTTATGGCGCGAAGACTTGACAGTTTCGTGCCCTCCCCGGACCGCCCCCTGATGACAGACAGCTTCAGTACGAGAAATCGCGATGCAGAGATGAATGTTCGCTTGTCAGGCAAAAAGAGAAAGAGAGCGCGGAAAAGAATAACGCTGGACGACACACGTGGAAAAATAAAAAAAGAGAGCAAGCAAGCATTCTGACGTCACCGCTTCGGCCTGAACGTCACTTCCGATTACGTTGCTGTCATCCCGCTTGATGAAAAAGGTAAGGGAATGACATGCCTGTCTTTCTCTGACGTCATATCGTTGAATTATTGCGGAGGGCGAGAAAGATTGCCGACCTCGACAACCTGGTCCTGAGTTCTTAATCGGCCTGTCACATTGTGAGATCTTCTTCTGACCAAAACATTATGACCTAACATATTATGAAATATAGTTTATTTAAAATATTACAAATGTGCTGCTTTCTCATAAACATTTAAACTTTATCATCACTTTTCTAAGAATTACAGTAAACGAAAACATTGATGCTGTGTTGTTTATTGTAAGCCACTTTGCTTATGACACTATATGCCGCAGCGAACCTTGGCCCGCCGCAGCGACCTATGCTTCCTCTACCTCCGTCTTGCTACTTCATTGATAGAGGGCAGCATTGTACGGGGGGGGCTTGTGATCAGTATGCCGGCACCCCGCGACTACCTAGATCGAAGATTGCCACCTCTCTATCAGGCAGCTTCCCAATTATCTTCACGAGGATGGGTGGACCCCGTTCTAGACCTTCCTAACTTAGGAAATTCCTAACCAGGCATTTGGAATCGAGCCCGAACCTGCCGGCTAGCAGTCAGTAATGCTAAGCACTAGCCCAAGCAGGCATTCTGCTATTGCTATTACCAGTGATAAATATCGTTCTAACATCCTAAATAAGTTTTCAGAATAGTACAAAACTAAACTAATGAATTTCATAATTTCATTTTTCCATCTTGGAAAAATAAGAATTTTTTAAATATCTCATGAAAACAGCAAAAGTATATTTTACATATAATAAAAACTACATATTGTATATTAAAACTTAAACAAGCATTTAATAAAAACTATAACTTTATTATTTTACATTATGGCCTGGAATAATGAATACCCAAACTGAACTAGATTTATTTATGCAATTCTCTATTGTTAATTATCTATTTCAAATGTAAACTCAACAATTATTTATGTATTTCGCAACGTCGATGACAATACTAAACTTGTTCTTTATTAGTAATTGAATAAAGGACTTGAAGGTATTGGTTTCTTGCATAAACTTTCCTTTAGGATGCTCTACAAATATGCAAAGTCAGGTGAGTTTGAAATGATAGGATATTCTGTATTTCTGGGAATCATTCTTTGAGCCTTTAAGTATTGTAATAATTCTCGAGGAGTGTGTGGGTAGCACCATCTTGTTATAACCACTGTGAACGAAAAGGAAACGGTTTACTGCTATAAAATATTTTCAAATCACTGATTAATCAATTAGAATACCAAATAGTCTTGTTTCTGTAATGAGAATGTGCAACAAAGTCGGTTGATCTTTAAAATCCTATAAACTTGTTGCTTTTTCATGTATCCACCCAATTTAAAATGACATCGTTGAAAAACTAAATATAGCGAACGAAATCATGTTGTACACTTTTACAAGAGTTTGACCACAATACAGGTCCTTCTGGTTTAAATCACATGTTGATCAACCCGTATGACGCAGGAATATTCAAGCAACTCTTTGGCTATCCGTCATTTTTTTTTTTTTTTTCCCCGGACGCCCTTTAACATCTCTGGTCATGGACGACTCATTCAATTCGGGGCGTGAAACAGCAGATAAAGTTTACTCAGATGCCTCTTCTTTCAGGCTTGAGGGTTTTACATGCCGTAAATGTACGACACACGGGATCCAAAGCGTTACTTTCCTTCCGAAGGTAGCCATGGTTCAGAGTTTTACGCCCAAAGTAATCCATTGATCCTGGTCGGGATTGAACCCACGATCTTGGGTTTACGAATCAAATATGGTTAGTACTAGACCACCAGGATCGACTGACTTTTCTTAGGAAAGTGCAAAATTTTCTGAAACATCATTCCCGTGTTTACTTTGTTGATGTTCTTTCATATGTTCCTTTGAGTTGGCACAAAATTGAGTCAGAATTGCTCACCTAGAATAATATCGTACAATTTGATGATGAAGGTAAGAAATTGTTCTGGATAACGTTTGCTTAAAACTTTCACACTAGCCCATCCAGCTCTAACAACTTCGTGTGAAAATAAATATTGTTCAACCAGATTTTTTTCCTGTAATACTGCGTAACAATTTTACTACATTTCTTCGTGGCCTTCTTTAGGAGCAATTGGAATAAAAGGTGTTTATTAGACGAGATTGAATTTTTTTTATTTCTCCTTGGTTACTATGAATCAAATACAAAGATGTGGTTGACGATGTAATTAAAATGTCAATAACATGGGACAAAATTATCCCCGAGAGATTAGACTACAGAATATTTTCCCGTGGAAAATGTTTGGACTTTAAAGGTTTTAGGTTAGACTTTAGAAGCAATAACAGGAAGCATACACCATTAATTGTTAGGACTATACCTTACAGATCCTTACAAACCATAAGGTCAGAGGAAATATAGGAACGAAGGTAGTAGCAATAGCGGTGTAGTGAACATCATTAACCTTCGAAACTGTTTCACTTTAGTTCTCAGGAAGAGGGAAAGCAGTTACAATCGAGGCGGATCTTAAAGCCACCATTTTGGAGGGTCGAGATATCTCGTCATGCGCCGCTCTACGTGGCATGCGATTAGTGCAGGCCGGTGGTGATTATGCAAATTCCAGCGGAATGACAGACCTCCCCACCCTACGGTAGCGCCCCGGGTGGCGACGCGGGGAATGAAATTTTCCACCCCATTGGAATTCAATGCGATTAAGGTCTGGGAGCCCAGAGGTTTTGTAATGCTATGTAATGGGGAGAGTTTTGGCCGTGTTACGAATGAGATTTTATTTTGTGCTAGACAGAGACAGCGACCGACAATTGCACTTGCCTTAATTAGATTTGGAGTCAAGCAGTGGAAGACTCTGTGATGGGGAGAAGAATGAGTGTGGGGAAAATGGCAGGGGACATTCATTGATGTTGTTACTTCAAAATGTTGCAACGGTGACATTCCATGTTGCTTGACGTGACGGCGCTATTCAAGAGTCATCCTTGTTTGAACTACGTGATACTATATCTGTCATTAATAAAAAAGAACGCTAACTAGTATAAAAATATGCCATGTTTCCAATAATTCATTTCACCTGCAAAGAATATTTACCTACCCGAAATGTTTTTGTACCATTTTCACTTTTAACTACTTTTTCCTCTTCTATTTCCATCAACAAACTCTCCATAAAATTTCTACATTACTTTATAGCGTTTTAATTGATAGCTGCCCCAGATTTCCCTTTTAAACATATCGCCAGATAGCCAAGGTCGTTTAGGTGCGAACTCGGGACCAGGAGGTCCTGAGGGTCCCGTTCCCATCAGGACCGTACTCCCTGATTAAGGTTTTTTCTAGGTTTTCCTCAGTCCTCATAAATGGCATAAGTCGGGAAGGTGCCCTAAACTTAGGTCGGGTACGCTTACTTCCTTTAAAAAAAATATTTACCATATCTCATGTATGTATATAACCATACTTGCTTCCTTAACCCAAGATCGCGGGTTTAATCCCGGCCAGGATCTATGGATTTTTTCTGGCATAAAAATCCTAACCATGGCTTCCTTCGGAAGGGAAGTAAAGCCGTGGGTCCGTGTCATAGATTTACGGCATGAAAAATAACCTCAAGCCTGAAAGAAGATGCCCTTGAGGAAAATTGGTCGCACGCCCTGAATTGAATGGGATGCTGATGACCTGAGATGTCAAAGAGCGTCCGTAAATAAAACAAATAAAAAAAAAATATCTCATCAGTGACCACCGCCTAAGATGCCTCATCAGTAAAAACGAGCCTTAAGCACTATTAAAAAAAACTAAACAAAAACCTATCATGACATCACATACAAAAGGTTATTTTCTACCGTTCTATTTGCACATGTTTTACAGATTCCACCCAATGTATGACATATTCCTAATTTTTTCAGAAGCTCTTATTTTTCAAGGAACACAATGTTTATAATTTGTTGATATTTTAAACAGTTTGAGATAGAACCCTAATTTCGTTTAATGATTAAAAAAAAAGAGATATCTGCAGTGACGTTATTAAAATTACTTATAACCAAAAAAAAAATAATAATAATAATAATAATAATAATAAATGAAAATCATATCACAACGAACAGAAAATTCCAAATATTAAAATAGTACAAAAACAAAAATATGATTTTAGACCCCTTCCCTTTAATACTTCCCTTAAAAATTGAAATAAATAACAATGTCGACACGCTCCCTTACGGTATATCGGACTAGACATCAAAGCATGCTGTTGCTAGTACCATGCAGTAAACTCAATGTACTGATACGATTCTTGTATCTCCCAGTAAGAATTCTAAGGCTGTTTGGAGCTGCCAGCTTTACTTTTTTTTAAAAATTTCGCGTGCTCTTGTCTCGAAAATGTCTCTATTAGAACGAGTATTAGGTATTACTTGTGTTAGAACTTCTCTAAGAATCAGCTGGCGGAGGAGAAGTAAGAGGGGAAAAAAAGCTGGGAGATAAAAGGAGGGTGGCATAAAAGCCATTTCCGTTTTACGACACGCGGTATAAAGCCATTTGGAAGAGTTTGAAACGACCTCAGAATGACCTTATTCCAGGTGGTGATGAGCTCGTTAGCCTTCCCTTTCCTAGAGGAGGAGACATAAGGGGGACAACAAAGTGATTCCGATGAGAAAGGAAACCCTGCGGTACAATCCTGATGGACTTGACCTCTCTTCAAGACCTCTCCTCAAGTTCCTTTAACGATCCTTCGGAAAATAACGGTGAACAAATCGTAGAATGTACGACAACTGCGTCAAAAAGAGAAGCAGCAACTAGGAATAACTCAGCATCTGCTGAGGAATGCATTACATAAAAAAGAAAACTTAAAAAACCTGAAGTGCAAGACTTTTCAAAAACGTGCTTTAAAGACAGTCATTTTTATTTACCTTGTGTGTATGTGCGTGAGCATAACAGAGAGGACAAATTAGATCGTAAGGTCAAACACAACTGCGTAGGTTTAAAACACCAATTGAATGGGACGCTGATAATCTGAGATGTTAAAGAGCGTCGTAAATAAACCAAATCAACAAGAGATTAAAAAATAAATTGTTTGTTACTTAGTAATGTGTTGCCATTACTTTCTTCCCAGCCTTATGTATGTTTTAAATAAATTTTACCCCTAGTCACTTTTACTTAAGACATTTCAAATAACATATTTTATATCCTATTGTTGCCTGGCAACCTGAATTTGTTTATTGTTTTTTTTTTATTTAGACAGTAAAATATGTAATTTGACGGATAAAAAAAAACAGTTTATTGTGGGCAATATTATAGTCATACAGTATTTCGAAACGTCTGTTGTCTCTTGTATGTTATACACCACTTTTAAGAAATTTATTAAAAAAAAAACAAATATTTTATTAAATGCTCAATAGTTTTTTGTAGTTTTATTGTGTCCAGGTTTACACAAATACAATAATGTAGGCTGTCAGGCAACTACAGAAAACAAAGATTTGCTAACAATTAAATCCTTTTGATAATTTAAGTAATATAAGGTAGGGATATCATTTTCAATTTCAAACTGGGCGTGGATGAGTGTGAGAAGGTGGAACCTCACATGTAATCAACATTGGTTTTAAACTCTCCCCTCAATATTCAAACTAACATGTTTTTGTTTAAATTAAATATATTTTAAATAGGCTTTTACGAGACTAGCAGGTTTTGAAATGAAAAGTAGTCAATTAAAATCGGGCCCCTTTACGTTAAATTTGGGCACATCTTCATATTGAAAGAAAGCAAGGTTACACATCTTTCCCAACCGCTGTCCCCAAACACTTTCTGTGTCCTTGCAAAGTGTTTCTTTTTCACAAACGAGTATTTGATTTGCTTATAAAGATTCTCTAGTTAAGCTTAATTCATATGGGTGTAGCTGCTTGTTCCCACATGCTGCTCGAGAAACATCATCCCACCTTATTGACGTACACATTCAGTGGCTGGCACGTGGGCGCTCACGGCAAGTTCGCCCCCATCCAGATCGACTGCTGTTTCAATTCCGAAAGACAAAAGCCCAGTTGGTGGGGATGGCCCGTATCATCACTATGATACTCTGTACAGCCGCGTTCATGAATCATGCCTGCTCGACTTTGTCAACAGTCTAGCCTGCAAATTCTTCATCTTCGCTTCTACTCGCTCTACATCAGTAGTTCTACACTTTCCCATGGATCTCAAGGTTAAAAACACCTAATTTTGTTATTTTGATGTAACTGTCCACCATGACAGTTGCAGTGTTTCTTCTGTCTTAGAAATGGTTCCACTGTTATCTCAAGAAACTCAAAATGAAGACGACCGAAACGGTGCAGAACATGAAAAGAGTTTTAGCCACAGCATATGCAGCACCGGTTCTTTCTGTCGCTGTTGACGTTTAGCAATTTAATTAACCTTTTGACTGAAATTTCTTTATGCACAAACCACAAGTAAAGCTTTAAACCTAGAATAACAGAAGAATGAATAATTAACAATATACAACACAATGTGAGCAGTTTAGAGAACATGTGTCTTCCATTTTTCCTCCAACAGAGCGGCACTGTACACCACTTTCAGCTGTTCCTCGTTTATTTTTCAGGATTGTTAGCCGTTATATTATTTTACCATTATCATCAAACAAAAGCTGAGCAGAGGCCGTGAGGCCTTAGCGAGCCGCAGTAAATCACTGGGTCTTCCGGCTTCTAGGACTCACTCGAGGTGCACTTTAGGTTATTGTGTGTATATGAATTGATTAGGAATCCATTTTATTCAGCTTTATCCCTTATCCCTCCTGCTTGCTATTGGTATTGATACACAGTTATGCCACCACACTGTGCCGCTATTTTATCCTTGTTCTGATTTCAGATATAAAAATCGACACATTTACTGGAGTGGTGGTTGGTTATTAGCCTGTAACGCATTCACATCATGTAGTAGGAGTAGGAGTAGTAGTAGTAGTAGGAGTAGTAGTAGTAGTAGTAGTAGTAGTAGTAGTAGTAATAATAATAATAATAATAATAATAATAATAATAATAATAGCGTTTATATTGGCTCTTCTGTTATTCTAGTTAGTGTAAAAGTTTTACTTGTAGCATAGACATATGGAAGTTTTACTATTTTCTGGTGGTAATTTCAAGTATTACTTCCTATTGGCTTTTAAATAATATTATGAAGAGATAACTATAAACACATTAAAGAGTATTTAGACTCTGCTACGTAATATACCATTGTTAATGAACTACAAGTAAATTTTTAACAGTGTTTAACGCCTGTTTTTTAACTACTGAGGCATCACAGGCGATGGTCACTGATGATTCATGAGATGAAATGATAAAATTGGGAAAGGATTTTTTTTTTTTAAGGAAAGAAGCATTCTAGGCATAAGTTTAGGGTACCTCCGCGGCATTTGCCATTTATGAGGACAGAAGAAAACCTGGGGGGAAATCTCAGTCAGGGAGCATGATTCTAATGAGAATCGAACCGCAGACCTCCCGCTCACAAGTCCGCTCCTTAACGACCTCGGCCACCCGTGGAGGTTACATACTGACTGGAAACAAATATTTTATACACAGTCGCTTTTTCAAAGAATAACTTAAGAGTATGTAAGGCAACTTTTAAGTTATATATATATATATATATATATATATATATATATATATATATATTTTTTTTTTTTTAAATGATTGTTTTCGAACTTGAACTTTGAATAATAATTTCCCAAAGCAAATACGAGCAAACATCTTGCAGTTTTATTTTCTCTCCACGATTTAAAATATATTTATATTCCTGGACTGCCTATTTACTGTCATGCAAAAGGTAGCTAATTCAATGTTGGTGAATATTATAGCACGGATATCTGAATAAAACACAAACCATAAAGCAGTGCGCCCCGTTCACAAAAAGGGGTTGAACGGGATTGTGGCAGGTCTGTACTGCCGACGGCCTCCCACGGGGCGACGTTTGCTTTGGCACCTCACCCCCCGGGGAGACCATTATCTGATTTTGTCCCCCTACCAGCTGATTCTGGAAAAGAGCAGCCGACTTGGTCTTCGTATCTGAGAGAGACTTTAATGCCCACTTTCCTATGTTATTTGCATTTATCAGTTGTTTATTTCGGCTATTTCAAAATTTATTAATTATATGTACGTTATTTAACGAACGTTGATCTCATTTCTATTTTGTCATTTGCCCAGTGTATCACACATTTACATTACTAGGTTTTATACGTTTTTTTTTCCGTAAGTGTACACTTCTGCACAAATGCAAAAGGAAATGGTCTGAATAGTTTTCTGTTCTCCACATCACTTTATTTTTATGTGTTCTTCGCTATTCTAACCCATTAACCCCTCTGCACCATTCTGTCTAACACAACCTATTCTGCATTCACTATTTCTCTGTTTACTCGACAACTCTCTTTCCACAGTCTTTTCTTTATTGTATAATGCTTTTAAAATGCTACAGTTTTCAAACTGAGAACTACTCGACAAAATTATTCAGTGGCTAAATTGCAAAGAAGATTGCAACTGGACAGTAGTTTTGTTTGTTCATTTAATTACAACTGGTGAGGTAGTGTGCATTATATTTATATTTTCTTTGGAAATAATTATTTACTATAATACATTAGACTTTTTTACCGCTAGAATCATGGCAAATTGAATGTATTTTTAAAATTAAAAGTGTTTCGTATTTCAAAATTTGCAAGTCTATGTGATATACTGAAAATTCCTTTTTTTTACGTACCTATAAAAGAATTTGTATACTCTTGGTATTTTGTAAAATAAAACAGTTAAATTGCTTCTCGTTAAATAAATATTACTAAAACGAATCAAATATGAGACGTTTGAATGACAGAATGTGTTAAAAATATCGTGTAATTGTATTCCGTAAGTATTAATTATTCATATAGAATGAAGAATATTTAATATAGTATTGCAATAACTATCCATGATGCAAGAGCTAGAAATGCTATTTTATTTTCTGTGCACGGGGTTTGCGAATCGAACTTCAACACCTTCTTTTTTCTTTTACAGCTTGTTGCTTTTCTTAACCAAATACTGATATTGGCAACTATAGACTATGGATAAATAGACTGTGATGCATTTTCTTAACGAAATACATGCATTATTAATTAATATGCCATATAGAGTGTGTCAGATAGTCAAGTAATAATAAGCGATAGATTATTTGCTGAATTTGAAAGGCCTAAAATAGATTTTAGTGAATATATCTTGATAAACCGATAAGAAAAACAAATATGTATTAAAATATTGTTCAATTGTACATATTCGAGTTATTTAATGTTTAACGGAGTCAGGTAAATTATGCCTTAACATTCGGAAGGTACCGGGTTCAAATTTCTTGTGTTAATCTGACCTTGGGTTTTTTCGTCGTTTAAGCAAATCGCTTAGGTAAATACTGTGATAGTTCTTTCCTTTTCCCCAGTGTTTCGCTCTGCTATATTTCTGTTGGTTTTGATTGAAGGATCGAGAGCGCAATCGTTGAAGGGCTGCTGCTGTATGCGGCAGGGTGTGGACTCGCACTTTGGGAAGATTTCTGCCTTGACACATGCGGTTCGTATTTCTTAGTGGGGAAACGCTCCTGTTTTCCTTGTAGACCCAAGATCGCGGGTTCAATCCCAGCCAGGGTTGATGGATATTTTTCGGACGTAAAAATCCTAAGTATGGCTTCGTACAGGAAGTAAAACCATGGATCCCGTAGTAGATTTACGGCATGTAAAAGAACCTCAATTTTGCCTCTGAGCAAAATTTATAGACCGTTTCACGCCATGAATTAAATAGGACGCTGATGACCTGAGATGTTAAAGAGCGTCCATAAATAAATAATTTTAACCTGGCTCCTGGCTGCCCAGTGTCTGCCTCAACTCATTCTGTGCTCCTGGAGGTGCAGCTTTTGGGGAGCGTAGGTATAAACGGCCTGTGGTGTTGGTGAGACACAACATTTCAATCCAATCCGCCAGAGGCAGTTAGAACAAGCTTTTATGAGTAATATGCTACTTATAAAATTTAATTTCTAACAGTATTGCCAAACTGTTGAAAAAAAGCTATGTAACATACACCATTGCGATATGTGGAAACGGTATGGTATTTTTCGCACAGAACGCATTTAAACAAAAAACTGAAAAAGAAGAAGAGAGAAGATAAAAGGAACTGCTCTCCACAACAAACAAGTATATTCTCTTGCTTCCTTTGAGGAGGGGAGGGCAGAAGAGAAAACTCTTTTTGCTAAGATTCAATGCACCGTGCAACACAGATGGCGCCCAAAGCGTATTGTTTGTGCGGCTCTCCTCTTTGAGGACTAGCTCCATAACATCGAAGAAACCTTCAAAAGATCTGTTTGTATTCTTTCAGGGATCCACCACCAGAGTAAACGTTTACAATTCAAAAAAGAAAATGCTGTAGCCTAATTCCGTGTTCTAGGAACAACCATATAACTCCTTGGTGTATACAACCAAGCCTCTCAGAGGAACTGTCTTTGTTGATATTACCCCGCGGTTTAGCACACCAAGTCTTGTCTTTACGCAAGAAAATGTATGATAACATTTGTTTCTCTCAAATACTACGTTAAAATTTTGCTTTTATCTTTTCCTCGCCTATAAGTAGCAGAGCTTTTGTGATTGCCAGTGACGTGAATACCATAAACAAATGAAAAGGTAAATAAATTAATCGCTATTGCGCACTTTTACAGACAAAACGAGCAAAAATTAAAATTTACAGTTCATAAAAATAAAAGCAGCATTTGTTAAAAACTTCAGCCACACTTTTATTCAGCTTCCTAGTCATCATTAGTTCGTTTAATAAAATATGTATGAGCTTTTAGTTTTACTCTATCACTGTTGTTCGTTAATGAATATTTAATTAATTCCTCTTTCCCATATTTTACATTTGGTTTGGGTATCGCTCTAAACGATCCATTACCTATTTACTTCTGTTATATCATTTATGTTCTCCACTATTTATATATTTATTTCTGACTCGTTCTTTATATTCCTTCTACATTAAAAAAATAATTTCTGCACTTCGGAGTCTTCTTTCATCTTTTTTCTTTCCTGTCTTTCTTTTTAATAACACTATTATAAGCTAAAGGTTGTAACTTTACAACGTCTTTAATTATAATCTTTGTAGCGGTGTATATAGGTATTTACCGCTAGGCTGAGTTTGTGTGCCTTCTTGCTCTGCTAGGCACCTTGCACTTCTATTAAATCTTCCATATTCCTTCCCTTTCTTCTCGCCGATATTTCCTATTTGTTTTCCTATCGCTTTTGACTTTGAAATAAATAACTCGTTTGGACTCCGGCCATGTCCTTGCTTGAGACCATTGTCTGGCTTGGTGGGAACTCGTTCTGTGACGATATCCTCCAGCAAGGTTTATCCACAAAATTTTTCTTGGAAATTTGGTAAATGTGTGACAAGAGAAGTGATCTAATTACATTTATTAATTGTACATTCAACTTTTTTGTATTTATCTTTTCACTTTTTGATTTTAGTTGTGCGTAGACTTTTAGCGTATTTTACTGTTGTTATGCTTCACATTGTAACTGTTTTCTTAACAGCAACAGTTCATTAAATTGTTATACATTTTGAGACTGCCAAATTCTATTAAGATATTATATATCATATTTAACACTGGAATTTCTCTACTATACTTTATATCTAAAAACCAATCATGCACAACCTGTGTATTGAATTTTTGCTCAGTTCCATTTCCATTTAAACCGTTTCCTCATATGCAACTGTGACATTAAAAAAATCCGTGAAGTAGAAGCTGCGAAAACTAAGCGAATTCCTCAGCAATTCGAATAACTACTAAATTAGACTTTATTAATTCATGAAATGAAATAAGTTATGGCATTTCTGTGTGGTATTAGGAGAACAAAATTACAATTCTTGCAATCTATAAGTATTGTAAAAAAAGAAACCACATTTTTAGAAAAAAAAAAAACAACAACAACAAATGCAACCGCTAGAGTGCTAACAGACACACGCGTACATATTTCTTTTTTCTTTTTTTTTTTCATTGTCATTTTCAGTGCCTACTTGGTAAGATCGGTGCCTACTTTGAAGAAATGCTTCAAAATCTTTTCACGGATGCACATTCCTTCGAATTTCGCTAATAAGGACCCCAAAGACCATGACTTCTAATCTTTTGAGAGAATATTGTTAAATTATATGATTTTATAACTTTTTTCTAATTCGAATAATGGTTCTTTGATAATATTCTTTCATTTTCAGCAATTATAATGTATTCGTCCGTAATATTTTTAATTAACTAATAAAATTAATTAATAATTTATTAAACCCATATTTAGCAAACTAATAAGTTTAACACTCTTTCTCGTAGACTTTCGTTAGTATAAAACGTTTATTTCTTTACACTATTTTAAATACATTGACATAAAGCAAACGATCTCGGTGTAATGGAATTAAAGATGGCGTATGTGATACACAGGGAAGGTAAATACGTTAACTACATTTTAAAATTATTTCATAGCTCCGTTTCGTAATAATAAAGGAACCATATGTAGTTGTGTTTTGTTTAATTCGTCATTTGTTTCATAAACACATGTGATTGTTGCGACACACATTTGTAAATATTGATGTTTAGAAAAATATTATCATAATATAAGATAAGAGATGAAATGTCACCACTTTATGCCTCGTAAACAATTGGTAAAGTCTAAAGTACTTGCGGTATAAAAAACTTAGTTAATTACTTTCAGGTCATTAGTAAAATTATTCATTCACTGAATATCTTGTTTGTGGTTGTATTTTGCAAGCAAGTTCTGCCCTAGAGCAAGATTTTTGTTTGTAAAAATGATAACGGCGACAATTTATTTAAAATACTTAAATAAACTTAAACAGCATTGTTGCAGAAACATTGCATATCTTATCTTGAAGTGACAGTACAGTAGTAAAGAAAAAAAAAAAAAGAAATTGTTCAATACAAAGTGCTCCTGAGAAAGCATTTTCCTCTCATGAATGTATGCAGGCACTTAACATTTTTATTTTTGTTTAATATACAATGAAGAAGCATTAACGATCGATTGAGTGGTTATTTTATTCTACATTATGTGAGAAGTGAATTGATAATGACTTCGGATCCAATGAATATTCATTAAAAACTCTACCTCCGTCTTGACATAATTGGATTTCAAAATGCATTACTCAGTTCCTGTTTAATCTCCTCGATGTTAAGATCCGATATGAATAATGGAAGGCCAAGGCAATCGTACAATACGTTGCGATTTTATACCCTGGTAATTCATTTGTCTCCAGCCTTTGTTCCATTTAATGTCTGCAGATAAGTAGCGACCGCCAATTAGATATTTCTTGCTTCTACTTTCCAGTTCATAAACATGTTTTAAACAGCTCGGGGTCGATTTTGTAACAAATAATGCAGGGCTCGTTTGTGTTGTGTTTGAAATGTTTTAATAAAATTGCTTGTACAGTTATTTTTATTATTATACTACACGAAAAGCTATTATTTAATAAAACAAATTATTAATTAATTAATCAAGAAGCATTATAGTTAACGCGTTTTTGGTTAAAATATTTTAAATCCATTTATATATTTTAAAAATTTACACATGATAATACAATATTTTTTTCCCCTATATCATATCTTTCCTAGAATCCCACACTTTTCCCTTAATACGACCTTGCATTTCTTCCTAAACACAGACACGCCGGTCCTGGTGGTGTAGTGGAACCCATACTTGCCTCGTAGACCCAAGATCGCGGGTTCAATCCCGGCCAGGGTAAAAAATAAAAAGCCTAAGCTTTCTTCGGAAGAGAAGTAAAGCTGTGGGTTCCGTGTCGTACATTTACGGCACGAAAAAGAACCTCAAGTTTGAAAGAAGAGGCCTCTGAGCAAAACTGATCGGCCGTTTCACGCCCTGAATTTAATGGAAGGCTGATGACCTGAGATATTAAAGAGCGTCCGTAAATAAACCAAATCAACAATTTTAGACACACAGTATCAATATGTAAACAAAAACTTGATGATTTTTACTTTGAGTTCAAATGTTTAAGGAATTACATTCACTAAAAAAATGAATTAACGATGTCATTAATTTTCGGGTTAGGGTTACGATTTCATTACTTAAAACATAATCTTTATCTGGTCTGCTTTTATTTTCTGTATATTATCAATATAGTACATCCAATGGTTATGTATTCTGTCTTATCAGAAATAGAATTAATAACTTAGGTGCAAACGTGTCATGATCTTCAAAAGTGAATTCTTATACATTTTTTTTAATTTCATCTCATAAGATTGAATTTATTCTAATTCTTCCCTATCCAAGTTTGCTTAAGGTTCAATAATGTTTGCAATATCAGCTACACCGCACTGACCACTTTCTATAATTAATATTACATTTTTCACTAACTTTATATGGTTTAATATTTTCTTGTAATGTATGAACTATTTAATTGTGTTCATACATAAATATTGGTACATATTTCCTGTTTCTTTATACACGATCTTTAAATATAAGCGTTGCATATTTTCAGGTAGGCAGCGCTGGTGTACCGAAAGCTGAGATGCACCGTGAATAAACATTTTATATATCCTTCCGCGCTTATGCTGGGGAGGAGCGGCGGTGAAGAGGAAGAGGAAAGGCATTGGGATTGGATATGGACCGCAAGATGTGTTACTTTTAATTAGTCCCACTGAGCTCACAGCAGTTTCATACACAATTAGAATTAATTGACATCGCATCTCAGCTCTCGCCAGATTATAGCAAAAAAGTACCCAGAAACATGTGTGTTAAGATGCATTATTACAATTAGGCATCGGGATTCTTAAGCACTTAATATTATGCTAGTGCACTCAAACTAAAGGTCAATAAAAAGGAAACCTTAACCCACTACCCGGCAGGTAAACAAAACCTGATCAGTGACAGGTTAAGGGAACCAACATAATTTAAGTCAGTTTCATTCTGGTGTTAAAGCTTCCGATATCTAATTACGACCAAACAGAGTCCAGAAAATGCAAGATAAAAGACTATCTTCTTATTTTTGTAGTCTTTCTGTTTCAGCTCATTGAACTTTTCTCATTGGTTTATTTCCCTCCATAGTGAACTAAGTGATGCATAACCGACACAGATTGTAGGTACCAATTCTAAACAACATAGCTCATGCACGATGGAGCACCATTCCATTTCGTATGCATAGTGCGACAACACCTAATTGGTCGAGCACGGTCACCTATGGGAGTACTTAAAGATCTTATTGCATGCCACAACCATCGACTCCTTAGTAGTTAAAAGTTATTAAAAATTCGACAACATACAACGCTCTAAGAGTTGTGTGATTTTTTTTAACGTACGGCTGAAGGATGCGGTAATCTCATAGAGCACCTCCTATATAAATAACTCATCGAACAGTTGAGGATAATAGCCACAATGCAATATGGCCCATACTGGCCATACTGGATGCGGAAAAACAATGTGCAGAAAAGTAAAGAGTTGAAAGACAGTACCAAACTAAACATTTTGAGGATGGGGAAAAAGAGGTCGCAAAAGATTTTTTTACTGTGCTACATGCATCAACATTAAATCCATCATGGTAGAGTCTCAGATTGTGAAACTTGTTTGTGGCGTGCCAGATGTAAACAAAACACACTCTTGTACAGTACTAGCCACTGTCGCTAGGTGTGTCTGATCTTCAATGCAGCACTTGTGTTTTGAAGGTACGGCAGTACCCAACACTCGTCTTGAAATTAGGGGTAACTTATAGTTCCAACATTATGGCGTCCCTGCACAATTTTCACTTTCAGCTCTAAATCACCTGCATCACACCCTGTATGTATTTAAACGAGAGGATAATGTGTTATATCTTTGCCTAACCCTTCGAGTCTTTTTAGAAGCCTAAGATATAGTAAATTTTCCCAATTAGATCAGGATAAGGTGGGTGTAAATTTATCTGATATTTTCATTATGTCAAAATCCAACATTCGCTGTCCTTTATAAACACTGTACTTATTCCAACAATACATATTTCTTTTCTTAGATTCTGCTCGAAAACGTTGGTATGATCTCAGGTGTCAAATATTTTATATTGAATGCCCAAGGCAAACTGAACCGCCACAAGTGTTCACAAAAACTATGTGAGATCTATGCTGTAGAGCTATTGGCCAGTTACGCGAGCAAATAATTGAAATGTCTCCCGAAGAAAAACGTAGAATGAGGACCATCACCTGACACAGCTGCTTGCTGGAGAGAACAGAACAGGTTGAGGCTTCACAGCCTGCAGCAGTGTGTGTGTGTGTGTGTGTGTGTTGTTTTATTATGCATGGTCTTCCCCCTCCCCCACTGCCAGATAATTACAAGCGGGAGATGGGGTGGGGGAGACTCCCTCTAGACAAGTCAGCATCAGAAAATGAATCTTTTGTTTCAATCTAGTGAAGATAATTAAGCTTAAGGCTAGGTAGGCCCACATATTCAGGCAGTAATGCAAACCGAGAAATAGCAAGAGTTCCCGCTACAAAGCAAAACTTAATGAAATTTTAGTCAGAACAAATTAGCCCGTATTTAAATCAAAGAAAGGCGAACGGGTTCAAAGAAAACATGCTTGCAGCACTTGGGCATGTAACACCGTCCCACAAAGCTCTCTCCTTAGCGTATTAGCAGAATAGTCCATACATCTACTGGGCATTTCGTGGCATTAGCGTTTTTGGAAGATTTTAACTTCCAAAGCAGATCGCCAAATGCGTTTGATATATTATTTTAATGGTATGAACGGGCATAAATAATTCTTTGATCCCATTGCAGATCACAAATGCTTTTGAGAATCTAAATTATAGTGTCACTTGATAACTTCAAACCCTTTGATCCACATTGCAGATCAACAGTGCTCTTGAGAATATTAATTATAGTGTCACTTGATAACTTCAAACCCTTTGATCCATATTGATCAACAGTGCTCTTGAGAATGTAAATTATAGTGTCACTTGATAACTTCAAACCCTTTGATCCATATTGCTGATCAACAGTACTCCTTAGAATGTAAATTATAGTGTCACTTGATAACTCCAAACCCTTTGATCCATATTACTGATCAACAGTACTCCTTAGAATGTAAATTATAGTGTCACTTGATAACTTCAAACCCTTTGATCCATATTGCTGATCAACAGTACTCCTTAGAATGTAAATTATAGTGTCACTTGATAACTCCAAACCCTTTGATCCATATTACTGATCAACAGTAGGTACTTCTTAAAATGCAAGTTATAGTGTCACTTGATAACTCCAAACCCTTTGATCCATATTGATCAACAGTGCTCTTGAGAATGTAAATTATGGTGTCACTTGATAACTTCAAACATTTCGATCCATATTGATGATCAACAGTACTCCTTAAAATGTAAATTATAGTGTCACTTGATAACTTCAAACCCTTTGATCCATATTGCTGATCAACAGTAGGTACTCCTTAAAATGCAAATTATAGTGTCACTTGATAACTCCAAACCCTTTGATCCATATTGATCAACAGTGCTCTTGAGAATGTAAATTATGGTGTCACTTGATAACTTCAAACATTTTGATCCATATTGATCAACAGTGCTCTTGAGAATATTAATTATAGTGTCACTTGATAACTTCAAACCCTTTGATCCATATTGATCAACAGTGCTCTTGAGAATCTAAATTATAGCGTCACTTGACAATATCAGCTCACTTCATAAATATCTGAACTAAAACATGGTTGGTTTGAGTAGAATTAGTAGGAAAAGGAAAACTAGATAAGCTCCTGTTGGTATTATTACATGTCTGAAGGGAATGATAGTAAAGGTAATATGTCAGAAAAAATGCTGACTTCAAAATGTAGTTCCATAAACATTTAAGAACACTTCCTGTCAAAGAAGAAAAGTAAAGAAAACAAATAAGAAAGAAAGTGATTTTGTTCTTTTAACTCTTTTCTTTTCTATTTCTTTTCTGTTTATATTTCCCTTCCTCCCTTTTTTTTCTCATTTTTATACTCTATTTATATCTTTAAAACATTTATCTGTTTTGTTCTCCTTCCATCCACCCTTTTTCTCTCCTAAGAAAGAAAAACAATGTATTATTATTATTATTATTATTATTATTATTATCATCATCATCATCATCATCATCATCATCATCATGATCATCATCCCCGGGTTTGTAAGTGACCAAATCTGCCACAACTACCTGAAAAATTCCGTGTGAGAATTAACAACATCTTTTTCCCCCTCCACAGCCACTACTTGACAATATGACGAAACTCACAACTTTCGGGAGACGGAGTGTGCCATCCCCGGCGGGCGAAGTATGGCTGGCCGGGAAAGAAGTCGCGCAAGTCCCGTGGATCTCCTAAGGCACAAGAACGGAGAAAACACCTTGTCAGACTACCGGAGGAGCGTATAGCACAAAACTATATCTAACCATCATCCTTACTACTAGACGACAACAAATTTACATCCTTAACTGTTTAAGAATTGCAGGAGAAGACCACAATGCCACACAAGACCACAATTAATGCATGTGGTTATTTAGGCAGGATTAAACTACTGATGAAAGATAAAATATAATACTAAAACTAATATTATTATCATCTGAGTATCATCCATCACCCATACTTTAATCACTTTTGTCATTTGTTTTTTCATTAACAATATCGTATATGAAGGTGTACTAACAGAACAATATAAAGAGTATAAATGGCCTGTTTTTCAATCGTTGTTGGCACAAAACACATTAATTTCTACATAGAAAAACAATTAATTGCTTATATACTTGTACCACGCCTTAGCTTAGGAGGTTTAGAAACTGATAAGTTATTAGAACACTTTTGGGAAAGAAAGTTATAATAAAATTAGTGAAATGCACCATTTGTTCGATATACAAGAACAATTTGCAACAAATATATACCTCACTGAATATTAGTATTTCAATTTCAAAGCTAACATAAATATATTTAAGTACACGATAAAGCTAATTCTATAAAATAAACGTCCAAATGCAATGGTGAACTACAATTTATAACAACTTTCAACAACGATGCCTATCTGAGCCTGCCCATCAGAGTGAATACATTAAACATTATTTTTAAATACAAGTTTACGCATATAGATTATTTACCATAAAAAATAGTATTCCGAATACTCAGATCTTCACGGTGTGGATTACTTATCACTAGGCATTGGGATTCTTAAGCACTTAACATCGAGTTAGGTACACTCAAACTACTAGGTCAATACAAAAGCACATCAACAAGTGAACAAGAACTGATGAAAGACAGGCATACTTGCTGTCTACAGTTCAGTACCCATAACTTCAATCGTTTCATTCTGGTTTTAGTGCTTATAAATTCCGATGCCTATTTATCATAAATCTCATTACCCATTAAAATTCTTCCAACTTCAGTTAACCACATCGAGAGGGTCATATTGAAAACATCAACTGTAATTTATCTACAGTTCCGCGTTCCTTCTGACTCCTTCATTGTTCTGCAATAGTTCAGCCGATCATATTTTATGTCACTGTCCACTCTCAGCCGTTACATTTACCTCACCGTAATAATCGCAGGAGCTACAGCGCATCGTGTTCTTTAGCGCGATTCAGATGCTCCGTACAAACGAACGCCTTAAACTTTTCTCAAGATGTTAACAAAATTAATCACACCCACGATGCTATCATTACCATCATCGTGCATGTTATGTAACTGTGAGGCATGCAATTGTATGTATTTATGCAACGTATGTTGTATTTAATTGGAGCCTCTAGGTATTACAAAGGCTGATGAAGAAGCAGATACTCGGAACAATGTCCCTCCCTGCCACAATAATGACAGAGGAACCGGAAATCCCAGTGCTGAAGATAACACTCGGCATACCCGTTCATTACGGCACGGAAATCAATTTGTATGAAAGGTTCTCTGACCCAGCGATGGTCCTGTCACACCATTTCGTTTCTGGCAATTACACGCCACGTTAGACCGCCATTCTTAGGCTGGCTCGTAAAGCGCTCCGTCAGAATGTTCGCTAAAACTCCTAAACAAGAGTCCGTCAGTCAAAATCTTGGAGGGTGGCGTACTAATTACCCTTATATATATATATATATATATATATATATATATATATATATATATATTTGTTAACTGGATACAGAATGATAAAAACACATTCGTAAAGCCTTGAGAGACTCGGGTTACCAAAGGCGCAGAAGTAATTTTGGAAAGAAAACAGAAGTCTTCGACTGTGCAGCACTTTCATTTTATAACCTGCTTCAGAAACTTTCCTACGGATGGCTCTACATGTGTACTAAGTGCTGAGATCGATGTTTGGTTTTTAAAGTCTTTCATAAGGCCAAACCTTTTCGCCTACTGGATTGTTGAATTTAAGTCTAACGTAACGCGCAAGGACAGAAATGATGTCTACATGAAATAAACTTAGCTTTCAAAAAGTTGGAGACAACTATTGTTCAGAATATACCTAAACTCTAAGAGATTGACATGTGAGTAAAACTCTGGGCTCCTCTTTGTTTCTTACAAGGCATTTCCTTCCCAACTCAAGTGTATTCGGGTTGAGAAAGGCAGCAATTGTTGCCAACTTCATTGTTTCAGCACAACTCGGAGAAGGCATCTTTTATAACTGATTTTGCGCAAGGTATACATATATTCCGAAGTCTATTTCAGACAGTTTGTATGTAAAAAGACGTATTCCATAAGAAATATCTAACTATCAACTTCCTAACACACAAAGGAAATGCTTTCGTTTGAAAAGTAAATAACCACTCGTTGTTTAGATGCCTTTTTTCCACTTCTCAAAGCCGTATCGACTACTGATATATGCCGTCGGGAAGTCCACCAAATTGGCATTTGTTTAGACCGGTCAAAGGGCGTCAGGATTGCTGGTTTCAGAAAAACAAAAAAGCAATTTTATACACTACTTTTTTCTCTGTCTAATGTATTCATCACCACACTTGTCAACTTTAGTTTAATTATACCTACATATCTCCGATGTGCACATTTTCTGTTAACTTCATTTATTTCTGGCATTACTTTTACATGTTTACTATTACGATGAAAATGTTCTGAAAATACATAAATTTTGCCCTTTTAATTGCTTTTAAAAAAGAAGCTCTTCTTAATTTTTGTATTCGTACTTGCACTATTAATAAAAAAGGGAACGTTTTAAAGCTCATTTATGAATTTAGTGTCAGCGATTTCAGTGGCAGCAAAGGCCGAGTTTATTCATTTCTTACATTAGAGATACTTTTGCACTCACTCTATTTTCCAGGAAGGGTAACTAACTATTAACTTTACTGATAATTTTTCAAAGTGTTTTCCTGTTATTTATATACTAACAGTGAAAGTAGCTCAACAAAGTAATTTACCGGTTTGCCAAGTTTAACGTTTGGTCCTGTCTTCTCGACTAATGTTTATTATTATTATTATTATTATTATTATTATTATCATCATCATCATCATCATCATCATCATCCAAAATTTCCGAGATTAACTTCAAGTTTATCTCATTGCAAAGCCTTCCAACTAAAAGTATTTAAACAATGCTTTAATTGTTATTTTTATAAATGTTCCACTATTTCGTATATTGTTCCGCTAGTGTGGAACCCAACCCACATTTACTCTTCCCCTCAATTTTCAAACACTGTATAAGCTTCCTTACACATACTTTCACGGCTATTGAAAAAAAATTTTTTAATAATATTATTTATCCAATCTTCCGCTTTCACTAGTCTCCTTACATGAATATTTTTTTTTTCTCGACCTTTCTGGGTTCTGCTCCACGCAGAACTTTCGTGCTCTCTAACATCTGTTTAGCTGAACAATGTTTCTTGCTAAGAGTTCAGCAGTTATATTACAATACTATTTATTTATTCATTAATTTCTTACCTTCACGTGTATTCTCTTCGGAAATTGAGCAAACAATTAAAAAAAAAAAGTTAAAATTTTGCATTTCCCCTATCCCACTTCTGTAGGTCAAAATAGGACATTAACAGGAACATTATGACTTTAAGCGATAATTTAAATGTTTGGTTGGAAGCAGTTGCACTAAATACCCCAATGTGGTTCATGCATGATGGGTTACCGACTCATTCTGCTTGTGCTTCTAGAGCGATTCTAGATCAGCGACTTCCAAATACATGGATAGATCATGGGGGACCGGTTACCTGGTCTACTTGCTACATATGGGGTCATTTAAAAAACAGGATGTTTTATGACATCCTAGAGCATATTGAGCTAGGAATTCAGCAGTAACGCCAGACATCTGCAATATGGAGGGGGGGATTAAAACAGCCCATGATATGGCGCTTGGTAGCTCGTAGTGATCATTTTTGGAGGGGGGGGGGTATTTTCTGTGTAACAAAAAAGTAAATAAAATTGGTCATATTTAAATAGAAACTATTTGCATATTTTAGACATTTTATCAATTCCCAGAAGGTTTCCCACATTTAACTAAACTCTGTATTTAACAACTTATTTTTATGTATTATTTGATAGAAGTGAGCCGATCAAGAACCTTCCAACAGAAACTCTGTAAGATGTACGCTGTTTTGTGCAGCACGTGAGAATTCAGATGATTTATTATCGCCATGAAACAAGTTTCTAATCATTTGCTAGTCCTGTGGGGAGACAATTGCTGGAAATAATTGCTGACATTAGAATTCGCCTTCTAAACAGTGATATGGGTAACTAAGCAGTTAACTTTGTAAGCTTTTTAAAGCGTGCTGTTCGTAAAAATCAGTTCATGCTTCATATGAACGATCTTTATTAGGAAATCATCGACGTCTTGTCATGTGAAGGAGCAATGCCGTCTACATAACATGGCCAAAGTACTACACGAAGAAAAATGACATCTTTTAAGGCATTTCAACTGCTCAATCCGCTTCAACGTACGTAAATATGATGAATGAATGAAGAAATATGATCAAGCCAGGCAGCCGTCAACGGCGTCTTCCATCAAAGTCGTGAATGTGGACAGACATGCGGTGTGTGACGTGCAAGCCCCTCGCTAATTACTGTGTTCAACGTAACCGCTACCACCATAGTAATATCTTGTTGTTTCTTCGCCTCGTCCTAACCAACACAAAAGCGTGGCTACCCCCAGGACATCATTTGCGTGTAACTATACACCTAGGCAGACCCTGGCTAATCATGACGTTCCTGGCTTTTTGTTTTCTTTCTATTCTTTTGTGCACGCATTGTGTGCAACTTTTCTTCTTCCCTACATCATCCATCCCTCTATCAAATGCATACCACAAGACAATGGACCTTTTGAAACACATGGTCCTATTTTCCAAAAAAAAAAACTTGGTATCTAAACCATATCTGACTTCAAAGTATGCCAATTTCCCCCTTTTTATTGTCTTGTATAAAGCCTCGTTTAAAATCTCGTCATCCACTTGTCCAGCCCTTAAAAAGATCTAGCACCCTGCACTATGTTTTCTTTTAATATTAAGAAGCTGAATATTTTACAGGAACGCCTACTTGGTCTAGTGTATAGCGCTGCTGACTGATGACCGGAAGGTCCCAGTTCGATTCACGGTATCTGCTTAGGGAGATCTGGAACGGGATCTACAGAGGACAATTGAGGAGCTGCCTGATAGAGAGGTGAAGTTTTTTGATCACGAAAGCCACGCGATTGCAAATGGCGCGTTGTCGGTCTGATGATCACATGTCCTCTATCAGTTATGTCGTAAGACGAGGTAGAAGACGCAGCGGTCACTGTGGCATGTCGGATAATAAGCCTAAAGGAAGGAGTGTTTTCCATCCTGACATTGTGTGTGCGTTTCCCGTGATATTAGTTTGTACTACAAAAAATAAACAAATAAAAACATATTTTGTAATATTAGCGAATAATATATACAGGGAAGTTTAGTGCATTTATGCAGAAAATTAGGCACTAATGAGTGGTTCCAAAAGCAAGACATTTGTTCAAACTGGCTCGAAAAGTTTAAGAGTACAAATAATTCAATACTCTAGGCAAGCATAGGTTAATAGATCTAGATATGTTGAAAGAGACACTTAAGCTCGTCTCTGGTCTCAAAGCAAACGTTCTACTACACTATATACACACTGTACTTCACTACAGCGCTGGAAAACTTCTACCATCACCGTAGTAAGACAAATTATTATTCAAAGTCCTGTATACATCCAACTATTGAGAGGATAATAATGTGTTAATAGGATTTTCTAGTTAAAGAACTCGCCCTTGAGGGGGGAAATGAGACAAAGTCGCATAAAGTGAGAATGAAGCGAAATATTACTTTCTGCTGGTTAAGGGTGCCTTATCGCCGTTTTTAAAAGGTTACAAATTGCGCGGATGTTAAATCCAGGTACGTATTTTGCCACGAATAAACAAGTTGGACCTACCAACGGTAGAAATTACCGCATCCTAGATCAAACCTTCTTGAAGCATAGCTTAGACATATATTTAATGTCTGAAATGAGTCATAACGCGGTGTGTGTGGGGGGGGGGGATGCTGTGTGCAATGTCCCTGCTGTAAAGTAAGAAAAATGAAACAAAAGAACGTTTTATCCCTTAATAACATCTTAATTAAACTTGCCAATTTATTTTCTTATTTTTATTCCCCACATCCCTTGTCTTCCGTTGCATCCCTTTTTCTTCTCTGCAGCAGAAACAAAAGAGGGTGGAAAGAGAGGCGCTTTTCACAGGGGAAAAAGCACATCAGACATACATTCGCTTTTATCATCCATTCTATTAAATTAAGCTCAAGAAAGTCGTATCGTATACTGAGTAATAGTACTACTAGCGTTTTTCGTATTAAAAATGACAATAACTTTGAAGTCAACTGCAATGAAAAACATCTGGGGTGGTAAAATCTGATAACAAATTAATTTTGCATAAAACGAACTAAGTAAGAAATACATGCATTTAGAGTTCTTGACAGTTTCTTGTTATATGTATTTTGAAAAGCGCACGAAATGTTTTACATAATGATGTTCTCGAAAACCTTTCTTTGGCTATGGATCAAGAATTGTTATTACTGACGTCCAACGTCTATAAAAATAGTCCGAAAATGGCCAAAACACAAATTTTAAATGATGAAATAAAATCTCAAGTCACTATATTTGAGCAAATGGTATTGAGGTAAATTATTTGTTGTGACTAGTCAAAAATTACATACAATGCGTTAATTCCTGTAGATTACATTAGAAATAAAAATATTTTCGAAATAATACATAAGGAATCATATCCTTACAATTAGAAAGCGCTTCCGCAAGATAACTTTGCACTTGGGAGTCCCGTTATTGTGCGACAGTGAAAGTTGTTTAGTGAGAGAGAGAATACATCCTGCACCTGCGCAGAACCTTCTTCTGAAAAATGCATTATTTCACAGAAAATGTTAGTTCAGGGCTTGAAGGAGAAAAAACTTTATATGCCATCTTTAGTTTATGTATTATGTAGCTATTTTTAAGATAATACGTGCCTAAATTGTTCTCTAGAGCACGGTATATTCTGTAGTTTAAACGTTATTCTGGCAATGGGCCGAAAAATCAATGTTATCATAGTAGGTGGTAGAGAAGCCGCCTACTGCTGTGTGACCTAGGCTGAGTGCAGAGATATCGTGCGTTAGCTCTACTTACTTTGCTAGTTTGTCTATCCTGGCCTGGAGAAAATTTATAGGTAACGGAATTTATTTTAACTAAACTTTTGTTTCATGCGCATCTATTTCTTTCTCCATTGACAGTATTGGGACCGTACATACGATAACCAATGGGTTGTTAGCAGTGAACTCACTGTCAGGCCGTATGCAAATGCTAACTCTGTACCATGATTCCTGGAGTTTTTGAACAAGTCTTTGTAGAGTATGCATCAAAACCAGGCACCGCTCTTTTGATCAGTGCTTTAAAAATAGTTAGAACTTGATATGCTAGTTTTATTCATAATTAATAGCTTTCCTATCTTATTTTTCACAAATTGACCATTTATCCAATTTTAGACCTGTGGTTATTTAAGCAAAATAACTTTTATTTTATTCTCTTCCATTAATTTCTAGAAGTTTGAGTACTGTGTTTAGGAACACCGAGTATATACCCGAGGCGTTGAAGGCACGAACTCGTTAAACAGGAAGTCTGCGGTTCGAATCCCGTCTGACAGATTTATTTTCCATGATTTTCCTCAATCCTTATTATGGGGAGGTGCCTTAAAACCTTTCTTCCCGTTTCTCGTTTCACTCCATGCATAATCAATGTTCGCAGTCTGATGCCAAGATATTAAAAATGGGTTGAAAAAGTATACAAAAATTAAGTGTTGACATAAACCATAAAAATCCATTTTCTGTCCTCAGAGACCACATTTCCTTGCTTTACTCGTTTGAAAAACCACATATTGCATGTGAGTCTGCCTTGGTTTATATTTTATATGAGAGACAATCTGTTGTAAGATTGTTTTTTATTTTAATTCTATTACTGTAACAATTATAATTTCTCCACCAACGGCTTTGAAGCTGAAAAGTCATAATTTAGCAATAAATGTTATAATGTTCCACTTTTAATGTGCCATGTTGCCGTATTTCACTTATGGGTTATAAATAACGTCGAAACCTCTGAATGAAAATGAGAAACGCATCTGATTAAGATTTATTTCATCATTTAACACGACTAGTTTGATTCATAAATTCTAGACAAATAAGGCACTCTACTTGTCTAAAAATATTGTACATTATTTTCTCGTAGAATGATCATTAAAAGTGCCGACGGTTTAATTGTTTGTTCTCTAATCACACAACAAATATGCGTCGTAAATTTTAGCTGACTTAATATGATGTAATAACCTAATAGTATTTATGAGAACACAATTACTTATATAAATTAAAAGCCAAAAACTGACAGCTTTCAGTACGTCATCCCTAATCTGGCACATGAGATAAGAAGTGACCAAAGAATGAACTAGGAAGGTCAATAACTCTTAAGCAGATTATTTGCTAGCGCCGATACAAGAGTTTAAATAAGCATTCAAATTGCCGTACGGGAGGGAAAAAAAAAACGCTGCTAGTGAAATACGAATAAAAAACCTTACAGTGCTAAAGATTACAAAACGTTTCAAAAAGCTGATTGACGCCCTAGAACTGATAAATTGCCAGTTCTTACTTCTGGAAGGTGCAATAAGACTGGAGCTCACATATTTTTGTTTTAACTTCACTTCTACCATCACTTTGTTAGCCTGCCTGCAAAGAACGAACCCAGTAACTAAAATGTGTGTCGGGTTTGGCTTTTAGTTCCAAATGGTTCTTGGGGTAACGAACACTAAATACACAAAATCCTTTACTGTTTCTTTTAATTATATTCGAACGTTTTAATATCTACGTTTTCTTTTTCACCATCAGTACGTGTGCATATATATTTATCGGTTCTGGTAGTCCTAATGGTAACCGCATTTGCTTCGTAGCCCAAGATCGCGGGTTCAATCCCAGCCAGCGTCGATGGCTGTTTATGGACTACTAAATTCTTAAGTATGGCTTCCTTCGGAAGGGTAGTAAAGCCATGGGTCCCGCGGGCACGTAAAACAACCTCTAGAAGGGGCCTATGAGCAAAATTTATTGGCCGTTTCACGCCCTGAATTGAATGGGACGCTGATGATTGAAATGTTAAAAATATTTATAATATATTACGGGCGCTTTTTAACATTTCTAATATTGTAATTATTGTTAATTTGTTATATATTTATATATAAATAAATTAACAATAATTAGAAAAGCAGAAAAGGATAAAGCACTTAGAAAAAGTCACAGAGCTGTAATCTCTATATTTCGAACTACTCGAGTTCTTCAATGGCAAGAAGACTTCGAAATATAGAGATTACAGCTCTGTGACTTTTTCTTTGTGTTTTATCCTTTTCTACTTTTCTAATTATTGTTAATTTAGCTACATTGTTAATAGTGTTACATTATTTATATATATAAACACACACAACTACCAACAGCGGCTGTATGTGCATATAAATTAAAAAGTATAAACATTGAGACTAGAACAAAACAGCAATTTACAATAAAATTCTTGGCACAAGAGGATAGGCTGGGCACATTTTACCAGAGAGAAGTAAAACTTTATTTACTTTACTTTACTTTACTTTTACTTTACTGAAGATATTTTATATCAATTATTAAAAAAAATAGTATTTCAAAGTTTTAAGAATGATTTTTTTAAATTACCTGGGCAATACGAGAACATCTACTATGGGGCAATTTGTTTCAACATTACGTTAATATATTAATATCTGTTATTTATTAATAAAAATCATAAATTGACAGTCGTGTGGAGCATTTAGTACATCAGCATAAAAAGTAAGTAAAACTGTTACAGATATAGACGTGGAAATTTGACCACGTGTATTATACTGGTAGAGAAGCCTGTGATAAATCTTTTAAGAAATTGGCTTGAAAATTGCATTCTTTAGAAATTACACTTTGTGTATCTCTTAACTAATTATTTTAGTTAAAATCATATTTAAAATTCATTTTACAGACGGGTTCACTCACTATTAATTTTTCGCTACAATTTTACGTATAATGTGCTAATTTGGGATTAACCACGGGGGGGGGGAGGGGTGGCGGGGCGGTTAGGTTGACAGACACCGAGGGAGGATCTATTCAATCTTAAGAGGTACTCTCCAGTTAACTCGCTTGATTAACGTCATTACAAATGCATTTACACATTTCTTATTTAAAATCCATCTAGTTACTGAGGAAAAGTTTATTTTTCTTTTTTTTTTAATAGTGTTTAACGTCCGTTTTTACTACTGAGGCACCACAGGCGGTGGACACTGATGATACATGAAATGAAATGATAAAACTGGGAAAGGAAGCGTTCCAGACCTAAATTTAGAGCACTTCCCCGGCATTTGCCATTTACGAAGACTGGGGAAAACCTGGAAAAAGTCTGCCAAGGAAAACGGTCCAGGTGGGAATCGAACCCCAGACCTCCCGCCCACAAGTCCGCGCCTTAACGACCTCGGATATCCTTGGCGATACGAGAGGCATGGTTGTACAAAGCACATTTATGCAAAGCGTTGTTGAAATCTACGAAATACTAGCACCTAGGAGCTCTTAAGTTACCTACCAGTTTCTAATAATTTCGCTGTTGTACGTCATACGTTAACAATACAAGCAACACAGCTTGCCTCTGGGTTCGTAGTTAACTTTGACGCTCTACTCACCTACAGGCATTTTAACTGTCTCTAGTACGAACCATTGAAGGCAGAAGGAAACGAGAACATGGATAGTTACAATTACCACACAGCCCCTTTGGGTAAAGGATCAACGATGATAGACACTTGGACAAACCGTGAATATTACAGGAATATAACTTGCAGCAATTCTTCCTTGCGGCTAAAGCAAATATTGTTACAGTGATAAGGGTGTGGAATTAGAAATGTTCTTTACTTTAAGACGTTGCTGGTGTGACAGGCGTTACAGCAAGACGCCGCCAGGGGGACTGAGAACTTTAATTAACTAAGACAGAGACGTGGTCGCGCGCAGGACACCTCTAATTTCCAGTGTCACGAAGGAATTGTTCTTAAGACAAGATAAGGAAGACGGTGGGGGAAATGAGCAAGACTGCATTGTACAGAAGGGGAAGCTGCGAAGGGAGAGGCGTTGAGCAGGAAATGAGGTTGGTCCCTGTCACCCCATCCCAGCTTCTTGTTCCGGGACTTATACAGATCTTAACACCTCCTTCCTTTTGGGTCCACTCACCAGGTCCATGCCACCGCGCCTTCAAATTCCCCTACAACTAATATGAAACATAGGTGTTTAAACCTTCAATGTTTTATTATTTTTAATTTATAAGCTTCTCCACAATGCTGCAGGTCGCAACCTTTCACTTAAATACTTTAATATTTTGTATAGCATGTTGGTATATTGCCAACTGCATGTCACTTCTGGCGCTGTTGTAGCCGTTAGAAAACAAGTGACAGTTTTCATATGTCTACTCTTACACCTTGCAAACTGCTAGGCATAAAAACCTTGACAGCTGCAAACCGATCAACAAGGCATAAATGTTCATTTCTAATATAGCATCAGCAACAGGAAGGGGGGGGGGGAGGTGCCAATAAGACCCAGTGACTCCTCCAAAGAAAATGTCAACATTATTTACAATTTTCTCTTCTCCTGGTCAACATTTTAGAACAAAAAAATGCATAAAAACAGCGATGTATAATCGCTTAATGGCATCTTACACAATAAGCCCATATCCTCTGTATTGTAGTAGCGGTAGCATGCAGGTACTCCGTTAGCGAGGGCAGCTCATGGGCCAGCCCGGAAATTTTTACACTTTAAATGAGCTAGCAAAGTTTTACAAGGACTTATATTTGTCTTCCTCCAAGATCGGTTAGCCTTTCTCCTGCTTATTTCTGCGTTCTCTAGAGATAGCAGAAAGAGGGCTCATGGACAACGTTCGGTATTCTCTCTTTTTTTAGGAACCAGAAGTTGAGAGGCTACTGACACCATGTGCAAATGACAAGGGGTTATTTTCGTACTCTTTTTTTTTAAAAAAAGGGAGGCTTCCTCGCTGTTTGTCAGTGGAATGTTGACTTTCACAGTGTTATCTTTAAGTTAAAAAATAAAATATATTAAACACTCTATTTTCGCGTCTAATTTTAACTGTTAAGTTGGAAGTAGAACAATTTGGAATCTGTCAACAGAAAACTATAGGAGCTTATTAAGCAAGACGGGACAGAATTAAGGTTAGTTTTTTTTTTTTTTTTTTTTTTATAGTTTTGAAAAACATCTTGGCTTATAGCATGTGAAGTGAGAAACGTATTTTGTCTGCAGTGATGAGATTACAATAGAAAGGACAAATTTCGTTTCTGTACAGGCCGACGAAACGACAGGTACGACAGGTACATGTCACAATTTGTTGTGATATTTCGATACATCAGCGGGAGTAAACCGGTAGAAAGATTCATAAAATTTATTGCTGTTTCCGAATTGGATGCAGAAGGCTTAAGACCTACTTCAACAGCTGAATTAGAAGAGTTCCACATAAACCAGAAGTTTATAACACAAACGTACTATGGCGCTGCAGTTATGAGAGAACATCGGGGAGGATGTCTTGATACACGAGACCTTCCCCCACGTCATTGGTGTTATGCAGTGTCACTAGATTTTAGAACACTAACCGATATTAGTAAAATTAATCTTTAAGAAATAAAGTGCCCAAGGCGTTTGCACAAATACAACTTACTTAATTTGTAAGTTCCTACTTTTCATTTTACTTTTCTTATTTCTAAGACAGACTAGGAGTTTTTCACGACTTTTGGGGAAGGGGGACTGAGGAGGCTGCAATGGCGAATACCGAGTCTTGTGCGCCCTTTCCTTGTAGCTACCAACATTAACACGGGAAGAAATGATCTGCACAAACTGAAACTCAAGGAATGTAGATGTTGACATTTTTTGCACATGTTTCGGTGCAGGGACAAAGCAGCACTTTATTCAGCCAGCTGCATTAACTTTTGTGTATCTGAAAGCTTTCGCTGCATCAAGCAAAACGGAGAGAGCGCTATACAAAACCCACTCTGGTGTGAGAGCCCTTCCGGACAACCTTAATGTGGTAAAATGGATCGCACTACTTCTTTGTTATTCCGTGCTTTGTGTTATATCTACCTGAACACTCGTCCCCGGGGAGGTGAGCGTCGCAATCCCCAGGTCGCCGATGTCCTCCGTCCATTGTCAACGTTCATTACCGCTGCATTCATCGCCCTCTCTGCTTCACATTGTTCGCTCGAGAAGAAAAGAAAAAAAATTCCTCTGAACGTGTATGTGTCCACGCATTCGACGAATAAACACGAACATCCCTTGTCCGTCACCTTGAACTGATGCGTAGAAGATTCAGCATCCATTAGCATCGACATTAATATTGTTACTGGGTTAGTAAAACCTTCAAACTTCTGAAATATTAGGTATCAGGTTGACGCATAAGTTCGCAATGTTTTGTTTTTTGGCTGTTATGAAGGATGCTCTCGAGCGAATAAGCAGAGATACTCTCCGGCTGCCCCCCCCCCTCTACTTAAAGCGTTCATAGCTGCTGGGAAGTATAGCAGATCTAATTTTGTACCTCTTGTTCACTAGGGACATCCCACAAGATAAAGATGCAACTATGGCTACTTTTGCGAATGATAGAGGAATAATTGCAGTAGGAGATACAATAGAGAAAAACATACAGAGCCTTCATTTGGACGCGTGTCCGGCTTAACAGGGGTTTGCCTGCCCTCTTTTTAACCGCCTGTTTCCTCCTCCTCTTTCCCACCTCTTCCTGTGCTGACATAAATTTTTTTTGTTCTATAAAGGAGTTGAACGTTGTGAGACCACTTGTTTTAGTATGTTAGAGCTATTTAATGCCAAAAATTCGTATACCTTAGAACACAGAACCTTCATGAATATTTCTATGTGACAAACTCATATAGAGAAGTGAGATAGCGATTTATAGACAGATTCCTTGCTGTTTGTGCGCCTCACAAAAACAAGTTCGTAATTTTGGAATAAATTTGATGAAACTGATCTGTTCTTGATAAGAAACCGATAGTAAAACACAGTGCTTTTATAGATTACATCGGAGAAAAGTTAGAACGAAGTCCAAAGAACTATAAGAAAGCTTGTATACAAGAATCAGGTATTTCACAAAACTTGACTTGGAGTGACATTAAAACCTTATACGATAATTGTAGTTTAGTTGGAATTTCAACCATGCGATAATGTAGATACAAATTATTAACTTAAATAAAATAATAGGTACAACAGAAGAAATCGTACTGACATGATATAGAAAGAATGCATGGAATGTGTTGTATTGCAAACCGTCAGGAAAACTACTATACAGGGTGTCCTAGATAGGAAAATACTGTCTCTTGAAGTGAGAATAATGCCAAAAGCTAAATCCTGATAGCTATTGACCGAAATATCCAGTTTTACGCACCACTTTCAGCGTTTGAGCATCTTCTCCTTGTTAAACATCTTTATGAAATAATATTTCTGGATGAACGTGATAATATTAATTATAGATACTAAATGTGTTTCATGAAACATCTAACATGAGATGCCTATATATTGGAGAAGTGTAAAATATTACTTCTGTCGGATTATTTCCACATAACTTCACTTTTTCGTACCTCTGAACTATTTGCAACTTCACAAACAACAAACACGCTCCCTTCCTTCATTTACAGAACAATATATCAAGTACATGCTGTCACCTCTCCCTAGATGTGTTTTCTAGGATATTACAAAACAGCTCTGGGCGACGTGTAACAAAGGGAGAGGGGTTTGTAATTCCGAGCAAGAGATGAATGGATGCAACACCGTCGCCTAGTAACCGCCGATTGTTGTTGCTTGATTCTCAACGTTCGTTCGCGGTAACAAAGATTTTAAAACGAGCAAGAGAATGAAAACACAATCAATGCAAGCAACCCTCTACACGGTCACCCCCTTCATCTTTTCAAGCGCTCGACGGGAACCCTAGCAAAGGTGGGCTGCGACTGCCAGTGGGACAATGGAAGGTTTAAGCTCTCTCTGTAATATTTTAATAAGCACTTTAATCTCAGCGTGGTTTCGACTTTATGCCTTTTGGTCATGAGTCGCCGACACAGACATCAAACGCTGACCACTACAATGTACTTGAGTGGCCACGCCCGACCACCCATTTTCTTTATCCTGAATATTACGTAGTTTACAAACTAGATACAACTGGTTAATTGAGTACACAAAGTATTATGTTTGCTCTGACGGTCGTAAGCACATTCCGCTAACGTTAAAACAGATATGTTGAATGGGTAAACGCTCAACAGAAAGTTATACAATGAAATTAATTACAAGTGAATAGTACAAAATTTTGTTTGGATGTCCTTATTCTTAAGCATGATGTAATTAGATACACAATTATGGAAAATTAAATATGTCCGATAATTTAGATAACTGCTGAGCAGTCTAGCTGATAAATGTATTGGATAGGACCCTTGTGGGCCAAGGAGCATACATTAATACTTGAGGCTTGCTCATAGCAGGCCGTTTGTGCCTATACTTCCAATGATAGCATCTTTAGGAGGAAGGGATGAGCTGAGGAGGACACCAGGCGGTGACTGCGCGGACATAGACGGGGTCTCTAACTTGTTTCTAGATAACAGCCCGACGCCATTGGAGATCCCCCTCCAAAGGAATACGAGTAAGCCTCCATACCATTTGCCGGAGCAGAAACCTTTTCAAAGTGCAAGCCAGCTGGCATTTTACACTATGCAACAGAACCAAAGCGATGAAATAATGGAAGACGAAAATTTTGGGAATGTAAATATCAATCCCAGCATTAACATCGGCCAGGAGAAAAAACACTAATTACTAGATTAAGGAGGTGGTCACATGAATCTCCCAGGGTAGTAAATGTTTTCACAGACTGAAAAAAGTCTTTCTTTTAGCTGCTGCAAGTTGGTAATCTTGGAAATCCATTTAAGGTTGCCACAAGCAGTAAATCTCGTAAATGCTGCTCCAAGTTATAAATCCAACCAAACAGTTTTCTTAAGAGCTAGCCAAGATAAAATGATGCAAAAGTCGTGAATTTCTGCAGTAGTGTGATTTCTCCTAATATATATTTGAACGCTGTCCTCGTTTTACTTTTTGTGTATCTAAAAATAATTTGATAGAAGCAATTAAGTCTTTGAAAGTCCAAATAATTAGGTTCCTTGTCTACTTGGCAATAATGTTATTGAAATCAATACTCTTTAAGTGTCATGAGCCCGTGGATGTCGCGTTTAAAAACAAAGACCAAAGCTCGGCTCGTGATGACGGAAGGGAATGCGAAGAGAGCAAACAGATTGAGACTCTTCTCGCCCTGCATTGTCGGGCCCGTCCTAGCCGAGTGGTGGAAAGAGACACGGTCACGCACTTCCAGCTCGAGGACTCTTGTCCTGCGATCTGCAAATTGTAATTGCATACACACGTCGCCAACCTTCTCTCTGTGCAGCAGAAACCTTCATCGCTAAACGCTTTGCAGTAACCCTCAGGCACGCCAAAAGATGAAAGGATATATGCCGCAGAAACAAATTAGGACTGGGTTAATAGCAGAAATCGCTTGAGAGACAAATTTGAAAGCAACGCATGTGGCATGCCTGTAGGACACGGCGTTAAAACGCCGACGAAACAAAGGTTTTATAATGCTAAAGGAAGGGGGGATGCGGCGTCATTGTTTTGTTTTTTAATTATTATTTAACTATCCGAGGTCAACTGTGCATACTGCATTGCAGGGACCCTTTGTGGCAACGTTGCCAACGTCACATCTGAGATTAGCCTTGCACATAACACAAATGAATAATTTTCCATACAAATTCACTTTGTACCTACTTGGGAAACGTTTTCATACTTCCAACCCATTTCAACCCATCCAGAGCATGACTTTAATATACAGAGTGCTTTGTATAGAGCTATTTAATTTCTTTCTTTATTTATTTGGAAATGAACTTATTATATCTCATATATACAGTATCTTTGGGAAAGTATTCAATTCTACAGGAAATGTTGAAAATGTCCTCCCCCCTGTATAAGACATAACTCAACACGTCGTTCCGTGCTACCAGACGCTTGTTGGAGAATTGTATTGTAAGTACTATTAATCTCCTGTGTAATGCTGTACTTCGTATAGTTCAATGTCTGGGGGTGTATGATGTAAGCTCTGTCCTTTAAGTAACCCCATAGGAAGAACTTCCTTCAGGAGATATCGGTGTCTATTGGCCTTTGGAAATTATCTGCATGTCAAAGAGCCTTTCAATTATCGCCATGGATTGATTTGAAATATGACATGTGGCGTCATCTTGTTGAAAATATCCATACCCAGCTCTGTATCGTCCAGGTGCTCAAAAAACGCCACAGTACCGCAGTCTGGTCAAAGAAAGTTGGTCGTACTATTCTCTTTGCGACTGTAACTGGGTACATAGGTGCTTCATGAGTGGATTTTGGACGACCCACTAGCGTGAGTTCTGTGAATTCGCATAAATGGAACCTTGCTTCATATGTGAACCATGCAATGGAGAATGTGCCAGGATTTTGCACAATGAACGCCTGAAACTGGCGACATACATCACTCTTTTACCGTATCTGGTTCCTGCAACTGTTGGACAACTGTAACACTATATGGTTTGAGTTGAGCACCTTTAGCAGCTCTGTGACACATTAAGTAGGTGTACCCGGTCTGCTGCGACAAACGTCTTAATGACTTAACGGGGTGACTGCTCCAGTCTTGTCCGGACCTCCACAACAACCGTGGGCAGTCTAGATGAAAGGTGTTTGCCTTTACACTCACTAGAGATCCAGGTGTTTTCAATTTGTTTATCAGTGTCAGTATTGTGCTTCTTTCGGGGGGATTGTCAGCACCAAATTCACTTTGGTATGCCCTTCAAGTAGTTGTAATGACCGTCACGAGTGGTCGAGGTCGTTAAGGCGCGGACTCGTGAGCAGAAAGTCTGGGTTCGATTCCCGCCAGGTCCGTCAGCTTTTTTCAGCTTTTCCTCAGCCCTCATAAATGGCAAATGCCGGGGAGGTACCCTAAATTTAGGTCTGGAACGCTTCCTTCCTTAAAAATCCTTTCCCAATATATCATTTCATCTCATGTATCATCAGGGTCCACAGCCTGTGGGCGTTAAACACTATTAAAAAAGAAAGTAGCTGTATTTGAATTCGTAATCCAGTATTGCTTCACAAGTAAGAGTGTTGATTTAATGTTACAACATTTTCACAGCGACTAGACAAAATATCAAAAACAGCTGCCAAACATAAAAGTCAACAATAAGATATAAAGAATAGACATCTGCACATCTCGTGACAGGATATCAAATCTCCAAATAGTCCACTTAATTTGACGTTAAACTCGGAACATTGGGTGCATAAAGAAAAAGACAGTAAAATGTGACAGTTCTATATAAATGACTTTTACCATGATCTTAGCCGGTAAAAATGTTAAGTCTCATAAACTGTAGTTGGTACACCTAGTGTTGTGTGTATCGTACATTTAATTTGTCTAATAATTTTCGTGATAGCCGTTCCTAAATCACACAAGATTTATTTATTTTTCTCTTCAAGACCTGTTGCGCCTTCTGTTAACATGAGACATGGTAACACAAAGTTGTTATATGGAAACTACCTGTAAAATTGGGGGTAACCCGGTTGAAAGATTCATAAAATTTATTGCTGTTTCTGAATTGACTGCAGAAGGCTTAAGGCGTACTTTAACAGCTGAATTACAAGAGCTCTATATAAACCAGAAATTATAGCACAAAGTATGATGGCTCTGCAGTTATGAGAGAATGTTGGAGAGGAATATGTCTTGATAAGAGACACCTTCCCTCATGTCATTTGTGTATACTTCTGGCCCACCCTTCTACAGACGCCACGAGACGCCACTGGTTCCGATGATTCGAGAAATTGGTTGAATTGAAAGTTATGGTATTTGTCTGCAAAATGAGCTGTGATCATTTTATAGAAAGCTCTCACATACTTAATATTTGTACACTTGCATTTCCTAACTATTTGTAATAGGGGAATAGAAGTTATATACATAATTAATGCTTTTTGGCAGATTCGCTCTTTAAGTTTCGAAGTGACACTTGTTTACAGAAGCACAGAGGTTGTGTCCAGCACTTGATTAAATAGATATACTATGGCAGAATGCACCCCAATGCGCTGAATGATACTTACTGGACCATCAAGAAAACAATTTCACGGAAAACATTTCAGAAAGGATACAAGAATCTCTAAATAACATTATTTTTGCATATGAAATACACTTTACAAAAGAGAGATCACAAGAATCGTCGTTTCCGCCTACAACCTCAAAGCTTTCAGCACCACCATTTTCATTTATTGTTGCAAAAGAATAAAACAGCACTGTCGGAAAGAAAACAGGTTGAACACGCTCGCAATGATGAAAAGGGTATGTTTCACCTCCAGAGGAAAGAGATGCCTGTCAGGAGGGGGCTGCTTCTCCCTCGGTGTGAATCTCATTTATTAGGAGAGATAAAAATCGTCTTCTTTTACCATGCTCATGAGTTATTAAGAGAGGAAGAGTTGGCGGAGGGTTTAGGACATACTTGTGGTTTTGAAAGATGTTTCACATTCATAAACCATGCTCTGTGGTCTCTCGACTTGCTTGGCAGCGTATACATGTGGAGAAGGCACGAACTTGGAGGATGCAAGGAAGTGGCAATCTTCGATTTGTGTTGAGAAACTGCCGCGTGAAAAAGTTGTCATAAAACTTTTGTTTGCATCAAGTCAAGAAGCAGAACTCAACTGGAATATCTCAACGATGTCCGTTCGACAATTATTGGGATGTTGTCGTAACTAGATGTGTTGAACTGGAATTTTTACAATAACATTTAAGATCAACTATGCCTCTGTAATGCATTAGATAGACGCAGAAAACTAGTTCCAGCAGTCGAGAATGCAATATCCTAATGAACAGATTAAATTCAGAACAGGAATATCACTTGAGGCATTAACTTTCATGGTTTATCGTACAATCAATAGAGGTTAACAATTTGGTCGTAATAGCCCCAAAAAGGCATGAGAAAGTACAGAGAATACTTGCAGATTATTTGACACGATCAGCCTCATATCTTGATTATGTAATTAAGTTTCTGTTATGCATTCTGTGTGTTTTATTATATATTGAAAGTTCGGAAAATACGAAGCTTGCAAAGAAAATAATCAGCTTAAAACTTCCAAAGAAAAAAAATCCAATTTTAGCAAATTTTTTAACTTATGCCTCTTGAACAACTGGATGTAAATTCTGAAGTACTTATTGCTTATTATGAATGTTGTAAAAATGTTAAAATTATACATATAACTTTTAACTAAACAAAACAAATCATTACAAATACACAACAAAGAATCTGTATACGTACAGAAACTTGACGTTTTACATCAGTCCAACAGAATTTGTCAACGAGTGAAGTGAGCCAAACAAAATTCAGCAATGCCAGTCCTGTTTTCCTCCAGGATTCGGAACTTAGCTACCGCTGAGGGTTGCCATGCCATATGTGAATATGTTTGTATATGTGTGGTTATTTTTACAGTGGCCCCTTTTCTTTCAGCCCGCTTTTTAAAGCACATGGTGATGTGGTGGGCTTATATAATACCAGGAAAACAGAGATGGGGCCCAACAGCTTTTTTCCCCCCTTCCCTTGTCGGAAAGGGAAAAAATGAGAAGTGTGGTGAGGGTGGAAGAGCATCCGCATGGGAGAGTGAGAAGAGGTGAGGGGGTGTGATCTCTTCTAACAAAGAGAGTCTTTCTAGAAAACAGTGAATGTATGTGTTTTTGGTGTCTGGCTCCATGTGTGGGAGGGAGAGGAAGGCCCTATCGCGGGGTCGGAGGAGGAAACATAATTGAGACGACAAAAGACATCAACTCAACAAGTTATAACGTCTCTAAGGCGAGTTACATTTATCTATTCCCGAGCACATTCGCTACGACTCCTCAAAACGCCCTAATCATTTAACGGAAATTTAAAGCGATGTTTGACATTTACATCATCACTGCGTCCATAACCACCAGCAAAAGTGCTGTAAATCATATTGACGTTTTTCAACATCTCACAGGAACAATTCTTATCTGCTCTGTCATGTTTGGCAAATTAAATGGATTGACCAATCTAATGCCATGTGAAAAACAGTTATGGCACATATATTCTTAAAAGTTGAAATGGGGTGACGTAAATGAATATTTCATTTTAACAAAAACTTTTGCATTTTATATTCATATAAGTAAAATGTTATTTTTTAAAAATGCTGTTTAGTTTTACAACCTAATACCTGCAATTTGAAGGAGAAAACAGAGAAAGAAAAAGCATATATGAAGTAATATAGGAACAAAAAATATAAATGGTACCTAAAGGCTGTTCAGTACGTCGTAATAAACGTGTAGAAAAGTGGAGGTTAAAAATATGAAAGACTGTTAAAAAAAAGTACCCCGAAGTGGGTATTAGTGAAAAGAGAAAAGGAAAATAAAATTACCTTATGTATTCCGCAGTTTTTTTTTTTTTTTTTGAAAGATTTATTTATAGACGCTCGTCATCAGCGTCCCATTCAACTCAGGGCGTGAAACGGCCGACAAATTTTGCTCTCTCTTTCCTCTCTTTCAGGCTTGAGGTTCTTTTTCATGACGTAAATGTACGACACCGGACCCACGGCTTTACTTCCCTTCCGAAGGAAGCCATACTTAGGATTTTTACACCCGAAAAAATCCATCAGTCCTGGCCGGATTCGTATTCCGCAGTATCACATGGCAAAAAATCAACAAAAGAATATCCTGAACGTAGGGAGCATTCTGGATATTGAAATTCATACTGATGGACAATACTTCGAGCCGAAAACTGAGGTTAAACATACAAGAATGATGCATATTCCCAACATAATTAAATGGATGCCAGACTTAGAGCCTAACAGAAGCTAAAAAGAATAATATTAGCATCTGCCAACGTAAAATGGAGCGGATAGTACTAGGGATATCCCTCACGGATAAAACATCATCTGTGGAATTGAGAAAGATGTCGCGAATAAACGACGCGGCTCAATGTGCAAACAGCCTGAAGTGGAAAAGGGGCGGACATGTAGCAAGGTTAGCAAGCAGCAGATGGAATGTACATATCTATAGGAGAAGAAGAGGGAGACCGAGAACGAGGTGAGCAGACTCCTTCAGGAAAGCAGCCGGGACACACTGGATGAGCGAAGCACAGAACCGCAGCACATGGAACAGCCTAGGAACAGAAAGAAGAGAACCAGCCGAAGCCAATAGTGAAAGTGATACCAAACTTAATAGACTCAGCACTTGAACCTTCTAGTTAAAGTGTGTTAAACTTGTAAAATAAGAAACACTACACACTTATAGGGACAATAGCTTATATGGAACGTATAGCAACAAACAACACCTTTCTATTGCATATTAGTAGTAGGTGTATTTTACTGTATATACGCATTGTAAATATATTTTATGTATGGGGCGTAGACCGTACATGCTTAAATATGATGCACAATTAGAAAGAGGATAAAATAACAACATAAATAATAAACACATAAACGTTAAAATGGAAAGAACTATATTCACAGATACATAATGGAAACATATTGCATATTATTTATAATTAACGCTAGTTATTGCGTTCTACATCTGTCTTATAAAAGTTTTCAGAAAACAACGTTTCTCTCAGGTGTTCCAGTGAGTATATTCGGCCAGAATATGTGCCATTTCTTATCCTCACCACAAAATGGGCAGATTCCCCTACCACAACTATCAGTTATCCTTCGAACTTCCTAATCTAAACCAAGCCATTCCTTATCTCACATTTCTCCGTAGAACGGGCATATACACCTACTTACCCCAGGTTAATTTCATTTCATTCTATAGGCTCAAGGAGACTATTATGTTACATACTATCTCCACTTCCTGCCTGCTGATATCCTCTAACCTTGTTTTAACCTTCTTCCACGCATGTTTATTATTTGCATTGCCCCGGTACCATATTGAACCCAGGCCAGTTCCTCTGAGTCCCCTTTCCACTGCTGCAGCCCAAAACGTTGGTGTTACATTTTGCTTCTGGTGTCTACAGCATTTAGCGCGAATTCCATTGTAAACGTGTAAGCACATGAAAGGCATTGTATTGAAGTTCTATGAAATTCTTTGTAATGTTACAATATTGGTCAGAAAATGGTTAACAGGGACTGAAGACATATGGATTAGTAAATAAAGGATAAACAAACAAAAAGACCGCTAGGATCTATATGCAGATTGCTTGCAAGAATTTCCTATTGCTGAAAAGGGCAAAAATTCAATGATATTTTTGCAAAAGTCGTGCCATGTCAGTAACTACCATCTCATTTCAACGAGTGTAGGTATCGTTCGAAAATTCTTGGTGCGTATCTAATATTGTCACAGGCAGTTATAAACGTTACTGCAAGGTTCTCTGCCGACTCGACCTCTGAGTGGTTAACAAGATAACTGAGATAACCCCAAAAGAACAAATCAATGATGATGTCAGAATAATGTACAGAACAATTTACTTGACTTCTCTTCCGATCCAAGGAAAAGATGCGGGGATGTTGAGATTCTTGCTGCTACCACAGTTCGGATATTACAATTCAACTATAGAATGAAATGCTGAGCTTTCTACTGGGTGAGCAATGCTTAACGCAACCGCGGGACCTACTGGCAGCGCAGTGTCGCTATGTCGGCGGAGGCGGGGAATATATTTCCTCTTCTCTGTGCGAGGGTTGAAATCTTGCGCAAGTAGCACCTGTTTGATAGGCGACGCAATATAGTGTATTGAGTTAAAAAGAGTAACAAGTAAAATGGTACTATACAAGTATTCTATTCCCGAGAGTATTCATGTATGTTCATACGTGCATGCAGAATTAGCGCGTGTTGTAAGCAGATTATTTCAAGAGGAATTTTCTGATGTTCACGTTCGTAATCGGAGTTCGATTCACCATTAGTAAATAAACTTCGTGAAACGGAAAGTGCTATTGACACGAAGCATAGACAACCACATTCAGTACTCACAGAAGAAACTCTGGATAACATTGGACATGCTCTGGAAAGGACTCCCAGAAAATCGGTTGCATGAAGGATCTTCACCCCATAGTAGATAATACCCATTAAGCAACTTTCCTGGACACATCTACCCAGAGGAACCGTTGCGAAAATGGCTAAAAGCTGTACATATGTACAATTATCCCTTAACCTTTGTAAAATATTTAGGACTACATTCTTTATGTATATAAAATAACTGAAAAAAAACTTCCATGAAATATAAGTATTTAAATATAATTTAGTCAAAGCACACAGAAGATAAAGGAGAAAATCTTAAAAACAAAATATGAAATAAATTATTAATAAATTATTCTTAAGCAGAGTTCTTATAAAGGTCAATTTATGATTTTAAAAATAATTTGTCTTTACAATCATAAAAACGTGACAGAACGCCATTATCTCTGCGTTATGTCGAAAACACACCAGCCCGTTATGTGTCAGCATCCCGAGAAACTAAACGAATGGGTTATGGGATGGTCTTCATCATGGTGCGATATGTTGAGGCCTTCTAATCGTGTAAGGAGAGACAACGGCAGATGCTTGCGTCACCGAAATCAAAGGCGCGCCGCTTTCGGCGCACAGAGCACAGATTCTTGTAAACCTCCACCCCCCCACCCTCCTCCGACCATCAAATTAAGAGAACGGGGGGAAAAAAGACCAGAGTATATTTCACGCATGTTAGAAATTCAGGTTCAGCCGGCGCGATGAAAAATAAGAGGAAAAAAGTGCAAGCTGGTGTTCCCAGAGCAAGTCGACTGGAAGAAGCCACGCGCCTGTTTGGTCTGCAACCCGTCACACTTTTGATCCCTTTATCTAAGTCTTTCGGCATCTTTTCCAGCAACCGTAAATCACTGACTGTACATAAAATTTCCAGAATAGCTTCAATGTCCTTTTCCTTCTAGCACAAATTTACTTCCCGCAGGTAAAGGTTCTCAAATGCATTTTTCCTTCACTGGAAGAAGAAGAAGGAAAAAAAAAAAGGAACCAAGTCTTGGAAATGTGTTTATATACTTTTTACTACATCCGTACGGAATATGGTACTTTATGGGAGAAAAAGAAGCGTTATATTATAGTAGAAAATTGGAGCCGCTTCGTTTTATTTTGTTTTCATTTCACAAAGGAGAGAAACGTTTTATTTCCTTGCAAAGGTGAGAAGAGAAGAGAGAATTTAACTCTTGACTTTTAGAAATTTGTCACAATAATTTCAATACTTCCCTATAATTACTTTATTGCATCTCAATAAATATTATCGTCGAAGTGTTGCTGCAAAATTATAATGCATGTCCTTATACTGCGAAATTAGTGCCAGAACTTTTCTCTCAAAACGAGTCCTCTACCAGATACCAAATATTAGAAAACCCAGAATTTTTAACTAATAAACACATCATACAAATCATGCATTTGACTTGTGCACAGCTCTGAACTGGTGCGCTAGGATTTGTATTTCAGACATAGCAAGATGAATAGAAATGTCACTATATGAGGGTTGTCCGAAAAGTCTGTGTAAAAATTAATAAAATAAACTTTTGCCAAATGGTCGTTTTACTTCTCAACGTAATGTATTTTGAAATCTATACATTTATTTCAGTTATTTTCTAATTTGTTCATCCCATTCATAAAACGCGATTTTTCAATTTGGGGAACAGGAGGTACCAAATCCGGAGAGTATGGGGGATGAGAAAGAATTTCATTCTCAAATTCAATAACTTTATGTTCGTGATGGAACCTTTTCTTCACCAAATAACACAATTCTTCTTGATCGCGTCGTGAAATTGCTCCAGTACCATGACGTAATATTCACCGGTTATGATGTTGCTCTTTTCCAAAATGAAAATCAAAATTACGCCCCAGCGATTCCAAAACATAGTCGTCATCGCCTTTACTGCTGAGGGGACCGTTTTCTGCGATTGCATCCCATTGTTTCGAGTGCTCCGTTTAGTGGTCCGTCCGCATTTCATCCGTCACATAGTCTCCGATTCCGTTTAAACACTTGCAAATTCTGCACGGAAGTGATATCTCGCTCGTTTTATTTATTTATTTATTTTTGGAGGACTCAATCGTTAACAAAAGCGATAGATTTTTAATTGCAAATCTTCTTCTTCCATCGCCGATTAGGTCCTGCCTGATCCAATCTCGCATTTTTGATTCTATCCATTTAGGGGGTCTTCCAAATCATTTTCTTCCTTTGGGTTTTTTTATTCCATCTTATGTCATTCTTTTTAAGTGTTTTATCCATTCTTATTTACAGTTTCCTAATTGTTGTAATATTGGTTGCATTTCTAATTCTTTTCTTATATAATTTTCTTTGGGGCAATCTTTGACAGATCACAAAAAGAGCATTTTTTTCTTTTTATTCTGGTCCTTTTTAATTTTATTAAAAGTCCAAGCCTCACTTCTATAAAAAAAACTGTTAATGACATGAATGTATAGAATCTTAATTGTGTGTCTTTTCTCGCTTTGTTTTTTAAAGTATTTCTAGCTTTTCTACAAACAGCTTGGAATGTTTGTATTTTTATATTAACATCCACATATGTGACATCACAAGCTAAATATTGAAAGTGTGTTACTTGCTTTACTATTTTGTCTTCTATAACAATTTTTGTTTTTATTCGGTATTTATCTCGGAACGCCATTGCTTTTGTTTTAGTCTTTGAAATGGTCGTATTTTATTTAGTTGGTATATTGCTTTTTGCGGTCTACCTATCTTGTCAAAAATTAATACTAAACATCTGAAAATCGCACTTTATTCCTTTATGTGCAATCTTCTTTCATCCTTTAAGAATGTCGTCTATATATATCCTCCATCCAAACACGCCTTACTTAGAGACGTAGAGATGGCAGCAATAGTTTTGCATAAAGCCCGTATTCCTCCAGGCCTCAATATTTCCTTGTAATACTGCCAGGTTTACCAAACTACTTTGTTCAGCTAGAGTTGGCAGTTCTGTTGCCACGTCACATCTCTTATGCCTCACTAAGACAGACGCCGCCTGCCACAGTTCAGTTCATTCTTAGCACGTGACCAAGAACCAAGCTCGAAATATAGTGTGGTTTTATGGTTCAATTTTACGGTTTTTAGTGTGAAATTTATGTCAACTTTTTTATATTGCATTCTCAGTGTTTTTTTATGAATTTTACGCATTTTAGAAGTTTTTATTATTCCATTAATAGTATATATATATATATTGAATAATATTGGAGAGAGCCTACATCCCTGTTTTAGACCACGATTTGTTTTTATATCTTCTGTTGACTTCCCATTTACATCTATATTATCATTTTTGCATTCATATATAAGCTTTTTATGTTTGATATATTTTCTATAATAATAAACGGTCTACTCAACTAAAGATATTTTCTATGTCAACAAATGACATGTTTCTTTCCAAGTTAATGTGCAAAATACTCGTTCGATTTCCATAAATGTCCACAGCTTCATCAATCTCCACAGCTTCAGTCTCCGATCTATCAGCACAATGTCGTAGATTTTTTTCAATCATTCAGGGAGTCCGGAACGATCCGCATCGCTTGTGCTCGTTCGGCCGCTCACTAAACTAATTTCAGCTTCTGCAAAGTTCTAATTTACGTACACGAAATGTCAAAGAGTTCATCACCGGCGCTTTTCTGCGAGTTTCTCATCCCAACCCCTGCTCGCCTTAAAGCCACCTTCCATTACACAACCCTTACTAAAACTTTATGCTCTAATTTTCCTCTCGTAAGCACTCTGCCGTATGAAAACTAAAAGCAACCCCAGCTTTTCCACCCGACTTGGTCCAATGTTTTAGCAAAGAGTCTTATGTAAATATACAAAGATTCTCTGCCGCGTCAGGCATATAACAAACAACGTTTCCCGCGGAAATGAAGATTAGGGGCCGGCGACTCTTGCTGTCACTTTCCACCTTATTACTCCTGCCTACAGAAAGGAAGTGTTAAAACTGCATGCGGATGTGGAAAACAAAGGAAAGCTTCACGTTCTCTATTTTTAGATATTCAACATCACGCAGACACAAAGGATAATGTGACATATATTTGCCCTATCTTTCTTCTTTCTTTCCTGTTTTTTAAAAAATCATTTTCTTCCTTTCTTTCATTCGCCGTTTTCATACTTTCTTTTTCCATTTCCACTCCCTAATTTTTATATTTTCTCTTTTATTTATCACAATTCATTCATTTTATTCCTCCTTCCTACTTCCGGTTTTTGATACTTCGCATCCCCTCATTGTTTCCTTTTATTCCTGTTCTTTCAATTCATCTTTTACAGCTCCTTTCCCTTCCACTTTAGTACTATATTTCTGTCATTAATTTCTTGTCTTACCTTTCATCACTTTCACTTCACTCAACATGTTTTCTTCTTCCACCTCTTTATATTGTTTTACTTGCTTTCCTGTCTTTCTTTATTCTATTCCCATATTCACATTTCATGATACAATAATAAACTTTTCATTAACTTCTGTATCTTTTACCTACAGGTATATGGGTCCTGGTGGTGTAGTGGTTACCATACTTGCTTCCTAAACCCATAATCGCGGGTTCGAACCCGGCCAGGACCGATGGATTTTTTCGGGCGTAAAAATCCTAAGTATGGCTTCCTTCGGAAGGGAAGTGAAGCCGTGGGTCCCGTATCGTACATTTGCGGCACGAAAAAGAACCTCAAGCCTGAAAGAAGAGGCCTCTGAGCAAAATTTGTCGGCCATTTCACGCCCTGAGTTGAATGGGACGCTGATGACCTGAGCTGTTAAAGAGCGTCCGTAAATAAAACAATAAAAAACTGTCATATTTTCTCTTTATTTTTCTGTTCCTATTTCCTTGTTTTTCACAATTTCAATATTTCTTTGTATTTTCTTCTTTTATTCCACCCCCCCCCCCCCCGGCTCCCCATCGCTTCGCTTTTCCAGCAGATACAAAGTAAGCCGCGGTAATCTATTTATTCTTCAGAATTAATTAGCTTTTTTCTTCTTTCTTTGCTATTTTTTCCTTCCATTTCTTATATATTTACATAATTCGTCTTTATTTTTCTTCTTTCTTGTTTCTTTACCCCATGTTTCTTCCCTTGCTTCTTTTTATGGTTTTTATTTCTTCATTAATTATTTCCTTATTCCATCTCATATTTCCTTCCCCGTTCTAAATTGCGTTTTCTTTTTTCTTTTCTTTCTTTCTTTTTTTTTTTAATTCACCCAGTGCTTTTCCTTTCCTCCAGCTCTTTCACTTTATATTTATTTCTTCTTTTTGGGCTTGTTCTTACCTAAATCGATTTCTATTTTGTATCTTGTCTTCCCATTCGTTTATATTGCATTCTTTAGGTCTTATTTTATTTTTTATCTCTTTCTGTTCGTATCTTTATATATTTATCCTTACATTGATACACTATCCTTTCCATTTTTCTTATTTTTTTCCTTCTTCTTGCCAGCATTTCTTTCGTTTTCTACTTCCCTTCTTCATTCCTGTTTTAGCATGTTTCTTCTTTGTTTGTTTTATTCATTTCGTAAGTGCTTTCCTCAGTTTCTTTTCTTTTATTTCATCGCCCATTTTTTTCTTGCAACCCTGTGGAGCAGAGTGCATCTCATCAAACACAACATTGAGTGTAGTGCTAGGCGAACTGCGAGAAGCAAGTTTTTACTGTAACAGAGTATGTACTGCAGCCTGCAGCCTCGCTAATGGAAATTGTTTGAGCAGAAGCACGCCTTTCCCAAACTTTTCCCCGAGTTAATAGCTTATACTCGTAGTTAGGGAGTCCTGATGGAGGAAGCAGGAAAACAACTTTTCTAGCGTTTTCCCTCCGCAAACCGCCCATCTACTTTTCTTCATCATGCTTGTGGGAACAAAGAAAAATGCAATTCGTCTATTTAGTCTCTTGAGAAACCAGCCTTCCGGGTGAAAATAATATACAACTGTTTCTTTTCTAAACCATTTCACCGCAAGCAACGTATTGCATTTTTAACCCATTGCTGTAACTTTAAAAATATCAAACTTTTAAATCTCAACCATAAATATTTAAAGCTTGCTTATCACTTTATTGTCTTATACAAAGCATACGTATGAAAAGAAATGGTATAAATATATGTACAGGAAGACATCGCACGAGTTATGACAGTAAACAAGCGATTCTACCAAAAAACACCTTTTCATATTACATAGAAAGTTAACTTAACAAATATTTCCCACTTAATACCAAAACACAGTCATTTCTTTATTGTTACTATATAGAAAAAGTTGTTTAAACTTTCCCCCCCTCTGCCACAGGGTTTCGTAAACCGCTTACTCTAATTTTATGACAACTGTCTTTTTTCTTCCGAGAACGGCAATTGTTTGTTGCCACGGTAAAGTGATAGAAATATTTTTTTTTCAGTTGCTCATGAGTTAAAAGGTTGCTGTAGAAAAGAAACTAAAATCAAGTAGAGTTACTAGAGCTTAGAATCTTCCTTATATAAAATGTGCGCCAACCGTAGGGAGAAAAGCGGTTCTGGCGAATAGCGTTAAGGGGAAGTGATACAGTAAATATGGTCAAAAATTGAAAGTTAGATTTTTTATGGAAATTTACATTGTTATAATTTACTTTATAATATGAAAGTATTTATGTAAAAATCGTCCTAAAATATTTAAATGCCATTTAAAAGATATGTGTCAAATGGTGACACGTCCCCCTTTGGTGCTGTAGTTCCTTACGTCAAAATATTTCAGTTGTGTTTAAAAATTCTCTATCTTAGGATATTTATGTATTTCCCACACTGATGGATATTCAGATATTTCCAAATGTTTCCAAATTAGTTTTGTTTTGAAACCATTTGGAAAAGGCAGCAAAATGTCAAGAGATAGACGTTTATTCAAAAAGTGTTAAGGAGGTCCTGGAAGATGTAAAACAAATGCTGTAAATAATGCACATATACATTTTAGTGATTAGTATTAGTATGGAAAATGTAAACATTCAAGAGAGGCTTAGGTTAGGCGAGTCACATGATGAAAACACCTCTACAAGAAAGTTGTTTTCTAGCTTTATTGTACATAATGATAGTTTGGCAATAAGCCAAGAGTAACAAGTGGTAACCATATAACAAAATTGAATTTACTGTCAAGTGCTTTGAACAATTTTGTAAAATGCAACTTCTGTGATGTAAATGTCAGTATTGCGTGGTTTTCTTTGTTTCAATTTTTCACTTTCTTTTTTTTAAAGCAATATAGGGTACCTATAACTCAAAAAAAGGATTTATGGTAAGAGCATGAAATTTTAGCAGGTTACCGCATAAGGTATATTTAATCCACTGACTTTTTTTTCGCATTATCTCAATATTTGTGGCAGTTAAATTAAATTCTATGGAAAAAATGCATAAAAGTGTGCAATTCATAAAATATCTATGAAATACATTTTCATATACCACCAATGCAACTAAAAGTCAGTATACACAAAACATACTAACGTGTATACAAACTTCACAAACCTAGTACTAATGGTTCTTGTGCAACATGTACCTGACAAATTAATATTACGAAGATATCGGGTACCACCTCTCCTTAATTCAAATTTGTATTTTCTCTTCAAGGTTTTGCTACACTATCTTGGCAGAAATTTATAAATATCCCATTTTATAGCTTTTGTTCTGCTCTCAAAATGAGATTACAGAAATTTGTATAACTGCTGAAGATGAGTGAATATATAATTTATTTTTCTGATCAAAAAGACGGCAGTAAAAGTTTTCTATTTCGTTTCATTTCGTGTCCTAAAATACAAATCTCAGAAGGTATTTTTGTAAAGATGCTGGAACACAAAATTCTTTCCTTAAAGATCACAATTTGTCCATAAATGGAAATATGACTACATGACACAACTTGGGAGGTGGTGCTTATAAATGACAGTCGCTAATGACCTGCTCTAGGTCACAGACAACACTGATACTGTCTGCGCTAAAGCCTTGACGGTGGTCTACGATAAACTCTTGACCCTTTTGAGTGGTCAAAGTTCAAACATAATGATTGCTTTTGGTAATATCAATGGTCCCTTGTAACATAAATCTAACTTCAACTTAAGGAAAAACAGCTGTAATAAAAGCAATGTCTTTATTCGGTTCCCAAGGCATTACTGGTCGACTGTGATTCCTAAGAGAGCAATATATCAGCTGTGATATACTGAAAACTCGCGTCCATTATTTCACTGACTGACGCATAAGAGGAATGCAATGCCCTTTCGTTGCACAAACAGCGCTGGGCAAATTGCAACGTATAAAAAGAAATGGAGATCTTATACGACGGTAATGAATCGTTCCTGATTTATTGTGTTTATACACATCATAGAAGAAAGGTCAGACATGTTATGGGGAAGTTAATGTGGCTGAACAGTTAAGGTCGTATATTCTCTGACAGAATGTTCTTTTCTTTCAACTTTTTCGCTAATTTTAGCTCATGGAGCTCTACCAGAATTTTAAATAAGAATTTTAATTGTGTCTTCGGACACAAGTAACGATATGAGATGTTCAAATGTTTTTCATTGCTGTCTTTTCTTCCCCCTAGGTGGTGTAGTAGTAACCATAAGTCTAAGATCGCGAATTCAATTCCGGCCAGGGTCGATCCATTTTTTCGGGCGTAAAAATCCTAAGTACGGCTTCCATCAGAAGGGAAATAAAGCCTTAGGTCCCATGTCGTAGATTTACAGCATATAAAAGAACCTTAATCTGAAAGAAGAGGCCTTTGAGCAAAATCTATCAGCAGTTTTATGCTCTGAATTGAATGGGACGCTGATGACTTGAGAAGTTAAATATAACAAATCTACAAAGCACATTGTGACAGTTACAAATGTATATCGTTTGCAATGGGCCCCATTGATGAAAATATGGAATTCGTATAGAAAATATCTATAACAGACAAAAAGAAACCATTGATAAATTTCTAATTTGTTACATAGTTTATACTCCTTTACTATACCCCCAGCCAAAAATGTGGCATCCAAACACTCAAACGAAAAAATGATACGTTTAATTAATTTTGTTTCCTGATAAAAGTGAAGATTGGAGAAATTCGTAAGTGCATTCAATATGATTTTGAATCATATTGCATTTTTATACAAAGCTTGTTCCCAAAGTGTACCATTTACCTGCCTAAGCGTTAAGTCATATTAAAACTGGGCACCTGGTTCGTGGTTCCACATTTTTTATTACAGCAGTAATGTTTTGTGGTTTTCTCCCCCCTCCTTTGGAATCTCATTATTGTGTTTTAGTGTGAAAAGTGTCTTGCTGTATTCTTTAGTTGTTATTTAGTTAAAAATAAGATGTTATCATGAACATTTCGATCTAACTTCCTAGTTAATCAAAATCCGATACACTTATGCACTTTTCAAAGACCTAACCTCAAAGCTAGGTTTCTCTGTCCATGAAATAACGCTGAAATGTGAATTTCACATCTTATGCAGTACAAAAATCGACAATATGTAATTTATATTGTACTATCATACACATGTATGGACAATAAATACTCTTAAACACCAAAAATCAAGAACATTTCACTGTTCATTCTTAACAGCCTACAGCTATAAAACATGGAACACTTTATTATCAATTCGGAGATTCAAGTGTTCCTTTATATAATAATAATAATAATAATAATAATAATAATAATAATAATAATTCTCAGAACTGAAAAGAAGTGACCGCTAGCAGCCCATTGATACGGGAAGTGTGACCTCTTGACACGAACGTATTCGTTTTTCTTTTAGCACGCAGAGGTTCAAAGTTCAGTTCCCCCTCAAGATTACTTGAACAGCTGATATAGCTGCCATTGCGAAAGGTTGTTATGATAAGATACGAATTCTCTGCTCTTAAAATCCTAAGAAAACACATTTATTCCTGTATAACATTCACTTGAGACCTTAACAGTAATGGAAGCGTAGAGCTCGTAAGAGTTGGTCAACGCCCGAGACGCATATAGTTTTTGCTCAATCATTTTCACAATTTTCCCGCACATACATTCAAATTTCGCGACGTTGTCGCTAGTTTTTCACACCTGCAGCAATGTTGCAACGCCGCCAGAACAGTGTGTTTGTCGTGTATATCGCTAAGTGGAGTGTTTACAATACTTTGAAGAAACTACCGAGGGCATGGGGTCAGAAAAGCGTGCTGACGTCACAGCATACTTCCTCAAAGCGCCAACACCGGTACAGTTAGGTACATGGAATGGGATTAGACTCCTCTCCTGCCGTCAATATTCTGACCAACAATGCTCACTGTAACGTCCTGAAAAAATGAATTTATGTAAGGGAAATGCAGAAAATTTGAAAAGGTTAAAACATGGATACAAAGAGCGTGCGTGGATTGTTATTTCAACGCTAGATTTAACGTCGTATAGAAAACGTGATTTGTTTAACGCAGTACATATACTTTTTCAACTAACAAAAAAGTAGAACTCGCGTTTCCAAATGCACTTCACTACTAACACTGTGTCCACATACCCATAAGGCTTTCATTTTAAAACTTATCAATCTATCTAAACTAACTCCAATTTAACACACACTAAAACGATAAATTTAAATATTGAGGGCTAAACTTAAAACCAATGTAGATTCTCTCACCTCCCGTCACCCCTACTTTGAAGTTCTTATACTTTAAAGAGAATTCAAGTATTATTACGTCACTTGTTTACTAACGTTATCTGGCCACCTGCACTGTTATTGTTTGATCCCGGATAAAAAAGTAACCAATTTATTTTAGAGCTATTACAATTATTAATGTTACAGTAATACAGTCAATTTCGGAACTTTTCACAAATCCGCTTACATTCTGATCTTTCTTGTAGGGTACAAACAATTTTGAAACAGTTTATTACCAATACACAACTACTACATTATGCTCTGATTAATTTTTGTAGTTTTATAACTTCCAAATTCAACAAGAATTTGTCGAGTTGTTTTATTTGCGGATGCTCTCTAACATCAGTCATGAGGTTAAACGATTGATAAATTCTGTTCAGGGGCTCTTTTTTTCAGGCTTGAGGTGCTTTTATGTGCCATAAATCTATTACACAGGAAAGAAGCCATACTTGAATTTTACGCCCGAAAAAAGCCAACCATGATTGAGCCCGCGATCTTGGGTTTAAGAGGTAGTTATGGTTTTCACTACACCACCAGGACCGGCTCAATAACTCATATCTTTATAAAATGTAAGTATCATATGGTACATGTGAAGTTTAAAATTCCAAAGCGTAAAGGCTGGCGGTGGAAGCTAAAATATAATTACTATTGGTTTTAATCTTCCCCCATATTTAACTGACTTGTTTTTCATTTAAATTAAATTATTTTAAATAGGTAGTTGTTCAGATTAGCTAGTCTTAAGACGAAGCCCTGTATAATTGTATTTGGTTTGTTATATAATACAAAAACAAAAGTACAAGCTTTATTTTACTACCTAATTTTAAATTACCTTTTTTTTAAAAATAATATTTTGGCAAACCTATAATTTTATAAAATTATGAGTCGGTCCTGGTGGTCTAGTGTAATCATGCTTGTCTATTAGACCTAAGGTCGTGAGTTCCAACTCGGTCGATGGATTTTAAGGGCGTAACATCCTAAGTATGTCTTCCTTCGGAAGGGGAGTAAAGCTGTTGGTCTTGTGTATTAAATTTACAGCTCTAAAAAGAACCTCAAGCTTGAAATATAGAATTTAGCGATAGAAAAAAAAATTGTATATCTTTCATTGCTTAAAAGTCCTGTTTTGTACAACTTCAAACTCAAAAGACTAAGGTTTAGAAAATCCGGACATATCAGCCGGTCACAAATCCCACAATCTTTTCGTCTTTATGGATGATATGTCAGGTTAAAATAATGGATGTTTATCAAAGATGCCAGTGGTCATTTGTTTCCAAAAAATGCAGAGGCGACATTGTCAGTGTTAATGTCACTGCCTGGTGTCATAAACACTACAAACACTGTCCATTGCCACGGCAGACTTGCATTCCTTTGAATTGAGGGAGAGAACCACGTTCTGGTTTCTTTCACTAACAGCTGTAGCGGATGTCACTCGGTGAATCTCTTGCTTCCTGCTAGCTGCAGATAACCTTCTCTTACCTTTCACATCCACCAGCTTTACAACTGCAGCCTTTTCCCCATCACTGTGCACTATGAATGCAGTTATGATCACCACAAATTTTGCTGTCCCCAAAATCCCTCGTGTAAGTAAAGGAGTTTACCATAATGGTTAATAGTAACATCTATGGTCTCAGGATAGTGACAATGGCAATTTTGGAGTCCGAAGTTTTTAGTTTGGGTACCTGGACATGTTGGTATTAAAGAAAACTCAATAAAATTAGTTGATCGAGAAAATGCCAGAAACTTATTTACAGATAATTCTTACGATCTTTTCCGCAAAGCAAATGTCCCAGGTAAGATCAAAAGAACTGTGATGGATCTTAATGTGTTGACACGTGCCCTCTGTCGTTTAAGCCTGAACACATCGAAATACTTTGACTTTTACGTCTGAGAGACGAGAATAATCAAGTAACGAAACAGATAATCTGAAATTGTTTACACATGTAAGGCTCTTCAAAGGTGCATCTTTAACATGTTTAATAATCATTATCGCAGATATCTTTTTACTGTTATCTGAACGACATTTACCTTTACCTCAAATCTTATCTTCTTCAATGTTATAAGATATTTTCAGACACTTTCATTCCACAAGAAATGGAAAAGATGGGTCTACCAAAGTTCTTAGACTTTCACGGCCGATGTCGTTACTAGGTACAGTATTTTCCGAACTTGCGGGCTGTGGTCTACTGGACTCCACAAACATTTCATCTACTAGTAATTATGGGTTCAGTTAATATCTTCATACTTCGAGATCTGTTCTTGGTACTTTAAAAACAACAAAATGACAATATAAACTTAAATATAAAAGGAAATAAAGATTTCAACAGTTTTCATTAGGGATTGGGTCTGAAATCAGAGGAGACTGTGAGTAGTTGATTTGCTTTATTTACCGAAGCATTTTAACAACTCAGATCATCAGCGTCTCATTCAATTCAGGGGTTTGGAACAGCCGATAAATTTTGCTCAGAGGCCTCTTTTTTCAAGCTTGAGGTTCTTTATCATGCAGTAAATGTACGACACGGCACCCCCCATGACTTTACTTCCCTTCCAAAGGAAGCAATACTTTAGAATTTTACGCCCGGAAAAAAATCATCGATCCTAGCCGGGACCGAACCCGCGAACTTGGGTTTAGGAGGAAAGTATGGTTACCACTACACCACCAGGAGAGACATCCACCAAAGTAAGTCACAAGATTGAAACTAATATCGTGCTCAAATTTCAAAAAAAAAAAAAAAATAGAAATCAGAGCAGGTATTCAATACGCGTAATCTGATAAGGGAACAGGGTACTCTGAAATGGCCAAAATAACATTTGTGTGTGCGCGTGGGCGCGTTTTTTTTTTTTTTTTTTTTTTTTTTTTTAAGTATCAAGCTTTTCTTTGAAGTTTCCACTTTAAGAGAATATATACATATCTAGGGGTTATGGGCATTTCCACCTGTTTAAGTAAGATTTTAAATATGACATTTCAAGTTAAATTTTCTCAAAACTACAATTTTGCATAGTTATGTTCCTTTTTCTCAGAAACTATTGGATATTAAAGGAAATGTCTACACTTCTTTACCATGTGTTGAAGCATTTTGGGCTTTTTTTATTGTAAGCAGATTTATAATTAGGTAGGTATTAAAAATAAGTTTCTAAAATAATTTTTCTAAAAGAAAATAATTTTTTTACGTTGAACAAAATAACTTTTTTTTTTTTTAGTTTACTAATTTTTTACTGTTACCTAGAAATACCAACTATTAAACAAAATATTCTTTAAAGTGTACTGTGTAAATGTAAAATTTCCGTGTAGGACCGGAACAAAATAACGTGCTAGAACAGAAAAGGTGTTATTCTAATGGAACACAGATAATCGCTACCTCTGCCCTTACAAATACGCCGCTTATAGTCACTCTAAAAAAAAACTGTCAATTTTCAGCTTTGTGCCTGGCTTGCCATTTCACGAACAGTGACGTAAATAGAGAAAATACTCTCCCCCGATTGACGCAACCGCTGCAAATGGAATTAATACAATGGAATATAACCAATTAAACGAGTTACATCGTTCCCAACTTTAGCCATCTTGTTATAAATCAATACGTCATATTTGATAATGAGAAGGGTAATGCCAAAACCGTGTTTGGTAGATAGTTTACTAATGAAGCGATGCTCTTTTTTCCTCCCCTCTCTCTTGCTGAACGTCACTTCCGCTCGCCCGCAGCCGCCTACTAGTTGAATAAAACCAAACGATATTGCAGCACTGCAGTGACCTTTTTTTTTGGGGGGGGGGGGGCGAGGGTGAAGGTGCATGAAAGAGAGTTGCAGAGGCGTTTGTGATAATCTATCATAATGAACTTTTTCACACAGATATATGCACACCAATCTATATAAATATCAGTAGCATTGCTTCCTTCGAGAAGCTTAAATCATAACATTTCACTATATTTTTAAATAAACAAGCTTTATTGCTCCAAATATTCACGAATTAAATGTTTAATTTAATTTCATTAAGGACACGAACTGCACTGCATAATTTTGCTTATGGAATATATTTCTAAGCACAATTCGTAGCTTTGCAAACTTAAGCCAAATGTCTTAGCTGTGTATTTCTTAAACAATGGTGATATTTTAGTTCTGCATTATGAACTAAATCGCCTAAATATTTCCCTGTAATTAATATATTATCAATAAGTAATGTTAAAGGTTCGCCTAGTTAAGAAAATAAGTAATCATAATAAATTAATTGCGACCATTTCTCTGATACAAAGGTAGATATAAACAAATTGAATTTTGATTTAATACTCAGCAACATTACAAGATGCATTCTACTTCTTTGCATGTGGGAACTCTACTCACCTTCGCCGGAATTATCTTAAATGATAAAACAGATTTTCTGATTATTACTGTTGACAATGGGACCGTATAATTTAAAGATTGACGATCTATTACAGCAAATCAAAAAAAAAAAAAAAAAAAAAAAAAAAAAAAAAAAAAAAAAAACTGATGCTCTCCGTCAAAATGCAGTACGATAAACCTCAATTTAAAACCCTTAAGCCGATGTGTGTCTCGCAGTGTCTACACACGCGGTGATCTACCGCTCGAGCTTCACATTGGACGCTGTAAATGTGCATTTGTATCGTAGATGTTGTGAATAAAAGTCCTGTTTGTTTAGAACCAGTTCTGATAACCCTATATTGCTTGCATATACGAGGAATAAGTCATAAGCAATGGCAACACTTTTTCCCCCTCATGAACAAGGGACAACACGAAAAATCTAAGATATACGATTGAAAGTGTGTGGAATTTACTTTCGAATGAAGTCACCAGATGGTGTATGTGAGCAGAGCTGCCTGTTTCAGCACACCCCGAAGTTCAGTTGGTGAGAGACAGTGGTCAAGAATGGTCAGGAATGGTGGTCCCGTACGTAAGTGAAAATAGCATTTCTGCGCGACCGGAATGCACGAGAAGGCTACGGGAGGTACTGAGTGCGCGTGCCCTATCCTATGGAACAGTGGCGAGGTGACAAAGACTTTCCCATCGCTGACAACGAGCCGTCGATGTGCTTGAAGACTACTTCGAAGGCTGCTAAACACCGGAAGCCCACTCTGTGACGGATTTGCAACCCTGTATAGGTAACTTTTGTTCACCCCATAATAAAACAATGTTGTCCTTTTGCCTGTTTTGTTTCTTCCCTACGAGGCCGCCTACATACAGCCTTCCGTTGGTGACATCAATCGGCAGTAAATGCAATATACTTTCAATCGTATATCTTATATTTTTCAAAAATAGTTATGAGTTATGGTTTATCTACCGTTTATTTTTTCACTTATTACACAGTCTAAAGCAGTGTGATCCAAAGGGCCGTCCCCATTATCTTGAAGGCAGTAGTTTGGTACGTTTCTTAAAAACTTTTTAAAAAAATTATAATCAAATTTAGTAGTACCTACGAACTTGAAGATGTTGAAGACGCGAGCAAGAAAATAGAAAACCTGGAATTAGGTCAAAGCCATTCCTTCATACTTTGATTCCTATTCTACGAAAGTTCCACAGTTTGGAAATCTATGGACAGCACATCAACCCCAGCGCACGGTCGCTCCAGCACCAAGACTAACGTTTGCTAAGAAAAAAAAGCTGGCATTTATTAACAGCTATTTCCTTTGTTTCTTCGATTCTTTAGCAACTGTCAGTCTTGAGATAGCAGATCTGTGTGGTATATAGTGTTACAGTTCGCTTATTTAAATTAATGAGCTCAAGCGCTTAATACACACCCTGGATATATTCTTAGGTAAACTATAGCTCGTCACTAAAAAATACCCGTGGACTACACTGGTCTAGTCACTTTGCCCCTCCATGGAAACTGCAGAAAAAGCACTCTGTCACAGTTTAACATGAACATGATTCAAGCAACACCATGGATCCAGAGAGACCATGACTAACTACATTTTCACCGGCTTGAGGAATTTTTACGAGTGTCCTGTTCCAATGGGCCAACGCCGTAAAAAGTTATGTAGAAATATAAAACAGAACCTAGTGCAACATGGTCGGAGAAGAATGTCGCGATCTCACCGACGGTTATAATATTTTTACGACCGTTAAATTTAGCAACGACATACACAGGAATACGTTTTGTGTTTATGTTCTCTTGTTTTGCTTTAGAACTATCGATTTCCTCAGAACGCAACGTGGTACTTGCCCACCTTACGTGGGTAATAAACGGAAACAAAGAAAGTTATTTTACTTTAGCTCCCATCAAATACTAGCTAGTAGCTGTTTAACGAGATGACACGATTTTCTGTCACTACTTGCTTAAAAAGCAATTGTTAAATGAGGTATTTTAGAACGTCTGCCCATTTAATTTATTTATGGGAATAGCAACAGCTGTTTCTAAACACTGAAATAAGCATTTGCTTTTCTTATAACACCAAACAGCATTTTTTGTTTATTTTTTCTAATCTTTTTATGATAACTAATGCAAATTAATCTTATATATACATATATACACCACTATATAATACGATATTTTTGCAAACAAAAAAAAAGTTTTACACCGTTAATACTTTGCTGTTTATTTTTGCTAATATTTTTAAGATAACTAATGCAATTTAATATTTTACATATGTATATATATATATACACTATTATACAATATAATATCTCAGAGTATTAAGTGCGTTTTAACACTAAAAATATATATAACAAAAGGTGCTAACAAAATGTGTAAAATTCCGGTACTACCGATTTTGCGGAATATAAGAATTAGATTTATTTGCATTAGCAACCATGACTGAAATTTTGGAACCGTATTAGGCTAGAAGAAAATTAATAACAGTTGAACCCGTCATATCGCATGTTCCTTTCAGAGCGAGGAAAGTATAGTTTTAAATAGTAATCAAATATAATATATAGGGAAAATATAATAATGAACACAAAGTTTAATTGACAGTTTTGCCAAGCTAAAATGTGTTTCTAATTACTACTGCTGCAATATTGATAACATTAGATAATGTTTCGTCCACGCTTCTCTTGGTGGGAAATACACGTGGAACGCGTTGGAATTAGCGGATTAAATGCTATAATAATTACAAACTGTCTGGAGAAAAAAAGTTTATGATACAGGTGTTAAAATGCCATTCTCAAATCCTACGTCTGATTAACATGACTACAATTTTCTGTGGTTTTCCTCAATCCATTTAGAAACGGCAAATGTTTTGTAATAGCTTATTTCTTTATTTGTCCTGGGAAGAGTTAAAATCCATGGGGGCCTTCTCTTCCACTCGACCGGGTGAAAAACCAGAAAAATTACAGAGTACAATATATATATATATATATATATATATATATATATATAATTCATAAAAAGTCAAATGAAACATGTATAATTCACGTAAATATTACATATTTTAACCTAGTTATAAAGTTGATGTAGATAGCATTAGAATTTCACCTGTTCTTCAATAATTTTTCTCGAGAACAAGGGGCGAGGAATAGGAGAAGGAGAAGGAGAAGAACAAGAAAAAGAGGGGAGAGAATAACTGTTGTGACTCCTAAAGTTGAGATGACATTTTAATCTACGTTTAAATTACTTTATCGTTCGACAATCTCCGACTTCAGGAGGAAGGGAGTTCGAGATTCTGGGAACTGACACGCTGAATGAGGTTGAGTAGAAATGTGTTCGGTGGCGAAGGAAATTCATATTCCGAGTTCGAGGTAGGGACAGGTAAACGAAGCGAGAGGCGGTATATAAGGGTGAAGGAGCGGATGATTTTGAACAGGAGGGTAAGGAATAAAGTTACAATTTCACTGCCAAGGATTTATCTTCCAATTATCATTAATCTTCAACCTATCTCTACATGTTTACTTTAGTTTATTGAAATGTTAAGACAACATAAATACAAAAGGTCTTCACCTACTAGCTCTGACCATTCTTAAGTTTAACCCCCCCCCCCTGGATTCAACATGTGCTACAATAATTTCTTTATTTCATTTTAAATTAAACACAATTATTCTTATTTCGATTCCCGAAACAATACCAAATAAAATAATAATAACATAATTAGAGACCCCTTGTGTAACATCCTATGACACTTGCTCTGTCTTCGGTTCATCAGTTATCTCCTACCTGCTCTCTTTTAAGCCCCTTCCCTGTTCTAATTCTTCATCAGTTCACCAATCGATAATTAACAAATAAACTTAGCAGCAGCACCAGTAGTAGCAGCAGCAGCACCAGTAGTAGCAGCAGCAGCAGTAGCAGTAGCAGTAGCAGTAGCAGCAGCAGTAGCAGTAGCAGTAGCAGCAGTAGTAGTAGTAGTAGCAGCAGCAGCAGTAGTAGTAGTAGTAGTAGTAGTAGTAGCAGCAGCAGTAGCAGTAGTAATAGTAATAGTAGTAGTAATAGTAGTAGTAGTAGTAGTAACTACATGCACGTTATGGTCAGGCCTATCTCTATATATGTGCCTGCATCTTTCTGTATTTGTGATGTCTTCGCGTCCCTGACATTGAACTCTACCAATCCACGCATTCCCTCAGTGTGTATGTACACTTTATGTGTGCCTAGAGATAGCTAGCTCCCCAACAAGGGACTGACACGAGCATATTGTGCAGGTTGTGCTAATATCGGAGATGTATATCCACTCAAAAAATATGCGGAAGAAGGGAAAAGTTGGCTCATAGCGGTTTTTATTATTATTATTATTATTATTATTATTATTATTATTATTATTTATTTTTTTTTTTTTTTTTACCTCCCTTAGAACTTTACAATTTTAATTTATTTCTCTCTCCTTTTGGGACGTTGTCAGTAAAATTCTTGTCAGACAAGGGATGGGTGTTCGGTTAGAACTTTACGTTATAAGTGTATATGGTGATTTGCCGGTGTGAGCAGATGGATTAGAACTTGGTGACAGGGTCACATAGGATTGTAATGATCGCCCTTGCCATGTAAACATGAAACTACTCTCTGGCGCTCGCTCGCGCGCGCGAGCACACATACAAGAAAAAACGCGGAAAAAAAGGAGGAAACTATGCAAGTGAGAGCTGCCTACCTCACGTTACATGGTAATATACCGTCATTTTCTGTATTAAACGAGTGAGTGTCGCTTTTGGCCTGGGAAAATGTATCGGACATGCAAATCGAAATTTACGAGTTCTGTAATTAGCGTTGAAACCTGGAGCGTCATAATAATAAATTCTGGTCACAAAGCCACATGTAAACATATCCACCCTCCTCCTCCTGCTCCTCCTCCTCCACCAGTGGGCCCTTATAACCGCTACGGATACCGGCGGCGCATGCTTATTTATAGATTCCTAACAATAATATAACCCCAACATGGCGTGTTATTGACGTGCCGGAGCCGTGTATGATTATCAAATTATATTATTACGCCAGTGCCCGTACGTTACCCTTTTGACAGTATCCATTCGTGGCTCGTCCACCGCTCTGCGCGAAAGATGCAAGCAGAATTCACATGTCAAGCATTTGACAGACCGCTAGCACAAGTTTTAGAATTCTTAATTAAAGAATAGTTTTAAAATATGAAAACTGCACATTACCATTTTTTAAAATTGAACTAAAACTATTGTTATATAATTTTGGCTATAAAACTAACTTTATTATCTTTGTTACAATTAACTGATCAGAAAAAAATCCTGAATTTAATAAATACAATTGTGAACTATCCGTGGAAAAAGGTATTAGTGTCATGATATTTATTTTTTCTTTCTGGAGATAAGTTTATGATCCATTGACAATAGCCTGGCAAAGGATACATAGTCATACTGGTACTCATAATTTAAAAAACGTTTGATATAAGATTCAAAGACCGTTTCCAAGGGGACGATACAAGTGCTTATCCCTTACAGAACAAATTGGTGTCTATGTGATAACTAGGATTAGATTACTTACCATGTAAATAGAAAAGCTGCAAAATTTTCGAATCTTTCCAATATGAACGAGCTCAAAGGGCTTAGTACTATGAAAGGAGTTTCTGCAGAGGAAAAGGATCTCTATCGATACTAGAATTCATGAATGTAAAATGTCGCTACTGCTTTTGATAGTCTTATAACCAAAGCCCGGAAGTTCGGGCATTTATTTTGGTTAAAATAGGCAGACAAAAAGGCACTGAAAATAGTCATCAATATAATTAAAATAGACATTTTATTAAAAGTGAAAACAGAGAGTAATATCACTCATGTATGAAAATAAGTATTCAAGATACCTAATATTTTTGTTATCAATATCTAAGCTTACTTTCCTTAGTTACAAACAACAAGATTTTTTTTTCAAGGTATCAACTGTGATAGTCAGCCACGGAAAAGAACGTTCTATTTCCACTGAAGTGATTGGAGCTTATTTAAAACAAATTATTTCGGAAAGACTCGTACCAGTTACAACAGAGCATTCACCTGTCAGGATATCACGGAAATGTTGATCAAGACAATGTAAAGTAGTTTTGAACAGTCCTGGTGAATGAACAAAAGATGTGCAGCGGTTACTGGTAGAGTTCATTAAGCTTTATATGAGAATTAGGTTAATATCTCTCTTATTTCAGTACTGAACACACTGTAGGGACGGTTTATTGCACATCTGTACCGCTCTCATTTTACCCGCTTGCAATTATTTATTACATTTATGCAACTGAGAAGTTGCTCCCACCACAAATTTCCTTGAATTGTCTCGCGCAGATCGATATAAGGTAATTCGCCAGAACAATTCAAAACTACAGTACTTCCCTCATTCTGTTTCCTGCGAGGTAACCGTACATTCCTTTCACTAATGAAGGTTCTGCTATTTAAAGAGATTAAGTGAATGGGTTGAGGAGAAAGTTTTTGTCTACTTGTCAAGATTCTCAGTAGATATTTTTGTGAGTTAAACATGCCATTTTATTTTTATAACTTTTTTAACCTCGGTATATGCAAATTCTTTAAGTGTTGTTTAAAATCCATAAACAAACGCAGAAAAAATCCATAATTATCCAAAACAGGCAAAAAAAAGAAAGTTTTAAGCCTTAAAATAAGAAGAAGAAACCAAAATAAAAACAGGCCTCACCGACCCCAAAGTACGGAAACATATTCATTTTTATCTGACTCTTAAATATAACCACCGGCACTTTGCTTAACTTCCGAGCTGTGCTAATAAACCATGCTGACATTTTTTTTTTTTTTTTTTTTTTTTTGACGAAGTACTGCATGGTACTTTTATCTTTCCCAGGGTTAAAAAACTTCACTTTATATTACGTTTTGATTATTAATAAAGCATATCTTAACACTGCAATGCACAATATACACCATGTTTTTCTGTTTCCTGACAATTTTAGATTATGGATTTATATCGTTTCCCACAATCAGTTCAGCAATTAACAAACGAAGATCTTTTTGTCACAACCCGATAATAAAAAGACAATTACAGAAATTTACTTTTTACATATACAGCCATACTGCACCTATACACCAAGTACTCTGGTTTCTTTCTTTAAGTTTCGCCCGTTGAGGCATTGCTTAGCGTGGTGTAAGGGGGCGGTGATTTTTTTTAATGCTTTTAACGCCCGTTTTTACTACTGAGGCCAGTGGACACTGATGATACATGAAATGAAATGATATATTGGGAAAGGATTTTTTTTTAAGGAAGGAAACGTTCCAAGTCTAAGTTTAGGGTACCTCCCCGACATTTACCAGCTATTAAGACTGAGGAAAACCTGGAAAAAGGCTCCGTCAGGGAGGACGGTCCTGGCGGGATTCGAACCCCAGACCTCCCGCTCACGAGTCCGCACCTTAACGACCCAGGCCACCCGTGGCTATAACACCTATCAAAGCTGAGGTGCATTTTGCACGTGGCCCGTGCCGCACTAAAATAAACATCCCGGTTAATTTTAAATAATAAATTACAACAAGGAAATTCTTAGCAACAGATGGTGAACAACTCATTACCAATGACACCAGCTTGGTGTAGTATAATTCTGCACGCTCCACTTTTCAAAAAGTATTTCGACTTTTGTTTCTCTTTTTCTTTTCTTGTAATTTATACTCTTTTCTAATAGCTTTGCTATCGTTTTGTTTTTCACTTACTGTCATCATAACTTTAATTTCTACCACTTTTAAATAGGTGGTAGCAAGATTAACGAACTTTTTTTTTTTTTTTTTTTGCAATATATCGCAGATGTAGTTTCTATAAAAAGTACATAAATATGTTTCACGTCGATTTCCATTGCAACATTCGTCAAGTAGTAATGTAAATGCTGCATTAGGAAAAGTTTTGTAGAAAGAGATATCTAGATAAGAAGGGCAATGCCTGCTTAAGTTATAAACCAGTTGAACTCGTTACAGCACCTGGAAAAACGTAATGACTTTAGATATGTCTTTAAACCTACGCCACATTGCATTTAGTGGCAGTAGAAAAGGTGCTTTGGTAAATTATGTGTGGCATCTGTTAAGAAAATCGTGATACTTTCAGAGAACGTGGACATTCTGGATGATGCTAATTATATCAGCAATAGAAAGTGATATTAACTAATGCACACCGCCAAGGGTGACCGAGGTCGTTAAGGCGCGGACTCGTGAGCGGGAGGTCTGTGGTTTGAATCCCGCCAGGACCGTTCTCCTGATGGAGTTTTTTTTTCCAGTTTTTCCTCAGTCCTCATAAATGGCAAATGCCGGGGAGGTACCCTAAATTTAGGCCTGGAATGTTTCCTTCCTTAAAAAAAATCCTTTCCCAATATATCATTTCATCTCATATATCATCAGTGTCCATCGTCTGTGTTGTCTCGGTAGTAAAACGGGCGTTACACACTATTAAAAAAAACTAATACACATTCCAAAACATTTCCAAACACTATAATATCTGTGCAATATTATTTAAAGCATAATCTACTTTGTTTTATTCATAAACGTTGGCTAATATTAAAATAAAATTTTTAATGTGACAAAATAATCTACAAGTAACAGAATCTCTGCCACCAGAATATGTAATCACGTGACGTAATTAAATAAACAGAAAAAGGATAAAACACTAAGAAAGTCACAGATTTAGTACCGTAATATTTCGAACAGCTCATGTTCTTCTGCTGCAAGAAGACAAGTGAACGTAGTAAAAATAAATATTGAATATTAAAAGTAACATAATGAATGGAAACAAGATTAAACAAGCAACAAGGGTGAGAGAGAGAGAGAGAAAGAGAATATAATAGGCAAGATTTAAACCCAACGGTATACCAGCTTTATACAAAAATGTAGCAACCATCTCTCTATCTCTGAGTAAAGTTTCAGAGCTCTGAGTAGGTAACACATAAATAAGTGTTACATTAAATATATCATCGAAGTTCTTACAGTGAGACCAGACATGTTGCCGGTTGCCAAGGGAAACTTACAGTAGAAGTTAAGCCAATATAAAATGATTTGCAAAGCTTACAAGGTAACATACAAACGACATTCTTATGTGAAAAGGTAGCAAATGAAGAAATGTTAAAATTTTTGGATAAATTAGGGCTACGGAATGAATGCCATGGAATAATTAGCGCACAGGTTTTACATTAAGGGCGTTGGCAAGGATATGAACCTGCGACGGGACGAGGTAAATTGGAAGGAGATAGATTTGGGCGAAATATATTTTTTAAAGTTAGGCAGTGTTCTAAAAGTAATACGGGATACAAATTTAGAAAAATCACTTTAGGAAGAATGCATTAATAAAGTATCGTGACAATCTTTCAAAATAGGTCTGACGCTTTCAATTCCTGGCATGTAAGTAGTAACAAGGTGAATGAAGTTTTTATTGGAAGTTTTAGGTTTGCATTGGAAAGTTTTGTAAGCTAGAATGATACGGGATTCTAAAAGAGAGAAAAGAAATTTTGAGCTACGTTTTTAATAAATGGGTGAAGAGATGAAAAGTTGTTACAAAGACGATGACCACGGATTGAAAGAGAAAAAGGAATAGATATTTTGGTATGTAGGGGATGACAGCTATCAAAATGAAGATACTGTTGTAAATTGGTAAGCTTAATGTGCACAGACGTGAGAAAAGAGCCATTTCACAAAGAAATATCAATATCTAGGAGCGTAGCGGCATTGGGCGAGACAGAAGAAGTGAACTTAACTGATTTTGGAGTTAAGATTAGTAACGAACTGATCGAGAGATTCTGAGCCACGAGTGCAAAGCACGAATATGTCATCAAATATAATAGTGCCAGAGGTTCTGACTTAAGAAATTTGTTTTCCTACATTAATCACGATATAATTTTAAAAACGTTTAATTTTGCTTTGAGAATAAACATAAAAAATGGTAGATTTTATATACCTAATAGGTAATAGTATTTTGATCTTTACATCTCAAAATGCTGCCAACAGTATTTATATCTATATAAAAAACTTAACTCTTACCCCTTATTAAACTAATGCTATATCTAGACTCGGTATATATAAAAATTAGTTGCATATTTACCTGGGTCGCTGTTGTCGACACTCTGTTGGGAGCTGGGCTGCTGCGAAAGGGGTCCCGGTGTGCCCCCGGAGCCCGGAGATCGAACATCGTCGTTACCAGGTCCGGGGTACGACAGTGACGAGGAGGGGGGCCTCTGAAAAGAGAAACCTTGGTAAATATAAACAATTGATGGACATTTCGGATAACTAAGTAGCCTTTGCAAGTAGATCGAGGTTATTAAGCTATCCGAAATATGTACATATATTAACAACATTCGTTTCTAACTACTGCTTTGTAATATACTAAGCTCTCTGTGACCTATTTATGGTGCTACTCCGTTTGAACTATTCCATATATTCATAATATAAAATGCATTTCCTTGTAATAACGAAATATTAAGTGACATCTTTTTCTTTAATTAATTAAGCTTAGCTGGTCTAAAGCCAGCTGCAATAGCGTGTGGCTTATGTTTGAACCTTGCAGGTCTAGCTGAGCTATCTTTTTATTTTTATTAATTTTTCTAAGAGCCTAGTAATTGGACCGATGGAAACTTGTAAAAAATTTTCAAAAAACTTCTCATGGGTACAACCGCAATGGTTGTGGTTTAGGGTAACAATACCTTTCCTCGTAGACTCAGATCGCGGGTTCGATTTCGGTCAGGGTAGATGGATTTTTCGGGCTAAAAATCCTAAATATGGCTTCCTTCGGAAGGGGAGTAAAGCCTTAGGTCCCGCCTCGTAGATTTACAGCATGAAAAAGAACCTCAAACCTGAAAGAGGAGACCTCTGAGCAAAATTTACCGGCTGTTTCACTCCCTGAATTGAATGAGACGCTGATGACCTGAGATGTTAAACAGCATTCTTAAATAAATCAAATCAACAATCCTTCGGTATTCGATAAAAAGTGTATTTGAAAATCAATCTGCTTTGATCTCTGGATTAACTAGCTATCTATGAGCAAAGAGTATATATCTTTGATGGTGCTCCCACTTACAGTCAAATTACTGTATAAAAGACGTAAAAAATCAGGTTTATAAGCTATGGAAAGGAGAGCTGGTCACTCTGTCGAAACCAACAGAAGGATGTGCATGGTTGCAGGAAGGGACAAACACCTACACAAAAAGGTAAAGCAGTTAAAATGAGGAAGTAATTCCAGCTGTGGAGTGTTCAAAGACAGACATTAATTCTATTCCCTCCTTAGTGCAGTCAAAAACTAACAAAAGATTACAGTCTCTCGTGTTAAAAAATTGTAGGTGTGCTGTATGCTACAATGAAAGTTTGCATGTAATATCCACGCTGTAAGTCAAGTACTTTCGATGCAAGAAATAACAAGTAGGTAGGGGACATGTGCGCCTTCGCCAAGATTATCATGTAAAATGCATGCACTGCTTAAATCAAAACCTTGGGTTTCAACTTCCTCGAATGTGTATAATTTCTGTGCCAAACGAGCTCCATATTGTCACAAGCTTCTGGAACGTTTATGTTTATGTATCAGATCTATTTTGATATTCTTAAGAGTCTGAAACAGTAAGCAATGGTGTTCTCACATGAATAATACAAGTGCAGGGCATGACATTGATAGGCACGTGCTTATCTGCGACTTCACATCGAAGTTCCTACCACAGCCTTCACTTTGATTCTGGAATGCCCGTTTATGTCTAGCGGACATCGTTGCGTACAGCTATAGCTAGGTGCCGACAGCTGTGGGCCAGTTTGTAGGGTGATTTAATGTAATAGTGGTGGTTTTAGAAATAAACGAAAATATTGGCAATGAAATCATAAATTTTATTCTGGCCGAACTGAAAGGTATTTTCTGTACACAATGCTTGACGAAAGACAATTCCAGCATCAGCTATAAGATTGTATACACGTTTTAGAAAGCCAAGTTGAAATATGGGACGCCGAGACTGTGTCAGCGGCCAAGTTTTGATCTTTAAGTCCATTAATATTACTGCAATAAGACACTTTAAAGAATAAATATTCGGAACTGAACTAGTGATAAATTTTAAGTCCTGGGCAATTTAAACTAGTATAATGTATACCTTTTATCATGGAATAGCTGATATTCCATTACTGGTAGGTAATAGCTTAAATATCACAATTTTGCGTGGTAGAATTGTGGCTGACTTCTGAGGCCGGGACGTACATAGGGCGTCACTACTTTGTCCCAGTGAAGATGGTGATATAGTACGCCAGGAGGGGTAGAGTACTGAAAATATGCGCTTATTGCGTAAGATACATTTTTTTTATTCATTTTATGTACGGACGCTCTTTAACATCTCAGGTCATCAGCGTCCCATTCAATTCCGGACGTGAAACGGCCGACAAATTTTGCTCAGAGGCCTCTCATTTCAGACTTGAGGTTCTTTTATTGCCGTAATTGAACGACACGGGACCCACGGCTTTACTTCCCTTCCGAAGGAAGCCATACTTAGGATTTTTACGCCCGAAAAAGAACCATCGATCCTGCCCGGGATTGAACCCGCGATCTTGAGTTTAGAAGATAAGTATGATTACCACTACACTACCAGGACCGACAAAAGAGATACAATTAACCATAAACACTGCCGTTTTCATGTATTTTTTTTTTCTTTTCTTTTAAAAGTTGACCAGGAGAAGAGAAAATTAAAATAATTACGGCATTTTCTTTCGGGGTGGGGCAGGGGCATGTGACCACCCCTGGCAGGAGCCATGTCCGCTAACAAGACGCTGATAAGGGGACAAGAGCGGAGTCAAAAGAGGTCTATACGCCACACAACAAATTAACAGCATGAACGGTATCGAAGACATACTTGTGAACGAATAGCTTGCAGGACAGCCAGCATAACAGAAATGTTAATATTCGCCTCGCTTCATATTTTTATTTCTGCTATCTTTATCGATTAATGTTTATATCGGTATTATCAATGCTGGTAAGTATGCGGCGCGCCTAGCGATGTCGTTTTGTTTCTGCCACCCTCTCTTGCTAACGTTAAGATGCAGTAGGGAATTACGCTCAGGCGTTCTGTCAGTTCATCGCACAGATGGTACACACAGAGACTGCACTAACCGACTGTAACATGGCACATTATGTCCCTAGGGACTGGCTACAACATGATACTTTACTTTCACTTGGTTAGCATGCACTCAACTTTCCCTCCATCCTCTGCGACACTAGGGAAATATGACGAGTGAACACATAATCGGACGCACGCGAGCACGCATGCGCAAATGTACAAGGGCAGGGGGTTAAACCCCTACTGTGATTCTTACGAGAGACTTAAGTTTTTCTGCACCATATGACATCCACTTTAATAATACCACATAACAAATATATTCCCTTGTTGGGACAGGTGAATTGGGTTTACTGTTTCATGGTAAAAACGAAAATGTAGTTGATTTTTCAAAAATAAATGCCATTAATTTCCATATTAACATTATTTTAACTTAAGCACTGCATACATTATACTTGACAATCTTGATGAAGGCGCATATACACCTCCTGTTATTTCTTGCATTCAAAGCACATACAAACTTTCATTGTAGCCACTACTACAGCACAACGAGAGTTTATAATAACAATGACATTGTTCTCTGTGTATTTTTGAACTGCAGTAATGAAGAAATATATCAAATCAGCAGTCTGTCAATGAAGTGTTTTCTAGCTGGAATTTTTGCCTCAATTTAATTTATTCATCTTTTGTTCACAATGACTAAATTAATACAGCTGGCCACTTCCTGCAGTTGGTAAGAATGCATTTTAGATAAAGCGTAAATGGAATTAATGTGGTATGTGGAAGGCGGGTAATTCAAATATGTCATATATTGAGCATGTTTACATTAATATGCATTTAATGCTATGGAAACAGTTACAGGAGACAGCTACGGATGGCCAACGTCGGACCTGTGAGCGGGTGGTCTGAGGTTCGATTCCCATCAGGGCCTTCCTCCCTGACTTAGGTTTCTACCGGGTTTTCCTCAGTCCTTATAAGCGGCAAATGCCGGGGAGGTACCCTAATCTTAAACCTGAAACGTTTCCTTCCTTAAAAAAAATCCCATTTTATCATTTCATCTCATGTATCATCAGTGCCTTCCGCTTGTGATATGCCTCAGTAGTAAATACGGGCGTTAAATACTATCCAAAATAAATCTAAGTGGAACATATTGTCCACTTATTAAAACTAAATACTGACAGCCCATCCTGTGTTGCTATCTGTATTTAGCATTATTAACTAATGTTTTATTTGTTTTCAATTTATACACGGTGCACTGTTGGTGTTTAATATTGAGTTAGTGCTTTATATTTCTGCTTTATAAGTGTTTTAAGCACATTCATTTTGGTATAATGCCATACGAGCGTGAAATCAGCCTGATTGCTTTGTTATATATGTAGAGACTCAAAAGTGTATCTTTACACGTACAGTTTTTTTTAATAATGTTTAATTCCCGTTTTTACTACTGAGGCATCACAGGCGGAGGACACTGATGATACATGAGATGAAATTATAATTTGGGTAAACATTTTATAAGGAAGGAAGCATTTCAGGCCTAAGTTAAGGGTACTTCCCGGCATTTGCCATGTATGACTGAGGAAAATCTGGGAAAAACCTGAGTCAGGGAGAACGGTCCTGGTGGGATTCGAACCCCGGACTTCCCGCTCACGAGTCCGCGTCTTAACGACCTCGGCGTCTCTTGGCGGTCGATACATGAGAGGAAATGATAAACTGGGAATTTATTTATTTAATATTCAGCATTATAAATTAAAAATGTTTTTTACTATCATTGCCAAATACGATATATTAATGTTAAAATTTCTTGTTTCTTAGGCCAAGTATGGAAATTATGGTATAGTATGGAGGAAATTTTGAAAAATTAATGAAGAGCATGAAGTTTCAATCAACTCGGAAATAGCATACTTTGCGGAATATTATGCTCTTAAATTAAAACTATATTTCCGTTATCCCATACATATGTAGCTAAATAGTTTGTGAGCTTGAACCACGTAAATTTTGTTTAAGATAACATTAGATCATAATTATATCAAGTAAGGTTTTCATTTCCTTTGGACAAACACACGATCCCAGGCGAAGAGGCCGTGTTGCCAGATCTAGGCTTCCTGCACCTGCTGATGCGAGTTTGTTAATTAGTTAAATGTCGCTGCGGGAAGCAGCACTAGGAAAACCGTTCCTATGACATAACGGTGCACACACCTTAGCAGCGCTCGCACAGGCGTGTAAATTATACAGTTAAGACGACATTCATGCCTAGTTCGATCGTCGGACTACAAAACACTGTGTTGTAGAGCAGGGAAATGTTGAAGCATTTAAAAATTAATGCAGTCAAATTTTAAAAAAATGGGAAAAGAAAGTATAGAGCAGCACAGAAAAGAAAGATAGGAAGGGATGAGAAATGAAAATTCTAAGTTATGTTGCTGATGTTGCTGCAATAATAGACATGAAATAAGTACACAGTTTTTACCTTAAGGGGGTTCCTTAACTCTATGTTAAAAATGTAGACATTCATGTTCCTTTTTATCAACAACTATTACATTTAGGGAGATGAAATTTTTACAGCTATTACTTGTTGCTTCGGTAAATCTTTGAGAGAGGTCGTTTTCACAAGTATTCATAGATTTGAGACGTAATATTTGTGTTATTTCGCATTTAATACTTGATATTTGAGAATATTTTTATTTGTATTTTTGAATAAATCTCAGTATTTAGAAATATTTCTATTAAAACCATCACATACAAGAGGAGAACATGTGGCAAACATTGCATTCTTCATGTGACAGCAGCTGAGTAAAAGGTAAATTTGAGTAAACTTGAGTGTGAGAAATGGTAGTTTTCGGGAAATACCTCTTAAAATGAATAACACATAATTACACCTTAACACATCCCTGCTTTAAAAATAAAAATATTAACATTAAAAACATCAAACACATAACATGTTATATATCATCTTAATTGTGCAAATTCGAAGAACAAGCAACAAACTTTTGAAAATTTTAACATTTTTTACCTTATGAATCCCTTAAAAGAAAAAAAAAATGGAAAGAACAGGTTTTAAGAATTAAACAAACAATCTCTGTATTATAAATCTGTCTATAAGAAATATCCCGCCATTAAGCAGACAATTGAAAGACGATTTCGATTCCTAAAAGAGCGAAAAGGACCAATGGGTTTAATCATGCGGCTAATGATGATGATTATTATATCTTGTCTAGCCATAAGTTGTTAAAGGTTTTTTTTTTTTATAATAGCAACGATTTACTTTAGCGTTTTTTTTTTAAATTCACTATAACAAATGGTATTCACATGTACTCTGTGGTAAATGCAAATTTTTCAAAATGATTTCCTTTTGCCCTAATACAGGACCTAAGTCTATCGGGTCATTCATCAATAGCAGCATGCACGGTCTTGATGGGAAAATCCGTCACTGCGAACTCCAGGGATTGCTTGAGAGATCTTTTCTTACACGAAATATTCTCAAGTACTGACCACAATTTGTAATCCAAGGGATTGAGGTCAGGGCTGCTAGAGGGCCAGTTTTGGTAGCAATAAAATCCGGAACATTTTTCTTAAGCCAAGATTGAGTGGATCTTGCCTTATGGGCTGGTGCAGAATCTTGCTGGAAGGTCAGTGCCCATTCTTGAACAAAGTAGTGTTCAGTTTTTTCACCACAGGCTCAAGGAGGGTTGTTTCATATATTCTGGCCGTTGTGTTTAGCCCATTTTTAGCAGAAATGCAGCTTTGTAGCTCTCTCCCCACCAAACCATGGGATGTCGGTCCCTCTGGATCTTTGGGACCATCTCACGAGCTTGTTTAGAAGTCCTGGCACACTCTTGTCATTCTGGCGGTTGCAGCTCTTTTCAACTGTGAACTTTTATTGTATTTCAGCTCTCTCTGCTGCTTAAGTTAATTTTTATTTTATTTATGGACGCTCTTTAACATCTCAGGTCATCAGCGTTCAATTCAATTCAGGGCGTGGACAAATGTTGTTCTTCTTAAGCCTTAAGTCTAAAGATTCTTGTAAAAATTATCACAGGGGAATCACCAACGTTGCCTGTAAAATGGAATCTAAACAGCTTAGCACAAAAAATTTTGAAGTCATTTTCTAGCTAATAAGTTATTCAACAATTATGTAAACGGCAAGCAATAAACTGTGATCTTGACTGATGAAAATCGCAAGGTTATGTTCGCAAACAGCACGGAATGCCTTCACATTTCTCTGCTCTCCAGCCGCTATACATGACGATTTTTTTAGTTCTAGGTACGCTTTTTCACCCTATAATGTGTTCTACAGCAACGGCTGTGAAAGGATAGTTCTGCGCCAGATGTGTATCTCACTTCATTACGTTCGGAGAACTTGGCAAGTCAAATACATGCGGAAGCTGCACGTGTTATTTGGCTTCGCGTCCTCGGGGGGGAAAGGTAAATAATTCCATAAATTTGTCGCCACTTTAAACAGAACAAAGCAATATGTCAAAGGTAGGGCGATCAGCAACTCAAGGTTACATGAAACACACACAGCTTTTACATGTTTGCTTAACACCGGATATGCAATCCATAACTTACTTAAATAAAACAAAAAACAATTGTGACACTAATGGTCTCCTGGTAGCTCAAAATCGCTGATTTAACTGGCTCCTGATGATATAACATGCTACATTGGACAGATTAACGATGCAGTTACTATAAATAAGGAATAAAAAGAAATGGAGGGCAACAAGAAAACTTTCTATAAACAAAAAATTCAGCAATCAATGTTTCAACAAAACTGTATGTGAAACCAGATGCTTTAACAGTATCTCAAGATTTTTTGGTAAGCACTTGTGAAAATGTGAAGAATTACTGAAACACCAATTCAAGTACCAACAGCCGGGTCATAAATTGCATATATACACTGCAGTGATCTCGGTATTATTCCAGTAGCGCACTAGCGGCGAGTGACCCGCTCAAGGCTATGTTTATCTGCTGTGTTATACTGTGTCAGTTGCTGCCTTCTGTTCGAGCTGTAAAGACTAGAGTTTGTTCATTGTGCATCTCAAAAGTAAAAGTTTATTCAAGGCATCTGTGTTATGTGTGAATTATATTATATTATTCTTATTAGTCCACTGAAATGCCTACCGAAAAATTCACAATAAACAGAATTATTATTTATGATACATATGTAAAAACCGAATCATGTAGAGAGGTGTGTATACAATTTCGGGAGAAATTTCCTGGTATTCCAGTTTCTGGTAGAGAATAAATAGGTTAATAAGTTTAGGACAACGCTAAACATAAGAAGCGAAAAAGAAATGTTCTGTGGGAGGAATGCGTGTGCATGGAAAATTCATCCGAAGATGCCAAGAATGTCTGAATGCAGATCGACACCACTTCCAAAACTTATAAAAGGTTATTAGTCATTACCGTGCAAGGACATCCGGCCTGGCAATATAAGGAATGCTCTGTAGTATGTGATATTCATTAAATTAGGTAACAAAATATCCATCAACACTATCGATCTTCACACTATCGATTATCACTCAACCAAGTTTGTTAGACCCGTTGTCTCAAAAACATCTCGCTTGAAATGTCTAAACCGGAGTAAACTTAGAGCAAGTCTTATTCTTCAAGATATTTCATAGGGCTCAGATTTGGGTTACAAAGGCCAGTTTTTCACAGCTGAAACTTCAGTCGTGTTTGGAAAACCCTTTCTTGATTTATAATCATTAACTCTTTCTTGTTGCAAGACTCAATGCCTTCTGCTGAATTGTGCTGTGTTCAAGGACATCACAACAGCTTCCAAAATGTATTTTTGATACTGCTTGGCTCCGGTACAGAGTATAATTTCCGGTACAACACTCCTCGTCAAACCATCACTTTGGACCAGCAGGTTTTTTTTAGATTCCTTACAACTACGTGCCAAATATTTTATCTTTTTCTTTATTATATTTCCCCCTATAGTTTTCTCGTGCTGTTGCGTTGGCTGCACGAACAAAATAGTTACACATTTGATATGTTATGTTTTGTTTCAACATTACGGATTCTTTTTTTTTTTTTTTTTTCCTCCCCTTTACATATTCCTGGCTACACATGCGTTTTTAGAGGGCACTGCCAACAATTTATCCGCATTAGTTCAGGCTAATGCTCCATCATCATGAAATCCAATGGAATGGACACATAATGCCAGTACCAATCGATAACATTACACTTCCATGTGGCTCCATTAATAATGGCATTCAATATAAAAGCCTTGTTACGAAATTAGGGGAAAATAAACCAGTCTGATTCATAGCTCATATTTAAATACACAACGCGTGGAATTTCAACGACAAAAGAGTTGACGAGACCCGGCCTCTCAGTCGTTTTTCATGCAATTTTGCTACTGTGCTGACGCAATGGAATTACACATTTACCGAAAACTGCTAAACGATTCGATAAAAAAAAGTCGATCGGCTACAAATGGAAGTTACATTATAAGTTCGTGCTATTTAGTCCTGCATTATGAAATGATTAATGCGATTAAGATGCTAATGCATATCCTGGAACACGAACACTTCATATTCTTGTAAGTGATGAAAAGTAACATAAACATTTTGCTCTTAAGGGAACAGATGCGAAATTTGAACATTCTGAATAGTTTAAACCAGAGATATTTCAGATTTTGCTCACATATTGTTCATGTTTTTAGTTTTATCGGTCATTTTATCAATATTATTTTAAACATTACTTCTATTTTTTCAAATAAAACTATTGTTGCCTTACAAGTTGAATTATTTTTTTTTTTTTTTGCAAAACTTATTAATTTTTTAAAAATAAAACATTAATTTGAACACAACGTCAAGGAAAATGACATGCTAGCTAGAGCTTTTATGCTACCAAAAGTCTCAAAAAATGTTCATTCATGTAGATAAAAATTGTGGCATGAGGTTTTGATGGCAGGCAAACTTTCTAAAACCCAGAAAAATGCGTTTAAATGTTAAAGCAAACAGGTGTTCCAAATGTCATATGTTCCTAAAATTTCTCAAGGAGATTCAGTAGTTTTAAGAACAAAATAAATAAATTAATAAATTTATGGAAAATGCAACTTTTCATCGTCAATGCTTTTAATGTCATTTTGCAATTAAAATGTTTTCTAAACAAATACAGTTTGTCATTTAATTTAAGTATCAACAACATAAATACTTAGTATTTACACGTTTTTCAGTCTTTAAAGGGCAAAATTGAATGAATATTATTAAACATTTTTACATTTGAAAAATATAGTACGCATTATTATATTATTGCATGTTTAGCTATACAAATAATTAAAAGGTTTTGTGAAAAAAATATTTAAAAAATTCAGAAAACAACTATAGGTACACAGTGCACCACTGATATTTTTTTAACGACTGTCACTATGAAATAAGACTAACAATAAGATATAAGCATATATTTGAATATATAGCAAAAATAAATAAATAATAAAATGCAACACTTAAAAAACTCTGCAAAGTAAACATGAGCCCATTTCTTTAAATATTCAGTTTCATTCTTGGTACTTATCTTCATCAATCGTATTTCTTAATTTAAAAAATGTATAAAAAAATCAACAGAACCTTAAACATCCTGAGAACACTTTATTTTTCCTACTAAATTAATAATTAAAAATTTACCAAATTTATTAAGCAAATTAATGAATGCTTAATAATTATTTAATATAAGTTTTCAGTTTACTATGAAACACAAACAAAAGCAAATTAAATTATTCTACATAAGTGTGTTCCAGCTCTTTAGTTACTCAAGAAGGTCCTGGTTTTACTCCTGTCCAAGCAAAATCCTCCCCCTCTCTTTGGAATCCAAAAGATCTTCACATCTGAATGAATATATATATAGCCTAAATAGATTACAATAAATCTACATAAGTATTATTTTCAGTCAGTAATTGAGTTGCTTAAACAATGCAACTCAAATAACTTCTCTGTATAAAAACACTGACTTTGTTAATAAATTAATGGAACTTTATCAAATGTTAAATTTCCTTATAACCTTACATAAAAGGAAACACAGACAGCTGTTGATGCAATGACTGCAGCAGTGACGGGCTAACATTTCGTGCTTTAACATACCACGAGCAGAGCAGTCTCTCTTTACCCCTCATCTAATAACGCACGCAGCTATAACAGGCACGCGAAGTATTCAGTTCTAAATGGTACTCTAACTTTCCGTAATCTGTTTATTTTACAATTCCTCACCCCTTATTTCAGACCATCTTCTGCCCGAATGCTATTTACATGGACACAGTCGCCTCTATAAAATACAAGCCGACAGTGGAGACTGCAATTGCGATGCAATATCTGTTGCTGCGATAAAACATTTAACAATAGTAAACGGAAACAATGTTGCGACTATCCTGATGAAAGAATCAGCGACAAAGATTATTTATTAACGGTACGGTACGAGTCTCTCGTAAATCTTGGGTTCGCAAACGCTTTCCAGGCAGGATGTGGCTTGCGAAACAGTTACATCCGGTCAGTCCTTGCTTCTTACATGAAACTGATGGATAGGTGATTATGAAGAGTGAAAGATTTATTGACCTAGGAAGCATAAACATTCAAGCTCACTAGAAGCTAGGGTTAAAACCAGAGATTTTAGGTGTTACATCTATCAACACTGGCTACACAATTCTACTTATGGATAGTGTATCAAAATTAAAATAGTTTACGTTATCGAAGCCTTAGTTTACAACAGTATTTTGTACGTTCGACTTCTCTCAAACAAATGCAGAACAATTAACATAACACTGGTCCACAAAAAACACTTTTTTCTGTTTTTTTTCCCCCCACCTGGACATATGTAATATGATGCCCTGAATACAAATATGTTGGGCTAGGTTTTTAAACATATTCACATAATATGTAACAATTTATTTATATTTTGATGAAATTAAGTTTAAAAGTTCTTTTTGTAGGTTTCATTTTAACTTAAATATTAATGAGTACATTGAAAAAAGAGAGCTATGTGTCCATAATATGAACTTCTAAACTTTTTTCCCTATTAGGGAGAAGAAAACTTCATTATTTTTAAGTTCTGATATGTGCTTCACTAGTGCCTCTTTTCAAATATCAACAGTAACCTCATTGACACATCCCAATGCCTTTAATGGCGGGTTTCCTGTTTTAACATCCTTATGAAACCGCTCGCCTTGTTCTTCACTCATTGCGCCAAGACTCGCAGGGAGGTAATCAATGTTCTGTTGATAAAATGTACTTTATCACTCATTCTACACCCTAGATTTCTAAAATGTTGTAACATTTCCTACACAATTTCTTTACAGTTCTCAGATTTTTTGTTGTCAACGAAAGTTTTCTGTCACTTTATTGTGGGTCAACTATGCTGACTTCTCTAACTTGGACATCGACTGAGGAAAGGTCTCATCATGCATAAGCTCACGAGTCTGGGGTCCATACCTGCTGCTATCTTAGCTTCGGTTTTCTGTGGGAACTTTGTAACAAGAAAGTTGAAACAATCACTTCCTTATTCAGAGCAGTAACAAATTGCTTTATCAGGCCTAACTTAATATAGAGTGGTGGAAGAAAGACATTAGAAGGAGAAACCAATACTCTGATTTAGCACTACTGTTTCATTCACGCAGTGAACAATTTACTATCTTGTTTAAATCTCTCAGAATATTCATTTTATTTATTAACTCGACGAACAAATAATACAAACTTATTTTCTTCAATACCGATTTCTGAAAAAATGTAACCGGATAAAACAAAACTAAGGCTGGTTTGAGAGATCCCATGTGGTAAGGAATCAGAAAATATGAACAGTTTTCATTCAGCAAATATTGTGTGAACCAGTGGAATTGTCAGTGTGATTACTTTAATAAAGTAGCCTTAGGATGAATTAAGCGATTAAATATTTAATAACTAATTGTTCAGGGCACAAATATTGACGTTAATTCTACAAATACTTGTTAGGCTATCTTGGAATCTATGATAAGAAACGTTTATAATTTCCTTATCGCAGAAGAGTTTAAGAGGTTTAACGTTCGCTTTTACTGCTAATGCATCGCAGGCGTTGGACACGGTTAATACTTGAGATGAAATGATAACATGGGACTTACAAGTCTGTGCCTTAACGACCTATAGTAGAAGATAACAGGTGTGGACTTAACATCATTTGTGGATATCGTGTAAAGTTTTAGCATGCTGAATGAAAGGAACAACATAAATAGCGTACATAAAGACAGATGACCCAAATATTCCCGAATCCGCTGTCGTCTTACAGCAACCTTTGTTCATGAGCATTTCAATAATCTTCAGAAAAGTTATGAACAATGTGTGACAGGTAATGGAACACTTTTTGAACGTATTCTGTACCAACGCCATTAACTAACATTTCAGTGTCGTTTGTTTTGCCGCAAAATGTGCATAATGAGAAACATACCAAAAAAATTAAGGTTAGCGTGATTGGGAATGAAAAAACTGAAGTAACTCCAAGCATTTAAAAACATTCTATCAAAGGGAGAAGGGTAAAGTGTTAGTGTGAAAGTGTTTTCTTTTATTTTTACATTTTTGAATAGTGTCAGAGTTCTTGTCCTGTTAATCAACGGAACAGCTCAAGAACAAGCTATTTTCAGTTTACTGGTAATAAAGTTAAGGGTGATATCAAAGTGGTACCCCACTCCGTGAAGGGTGGCACAAAAACTACTGGTCACATCCTTAATAAAGGGGTGAAGACCTAACCAGAAACACAAGACTGCTACCGTTATAACAATTTCAGAAAGTTTATCCTTCTGGAGCGACGAGAGGTTGGACGGATCGGAATGGGTTGGGGTGGGAGGGGATTTTAACAGGCCAGGGGCCAATAAATCAAGAGCAGCACGCCGGCGTGACACACACACACACAGTACACAGAGATCCAACGTTGCCACATGTCCGGAAGATGATAGTGCAGTATTAACCGTAACGTCGGAATACAACGAGAAAACTGGCAGCGTGGCACGACCTGCGATCAGCTTTTGTCACACAGGAAGCAGAAGGAGAAACAAGTGCCTTGATTTCCCTTATGCACTTCTTGAACTATCAGAAATAAATACTTCACACACAGCCACCACGTTACGTGTCAGATGCGGGTGCTAATGTAATCATTCCTGAACCCAGTTTGGCATATCGTTTCATGTCGGGTGCTTCTGTTACAAGGGGCATTCATGCAACCAGCCTATCCATTGTTGGACAATAAGGTCTACAACAATGAAACGAACGAACAATCAAAATATGCATACAAGCAAGTGTAAACTTGCATAGTCACTGTAGCGGAGTTCAGTCTTGTGTCAATAGCTGGTGGAAAATGATGAATATTTCCACAGAAAACTTTACGTTCTACATTTTCACAAGCTATAAGCTAAGTGGAAGAGGGAGGGAGAAAAATCCTCCACGATCTGGTAGCTGATCATGGTGATCAAGTGTTCATTTGATACCATTGCAACATTTGAAGAAGGGCGAGAGACTTTGGAAGGCCTCTGGCCAGCCTTGGGAAGCTGCGAACGAGAGAACAACTCAAAGATTGAGGAACTTGGTGGAGGAAAATCGATTTTCACCGTTGAAATGCTAAGTATGGAAGTGGGTGTTAGTGTTGGCAGCATTGAATATGTACTCCATGAACATTTAAAGCTGCAAAAAATCTGTGCATAATGAATACCACATCCCCTAACCAATGATGAGAAGAGGAGAAAGGAATATGCAAGGTAACTGCTGAGGATTTTTCCACCAAAAGGTCCTAAACGTATGATAGATATATGTACTGTGATGAAAGTTGGTTTCATTAATATATCGCCCCAAATAAAGATTAGAACTGCATGTGGGTAAATGAGAATAACCCCATGACCAAAATTTCGTTCTCGGAAGCGAATGCTAACAGTTTCGTTCAACTATGAAGGAACATTAGTAGTTGACTGTATGCCAGAAGAAATGACAATGAATGGAGAATACTAAGGCACTTATATTTTGGATCATTTATTTGAAGAGCTGAGACCGCGATGTCCCAAGAAAGGAATTTTAATGTTGTTGCACAACGCGTCTCATCACAGAACAACTGCAAATTTGAGGAAACTGGAAGTCGCCAAAGTCCAGTTGCTTGACCATACACCTTACAGCCCTGACCTTGCACCTTGCGACTTCTGGTCGATTCTGATGAAGTAATATCTTTTATTGTTGCAAAAAACCAATGCGTGCAGAACCAAGCTCAAGCTATAAATTCACCTCCGAGTCCGAGTAGAGTAGTGCTTTTGACGAGTGGTTGCACTGTCTACAACTGTGTGTGTGTAGAGAGATGGAGGGTGCTTTGATGGATTTTGAGGATAAGTTTTCGAATTCAGTACTTAGCTGAGACTTTAAGGTGATGTTTGCAAAACTTTTTGAATGCCCCTCGTAGTCTTAGAAATTAATTGAGTTTTCTCGGCATAATTTATTTATATCTCTGACAATTTATGGCCGTCAGAATATGTTTGTGAGAAAAATTGGCGCGTCCAAAAGAACATGCCCAGTTCTTAGCCGATCAAGGACACCAAGAAAGTCTTTACAACAATGGAAGCGTAGTGTCTTTAAAAGGGGGGGGGGTTATCTATTTAATAAGGGTCAGGGATGAAATACAATCTGCTTTAAGCAAGCACTTTCTAATATGAGGAGTTTTTCTTTATATTAAACAGATATACTGATATTGGATACCTAGGTTTTGATGTAACTACAGTTACCATAAACCTTTTCAGCTTACTGCAACCGCCGCAACAGGAAATGGGAGACGAGAGTCGCCGCGCGTAAAGTGTAGTACATGTTTTTTTTTTTTTTTTTTTTTTTTTTTTTAGTGCTTATATTTTTACTGAAAGTGTAAAATGATGCTGATAATAACTAATAACTAATGTTATATAACAGATGTTCAAAATGGTGCACCTCAGCGACAATACATTGTCGGGCATATGCATAAGAAAATTTTGCATTTCATATGATGTTACTATCTATCCCTCGTCACCGAGCACATTTCTGCTCAGCTTCATTTAGCGTGTCAGTTCCAAGAATCTGGAACTCCCTTCCTCCTGAAGTCAGAGATTGTCGAACAATAAAGCAGTTTAAACCTAGATTAAAGTGTCATCCCTAGGAATCACAACAGTAGGTCCGTCGCTGCTTCTTCTCCTTCCTCCCCCCCCCCCCTGTACTCGAGAAAAAGTATTGAAGAACAAGTGGATTCTAACAGTATCTTTATCAACTTACAAACTATATTAAAATATGTAACATTTACATGCAGCATGTATTTTAATTTTGCTTTCCCCCCTATATTTTACAATAGCTATGCATATTGTACTCTGTACTTTTGCTTGTTCCCCCCCCCCCCGCCTGATAGAATGGAAGAGAAGGCACCATGGCCTTAACTCTTGTCAGAGTAAATAAATAACGTATATTTCACAAGAACAAGTTTCTTGTCATCCAGACTGCCCTTCTTTTAATTTTTTAAGAAGTTGACCAACAGTTTCTCTACCGGAAACACAATTGCCAGTGCGAAATGCCTTATCACTTCTGTGCAAGAATTCGTTTTCACATATGTATGCACATAAAAATTAGTTCTTCAAGACTATGTTTGTGATTTATTTATGCGTAACTGATGAAAAACAATTGACAATTTACCAACAATGAAGAAAGTATCGAGTCACTGAAAAACTACAAATAACTACCTGCACATGCACCCTGACTGGCTCCTTCCAGTACGCAGGTGCAATTTCCTTTTAACTGAAAAAAAAACCCTTGCCGTATAAGAGACAGACAACTAAGCAAGGTATGGCAATAATGGCCACCTCTACAGAATCTTTGTGGCTGTTGTCAAACTTCAATCAAACCACGAACCTCCAATGCATTCACTATGGTGAGGATCTCTATCTGTGACAAATGACAAAAGGGACACATTTTGACTACTTGGGAAAGTTACGATGTACTTCCTTATCTGATTCCTTTACTATGAACCTCACGAACGCCAAAGTCTGAGGCCATGTTGGAAGCGATGACCCTTGTCAAATCAGAGACATGTCTTAACGAGTAGGGCTGCAGCGTTATTACATTGTCATCCTCACGACCGAGGACCTCTTCAACGTATTCACACGCTCCTCGAGACACGTAAAACGAAGATGAAGACGCGAAACTAAGACAGTTGAAACGAATCGCATCACCAGCCTTTCCGTGCCTGTTAGCCACTTGCTGACTCAGCAAAACTTTCCAATAACACAGTCATGATCAGTCGGAACAAAAAAACTCCAGCTGACCTCAAGATTCCAGAACCCTATTACTTGACAGGACTTCAGGTATTTGTTACGGACAGAGTCACCGGGCGCCCCATCCTAAAATTAGAACATCGTTTTACTTTCTTCAGACATTGCCCTTAGAGGCAGTTTAACCATAGAAGCTTTCGTTCTCTTAAGAGTTAAGAGAACATGGCGGATTCTTAGCAGCTCTGAAAGGTGCGTCTGTCTTGTTGTAGAGTGTCTACAGCGCGCCAGTTCTTAAACGTCCAAACTTTCAAACAGTACTCAGCAATAAAGAAGATTAAGAAAGATAAATTCAGATTTATATAAGACATCAAGTATGTAAATATCATCAAGTATAGTTAATATGTCACCTGTCACATCAACGCAGTATTTTCTATGCCCCACTAGTTGCACCATTCTATCAGTACTGTCATGTTTAAGTACCTGGTAGTAAAGCTGCAAATAAAGATAACCTGATGACGTTCTACTAAAACATTCAACATTCACTACCTGCCCGAAATGCATACAGTACATGCTACGTATAACGTTCTTTATGCAGCTACTCTACCCATCGACCATTCACATTTCAGTTTGATGGCCATTGCAACTCCTGAATTGTATTTTGCTTTCACATCAAGTGGCAAGGATGATAGAAGCGACGTTTCAACGTAGAATTTTGGGCATATTGGCCAGAATTTTTTCTCTTTTATTAATTGAATTGAATTAAGCCACTTAAGTCTCAACCGGTGCTAGGGCCTCCGCTAGCGGGGGAGGGGGGTTCAACTAGAAGGTTCAAGTGCTGAGTTTATTACGTTTGGTATTGGCTTCGGTTGTTCTCTTCTTTCTGTTCCTAGGCTTTTCCAGGCACTGCGGTTCCGTGCTACGCTGGTTCAGTGTGTCCCGGCTGCTTTCCTGAAGCAGTCTGCTCACTTCGTTCTCGGTCTCCCTCTTCCTCCCCTACCGATATGTAGATCCCATATGGTAACTATATGTCCATATCTGCTGCTTGGTAGCCTTGCTACATGCCCGCCCAATTTCCACTTCAAACTCTTTGCACGTCGTTTAGTCCCGACAACTTTCTCAATTCCACAGATGATATTTTACCCATGACGGATATTCCTAGTACTTTCCGCTCCATTTTACATTGACAAATGCTAATATTATTCTTTTTAACTTCTGTCAGGCTCCAAGTTTGACATCCATATAATAATGTTGGGAATATGCATCAGTCCAGCACATCTAACCTCAGTTTTAGGCTCAAAGTATTGCCCATCAGTATGAATTTCAATGACCAGAATGCTCTCCATACTGAGGAAATTCTTTTGCTGATTTCTTTGCCCATATGATACTGAAATAAAACTGTTTGTCCTTAGTAGACAGACTCTGTTACGTATTTTAGTGTTGTTGAGTTGATTCCAACGGCTGTTACTTGACTGTTTGTCATCATGTGTGTTTCTCCATGCTCATAGATAAACCGGCAGTTTTACTGTACTTGTTGAGATCTTGTAGCATTCTTTGAAGGCTCTCTGCTGATCTAGCAAATGGACTATTTCGTCTGCAAATCTTAGGTTCCTGAGTTTGTTTCTATTTATGTTAAATGCAAATTTGTTTCCCCGTTTTATTTTGTACAATATTTCCTCTTAACGTAACAGAAATTAATATTCTCTAAAATATAGGTCATAATTTTCGACGGCTTTTGTCCATATATCTGCCAGCATTCGAATTTGTTGGCAATAACACACCTTGGATTATTGAACTGGCTTCCTCGAAGATGTGTTACCATGAACCGGATCAAATGAGGTTCATCATCAGGACTGTAAGCTGGGCAAGACGGAAATTCTATTCCTTCGGTAGCATCAATGGGCAGTAGCATTGTTGTTGAAGTAAAAAGGGGTATCTATTCATTAAAGTTTAAAAGTTCGTAAACCCTCTGCAGTTGCTTACAGTACAACTCAGCATCAACTACACAATCATTTGGGGCAGTTCGAAATGGACAGTACCTTCGTTCCCATCCTTCTCAAAATTACAGAACAAGAAACCGTTTTACATGTAATCATGTGCAATGATTTTTTACACTTGGTACTCGAGGAGAATTTTTAGATGTTTTTTTACAAACAATTCGTCGCTGGTCTGAAAGCGAACAGTTCACTTGGATCAACCCTTCAACTTTTAACATGAATTGGTGCAGAAGGTAGCTATTGATGTTTGAGAGACATCAAACCTTCCTGGCAATTCACGAGTACTAAAAGTATGTATTCTTCAGAACTTCATTTTATTTAGCTGAAGGTCGTCCAGAGCCCAACTTATCTTCAAGGCTGACGTATATCTCCAGTTCTGTGCTGTTACGTTGACATCCTTGTTTTCCATCTGACATATTTCTTCAGCTGCAGACTTAGCACTTTCCCTATTTCCCCAAGAGAATCTAAGAGGAACGTCAATTGTTATTTAAACTCGTCTTAAACATTCTTTAAAACAATATCCTCAGTTGCCTAGTAACTCAGAGACAAGTGAAGGAGTTCTGCAGCTAACAGTAACTTCATATTGTAGCCTTTATCTATGGCATTTTAGGCTTAACTATTTCCCTAAACGCAATCTTTGTAGAAAATGTAGTTTAGAGAAGTTTTGGAGTTATAAATAAGTTTATTTATTAACGCTGAAAATCAATATTTGAAGGAAAGTATGCCATATTTGGTGTATTCCATTGCTGGTCAATCTCACAAATACTGAAATGTCGTGGCAAATTATTTCTTTTCAAGAATTTGAACGCAGTATTATGACGTTCCACACTAAAAATAGTTGTTTCTCACGTGGTCACTAACCATTACACCCTCGCAACCCTTTTTTCCCTCCGTGTTTCATTCCACCCTGCCTTCCATCAACAGGGGTTGCAACCCCATGAAATCGTTACTCACCTGCCGGTCTCCTGGCAACGAAATGCAACCAACGATCCTGCCCCTTCAACCCGTCTTGCCATTGGTGCGAAAGCAATTTTGTGCGATCATTATTAAGTACAATAATTACGTCATGCTCCACCCCCGCACACAGACACGCACACACACAAAAGAATTAACACCAGCTGACGCTCCCCATTCACATCCACAAAAAGGGGGAGTTGTTCCGGTACCACAACACCGCCCACCATGCCCATAAATTTACTTTTCATAATAGCATTTCGAGGATCCCCGAAGGGTTTAAAAACACGTTTAAATTCGTCCCCTCCCACATTTTAGCAACATGATTTTGCTGTATATATCAGCACAATGCAACATTGTGCCAGAGATTAAGACAGGTATGGGTGGGGTGGCGTTGAGTGGAAAAACAAGAAGCGTGCTACCGCCCGATTATCGCTCTGCCCCTGGATTTGCCACCCAGATGCGTTCTTTGCACGCGATGCTTCAATATGGGCAGGAACACAGGATGGTCTGGGAAGATGCAGAAAAATATTTAAGAATCACAGCGATAGATTCTGCACATCATCAGATTTATACAATTAATAGGACGAAATAACAACCTGGCAGTGAAATTCGGCCTACAACTGATATTTGTAGTAATATCAATCATGTTGACCTGAACAATTCTGTCTTAAAATAAATGTGAACCAAATCATTGGAAACACATTCACCTCCTCTCATTAAACATTTCACCTCAGGGCCTTGCTTCACAAAAGTATGGTCTAATACATTACAAGTGTGCGGACTTGTAACTTGTAGTCGTTAGTAAAATTCTGTTCTACAAAAGTTTCTGCTACTCTTGTACTTTACAACTCCACACTTACAAGTTTACAAGTTCATTTTCGTTGTTCTGTTCTACATAAGTATTAGTTACAGGTAACATGTATTTCATTTCGCTACAAGAGTAGGAATATTAATAACTTTTTCTCAATGACTGAAATTGATGTTCCTAAATGTAACTGTAAGGGACTGTCGTCTCAAAGTAAATTATTACATTTAAATATTAATAAATAAATAATAAAGCATTTAAATTATCATAATGTGTGAAAAAAGAAAATACTCATTCAGCAGGAATGACAATAAACCGCTCCGTACATTGGAAATCCCTAGAGTGAACATAACCTAATTCAAGGTATAGCGACATATGACAAACAGCTGTTCCTCCATCATGCTGTTATATAATGTCACTCGTAACTTTTTATTAACACTTTACAAGTGTTGCACTTCTTTTGCGGAACAGAAAGTTAAAAACACTTTTATTAATATACTTGTAATGTATTAGATCATACTTTTGTGTGAAACGGCCCAGGTCGCTAAACTGGACACTCTTGTATCGATTCAGATAATTTCCTAATGCACTACTGTGTAGAGGGAACGAGAAATTTCTAAAGGGAAGGCACGATTTGGTCAAAAGTTAGCATCATAGTACTATTATGAAATGTGGCACATTATGGCGAGCTGAAATATGAAACAGCGGCGGCCTCTGCAACATAAATACGAGGTGTTACTACTCTACTGTTACAACAACTGAATATAAATAGCAAACTTCTAGAATCTTAATAATTAGAATAAAAAAGCATAGTAAAAATATTGCATTAATGCATATATTTAAACAAACAATTCGTTCTCATAGTTTTCGAGACAGCAAAGATGTTACGGTCTGGAATCTACAGGAAGAAGCCTGTTTCTACAGAAAGCAGTGTGTACTTCACATATTTTGAAATAACAGGGTAACTAAAATTAATATTTCGAGTTCGTCTACCAAGTTTTTAAATTTAAATTTTCTCTCCCAATAGTTTCAAAGACAAAAGCTTCATCGAATGTTCATTTTCTTTACATTCAACCAACAGAAAGTTTACGGATATTTAACTTGGTAACACAAAGCAAACTTTTCTGGGGACGTGACGAGAGGTAACATAATGGCTCTTATGGGTAAGAGGCTCCTTCTACCACCTTCTCTCGCCTGCCCCGGTGAAAGTACTCCACAAACTCACAGAAACAATGGTTCTCACCGCTAGTACAAACCAAGCCCCTTACAGACTATAACGGCAAACACAAAGGACCGCTTTCGTGGTCTTGTGGTAAGCTATCTGCCTGCAAATCCATACGATCAGTTTTGTTTTTCCCCGGAGTGTTTCGCCTATGGACAAAGCGCCGCTCGTTAACCGGTTAGCTAGCCGGTCAAGTCTCGGATCTTAGCGAGAGGTTAAACAACAAAACAAACAAACCATAAAATAATATACAAACCAATTTAAGAGGCTCATTATTTACCAAAGTTATCAAATGAGGCGTTGAAACTGCCCGCTTTCATTCTCCACACATTTCTGGTATCTCTTTGGAAAATTATTCCTCACACACTGCAATTCATTTTGAAAAATCTAGTCAATTTCCTGACGAATATTTTTTTACTTTTTGTATGGTGTGATCGCGGGATCGAGGGGACCAAAAATCCCTACTGTCTTGTGTCTGTCTGTCTGTCTGTCTGTCTGTCTTCTGTCTTGTGGAACACATTGTGGATCGCTTTCATGGAATTATTCACAGTGTGAGCAATGAACGAGTCCTGTTGAAAAAAATGCATGATTACACTTTCTGTCAGTTAATTTTCCGGAAAAAGAGTTAGTATGGTAATCACATAAGTAACAGAAGCAAGTGTAACTTCAAAAAAATATTGAGCCTAGGATTCTTTCGCCAATGAGTTAACATATATGAATCGTACATAAAGACACATTGTAAAGACACTTTATGTATACTGTGCAATTAAGAAACGAACAACACAGCCCACACCCGGGAATAGCTGCGCTAAGACTGCGAAGTCGGCAAGTCAGCAGACTTGCTATCTCTACCACGTCGGGATAAACAAGTAGGGGCTTCGTTCTTAGGAAAAACCCCGGCTGCGGGGGAAAGCGTCACTGGTGGCACTGTAGAATGACAGATGGGAGTTTGCCATTAAGAATTACAAAATAGAGATCACAAGGAAAATGTTGACAGGACGACGAGTCACACAAATACTCAAAATTTGCCTCTTGTAGTAATAACTAAAGTATGCTCTGTTAAATACTTAGTGAATATTACAAGCAATGCGCCTAAGATGCCACAAATCCATCTCATTACCCAATGAGATGTGATTTTCTATGTAGAAGACGCAGAGCTACTCTGCCTCTTAAACGTTTTATTGTTTAATTTATAAAAAAAAGTGTCAACAATTTACCATTTTATTATTTTTTCATTCTTATATACCAGGAATACACTGGGGTGTAATCTATTCCCAAAATATTTAAATTTTACTTTTCGAGATTTTTCTCTGATCTTAAACAAAACTAAATAAATTAATTTTAAAGCGTGAATTTAAATGTATGATAATTTTAAAATGTTTACATGTCAAGAAGAAAATTTCGATTAAAATAAGGTTAAAAATTCAGATACATGTCGAGAAAATAATGCTTAAAGCAGATTAAACCAAACCAGACACCCCAGTCAAAAATCCTTTCCACACAGATCAATCAAATCGGTCTTGGAACAGATCAAGAATCAAACGCTTCTCATCTGTACAGAGTCCAATTTGTTTACAAAAACATCCTTTCAGCGAAATGCCCACGGCACACTAGAAACCAGTTTCGGAATGACTATGTTGTGTAGAGATACATCAGTAAATTATTTTAACAATCACATTTCCTCAAACACGTTAATTTTGGCGAAAAAAAGCTTGTATTTTAATCTCCGTTTCCGCTGGCAGCGACAGAAGAACAAGAGATATCGCCAATGCCCGCACTTCATACATCAACATAATTACAGGCCGTCACCATCAACTCACTCATAAATTACTTCGGGCAGGCGCAAAAAAAGAAAGGAAAAAAAAAATCAACAACAACGACAGGGAAATCCGATATAAGCATTTCCTGGTGTCCGGATTGAGTAAACCGTACCGGAGGAATGTCGCACTTGCGTACAACCACAATAAAAACCTACCCGCTTTATCTCCCTCTTAGTCTTTAGCTTTTAGTTTGCTTGTTAAAACCATCGTAAAAGGTAATGACCCTCCTTCAAGCTATGGCAAGTTTACGCACAGCAATGGCAGGTAGAAGTTCAGCTCAATGTTTGTTCTGGATATCTTACATCTCTACTCAAGTATTCTAATAAATGTTCCTTTGTGGCCCAAATATTCATTTGTACCTTGCCCAAAATCTTAGTGACGCCTTAAATCTTACTGTCTGATTTAAAAGTATTCTTAAATCTTTTTGCTTCATTGTATTTTTTTTTCCATGGCCATTTTCCTGAAAAGAAACAATGAGTAAAGTTCGGACTAAAAGGCCCGTTCATTGTACGGTCAATCATAACATGTTGTACGTAACGTTACTATCCAGTGGTTCTGTGTTAGGCAGTAGAACGTGCCAATGGATTGGGTTGTTAGGAACAGAGAACAGCATTGCTCAACGGCTGGCCGTTTTTGCTATATTCCCCCATTATGAGCACCTTTGGGAGGAAGGGATGAGGATAGGGAGACATTGATATACGGACGTTAATGGGTTCCCTAACATTGTTTTCAAACAGAAATACGATGCAGCACACCAGCTCTTCATAAAAGGCAGAAATGCAAAGCGACTATATTGTCATAACACTTTATACCATGTACAACGAAATGAAATATATGAAATGGTAGATGGGAAAGTGGAAAATAAAGATATATCTCAACATTCTCCTAAGTGACTTGGGAAAACTGCGAAAAAACCAGGTCGGCCTCATGGAAGCTGAACCCGGTACCGCCTTAGGTACCCCACTCGGGACCTCCACGGGTGGCCGAAGTCGTCAAGGCACGGACTTGTGAGCGGGAGGTCTGGGGTTCGAATCCCACCAAGACCGTCCTCCCTGACTGAGGTTTCCAGGTTTTCCTCAGTCCTCATAAATGACAAATGCCGGGAAGGTACCCTAAATTTAGGCCTGGAACGTTTCCCCCCTTAAAAATAAACCCTTTCCCTTTCATCCAATATATCATCAGTGTCCATCGTCTGTGGTGCAAAAACGGGGGTTAAACACCGTTCGTTCATTAATACCGCACTCGGAATGTGTATTTCAGTTATTCCTAAGCAGCGCATAATTGTAAACAAATCGTCGAATCTTATGGCGAAAATAAACACATTTGTAGCTCGTGCTTGAAGAATTTGGGTAAGAGTATCACTATAAAAGGCGTTAATATATATTTTGTACGTTTTTGCTACAGAGTTTATAGGCTATAACAATGTGCACATACAGTTTTTTGCTTATCACAAGCGATAGTTCCTCACAATTCCCTCACTATCAGTTCCATAACATGACACTTTTCAAACAAAGCAAACTTAAAGTTTTATAATTTGTTTTCATATGTTGTACTGACGCATACGCATTATTTCCGAACTTTGTAAGTAAAATATTATCTCCTCTGGTCTTTTCAAACGGTTTCCCGTTTATTCCCATACAAAAAAATTCAGAAATGTTTACTGAATCAATTGTTTTGTCAAATCACTCCCAGTCCAACTCAAAATACATCGCAATCCATCTTGTCAAGTATCTATATTACACAAGAAACAATACAGAAATCCGTCCATTTATTTACCTTTTAATTTTACAATTACAACGCTGCATCATTATATCACCACCCAGTATGAATGATAAAACAATTATTTCCAAAATACTTCATTTTATTTTAAGCTCTCCGCATAAACCGGAAACTAGTTCCCGTCAATAATTTCATAGCAATGCTGGAAGGGAAGGTTACAGATTCCATGTATAAAATATATAAAAATTAAATACTTTTTTTTTTAAAAAATACACGGTAGATGATGTTTACATACTTAAAATCGTAATGATTGTAGTGGTCTCTTTTTACAGATTGTGTTTTCGCAATAGCATTACCATTATCTACACAATCTTGGAATTGTGCGACCAATTTTAAACTTCCAGTTAATATCGTCAAACGCCTTGCATTTCACCTGTCGTTATTTCAAACACGAAGCCATCATAAAATCTTGCAATGAGTTTAAGCGAACTACCGAGGTGCAAATTATCTTCAGAACAATGCATATAATGACTTTGGCGACGTCGACAGAGGTTCAGTCACCGTGAAGACAAGACAAGCTCAACGACAGTATTATCCTTCTTCCTTTTTCTTTTTCTTTCTTATACTTTTCCAAGCATGTATCTTATCGCTGACATGCACTTTAGCATGCCAACACTTGCTATTTTCTCGACGTGTAAAATTTACTTGCCGTATGTCTTTCCGTAAAAACCAAGTGTCTTATAACAATAATTTTCGAGTATATAACAACATTTGTCCTCCTAAGGAGATATTCACATAAGAATATAATAGAAATTGTGTTTTTGTCAACGTTAAAGCTGTTCCTAGAACGTTTTGAGAGTGTTTCCGAGTTGTATTTTTAATTTTTATTTCCCCCCTTTTTTCCCCTTAAAATTAAAATTTACACTTAACATTTGGACAAAATTAAAGAAAAGATGCTCATTACACTGACGATTTTCGTGATATTCAGAATTATAAAAGATAGCAAGTTATGGAAAATTTTTCAGAGCCCCTATACATACATCAAATTGTCTCAGAAAAAGAAGCAACCTATTGCTTTTGCAATTTTTTTAGCTTAATCACTAACATCAAAGTATAGTTCTAGTTGCAATCAAAAGAAAGTTATTTTAAACAAATAAATATTGAAAACGCCATAGTTTTAAATTAATGTTTTCTGAGATTAATATGCCTGGGGGTGATTTTAGGCAAATTAGCTTGCTATATAAAGAGCGATTAAGTTGGATTACAGCCTACCAAAGTGATTCCTCTTTAGGTGTTTATTCAAATTTAGCTATTAGTAGTACTACGTGCAGCATATTTCATGGTTTTGTCGCCCGTTTCACGACAGCTGGCGAGTCGGCAATCATTACGACAACTCCCGGCGAAGCGGAGGTAATATTTACGCAACTGATTCACAGCCTAGTAATGAATCTTATGAAATTGGATATTAAGAAACTTTAAAGATATTCTTTATTGATGAGCCAAGGTTGCATTTACTGGTCATATTTTCACGCAAAATAACAGAAACTGGAATATATAACTCGATTTGCACATAAAATCCCCTTGCTTGACGAGAAAATTTGTGTATAATGTGCAATTAATGCTTATATTGTAATTTTGAGAATACTATAAATACAGAAAGATACAGGAATACCTCTTATCATTTAAACAACTGACTGATATTTGTATGCTGATCTGGGTATTTCCAACAAGAACTATTGGACGAAGCAGGACATTTCCAAAAGGACATGGTTATTTTCATTGTAAGTATTGTAATTACATGAACTTAAATCAGTTGAGCAGATATCACATTCGCTTCCTCCTGTTACTGTTCTGATTGCCAACCCCGTTACCTGCCGCGAAACGGGTGACAAAGCCACTAGATACAATATTATTAAATATAACTTAATACTTCAGACATAAGCTTAACTGTTTTGCCTTTTGGTTTTCTTCCCTTAAAAAAGAACTGGTGTTACTTTAAACATTCATTCTCTAGGAGGACGAGTTTCTTGTAAATTTACATAAACCTGGGCTTCATCGCTCTTATGGCGTTCCATGTTATACATTTCATGCAGGGCTGAAGTCAGAAGGCCACAAGGTGTGGAATAAGGGAGAGACAGTTAGGTTAGGGTAACAGAGAAAGACACCCACGTTCGCTAACGAGGTCTGGCTGGGTCATATCGTGCGGAGCAGAGCGTCCAGGTGTTTCGACTCGTGCCGGAAGTGCTCCTGCAGCGCCTTTTCATATCCATCACTTCCTGCTATCATTGCTTCTTTCAATGAATTCTTCGACATTATTATTTTCATCCGCCCTTATTTCACAAGAGGGACGCTGACAGCAGCAGCAACAACAAAACATATGCGGTCTGCAATCTGCTCACAAAACTATTAACTCCCTCCACACAGTTTGCTTAATTCTCTCTCAGGGTAATCGATGTTTATTAATTTTACCTTTAAAGCTGTTTCTATGGTCTAATGGCCCGTGCGTTTTTGATTTTGACTATTCTGACCACATCTCACCCAAAAAGTAGTGAATCCGGAATGGGAAGTTTTTCATTTGTTTTATTTAAGGACGCTCTTTAACATCTCAGGTCATCAGCGTCTCATTCAAATCAGGGCGTGAAACGGCCGACAAATTTTGCTCATAGGCCTCTTCTTTCAGGTTTGAGGTTCTTTTACCTGCCGTAAATGTATGACACGGGACCCACGGCTTTACTTCCCTTCCAAAGGAAGCCATACTTAATATTTTTACGCCCGAAAAAATCCATCGACCCTGGCCAGGATTGAACCCGCGATCTTGGATTTACGAGGCAACCAATGTCTTAGATGTCATCGTGCAGTGCCATGCATTCCTGTGGCCCCAACGTATTATTTTTCGTTAAAGTGACAAAATTACTATGAAAGCAATTGCCTGAAGCAGATTGAAGAAGAAATCTGAGTTTTGAAACAGGCTGTTAGAAAAGAGAAACGTTAGTGAGTTCTCCTCCTTACTTAATGGACATTTTTAAAGTTTTTGATCGAAATAAAAATTTGTAGCCATGAAATGCTAAAAAGGAAAGGATGACGTGTAGCTGCTGGAAGCATGGTGTAAAAAGCATGACAAGAAATGTTTCCGAAATAATAAGCAAAAGAAGACAATATATAAAAGAAAATTGTTGAAAGATTATTGTCATTTTATAGAAAGTTGGTCTGTTAACTTAAAATCCAAACTATAACATGTATATACATAGTACTTTAATAATAATAATAATAATAATAATAATAATAATAATAATAATAATAATGTAAAGTTTATTTGTTAATTATCGATTGATAACTTAAGAAGAATTAGAATAGGGAAGGAGGTTAAAACAGAGCAGGAACTGAAGAGAATTTAGCAAAGTTTAAGGATATTACACGAGGGGCCTCTAATTGTGTTATTTGCTTTGTATTGTTTCTGGAATTGAAATAAAAATAACTGTCTTTAATTTAAAATTAAGTAGAGAATTTATTGTAACACACATTGTATACGAATGAACAGGGCCAAATATGTGAAGACCTCTTGCATTTATTTTGTCTGAGCATTTCAATAAATAAAATCTAAAAAAAAAAAAAAAAAAAGAAAGAAACTTAAACAATGCAAACATTTGCAAGCCATGCCATGGACGTAATGCATTTAAATTGCAATCTTTACTCACAAATTACGTCGCGTTCAATATTTTCGTGCCTTTCTCGGCAATTTATTGACGAGGAACTAGATACACCTCAACATTTATACTACGGAAGGGCTTCGGATAAAGTTAACATGTGGTCTATATCAAATTGTTTCTACGGACACAGTTCTCTCACATTATGAAAAACTCCCATTATGTGACGAAACAAGGAGATGCCTGAACCGCGGAACAAAAGCCGGTGTCGTCGCCTATTTTGAATTCGCTCTGTAAAAACCGCAAAGTCTGCGCGATCATTACAAAGGAGACGTATTGTTCAAAATTGGTTTTGATGATCGATAATTTGAAGAATTACTCGGATTCATCATATGCCCACCCATCATTAGGCGCACGCACCCCTCGTGACAACGGACAAGAGCGGTTTTAAAAAGAGAGAGAGACGCATTTTCATTGCCTCGGAAAATTATTCTGGTAGTAAAGAATAACATAAGTCCATTCTGTTGTCCTGACAATGACAGCTGTGCCGTGAACAGATGGGGTTTTCTTGAGAAGAAGTGGAGGGTGGGAGGAGAAGAGTCGGAATCAAAATCCCAAGGGCAAAGATGTCTTTTTGGACCTCCTAAATCTTACTAAGCCACATAAACTCATATAACTGGTGGCAGCAGGCATGAGAAGGGAGGAAGAAAAGCAAAAAAGAAAGTAATTATCACTAGCTTATCTCCCTTCGAGTCAGAAATCAAAATTCACACACAAGACTTTGCTTCTGTACTGAAAACTCGTGGAGAGCGTGCAAGATATTCTTATGTTGTTCACCTTAAATTAAACTGACATACATCCTGAGTTCAGAAGCTGATGTTTCTTTCGGATTACAAGCTCGGTAAACAAATGACCAAAACATGAGGATGAAGCGTTGAAATAGAGAGATTCTCGTTTACTTTCAATAGTTATAGATGATAATTTTGACTCGTTAGTTAAACGTTTGACGATTTTTAGATACATTTGGTGTCTTTCGTTGTTTTTGTTTATACGGAGCGATCCAGTGAGTTATGAATCAACTTAGTGTGTTTTTCCACTGAGCGTATCCTTACATGTTTCCCGCCGTTGATTTGAACAGGTCAGATTAGCTTATAGATGTCAATGTGTATTTATTTATGATTCTTATGTGTTAACTCGGTCAGCTGGTCCAGATCAAAGACGATTTGAAGCAAACTGCCTGGGTATAAAAGTACCAGGCCTTACTACAATCCATCCACAGATCATGAGTAGTGTTCAGTATAGGAAACCTAACGGACAGCGTTGAGTTTTCATCAAAGAAACATTAGTTGACATCTGTCATAGTTCGGGGAATTCCACACAAAATCTCTTAGACATGTCATAACAAACAGTTATGGATTTGTGCAGAGTTGCTAAACTGTTAAAATTAAAACCACATAAAACTGTTGCCACCTTTTATTACAAGATTAACCGACGCGGAGCGTGCTGTCACTCATTTTCAATAAAAATCGGCTCCAGCGAACATTCCGATGAGAGAAATTGAAAGAATGTTTCAGAATAAGTATTTGTGACTCCCTCTGTTCCTCGACAAAGCCACTTGCGACTTTCATCTCTGGGGTAACTTAAAAAAAGCCTTATACAAGATAAGCTCACATATCCTGGAAGAGCTGAAACAGAACATCCGCCAAGAAATAGCAGTCATTACAGCGGATGATGAATAGAAGTTGCCAAAAATATATCGGCAAAAATGGTGGCAGAATCTTCACCTCCTTTCATAAATTGGTAAGTAAATCCTTTTGCAATAATTGAGCAAACTGCTGTTTGTTTGTTTCAGGGCTACTCTAGATACCTGCAGAATGCAACAAGCGTTGCTCTTGCCTATAGGCGAAACACCGCAAGTTGGTTCATAGATAATTGGATAACTCAATACTATCAAAATAAACTAATAAATAAACAAGTTTGTCGGAACCACAATTATAAGTTTTTATAAAGCAGTGTCCATATGCTCTTTTGTATGAAAGTGAAACATGGTTCATGAAATAAAAAGACATATTAACATTATAGGCGAATGAAATAAAAGTTCTCAGGTATTTTGCATGTTACATAGAACCAGAACACAAAAGAAATGAACACATCTCCTCAGAGCTAATTTTTTGTAATAAATGAAAAAATTTACACATACAAGAACATCTAGAAATCATATATAGAATTGATAGGTTCCAGCAGACTCTCAGACTTTTGGAATATCATCCAGTGGGCAGGGTAGATATAAACGCTGGATGACAAGTGTAATTGTTACAGGAAGAAATGTATAATCCATGAAGTCTGATAATATATATATATATATATATATATATATATATATATATATATAGAAAATGTATTGTAACATTGAGACGGTTGGGGAAATGAAAATGACAGTTGGGAAGGAGTCTACGCATGCGCAGCATGAAGTGTGGTATTAAGTCAGAGATGAGTGTGAAAGCTCGAGATAAGAGGTTGTGCCAGCCGGGAGGCCATCTTGGTTAACGCCCATCATGTTAACTATTCATTATAAAGACCACTTTATTAATGTTTAAATAATGTTTGTGTTTTCAGTCAATACGTAACCTGATATTTCCTCAATATAATTCCATTTTAATTCATGATGTTTAGAATTGCGTTAGATTACAATTGTCAGTTACGTCCCCAGGCCCCAGTTCGTTAACTTAATACAGAATGGTATTTGAGGAGAATAAAAGCAAGAGGATCGCGACAATTTTTGGAAAGAGGGTATTTACAAATGAGACACGTGTGAAACAAGTGGCACAATTACTTCCTAGAAGATTAAAGACGAGACAAGACATCCTTTCTTTAGAAGCCAATATGCCCATTACACCAAACAGTTGAGACTAACGGTAAGGCAGATGAAGCAAGAAACTTGGTCCGGTAGTGAGAAAATAAAAAGGGGAAGGGGCAGCAAAAAAGAATGCCGCTTGTTTCCTTCACTAGTACCGCACACATAATGAAGCCACTCATTAGCACCAATTAAGTCCAGCGAGATTCCTATCGATAGTATAGGATGTTGTTTAATACTAGCATCGCGACAACCTGCTGTGACCTGTGTTCATCCTGCTTTCAAAAGTCTCTCTGGCGACTGCTGCGACTGTCAAATATCAGCTATTTCCAACATCTAGTCCAGCTTGCCCATTAACGTGATCAATGCATAAATAAAATAAAAAGAGGACGAAATTACAAAGGGAGTAAATAGGGAAAACAATTAGAAAATGAGAAACAACAGACACAAAAGAAAAAAACAACAAAGGAAAACAGAATTGATAATTAAAACAAGATTAGGAAGAACTATGAAGATAAAGACATAAAAGTTTGAAATACGAGGTAACGGAATAGCAATAAGAAAATTAAAAAACACAGAAATGGCAATAGACTAGGAAGGTAAGAAAAGTTAAAAAGAAAAGGAAGAAACAGACGAAAAAGGAGAAAATAAATCTTCTTCTCAAGTGTTCAGAATCAGAGAATATTTGAGACCCTTTTTACTGGCGTAAGGGCATCTGACACAACCTTAGCGTGGGTTTTCCAGACCGGATTCGCTACCACATCGCTCGTGAGTTCAGAAAATCTAAGGCCAAAACTTCTGGATATGTGGACAACACGCTGTTGATCCCATGAAAGCTGACGCGTACAGTGCGATCAGTTTTGTTTTTCCTCGGAGTATTTTGCCTTTGGGAGTGTAAAACAATAAAACAAACCAACAACACACAAACCAATATAACAGGCTCAATACCTACCAAATTATTAAATGGGGTGTTGAAAATTTACGCCAGAGGTAATAAACATAGGTTATTAAATCGAAAGACCCAGGGTGCCACAAATTCCTACTAGCAGCTACACTAAGATTGCAAAAATGAGCAAGGTGAACAAGTAAGCAAGCAGCTTGCTACCCGTTCTACAGTGCGGTAAAAGAGTGGGGGTTAGCTCATAGGAAAACCCCGCGCTGCACCACTGACCACACTGTATGACGATGAAAATATCCTTGTAAAATAAGCTAAAACGTAGACACTTCTCTATTAGGTAATAATAACAATAAATTAGTGATAGTTGAAACACAGGAGAATAATTCGGCACCATGGCCGCTCTGAAAATGCCTTTTGTAGTTACTGTCTGAAAACGAATGGTCTGTTATCTATTTCAAAACGACTGCATCTAAAACTAGAACTTTTTTGCACGAGAAATGGAATGTAAATAACTCGTTTTGTTGACTTAACCGGCTTCACACACGCTAGCGTGATTCATACACACAAATTTCAGCATTTAACGAGCGCACATTTTAATTTTATTTACTGTACAAACAAAAAGTTGGCTTATTCCTGACCTAGCTAACGAGGAAACTGCATTGCTGTTTTCACGTAACCTTCAAAGTGCTCACTCCCATCAAGCATGTCTTGTGTGGGCATTAACAAAAGAGAAACGCTGCCAGTAATTGCGCTGCCAATCAATTTAAATAAAGAAAAGGGCGCTTTAATTGCAAGAACGTAATTTCTTTTGTTTACGGACCCGTGGATAGCGAAAGACGGGATGTAAGTACTGCCAAGGTGGGAGTTTTCAGATGTTCACACGAAATGTAGCGTTTAACAAGAGCTTGTATGCGTGTTACGCATGCGTACATGTGCCGTTCCCTTATCTTGATCACGGTTCCAGCCGCCTTGGTGCTCTAATAACAGTCCATAGATGCTACTAAGTGATCTGTTGGTGATCGTGCAAACTTTGGGGGTTTCCACCAGTTCCTGCAAAGTAGTGTATAACAAAGAAATGCAACCTTTTTTAACATTATATTTTTGAGAGGAAATTAGACGAAAATTAATGTATTGATATATCATTTTCCATAGATACACAATTATTATTGTTGTAGTTGTCCTTAAAGATAAGGTGCATTATGTTTATTTCTGGATAATTACTGTCTATTTCTTGTTATTGCTTAATGCCACACATTCCAGACGCTTTTGTATGAAAAACTCGTCACTGACTGAAAATATGAAGCTCATTGTGTGTACATATACAGGATGATGGGGAAAAATACCTCTTAAATTAATTGCCTCGTAGTTTGTATGTCAGAAAGAGACATAGTACAAAGTTTTCCTGGGTGTACTAGAAAAGGACTATGCGCATGCGCACACCCTACAGCAAATTAATGTGAACAAAATAGTAAAATTTCTTTATTTGAAGTTTGAAATTTTGTTATCATGTGTGTTTTCGTTCACTCCCCAACCCCCTTATCCCAACAGCTACTCAGCAATTATCACTTACGTTACTGTTGCTTATACCGTCCGATCAGTTTTATTTTCCCCTGGAGTGTTTTGCTTATGGGCGAGAGCGGCGCTCGTAGGTCGGTTAACTGGCCAGCCGGGTCTCGTAGATTAGCGGGAGGGTAAAACAAATCAATTTAAGACACTCATTACTTACAACATTATCAAATAACTGCCCGTCTTCATTGTCCACACATTTTTTGGCATCCCTTTAGAAAATTATTCCTCACTCCCTGTAGTTCATTTTGAGATATCCGGAAATTTCCTGACGAATATTATCCTTGAGTTCTTGTATGGTGTGGGAGTTCGTCTTGTACACATTTTTTAATTTTTTTTCACTGTAGCCTATAGAAGCAATCAAAATCCCATCGTTTGTTTCAAAAACGAAGATGACTAACTATAATTATTGCAGAAAGTGCTGCACTCTTCCGAATTTATCGCGTATGATCAAACCTTGGATAATACATTACTTAGTGCGTGCTTGGATGGATAGATGGATGGATGGGACGACGATTCCTTCGGTACTTGAGTCTTGTTCACTGCTGGCTCCTTATGTCTACGCCCAAGGTAGCGTCTCTAGGAGGAATGGATGTGGTGTGAGAGAGACACCATAAACTCATATGGGATTCCTAGCATATTTCCAGATATAATACCCGCCAAGTTGTTACAGCCCCTCAGAAGATTCGCTTCCAGTCCAGAGGCCGGGATATTAACCTTTCCAAAGCGCAAACCATCCTTGGTACTTTCGACCTGTATGAGAACTACTGGAATGAAATGATGTGAGTTTGGAGAGAGGACAATTCGTGGAATGTAAATATATACCCCTGCATTTGCCGAAGTGACCAGGGAAAACCACGAAAAAACCAAGGTCAGGATGGCTATCCTAACTGGAATTGAACTCAGAATCTTCCAAAGGCGAGTCTGGGCGGCTTTGACGCCCTCTTGATTACAGATGCAAAACTACCCCAGAATTTGTGTAACATTTTCTTGGCTGATGAAGAAACCGACAAACGTCATAACATACGCACCAAATAAAAAGAAACGAAATACAAAAATGTGATGTGTGCTATGAATTATTTTCATGGTCGTTTTACTGAAACGTGTTTTTCACTCCCCCAAATTCATAAACATTGAAATACTGCCCTTTTTTTGTTTCCAAAGCTTAGATGCGAATGGCATAAAGGGACATTAAGCAACATTAAGTCCTATACTATTCACCGCCTCATAAAACAAAATAAAAAATATATATATCAGCAAACGCGTGAGAGGAAGAAGGAAAAAAAAAAAAAAAAAAGCGAAACAAAAGCCTATTTCATTCCACCCACGCTGTTGCATTATTACTGTCGTTTACAAACCAACGTTCACTTTTTCATAACGCAAACAAAAAAGTGAAGGTAGAAGACGAAATCTATCAAGCATAGGCGTTCGGTCTGCCACCTGGCCCAAGTACATCAACAAGCTCATGAAAGGGCGCACGCGGTTGAAAAAGACAAAAACGTAATTCTGACAGGAAGAAAACCTTCGCCTCAATATGTAATCAGCAAAACGAGCGTTCTTCCGTTGTTCTTTTCTTCTTTTTCATATTATACCGGCGAACCCGCGTTGCAGCTTTTAACTACACAAGATGACGTATTCTTGTTAGGCTTTTGTTTCACAGTGTACTCCATTTCTTTTCAGCTATTACCCCATTGGAAGACATCGAAAACATATCTGACAAAATACAGAGTTGCTCATCATTGCAGACCAAAATCAGCAACGTTGATATTTATTTATGGAAATAAATGTTTAATTTTGTTTACATTTTTCTCCAACATTGAGTTGAATGAGTTTGAACTAACAGTTCCCGTGGCCTTTAAAGAGTTTTGACATTTTATGTGATTAAGCGCTTTCTTCCGTGGCAAAAATAGCTCATGCAAGACTCGCAGTAATGAATGAACTACAGGAAGACGGGCTGGGGTGTCGTTCAAAAATTAAAAATCTCGAATTAAATGACTTACACAGGAAACACTAACTCAGTTCCTGACATGTGGGAATATTCAGTTCAGCTCCGTTTGAAATCCCGTGCTAAGCCATAAACCCTTTCATCATAATAGCAATAATTGTTTGTTGACGATATATTGCCTCGCCTTGGTACTTTTCTCATCGCCGAATTCGCTTCGTATTCTATGACGGGAAGAGGGGCTACTGGAGTCATAGCCCAAGCAATAATACACACCGCTGCAGTTCAAGGTCCCAACAGGGCAAATGATGTAAAATTAGTTTATCCTGATAGCTATGAAAAATAAAATAGGGTAAATTTAAAAGGGGATATTTTTTGACCCAGCACATTGTAACACCTGGATTGTGTGAATAAAAAAATATATACACAAAACTGCCTACGCTTCAAAACTGGATTTTTTTATTGTATATGTCATCACAAAGAAATGACACTTATCAGAGACACAAACGCAAAATGCTCTTCTCGAGGGCAGGAGGCACACCCTCGTCTGAGCCTTAACAAAAAAAGGAACATCAAGAACTATAAATTGTAATCAGTTCTCTACAATTCTTGAGACTTTATAATTAATTTTGTGGCACAGGTCACGAGCTTCATAAACCTCAAGTTGTAAACTTTTGAGTTAATGGCGTCCTGGGGTTGTTTGCCTCTCTAATTTTTCAACCGACAATCACAAACCACAATGTCTGTAATCGGTAGTGATTTTTCACAGTAGAAGCAGAAAATGAATATCTTTGGATATGAGATCATGAAATCAATTTTCTCAAAACCATGGTTTTTGGGCTGTAGCATTCATGTAAAACGGAAAAAAAAAAATTGAACTTGATATAAATATTTACTATAATTTTCTGAAGAGATACTCAAACTTCTTGCCTTTCATTTGAGGGAATCCCAAGTTTGTTCAAGTATTTTTATTAAATACCACATGACACTTAAACGTATTAACGCATGCGTTCAATACACAGAAACTTTTAATAAAATATCACTACATTCACTGTTATAAGTGACTAATTTCCACAACAGTGACTTTGCTAATTGTAAGAATTGTGAAGCGCCCTGGGAACGGAAAACGAAGACCGGCATAGCTCTAACACCCCGAGCTGGTTAGAGTGAGATTCTGTAGTTTAACGAGGGTAAATCGTATTATTCTCAACGTGGCTGCTAATGATAAGGTGGGGCCTTCTGGTTTCAAAAGTGAATTCTTTTTGAAGACTGTGGTCGCAAACCTAACCACATCATCACTTAGGTCCTAAAGGCAGATAAGTATAGAACATGTACACTGTCCGTAAAGTCTTATTGAGTTTTCGTCAATCATTCCATACATAAACGTAGAATCATCAAAAAATTGTCCATTTCTTTGTGGCACAGTTTATGGAAAGGATAAATAAGAAAAGAAAGGTAAGTTCAACTTCCTTCATATTTGTAGAGTTGTATTCAAGAAGAACCAACAGTTTTCCTAATTTTGATATATTAATATAAGGGATTGCTTCTATAAAGTACTGCCAAATTCATCTTATAATCTTGTTTGAGAACTATAAATATTGCATCAAAAGTATATATTTGCTTTTCAGTACAGACATTTCTTTGAAATATCTTAAGGACACTATTACATTAAATCTCATGAAACTAACAATGTACATAAAAATAACCAATAAAGTACAAAAAAGTAAATCTTGAGATCAATATAATCGATAAATTAATGTAAGACATAGTGATGATTAAAGAAAAGGTAGTGGTGTTCAAAAAAGAGAGTAAATGTTGATTATGTTTTTGGATCTGAACATGTGACTCTAGTATTAGATCGAGTGCTGATTCTGGTAGGCAAGAGAGAAGTACCCTGGGAAATAAATAAATGTCTTTTTCATTTTGGATTGTTACAGCACGTGACCATGTTATCTCGGTAGAACTGTCTCTGATAGCTATAAGAATATAAATTGAAATTTGTAAGGTCGGAGCTATTTTACTGACTTCAGGTATTCTTCGATGAACCTGCTCCTTTTCAACTCCTTGTTATTTTGGAATTTTTCAACGTTTTATGAGGTATTCCTCAAAAGTTCTGGCCTTTACTATTATTTCAACATGGTCAGTACCAAGTGCAGCTGAAAAATGTCTTGTTCATCTGGTTTCGGATGCTACAGGGAGGAAGAAGCCCAGAGGAAAGAATTGTCTTCCTGATAGTAAGGGAACTATGTTTCACGAAAATATCACAAGAAATGAAAGATAAATTAAGGACATGAACGTTCACCACGAATGGATATCCTTATAGAATTTAACCCATGGATGCAGATACTTGTTGCATATGGAGGTCCTGCATTATAAACACACGTGTTGTGGGGCACGAAGTACCGTGAATACTTCCCGCTCCCGGAACACTGGTCTGCTGTCCCTGTATGCCCCCCCCCCTCTTTTTGTTACCTTTCATAACGAGCTCAACACATTGCAATAGAGGGCTGTAGGAAATGTGTATTCGACCATATCCGTCACACTTCCTGATGCCCATGACGTAATGTCGACACATTATGAATATACACACTTTTATTTACCTTGCAGTCCCCAAACGAGTGTCTGCCTCATATGTTGCCAGTCAACCAAGGCATCTCCACTTTCCCCATGCGTTTACCTTTACAGAAACTGGAGTAGACAGGAGGAAAACAAAAATCTGCCAGTCATGGTCAAGAACGTCTCTACAGACAGATTCTTCCTTAGCACAGGGGTTCTCAACCTATGGTGCGTGAGCTACTGCGGGGTGGTATGTAAAAAATTTAACAAATAAAATAACTTATTTTGTTTTACAAACAACAAATATCAATTATTTCACCGATGAGCTGTGACTTGCCCGGTTGGCTTACTTGCCGCCTCAACCTGCTGAACAAGAATTTGCAGAGTGCGCTTACTTCCATACTCTTGGTACAGGAAAAAAGTGCGGCTCTTAAGAAACAACTGAGCTTGAAATCAACATTGGCAACACGCCGCCCTTTCCATTGTTGGATGCTTTCTTAAGTGAAAATGAAATTGCAGTGAGTGAATATTGAGCACTTTGAGCGTCTCAACTCACATTTCAATGTATTAATTCTTGAAAACTTAGATTCAGAAGTTTGGATTACAGAGACCCGTTTTCTATTGCTGACACCTTACCAGAAACCTTAACTCCTTTCGAGAAAAACAAATTGATCGGGTATCATGTGACAGAAGTCTCGGGCACATGATCAAGAAGATCGGTTGACAGACTTCTGGCTGGCATGAAAAAACCAATATCCAATGATCTCAGAAAACGTTTTAAAATATTTGTGGTGTTTGTGACTACCTTTTTTCCTTTCTAATTTATATTAAAAACAAGTACAGAAACAATCTGAATGTTAATCTCGATTTAAGACTAAAATTAAATCAGCTGAAACCAAAATTTAAAAAACTGTTTAGTTAAACAAACATAACCTTCGCACTGAAACAAAAGTGTGAATCAGAAATTAGTTTAAATTTGTTAACCTTTACCTATTGTAAGTCTGAATACTGGAATATATGTTTATGTATTCATTCACTATTTTAACATTGACAAAATTAACGTTTAAAACATTTCACAGAATGATTCATTGAATAGGAGTAGATTGAACAGGTTTTCACCAATAAATATCTAATTCTATATACTACATACAAGAAATAACTCCATAAATCACCAGTATTGTTATAAACGTAGGAAATGCTTCTTTTGACCCTTATACCACAAAAACTTTCATTTTCTCGTAAAATTTGCTTATCGGTACATCTAATATCCTGCGTTGAATGTCACTAGAAAAGGTTGAGAATCCCTACGTTAACATGTTATTTCAGTGCCTTAAAGGCACACCTAGTATGATTACAATACTTTCCCTTACAAATTAAATACAATATTTATAAGAATCGTCAATAATGATTGAAACTATTAGGTCGACTCTAGTTATTCACTGATTAACAGATAGGAATACATTTCACATCTCTAAAAATAAATTAAAAAGAATCCCATTGGCCACGTTTATAAAACATCTCAAGAAAGATTAAAGGCTCAAAAGAGAGTTAAAACAACTTCACAGGGAACGTTAGAAAAGCTCTCTTTGCGAGACGGTTCTTTGAAATTGCACCGAACTGAAAGAAAACGTTATAAATGGCTCTCTCGTGAAACCAAGAACAGAGATCATTTGAAGATCACAGGCAATGAAATTTTCGTATTTTTTTTTTTTTAACGATATGATGTAATCTAGTGCCATGTCTGTTGAAGTTCGCTTTACACAAATAAAATGCAAGGTAAGTACATTTTGATACAAATTGAAATAAAAAAGAAGTTAGTACTGCTGAGTAAAATATGGGCCTTTAATGCTAGGTAAAATTACAAATGTAACAGGAAAATTAGAGCAAAGCATCGTGACAAAGATTTCATAATATATATATATATATATATATATATATATATATATATATTATTGTATTGAATTGTACGTCGACAAAAGACAAAGTCTCTGGTGTTTTCTGTTATAGTAGCTTGGAAAGCCAAGGTCATAAAACTCTATAAAACAGGAAGAAAACCGAGGGTCGAGTTTGAAGCCTCTTTTAAGAGGACTGCCGTTGCAAGATTAATAAACTGAGGACTTTTAAATCCAGAAGGGCCTTCAATCCGGCAGGACGTTGAACTGTTAGCCAATAAATTAGCCAATGTCAACAAAATATTTTAAACTTTCAAAAAATGGCGTATGGCATGTGTGGCAGATAAATTTAAACTAGCCAATGGAAAATATATGTTTGAACTTTTAAAGATATGCGCGAAACTTGCGCGTACTTGTGTGAACCCCTTTGGCGTCGTTAAGCCAACGATTACTAAATTTGAATTTAATATACAAGAAAGCGTTTGCTCGGCTGGGGCACGAAGTTCACAGAATCAGCTCTGACGTAGATAGCAGGGTTTACCTCGCAGCCCCGATACATCAGTTAGGTAGTTTGTGAGCTGATACTCAGCTGAAAAGTAGTTATCAGTTAAATAAGCGTTTTCACAACGACTCAGTTCTCACTTATATACGCAGTCATCAGTTTCACGCATCTGTAAGTTTCACACGCGGCGAGAAACACTTGTTATTCAATTTCCCACACAGGCATTGCATGTTCAGTTCCTACTCTAGTGTATCGATATAAAACACGACTTATTTTAATTCTGATCTGGTGTAGGTAAAATAGTGAAACAAATCAAAGGAAAACTATGCACAAAGTATCAGTAGCACGTTTCCGGTATTCAGATTTTTTAAACCAGCCCCTGCTTCACCTAGTCCTCGAAGCTTAATGTAGGTTGCCTATCGCGAAAAAATGAATGGCGATATGGGACACCGTTTTATTTATCAGGCTGAAGCAATGACACTTCCTACTGAAATGTACAGCCTAGCAGACAAACAAGCAAGAACTGTAGATTGTGGAGATGTCCACGCTTGGAAAAACAAACGTTGGTAAATAATTGAGAGCAATTTAAGCCCCTATGCTGAAAATGCCTTTTGGATGCTTATATGATCCGACATTTGCTATTTGATTCTAGTAGCATAACATTTTTTTTTTTGGGGGGGGGGGCAATCTAGTACAAAACGTGCATTTTAGACGTCGACGTCCCAAGGGTACACGTGTTCTGGTCACGGAATCACACGCATAACGCGGCACGCATGGGATCTCATCCCTACCACCGAATTCCATTAACTTTAATTAAGTTGTCGCTGCTGCAAGCCTCAAGTTTCTTTTGCTGGCAATTACTGTTTCGACCTCGTCTACACGGGTTGCTTCCGGTTCTCGTACAAGAGTTTCAAATGTGATCAGACTACCACGTCTAAGAAACTTCTGGACTTTGCTATGTTGAAGTTAAATCATATGCACGAGGTTCCGTTCTGAATGTTAACCGCTAATGGTTTTGAAGCAGCTCAGCATGTGTTGAGCAGAAAGTGGACAAGTGCAGGAGATGTTTCCATTTCTGACTTGTTTTTTTGTCGAGATGACTTTTGATTCAATTAACTTTTTTATTGTAATTTAGGGGTCATTTGCTTTATAAGACAACTGAAGGTGCAATTGTTTTAAAGTATTGTTAATTTGTCTTGCTGTCGTCGCTCTATAGGACAGCCAATAATGTCACATTTAAATTACGTGTTTTGCTCATTACTTTTCAGTCAGACCTCACGCACTTAAGAAGTTTCCTGTATTTATGTTAATTTGTATTATTGGCCTCCAGTCCGTGAACACACAACTGAAGTCGATAAACTGATCAGCCAACTATCGTTCGTATCTGCCAAGATTAATATACCCATATAGACATAGAAATGAAGGTAAATGCCAGGTAGCTTTAAACTTATATGAAAGGCATACACTTGTAATGTTAAATGTATCAACTACAGTTCCCATTAAACTAAGGAGATTAACTTTTGCAGCATACAGATGCACATAATTGAAATTTACTGATATATTTTCACTGCTATACCTTGACTGAAGCAAATCATAAATACTTTTCAATTGTTTTCTTTTATTCTATTTTTTTTCAACATTTTTTTTTTTTTTTTTACGTTGTCACATTTTGTCCTAGCTCTACCATAATAGATCCACACATAATAATATCATGTATAAGTGATAAAAGTTTCAAAGTGATAACTTATGTAGATCCTAAAAATATGGGAATCCATGCAAAAAAAAAAAAATGTAGTATTTCAATGTTGCAGCAAAAAAAAAATAATAATAATAATAATAATAATAATAAAATACAGAAGAACTAACTTTGTGAGGGAAACACCAGCTAAAATCCTCCACCAATGTAAAATAACAAAAGACGATGTCATGAAAACAAACGCTGCCAATGTATGAAATTTAAAATTTTCCATCATTTAAGACTAACCACGGGGCTTCTAGAGCAAAGTTCTTTAGGTATAGAATTTTAACTGAACAAGTGCTCGGGAAATAAGAAGGCTTCTGCAGTGACACAATTAAAATCTAGGCGCCAAGGACTCCAAGCTCACTTTCGCCATCATAATTCACTTCATTTCATTCATGACCACAGACTTACACCTTCAATATTTAGTTCACAATCTACAGACGTTGCGAGAAGACCAGTGTAGTCAAATATACAAGAAATAAAACACATTTTAAATAATAAACGCTTCAATAATAATATACCAGTTCAAAGTAAAGCGCATTCAATTTTGTAGATGCATTCATTACAGCAGTATACCTGGAAATGCCTCTGAATGAACTAAAAGCAATAGGAGCGCAGTCTTTGACACAAAGAACGATTTTAAATCTAAAATAAAAACTGTTAGGTTCGTAAGTGACGTTTAACCTTTCTTAAGGTAGATTAGATGATGTACCCATTACCTTTTTCTTTGAACTGCAGAACTGTTTCCTGTTACCAAGGAGAGAAAACTGTGGCCAGTCATGTTGCTGCTTCCGCTCAATTTTGCAATTAAATTCTCATTAGCATTATCACACACACTGCTAACGACACACACACACACACGTTACCGTTGTACACTATAGTTATACTACTCACCATTTCGCTATAGTCTTCAAAAGGCACTTTGTTAGTACACATTTGCGGATTCGACTGTGCTTCCTAATAGCGTGCTTTTCCATAAAATTATTGTTAATGGTTATTTACACAAGAGGCAGCATGTACACAAACACTATGCAACGTGGTTTCATTTACAGACTGGAGGAAATTACGAGATTGGAAATTATTCATAATTACTTCTGTATGTGTATGCATATCGGGTGATCTTCTCATCCTGTGGATTGGTATCTAGGCAACCCTGCGTTTTATATGTATGGGAAATGCAGATGCTCTCAAGTGACCCGCCGCATTCACCAGAGCAAAGGGAGTTTACCTTCATCTAATGTGTACATATTGTTCTAGTGATTGTGATGCTCAGTGTGGTATAGAGTTGACTACACTGGCTAGAAGACAAATGCACTTCGCGCGGCAAAGGGTTTTGGTAAAAACATTACGATAATTTCACTGCGATATCGTGCTGTGTTTGCTCAAAATTCAAAATTTTGTTTCATTTCGCTGGTTGATTTCAGGTTGACGTTACATGAGTGAAATAGCCAATGCAATCAATTAATCTAGTTTTCAGAGTTCGCTGTGTAGGGCAGGAGTGCGCTACAGAAAGTGAAAGGGAGTAAAACAAAAACACCATATAAGTCACTTTACAAAATGCGATCATATTAATTCTTTGCTAGATTGCGCAGCATCGTACTCTCAAAGCCGATACCCTTCAAGGCAAGATCCGCTAACTGGCAATTACGTTATGCAATCAAACTGTGGTAGGCCACTAAAAGTGCCTTTGATAAAATAGATTGTGGTTTCTATTCCTCCCCACTTTTGTTGTAGATAATCCTTTGCATTAAGACTAGATAACCCCCCTTTTAAACACAAAGAAACCCTGTACACTTCAATTTATCTAAAAATGCTACTTATTGTTTTTTTTTTTTTACCCTCGTCACTATTAAAAGTATGTAAATATTTTACTATTAATGTGAATTTAATAATTTGGTAAAATATTATTCTATTTTTCTTTGTTGTTTTCGTGAGTTATGTTGAATACGGCTACTATATTTTACAAAACTTTGCACCATTTTTCTGCATTTGAATATTGAACGTGCGGTATTTATTTATGGAAATAAAGAGAACAGAACACAGAAAGAAGAACAGAAAATAAAACAAGATAAGAGAGCCTCTTTTTTTTTTTTTTTTTTTTTTCTCACACTCAACTAAATCATTCAACGTTAAAAATCTCACTACTGCTTTTGTTTTTACCAAATTTTGTAGCCCCGCTTTAAACATAATACTTTACTTAACTCAAGTTAATGAAATGACCACAAGAAAATAACTCCATACCGATTCCTTTGAAAATGAAAACTGAAGGTTCCGCCAGCTCATTAAATCAAAGAATTTTGTCCGGGTCAAGCTGTGGAGAAAATGTTCATCAAAGAAGGTTAATTTATGCGACTTTTTTTTTTAGGTTAAGAAAAAACTCCTCACGCACCAAAGATGCTGCACCTAACGAAGCAGGAATGCCGTCGTTCGTTTTCATTTTAGTGGAACCAGAAAGTGAGCGAGGGGCAAGAGGGAGGGCCGGAGTTGCCAAATCTCTTAAATGGCACAGCTGTACAGTTCTCAGTTTAGAGGAGAATTTTCCTTGGACAGTTCAATAGTATCCGTGTGCTTGACTTTAGAAGCCTGTCACACTGGGTTAACTGTTTTTATCGCCTTTCGGAATGACAAACGAGCATTGTAAACCTTTGACACACAAATCTTGTGTATAATTGAAGCTTATTTATTGCTTAACTCTTAAAAACCTTTTCATATGAGTACGTTTTAGGTTTTAATTGTATGCAAAAAGATCCATATATCATAGGATTATTATTCTGGTGTATAACGCCCCAATCCTAGAAATCTTGATAAGAAATTTTGTTTATCCGATACTGCAGCTTTTTCATTTTGCGAGAATATTTCATTATTATTAGCATTTTTTTAACAATTCCGAACATATTCAATGTTGGAAATAACTTACATTTAATATTAGGAAATTTTGAAAAAAAAATATACAATTATTCTAAGCTTCAGTAGCTATGAATGTTAAGAAAATGCAGGCGCTGCTATGCATTATTCACTCTATCACTTTATCAAAGAATAATGTTCTTTCTCATTTTGCAACACACTTTGTTGAAAATGATGCCCCTTAGTGGCAATACATTGCAGGAATCTAAGTATAAAGTTTCTGTATATCGTCAAAGTGTTTCTTCAGTAAGAACGTGGCCGTTCGAAATATGTTTCTTGTCATGGAGATATCCTTTTTATTTATCGTTCATAAAAACCAGTTCTATGCCTATATAGTTGCATAACTAAGGAAAAATTAGCACACAATTTACACACCGTGAAAGCACCGCTGAACACTAAAACGCATAATCACTCTCGCTGACAATTTCTGCATAAAACTAACTACAAGCTACTACTTGCTGGCTTCTTCCAATATACAGCCGCGCTCTGCCTGCCCATAATCAAATTACCTGTGTATAAGAGCAAAATCTGTCGGCTCTTTCACGCCCTGAACTGAATGGGACACTGATGACCTAAGATGTTAAAGAGCGTCCGCAAATAAATCAATTAAAAAAAATAAGCTCCGTCTGTGATATTCCATTTAAACTTAATAAAACTCATACCTCACTCTCTTAACGCAAAAACGATTCCACCACTAATTGTCCTATATATATTCCCCCCCAAAATTTTCCCCATTATATTGAATTTAAATAGTTTACAATTGTTTCGCCTAATTTAATTTTATTTTTTATTTCCCAATCTCCAATACCTTCTAAGTTATTCATGATAGTTCCTAAGTATTTGGACTTGCCAATTGAACTATTTCTGTTATGTTTCTTCACCATTAACTTATGTTCTCATTTGCATTTACTTTAATGGTCAAATAATCTATTTTCCTATAATTTATGGTAAGACAGTATGGTTCATAGAAATGCCTTAATCCATTAACCATTATTTCTAAATCAAAATGGTCTTGTGCAATAAATAACTATTTGATCATCGGTTAATTGATATTAAACAAAAAAAATTCATATGTTTATATCCATTCCTTGACAGTTACGTTTGCATTGGTCAAACATAAATTCTATTTATAAATTGAAGAGTATTGGTGATAAACTGCACTCGTGCCTTAGTCGTTTGTACATTCCTAATGTTGAGAGAGATATTTTTTTCTAAATGTTTAATAAAAATTTTAATCCATTTTTATTATACATCCACAAAAATCATCATGGTAAATGTCATTGGTGGAAAAAAATTAAGGAATATTTTAGATACTTAGAAAAAAATACTAATTTCCAGATATTATCTATGAGCCCCTGAGCTTCTTTTATAACATGCTGTAGAAGACGGGCAAAACAACTTAACCAATCTTCATTAACACATTACAAAGAAAGGTTTCTTGCAGAAAATGATGGGAGGTTTTACAACGTGTGTTTATAAATCTTGTTTGAAGTCTTTAAAGAGTAACAACAGCCCGAAAAGTGAACGAAGGAAACCGTGCGACTCGTGTCGAGATTAGCAGGGTTCCAGGCTCTTCATTCTGGTGTGGCGGGAGAGGGGAGGGCTTAGAAACTTTATTTATGGCATCCAAAATGACAACCTTTCCAGCAAGGTGAAGGGCTACTTTTTTATTGCCTAGCTCGTACAGGTGTCCCCATAAAAACTACCTGCAACAATAGGCTGCGACGCAATCCTTGCCGGGATAACAATGGAGAATGCTACAGGCCTGTTTGGTAACTTGCTGGTGTAACAATGAAGCCAATAAATCAATAGTAAAGAGATGTTTGGCAGAAGTTTCCCTGGTGATACAATATCCGGGTCTTTCTAACTTGAAACTGTTCTATTGTGGGAAAAGATTAAGTAGAGAAAAATAAAACAATTATAAAGGGGAGCGTTTCTGGCGCGTTTATCCGGAACAATGTTATCTGATACCCATGTCACCACAGTAAAAGGATGCTATCTCTATCAAAGTTAAACATTTTTCTTAAAATAAGTTCAATTAAGGAGAAATTTTCTCTGATTGTACTTCCATTTAAGCAATTTGTTTTGACATCACAAAGAAATCAACAGAAATTAAAGACAACTACAAAAAATAACTGAACTACAGAAGCTCCATAAGACTGTACAGGGCGGCAGTAGAAAGTTGTACCAAACTCAGCATTTTGAGGTTCGCAGTGCAGTATACTGCATGATCATAATTGAAATCTGTCGCCATAAAACATCTTCATTTGCCAGTCAAAAGGAAATACAACCCACACTACAAGTGTGTACGTCTATCTCAACTAATTAGTATTGATACACAATAAGAAACTAAATATTATGCGCATACTTAATTGATGAACCGTGAAGGCCAGCGCGCCCAATGCATCTCTCACCAAGTGTTCTGTTTAGTTGATATCGAGCTGCAAACGAAAAATGTGCAGGGGCGCCGTCATGTTTGAACTATAAGTTTCGCGGAATTTCAAAACTAGCATACCGCCACGGTTGGCCGAGGTCGTTAAAGCGCCGAGTCGTAAGGAGGTCTGAGGTTCGAATCCTGTCAGGACCGTCCTCCCTGACTGAGGTGCAAATGCCGGGGAGGTACCCTAAACTTGAACCTAGAACGTTTCTTTCCTTGCAAAAGTGTTTTCACAATATATCATTTCATCTCATGTGTCATCAGTGTTCACCGCCTGTGATGCCTCAGTAGTAAAAACGGACGTTAAAACACCATTCATTAAAAAAGGACAAGCACTTGGTTTCGTTCATAGGGAAAATCTAATATTTATGTTACAAATATTTATTATATGTAGTACCTAGTTAAATATACTAAATTTATTTGAAAAACATTTGCTACCATGGAAAAAGGAAGCAATGCTCATTAATACATTTATTTACAATGGCATTGTTACATTCTGCAATAAGCAGATTTGAATTTTCATTCATAATAAATAATAACAATAATAATAATTATAATTGAAACTCTTTGGAAAGCATTAAAATATTTCCACAAATTCATAATGGTCTCGCTCCTGTCAACAAGATAAATTAGCAATGTGTCTGTAAAGATTTGCTTTTTGTTTATTATAGATATTATGTATTTATATATTTTTCATACAGTATTCTGGATTTGTAACACAAAAACTCATAATTTAAAGTACATATTCATAAGGTGATATCAACATATTTTAATAGGCTTTTACAGTAAGTTCTGTTGCTAGCTTTACAAAGTAGCGCAATAATAAGTTTTAATATAGATCTGGAGCTGAAATGAGATAATGCTCTGAGAGCATAAACAGTAAAATTTAATTTTGGAATAATATATAAATTAATATATTTAATAACTTGGAGACTAGGCATTCGATTTCTGACGGCTATTCTAATAAGATTCCTACATGATGTATGTCATAAATTGCATTATCTTTGTTTTATCAATATAAAGTGATCACTTATTAGCTGTAATAAATAAAACAATTATAATACGTTAGAAGTTAAGGTACATCATTTTTTGTTCGTTGTTTAACACTCCGAACAAGACAACCATAAGTGCTTGCTTCAATAATCTATCCCAGCGATTGTACAGGATATGGCGGTATGACGTAGGTAGCTGGTTAGTGTTAGAGAGTTAACACATACCGTACCTGTACAGTCCTTCTGTTTAAGCCCCGATTCGCATAAGAATACCTACCTCAAGTAGTTCTTTTATTGCGATAAGTTACTTGCATTAAGATAAGATATTTATGTCGTGATTCTGCTATCATGTATTCTTGTACAACATTCCAAAGGAATGTTACCTATCTACTTTCATTGCGTAACGGTGTGTAAAATAAGTTCGATTAGTTCAACTGCATACGTTGTAGTAGCAATAGTTGCAAAAAAAAACTGCAGCTTTAGACTACTTTTATTTTACGAACAAAATTAAGTTTTTGTTTTAAGACTTGTACTGTAGCACCCTGCGTGGAGGAGTAAGAGATCAGAAATTTCCAGGACTATTCTACATCGTTAGGTTTTCATCCTTCACAAAAATGTCTTTAATTCAAACTGTCGTAATGATATTAAAAAGGACTTTTGAAACGACGACAGTCCTAGATCCTCTTATATTAATCAAATATTTTTCATAAGTGGATGTTTTAATATTTAAAATACATATTCACGTTCTATAAAAATGAAACACTTGAAGAATTTTCTCTTCATATAATAAAACTTATTTGCAGCATTTATCTTTTCAGATAAGGAAAAAGCACAGTGATGTACTATTATACATAACACATACAATAAAATTTGTAGCAAAATACAAGCTGGTTGAAAAGTAATTTTTGAAAACGTGTATTTTTTTTCTTTTAAAAAAAGTTATGCAATAAAGAAGAGCAATTAATTTGTAGATGTGAAATAATAATAATAAAAATATTCTTAATAATGCAATACAAGAATTTTTAATATTTTTCATTACATTACAGGAAGCTTGTGGTAGAGTTTAAATTACTTTATAATAATTGTGATAACGATTTTAGTGTTTACATAGCAGTTCTTGTTTCTTTAATTCCAAAGTTGAAAACTGCATCACCTAAACAGTTGAAGTATTTTAGCTGCCCCACCTGCGTAGAATTTTAAATTCGCACGCTACAGCCTTAGAAGCTCGCAGTCAAATCGCGTTTGTTACACAGCACGCTGATGAATGTTTATGAACAAGAAACAGACATAACAGGTGCACCGTAAATAATGGAGGAATGCTTTCAGCTTGTAGCATTTTATTGTCATTGTTCTGTAACCGACTGCCATTAAGCTCGGGTTCCTTGCAATATATTTGCAATAATCGACGAAAACAACAACTCCCTAACAGTTATATGGAAAGATGACAAGAAAAAGGAAGACGGAGTACATTTGAGCATGGCAAATAAGGGGAAGAATTTCTATAATGCGAAGGCGGGTGTGACTTCTGGCAGCAACGTATTCCTTACCTCTCCTTTCGCAGAAGTCGCAGAGTTAATTATTCTACAAGTTCAGAAGAAGTAGAGACTGCATTCCTCTTGGCAGGGTTTGCTGACCAAAAGCAAAGCAGGGCGGCTGCTCCCCACGTTCCAGCCTACCTCCCCCACGCAAGGGTCTCCGCCTGCAGCCGCTGTTGAAACCACAAGGACCCCTAAAACTACGAGTATAGAAAAGGAGCGACCCTTCAGCCTACCGTGTCTCGGGTTACACTTTCCTGGTTGGCTTGGTTCGTACAGTACTGTCAACAAGTTTGTTGCATCATTCACCACGATGCCCTACAGTTAACGACTCCATAAACAATCAGCCTACTCTTTTGTTTTTATTGATAACTGTGCCAGCGACATCTGATTCGCTCGCTTGAGTTGGCGCAGGCGTAATACATAGGTACTTTGAACCACAGTGTGTATATGGTATAAGAAGTCATGAATGTTCGATGAGGAACAACACTTGTAAACTATAGATCGTCTCGCCCTGAAGTAAATACTCTCGCCAAGTTGCTAACACGGTGCACATGTTGAAGCATTATGAGTTTTGGTTCTAAACGCATTATCCTATGCGGAATGTTTTTCTCTATCATATTACATCATTATTAGAGCTATTATATATTTCTATCAGCCTATCTATGTAAAGAGAATGTGCTTAAAGGTAAAAGTCCCATATTTTCTTATCACTTAGTGCCTAATAAACCAAAGATTAAAACACACCAATATAGAGAAGATGCCAAAAAGTGTGCACACACTTCAAGCAAAGAAAAAGCTGTGTTAACACAACAAAACTGAATTCACACAAACAGAAAGTGGAGAGCACTAATCATCTTAGACTTTCAAAGTTACAACAGGTGCTCAAAATGCCCACCATCGGCGTCGATACACTTCTGAGTACGTTGAACTACTGATTGAACAACGTTGCGAAAGTGTACTCAGCGATTGCAGCACATGCCGTTTCATTTTCTTCCCGAAGTGCTGACAGTGTAGCTGGTTTTCTACGGTATACAACATCCTTAATAATTCCCCATAGATAGAAGTCCAACGGAGTTAGATCCGGAGAACGCGATGGAAGCTCAATCGGACCTCTTCGTCTTATCCAATACCATGGATAGTGCCTTGGATCCAGTGCGCGGGGCTTGTTGCTGTGCGAGGTCTCCCAAATCTGCCCTAGTGAACATCGCATACGGTACCATGAGTCTCAAATTTGTCTCGAATGCGTGCAATTGTTACTCGCGTTGGCGGTTCTGTTCTGTACACACTCCCCATTACCTTTTAACTTCAACAACATTCTCGATTTTCTAATACCACTTCAAAATTGCTTTTCGCTGTTCAAACGATAATCTTGGCTCCATTTTGTTGTAGCAACGCTAGCATAACGCAATGCTACCATCTTTCTCTATTCTTTTCTTGTTGTTCCATTCATAGCCCAGTTTTCACTTCCTTATGTTGCCATTGGTACTGGCATTACTTGTAGAATTTCATTTGTGTTGCTTTTGACTTTTCACGTCTTTTTCTTTAATGTTCTCCTTATTGTTTCATTCGTCTTAATGTATTTAGTTTTGTATTCAAATCTTCGATTTTACTGTATGCTAGACAATTAAAATTAGAGACTGGAGCAGAAAATTTAGGCAGGGAGAAACTTTTTTGTTATTGAACTTACCAGGACCAAGAGAGAAAATATGTTGAGGAGAGTTGGAGACTTAAGAAACCAGAATTGTTTATTGACGAACAAAGGTCACTAGCAGGTGCCAACCTGGCAGACAGGCAGAGTGTTGCTAGAGGTTTAACACTGTAAGTTAGTAAGAACGTTAAATGGTGTGTACGTTATTTCGTGTAAACATTTAGCTATAGAAGGAGAAGCTAATATTTTGCAGTGCTCCGTGAAATCTTCAAAATTGCAACTGTTCATAATCAGAATCCGAGACACTGAACTCATAACAGGATACACTACCATTCATTCCTCTAGTTACAAGAACTGCGTGGAGACTACTGAACAATTTTTTGAACACTGTCACTGGAGTAATCTTAAGAGTTGATTATGCAATGAAGCACTTTGTAGAAAGTATTGCAAAAAATAGCTGAAATATGCAGCGTCTTTATTCCCTAATAAATATCGTGAACACTGCTCTGATGACGAGATCACTTGTTACATTCGAGAGAACTCGAAACCTCCAAGGCAGAATCGCTCTCAAGCACTGTGGGGCACACAAGGATTATCAGATTATCTGCATCCATGTAAAGTTACTCAATCTAGCGCCGTTATGGAAGTGTCATTAAGAGTCCAAGTTTGGCTTCCAACCCTAAGTAATGAAATGAATAACAGCCTAAAAAGGGGAGCTAAAAAACGGAGTGAAATTCATGAAACTCATCGCTATTCCTCACACCCGTCAGTCAGTCACATGGGGCGGACAATCAACGCAAGCAGCAGACAGCTGAGGAAGCTCCGGTCTCATGAATAACAACGCCCTCCTCCCTCCGAAGCAACCCTCCTTCCTGCAGAACAAGCCTGCTGCTTGCTTGCTCGCTCGCTTGCTTGCTTTCCGATCGCCCATCAAAGTCTTCGCCAACTGAACATCAACAACATTCTGCAAGCTGTCCGATAGCCACGGAAATCTTCGTAAAGAAAACACCAACGACTTCATGTTCCATTCTGCAAACTTCCCGATTGTCATGGAAACAAAACACTAAAGGCTTTGTGTTCCGGCTTTCTGATTGCCACGGAATCTTTGGACAAAACACTAACGGCAATAAATAAAGAGTCGCTACGCAAACAATGAACGCTCGGAATGAAAATACAATTAACACCTTGCGGACAACATTACCAGCCACTCTTTCCTTGCTGACACTGTCTGCGCTCTAGACGGCATAAGCAGAAAGTACAGATAGGTATCTAGCCCCTTTCCTCTGTCCAAGAACATCGCCAGTAGACAAAATCAGAACAGAATGACTAAAGCTAACTGATGTTTATGTTTTAGAATGCGAAAAAATGATGTTAGAATTATAAATAAATACACAACCAAAGTGCTAATTTCTATCTTCTGTGAATCTGGTTGGGTTAGAGCCTGTTTACCCTAATCGTGCTTTAATGAGCATTGCTGATATCTAAGGATCGCGGCTTTAGGTAAGAGCTGTGTGTATTGTTTTCAACGTTTCTTTGTTTCACTTTGTGGGTCGTGACCATTTACTTTGCCAAAGAATTTAGCTACAGAACCTAATTGAAAGTACGCTATCACTTGAATCTACAGTAAATATATCTTCGTCTTTCTTTATAAAGTTTTGTGGCCTTCTCAACGATTTTCCGCCATTCGTTCCTATCATGTACACACATTCTCCAAATTTTGTCATTTTATGTCTTACATAATGCTATCTTCGCATGTTTTTAGGGCTTACAATTATATATTTTATAAATTATTTCTTTTGGTAAACTCATTATATGGCCGAGGTCATTAAGGCGCGGACTCGTGAGCGGGAGGTCTGGAGTTCGAATCCCACCAGGAACTATCCTCCAAGACTGAGGTTTCTTCCAGGTTTTCCTCAGTCCTCATAAATGGCAAATGCCGGGGAGGTACCCTAAACTTAGGCCTGGAACGTTTCCTTCCTTAAAAAATAATCCTTTCCCAATTTATCATTTCATCTCATGTATCATCAGTGTTCACCGCCTGTGGTGCCTCAGTAGTAAAAACGGGTGAAAACACCATTCATATATATATATATCAGACCAAATAATACGTTTTTGAGACTTAATAAAAATATAATATTTTCATTTTTATTTAATAGACATAACTCATTGTTAGGTCGTATTCATCTCCTTAATTGGTCCACCGGTTTTCCTTAGTACCTACCTTTCAATAATAGCGTTTGTATATTTGTTTTCTTTCAACACGTATGTTTAATACGTATAAGTTACTATAGGTGTAATTACGGTGTTATATAACTCCAGTTTAGCACTTCTGTATATCAGCTTATTGTGTATATCTGCACAATAAGTTCCGTTTCCTAATAAGATTTTTGCTTTGATTTCTTCTTCTATTGTTCACTATTAAAACTAAATCTTTATAGAAGTTAATCCGCTCTATATATAACTTCCAATCATAATAAGCTAACTGGAGTACATTTGTTTCTTGTACATTTTAGATGTTTTACTATTAGTTCATATTTGATTGATTACTCTTTTAAAACATTAGTTCATATTTGATTGATTACTCTTTTAAGTGTTCACATGCTTCAGTTATAGCTATTAATGTTATATCGTCCGCATAGGCTAAGCATTGTTTCAGTTTTGTGTGTATGTTACCTCTTAAAACTACTTGATTTAAACAGTATCTATTATCAAGCAGAACAAGCGTCTTCTTGTTTGACTCCTAATTCCATTTTAAATTTCTTGCTATTATATCAAATTAAAACATATAGCCATATGTTGCTAATTATGAAACCAATATATATGTATATATAATATATAAATGAAAAATAAAAATAATGTAACACTATAAACAATGTAACAAATTAACAGTAATAATAAAAGTAGATAAATTGCTATATTTCGAACTACTGGAGTTCTATGGCAAGAAGCTAGATATTTTGTTTTATTCTTATCCACTTTTATTATTAATATATATGTATATATACATATATATATATCTTGTTTTGTTTTATGAAAAACATACGAGAACAGTCCAAATTAACTACCAATAACTCTTGAATGTCCATAGTATCTGGTTGTCTGGCGTAACCTGGAAATGATCTTTTCAAAGAGGGAAAACTCTACCAGGGCTGTTCATGCAAGGGGTTCGAATCTGCGTTCATCGCTTTTGGGCTGTTTGTGGGACATTGTTTTGGCTTACTGAGTCACCGAGGAAATTATAAGCTCTTGCAGAACCAATACTATTCTGAAATACAAGAAAGTGTAAACAGATATTTTGTACTGCACAGAACACTGTGTAAATCAAATATATTTATAAATGTTGCCATAATCAGTTTGAAATAATATTAACAATAAGATACGGCCAAACTTTTAGAACACATTCCCCACTCTTAGAGGAAGAAATATGTTACATGGACATGGTTCCGGAAACGCTTTATTTTCATGTTAGAACTAGAAAACTCTTCATAGTGGGAAACACACAGAAACAGAACGTACCAGCATACCACATGAAACTTTCTTACATGAAATGTTCAAAATGCCTTCTGCTAGCATTGATACATGCGTCAACATGCCGCCGCATTGCGTTCCTGGAGGATTGTGTATTGTTTTGTGGCCATCCACAATACGGCCGCGAAGACTCTCTGCATCTTGTACCGTGTTTTGATAAACAAGAGCTTTTAAATACCCCCACAAGTGAACGTCAAGTGCGTTTAGGTCCGGACGCATCAACTTCGTTCAAATGGAACACAAAACACTGGCCATGAACCAGAAGTAACCAAGGGGCATTTTGAACATTTCATGTAAAAAAAAAAAGTCACGTAGTCTGTTCCTGTGTGTTTCCCATGATTAATGTACATCGGTCACTTAGAAATAGAGTTAAATGTGCCGTAGAGTTTTAGAGAAGTAATTATATCCATAAATATAGAAGAAGCTGAGCAAGGCGTTTTTATGCTTCAGTGTTGCATAAAGCATAGGCTTATTTTCTTTCCAAAACGTCACAAATAATGTTGGTTATTGTAATACCATCAACAGCAGTACAGTGCTTCATAATTTCTAAAACGTCCTATACAAATCTTTACATTTCCATGTTTACAGCAAGACTTGATGCCGTCATCCACAACCAGGATTTCTGACAAAAGATACGTGCGTGGGTGACTATGACATAGGACAACGTGGCAGAATCATGTATAATTCATCAACACGTTTTGCCCATCGCTTGCTCCTCCTATTTACCCAGCAACATGACGTTCCCTGTTGCTCTTCTTCATTTGCTGGAAGCAAGACGTTCCTCGGGACGGAGCAGGAAGTTCGGACCACGGGCACGATGTAATGAAACTGCGAAGTCACGTCAGAAACCAGCCGTTCAATCAAAGTTTACGTGCATGTTCTTTCTCGACGACCTTTTTGCATTAGCGTCGCTCTTGCAAATTCCCCCTCCGACTCTTCTCGTGCAAAAATAGGCAGGCTTTCAGTGTTAGCAACAGTAACCGCTCCTCCTCTTAAACATGCTCCACCATAAGCCGCCAAACGACACACCACGTCACTCTAAAACAAACACTTGGCTCCAGGCTCTTTTTTTTTTCTTCACTTATTGCAGATAATACATAAAACTTTTATATGAAATGATAAAAGTCAATTCTCCACATCATTGCATACTGTATTTCTGCATAGCTTCAAACATTTTGGAGGCGTTTATCTTCCGAACATTTAGGACTTAACTATGGTTCTGAATTCATTAAAAATTATCTTAAGGGGAGTATGAGAAAGCCTATCCTTGTAATGTTAAATTTACAAACTTCAGTTCCCATTTTCTCAAGGACTATTAGAGCTAATGAAGTGAAACTTTTACAGCACACAGATGCACACAATTGATATTTGTTGATATATTTTCACTACTATACCATGACTCTGTAATAATTTATATACCATTTTCAATTGTTTGCTTTTATCTATATATTTATTTCCCAACATTTTATTTATTATTTTTTTTTTTTTCGTTGTCAAATTTTATCCTAGCCTTACCATAATAGATCCAAATCATCCCAATAATATCATAAATAATTGGTAAAAGTTTCAAAGTGATAATTTATATAAATACTAAAAAAAATGAGAAAATTATGCAAAAAATGTAGTTTTTCAATCACTGCAAAAAAAAAAAAAAAAAAGTTTTACAGAAAAACTAACTTTTTGAGGGAAGCACTAGCTAAAGCCCTTCTAACATTGTAAACAACAAAGGATGATGTCATGGAAATAAAGGCTACCTATTTATGAAATGCTTTTACTAGCATTCGAGACAAACCACAGTCTTCAAGAGCAAACAGTATCTGAGATATGAAATTTGAATAAAACAAGTGCTTATGAAATTAAAAAAATAAAGTATCTGCAGTGACATAATTAAAAAAAGTATTAAAATAATTATAACCAAGGAACATTAATGAAAATCATATCAAAATAAACAGAAACTTCCAAATATTAAAATAGTACACAAAAAAATTATTATTTTAACACTCCCCTTATAGTAAACGTTTAACACATTCACCTTTTGTCTAAATGCAAGACCTGCTTCGACAGAGATCCCAGATACCTGGCATGTTTCAACCTGCCGTAATTATTATTACGAATAGTTTCATTTCATCCTCTTAATAACGATTTTTAAATGCTTTGACAACAGCAGAAACCTAGCGGAGCAAGCCGGTCAGAAAACACGTTAACGCTACTATCAATCAGATAATTTTTTTAATCAAGTACCCGCGAATACAGATACTGAAATGTGCGGGAGCGCCATCACGTATGAAGCGCGTTTCTTGTCAAACTCACTATAATTTCTGAAGCGGAAGGTACTATTGATGTGCTGTTTTCATTGGAATTAAGTTTAGACAAGGGATTGTAAATGTAGTCTATTAAACGATGGTTTGTTGGAAGATGATCCAGACAAACGGCTACAATTTTGTTAGATTATGCCCCATCAGTATCACATGAGCCTAATTTCTTTCAAAATATTGTGTTGTCGGATGAGGCTACCAGTAAGTTATCGGGACATTTAACCACGTAAGGAAAACAATCATGTTATTTTGGAGCAAGCGCTAACCCGGCGTATGTGTGGGGTGCAATATCGGCGCGTGGTGTAGTTGGACCACACTTTATTGATGGAAAGCTCATGTTAACAACTACTTTGCTCTACTTTAAGAGGTTACTCAGGAATCGTCATGCATTTGGACAACTTTAATCAACTCAACTTCCAGCATGATGGAGCTCCTGCGCACTACGATACAATTATTCTAGAAGAGTATTGAACGTTGTGCAGCAATTGGTTTTCCACCATAACCCCCTGATCTTATTACAATGGATTTCTTCCTTTGGGGTATGGCCAGATTCAGTTTGTATGTCAGGGTGTTCCAGGTAGACTCCAAAGGTGCATTAATGCAGAAGGTAAGCAACTTAAAGATAAAAAGAAATGAAATCCCCTCCTAACTAAAATTCACCGAGTGTTTAGCTACTTTTGAACTAAAAAGAAGTGCAACCCTTTGTTAACTGAAATTCAGTAAGCGTATACTTACTTTTGCGCCACCCTGTATATAAACAGTTTAAATGGTTTGCACATGGGAAAGGAAATCCAGAAAAAATGAAACATCACAGGGTCATATGGAGAAAGAATTGCGAGAGATAGACGGGGCTGGCATATATAAGTGAACAATAATTAAATTTAAGTTTTTGGGCACATTAAGATGGTAATATTTTTAAAGTTCAATCAATTGTATTATTCCGTCTCTGCCACCGTACAGTGTCTTGTGAATTCCGCACGATATGTTGCAAAATATCAAAATTCAACAAATTACAACTCTTTTTATTTCTTGCTAGGATTTCATCGACAAATTGCGTTTTCACAAGTCAAATATTTAATGTGATTATCTCTTTCTCGTAGAGTTTGTAACATTAAAAGCTCACTGAAACATTTCTTTACCTGTTCGGAGAAGACAATGCAAATATTTCCTTCCGCCAGATAGGCGTTGTAGCACTTACAAGAAATTTTGACTTACAGGTTGCAAAAATGCAACGTTGTCGGGCAGCGCATTTTGGTTTTAAACTGAGGTCAGAGAGTTCAACGGGCACAACAAAACTACACCCTCTCATTCGGTTTCAACAATTTCATACATTGCAGTCCAAGAAACGTGAGTTGTAGCCTCATCTTGTTGGAACACTTGCTTCTTTAATTTAATTTATTACTAAACATTAGCTGTTTCATGGTAAAATTACGGGGGCTTAATTGTTATTATTGATACTTAGTACAGCATAGAATTCTTAGATGGCGTTACATGAATATGAATAAAGTATGTGCCCAGGTTTCTCGTTTCTACTCCATATGTTCCAGCACGTCCCCATAACGTGTAAAGCTGTCTTTTGCAACTACTGGAAATTGTTCTGAAATAAAATAAAACCTCTTTTAAGCCCACCAGCATCATTAAAGTTGCAGTAGCAGGGGAAAGCACCTAACGCGAGTGTGAACATATATAGTTTAAGGATAGGCGGAAATAACACGGCACAAGCGATTCCTCGGGGACGTAGTATATGAGCTTTCTGAAGCGATAAAGTAACCCAGCAGTAGCTAAATAAGAAATAAGCGAGTCTATTCTACTGTAAATAAAGCCTAAGCCCACATTACAAACAAATGATAGCTTTCCGATTCCCAGAAGAGGGAGCAAAATGTTTTGATTATTGAAAGCCACATAAACAAACGTGCGTGTGTGTAATGCGGGATGGCACGAAAAACAAACAGTGGCAACGGGGAGGGATTGCTTTCTTCCAGGCTGTTCGAGACGCTTGTCACAACATTCGAGTCAGTTCTGTCTGTCACGTGGACCTCAGTTATGATTTCTATTGGCCCAGTTCTCTGCACTTTGACGGATCCCTTTTCAAACAAATTAACACTTGCTGAATATTGTCAATGCCAAATGCAAACAAAGATAACTTAATCTTTTCTGCCTAGTTTCTAAAACTGCAAATGATTTGTTCCTGCAATATTTTTAATTGTTTAATCAATTTATATTTTGTATTAATGGCACCTGTCTAGAATTCCTACAACTAGTACAGAGTGTCCCACATAAAACCGGCACGCCTCACTGCCATTCACGTAAATGTATATATTACAATATTATATTACTTCCTATGTAAAGATCTGCAGATATCTTGTCTGTTGATAAAAATGGAGCCGTAATGCCCATTTCTGACACTGCACACACCACGCCCCATCTTCTCTGAGTGAAGAGGTTCCTATGTACAATATGTGCGTTATCCTGCGACCATTACCTGCAATTCTGTGCCTTAACATAGCCAGACAGATGATACTGCCATAAAGAGCATGGGATTGAAGATAAGAGGGAGTTAACAATAAGTAACTCATTTATCTTTGTGTGTCCTTGTCAATTCATGCACTATGCTCATACAAAATGCTCCGAATTTTAGCTCTTTTAGCACACGATGTGCGGAATACACCAATTAATGATTTTTTGCGGCTTCTCGTTATGTCCATACTAATGCTGTGGAATACCGCCGGAGTCTTCATTGTTGGCGCTTATTTCTTCACATAGTCCTCCATTTCTTATACAGAGCTTGAATTGTTCTGGTTGCGGCGAGCTTGATACCAGGATATTTCGCCTCAGACTATCCTTAGTGTCTTTAACGGAGCCTATCTTTATGTTAAATTCCACAATATCAACTCGGCATTGAACTAAAAACTGCACCATTTCTCTCACAACACTTCCACTATTTTCAAGACAGTTATTGTAAGGTAGGGAGAGACGCCAGTTTTATGCGGGACACCCTATAGTATTATGGTTTATAATTAATTCCTAACAAACAAATTAGAAATAAGATTCAATCATCGACGCTTAAGGCATGTTCTGGATGTGATCTATTTGAATTCAGTTGCACCTAGCGCCAACAGATATCGGAAAGATTGGTGATCAGCCCTTCGCTGGCGCTCGCTGAATAGCCAGGCATTAGTTTGAAGCATGAAACAGGAGTCAAATGAACTCAAATATGCATTTAGCACGCAATTACCAGAATTCCATGTAAAATACACATAGTAAACAAAATATATACATGTTCGAAAAGAAACTAAGCCGACAGACTTTGAGAGCTTTTGCAGGGAACGCGAAACATCTTTTCGAATGCCTGTTTTCCTATGAGGCATTGTTTTTCGAGAACAACACACCATAAGTAGCTTAAACCATTTCCAGTCATTTCCTGGTACAAAAGAGATTCAGAATGGTCTTCGTTGACCTCTATATGCAGTCAAAAACGGTTGCCATTTATTTTGGCCACCAGACTCTCTGCTGTTTCAAATGGAGACTAGTAAACTAGATCGCGCATTCGACCCCAATAATACAGTCCAGAGGAGACAAATGAGATCAGGTAAGGGGATTGTACAAAATCACCTTTGCCAATCCGTTTTCTTGGAAATCCATGATTTACTTGCGTACAAACCATGACATTTAGCTAACTGCATGTAGGAAAACAAATACTGCACTGGGTCAGAAACAACAAAATACAAAATTGGAGCATTTATTACCTCTGAAGAAAGCAAAGGCGATCTAATAAAATAAGGCATTAGTGAATAACGTTTTGGAGGCCAGTACAAGCTCTCAAAGCTTGTCTTTATTATTTTACATGTATGGAATGTAAAGTTGTAGATAGTATCTATGAAATATATATACCACACATGCAGATATCTCAAGTTTGGAACTGTACCTTAGATAAGGTTATTGTTCCTGCCAAAACATGTCAGAAAAGTGCACCAAAACGGAGGAGGGGGAAATTTGAAAGGAAAAAACTGTTCCTTTTTGAACAATACTCCTGCGCATCCTTGCAGGGTCTTGTTTATAACGAGTTGCTAAAAATGTCCCACCTCGAAAAAGCTCTTACATTCACCCCCACACAAAAGGAAGACGGTTGTCATCAGCTACCCAGGCCATTTCTCTAACGGTTCTCGGAACAACGGAAGCCCGCACACAAACAATCCCTGCACAACACAACAACGTTCAGATCTTATACTTAATGGGTTCCCAAAGTGCGTGCTCTGACAGATGCTATACACTCAGCGCAGTTCATTCAAGAAGAACAGTACTTTGTTTTATTTTATATTCTTTACGATATGCAAAGAATCATACAAAATACATTTTCGTATCTCTGAAAAATTCGTGACTAGAAATAACTTAGGATTTCCCATAATGAATGCAATTTTTGTTTTAATAATTATATATAATTTATTTGAAAAGTGCTAATATTTTGAGTCAATATGAAGCACATGTCCTTCACGGCTTCGTTGACATACCTTCATTCTGTTGGCAACATTTTTAACGACTCTAGAGCAAAGTTCCGAATGAATTTCACCCATGACAGTCTAATTTCTGCCTCAAGTTGAGGGTTGGTTCGTGGATTGTCTACATAAAAACAAGATTTTACATACCCCTACAAAAATATTCACATGGTGTCAAATCACACGATCTCCGTGGCCAATTTTGATCGCCGTTGCGAGAAAGGCAAATGCTCGACGCTCCAAATGGTCCCTCGGCTTCAGCTCTTGTATTAGTTCAATCTTAAAAAGATGCATATACAGATCTTTTGTTACAATTCGATGCAAACTGCTTCTCGGAATGTTAATTGTTGAGAATGGCAGCGAAACGTCTTCATTGGTTCTAGCAATGCTCTGTTTGACGAGGGCAACATTCTCTACTAAGAATGTTCTCACGTTCAGGTGATGTGATGTTCTCTGTCGATCCTGTATCTTCAAACTTCCTTACCAGTCTCTGCGCTGTTAACACGTTAGACGCGTTTACACAAGTCTTCGAACGGTCTCTGCATAACATTCACTGTACTTAAAATGCACTTTCAGAATCTGAACGCGTTAATCCTTCCTGTATCGCTTCATTTTAGCTGATAATAATAACACAAATGACAATCGTTAATTGCAGTACAAACAGCTGACAGTCTGTTAAAAGCAGGTCCGGCAACCTAACAAACCGACAGGGGCGCTGAATTTAAAAACTTCATCCAATATTATATTTATAAAAATGTCTCACAGAAAGTCTTAAAATGTTAACTTAAATGTAAAATGAGTTTACTTAAGTTCAAAAGAGTTCTTGTTCCTTATATTAAACGTAAAACACTGGGCATGTTTTTCATTTACGAAAGAAAGTCCCAGAGAAAAAACTTTATTGAGGATGTTTAGCGTAATAAACGTTTTAAGCACACACTTAGCTGCTAAAAAGAGTGCATTGTGTTAAAAGTGGTCTGCCCGTTCAGGTAAAGACCACATTCGAAGCTGCTGCATAATCACTCAACATGAATTAAATCGTTAGTGGGAAAACTGCAAGGATAATGAAAATAGTACTTCAAAACAGTAAACTGCCTAAAACGTACATAGTTCGATTCGTTGGCCACAATATAGTGACCAGTGTTGGATTTGGCATCGTTTTTTATGCTTACTTTGCCGTTTAAAATTCCCGAGATATTTTTGAGAACGCCATATTATTAATCAAACTAGAATCAGTAAATAGAAGTTTTAGGAAATTGTGTATTTGAAATAAAGTTAAATAAAAATATCAAAATAAAGTAATTTTACCATATTAATTAAGTACGAAATATTTATGGAAATTTCTTAAAAATACTACAATGTTCATTGAATCAAGGCAAAAGTATTAGCACAGTATACTTAATTTTGGCATTCTTCCGACATAAATCATATATAAATATTACCAGAGATATTAGTGTCCTTTGAAGGAAGAACTAAGTGTTGCGATATAAATAAAAGAGCTTTGATTTTGAACCATACTATAACTTTTGTTTTACATAAACATTGTAGGTGTATATATACATATAGTTACACTTTGAAATAACAATATGTAACCCCATCCTGAGGATTGGTGACTAGGCAATCCTGCATTTTACAATCGAAGGGAAATGCAGGTGCTCTCAAATGACAAACCGCATTCACCAGACCGTGCTATAGAGTTTGCTTCCAGAACTACTTCTTGTCATTCTTTTTGTATGTAAAAATATCAACGAAAAGTAAAATATATTCACCGCTTTATGTTTGTCATACTGTATTAATGTAAAGTTATTCACATCTACTTATCATGTTCAATAAAAGAGATTATTGTAGTATTTTGTGATTTAAATGATATATAATTAGATTTTCTGCATTAATATCTAAAATCACAGAAAACCATTATATCTGTTTTCAGCTTATTTGATTTGTTTAATTTACTCTTTAACATCTCAGCATTCCATTCAACTCAGGGTGTGAAACGGCCGACAAATTTTGCTCAGAGGCCTCTCTTTCAGGCTTGAGGTTCTTTTTCGTGCCGTAAATGTACGACACGGGACCAACGGCTTTACTTCCCTTCCGAAGGAAGCCGTACTTAGAATTTTTACGCCAGAAAAATATCCATCGAGCCTGGGTTTACGAGGCAAGGTATGGATATCACCAGACCACCAGGATCGACCTGTTTTCCGTGAAAGGGTATACTTTCATAAGCAAGTATTTGAACCCCGGATCTTCGCTTCTAAAGCTCAGCGCGCACAGAGTGCAACACGAGTCGGAACACGTCGAGAGGCACATAGGAGCCAATTCAGTCGAATTCGACACAATGCAGGGGGACAGCGTTTACGGGATAGTCAGTAAAACACCGGACTATCTATAACTTCCCAATCCGCAGGGTGAGAACACTCGCTCAGTAAACAGACAAGCGCTCCTCAATCTTTCCTTCACCACGGACCCCTTAAAAGCTTTCTGAGATTTAAATCAAAGATTAAAATCCTAAATTTCCATTCTATATTCTTCTAAGGTGTTCATCACTGGTTTAAACTTTTTAAAGATATAAGTAAACAAATAAATGCACATCTTTTCAATATTTATCGTTTATTACATCAGTAATATTATAAGAATATTACATTAAAATATAAAATAATAATAATAAATGATGCATAACATAACTCGTTAATTTTAATAGCTGATCAAGAGGGACGATGCTGCATTTTACTTATAAGTCGTGATTTATCAGGTTTACTATATTCTATATTCTTACTATATTCTGACTTTTGAATCTGTTTTCCAAACGGGTTCTGTGCTTTTTATTTTTTAAAGATGATTGAGTGCAGATAATTATTTTCACTTAAGTCAGTTATTAGGAAAGGCAATCAATATTTTAATGGCCTGCTCTGATTGTCCGAGAAAACTGAGACTCGCTTTCCTTGGAACTTACCAATTTGAAATCTCCTTCCGGAATAAACCGCTGCTTTCAATTTCATTCTTTAACTACTTTACCTCAATAACTATACATCGTAAATGTGTATCGTCTTGCATTTGTTTATATGTTTATACATTCCTGGGAGTGCCTCACAGACCACAGTTTGAGAACCGCTACTATTGATTATCCTTTGCATTGTGTATTTTTACTACAATAACAAAATGGCATCGCCATTACTTAAATTCGTCCTTTGAAGGAATTCGAAGGAATAGCTATTGCGGTTGTAGCCATGAAAGGATTTTTCTCAAATCTCTCTCCATCAATCCTACCCACTGTACCGAAAATGACAATGAAAAAAATTATATCAATAACTCATATTTCTTCAAAATAGTTTAAAAATCTCTCTAGTGGCCGCAATTTTTGCTTTTTTTTTTATCAATGAAACTCTGTATATCTCTTTAGCATAAATTGATAAAAGTATTCCGAAAAGCAGGGCAATCGCGTCATTAGGAGTGGGGGTATACCTGAAAAACGAGTGGAAGTTAAAGCGAAACTTAAAAATCGCTCTAGCGGCTGCAATTAAACTTTTTTTTAACAATATTCGCAATTGAAATTAAAGAAGAAAAATAAATATTGGAAATCAGTGAAATCGGACTATTAGAAAGGGATTTTTTTCCTTCTGAAATCGAAAATCTAGCAGTATTAATACTTGTTTTTTTTTTTTTTTCGAAACGGAAATCTTTAAATCCATTAAAATAAAATAAGAAAAATGGTCCTTAAAAATAAGGGAAATCAAACCATTATGAGTAGGGGTTTACTTGAAACCCAAATTTTAAAAATCGCTCTAGCAGTACCAATATTTTTCATAACAAAGCTCGATATATACTATTTAAATGAAATAAGAAATAGTTTCTGAAAATTAGGATAATTGGATGATTAAGAATAGGGGTACTGTTAAATATCGAAATTTAGAAAGCGCTCTTGCTTTTATTGTTCTCTCATTGTTTTAAAATAAAAAAAATTAATCCAGCGTATAAATTGTATTTATAACACGTATATGTTTTCCATTACAAAAGTATCGTCGTGAAGATGGCAAATGTGAAATATTAATCTAATATGTGTGTGAGAATTATATTTGTATGTAAGAGAGCTCTGTGATAACCTTCAGAAAACGCTTGCGTTACATGTTTTTACTACAATAATATTCAAATTTAAAGTTCAAAGCCAATGAAAATCAAGTAATTTTCGATTGTTTTTATTTACTTAGTACATTGTAGTTCTTTTTAAATAGTAACATGTTTTTGTTTTATTGAAACATATGAACATCTCATATATTTCATTTCGTTAAATTAACAAGGTCATAATTTGGATCTTATATCCTATTTAAAGTTACTCTACTTGCTGAGGAATTCGCTTAGTTTACGCAGCTTCTGCGTGGCGGACTTTTTGGAAGTACGAAAGGAAACGACGAAAGACGGTAACGAAATATGCCTGTACGTGATCATTTCCGCAGTTTGCAGCTGATTGCATTTGAGAGGTGTTGGTGGGCAGGGTTTTCAGATTAGATTACCTTCTCCCTTACGCCATTTTCTGCCATTTGGCTAAGAATCAATTGATTCTATTAGATTGACGCCTTTTGTGTTGCAGACGAAGCAACTGCGATTGAAGAAATTAGTGCATGGCCGCGAGGCTGAATCTGCTTGCCACTCGGTGGAAGTAACTTGCTTGTAATCATGTTAGAGCCAGCACTCCAAAGAGAAGAGGGCGACGATACAAAACAGCTAGCACCCCAAGGCAACCACCCTCCTCACAGCCAATTCGATACCCGGCCTTTTTGTAAATGCAAGCGTCACAATATGACACTGTTCTGTACAATGTACAGGATGTTCAAAAAGGCGTTTGTTTTGGGGAGTACTGCTTTGCTCAACTCTCACGTCATTCTGGTATGTACATTCTTATTACTCTTAATTAAATAGGCGACATCTCAACATGAGTAATATTTCTGTCGAGTTTTGAAGATAGCTGAAAAGTTTTAAATATGAAGCTTCTATTGCTGACGTTCCTTGTTTATGATAGCCGTAATCATACTTTCATACTAGAAAAGGAACAAGATACAAATCTTGCACAACTTGACAGACTAGTGTCTTCCGGAGAATTCGTTATCATCGAGCTCTCCAGCTAGCAAGCAAACCCCATTATAGGCTGATTTGGCATGCGGAGGAACGTTTTATACCTGGCCAAATAGTCCATGCAGCTTCTCAAGTCCTTTCCTTGGTTTCGGAGGTCGAGAACAGTAACCATGAAACACATACCGGGAACGCTTACATTAGTGTTTGAGTATCTCTCCAGTTTCGTACATGCCTTACTGGTGTTCCGTACGTCCTCCGTTGGTAACGCTGTAATCAAGCTCTTGCCACACACGTCCCAACATCTGACGGTCGATGCGCATGGATGCTCTTCTCTCTCAGCTATGCTAAATCATGCACGATCTTTGACATAACTCATAATGAATAAACACACTGGGTTAGGTCAGGTGACCGTGGAGGCCACAGAAGGAGAGGGGAATCATCTCGAGCAGCACGCCCAATTTAACGACGAGTAAATTCAGTACCGAGGTACTCATGTGCGTTATGATGACAATAAGGGGGAACCCCATCTTGCTGATAAATAAAATCCCGGTTATCTAATCTACAATAGCCACTATTGAAGTATATCCAGATACATTGGACAGGCAACAGATTTCTCCGGAAAAAAATTGGGTCGTACGCTTTTGAATAAGAAACAGAACAAAATACATTGACTTTAGTGGAACCATGGACATGTTCTACCAAACTGTAGCTCAAATGGGTACATTGTGACGTTTCACTTTGTCGGATACATGAAACATGCCCTCGTCACAAAAAAAGCTCCTCAGCAAAACCGTCTTTTTAGCCGCTCTTGAAAATCAACACAGGATTAAAGACGACCTTGTGATTCTTGGTACTCAGCGCCTGCAACAGCTGTATCCGGTATGGTTTAACTTTCAAGTCATTAACATAAAATACGCTAGAAGTTGGTTTCCTAATCTGCAATTCCTGCCTCTCCCACACACTCAACGGTCTCAACCGACACTCTTGGCCAGCTTGTTCGTTGTCCATCACACAAGCAGTCAGTCCCTTCAAACGTTTTGTACAAAGCACGAATTGTTTTGGCTGTTGTTCCTGTTGGTGTTTCTTTCGAAATCTCGTTGCACTGTCTAGCGAACTGTGACACGCAAACTTGGAGAGATGCTATTTTCAAACCAGGGAAGGATTTTAGATTCATCCTGTATATCACTCTCAACAAAGAAAGAATTTGCATACACGAGCGAAACTTTGCACAAAGCAAGATCAGGTGTGTTAGTAATTAATTTTAACATGGTAAAGTAGCGCTAGGATGCAGAATGAGAAGTAAACATTTCCCATGATTATGCGCTATAACAGCTGTCCATGTTTTGACCATTTATAATGCAGGAAATTAACATACCTCATAGCATTGAGCGCCCTGCCAAGGAAGCACTGGAACCAGAATTAACAGTTTGTACAAGAGACGACCATTTTATATTGTAACAATCTTGACCACATCTCTCAAGTTTTTCCTTGCATGCTGAAACCTGATAGTGCAGCGTGCTGAAGTTTACGTGTTTTATAGAGGACTCTAGGATTTCTATCCTCCACAGCTGTGCCTAGTACTGTCCTCTGCTGGGGTTCAGCCGATATAATCATTGTAATTGGAAACGCGTCGGCTGGGACAGAGGGAGAAGGCGGCAGCTACGAAATTGCGTTACATCATAAAATAGTTCGCTTGTTCCCCTTTGCAACAATCCATCAGATGCCAGACTCTCCTCCCCTCTCCGGTTACTCTCTCACTTCTTGACAAAAATTAACTATGACACACTAATGCATATAATCGCGTTAGGAGGGAAACGTGTTTTCCTGCGTCTTGATGGAGCATCGCAATGTTTTAACCTAATTGGCACGCCTCCCGCCCAACAATACGACAGGCTTAACGTTGTCGTGTCCAACTCCTTCAGCACTTCCTCTTTTAATGCTAACAAACTATAAAAACTCTAAGAAAACATAAGACATACAGAGTGTTCATTGCACTTCGCAATCAGAGTTGACTGTGCCGACGGGAAGCTACAGCGAATGTTTTCGTCACCCGCCGAAGGAAATCATGTCGCGCGGTCGCAACCCATAGCTCACATTTTTTTATTTCTTTATTAATTAGGGAATATACATCCAAATTTCAATATATTTAATCAAAGCAACGTTCTTCTTCTCATTTGGCGCTACAGCCGCAGCGACCTCTGCATCCTCTACCTCCGTCTTACAACTTCAATGATAGAGGACAGTATTGCAATATAAAATCTATATGAAAATTCTGTAGAAAAATTGAAATACAAAACATTGTCATCAGAATTCCATGCTACTAAAGGCTTGGGTCAGGGACGTTGTTTATCTCCAACATTGTTAAAAATATATCTTGAAGAAGCTTTGTATGTCTGGAAGAAGAAATGTGAAGGTAGGGGAGTCAAGCTTAATGATAGGAGTAGTTATACTTTGCAGATGATCAAATAATAATTGCTGAAGAATGTGAATGAATGAATGAATGAATAGAAAGTTCATTGAAGTGCATGAAAAGGCGGACCTAAAGTTTAATTTTGAAAAATCTAATTATATGCCAATAAGAATAGAAACACAAATTGAATTATTGCAAATAAAAAAGTGATTAAATATAGTGAATAATATAAAAATTAGGTGCTATAATTACTGATGAAAAAAACTTATAAAGAAATTAGAGAGCGTGCAAAGAGGAAATTTTGCACTATATACCCTTAATTCCATATTATGGAATAAACAAATTAATAAAGAAATGATCATTTAATACTTTGCTGATTTGTTTTATTTACGGATGCTCTTTAACATCCTAGGTCATCAGCGTCCCATTCAATTCAGGGCGTGAAACAGCCGACAAATTTTGCACAGAGACCTCTTTTTTCAGCCTTTAGGTTCTATTACATGCCGTAAATGTACGGCACGGGACCCACGGCTTTACTTCCTTTCGAAGGATGCCAATATTAACATTAACACATCGACCATGGCCGAAATTGAACCCGCGATCTTGGGTTTAGGAGGCAAGTACAGACCACCAGGGCAGATTCATTTTGTGAATGGGTGAAGAAAGAATTGAAATGAGGAATACACACCTAAAAGAACAATTACTGAACCGAAAAGAACAGGTCTTAGCCGTTCATACTATTTATAGTTAATTATATAATTATAAACGTGAAAATTTTTGTATTTTGGAATTTTGTAATTGGCTGTCAGATGTTGATACATTGTAAAACTAACTTAATGATAATAATATTCATAAGCAGTAAATAACAATTAATAATGTACCAATCATATAATATTCCCCAACTGCCCCCCCTCCCGCTATGAGATACGCCTGAATCCTTCTAAAACAGTATGAGATACTTGCAGTAATTCATCCTTCGGAATATCGTAACTTGCCTCCCGGATATTTCGTTTCCGTGTCTCCACATGTTTTATTTCAGGTACAGAAACCAAGTTTCTCTGTTACAACCGGGATTTTAGGTCTAGGTTTCTTATCAACAGGTCCGAACTTTGTTTACAATCCGAAAAGTGTAAAATTGAACACAAAGTTCTCTATTTGTTTTGCATCAACAACAATCATGAATAAATATCTTTTATTCTAGGTTACATCTCACTATCGGATACTCCTCAATATTCAAACACACAGTAGTAGAATGTCTAAAACGTACTTGTTACAGAAAGACATCTAAAACAGCTTGCGTGATAAACACGACTAAGCAAGCTCAATTGCCTGCATCAACGCAAGTTTCATACCAGTTAACTGAGAATCGCGCGTCTAATGAAGGTCAGCCAGTCTCCATTAATGTATCAAAGTGTGTCCATATTTGGAAGAAATGCTTCCTTTCATATTAACTGAAAAAGTATTTCTTTCTGCATCACTAAGCTACGTTACGCTACTATGCCAACTATTCGTTGAAGATAGTAGAAAATAAAAGAATGGATTGGCATAACAATTTTCTGCTGAGCTCTCCAATTTAAAGTATGCGTTACTTTTAAGGAATGTCCTATTGAATCATTACCAACGACAGTATTGATTTTCTATCACAACCACTAGAGTTATTATTTCCCTGACCAAACTGTATAACTAAACAGATTCCTCCATTAACTTGCTGAAGAGATGGTACCTCTGAATATAACAATATTATAAAATAAAAGTGTACTACTTTAAATTAAAATTATTAAAAAATATAACACTCATAACTTTGTTACTTTGAATAAATTGCGTTTTTGCCTCCTCAGTTATCAGATGTGCTAAAAACGAAAACAACATTTTTGTAAGAAGGTTATTGACATTACTGAAGTTCAGAAGCGAATGTGCTAAGGGGACAAACAAAACTTATTTAGTTCAGAATTCTTGAATGTTTATCTCGATATCTACCTCGGAGATAACGGTGCCCCCATGCAAACGAACGCTCAGCTAGGGTAGGTAGGCCCCCTGGTGATTTTAGCTGCCACTCGCAGCCAAGGTTTTAGAAATTCAGTCGAGCGTGCCACGAGGCGAGCAGGCTACCATCGTGAACCAAACAAGCGTACATCCCCCCCCCCCCCAACCCACAGACGATAACAAACTTCACAGAAAACTTTTTATTTCCTTCTTTTTTCTTTTATACCTGGCTAGGTTCGTGACAATGACTTACAGGCGGGAGATCCCTACCCTAGTGTTGCACATTGTCAATGCTCCCTTGCCCTTCCCAGTGGGGAGGAACTGGAAATCGTGTCAAAACATTTCCACAAGCTGCGATTATTTCAAATATTGCCTCTAATCGGGTTTCCCTCAAGTAAAAATTAGGCTATGTGAACTTGTAGCAGTATTGTATCTTTTATATCTTAGCGAGTGCTAGAGTGGGAAAAACGTTACATTATGTGAGATGAAATTTCTGATGGGGTGGGATAATTTAGCAAGAATTCCACAGTTTCAAATCTCTTTAATAAAATCCAAAAGATCATTGCTCACACAATCGAACCGATCAAAATAGAAATAATAGCATTTAAAGTTATTTAATTGATTTTTTCTAACCAAACAATAGAATATTTGCTATGTTTAATAATGTTTAACGTTCTTTTTATTACTGTAGCATAACAGTGGACTTTTTAACTTTCGCAGCCGCTTAATTATGGATTTAGGTAATTAAATATTTCATATATAATTCCAAGTAAAATACTTATAGTAAATTTTTAAGCATGTACATTATATATACCTAAAACGAAACACTGACCATTTATGAAATACAACTTGTTCTGTCATTCAACGCAAAACCACAGCCTTCTAGAGTAAAACGAGTCTTAAGTGAACTGAACTGAACTGAACTGAACAACAAGTGCATGCGAAATCCAATATATATATTAACATAGCAAAACTGAATTCACAAAAACAGTAAATGATGAGCACTAATCATCTTAGACTTTTACAGTTACAACAGTTGCTCGAAATGCCCACCATCGGCGTCGATACACTTCTGAGTAAGTTGAACTACTGATTGAGCAACATTTGCAAAAGTGTCCTCAGCAATTGGCAGCACGTGCCATATACCAAATCCTTGAGTTCCCCATAGGTAGAAGTCCAACAGAGTTAAATTCAGAGAACGAGGTGGCAATGTGCACATTGCTTTGTAGATTTCTGCGGTGAGTGCTCAAAACGTTCCAAAACCATAGCCGAGGACGCGGGCTTGTTGTTGTTCGAGATCTCCCAGATCTGTCCTTGTGAACATCGCATACGGTACCATGAGTCTCAACTTTGTCTCAATGCGTGCAATTGTTACTCGCGTTGACGGTTCTGTTTTGTACACACGTCTCCATTGCCTTTGAACTTCAACATTCTCGATTTTCCAATACCACTTCAAAATTGCTTTCCGATGTTTAAATGTTAATCTTGGCTCCATTTTGTTGTAGCAACGCTGGCATAGCGTAATGTGAGTCACATCTGTTTACAGAACATCGTACTACACATTACTGTTTTTTTCGGTCCAACTTGGAAATATATTAAATAGATATCTACTGTGAAAGTATATATATACACCAAGGATATTTAATTATGGGAATATTTTAATAATTTTGGCTCAAGCTTTCAAATTAGATTTTATTTTTGCTCAAGTTCTCTTATATTATGCTCAAAGCAATCTCTGGCACGATAGGTAATTTTATAGCGTTAATGCTAACGATACGCATTGTATTTAAGTCGTTAGTTACTGCAGAGTATTAGCACTGTAAAATTAAATTACCCCTTTGGTTCCTGCCTTCCCCAGATGAAAAACTTTCCTGTATGTTTCATTAGTCCTTGAGTACATGAAGGTTGAAAACTACTGTCCTGGAAGGATAAATGGCTCTTCCATTGTGACGTAAACTCTACTAGCTTAACTTATGGAGCGAATAAAAATCGCACCTTGTAGATGTCACCGCTACTTTCAAAAAGTTATTACTCTAGCAACTCAAGGCTGTGTGCCTACTTGAAATATCCGAATTTCACGCTGTTGGCAGTAATTAGTAATAATGATAAAACGTCAAGTGCACAGAGGGAGGCGAAGAGGCATTTATCCGACTGGTCGTGATTTACGAGCGCCACTGTGCGCAGACGCGACGCGACACGGCTTGCTGGCCGTGATGAAGCTTCCTAATATGTGTTACTTACTTGTTAGAATTTATTAATGCGGAATACAAATCCTCCACATGCGCATATATATCATAGGAGTGCATCCCGCACTTAATGGCCTCGCCCCTCTTCTAGCCATTTAAAAACCGCTTCATCTTGCCCTCTCTTTGCAGGAACATCAATCTCGGCCCTCTACGACCCGATGAGGAGTTCCATAAGGCCCTTCTTATCGGCCACTGAAGACTGACTTACACCTCCTACTAAAATTAGATGTGTGTGTAACGTCGTCGCTACAACAAACGCGCTTGCCGTGTATTAAACCTATCGTAGAGTATTTCTCTCAAATAAAATTACCAATAGTTTCAAATGAATAGAACTGAAGAAGCAAATGAGCCTTCAGCTTGGCAGAAACAGAGAAACTCGTCTTTTTACAGGTGTAACAAAAAGGTATGTCAGAACTTGCTTTATTTCCTTGTTACATCTGTACTACATAGCAGCATATTAACAAACAGAAAGTCGTAAGAAATATTTAAAATGTCCTCCGCTAGCACGATACATCTTATCAACCTGGACTCCCCGATGTATCTCTGGAGTATTGTCTGGTAGCCTTGCTGAAAGATTCTCTACACTTTCGGCTAGTCCATAAATCATATGAGCATCTGCCAACTCCGCATTTGAATGTTTCATTTTACTGTACCTGGAATGAGGTCCGTAAACACACAGAACTGACACTATGTGTTCGGTACTACATCAGCAATGAGGTGATTAGCGGACTGCGTGGTACAGAATGACTACTTCAATGGTGAACCTATGAACTAAGAGTAGTTACAACACCCCTACGCCATTTAATCAGATATAAAAAAAAACGAATGTTTACCTAATGCATGTATTAAGCAACTGTTCTGTTGTAGGGTTATTGCCATAGGACAGCAATGCCTGGCATTTTAGCTTGTATATCACTCCGTGTAAGCGAAGATGTAGACAAAGAGTTCTAACAAGAAATAAAGCATTTCCGGACCCATGTCCATATGGCATATTTGCACTCTCTGTATGCATGAAATGTTTCCCCAAAGTTTAGACATACCTGTTTGTCACACTCTGTTTATGGACCGACCTGAAAAATTCTCAGCTTCGACTAGAGGGGTCCATGCCACTGGGCAGATTTTATTTTTATTATTATTATTATTATTATTTATTTTTAATATTGGAACATATGTCTTAAGCGTTGATTTAAAATATCAAGTCATTGTTTCAAATACCGCCACGGGTGGCCGAGATCATTAAGGCGCAAGCTTGTGAGAAGGAAGTCTGGATTTAGATTCCCACAGGACCGTCCTCCCCGAGATTTTTTCCAGGCTTTCCTCAGTCCTTATAAATGGTAAATGCCGGAAAGGTACCCAAAACTTAGGCCTGGAACGTTTCTTTCCTTAATAAAAATACTCCTTTCCCACTTACCATTTCATTTCATGCATCATCAATGTCCACAGCCTGTGGTGCCTCAGTAGTAAAAACGGACGTTAAACACTATTAAAAAAAATGTTTCAAATAGTTTATTTAATGCAGTTTACAAAACAGTCATGTGGTGGGTATTCCATAAAATGCCGATTCTACATGCAGGAAACGTTATACATCAGTCCTTTGTGCCGCTAAATGAATTTTTACTTATCGATTATCTTCAGAAGGGTAAACCCATAACCGGAAAGTATTGTTTCAATCTTTTACACCAACTAGGCCAAAAAATGTGCCAGAAAACACCTGATTTGCAGAAGAAATAGGTTTTTCATCAAGACAATGCACCTACTCCCTAGGTAGTTTTTTTGAGATGGGGAAAAATAGGAGATTTGAAGTATGCATCGCTGAAGCATCTCTCCAAAATTGGCTTCCTTTGACTCCCATTTATTCCTTCCTCGCTGATCAGGGTTTTTCAACAACTCAAGAGGCACCTGTAGAGTTACGGACCTTTCTTCAAAGACGGGATAATGGCATAGAAGCACCGCTGGAATTAATACATTGAGAAAAATAAAAATGACTTCAAGTTAAAAGTTCGTTTCTTTATTGTAAAGTCGAAAATTTTCATATCGCCCTTATACAGAAGTCGATGTTCTATAATGCCAAAAGTTCCACAGCTGTACCGCTTCCGTTTTTCATGTGTCAAGTGGATGACATTGGGAGATATTTATTTTCTGCCGCTTCTAAAAATTACTTGCGCAAATGTTTGTTTAAACGGTCAAAAAGTCTAAGGTTATATACTCTATTACACTGCATATATATATATATATATATATATGTCTTTTATTGCTTTGTGAGTGGTTTTGTGTAACGTTCAACATTTTCTTCAGTTTCGCTATCACACATCTTTGCTTACCATCTTTGCGAATGAATGTACACTGTCGTGAGACCGGCATGAAATATTTTTAAAAAACGATGTCGAACATATAATTGTAGGCTTAAAAGTGACAAATTAATAACATTAACGTTGTTCCACTCGTGCGGTACTGTTGATAAAACATTTCGAAACATTTCTTTAAAAGAATGCAGGGCTCTCGTCCATTCTACATCCATTGACCGAAAGTCTCTGAAAGCGCCCAAAATGTTTTGGTCTAGCCATATGTTATCAGATGCTCTTTAAAAACAAACAGTTTTTCTATGGAGATTTTATTCATATCATTCAGTGAGTGTCTGTTGAAATGTTGACTTGCTTCCAACGCATGCCTTTGTTAAATATGCTGTTAATCATGCAGTTATAAGATATCGCTTTTAAAAATCAAATACCGTTGGCTCGTATTTCTAATCACCTTTACACACAACGCAATAATGGATCCCCTGTGCACAACTTTAGTGAAAGTACGGGAGAAGGGGACGCATTAGCGGGGTAAATAATAACACTAAGATTTTTATCTAAAAATTTTAATTATACGGGACTCCGCAGTGCGTCCAATCCAGTTTGCCATTACCCAATCACACCATTAATTGCTGTACGGACCAAGTTACAGGTGGCCGAGTCATTTATCATCCTTGGCACGTAGTTTCTTAGCCGCTACACAAAACCGCTACTGTTTCAGCTCTAGTTAGGCCCGCTTCAGCACACACACACACACACCCTCCAGTAGCAGACCCGCAACGGGGACACTTTTTTAAAAATATGTTACGTACGCAAGCTGTTCAATAAATTATTATAGATTTCTTTTATTTATGACAAACAAGAAATTTTCAACATTCGTTACTGTAGAGAATTTTCTGTCATTTGATGTATGCTAATTTAATACATGTGCGGTAGGTGCAAGAATTATATTACTTTAAAAAGATACTTTTGCTCTTTCTACAATGGAACCTCGATTATTATCTGCTTCTTGATTAACCGATCTACGGATTTATCAATGCCTTTTTGCTTATTAACTTTTTTTCCGTAATTAATAGTAAAAATCCCACTAAAATACTTATATGCGCTTTAATATAGAACCTTGTTCGGGACTACTGCATAACGGTAAATTCGGAAAGCATACACAACAACCCCTTCTTTCTACAGTTTGACCATTCACAATACAGCAACCTTGAAGCTTGTATTTCAGATTTCTCTTTGTTGTAGAAGTTCAAGCCTTATGTCTTCACAAGCAGAGGAAACGTTAAGTTTTGTATATAAAAACGAAAGCTAAAACTATAGAAATAATGGTGAAATGTGTTTTAACAGCTAAAGAATGTGGTGCACAGGACGGCATTAAATCAGGTGAAAACTCTTGCAAATTTTGAAAGCAGAAGATGACGGTGCATTCTTCGACTTCATAAATTAAAAGATGAAACCAAATTGAGTCTTTAGATGTAAAATTCTTGCTCGATTTGAAATTATTACTGAAGTTAAAATACATACTCTTAGGAACACTAAGAGTAACATTTTATAGAACTATAAATGTGTATACAACTTTGTTATATATAGGACGAAACACTTTAAACTCCACTATAAGTATTGCTGGAACCAGAGCTATCGGTGTGCTGTTTTCAGACAAGAGGTCATCAATTCGCTTATGCAAAGATTCCAGAATGTGTATTTTTGGCTCAAATTATATATTTTTAATGGAAAAAATGGCTATTGACTTCAAAAAGATAAAAATAAATGAGATTAGAATGTCAATAAACAATTAATCGGATATATAAACCCTCAGCATGTATAATTACCCTCAATCCTAGGGGCATAAGGTGATGTCAGATTTCTACAGTAGTGTGGTCGAGAGGCTACAACATCCCAGGCTTCTTGAATTTGTGCCCTTAAGCCATCTTTTGTCCTTCGTGCATGTGCTGGGACTGCACTTGCATCATATTGCGTTTAGATAGAATAAATACTGCAGGAAATATAATATATAAAATATGTGCTCACGTTAAAACTTCTATGTATGGGAAAAATAAACTAATTTGTCATAATATGTTATAAAGTTTTATTAAAATAAAGTGCTTCATTGAGGGAGGCGCACTTGCGCTCTTAACCACGACATCATTGCACACTCTGCCACAGAGCTAACGGAACACACGTACTAGACAGTTTCTTTAGTGCATACCACATAACACAACTGCAGTGACCAAGCCTAGCTGGTATCTTGTGAACCACGCGCTGTAACGAGTAGGACTTACAAGAAGTTTGCGTTCAAGAGATCACTCATTTTTATTTATTTATTTTTGTCAACGAGTGCACATCTGCACACAAATACCAGGACCACTCTGTACTACAAGATTTCTTTGGAGATCAAAAGCCACACTAAAAAAAACATGACACGTTTAACTGTAACAAGAATTATAACACAAAAAAATCAAAAGTTTAGTGAACCAACATTTTAAACAGAAATTCACGACACGTCTAATTGTGTCGTGTACTTACCAGAAGGGGAGTTTGACTACATACTTTTCGAACACCTATCAGCATTTTTCGTACATTTTTAATGAAGGCATACCTAAAAATTGACGCTGAACTAACGCAATGCTATCCATTATAGCCAATTTTCTAGGGAAGACGCCCGCGCTATGATGCTAACTTTACCAATGTTTGGTGCAATGACGTCATGCTGCAGACTGGTTGTTCTATTATTTTCACGAAAGTAATCCATCAAAGTTTGACGTGCCAGAGTGAAGGGGCTGGGCCCCTAAGTCCTTACGCCCGATTCTTGTAGACTTGTAAATACGGAAAACGATCTCGAAAAGTGATTGCCAAGACGTGATCCCTTTAAAAGATGCTGAGATTGATTAACTCTTTATTGCAAAGAGGACAGAGGTCAGTGTTCCGTTCTGTTTACGGTCATGCCAGAAGCCCCTCTCTTTTCTAACAATATTGCTACAAAGACACGAAGCAATGAAGTTAACGAGGGCCACATTGTTTGTTTCCTGACCAGACTTAGGGAACCATCATCTTTTTATTTTCCTGTTTCAAACTGTAGGTAATAACTTAAGAAGTAATTAACAAATTAGAATTATTTTTCAGACATTGCAATAAAACAGAACCCACATCAATAATAATTTATAACTCCCCCCCCCCCTTTTCTTCTCTCTCTATTTGTTAAAAAGTTTATAATAATATCCTCAACAAAATAGAATGTCGTGCTTGAATTCAATTTGTAAAATAATAAATTATAGAAACATATAATTGTTTGTAGGGTAAAGACATATTTGGTAAGGATGAATCGGATTTGAAAAAATTCGGGATCACGGACGGGATTCGAACCATGGCTCTTCGACCCTACGGTGCCGATGCCCTAACAAACTGAACTATCGTGCCCTCCTCAAAGCACAGAGCTATGAATCAAGTCTGATTCTTTCTTTCCAACTAATGCCATACCACAGACAGTCTGAAAGAAACTACAAAAATATGTTTGTTCATTTTATTCAAGAACGATGAAACCGCCACGGGTGGCCGAGGTCGTTAAGGCACGGACTCGTGAACGGGAGGTCTGCGGTTCGAATCCCGCCAGGACCGTCCTCCCTGACTGGGGTTTTTTCCAGGTTTTCCTCAGTCTTCATAACTGGCAAATGCCGGGGAGGTACCTAAACCTAGGCCTGGAACGCTTCCTTCCTTAAAAAAAAAAAAAAAATATCTTTTCCCAATATATCATTTCATTTCATGTATCATCAGTGTCCACCGCCTGTGGTGCCTCAGTAGTAAAAACGGGCGTTAAACACTACTCAAAAAGAAAAAAAAAAAAAAAAGAACGATGAACAGAGCTATCTATCAAATGTACAAATTTGCCTTCCTTTCAATCCGCCATAAATGGCGTTCCATTTGCAGTGACAATAGCCTGTGTTGAAAGCGTTATGATTTTTAATAAAAATAAGAATATTAGGAAAAATATTCCTACTTATTAAAATATTATGAAAACAACATCTGTTTATACAAACGTTTGTACTATTCAACCACATTTTTGTGCTGTTATAGAATTCAATGTTTTAAAAACTGAACAAATTTTCAAAAAAAAAATAACTGGCATATTTGTACAAGAATCACGACATCTTTAAAACCCACTCCCGTGGTCAAGACCACATGCAATGAGAGCCATTCATTAAATTAACCCAAAGTTTTACATCTGCGGAATTAAAACATTGGCAGTTAAGTAGATTAACTTGGACAGATTTAAGGGTAATATCAGATACATAAAATATTTTTAGTTTCTTAAGTCATAAATATTTATTGCAACTATATTGTCTTAAAAATTTAAACTAAACTACACCCATCCAAATGTTTGCTTACTGAGGTGTTTTTACTGCGTGTGTATCACCTATTTTTATTTGCCTGAATTGAAATAAAAGAAAAACTGAGTGATGCATTCTGCAGGTCGTCTATCACGCGGCTTTCGTGGTCGAATAACGCCATCTCTCTATCAGGCAGCTTCCCAATTGTCCCCCCGAGGCGGGTGGACCCCGTTCCAGCCTTCCTAACTTAGAAAAATTACTAAGCAGTACCGGAAATCGAACCCGGACTTCCCGGTCAGCAGTCAAGGCCAAAGTGGTGATCATACAAGCTATATAATAAACAAAAATGTTTCATTTTTTTTAATTTCCCCACTTTCTTTCAATACTGCACTTCAAAGCAGATATAAGCAACGATTTAAGAACTTTTTACTTTTCGTTCCAGGTGTGTTTTCTGTACCAAAATTGATGAACATGACAAAAATACATCTGCACTCCAAATAAAGTATGAAAGTGCTTGAAATGTTGAAATGGTGCATTCCATTTTTTTTTAGAACAAAGATTATCTTGTTGGTTTTAATTAATTGTAAAACAAAATTTAAAAATCTCTTAGTCATGCTAACTATAATTGTTTTATACATTTAAAGCATGTTTTTGATTAACTTTAAACTCTTACTTCCAGTTTTATTTTACGGAGCAAAGTTGAATTTTGATTACCTTCAGTATATCGGCCATATCTTAAAAATGTCTTATTTTGTCAAGGACAAAAAGGCAATGCAAGGGAAAAGGTTTTGATATTTGCAAATGCAAGACTTGACACTTGAGTCAAAGTCTCAAACAAAATTAGACGTTGTGCTTTCAGAGTTATAACAACCTAAATATACGTTAGTTTACCGGGCCTTTTGTTAAACCCCAATGAGCTGTCCGCCATGTCATACCCCATGCGGTGAAGGAGTCCAAAATACCAGACAAGTTTAAATAGCTGCGACTTTCTGAAATGTCTTGAAGAGTTTTAGTCTCTCCAGTTTCACAAGGAGAAAAGGTTCATGCTGTGACAAAAGAGCCTGCTGCTTTTCTTGTCCTGTCGACTTGAAAAATACCTGGAAGGTGGAAGATTCCAGAAGAAAAAAAATGCGGGCCATTGTCGGACTGTAGCTTATGTTAATTACATCGGGGACCTTGTGAACAGAAAAATGTGAGGTTTGACTAGAAAACCCTGCTGCGCTGAAGGTCGGGGAGTGACGGACATCACACTAAAGCTGGCTTTCCCTTTTGGTCATCCAACGACCTCTCAAAACTGGGCATCATTTGTAGCTTACTGGGTCGATTTCACATAACTTGGCCATGTTTTCATGGTAAGGGATAAAGAGATAACAGAAATTCAGATAGTAAAAGAATAATATGTGATATGGAACAAACAGCTTATACTGTTGGGCAGTTAAAGATAACAGAAACTGGAAAGTAGCACATGAAATAACTAGAAAATATACCCAAGGAAAAAATGGAGACAATTGATATGAATATTTTTATGTAACTATGCAAAAGAGAATTGAATTACTGCTGTTATTGGCAAGGAAGATTACGGGGTGTAAATCTTTTGTTGTTGGTTTGATTTATTATGGACGCTCTTTAACATCTCAGAGCATAAGCGTCCCATTCTATTGAGGGCATGAAACGGCCGACAACTTTTGCTCAGAGGCTTCTTCTTTCAGGCTTGAGGTTCTTTTTCGTGCCGTAAATGTACGACACGGGACACACGGCTTTACTTCCCTTCCGAAGGAAGCCATACTTAGGATTTTTACTCCCGAAAAAAAGCCTTCGATTCTGACCGGGTTTGTACCCGCGATCTTGGGTTTAGAAGGCAAGCATGGTTACCACTACACCACCAGGACCGACAAAGTGCACCTCTCAAAGATTTAAAACTTCCATGACGCGAAACATAGAGTATCTATGATTCCAAAACCCTAATATCATATTCTTTATGTTTGCTTTTCAATGCACGGTTACTATAACTCCTCGCAAAACCTTTGCCTAGAATTGCGGGGTAAAATCTAAGCGTTAATTAAAATCAGTACAGTTTTAACTTCCATGCTGACACTTTATATTTGTACATAAATATATACACACTTCTTTGGATATGCAAAGTTCTTGTTACATTAATGCAGTAAAACAAAGAAAATGCTGGTAGGTTATAGGAAATGGACTCTTAAAGGGTCATGTGTTGGCATTAAAACCTGAAGCTGTTTTATTCTATTAGTAATATTTAGGTGTTTCAGATGGAAAGTGTTTGCGTATACCTTTTTTCTTATGCTACCCTTCCTTTCTACATATATTTCCCTCAAGTGGCCCAGTGTCGTTAGAGACGGTCTTAATGTATGACGAAGTATGGACTTGAGAATGGGAAAATCTTTGCTTCAAATTAGTAATTTGCAAGTGCCCTAAACTTGGACTTAACAACCTTACTTGCCCATAAAAAAGAAAGTAAGATCTCATCTCATCTCAAGTATTGTCAGTTTTCACCGTTGATGCAACAGTAGTAATAAATCTAAACATTCCTTCATGCGTGTCCAATAATTTATCTTATGGTTTTTCTTATAATACAAAATAAAATTTTGAATTTACAGCTCATTGATCTTTTTCGCTGCATGGGCTCAATAATGATTCTTAAACAACGATATAATATTTACCCTCCTGACGTTTAGTTTGGAACCATTTTGCAATTCTTGTTTTCGCATGACAATTTCAATGTTGTTTCTTTTATTTCCGCTTTAGAATAAAAAAAAATACAGCTTTTTCATAAAAGTGAGCCATTATATGTTTAAATAAATTTAAGAGCTGTTTATATAACTTCTATTTCTCCATCTACCGCCATCAGTTTTGTTTTCCCCCGGAGTGTTTTGCATATGGGCACGAGCTCGTCGCCCGTGAGCCGGTTAGCCGACAGGCCGGACCTCCATGATCAGCGATAGGGTAAAGCAATAAAACAAACCAACAGTACAGCTATACGCAAATCAATTTAAAGCTCATTAATTATCAGGTTATCAATTGAGGGGTTGGAACTGCCCGCCTTCATTCTCCACACTTTTTTTTTCGTATCTCTTTAGGAAATTATTCATCATTCGCTGAAGTTTATCTTGAGAAATCCAGATAAAAGTCGCACGCTGTTAAAATGGGGGACCGAGGGGGCCACAAATTCCTACAAATAACTCTTTGTCTTGTGGAAACACATTGTGAATTGTTATAACGGAATTATTGGCAGTGTGAGCTGTTGAAAATAATGCATGATCACGCTACCTGTCGGGTAATGCTCTGAAAAAAGGATTTAGTATTGTACTCACATAAGTAACAGGATCAACTTTATGCTAAAAAATTGATTCTACGATTCTTTCACCACTGAATTAGCACATATGAATTGTACATAAAGACATGTTGTGCCGTTGTAAACACACGAGGAATGTATAATGTCGAATTAAGAAGTGAACAACACAACACAAAACCGGGAACAGCTGCGCTACGACTGAAACAGCCAGCAGGGTCAACAAGTAAGCAAGCAGGCTTGCTACCTCCTCCACGACGGAGGATCGCATGGTACAATCCTTAAGATTTACAGAATGAGAGCGTGCAGAGCTAACATCTGCTCTGATTTGTTTGGGAAATGTAAATATATTCCGGATATAGTAATTTTAATAAGTTTGTTGATGGAGACCAATTATTTTTTTAATATTTACATCAAATATGTAACTAGTGGGACCCTCAGCGTCGACTCTTGACAACACTGTGCACAAATAATTAGAAAACTTCACAGTTGGAACGTGAAGTAATTTCTATGCATGGACATTTTCCACACAAAGGCTCAAATTCACTTAACCTTCATGCACACAAGTAACTCAAACCGTCTGGACTCGTAAACCAATGTCATGCTTTGATGTGTACATTTCTTTGTTTCACGGTAGGGTAAGTTGACTCTTAAACGCAGAAAATGGACATCGATGGACGCTGAGAACTCTCCTGTTACCGCCTTTTGACTTTACGAGATCGTAAAAAGGCGGAGGAGTGTTGGATCGGGCGGGAGGGGGTGGTAACCAGGACCAACTGGGAACATGTTCTGTTTCTGTACCTGCTATGTTAAGCGAGTGGCCATGACCGTATTGTCGTTCAGGGATGTCCACTCTTTTGTCTTCCTACAAACAACTGCCACCCATGTCGAACTGTACTAAGGCTTGCTACGAAAAGAGCTGCACTTAAAAGTAAATATTTCATATAAGTTGTGACACTTTTTCTCTCCAACGGAAAATTTGAGACAAGTAATTCTTCTGGCAACTGTGATTAAATTTGCAGTTTTCGGCCACAAAAAATACGAACGTAGTCAGTCGATTTTTCAATCCAGAAAAGTTATGAATTAAGTATGTTAAATGTGGTATTATTCAGTAATGCCTTTCTTAATTTATTGCGTAATTTTTCCACTCAACAATTAACATTAAGATTACTGTTGCTTTCTATTGTTGTTACTTGACTTTTTTTTTAAGAAAGCCGATAGCTGTGTTACTGACACATCGCACATTTCTTTTGCTATGCTGTAGGATGAACTTGGCACTTACAAAGCGATAATTCATTATAACCCTACATGAGTTAGCAGAAATAAAGATCCCAAAAAGATGTAAAACTAATCTTAGAGCAGTAAATAAAATAAATAAGATGAAGACAGAAACCGGGTAAATTAGCCCCCAGATGGAAGGATGATGTGGAAGAAAGAGCATTGTATCTGCTCATCAAGGAAAACAAAAACAGCGCAGTTTTTGGCTTATAGAAAGTACGCTAGCTGACGTAGAGTTTAAAGTACATGACTGGACAATCCAACACAAACTGTTAGAATTAAGCACAGAAACTGGACTGTTGAGGACTCAAGGAAGATTGTATTCTCGCAATTCAGGACGTTGCAGTACAGCGTGTGCAACGGTTTGATAAAAAACTGTCACCCAGCACATTCATCAGACAGTAAAACGTTCCGGAAAAGAAAATGTTTTGAGATTGTTAGTTCTTTGGTATCAGGTGAAGGAATGATGAATATTTACAAATGCTGAACAGAAGAGTGTTGTAGGTTGCTTTCGTGCCGGCAATCACATTTCCAAGAAAGCGACGAATTGCATGGAAGATTTCCCCAATATGAATTATACCCAATATTTGTTGCCTATACTAAACAGAAATTAATTTGTGACACAATTCGTATGTGGTTTACTGTAGATATTCCACAGTTAAAGTCCGTTTCTTTTTTATTTTGGAGGGGATATTTACAGACGCTCTTTAACATCTCAGGTCAGCTGCGTCCCATTCAATTCAGGGTGTGAAACGACCGATTGATTTTGCTCAGAGGTCTCTTCTTTCTGGCTTGAGGTTCTTTTACATGGCGTAAATCTACGACAAACGGCTTTACTTCTGTTCCGAAGGAAGCCATACTGGAGTTTTTTTACGCCCGAGAGAATCCATCGATCCTGACAGGCAGGGATTGAACCCGCGATTACGGTTTTACGAGGCAAAGTATGGCTATCACTAGACCACCAGGACAAACACTAAGGTCTGTTGAATTAATGCCAAGCAGGATACAGCATCTTATGAAGGGTAAAGGAGTACATACAAAGCAAAGAGCTCATTAATTAATGTTTATATATAAAATCCCGTGTTGCAGACAGAATTGTCAATGCAGTTTCGTACCTTTTATGCACCAGAACGCATTAAAAACGATCATTAATTAGTCCTTTTCCATCAGAATTCTAATCTCATACATTAACTTTTATTTTTATTTATTTATTTTATTTTATTTATTTTTTGCAAAATGAATGAAAAAGTCGGCCCTGGTGATATAATGGTAACCATATTTGCCTCGTAGACCCAACATAGAACATACATTCGTAGAACACACGAATCCTGGCTTCTTTCAGAAGGGAAGTAAAGTCATGGATATCGTGTCGTAGATTAACTCCAGGTAAAATATCCTTAAGCCTAAAAGAAGAGACCTCTGAGCAAAATTTATTGGCCGTTTCACGCCTTGAATTGCATGGTAAGCTGCTGACCTGAGATGTTAAAGGGCGTCCATAAATAAACAAAATAAAAAAATCGAAAATAGAAGTTATAAAAGTATCAACATTTGTCAAAATCTTATAATCGTGTTTTAAAATAGAAATGCTCCTTTTAAAGCTGTCGTAAAACCCCATGCTACATTATCTCTAGTCGATTAAAAACACGTATTATACACGTTTCTTCAATTGCAACCTTAGATAAGTGTAATCAGTACTGTTCAGAAAACAGATAACATCTAGCAAACCTTGTACAATGAGTGGAAATAAAAAGATAAAATGCGTTCAGATGAAATCGATTGCAGTTTATCCTCAAGTGTTGCATGAAGATGACATCAGTTCTTAAAATACTCTTTATAGCTGTACTTGATACAGCAGTATCAGAACATATCACTACATCCGTAACGGACCTGAAAGAAATGTTAGATTGGTTGTGGGCGGGCTTTTAGCGATAGTCTCTTGTTTTCTCTCCCAGATAATGTTCTTTTGTTAACTAAGTTCCGTGATTTGACTGTGTATGAACATACAGCAGGGGGACGCTTATGTATTTCGCGAAAACAAATTCTAAGCGCGTATGTCAACGAAGTTAGTTTACCAGCTGTTTTCTCCTGCAAAAATAAACAGGAACGGCATACTTGAAAACAAAACAAGATCGTTTAGTACTACTTTTGTACGGAACAGAGTGTATGTCAAATGTGTAGGAGTAACGAAAACACCATTCTTAACCCATTTGAATGGAAGCAGAAGGAAGCATTTACAAAGTAAAATGTGTTCCTTTAGTTTAGCAATAAAGAAAATTTTGGGGGACAAATCTCAATTAAGGAATTAGGGGAGTATTTGTATGGAGTTTAAAATATGGCTATGGATAATTAATAAGTAAATGACCATTTAATTTATGGCATGGAGTTGTTTGAATTGGGTAACACAGGAATATAATGTTATATTGCGAAGTACTATTTTAAGGTGCTAGGTATAGCATTACAGTAGATATTTGAGAAATAAAGAAATTAATAGTTTGTAGAGACTGATGAACGATACTTGAACCGAAACCTGACACTAGACCCGGTGGACTCAAGCCCAACTCTATTTATAGACGTCAAACTTTGAGCCTAACAGAAGTGGAAAAGAATAATATCAGAACCTGCCAACGTAAAAATGGAGCGGAAAGTACTAGGAATATCCGTCATTGATAAACTATTATCTGTCGGGACTAAACGACGTGACTCAACGTGCAAACAGACTGAAGCAGTGGAAATGGGGTGGACAAGTAGCAAGACTACCAACTAGCAGATAGCTACCACATGGGATTTACGTATCGGTAGGGGAGGAAGAGGGAGACCGAGAATGAGGTGGGCGGACTCCTTCAGGAAAGCAGCCAGGACACGTAGCACGGAACTGCAGTACCTGGAAGAGCCTTGGAACAGAAAGAAGAGAACAACCGAAGCCAATACCAAACTTAATAGACTCAGCAGTTGAACTTGGTATTAAACTTGTAAAATAAGAAACATTATACACTTAACAAACTATTAGCAACAATAAACCGCCACGGGTGGCCGATGTCGTTAAGGAGCGGAATCGTGAGCGGGAAGTCTGTGGTTAGATTCCCGCCAGGACAGTCTTTCCTGAACAGGCTTTTTTCAGGTCCTCATAAATGGCAAATGCCGGAGTGGTACCCTAAACTTAGGCCTGGAAGGTTTCCTTCCTTTAAAAAAAATCCTTTCCCAATATATCATTTTATTTCATGTGTCATCCGTGTCCACTGCCTGTGATCCTCAGTAGTAAAACGGACGTTAAACACTTTTAAAAAAGGGGGCTTGCGGAGGCCCTTGCCCTGGATGCGACGAAAGTGCTTCAGTTCATTCAATCACTTTTTCTTTCACTAACAAATACTAAAAATTCAAGTCTATTTTAAAAAGAAAAGTTCCATTTTCATTACAGTTAACGTTTTAATTAATGAATTTGTAACTGCCGTGTTACAGCAGTGACATCAGATGGATTCTTTGAGAAGTAAACCCAACTCGCATGGGATTTGGGAGCAACAACTACAAAGGTACCGACGCTAGCTGTCCCTACTGGGTGTTCTTTTTTGTACTGTGGTAGTGATGTTCCTTGTTTAAAGACAAAATACAGTATAACAAGTGAATATCAAAGAAGTGCACAACTAATTGGTACAGTTAAAATATGTGAAATTCATAAATTCCTGACCTATACAATATGCTAGATAGCATTAAAAACAAGCACTAAAACTATAACCAAGTTCTAGAAACAATTTGCTGATTATACATGACCCAGTATCGCACAAGTCTTTTAAGATAGCAACAAATACAGAGTTGTCGCCTAGGCAAGGATTCTACAGAACTGTCTCAGGCACGCAACTGTGTTATTTGGCAAATAACAAAAGGAGATGAGAACGTAAATAATATGCCTATATAGAGGCATGATGGGATATAAGCAAAAGAGCCAATTAAATCACCCGTTAAAACACTAATTACATTACACCACTGGTCAAAAGAATGTTTACTAAATGTCAGGCATGCAATAGCGTTTACTAGATAACCAATAAAAGCACCACAATACAACTCAGCATATTGTTTTACTTTATTTATTTACGGACGCTCTTTAACGTCTCAGGTCAAGAGCATCATTCCATTCAAATCAGGGAGTGAAACAGTCGATAAATTTTGCTCAGAGGCCTATTCTTTCAAGCTTGCCGTAAATCTACGACAAGGGACCCACGGTTCTACTTCCCTTCCAAAGGATTTTTACGACAGAAAATTTCCAAAAGCCGGGGCTGAACCCGCGATCCTGGGTATACGAGGCAATATTACCACCAGACAACCAGGATGACTTGAACGCAAAGAAAAAGTCCAGTACAACCTAGCAATGAAGACAGTTTGTTAATTATGTGCTAATGAGACATGGCACTACAAAGAAAAGGTCATAATACGAATAAAGTGGGTTTTTAACAGTCTAACATAAAACAATTTAAAAACAAATGTTAACGGTATGGTTCAATGTAATAAAAACACGAAATAAACAAAAGATCATAAATTACATGGGCAACTAGAAGCATATGTATGCAGGATGCTTACGAAAAGAAAAGCACACAAATCTCAAAATTATCCTTCAACTATCCACGAGGGCGGAAACTTGACAGTTGAACTAAGTTACTAGCTTAATGACAGACACGAAGTAGAAAGTAACAATACGAAAAGAGTTTTTTTTATGAATTTTAACAAAGGAACAGAAAAAGAAAAATATTCTATAGGAAGTTTGAATTTTTTTAATAAAATATTAAAATACTAAGCCTTTCCTTTACAACGCAAAATTGTTGAGGAAGAACAGACAGACAGCTAAGAAAAACACAAGGTAAACTCCAATGCAGCAACGTTTGAACAAACACCTTCCTTATATACCTATATAGATAGATCTTTCAGACTTCCAGCAGTGGTAAATATATATCAAAATAAATACCTGTTCCAACTATTTTTGTACATTCGCTATATGTTCATAATCTGTATAGTAATATTAGTGTTTTTCATTGTGTATGTTCTATCAGTACATTTATTTTCCCTCTGATGGTTCATACAGTTTGTGTGTGTATACATTGCTATTGTTTCTGCTTGTACCATTATTATTCTTATTATATTATCATTTCTCAACATTTATTTAAATTAATCATGTTTATTAGCACGCATTTATTTACTATTTTTAATTTTTATAGGTTTATACGTATACAAGTACAGTATTGTTGTAGATTTGTTTTATTTACGGACGCTCTCTAACATCTCAGGTCATCAGCGTCCCATTCACTTCATGGCGTGAAACGGCCAACAGGTTTTGCTCAGAGGCCTCTTTTTTTCAGTCTTGAGGTTCTTTCTCGTGCCGTAAATGTACGACACGGGACCCATGGCTTTACTTCCATTCCAATATGTATACGTCATTTCAGGCCCTGAACACATTGGGACGGAGATGACCTGAAATGTTAAAGAGCATCGGTAAATGATCCAAATCAACAACCAAGGAAACTTTAGTTATGCTTGTTTTCCAACAGAGGTATGTAACAGGTGATTAAGCCTCCATCGCCATCTGGTAGGGAACTAAGATATCACATGGACGTGAAACTGCCAAAATTTGATCCAGTATACTCTTTTCAAAGTTATGGAATTCTATTTTTTTATAAATGATAAAACAATATATGTATTATTAAGTATTTTATAATTCAATTATTTAAAATGTTCAGTGCTAATATTTATTGACAAGCTAATAACTTGTATACGGTTATTTTCAGTGTGGCCTCACCTCAGCCTAAGAGGGAGAAAAGGTGCTGGTGTTAAAGATGCAAACCCCTGCCACGTTAAAGAACAAACTGCTACTCTCAGAATTTCCTTTAACCGCACATGTGCCAACAATTTGCTCTTCACGTCAAGTGCAGCCAACGGGCTGTCAGATGCACGAGGTGCTGCAGTAATTAGCCCGCAATATTGCTACTCTAACGCAAAGCCTTTGTTGCCCTTCTCAAAGGCTTAACTTCGTCTTGTGACCGTTGATCGAATCAATAACAGACAACGCTTCGTTCCGTCTATGGATTCATATAACGGATTTAGGAAACTGCTTCGCATCGAGACGAGATGAACTTTATAAAAGGACTTCAGATATAAAACCTTTCATTAACATCCATACTATAACCCTTCCAGTTAAAAGCTTAAGAATATATCCAAAATGAGCATAAAGTGTAATACATTTCTTAATTGTTATAAATATGACAAAAAGTGCTTAAAAATAAAAAGTATTCTTTACCTGAACGGCTGAGAGAACAATCTTCACGAAATACTGACAGTATCACTTACCTGAAAAGAAAGAAAAAAGAAAATAATTATTACAAGTACAATGAAAAAGCAATAAAAGTGTTACCTTGCTTAGGAGTAATAAACATTTCATAAAGTATTCAGATATAATTCTCCTTCTCATTTCGGGCTACAGCCCGGGGTGAGCCTTGGCCTGCCGCACTGACCTCTGCTTCCTCTATTTCCGTCTTACGACTTCACTGATAGGGTGCAGTATTGCAGGGGGCATCTGATAATCATACCCACACCCCGCAGGTCGCCTATCACTCGGCTTTCGTGATCGAAGAACGCAACCTCTCCATCAGGCAGCTTCGCAATTATTCTGGGCCCCGTTCCAGATCTCACTAACTAAGAAAATTTTCTAAGCAGATACCGGGAATCGAACCCGGGCTTCCCGGCCAGCAGTCAGCAACGCAACTACTAGACCAAGGAGAGGTGGTTACAGGCAATTAAAACTAGCAAACACATTTATTGATGGATAATTACCCACCATATTAATAAAGAATGTTATTACTGATTTTGCTTTTTATTAAAAGTTCTTACATATCAAGCACACTATATCGCAAGTCACATGTGACCGAGCTCGTTAGAGCGCTGACTCGTGAGCGGAAAGTCTGGAGTTCTATTCTCACCCGGTCGACCTCCTTTATAGGTTTTTCCAGGTTTTCCTCGGTTCTTATAAACGGCAAGTGCTTAGGCTTGGAACGTTTCCTTGCTTTAAAGAAATCCCTTTCCTAATTTATCCTTTTATCTCATGAACAAAGAAAGATCACTGCGAAAGTTCTGAGATGTTGAAAAACGAATGTTGACGTGTGGTAGCCCCACCCCTCACGAGTAAAACGGTACCACTCCCACATTCCACAGTGTGAGGGTAAACAATCTCTCCCGTGCACAGGCAGCCAGTCGTTACGCTGGAGCTGGAGAGAAAGCGTTTTCCCTCTATGATTCTTTATGATTTCGATTTAAATGAGTCCCAAAGCCTTAAACGCCTGCATAAGGCTTTGGGAACCTTGCTACATCTAGGACAACAGTTTTCCGCTGTTTTGAGGAATTTAAAACTGCCCAAACTTCATTGCAAGATGAGTAGAGAAATGCGCTTTCGGCAACGGCAGTTAATGATTTGGTTTGTTTACCGACGCTCTTTAATATCTCAGGTCATAAGCGTCCCATTCAATTCAGGGGTGAAACGACCGGTAATAAATTATTTAAAAGGCGAAAGTTCTGGTTTTTATATCAATTTAAGCTAACGACTGTGATCAATATAAAAAATATTAAACTCTTCCAAATGTAATGAGAAATTTTGCTGATTGCATTAAGAATGCAACGATTTCTTCTGAGAATATTTATAAAAGAAGTATTTTTCATCACTGGAGCAATGAATTTCAATGAGTGGTGGTCCCTTTTCCACCTGAAACTGCATGGTTTTGAGAGGCATTATTTCTCTCCTGGAGCGGATCACAGTGTGCATTCCAGCAGTTGCAGTTGGACCCACCATAGAGTTGTGCATGTCCCACAAGCTCCGTGCTTCCATGTTTTACTTGTGCTTGCACGCGCGCGTGTTGTGTTTGTGTTGTCCTGAGGGGGGAGAACACAAGAAGGGGATGAATGGAGTGAGTTCAGGATCTGATGGAACAATTCTCATCCAAATTGAGAACATCTGGCTGTGACAGTGAGGAGAAAGAAGAAAGGCCAGTTACGCCGGTTCATTGTCCACCTCCCTCTCGTACTCCTTTCTATCTCCTCCCCCATTTTTAATCCGTACCATCCTCCGGGCTGCTTCCGAAAGCTTCAATTCATTCAACTCATTTGTTCGGTCTCCTCAATATCAAACTGGTATACACCGCAGCAGTCATTCTTGTGGAACCCTACGCTCTACCACGGAGCGAGTGGCTCCACAAAAGCCTCCTCCACACAGCGGATTTCAGGAAACAATACTTTAATGGATTTGCGGGAAATTTTCCATTCTGCTGCAATAATCTTCTACAAGGTTCTGTGACAATGTAGGAAAATCCATCCTTGTACTCACTTGCCATCCTGACCCTACGAGCACCTACAAAAATTGATCCCATAACCTCCAACTTCCCAAATAAAGCATATTGACACGATGCTTGAACGTCTAGACCCAAAGCAACAACTTTTCAACGTAATATTGACCGTTGACAGCGACATTCATTTAAATCTTAGAAATTCTGGTATATAGTACCTGATTTACACATTTTTGGGTTGAAATGGGTCCTGGTGGTCTAGTGGTAACCATATTGCCTCGTAGATCGCGAGTTCAATCCTGGCCAGAATCGATGGATTTTTTTCCGGCCTAAAAATTCTAAGAATGGCTTCCTCTGAAAGGCACGTAAAAGCAGTTCAATCCTGAAAGAAAAAGCCTCTAAGAAAAATCTATAGGCCGTTTCGTGACCTGAATTGAATGGGAAAATGATGGTCTGAGATGTTAAAGTTAGTCCGCAAATAAACAAATCAACAAAATTAATCTGTTGAACCCAAAATGAATATACCTTTAATTTCATTTTCAAAAAAGCAAATCTTATTTATCTAATACATACAGTTACACGAAATACCGACCGTCTCCTTGGTGTCTGGCTGCTGTACGGGAGGTACCGTGTTCGATCTCAGGTACCTATTAAAATTTTTTCTAAGTCAGAGAGGTCTGGAACGCGTTCTACCCAGCCTCGTGAGGACAATTGGGGAGCTGCCTAATACATAAAATGCCTCCTTTGATCCAGAAGTCGCATGATTGCGACCTAAGGGTTGTGAATATGCTGATGAAATGCCACCCCCGCTCTGCCGATGATATTACAAGAGGGATGATATTTTGTTTTAGAATTGGTCAGACTTCATTTGCACAGCTCTGATTCAAGAAATCCTTCATTCCAATAGCTGTAATTTCTTAATTCTGCATGGAAATACGACGAGTTCCAATTTAATGCATAAGATGAGACAAACCGCTCTCTTGATCTGGGCGGCCACGCGTCGTCCGAAAGTGTGTACACAAACAATGGGCCGTACGGCGGATGTTGTACTAGTGTGATTATTATTATTATTACTATTACTACATGGGTTTGGGTTTGAATGCGTAGCTCTGCAGATGAGACACAGTGCTGCGGTTTGGGAAAACTCTTATACACACATACATACAGGAAAAGACTTCTCCCCTACCCCCATATACTCTCAGCTTCCGCCCGCACACAACACAATTGTCTAGCACGCGTAGAGCCGTGCTTCATTTGTTCTGTTTTGAAAAGAATGGATTCCCCAGTGCAGTCATGGTCACACAGAGCTAATCACCGCCATCATTGTCAGCAGCAGCCACATGGGACTCGAAATGTAAACCTTTGCATGCATTAAGCGTGGGAGAAACCTCGATGATCCCTTCTGCACAACTCAATGGGACTGTTAATCCCTCATTATCTCCCTTGTTACTCGGATCCGTTTAAGAAATCAAAAATGTGAAACGCAACACCAGTCCATTCTATCTTGGCTTAAGGGACACGTGGAGTGAATTTTCAAAGTTCTACATTTTTCTGAAACTTTTACTGTGACTGCATGCTGATAAGGTAATAAGTATACCAAACTTGGATAAATACTTTGCGAAATATAAATTGAAATATGTAAATATGCCGCATAATCAAACTGTCCTACGCAGATCATGAGTTGAGAAAATTCGTTTCGGCATTTTTGCAATTGGAGCTTTAAACCACACAAAAAAGTGTATAGAAATACATTTTAAATAAATTTATATGTAAATTGAAGAAATCTTTGCAAGTTTTAGGGAGGTTTCATTAAGAATAAATCGAGAGATAAAAAAAATTTTGAGGGAGGGATAAGAACCTTGAAATTTGTGTTAAATTGGGTAAGGAATTCTTCGCTTGGACCAGATCAGTAGTAAAAAATTTAAGAGAACTGAGAAAAATCTGTGGGAATGAATGTCCCATATGTGGTGAACCTGATATCGAGTACCATAGCATTATGTTGTGAACAAAGTCAACAGATTACAGGTTTGGAAACAGAAATGGAATAAACTTGAGGGAGAGAGTTTAATATTCAAGATACTAGGAATTAAAGGACATAAAATGTAACAACGATAACAGAATACTTGGGCAAAGTAAATGGTGGAGGAAAATTAGAAGTACTAGAGGAGAAGAGAGTTTAGATATAGGGGTGCAGTAACATTTTTTATTTGATTAGAATAAGAATGGAATTATGAAATAGATTAGATTTCGGTCTCCAATACATCAACCTGGACTTATGGTATATTGGTATACCGTTTAGGTAGGTAGCTTTTAAGTAGGTTGCAAGATGCTGGGTATGTTAGCTATTTCGTAATATAATTAGTGCTAATATAATAAGAACTTAATAGTAGTGTTCCTTAAATTAAATTGTGAACTATGCCAATTATATTGTTTTGTTGTGTTTGACGGAAATAAATTAATACTTAAATTCATGTAAGTAAATTGTGACAAATCTAATATTTGAGAATTATATATACATGGAAGAACAACATTCAGAAACATTTTCATTACATGTTTTTACTACAATAACATTTAAATTAAATCTCAAAGCCACTGAAAATCGATGTAACTATCGATTGTTTTATTTTCTTAGTACATTGCAATTGTTTTTGAATAGTAACATGTTTTTGTTTTATTGAAACATATGAACATCATCTTAAATACACAATATAACTCTACCGCCACGGGTGGCTGAGGTCGTTAAGGCGCGGAGTCGTGAGTGGGAGGTCTGGGGTTCGAATCCCACCAGGACCGTCCTCCCTGATTGGGTTTTTTTTCAGGTTTTCCTCAGTCCTCATAACTGGCAAATGCCGGGGAGGTACCCTAAACTTAGGCCTAGAAATCTTCCTTCCTTAAAAAATATCCTTTTCCAATATATCACTTCATCTCATATATCATCAGTGTTCACCGCCGTGGTGCCTCAGTAGTACAAACGGGCATAAAACACTACTCAAAAAAAATATATTGTAACTCGAAACGTTTGTTATTTCTATTTTAGTGAATGTAAAGCTCATTTTAAGCGCTCAATTCATAAATATGTTATGTTTAAGACTATTTAAAAATACCTACACAGTATAGTTTTTGCCTATGATTAATAATATATTTACTTTAATTAATAATAATTTTAACTATGTGGTTTCTCTTTTGTGATACTCATAGATTACAAGAGTTCTGATTTTGTTTACCTAATACCATTAACTAATAAGGTCATAATTTCTATTTTATATTAATTTTTAAAGTTATTCAACTTGCTGAGGATTTCGCTTAATTTACGCAGTTTCTGCGTGAGAGACTTTTGCAAATTTTCACACATAACAGATGACAGTTTTGTGTTTTTAAGCTAACGTAATGAGTAAATAAACATATGACTAACAACATTAGTCGGAGCATGTGATAATACTTTCCAAGTTAATAACACAGATGTTATGTGGTTTTAAAGCGGTGTGTGAAAGTTGCACGGTTGCTGTAAACAACCCCGCACTGTTGCTCGGCGCTCGCTCCAGCGGTGATATTTCTCGAGAACATTGGGTTCTGTTGATTACGGCGAGCGAGCTTTCCCACTAGCATAACAAAAGCCTGAGCCAGTCATCCCCGTGGCGATATTTTCGCCTCGACCAAGTTTCGAGCGCTATGATCGCCTGTACTCTCACTGCGGTATTACGTTGCAGCTTCCGAGGAGCGGTGTCACGTTTCCACTGCAGAATTCCATGTAGGGGACAGATTGCACGACATGCATCATCTTCTCTCTCATGGCAATGAATTTAAATGAGTAACACTCTTTAATGCTCTGTTCGTCCATTCTTTTCTTTTCTTTTAGCAATCCATCCCAAAAACTCATCTCCAATTTTCCATTTTTCCCCCACATTATACATTTTCAACACATATTACAATATTTTTTTTTTTTTACTTTTATGTAAATAATTTCATATTTTTCTTACCTGCCCGTTTTAACTACTGAGGCATCACAGGCGTTGGGCGTTGATGATACACGAGATGAAATAATAAACTACGAAAGGATGTTTTTTTAAAGCAAGGAAATATTCCAGGCCTATGTTTAGGGTACTTCACCAGCATTTGTCACATATAAGGACTGGAACCTGGAAAAAAACCTGTCAGAGAGGATGGTCCTGCGGGAATCGAACTCCAGACCTCCCGCTCACGAGTCCGCGCCTAATGACCTCGGCCACCTGTGGCGGCACCTAACATTTCTACCCTATAAAAATTATATTTTGAACATGTGAAATATGAGCGTTTTAACTGTCTAAAATAATCTATTTTATGACTTTTTTTTTTTTGACAGTCAAATTATCACTAATACAATTTGTTGCTCGAGGGTTGAAAAATGAGTTATTCGTTCTACACTATTTTAATAGCTGAAACAAAAAGGAGCTTTTGTAGCACGCCACAGATTTCGCACTTTCGACATATAGAAAGATACAGAGTGACCCAATTAACTATGAACCAACATGCTTTGTTTCGCGGGTATCGTAGAGTGGCACTGACACAGCCTTACAACAACTTGACTATTTTAAAAGGTGTCACTTACTGTATGAGAGGAGAAGCCAAAATTGGCCACCGTCGTGGTTTCGTTGTTTTTGACACCTCTAAAAATTTATCCGTCACTTGCTGTAGTGCACATTGGCGGATATTTTGTTTAAATTTTTCCAGGGAACGTGCTCCCCCCCCCCTTTTAAGTACAGTATTCTTTAATATACCCTAAATCTGCGGTCCCCTAGATCCTTGATCTAACCCCTTGTGACTTATCTCTAACAGGAAATAACCAGGATTGGGCAACGTGATTCCCGAATGATGGGTAGTTTTAAAGAGTTGTCAAAATATACGGACGACAGTGGCCGGTTTAAGCACCCTTTTATAACGTTGGCAAGTAAAACCTTTTAAAATAGTTGGGGAAGCTGTTGCAGGTTGAGTCAAAGCTACCCTACTATACACGCATACAGCAATTTGGTACATAGTTTATAGGGTCGCTCTGTAATATACAATCTCTGTTTCGCAAAATTGAAGCAGAAATAAATTTAAATTAAATAAATTTAATAATTATATAAAACCAAAAATTCATTTTTTCAGACTTGAATAAGTCTTTCGGCCTGGCGGATCTCTCCCTACGTCACGGAACTGCGATAGATGACAGAAAAGCTAACGCGGGCTACGGAAATCTTATAACAATACTATGTGTTGTTCAAAGACGGTAAATCGGAAAACTTACTCAATCACGCAAATGTAAAGCAAACATGAATGTTACTCTGTTCTGACACGGTCCCGCTATCAGGTTCGGAACCCATTCACGCTTAGCGCCATCAGCACTCAACTTGCACCACAATATTGGCTATAATGTTGACATAAAAATATTCTGAAATGACTAGAAGTGAAACCCTAAAGCATTGCAAAGGTCGTTAAAAGTAGTCTCAATATCATTTAAACATGTGGGGGGATGAAAAACTATTGAATAATCATCATAGATTTGGGGCAGAGAATGGTGGAAAGGTGGGGAGTGGCAGTGAATGAAATGCGGCAAATATACCGTCAAGTTAAATTTTGGAAAAAGAAATATGAAGCGCGATAGATTTCATAGTGTTGGAAATAAAATGTTGAAAACTTTGAACGAGCAGTAAGATGATTGTTGCAATTTCGGTGGTGTCAGACATTTTTTACCACGCCATCTTAGGGATTCCTATGGAACTTAATACTATAAGACTGCCTTGTGCTGCGATCTCTCGAAATTTTTCGCAATTAACTCTCGATAGTTCTGGAGGTTTCTGGCAAACATTTAAATGTGCAGCACTTCTTAATCTACTGTACAGTCTTACGCTTGGCGTTATCCGGACAGTATTACAGTTATAATTATTTAATAATATATAGCGTTATGAAAGATTCGCCCCACCTCTGCATTTTCTTAATATCCATAGTAACTAAAATATTATGCAGTTGGTAGCGTATTTAATTTCAGTCACTTCTGCTGAGTATTTCCCCGCACAAATATGATACTACTTGATCCAAACCGTGAATCTGGTCTGGAAAGCTCTTTTTAAGGTTACTTTTCTGACTAGGTGAATTTTCTGCAGTGGCAACCTCCACGGCAAAGTTTGGAACTTCAAAGCTGTTAATTAAAGCATTTCTTGAAATGATAAATAATGCATTACAAATACAGGGTTTGAAAATGATTATAGCGGGTTTTAACTTATATTTTTTCTCTGTGGTGAACAATATAATTTTGAATCATAACGTAAATTGAAGAAACACTGTGTAAGTTACCGTAACACAGATTACAAGTGTTCAATATGGGATCCATTTGTGACACGGAATACATCCAGCCGGTAGTGCATTTCTTGCCACACTGATGTTAGCATGTAACTGATCCAACTGCTACAATAATCCTCCGTCTCAACTTGGGTAGGTCTGCAGGTAGTGGTGACGTATACACGATCTTCATGTACCCTCACAAGTAAAATTCACAGGGGGGTCAGATTTGGGGACCTTGGAGACCAACGAAGAAAATCTGAGGCGTTCCGACCATGACAACCAATAGCACGATAGGGAAATTTTCTTTATGTAGGGAGCTTTAGCAATTGCAGACGATGTGATCTCTTTTGGAGATGTTTTTTTAGCACCTTGCACACTCTCATGTTGGGAATGTTAGTTTTTGAGTGCCCTCAGATTTTTTAGAACTGCACGCGTAAACTGCTCTGATTCTCTACACATTCTCATCTGACACATGCGGTCATCCGGGTCTCTTTCCTTTACAGAGACAACCCGTCGTTTCGATCTGATTGTATCGCATATGAATGTTGCCAGAAGGGGCGTTAAGACGAAATCTTCGCCTATACGCCCTCTAGACTGGATTAGGTTTCGCGATTTCCAAGACATAAAAAGGTTTTTGCAAGCGAGTTGTCTTATTTTGTTTATTTCGTTACCATGGCTACAAAACAAAATCTGCGCATGTAGAATTGAAACTCCCACAGTTTTTCTTCAATTTAAGTTATGATTCAAAATTATATTGTACACCATTGAGAATAAATATAAGTTTAAAAACACTATAATCATTTGTGTACATGCTGTATTTTAACTACATTAAATAGAACCAAACTATGCTAAATTTTCTCAGAGCGCGTCCCGGGATTCTGCACATCTTGCAGGTGTAACCGTTTCCACATTCGAGGAATCCAGCCCCTTTGAGTGGTGCTGCAGTGGAAGTATGGTAGGCAGGCAGGTCTTATCGCAGACAGCAGGATAATTAAATTTGTCCATGTGATTTATCGCGGCGGTGCGGAGCGGGGTAAGGCAAGGCGTCGCGGCGAGAGAGAAGATCCTGGGCGGACGCCGACGTCGTATTTTCCCTATCCCTCTGTTCCCGTGCTGTTATCCTTATCCTAAATCTTAAGAGCCAACACACAAAACTGATGCGACTCCGCACGCTTGATGTATGTATCCCACGAGAGAAAGGGGGGTTCCCCGTTACAGGTATATCTCACTACGCCATCCTTCCTGCCTCACGTCAATACGCACTTCCCATCACTCCCGAAACTTCAATCCCCCTACCTCACTCTGAAAATTTACGAGCAGTTGAGCTTTCTTTTCTATAGTGCAGTAACAGGGATCAAAAGTGTGAAAAACACCAAGCCTAGGTTCAGAAAACGGGTTAATTTGGGCAAATAAAATACTACACAATAGCTAACTTTCTTTCTTTTTGCCTTCGTTTATTTCACCTTAAGGCATCGTTCTTAGTACCTCTAGAGGAGAGGAATAACTGTTCAGCAGACTCAGCGCTACTACCACTGACAAACATGAAGTTCCCAAGCAGTGGTGTAAATTTGAACGCTCTTAAAACGATTTTTTCTCAAAGTTATTAATATGCATAGATTAAAATTGAACTTGTTCATGACAGGAACGCGAGTTATCTTGCGAGAGTACGAGTGCACCTGTGCAAATGAAACCTTGCTATATAGAACTGTGGCCAACAGGGTGTCAGTTTTTCGACATGTACTTGATAGTGTGAAAGATGTACCATGTACATGTTGTCCAATTTTCTAGTGCATTACGTTGATTTGATTCAATTGATGCTGAAGATGGGTAGACGACAGAGTTAGCCAAAGAACAGAACAAAGTTGCAGTAGGATGCTTCCCAGAGGTCAACAATAGCAACTTTCAGAAGTGTATCAAAGGATAATAAATGTGGCGGAGAGTTACATTGAATTAATGTAAAAATCTTTAGATTTGCTACTTATGAATGTGTTGCCATTACATTCACTCCAATCCTTGTAAAACAGTGAATCAGCTGATAGAAGAAGTCAATCGTATGTTAGCTACCTGTTTACACTGGAGCGATCCTGTCTCTTCAAGTTGCGTCAAGTTTAATCGTGTATGAGGGATATGTCATAATTCATGGCAACTATTTTTATCGCGTGCAATGAAATAAAAAATGTAAGTTGTGCGATTGACAATACTGCCTAGTGGTGCCACCAACTGTAGGCAGCTCTCTTAGGGAAGAAGCAAAACACGGGTAACCAACAACATTGGTTTATTATGGTATGAGCAAAAGTTACACACAACCGCTTACACAAGAGTGCACAACAGTCTTAGACGGATCTCCCAGGTACTTAGCAGCCTTCGAAGTGGAAAAACGCACACACCCGAGATCTTTTCCTGACCACTGTCGCTCACCAGAGTCCATAATGTGAAATTCGAGAGGCTATTTGATTGTTTTTCCGCTTATCAGCGAAGCAGTCAAGTTTGGTCACATCACATCAGGTTCATGCCGATTGACCCAAATTACTCAGAAGTGTGAAGTAAGAAAATTAGAGAATGCTTTGCATCAGCCAGGTCTTAGCTGGTAGTATTTTTTTCAGTTCGGGCTCATCGTTATGCTTTTGATTCAGTTGTGATATTTTATTAAAATGCGGACGTTTCGGTGTGAATTCTAAAACAATTAGATGAGATCAAAAAACTGAAAAGATTACACTCTATACATAATAATTAGATGAATCCAGAATGTTCGTTTTTCTCCTCTTCAAACTTCCAGCCACAATGAAACATTCACTTTCATTACCTGTAAGAAAAACTTAGTCTGGTTGAAACACACGAGGAATAAGTCATTATAATTATTTTTTTTTCTCGCGAACGAGGGACAACACGAAATATTATTATATTGCACTTTAATAATTATACGATTGAAAGGGTAGTAATGTACTTTCCAATGAAGCCATCAGATGTGTATGTGAGCAGAACTGCTTGACACAGCATGCCCCAGAATTCCATCTCAACATTCGAGTCTTGGGAAATCTTCCACTTATATGCCAGTTATGCGAAGATTAAGCGGAATGGTATTTATTTTAGAAACCATCCATCGCAATCACATTCCAACCGGAGTAAGACGCCACCAACTACAGCCCTCCTGTTTAACCAGCAAGTTCAAGATTTTTAAAATATTGACCCCAATTTGTCTTCCAGCCACCTAAAACAATTTATATTACACATATTTGTCGGAGCGGATTGTACTTGGCACGTGATGCCGTTGCTGGCGTAGAAGCAGTGACAGAGTATAAATGGAAGAACATTTGACAAAACTGCGCCGCATATGAAGCATTCCATTGGGTTCGTACGATTTATTAGGTGCGTGGGTTAGCAATGCCAAGTGTGTATCTCAATTTTAGCTTCTTAATGTAACCTTCGACAGCTGATGACCACTGTTCAAATGGCGTTACTGATCTCAAGGTTATTGCTGGTGTTTATCAGCATCTTTAGCACGCCTTGCACGCCTTAACTTAGTCTTTGCTGTTAATGGGACATGTTATGTAAAGAACCTCACCTTTCAGTTCTAGTGGAAAACTGTCTTAAAGGTGAAACACCACCAAACACAAGATTTTTATACAACTGCTCAATTGCTGATAGAATGTTAATTTTCAGGAGCATGCAGTAACATCGACGAGGGGGAGAAATAGGTCAAATAAGAAACGGTGATGACTGTAGAACTGATAAGGAGAGGAAAGTGAAAGAACAAGATAGCAGCGGAGTTGACAACAGACGAAGAAGCGACAATGAGAACTGGAAACGAGAAAAAACAAAGTGGGCGAAGAATAGTGAACAAGAAAGAGGCAGTACTGAGGGAACAAGGTATGAGTATAAGTCTATATGACGTCAGAACGAAAGATTTTGAGTTTGTGTATGGAATGCAAAAACCTGCTGATATTTGATTTGGTTTATTTATGGACGCTCTTTAACATCTCATATCATCAGCGTCCCATTCAATTCAGGGCGTGAAACGGCCGACAAATTTTGCTCAGAGGTCTCTTCTTTCAGGCTTGAGGCTCTTTTACGTGCCGTAAATGTACGACAAGGGGCCCACGGCTTTACTTCCCTTCTAATGAATCGTAATGTTCCAGCAGTAAAAATGGGCTTTAAACACTATTCAAAATACTCGGTTAGTTGAATTTTCTGTTAGGCCATATTTCACAGCTTTCAATGGTGTATCTGTTATATTTGCGATTTATTTACATTTTGTGCCGTTCTGAACATATCTCGTGCTCGCTTAATACTCAATTCTCTTCCGTTCCTAACTCTGTGCTCATGGTAGAAATTTTTGTTCCCTGCGTCTTGTTCCTATTGGTTGAATAGGCAAGAATTGTCCAGAAAAATATGACGTAATCTTTTCTAGGGAGGTCGATTCTCCTCTTGGTGCCCACTGGCAGAGATTGCTTCGGCACCAAGGGGGTAATATAGGTTTCAGCTTTGCCTCATGAATGCCATAAACGAAAACCTCCAGCGAGTCTGATTATATCAAGATATGTTAAGGTTTATTTGCTGTAATGTAACGGTTTTGATCTTGCTTTCAACACTCAGTTGAATTCTCTGTTGGGCCTTGGGCACATTTCACAGATTTCAATGGCGTTTCTGTTATATTTGCGACGTATTCACATTTTGTGCCGTTATTGCAAATGTTTCTGTCTAGATTTTTGACTAACACTCATTCCTCTTTCATTCCTCAACTCACTGTCCACGCTAGAAGCCTTTGTTACCTTCGTATTGCTCCTATTGGCTTGAACAGGCAAGAGGGTTTTCTAGAATAATATGACGTAATTTTTCTAGTATGGTCGGGTCTCCTCTTGCTACCCGCTGCTCAAGGAGATAACAAACCTTTAGGCTTTCCCTCATGATTGCCAGAAACGAAGCCCTCTCAGATAGACCATTGAGTTTGGTATTATGAAGGTTTTGTTAAGATTTATTCACTGTGTTTTACAGGTTTATGCTTCTTTTTGTTTAACTGCAAAAGGAACTTGTGTGTTGTAACATTTTTAAGTTGTTGCCAAATATAAGGGTAATGTTAAAGGTATTTGAAATTTTCTTAAATTGAGATTTGTTAAACATCTGGTTTAATGTTTTAAATTTTTAATTTGTATTTTATATGGGAAACATTGTTGAGCACATTATTGCGGCATGTTTATTTCCTTTTTGTTAAATAAGTCACAATAAATTTAAATAAATTTCTCCCATACTCCCAGTTACCTTAATGGGCCTCATCCTGGGATTTTCCTTCTAGCGTATTTCCTAATTCAATTCTTGTCTAGCGAGAGGGTGTCCAAATGAACAGTTTAAAACTTTTGGTGCAGGAACAGAGAACAAGTTGCAATTTATATCTGGAAAACTTGTTCAAAATATTACAATATCGTCTACATATGGAAAACACTTCAGAATTGTTCAACAACGTCTATGACATTTCCTTGGATAATAAACACAATCACTTGCAGATCCACCAAGATAGCAGGACTTGCATAATAGGAACTTCATAACATTCTATGACTGACTGGACTGCTACGTACTAGGGCATTAATCTCAGAGTAAAAATAGAAATCCTGTCTTATTACATCACGAAGATACTCTAATCTGTACCCCCCCCCCCAAATGACTTTTCTGTGTTAGTCACCAATCGCATTTTCCTACAATGTTTTCAGCCCACAAAAAAGAAACCGGAGTGGATGGCTTGTGTGCCCCATGTGATTCGGGGTGCATGATTCCCATAGTCTTGAATATTAAAATCAATACGGCAACATTACCTATTCATAAAAAAGGAGGTGATATCGCGGCGGAGGCTGCCGTTGTGCGGGCGACATTAGAAAAAGAAGATAACTCGAGGGAGCCCGGAGAGGGTGATATTGTATTACCAACCTGAATATTTTATAAGCTTACGCATACACAGATGATATGAGAGGGGTTGGTTTTAAAACGTTATGCATGTAGGGTTCACTGCGGTGCCCCTGTTTGCCTTCTGCGGGGACTGAATATTATAAAGCTGGACCAGCCATGATTTCGCTTCCCTGTTCATTTAAAGGCATTTAGCAGCTATAGCAATCAAGTTAGCCTGCTTATCATTAAGCTTTTTACACCTTGGGTGCATTTCGTGGTCTTCTATCTGAAGTTATTTTCTAAAATAACAAGAAATATTTAAAGAGGAACAATTTACTAAGGAATTAAGGTACAAAAATTATTTTTTTTTATACATTAAGATTAATGCTCGGTGGTGAGAAACAGAAGTTTTAGAAACTGACGTACTACAGCACTTTAATAACTTTAGATACCATTTGCTTTACGTTTTCTTACTGCTCCATTGCTTGTGGACAAACTTAGGGGAAAGAAACCCAAGTGCAGCCGCCGCATCTGAAAAAAGGGGGCTAGAGCCTCCAAATGTAAAGTTGGTGTTTTCAATTTTACCGAAAGCAAGAAATAATAAGAACTAACCTGAATTGAAAATGATGCCCCTCATCGGCAATACATTGCCGGCACCTTCTTAGGAAGTATCTGCATTTCATCTAGCTTTTCTTCCATCAGAACAAGGCGAATCGGAACGATTCCTTATCCTTTTTAACAAGTTGGTGAACCTGGAATACTGTTGTCAGTATATTTTTCTGCAAATAGCTTACAATTCTCTGAAAAAATCCGTTCTTCAGGAATATATCTATCTAGTGGCACAACTAGTAGTGCAATTAGCACACTAAAAAGCCTCCCTCAAACGAACTAAAAGTCTCTGCCGGCCCACCACTCAAATAACCTCATTATAACATCCAATATTTGTTAAGCACATGAACTGTCCAGGCAGAAGACGGTTTGGGATTGAAGGATCGTTTGCCTAAGAAATACAAGAAAGCTATCCTGGATAAATAATTTTTTTTTTTTCAACTTTTATTGAGAGTTTCAATACCCAGTTCGTTAAATTGCCCAAAACGAATGCTAAAGTTTTACACTTCATATAAATAAATACAAAAAAAAATCCACAGCACTTCTAAAACTTTGGAATGTTGCACAAATTGCTATTATCCAGATGTGGATACTGAAATCATTAAATATAGATTTATATTATTTTTATTATATTATTTATTTTTTAATTTTTTTATTATTTTTTTCTACCATTTATATCTGTCAAAAGTAATTAAAACATTTGCTCTCCACCACCTGCTCAGTTCATCTCCAACTCATACACCTACACGTTTCTAATTCCGGCAATTCACATGACTACATCAGTTTTCGAGTTATTAGCTACGATTATCGGAGGGGGCACCACTGCGGTCGTCTGTACTGGAGTATGAGAGGAGATGGAGAAACACAATTAAGCCTTGTGGTCAGCCAACTTTGCAAGAATTCGGAAGGAAAGAAACCGCGCTTCGTTGTGAATTTCAACAATCGACTTGATTACCTATGCAAAGGCAGACTGGGCGATGCACTGGAAACATTAATTAGGCCGACAACGTTGGTGGCCACTGGTAGGTAACAAGCTCGGCATGGAGGAGGCAAAAAGGGTGGAGAGATAAAAAGGAAATCGTAAGAGATAAAAGAAAACAGGAATGACAGAGAGAGAGTGACCACGCCTATCCATCTAACTTTAAATTGATCCTGTTCAGGAGTCCCCAACTTGGAGATTTCGGTTCCGGGCGACTTGCTTCGGGGAAATTTCACGACGAGACCGGCTCAAGTCCGCGACGGTCGTTCCTGTGTCGTTTCTAACAGCTGAACACCAAAATGCAAGTTTCAATCAAAGTCCTAGATGAGACTTTCATTGAAACCTTCAGCCCCAAAACCAATTTTCTGATATCTTTGCCCACCACAATTTCGTATTATTTATAAATGTCCTAAAATCGCCTTGAGGGTTTTAGCAATTACCCTTATGCAATTTTTTCTACAGCCTTACGTTATTATTATTTCTGGAAAGTGAAGCTAAGTTGAAAAAACAGGAGTTCTCCAAAAACTAGCCCTTACAACTACGTTTGTACCCCTTTCCCTGCTAATGAATTAGTATGTGTTTGGCGTGTGAAAGTGCTGAAATAATTAATCTTATTTTTTTTTTTCTGATTCGCAGTTCTTCTCCATTATTCATAATTTCTATCTGTTGATTTGTTTTATTTACGGAAGCTCTTTAACATCTCAGGTCATCAGCGTCCCATTCAGTTCAGGGCCTTAAACGACCGATAAATTTTGCTCAGAAGCCTCTTCTTTTACGTCCCGTAAATGTACGACACGGAGTTCACGGCTTTACTTCCCTTCCAAAGGAAGCCATACTTACTTTTTACGTCCGAAAAAAAAAATAATCAATCCACCCTGGCAGGGAGTTATTGTCTCTTTCAATAGCTTCTATAGCTGTTTTCTCGTTGATGATCGAAGCACTCTCGGGCAAGCTTCTTCGATACTGTTTTGTTACTGCCAAAGATTCTCTGAGTTTGTTTTGCATTTTCCATTAAATCAGCGATGCAGTTCGTCTCCAAAAGTGGCAGTGCTTTTAATTATAAATTAATTGCTGAGTGGCCATTTAATTTCTTTGCTGATACTTCCTATATAACATGAATATTTAAAGGGTATCTATTCTAATAGATTAGGTATTTAACTAAAAACGTTGTTTATCTTATGCAATTGATTCTTATTTCTTCTCAAAGTGTTCCATTTGGATTCTGTATTTCATTTTTAAGAACATCATCAACTTAAAAGGAATAGACTTAAGGCCTGTTTCGCTCCTGAAAGACCATACGAAACATCGCAATTAGTTACAATATCACCCACAGATACCAGAGGAATATATGGGCAACCTATCGCTTCCAGTGTCATCTAATGTGACCTCTTTTTAAGGTGTGGAGTTCTTTAACGTGCCGAAAATATACGACAGGATCTCATAACTTTAAAATCCCTCCCGGAGAACCTGTGCTCGAGAGTTTATGTTTGGAAAAGGCTAACGACCTCGGCCAGACGTGAACCCGCAAACCCGGGGTCTAGAGTTCGTCGCTCTTAGATCACCGAGACCTCCTCTTTTAAAAACAACCAATAAATTATTTATTCCTGGGTTACCAACTCTTCCGTTGTGCCTCTTTAATCTTATTCATGCTCAAAGATGATCTCACATTTAAAGGTGAAAAGCAGAAGGTAAAGTTCCAAGTGTGCACAAAAAGCGAAGTCACCGCACAGAAAGGATTCTTGTAACTTATCAGATTACGTGTGGGTGTCCAGTTCTCGATATACAAAAATGTATTATACTATTTCGCTTATGTGACGTCATCATAAAATCACCAATAAAATGGAACAAAATTTTGCATTTTGACAAATTATCGATGTGAAATTATCATAAAGTTTTACCAAATCCTTTTACATCCCGAAGTGCATTTGTCTTCTGGTCAGTGTAGCCCAGCTCTATACTCTCACTATACTTCCCGAGTTTCATTATTGACTACTTTTGCTAGCAGGCGGTGGGAAGGTGTTGATAGCAATAAGCAATTGGTTTTGCGCATTGAACCAATCAGTCTGAAAATTATTTTGTAAATCATTTAACAATACCTGCCTTAGCAACCATAAATTTTTATAAAAAGGGTAAAATATATTTGTTTTATTTTTCTTGGTTGGTATTAAATTTAACGGTAGCAATTATAATAGTCGACTTTCGTCTATTTCAGTTTCACGGTTACTGTATAGGTAAGTAAGTATTATAACATTTTATACAATTGTTAATATTATGTAATTGAATTTCAAATATATATATATTTATATATATTAGGCATATTCTTATTTTATTCGTGAAATAGTTCCAAACCCGTATTTAGCTCTTCTCCATTGGCATTACTGACAGATCGACATTCGTTTGTTGCAAGATGGCTTGAAAAGGTTAAGTATTCATAATACAAATATATATCATTATTACCATATTGTAAGATAAATTTAGTGGAAATACATTAAAATTCTTATTTTGTTCGTGAAATAATCCTAATAAATATCACTCGAGGGTCTGAGCTATTCAATGCATTCCTGAATTTAACAGCAATCTCAAACCCTCTTGTGATATTACTTGTGATAATTTATCATCCTCACCCTGGACATTTCTGGAGATATTCACTAATTTGCTTTACAGTTTAATCCGCAAGGTTTTGTTGTGTGTTACTTGTCTCCTTCCCTTAACGAAAAATAAATCAGTAATGAGGTTTTATGAACAGCTGGTCAGAAAAAACATGACCGGTATTTGTATATATATAATTACACTCCTTTCTAAATCAATCATTTTAAATAGTACCACCTAAAGCCTTGCGGATTATAATTCTGCCAAACGCATCAATAAACAAACGCAGCATCAAAAAAGGGCCTCGTCACTGCCGCGCGGAACGATCACTCCATGCGTCGGTGCCATAAAAGAACTGCTGAAGTCAAAAGTTAGTGTATGGAAACCAATATCCCATGGTCATGTAGCGAATTCGGTGGCACGGCTTGTTTGTCTTCGAGAGGAGCAGTTTTTTAATGGACTATGTCCGTGAACGCGCACAGTAAAATAATCACCGTAGCGAAGATAAGGCACAAAGCGAGCGATTAAGTCTACACCGGCGATGGTTAATATTCAGAACGAAAGTTGCCTAACCTATGAGATAATGCTAATGACCGAAGGAGGGTGACAATTAACAGCTGAACGTATGTTCTGTAGTTCCTTAATAAACACTATTTAATTCAACTGATGCAAGTTATTCAATTTAAATACACACCAGAATTTATACACTGTACATGCCTGTAAAACTTAAATTGGGACTTTATCTACATTAGGTGACTATGCCCTTCGAATAAATCGTTTCATTTGGGTAAATGAGTTCAAGCGTAACAGAACAAGCATCCAAGATGCCCCACATCCTGGAGTTCCAAAATCACTTTCTACACATACGTATCGACATTAAAAGCAGTCTTTCAAGATTATATTTATCTAGTCATATTAATTAACGATAAATAGCATACAATGAAAAGTACAGAGTAGAGGTTAAAATAATTGATTGTGTAAATCTGTTATCGATAATTATGTAGAAAATTAGTATTACCTATTTTTTGTACAGAGAGTAGAATGAAGCAATTCATTCAAGATAATCCTATACGAACGCAAACTACTCAAGGATAAAGCCTCTCTCAAACTAACTACAAGCTGCTACCGCACATGCTTTATAGGCTTTTCCCAGTGTACCGCCGCTTTCTGCCGGCCTATGACTAAAATAACTCACTGTATATTTTCTTGTTATCAACTATACTAGAAGTAGTTCTTGTTGATGTTTGCAGCAAACTCTCTTATCATTCAATACTAAAGATGATTTTTTTTATTTGATTTGGTTTATTTACGGACGCTCTTTAACATCTCAAATCATCAGGGCGTGAAACGACCGACAAATTTTGCTCAGAGGTCTCTTCTTTCAGGTTTGAGGTTCTTTTTCGTGCCGTAAATGTACGACACGGGACCCGCGGCTTTACTTCCCTTCCGAAGGAAGCCATACTTAGGATTTTTACGCCCGAAAAAATTCATCGATCTTGGCCGGGTTTGAACCCGCGATCTTCGGTTTAGGATGCAAGTATGGTTACCACTCCACCACCAGGACCGACATTTGCTAAAGATGCCATTCACAGGCTGTTTTAAAGTATATATAATGGTCATAAAACTTTCGCATTTAGTGAACAGAAGGCGGTAGTATGTTCATTTTGAAACTTCACATTAAGTTGCGGACTATATTGCATTAGAACTATATGAATTTGTCATTAATTGAAAACTGAAGGTTATTTGTGGCACATTTTTGTTATATTTAAGAATGAATGGTCTTCTAATCGTGTCATATATATTAATCCCAATAAAAAGTTGCCCTGTAATTTATATTAAATAATTTATGTACAGTTAATTTTTTATCTAAAATAAAATACCTACTTGATCAGTTAGATGCTACATTACAGGATTCTTCCCCTCCAGTTTCGACTGTTAAAAAGTAGGATGCTGAATTTATTCGTCGTCAAACATCCATTCGAGATGATGAGCGCTCATGTCGTCCCAAAACTGCTACGATCGACGAGATTGTATGATCAGCGATTTAAGGTGCGCGAGTTGGTTAATATTGCAAAGACCTCGATAGAAATATCCACTACGCTTTACAACAAATTTTGGGGATGAAAAAGTTTTCCGCTCCATAGATGCCGCGTTTATAACAATGGACCAAAAATAACATTCGAATGAACATTTCGCAAGTATGTTTAGATGCAATTTCAGTGACTTTTCCCAACCTTTCACAACAGTAGATGAAACATGGATTCATCACTACTCGTCAGAGCTGAAGCAGTCCAAACAGTGAGTGGCAACAGGTGAAAGTGTGTCAAAAAAAGCGAAAAAGGATTCCGTCTGCAGGAATAGTCATGGCTACAGTTTTCTGGGATTCTCATGGTGTGGTGCTCGTAGACTACCTTCGGGAGAGCAAAACCATCACCGGGGAGTATTACGCTTCACTATGGACCAACTGAAGGATGCTATTCAAGCCAGACATCCACACCTTGCGAAAAGAAAGTTCTCTTTCATCACGATAATGCGCCTGCATACACGTGTTGAATGTTGCTGCAAAAATGCATGACCTTCGCTTGCTAGTTTCCACATCCGCCAGATTGGTCGGATTTGGCTCCCAGCGATTACTTTTTGTTCCCAAACCTGAAGAAATGACCTGGGCGAAAATTCACATCAAATGATGAGGTTGATGCTGAAACAGGCTTTTATTTTTAACAGATGGGCAATTTTTATTTTACTGAGGGTATTAAAAAGTTGGAAAGTCGTTGGAGTAAATGTATTGGTTTACAAGGTGACTATGTTGAAACATAAAGTTGTGTGTTCTCTTGGTCAGGCCGAGAACTTTTAGAGCGCCCCTCGTATATCAGCCAAACAAAGTGGATGGATGCTTTTACATCCTTTCATCATCATTTTCTATAAGTCTAGCTGACATTTTCCCGTATCTATGGCTTGTAAAAAAACATTTTAATGAAACCTGCTCTGTATTTTTTGACACTGTAGAGATGTGTACTATCATTTCACATTTTCTAATAACTGTTGACCGGAAGCAACAGACGGCACGTGAAACCTTCTTGCAGGCAGCCTCTAACACCCACAAGCAACGAAACTAGCAACTGGCTAGCAGTAACATACAGGGCGCTACCCTTTGCTGAACTACAGTATTTCATTTTAATGGTCCCCAAGGTCCGAGGGATTCCATTAAAGTGTTTTCCTCTGCCCACTGCCGCTGGTGGTAGAGAAGTTTACTTTGGTAGTGGTGACCGCTCGCACTATGGTCACTGCCGTCTCTCCTAGGAAAAAAAAAAAGGGTCTTGCAAAGGCAAACTAAATTTCATTAGAGCGGCATGATGCCTTCGAACTTTCAGAATGGCCCTTGAAGCTACATGTGCTAGTTAAAAAGAACAGATATACGATACTCGTTAATTTTTAATACCTATCTGTAATAATTGTTTTTATGGTGCCTTTTAAAGTTATAGTATTATCAGATAGATGGCAAGCGCGTTATTTACACTATCTGGAGTGGGCTGGGCTACGGGGTTCAGTAGTGGAACCGACTGCTGCACACAGTGATAACTAGTCATAAAGTTATTAAAGGCTAGGGAGGATGCAACATTAGTTCTATTTAAATCCTAGTTTTTGAGACTTTGAGGGAATACTCTTCAATGACTTCAAGGAGAGGAACATCACAGTAAATGGGGAGTACTATGCTGGCCTACTGCACAGACACGTGCTTCCATCAAAGAGAAAATGTGAGAAAAGTTGAGTGGTGGTGTGCACCTTCTTCACGACAACGCGCCTGCGTACATTGCTCTTGTTGCAAAGGAAGCTGTGAGGAAATGTGGCTTCAAGCAAATCGACCATCCATCCTACAGCCCATTCTAGCTCCCAGCTGTTTTCAAAATTCGAGGAAGAAATTCAAATGTAACGAAGAAGTGATGAATGCTGTTTATGCCCATTTTGCAGACAATACTTCTGTTCATTTGAGGGGGGGAGTGAAATATTAATTCAAAGATGTGAGAAGTGTATTGCGATAAAGGGTAACTATATTGAAAAGTGAAGTATAGTTTTTGTCTTTATCATACCTAGAAAATGGTAGGCCGGAAATTATGGACCTTCCAAAATAACAAACTACTTAAGATGAAATTACAAGAAGAGAACCGTGAAAGAAATCTACCAATAACAGGACGTTAAGAGGGATGCCTCAGCCAGCATCACAGTGCGCGAGGGAGAAAAATGGATTGCTGATGACCTGTGACGTAGAGGTACAAAGCGAAGGTTTTCGACGCCACCCATTTCCCTTATGAGGTAGGAAGTGTAATAATGTAATTATAAATTTACGTTTTAGCAGCGGGAACGCTGAAACTGTCCTAAAACATTAACGAGCCTGATGAGGCTCGCTAGCTAGTAAAAAGGTTCGCATTAAGTATTGAAGCCTCATTACGAAGGCTGGTGTAATAACACTTTGCATGGGCTGTCACGCGCACCCCAGCCTAGGGGAGGGGCAGGGTAATTGAGCAGCTCACAGCCCTGCTTGCAAATCCTATTAAAATATTTGTTACTTCTCTCGCCCACCCCCTATCTCTCGCGCTTGTTTAATGGCATGCTACTTTACTGATGCCCGCAAGAAGCGTCTTTCTACCGCCGCCGCTGCACATTTTTTTCTTCCCCAATCGGTGCAGCTGAAACGTTTTTGTCTGCTTTGGATAAACATGTGCGCATGTGCAACCAGTGACGGTTGGTGCTGGCAAGGTTTCCTTCCATAAATGCACACTTTTTCATCATATACATCTGCAGAGACCGGCATAGCTGAGAAAACGGTTTTATATGCAATGTCAGCGGCGACTAGTAGCTGTTCTGCAATTCAGTTTTGCTTTAAGTAACATTATACTTTTTGCACTTGGAGGGTAAACATTTATAAACACTTTTGTTTTGAAATCCAGTATCCGTTCTTTAAATTACAGCAGTTAGCAAAGCAATATTTTAAATAAACAATGCTTTTTTAAATGAAAATCAAATAATATTTTAAAACTTCAAAGGAAAAGAAACGGTATCTTCGATTTCCACTGGCGCTCCTGAAATCTTTCAAACTGTTAATAAGCATTTGCACATATGTTATCAGTGGCGGCTGGTTCTTTTTCGTCGTCACTGACGATATTCCCATTCTATGATAACGATGTAGAACTCAAGAATGCCTGCATATAATCACATTTAGGTGGTTACCAGCACCTTGACAGTTCGGCTACCGGCAGTTAATTTTAGTTAAGGTAGTTAGTTGGCTACCAACTATTGGTTATTTTACTGGTTCACAGTAGATTGTAATTTTATTTAGTGCAAAGAAAGTTTTATTGGATTTAGTGTTTTAAGTTAATTTATTTTGTTTATATAAGTATAATTATAGATAATGGTCTGTAAATGTATTATGTACGGCAATTAATTGATCAATAAATTATACATTTTTTAATTATACCTCCCGGTATAGGCAACGGTGCTGAGATGGAGTATTCCATATTTTATTTTATTTTTCAATTTTTCTGATTTATCTATGCCGTTTAAAAAGTTATACAGCAATCCTATCTAATAAGGATCCATTTATTAGATTTTTGTTTTGTTTTAATATTTCATCAGTTCATCATCCACATTTCTACTTCGATTTCCCTGGTCAAATTTCTTCCTCTTCTTCTCTTTCCCTTTTGGTCTATAACATTTATTATACGAAGTAATGGTACGAACAATACACTACTGAGGCATTTACACGTCTACACTCAGGTAGAAATAATTATTTTCAATTAACTTTGAATGAATTACAATAAGAAAAATTTGACAAATATGTTCTTAAATTATTATAAAGTAATACATGTATTTCAGAATATATTACCATTTGACTGAAAATTAATGAAATCACCTATATCACAACATTAGGTAACCAATTTGACTTGAAAGACAATAGCAACTTATATAAAAATAAATCGCAGATCTAATAAATATGTATAAGTTGTAAATTAGCCTTTGATCTTTCTCTCAGTTTTATTTCTAATGAAGTATCACTTTCAGTAACTTATCGTCGCCATTTTTTGTGTTTGGATATGGAAGCATAATTTTTTTACATTATTTTGAAATTTGAATTACTTTTAAAATCACAGCTTCTCAAACTATTGGTTAATACTGCGGTCTCGAGAAGGCTAGAGATGAGCTAAGCTTCCCAGTTTGCTACTGGCATTGGAGTAGCAGAAAAAGGGAGAATACACTTTGTGTGCTTTCATGTTACGTCATTCGATATCGTTAAACATGCGCACTGTGCAGTTGTGTTCTAAATATTCGACAGCAATATGGCAATTTATGACATTATGACATTAGTAATAAGTCCAAACTGGAGCATAGATCGACTGATCCTGCTAACAACGTATCGTATTTCATCAAGTTTCTATGCCTGAAAGACCTACCTTGAGATGCCTAAGACATTACAAACTTTAAAAAATGATACGATTTCTGCGCGAGAGGTGTGCAAGGGTGCAACATAAGCATAACTTTCCAAATAATCTATTGATACATATCTTACAAATCTTATTCTAGCTTGTGGAATTTTGCTCAGATTTTTCCATGTAACTGTCATTATTATATATATTTTTTTCATCTTTAAAGTGTGTATTATAGCTGTAAATTCAGTTTAAAATTCTCCGAAAAGAACACCTTAAGACGTATTCAAGAGTATCTTTTTCCACTTGTTGAAGCTTATAAGCGTTGCTACCAGCAAGTAGCAGCTTACGTAATCTGTTAATGGATATTGCCAACAGTCTCGAGTTTTCACAGCAGAAGGTCAATCACAGCTTGCTATTTTAAGGGTCACTTTTTACGAATCTAATTCAAGGACTGTTAAACGGTGCTAGAGAACAATTGAAAACTGGAGAGCAGCCTTCTATTTTGAAAACGATTTATAAGCGATGAAAAAGATGGCACATTTCCTGTATTATACTACAGTAAAACACGGAGTTGTGTTACAGGTGGCAGTTTAGTTCCACACAGGCGAAAGAATCCAAGCAGAAAAGCTTTGCTCAGTTTTCCCCGATCTGGAAAAGGGAAGGGACCAATGCCATCAACGTGGAAAAGAGAGGCGGATGTCCGGATTTCTGCCTTTTACTATGTCTTGCGACGCCGATTACATGCCATTACCACCGACCGAATTAGGCTGTTTCGCCCTTCCCTTCTTCCTCCTCCAGACGATACAGGCAGACCCTTCACCCCTTTCCTACACCGGTGCTCCGCGTCCCGTTTTACAAGCTATTTGGAGTCAGTAAAATGATAATGCTTCAATAAAAGTGAGACTCACTGCACAGGGGTGATGTTCCCTTAGTCCTGCTCACTGCAGAAACCACTCTGGCTGGGAAAGAGACTACGAAAGCTGTGACAGAAGACAAGCAATTCGCTTCATTTTGTTTTATACGTTCAACTTTTTCGTAGCAACTATTTTGAAACAGTTGTTTGATGTGGTAGGCAGATTGATATTCTAGCTTATTTTGTTCTAGTAAAAGATTACAGAAGCCTTGATACCATAAATCTGCATATCGCACAGATAAGATAAAACAAAAACAATTGTCTATTCACAAAAAAAAAAAAAAAAACTTATAAACGCCATGTTTCCGCTAAAAGTACCCTTCCCTCACTTCCAGTCATTGACCCGTAGAGAAATTGTTATAAAAACATGAACACACAAATAACAGTGTTTTCTTTGTCTCTTTCATATAATATATAAACTACAGTTCAAACCGTTAATTCTTTGATAGTGTTTAACGCGCGTCAAGGCAGTAGTCACTTATGACATATGAGATGAAATGATAAATTGGAAAGGATTGTTTTTAAGGAAAGGAAACGTTCCAGGCTCATGTTTAAGGTACTTCCCGAGGATTTGCCATTTATGAGCACTGAAGAAACCTGGAAAAAACCTCAGTCAGGGAAGATGATCATGATGGGAATCGAGTCCCAGACCTCCCGTTCACCAGTCCGCGTTGACTTCGGCTATCCGTGGCGGTACATCCAAAACAAATCTACTTCTTCATGATCCTTGGCCTATTTTCGACTTCGTTTCCCAGTTTCCGCAGTGGAGAAATTAGTGATTGTCCTCTCTAATCGTTCTAGGCACTTTTTCTTAAAGTTCCCGATGTCTCTTCCATTATAATTCGCATTTCCTAGCCTTCTTTGAAACGCACGAATTTTTTATCCACCGGCGTCTAAAGTTCTTTATTAAATCGTTTTCGCCATGTTCTATAGTCATTAAGGGGTCCAAAATGTCCATTAACTACCTTTCTTTCAAATAAATTTATTGCACCTTTTGTCTTCTTAGTAATAATTCATGCTTTGCTGCCATAAATTAACATCGGGTGGGCCATGGTAGTGTATAATATGATTCTGTGTACTGCTCGGAGCTGTACATATGCGAGGAGAGGGCTTTGTCTGCCAAGTAAAACATTATCAACACTTTCCTCTGACTAGCCCATCTCTCCAGCACTTATAGATGGACATTTGTCCATTTAAACTTACATAAAACATGATATAAGTTTCAGTTATTCTGTTCTGTGTTTCTACTAATCAGCGACATTTTGTTTTTAGTTTCTACATAATTATTTAGCTAGAAAACAAAATTATTGATTTGTTTTAAGATTCACCTAAACACTTTTACTCGCATTTTACAGGACTTCGCTGCAGTGACCATGTGTGGAATTAAAAACCAGAGAATGTGGGTTTACAAGATAAAATCCAAAAACTCAAATGCTAGATTTACAGTTGTTTTCTGTCGAGAAGTTTATAAACATGCCAAAAAGGAGTAAACTGCACCATTTACCGTCCTGAAAGCGAATGAAGGAAGGCGAGTGAAGCATGTTGCAGAAGAGAATTATTTGGATCACCGAGTTTAGATGTTGTAAACAAAAGTTTTAAAAATGAACAATAAGTTGTTTTAGCACTTATGCTATGCAAACAAACATATTGGGTATCTGCATTTTAAATGTAAACATCTGCAATGCAGGGCATTAAGTTGTGTTGTCAAAGTTTCGAAATAAAATATTTATTTTCCCCAAAACTCTACGTAATAGATCAAAAAGGTATTTGCACGTTTTGTTCTCTTTATTAAAGTCTATTATTAGCAGTTTATAAGACACAGAGCTGCCTTCCATCCTGTATATTACGTGATAGTGCAGTAAATTTTGTTAATTTCCTACAAACCCTAGGTTTGGCTGTGGGTGTATAGCTTACAAATCCTCTAGGAACATGTTCCTGCAAGCAGAAAGAGGAGTTGTTTGCGATTCTGCAGTACAGGCAATGATCCAATAGTTACGAGGAAAGTGCCTTTAGAGGATTCTCTTCTCCCAGAGCAAGTGATTCCAAGACGATGCAAATTGCGTCAGGAAGGAAATGGAACCGGCAAAACCAAAGAACAGACTGGGGTCCAAGAGGAAGTCACAGTGAAGGGAGAAGCAATAAACCTGGAAACGACTGAGAGAGTAACTTTCAAACTCTCTCCCTTGATGTAGTACTTCACATTCTTTCCGTTCACTTCAAGATTATGGAATTCCATCAACTGCAAATCCATCCAACAAATATCACTTGCTTCGTGGCTCCATACTGCGCTATACGCATGCGCAAGTAGAGGCTTTAAGAGCAAGTTTAAATTAATTTTCCCCTGCTCATTTTCTTCTTCTATGTCTGCTATGGTTCGTCAGTTCGATGACTCTATGTTACGTGCCGTTAATGCCATTCGGATAATGAAATCATAACTGGTTAAACCTGTAATGGTAAATACTTGTGCGCGAAACAAGCTTAGGTCTAAAAGTATCCAAATAAATTCAATACAAATGTGATAATTTCGTGACTGACATACAATCTAGTCCTTCAAACAAAATACTGTTTCTACAATTGGTAACGAAGAAAGAATTATGAAATAAAACATAAATTACACGTTCCGAAACATTGTAGACATTTTCATTTAAAAATATACTGAAAAGTATACCTACACAATGATTGATATTTCGGATAACTGCGTAACCCTCATTTACGAAGAAGGATACGCAGTTAACCGAAATATTTGTCTGTACGTCCGGACCAGCGGAATAGCGAAGGGATTCTAATGTTATATTTCCCAAACTCGATTATTCCACATTTAATCAAACGGTTTTAAAATGTTTTATGCATACAAGTAATACATTCCCAAAACATTGAAGTACGTGCTATCCAATTCTACAATAATATTCCAAAGACGGTTAATGTTTTAAAATAGCTGCGTTTTTTCTTTGTTGAAAAAATGTTTTTCTTCTCCATCAAATATGTAGCCCAAACAGAATTCCAGAATAATGGTGATATTTTATCAACTTACATATCTTTGGAGTATGTTTAGAGCCGGTTTTGATTCATGATTCTATCACCCCCCCCTTCTCTGTGTCTGTGTTCCAGTATCTGTAAATAATTTTACGGAATAGACACATTTCATTACGCCAATAGGGATGGATAAAACAGCTGGTGATTCAACAACCGACTCTGAATAAGTACTACAGATATGGTGCATAGATGTTCTTTGTAAACCATTTCCATAGTTTCACTGAATAATTTTCATATTACAAGAATAAGAATATATAAACACATAAAATTTTAAGAGAAATTGTGTTTAAAATGAAGTAAAGAGAAATAATATTTAAAATAAAGTAAAATAGTGAATTTAGCAGATGGAATTTAAAAGTAATAATTTTCCCCGATGACCAGGGTGAGGCTAATTTTAGTTTAGGTAGTTAGCTGCCTACCAACTATTGTTTATTTTATTGGTTCCCAATACATTGTAATTTTATTTAGAGTAGTGAAATGTTTATTGGATTTAATGTTTTATTATAAGTTATTTTGTTTATATAGCACAATTATAGATTATGATCTGTAAAACTATGTATAGTGATTATTAATTGATTAATAAATGGTAAACTTTGGAAATATACGTCCCGGTATAGGCAACAAGGTATCGGGACGGAGTATTGCAGAATTTTTATTTATTTTTATTTAATGTCACTTACTGTCGTTAAGTAAATATTTTATCCATGGAAACTGGCATTAAATTTAGCAGTTCCGGCACTAACAGTTAAAGACAGTACATTTAACACAGAGGGTGCCAATAAATGTATACACACCTCAAGCAAAGAAAAAACTGTGTTAACATAACAAAATTGAATTCACACAAACAGAAAATGATGAACACCAATCATCTCAGACTTTTACAGTTACAACAGTTGTTCAAAATACCTACCATAGGCGTCGATACACTTCTGAGTATGTTGAACTGCTGTTTGTGCAACGTTTGCGAAAGTGTCCTCAGTGATTGCAGCACATGCCGTTTCAATTTCTTCCCGAAGTGCTGCCAGTGTAGCTGGTTTTCTACTGTATACAATATCCTTAAGAGTTCCCCATAGGCAGAAGTCCAAAGCGGTTCTGTTCTATACACACGTCTCCATTGTCTTTGAACTTCACTCCAACATTGTTTTCCGCTGTTCAAACGATAATCTTGGCTCCATTTTGTTGTAGCACGCTAGCATAACGCAATGTGAGTCGCATCTGTTTACACAACATCATACGATCATTTTGGCTACACTTTTTCATGTTGATTTACCTGTCACGTAGCAACGCTATCATAATGTATGTGAGTCAAATCTGTTTACATAACATCATGCGATAATCTTGGCTTCATTTGTTCATTGGTGATTTATGATAATCTTGCTCCATTTTGCTGTAGCAACGCTAGCATAACGTAATGTGCGTCGCATCTGTTTACACAACATCATACGATCATTTTGGCTACACTTGTTCTTGTTGATTTACCTGTCACATAGCAACGCTATCATAATGTATGTGAGTCAAATCTGTTTACAGAACATCATACTACACATTAGTGTTGTTTTTCGGTGCAACTTTGAAATATATTAAATAGATATCTACTGTGTATACATTTTCTGCACCCTCGGTATATGAACATGTATTAATAACTGTGAGCATCAACTGAAATTTAGCTTTGGGGTTTATTCGGCAGTTACAGAGCAAATTAAAAGAAAAAACAGTACATAAAGTGCAAAGTTGTTCATCTCAAAAACTCCTGCAAGATGTATCCAATATGGCATGTGTGTCATGACAGAAACGAAGATGTAACTTGTACAAATGTACGGACTTTCTGGGACACCATATGTGTATAAAATGTTTACATTGTACGAGTTCTGGAGTGGACAAGAGTTACAAGGATATACGATGACCTTTTTGGCGTTAAATGTTTCGAAGCAGAGTTGCATCCTCAACACCAGAATGTGTGCACAGCGTGAGAGAGAGACAGAAGCATATGCATGCATGAGTCCAAATCGTTCTCATCTGTTAAACTTGGGATTTGTGTTGACAGGACAGCAGTTTTCTTGGCGAAGCGTAATTCCAACGTAAGTAACCGGGTTTCCGGGACGTCACACAGTTCGCCGGGTGACAGACAACCTCCAGGCATAGAATTTCCTCTACAAACACGGGATCCACGGCGTGGGAAAACACTCCTCACGGATTATTACGCGCGTGTACACACTACAATGTTGTGTGTACATACCGCGGCGGAGCGGCATACCTGAAATATTCACAGACTTGCGTTGTTGTTCCCCAGCTACTACTGGAATGTCATCAGACTTAACACACAAGTGAACATGCTTCAAGCTTTATGTGACGTGCCATGACGTAGTCAACCATCTCGCCGCACCATTACACCGCGTGGCCCCGTAATTTCCTCTGTTCTGAATTCATAATGCTTCCTCTGATGTCTAACACATCCCAGGATGTCAACACAGCTCTTATTTCTCACGTTTGCTTGTCATTAATTTGTTGACGCATATCTGCTTCAGCGTTCTCTACATGCCTCAAGTGCAAAGCCCAAATTTTGCTGTACTAAATTTAATCTATTGCATAGCAGCGAACAGTGTCCAACACAGAGTTAAGTTCTCAAACGTCTGTGTTTTTCAGTTCAGGGTGATAAACATGCAATATCTTCTAACAATGTTTACAACAATGGGTACCTTTTAGTTCTCACTCTCATTATAGTGTCCAAATTGAGTCTATTGCCGTGTTTACGCGAATGTAATGTGCCCCCAAATTTGAAACTTAAATCATTAAAAAAGATTTTGGCATATTGTTGTATGGCGTCTTAGAGATAAGCCCGTCCGCTTCATAAAACGATCAGAACGTAGAAATTATAAGTGAACTATTGTTACATCTTGGAGCAGGTAGGACAAAATTCCTCACTGTAGCTGTTGCCACGACATAGAAGAAAAAGTTGTTTCTTATGGTGTCACAGATTGCCTATTCTTCCTGCTTTCATGTATGAATTCAAAACTTTTTCTTCAATGTCAGGATGTCTTCCTTTGCAAGGATCAGAGAATTTCTTCCTACTGGCTTTAGTTGTAAATAATGTCAATTTCTGTTGCCGCCACAAGTGAACGTTGCTCTCAGCTACATTGAGCTCTCTTTCTGTCTTTCTGCTACCATTTTTTCAGTATAAAGAATTACTTTACACTTGAAAGTAGCATCATAAGATGTTCTTCTCTGTATGCCCTCTATTTCGGGACCACCTACTATTCAAACGCAACAATAAATGTAACATGCAGCAATGCATTATGACGTAATAAACGATCAATTTGAATGACGTCACCGGCGAACTGCAGAACGGATTTGCACACGAATCTAATATACAATCGAATCTAATGCGCACCACAATTTTGAATATCATATTTGGACTAAAAAGTACAACCGCGTCATACGGTATTTCATCACTCCTTCAGTGATAACTAGCATTCAGTTAGGCGTTTGAAAGATACAGAAATACAACGTTTAAACAGTTAACGGCATTTCAGGAACTGTATATACAAATGAACTGTCTTGTCTTTATTCAACATTTGGAACTTGCATAGCTGACAGATATTAAACTAATTGTGGAAAACTAAAAAACAGCCATGAGCAGTCAAAGTCGTTTTGTGCATGTGCAGGTAGCAACTTATAGTGAGTTTAGCGTGTGTTATTCAATGTTTCACTGTGTGAAAATTGTGCTCTGATTGTTCTTCGTTAATTACGATTCACAAGAAAATGTCACGGCAATGATGTTCCGGGCAGAGAAACTGATAGCCAATGTTACAAATACATTTTTTTCAGTTTTTCTGCTATCATTTCAAAGATTCTTTCTCCAGTATTGTACTTCTAGAAAGTTTAATCACCAATAAATGTATACATATGAAAGCAAACATTTTATGAAGTGAAAATGCAAAAGTTTTATTCAAGTACAATGGGAGTAAGTTATTTAGGATTTTCATATTAAGCAAAATTTTGGTAATACTACTTTCTGATAATTAACAGATTAGTGATCAGATCTTGCAGGTAAATAGAACTGATATTCGTATGATCTACTTCAAATTAGTAGAATATCAAAACAGCGCGGTCAATATAACAGACAATAAAATGAACTTTTCAAAGACATTGTTTATCGTCGTAGCTATTGTTATAGATTTTATATACTTTGAATGTATGAATATGTTTTATAATGAACTACACTAATAATGTGAACACAGCTTCCCGTGGGATTACGTGATTCACTGCTTTACAACAGACACGCTACCCACTTCCGTTGAAAGTAAACTCAAGTATAGAAACAAGGGGCTTTAAAGACAAGCAACTCCCTTGTTTTCTTGCCTGCAAACATTTTTGATAAGGCAGCTCTGGGATGCAGTGGCGCCTAATGTTAAGGTGTTGTATCCTGCTCAGAAAGGAAGTGGGTGTTTGTTCTAAAAGGTTGCCCTGGTAAACGAAAACGCCAAGTGCAAACTTTGGTTTCTGCTTGTCTCTGAAGAACAATGAACCTCTGGCTAAGTTCAAACCAGGGCGAAAGCGCCATTGTTGCTAAGATTTGGAACTTTCAAACGAATCTGAGAGGTGAAAAACTATAAAAACTATTTTCTATTATTTCTTATCTTTGTTTGGTGTGCATTTGTAAATGTATTTTAAGGGTGACTGCCTCAAAGTTTCTTTTCGTCGCATCCAAATTATGTGTATGTTTTATAGAATAATAAGGAATTGATGGGAAAACTTGGAAGGATAAAACGTTGATGCAGTTTTCAATTTTGTACCTGAAGATGCCCGACGGAGAGACGGACGAAACGTCAGGTGTTTTAACATCTTGTGAACCACGGCCAAATAGCCCGGAAACTTCATTTTATTGGATCAACAGGGACTGTCTTACTTTTCCACGCAATCGAAGTGCCCAGTGTATCTACTCGATTTTTTGTTCGATATGAAGGAGAAGAATTTTACAATAAAGGGTTTGTGTAGGCCCCTAATTAAAACTAAAAACTGCTTGCGATCAAGGGAACCAACATTCCCTGATTTAGAACAACAGAAACATAAAATGGAATGGTGCTCCGTCATACACAAACCAACACAATCAATGCATTCTTTAAATCTTGCAATTTCTAAGCAAATCCTTCAAATTTTTATCACAAGCCGCTTATCAGGTTAATGGTCATAATCAAATTTCCACGTTGATGATATTTTACTTGCTAAATGCCTCACTCATGCACAAGTTACTAAAAAGTTAATATATAAGCATTCTTTATTTTGCCTAAAATGTTAGCTGCTTAAGTTTTTGGGATTGATATAGTTGTGGCAATTAATGGTATAAAGCTATTAATATCCTCATTAACCCTCATTAAAACTACTCCTCCGTGAAAAGGTTATATCATGTAGCGCTCCCCCACCACGCACTGATAACGCCCAGCGCCAAGCAGCTCGGAGTCTACCGATAGCCCGTAAGTAATTACGGGTCAGCGCCCCGGCTTTCTCAAAGGCGACAGGTGTAGACTTGCTGCAGAACGCACGTTCACCATTTCCGTCTCTGTAAGTTAATATCGAAGTAAGTCTAGATAACAATCGTGAAGATATTAAGCTTTAATGGCAAAACAAATACAAACACCGGTGCAAAGGTTTTAAACTATGTTTCCCATTTACGGAACATTTAACACCTAATTTATATCTTTTTATAGAGAAATTCCTTTCTTATTCGTTCTACCTATTAACATCTCCTACCAATGGTTGCTGTTCTTTAGCTCTGCGAGCGAATTTATTATTGTTTATTGATAGAGCTAATGAGCTCGAGCAAGTTCGCTATGCCTACCCTGCCTGACTGGCTTTCCATGCGACCCCTCGTTCAATTTCCGGTGCCTAGAAAAAAGATCGATGGAGATTTAAAGCAATTTTTCAAAAATATTTTCATGGGTACAACCGCAATAACCACACTCCTTCAGAATTCGTTAAAAAATGTACGCGAGATGTGAAAATGTAGCTTCTGTGACCATTAATTGTTTCAAGTATGCTCCAGTTAACATAATGGAAGTTGAACGTCCATTTTTTTTTTTTTTTTCCTGTTCTGAAAAAATGTATTATATAACAAATGACAAAATTTCATTTTTGAGACTTTGAAGAAACACTTTGTAATAGTTATGTGCAACATTTAATAAAACCGCATTAAAAGAGTGAGTCTACAATTTATGAGATTTTTCTTCATAAATAATGTTGATGTTTAAAATGATAAACGCTGTTTTTACTTCCTGTATTACATAATTATATTATCATTTTACCTGTTCATTTCTACCTTTTTAATGCCTAAACATTCGGGCTTTACTAACGAACAATAATTCTTTTTATTTGGTTTACTTACGGATGCTCTTTAACATCTCAGGTTATCAGCGTCCCATTCAATTTAGGGCCGACAAATTTCGCTCAGAGGCCTCTTTTTTCAGGCTTGAGGTTCTTTATCGTGCTGTAAATGTACGACATGGGACCCACGGTTTTACTTCCCTTCCGAAGGAAGCAATACTTTTTTACGCTCGAAAAAAATCCATCGACACTGGCGATTTTGGGTCTACGAGGCAAGTATGATTACCACTAGACCACCAGAACAGATTCAAAAAGAGAGGGGCCAAAACAACTTCAAGATTTCTGTATACTCTAAACAGTGATTAGAAATTCTAAAGAAATTTGATAATAAAACAGTTTAAAGCCATCTTTTGAAGGTACTGCTCGAGACAAAGATATGAAAGGTTTTAAAAGCTCATGGTGGGGATGAAAATTACACAGAGAAATATTACTATACAAAACACTTGATTGGCCGACACGCTACGAAAAAGAGAAAAGGGAGGGTCTCGCACATGTATGTGCACATAAAACTGAACACATTGAGGCAATAAATCTCTCTCTCTCTCTCTCTCTCTCTCTCTCTCTCTCTCTCTCTCTCTCTCTCTCTCTCTCTCGCACACAGAGAGCACTTGTGAATGGGATCATATCTATCGTCACGCTCGCCGATACTAACATCACGTATTTTGCATTCCTATCTTTCTTGCTTTCCCACTCACATTTTTTGTTTTATAAAGTAAAAGGAGCAACAAAAAATAACTCGACTTGATACCCCTTGCCTTGCCTTTAGCTCTGTCCATCAATTGCAACCAGGAAGTTCAAAGCGATCGTTCAAGCGACTATCGATCAATCGAAATTGAATTCAGAGTAAAAAAAAATCGGACATGAAATATGAGATATACTATCGGTAATTAGGCATCGACAAGAACGTTATTTTCGAACACGCGCGCCTGTAGGTTCGCGTGTGTTTTTTCTGGTGTTATTTGAAACCTTTGTGGCCTAGCCTGTCTGTGTTAGCAAGCCTGCGCCTGGCGCCATCTTATAGTGGTCATTGCTCTGCAATGAGCAGGCTAATGAAGTGCAAATAAGCCCAAAAGTTTTACTATTGGTCTTGAAGGCAGAGGCGGCCCTTTTAAGAGGTTGCAGCTTTGCGTCTATCCTAAACATTTCAACGTTAAATTTCCTACAATTATTGCAAATAGGGGACTTCCTGATGTTTTATTATTATTATTATTATTATTATTATTATTATTATTATTATTATTATCTGTAGGGGACATGGTTTGCAGTCGCAGTGCAAATCTCGCTAAGCTTATGGAATGTTCTGGTCTGGAGATGTGAAGGAAAGCGATGATTCGGAGACTCTTTCCCGTTAGCTCCATTGTGTGCATGCACTATCTAAAACGTCGCCTCTCGCCACATACGTTCTCATGAAAATTTGCTTCGAGTTTCAAGCGTTATAAAGTTAAATAAAATGTTTTAGTGAAACAGTCAATTAGTGCTAACAGTCACATAATAAATATGGGGAAAACGTGCTGTAATTTCAATATTAAACATATCATCCAGCAGCGATAATCGCTCGTTTCGACATAGTAATCTGCTACTGAATGACACACTTGTGAAGTTTCGTGTGAATTTGTAAAGTAGATGCTTTATTTCTTTGCGATTATTGGAAGGGAAAAATAATTGAAATACAGGGTACACCAACTTCAAATATTCATATAATCTGACTGTAATTTCAAAATCCTGTTGCATGACGAGAAAGTTCGTCAGGAGCTGGGTAAACAAAGCGAATTCCTCAGTAAGTCGAACTTGTGAAGGTTATTACAGAGCATTAGAGCAGAGAAATAGAGACACGCTTTATGCTACAATTACAGACTTTAATCAAAGGGTTTGTCACCAGGAAATACAGATTATTTATTTTTATTTTTATAAATAGGTGCTTTACTGCGATATTTAGATTACATGCTCTCCTCTCTTTCTGTAGCATGCGGTCAACCACGCACGTGTTATTAAGATTCTAGAACCATGTGATTTATATCTAGCAGTAGCATTCCCCGGCTTTGTAGCCGAATGGATGCCCTTTATCAAATTCCAAATGGAAAATATGAAGAAGATATTCCAGGAGAACTTAAATCAAATTAAAAATGCACAAAGTGTAATTGCTAAACTTTATGGTTCCCCAATATTATTCAAATATTAAACACCTTTCAGCTAGCAAACTTTTTCCCAATAATCGAGATGTTAAAGCATATGTCAAAGATTGCTGTTAAAACGAAAATAAAAGAAATAAAAAAGCTGAAGGTAAAAGGAAATTTGCCATATATTAGATGATGCACTCTGTTGTATTGACCTGTTACTGTTTTCAATTTTGTTATCATTAAAAGAAAAAATTAATTTAAGAAACATATTTTAAAATACACATATACAATAAAAGATACATTTGAAGACCAAAGGTACCGAACATTCAAAAGTCACACTTTTAAAAAAGTTAGATATGCACTCCATCTCGTGGCATATATACTGAACTTCGTTTTATGCAGATAAAATGCAAGGAAATTATTTTTAATCATACAAATTTAGATACACAAAAATACTGTGCCAAATATGGCTATATTATTATTATCTTATTATATTGAGACATGGTAAAAAAAAACCTGCATTGTTCAATCAAGTTTGGTCGCTTTTTCGAACCCGGTTACTTCATTAACCATACTTTGATCACATTCTGTGTACTCTCATGAAAATTTGTAGCTTTATTCCTTCCGTAGAGCAAAAAGCCAATCACTTTTATTTCTAACAGAATTATGTAAATGTTATTCGAAAGACTAACGAGAAAAGGTTAAATACACGTAAAACGAACAATTGAAAACGCAAGGACATCAGCTCTTGGTATAAAAACAAAAAACTGTTTCAGGATGATCTTTTCCACTAGAACACACTCTACATTTTACTTTCCACATATCTGCACACTGCAGATATTTTCGCATACAGAAACCCTTCGATCTATACCGATCAAATGCACATTATAAATATTTAAATCCCAGCAAGGGTAAATCTATCTAGCACAGGGTTCGAAGATTGATGAGATTCTCTCATTTATTATGGACAACCTTTACGAACAAATGTCTGGCGCTATGCCGTATCGATCATAATTTTTTATCGTTATCGGAGCAAAATATGAGAGATAAGCTCGGTACGGAATGGCTAAGCCTCGCCTTGCGCGCACACAAAACTGTACACATTGCCTAATTTCATTCACTTGTTAGAGGACGTTTTTCGAGTGCCTTGGGAGTTGCGTCAATATACATTGTTTAATGTGCATTTAAAATAATTCTATTACGCAATTGTTTAATAAAATAAAGGCCAATTTTTAAGAAAAAAGTTTACACTGATTGACGAAATACACTTTTCAATATTCAATGATTTTGCAACCAAATATGAGAACAGCTAAAAGTGTGAAATATCTGCCAATACTTTAATACTACAGGGTGTTCGGAAAGTCTCTATGCAGTTACAACTATGTTGAAAATGTCCACGGGCAAGTATACAAACTGAACCCGCTTGGTTTGATTGGAAAACACTTTTAATATAACCAGAGAGGGGGAACCAGGCCTCGTCTGTGCAGAATGTGACATCAAGGATATCAATGGTTTTCCTTTCAATAAAAGATGCAAACCATTCGCAGTAACGGATTCGTTTTACATGATCCGCATCTTTCAATTCTTGCACTGCTGTCACTTTATACCGGAACAATCTCAAATGTTTTCCTAACCGCTTTACGCGCGGTTGTAAGCCTGATATCTCTTTCTTGTGACAACTTGCGCAATGATTTTGATGGGCTCCGCCGCATAGAGTCAGGAATGTCCAATAACTTCTATCCGTTTAGTTTAGGGGGTTTTCCAGTTAGTTCGGCATGTAACGCTGAGCCTGTTTCTCAAAATAAGTCCACGGGTTGCATTACATTCAGCAAATGCCTCCTGCACTAAATCTTGTGTATTTGTCGCCATATTCAACTAGAAAAACGCGTTTCTCAATTGAAAGCATCATGATTTGAAAATAAATTGCACATATAAACACTAATCATGTCGTTTTCAATAGCCTTTGTCAACTGATAATTTAACTAAACAGTTAAAAGTTATGCAAAAATGGAACGAATTAAAAAACAATCACGCATCTATGAAAAATAAATTATGCCAACTGTACTAACTTTGGTTCGAACTTCCAACGTATTCTGCACAGTGACTTTCCGAACACCCTATATTATGAAGGAACAAACACACCAAAATACCTTATGAGCAATAAATTAATGACTTATAAATACTTTTACGTAGATAAAAATACTAGAAGTATTTTACATGAAATTCCTTTTTCTTGTTATTGTTCATTTGTTTAATCCACAGAAGCTCTTTAACATCTCAAGTCATCAGCGTCCCATTCAATTCAAGTGTGAAATGGCAGACATATTTTGTCAGAGGCCACTTCTTTCAGGCTTGAGGTTCTTTTACGTGCCGTAAATCTACTACACGGAACCCACGACTTTACTTTCCTTCTTAAGGAAGCCATACCTAGGATTTTCATGCCTGAAAAAATCCATCGATCCTGGCCGGGATTGAACCCGCGATCTTGAGTTTAGTAGGCAAGTATGGTTACTGCTAGACCGCCAGGGCCAACAAATTCCGTTATGTGAATTATAAAATGTGTAATAGTTTTTTTAAAAAAAAGATTTAGGATATAGAAGTTCCAAACAATGAGCAACATATGTGCGTATATTTCTGGGATACTCCGCTCAAAAGCGAAGGGCTAGTAACTCTTTGCTGACGCAAGTTTACGAGGTTGACAACTGCTCCCCTAAAGGCAACGGCCTAAAGCACATAAATTCTTCACCGTGGTTTACGAGTATAACTTTTAGCAATAATGCTCTCTTATGAGTTATGACGAAACTTGAACAACAAATGTTGAGAGAGCAAAGAAAAACATCCTGCAATAATATTTAGGTTGCTGCGGTACACAATTACGTGATCATACACATATTTTTAAAAAGTTCCTTGTGAGACAAATTGATTGTTTAAAGCCTTATTTTTGTTAACTAAGTTATTATAAATATACTACATTTAAGAGTCAGTCTTGATGGTGATGGGGTAACCATATATGCCTTCTAAACCCAACACCGTGGGTTCAAACCCGGCCAGGCTTCCTTCGGAAGGGAAATAAAGCCGTGGGTCCCGTGTCGTATATTTACGGCACGTAAAAGAACCTCAAGCCTGAAAGAGAGGCCTCTGAGCAAAACTTGTCGGCCGTTTCACGCCCTGGATTGAATAGGACGCTGATGACCTGAGATGTTAAAGAGCGTCCGTAAATTTGTATTAAAAAAAAAAAAACCTGACAGTCAAAAACATAACAAATGAATACTCTAGCTATAGGATCAACAATCAAATTCCTGCAGATCTTTAGGCAGCACTAAATGCATCAACCAAATTATCGTTATTATTTAAATTCTTCTTTTTTTAATAGTGTATAACGCTCCTTTTTACTACTGAGGCACCACAGACGGTGAACACTGATGATGCATGAAACGAAATGATAAATTGGTTTTTTTTTTTTTTTTTTTAAGGAATGAAACGTTTAGGGTATCTCCCCGGCATTGGCCATTTATGAGGAAAACCTGGAAAAAACCTCAGTCAGGGAGGACAGCCCTGGCGGGATTCGAACCACAGACCTCCCACTCACGAGTCCGTGCTGGCACCGGTGGCGGTAATTAAATGTTTAAAAGACTGTAAATTTACTACAATACAGTAAACATATTGTGTCAAACTTGTTATTACACCATTGTATATTTGAATTACTATAACTTTAATACATGCTCAACGCTTTGTTTTTGTTTCAAATATTTCGTGCATCTTCTCAGTACCTCACAACTAAGATGAGTGGTGTGTTCAAAATTCACTAACTGTATCACAAAATGCCCACATGCTAGGCGGGATGAACGCTTCAAGCAGGCAGCTTGACCCAATTGGAAACTGCATTCAATTACAGACAGTATGAATTCTTGCAACAGAATGCCTGTGTTGCGGCATGTGCCAGGTTTGGCAGTGGGCCCACATCAAAGTGGAGAACGCTGAATGTGGTAGCTATGTCGGTATGTCAAAGAGTGATGGATTACTCGTGCACTTCCCTGTGCCCCCATCCACCTATTTATTCTACTAGCGGCGAAAGGAACGGAACCGAGATCCCACTGCTATCGTGTCCTTGCATTTAAAGTACTTTCTTGCCCAGTAAGAAGTCATCTACACTTTATATTACAAGAGAGACATCCTCAAAACGCGATCGAAACTGAATTTTCTGATTTGGACATTTGGAGTCTGTATTTTACTTTGCTAACGCTCGTGCCTTATTGCTGAAAATGTTACGATCGCCTGATCATCATATGCTAGGGATATCGGTGTATCGTTAAAAGCTATGCTCCAGTTAAACATGTGACTGAAGCTTTCGGAACAGTTGTCAGTCTTAGAAGGTCACAATCCTTGAAATTTTATTGCTGATGGAGTTAGCTTAGCAGGGGACAGGTAAATAAGCTGAATTAAACATTACCATAACTTTATTATTGCTTTAATAAACTTCATTAGGAATAAAACCCACAATGAAATTGTGTGATTATTCCAATACCTTCAACTACTCCTCAAAAAGTACTCCCACGCACTAGAACAGCTCTGAGAGGTTTTTGGGGTTTACTGAGATAGATTAACAAAAAGCGCCTAACGTTACTGTTAAACGACAAATATAAAAACTATAGATAGCATTAAACACAGATTTTAAAGGCGATTTGAAAAAACAGGGCTTATGATCGAAACTAGTTGTGAATTAAACAACAACATCATATATTACTATGAATTCTCCTGTCAATGACACAGTCTACATGTTATTTTGAATTTCGACCAATCACAGCCGGATTACGCAGTGAAATTATCAAAAACAAATCAAATCCGTTTTATCACAAGACGTGCATTTGTCTTGTGGTCAGTGTAGCCAACTCTATACTCCCACTATTTAATTCCTGAAAACCAATCACTTTTGCCTGAAACAAAATCATGGACAATCGATAATCAATTACAATGCAAAATTCTTCAAAACGTTTTGGTGATACATCAAATGTGCAAATCGAGTCTATCATTAGGAATTGCAAACCACGGAATACAAAGAAAAATACATGTGTGTTATCTTTTTTCGGTAGCGATTGTAATAGCCGACTTTTGTCCATTTCAGTCTCTCAAGGTTTCTGAATAGAATATATATTTATAAGTTTAACGTTTTATACAACTGTTAATATCCTGTGCACGAATTCCCAATACATATCACTTTTGTTTTTATTCTGTTCATGAAATAGTTCTAAACCTAAATTTTGCTTTTCTCTGTTGGCATTACTGACAATCGACATTCTTCTGTCGCAAGATTGCTTCAAAAAGTTAAGTACAAACATATATTATTACAATTTTGTAAGCTAATTCAGGGGAATTATATTTAAATTCTTATTTTAGTGCTAATAAATATCACTCGAGGGTCTGAACTTTCCAGACAACTCACTACGTTCGTGAATTTATCGGCAATCTCAGACCCTCTCGTGATGAACATTTGCTAATCTTAAGTATGTAGAGACGTGGACATCAAGTTGCATTAGATGAAATTGTACATTAAAATATTTTCTTAATAGCATCCGGCCCTTTTAAAAATGTTCTGTAAATAAATTACTTTGATTGCTTTTGTCGTGAGCTTAAATATTCGACATGGCATGGCTATTGGGTTAGCTCAGCTATGTCGAACATAGCACAACGAAACGAATATCTGGTAGTTATGCTGTCATGTGAATCAGAGCTTACGAAAGACCTGAAATTGCTTTATTCTGCTAAAATGAAAGTAATAACTTGTACTTGAAAGTGCGACGGGAGAAAAATGGCCGCAGCTGACACTTTGGCGGATGTAGTCGATCGACTTCACCAGGGACATGTAACAAGACACTTGGACTTAATCCCTGTCTTGCCCTGGAACGCGACGAATATAACCAACTGAATTACCGCTGTTGCTTTACTAGTATTTTTAGCCGCGGAGTGCCTCGCCAGTGCTTTTTTGTGTATCTCGTCAGCAATATGACACATCCCGCCGCTTTGCTTAAAGAGAAATGAGTGCCAAAAAGCATTTTAGAAAAATTGGTGCGGTCCCCCCTTCATCTTGCCCTAAGTGGTGCCGAACCGCTGCCAAGCACTGATCTCTTGGTCACTCGGCTCTATCGCTAATTGAACGCAACCAATCCTGGCTAGCAGAGATCGTACACAAAGGTCATAAGTCATTCCTCTGTGTCGACACTTCGCTTTGGTGCAGGTAAATTCACAACCGGACTGCTAAGAATGCACCGGCATCCCTGAAAGTAATACATTAAATTCTTTTGTTTACGGCGAGTGTTTACAGTACTCTAAAGTGACCTTGATAATTGCACCAATAACAATTGTAAAAGTTTTAGTACATAATGTTGGCAATGTACTTGATCACACGTCTAAAGAATCACTGCAAAAGTTTGGACAACTGACATGCATATCCAAGGCTAAATTTGATACACTTAGAAGAGCCTCTTCATTAGCAGTTCTATTCCGCAATAATAGAAACCCTTCAGTCAAAGCTGTGCCTACTTATTATATATTATTTATATATAGATATTAGTTTACAAAAATGGACGTGCATTTGTCTTTTGGTCAGTGTAGCCAACTCTATACCCCCACTATATAATTCCTGAGCACGCATCATTGACCACTTTTCTGTGTTTTCAGTAATTGTAAATTGTAACTAACTTCATGTGCATTCACTCGTGCGTATTCAACCAAACAGTCTAAAATACTTTTAAATAATCTATCTAAGCAACTAAGCAATCTTAATAAACAGTTGTTCAGAATGTTAAAATGTTTTCTCTGTTTTATTTGTCTCTGTTGGTGTTAATTAATCGGCGGTAGCGATTGTAATAGTCGATTTTCGTCTATTTCATCCTCACGGTTTTTGAATAGGTAAGTATAACATTTTATGCCATTGTTAACACTCCGCGCACAAATTTCAAATATATATTACTTTTATTCTTATTCTATTGATGAAAAAGTCTCAAACCCGTATTTCGCTCTTCTCTATTGGCACTACTGACAATGGACATTCATCCGCTGCTAGATGGCTTGAAAAGGTTAAGTATTCATAATACAAATATACAATTATTACAATATTGTAGTCCATATTTACGGAAATTATATTTAAATTCTTATTTTATTCGTGAAATAGTCCTAATAAATATCACTCGAGAGACTGAACTTTCCAGAAGGAAATCTTAGACCCGCTTGTGGTATTACTTGTGATAATTTTGATTTGAAAGATTACATAATCTACATACATAAAGTGTTGTATAGATTGTAGACTACACCTGAATTACACGTACAAATATGTAGACGTAAAATTATTGACAATGGCACATATATAATACAATCTATCAGACACAGTGTTGAAATTTGTTGCTCTGGAAATAAATTCATACAGGAAAAATATTGTTCTCCCTGTTATCAAATCTTATTGACCCAAGAAAGCTGAACAATATGAAGTGCTAAGTGAAAGCGCTTGATGACATAACAGGAAACAAAACAAACGCCTTTCTACACGTGTCATTAGCTGGCCGCCACTATTTGTTTTGGATTAAACGTTAATTGCAGTAGGCGGCGAAAAGTGGAAATGAATGACGGTGACAAATGTCTTTCTGAGGATGCCATGAGTGAAGGCAACAAAATGGGTCCTGACCTTGTTTCTCAAGTGACGATTAATTTTTAGTGATGGGTAAAAATCGATGGCACATACCAACTCTTTATTTTGCATTCGTTGCTGTTAAAAGTCCAAATTATTATTCTTATATAGGGAGATCATATGTTCTAATTGAAGTAGAAAAGTGATCTGAGATGTCCCGAAAATTTTTTTATTGTTCTCCAAGTATGTTTTAAGGGGAAAAAATATTAAACTTACAAATCTAACCTAAAATAAAAACTAGTAGACTTGTGTTGTAGATAGCACCAAGCTGTTTGGCCTAGATCACTAATATGATGGTTACCTTTAAGTTTTTACAAACTTATTTTCGGAGCAATTGACATTTGTCATAGTGAAAACAGTTGTAGCCTAGAAATTGATCGAGTAGTTTGTTTATAGTCAAAGTTTAAACAAAGTCACTTTGCGAAAAAATGGAAATTTCCAAGTTAAGGATTATGTTCCATGAATTTTTACGATTTTAGTAAAGGCCTAACTCAACAGCAAATGTATACAATCGCTTCGTTCAACTTTTGGTAATGAAGCATCATCAGGAAAGACTGTTTACAATTGGTTTGCAGAATTTCGTCGTGGTCATACATTCGTCAGTGATGAATTCTGTGAAGGTCGACTAAAATCAAAGAAGACCGGCAAGTGACTTACAGTGAGATAGAGACATCCTTAAGCATATCGAATATGTACATTCGATTTTGCATGAACATTTAGCTGTGAAAAAGATCTGTTCCCGATACATTCCGCATAATTTGACCAAAATAAAAAAAAAATGTTTTAAAAAATCTTGTTAATTGGTGTAATGAAATGCTCGAGAAATTCCACCAAGGAACTGCAAAATCCATATACAGCATCGTGACAGATGACGAAACTTTGATATATTCGTATGTACCCGAAACTAAGCAACAATGCATCTGCTTGGGTGTTCAAGATGAACCGAATCCCCAAAAAAGTTACTCGTTCACAAAACACTTCCAAGAAAATGATCGTTTGTACTGGACATATTGCAACCATTTCTTTAGAGGATCGAAGAGCAGTTAATGCTGAATGGTATACAAGAATATGTTTGCCAGAAGTCATCCACGAAATCAGGAAAAACAACTGAAAAAGTCTCATCAAACTTCATCATGACAATGCCAGCTCTCACACAGCAGTCAAACAATTGATTACTGGAAGGAGAAAAACGACGAATTAATGTACCATTACCGGTATTCAACAGATTTATTGCCTAACGACTTACTTTTGTTCGCAAATGTCAAACAAAATGTGTGGACAGCGATTTTCATCACCTCAAGAAGTTGCTGCGGCCTTTAAAACCCATGTTTTTGAGATACCAACTTCAGAGTGGAAAAAATGTTTCGAGAATTTGAACGTATGCAAAAGGTATAAATCTTCAAGACGAATATTTTGAAAAGCAATAAAATAATTTGTTCTAAAAATATTTTTATTTCCTATTTTTTATAAAATACTTAAAAGGTAACCCTTGTACAGTGTCGTTTATACCAGCAACGAACCTAAGAAGAAAAACGTTAATGTATAAATACTGCACACTTAAAACAACAAGCAAATTTTATGAAGGGCCTATTGTTAACCATTTTTAAGCTATGAAATAAAACGATAATAGAGTACAACTTTTCAAGAAATTTTAATAAATATTTTTGGATAAAATGTTGATAAAATTAATAACAATTGCCAAATAAATCACTTTTCCTCAAATAAATTAGGTTTATAAAAACAACGTAGTTAACATTTGCCATGCCTAGCACGGAAACAGTTATAAACATGTTTTGGACTGCTGATGAAGGTGAAATGCTGTGCACTTCTAATCACGTATTTTAAATGTATAGAAAGAGATCAAAGGCTTCAGCCCTGATGTTGGAAGTAATTTATTTTCGATTGGTGGTTGAGGTTCGGTTAAGTATTTTAAGGTTGAAAGAAATTTCACTGTCTTCATGTCAAGAGGTGAGACAATGATCTGTAGATACGTGGCTGTAAGCCAAACCAAATGTGCTAACAGAACCCTCAAGTAAACCATTTGTCACCGATTTTCAAACAAGGTCCCTGTTTCTCTGCATTTTCTCCGTATGTTTATCAGTCGCTGCACTAGAATGAAATGTGCTACATTTTATACTTGGAGGAAAAGAAATAAACTATAATCGCTTGATCTGCTGCTTAAGCCGTTACTGTTGCTCTACAAGAATTTTTTGTTGACTGAACAAGTTTCGTGCAAAAGAAAATTTCTCGTTTGTAAAAACAAAGTTCAAGCCATATCTTCCAAAGTTATTTCAGTGTTCTTTTATCTAACAAGCTGGTTTTCATTTCAAAAGTTTCCAGTCTAACTACATATATAATTATTTCAAGAAATCACGTCAATTCCAAATGGCACCCTACTTTTGATGCTTAAATTTGAAAGAGGATGCAATTAATATCATTGCATTTGGACAAATTAATACTAGAATGTGTTATTAATTTTAATATTACCGAATTTTTTAATACTCCTAATACTCACTTATTTTTTATTCTGTCCAAATTCTAAGAACTATAGCTAGCAACAGTCCCTTTTGCAAGATAGGTTATGTAATAATTGGTGCGACAGAATTGGTGAAATTTAACATTTGATCAACGTTTATTTTAAACATTTCACTTGCCCTCACTAGCGTACAAATTCTCAAGCAGTAGAGCTGCAGTCCCGAGTCACAGCGGAGAGAGCCGAACTCCTGAGGCCCGAATCTCTCTCTCTCTCTCTCTCTCTCTCTCTCACACACACACACACACACACACACACTAACCTCAGGAAAACCCTAGAAACCGAGAGATCCAGTGGTTTGCTGCGACTTGCCTTCCTTTTCGTGAATACAAGTTGATAGAGGCGGGTAAATAACTGTAATGACGATAAATCCCCTTTGATTGCAGCAGAAAGAGAGAGAGAGATTACCGTGGTACAATATTAGGGAGTAAATGATTGCACTGGTGGCAAATCTCTTTCAACTACGGCAGAGAAGGGCAAGCAAAATCCGAATATGAAGTTTCGAACCTACCACCTTTACAACTATAGCATGATGCTCTAACCGTCTGAGCTATCATGTCGTTGTGTTTGAGTACTTTATTATCTAGTTATATCTTGAAAGTTGCACTACCTTCGGCTTTCTCCGCTATCGCTATCGGGAGTGGCTCGGACTGCAGCTCTATCGCTCGAGATTTTGTACTGCGGGTAAGGAAAGCTAAAATTCTTTCCATTATCTAAACTGGACTGTTTTTGTTTAAATGGAGTTTACGTTAAATTATATTTATACACACTCGGAAATTTTCAAATGAAAGCCCTGTATATTATCCTTTCTAGGTTTATTGTCCATCATCAAATTATGCAGAATAACATATTTTAAAAGTGTATATATCTACCAGAATAAATCTACACTTATAACGGAAGTTTACATACATACTTTTGTGTTTTATTTTGCAAACATTATGAATAATTGTGAATTATTAAAGTGCCAAATTTTGTAAAAATTTATGGAGCCAAAAGCTTGAGTAAATTGCTCCGACATACAAAAAGGATATTAACCACATACGGGCTATAAACACAGTCATGTCCATGTTTACAGGAAACTGTGTCTTTAACCAGCCGAGTTATAAATGTCAAACTACACACTGAGTTCAAACATTTCCACGGCTTTATATTATTTAACTTATGCATGATAAGGCATAGCAAAAATAACACAGCCTTCTGACTATGGTACTAAATTATATATCCGGTACTAGTCAGGGCAATTCTTTGGGTATTTTGTAATAGTGTTTAACGCCCGTTTTTACTACTGAGGAATCACAGGAGGTGACACTGATGATACATGTGATGAAATGCTATATTGAAAATGGAGTTATTTGAAGGAACGAACGAAATGTTTTAGGCAAAGTTTAGAGTACCTCCCCGTCATTTGCCATTTATGAGGGTTGAGGAAAACCTGGAAAAAACTACCTCAATCAAGGAGGTGGGTCCTGGTGGGAATCGAACCCCAGACCTCCCGCTCACGAATTCGTGCCTTAACGACCTCGATCACCGGTGGTAGTTTCAAAGGCAACTAGTTCAGGTTTTACTCGAGTAGTAAGTAACTAGACAAATGTAGTGACATCTTTGCGACTATTTGCGCTTCATTTATTTATTGAAACGAGTCACCTTATAAGGTCGAAAATATTTTTTTTTTTCAATACTTCGTATTATTTTAATTTTATCTGAGGACTTTAAAACAAATTCCTTCTTTTGACATCTCACTATTGTATGTTTTAGGACTCGCTCTCTGTGCTAACCAAACCGAGATTCTGTACATTTGTATATGAATTGTGGACCATAAAGACCTATCAAATGCGACTATAAGCGATAACTCATCATCTTCCTCCGTTTGCTTTTGTATGGTTTACTTTTGCATCTCTTTTCCAACTATAGACTTATATTTAAATTTGTCGAACAGACTATGATTAAATATTTTTTATTTTGGCCTTTTTTTTTCATCTACTTTCTGCTATTCATTCCGCTATCTTCACCTCACCTCCATCTCCATCTTCATCATCTAGCGTAATGCCGATGTGCGTGCATTTAAAATGAATTAAACAATCGCCGTCTAACTGCAAACTAAAAGTACGTTAGCAACCACCAATTTTGGAAGAGATATCATTTTATAGAAACAATTATTTTCATACCTTCTTTCCAAATATGCTCAAACTGTTCCTATTATATTTCGTTATTGTCTTTTATATTTTAAAGGTTATATAAATATAGTTTTTTTTTGCTCAGTACTTTGCATCATGCATCAGTTTTTAGGGGATCATTTTTGCTATAAATTTACATTACTTGGACATCTTCATTATTAAAATTATGCCTATAAAAATGACATTGAGTACCTCATAAAGATGAAGTGACATAGAATCACACTTTACTTATCACCGCTTCTTACCCAAGAAACTCCAGTTACTGTTCACACAAAGGCTAAAATTTCCCCTTCACGTTTTCTTTATATATTTCTAAATCTTATCATTGAATAATTAGCTAGCCATGATTAGAGCACTGTAGAGATTGACCAATTAGAAAGCTATATTCTTTGTAAAGCGTTAATATTTTAAATAGGCATTAACAGTAATGGGGCTGTTCTATCTAAAAGATACGATACAGGAAGTGTCACAGAGATAGTTTAAGTTTCTGGAGTCCCATCGACCACTAAAATGCTTCCGTATAAAAATGATGGTTAAATAGATTCTAGAAATGCAGTCACAGCAACCGGGGAAATGGATATATAAGAACCGCCGCGTGTAAATTTATATTTTTACTGAAAGCATAAAATGATACTGTATTTAAAACTGATAATAATAAACATTAATACATTATAAGAGTTATAGAAAATGATGTCCCTCGACGGCAATACATTGCTGTCATCAGCGTAGGATATTCCTCCTATATTTACATCAATTTTTCTTCCGTAAGAACACGGTAGTTCGAAACACGTTTCTTGTTATTGAGAGATCCTGTCTTAGTAACATTTTAAATAAATCGGCAAACTATTTTCATAAATGTATCGTAAATAAAAACGCGTTTTCAACACTCTACTTAGAGGCATAGCTAATGAAAAACAATTATCAAGTACATATAAAGAAATAGCCCAATAACACATCAACGCACAATCGCATAGCCTCCCTTAAACGAACAAACTACTACCTGTATATGCACCACACTCCGCGCTCTACCGGCTCGTAACTCAAATAACCTCGATGTGTTATTTCTGAATTAAAGTATACTGAAAGGGGCTATTTATGTGAACGCTTTTTCAAGACTCTATTTTGTGGTATAACTAACGAAGAACTGTTGATGATTTGGTTTATTAACGGCCGCTCTTTAACATCTCAAGTCGTCAGCGTCCCATTCAATTCAGGGCGTGAAACGGTCAATAAATTTTGCTCAGAGGCCTCTTCTTTAAAACTTGAGGTTCTTTTACATGCCGTAAATCTACGACATGGAACCCACGACTTTATTTCTAGGCTATGGTTAGAATTTTTATCTTGGGTTTAGGAGATAAGTGTGCTTACCACTACACCATGAGGAATGACTTTTTATCATGATGTAATATAAGTTATGTGAATATAAAAAACGTTTCCAGCATTTTTGTTTCAGTACACGCATAATTTATGCTTTAAATTAATACTGTAGTACTAAGTCTTAAACGGAAGTGGAATATAAAGTAATGAAACAAGAGTACAAACAATAAAAAGATAGCGGGATATACAGTGTATAATACAAGCGATATGCATTAGCAAGATATGAGCACTCCCTGAATATTTTAATATTATTCACAAAATAACAATTCTAAAAAAAATGGAAGATATAAGAGTTAGCACTGTAGACCACAAGGCACGAGAGAAATATAAAGATCAATAAAACTCTGGTCAGCTCAGCAATAAGAAGCGGAAATGAAATATTATACAGTGCAACTCTCTGAAGTTGATGGTATATTAGTACACTTTTTACACAAAAACACAAAGGAGGTTATAAATTATCTTTCTTCTGAATGAGCTTGGTCGGTTTCAAGCAGAACGCAATTATTTGTGATTTTGGCGGGCGATTCTTCTTGACGCGCAACCCTGGCAGATATTTATGGACGCTGTAACCGCATCTCGTGCCACCTAACTAAACAAACTGAACATCGCGTTCGGTTGCCCACCAGGAAGCAGTAAAGTAACCACACACAGACTCGTGTGGCGAGCTACAGTGCTTTTTTAAAATCTGAATTGACTACGTGTTTGTCAAGCATCCAGCAACACGGGAGCAGAAAAGTATGCGGCTCTGGAAAGCGCAGCATCAGCCACCAAACAGAATATAAAACTTTGACCCACAGACAAAAAAGAAAGGAAAGTGTTTTCAGTGGAGTTGAGTCAGGAATAGACAGCGGTACGGACGGTGGGCGACAGCTTCTAACAGTGCAACATGCCAAAAATCCAAAGGAGCCGACACACACTGTCAACACAGCGTCGCGTCGAGTCGCATCGCATCGGTGACGAAAACATCGGGCAGCCAGACTCGGCGTGCCTCGGTTTGCCACTTGAAGTAGCTAATTACAGACTTTTCTGTAAACCGCACCTGGGCGTCTCCCGAAAAAAAAAAAAAAAAAAAACTTTTTGGGTAGGCCATACATGTATAGACAACGACACCTGGGTTACGTTACTGTTAAAATTAATTATGCACATACTTACGGCAACTAACAAGCACATACACTTCTCTAACCATTATTTCCCACAGTTTCTCGTTTTTTCATAAATGTGACCATAATTTGCTGCAAGTCCCTTCAAGATATGGGTAGTATCCCCATGAATTCCTCCAGGGAATGAGGACTTGATAAGAATGGGTTGTATGTGGAAAATTCTGCTGAATATTGGAGCTTTCTAGTTGCATTAATGTGTTAACAAAATTCAATACATCGTGTTCAAACAGTAACCGTGCACTTGCCAAAATTTTGGAAATTATATCTATACAAATCTCAAGTAGTTTGTTTCATTTAGAGACACCTTATGCACAAATAAAGCGTTGCATAACTTCTGAACTTATATGTTGGCTCCGTATGCAGTTTTTAAACTAATGCAATTCCTTTTTCTATGTATGGAAACATTTTCATCGTTTTTAGAACCGTTTTATGCAAGCCCAATCTCCTTCCTCTTGCGCCAACCTGCGATATGACATGGTTGGACTCTGTAACATGGAGTCCGAAATGTTAAACAACTTTTTCTCATTAAGATCAGATGGGCCTCCAATAACACTGAACATCTCCCACGAGATTTCCCAATAAATCTATGACTTGCACTGCGATTAAGTGCCGGTGTATCTGGGGATTGTTTTACAACTGCTGCAGTATTAAACAGGTGCATTTATCACCTTGTGGAAAGACAATTTCAAGATGAATGTTTTTCCCTTCAATTGAAAGAACTATTACTGAGTAGAAACTGAAATACCGTGTTTAACAACTGAATACTGAACTGAATTTTTTAATGTAAAATGTCCAAAACAAAAGACACTTTAACGAAAATGGAAAGTTGAAACTCGATTCTTCCGTAATGACAAACAAATCTATAATACTGGAGAAGCTGTGAGCCCCTCCTCCATTTCTTTCTTGTAACTGAAATTAGCTATCCAGCTGCTTATTTATGTTATGTTGGTATTAACAGGCGCTCGGGAAACCAAGGTTGTCACGTCTCTACAACATTTTCCAGTACATTGTGTAAGGATGTGAGTAAATAACTTATTGATTTATTATTTATTTATTAAGATACCTTCAGATATTGTTAATAATATGAGAAACAAGAAACATTACGAAAGTAACAGTGGCAGAATAGGTTACTGTATAGATTGTTGATTTGACTCTCTTTAACATCTCAGATCATCAACATCCCATTCAATTCAGGGCGTGAAACGGCCGAAAAATTTTGCTCAGAGGCCTCTTCTGTGCTGTAAATGTACGACACGGGACCACGGCTTTACTTCCCTTCCGAAAGAAGCCATACTTAGGATTTTTACGCCCCAAAAAATCCATCGATCCTGGCCGGGTTTGAACCTGCGATCTTGGGTCTCTTTGGAAAGGGAGGGCACCGCCGGATCTGGGTAAACAGTTTTAGCAACTCTATCCAGGTTCGTACCTCACTAGTTTCACCGTCACCCATCCCTCCCGAAAATGTCCCCATTAGAGCATAAACGACCGGTTCTCGAGCTAGCTAAAATACCGAAATGTTCTCTTCTATCCTTTCCAATCCAATCAGTTCTTATAGTTCATCGTTAGCCCTACAGTAGGTACTTGACATAATTGTAGTAAACATATAAATCTGTATCTTTCACTTCACTAAAAATTTGGGGACAAAAGTAAAAGGAATGTTCTAAATGTTTTGAGAGAACTATCTGTTCATGATCAAACTAACTTATATATTACACATTTCTATAGCAAAACTCCGCTGCTGGCACCACCGCTGTGCTTAATAAACACACAAAAATTAATGAAAGTGCATATGCGCTGAGAGATCCGCCAAGTGCACATGTACCACTGCTGTAAAGCAGATGAAGGTATTCTTGGAGCCGATGTTCACGACACGGTTAATCAGAGAGTGAAATGCGACGGGACCCTCTTCGCCGTTGTCATGGTTGTCTTCGCGAACCTGGCAGGGCTCCATCCCGTCCCAGGTCCCCGGCCAGAGAATGAACATTATGGACCAAAGTAATGTTTCCACTCCCTCTGAATGAAAGACTCTTTTATTGATAAGACACAGGGGCACTATATTCTCACAACGTGATTAACCAGCATCTGCAACGATGAACTTGTCAATGTACCGGTATAAATTGTTCGTAAAATTCCTTAATTAATTATAAAATGCCTTCCCCAGACTCGCCTTTATTAATGGTTCGTCCAATAAATTCCGGCACTCACATTTTATCAGCGAACTCTTGTCGGAACAGCTGAAGTGCCTTTGATCGCACTCGTTGATTCTGCATCAAAGCTGTGCTGCAAACATCCTAATGCAGTTTCCTTGCAGCTCCATTTATTTCTTAATACAGGGTGTTCCAGAATTCAATATTCAAAGCTTCTAGGAAAAGTCGAAGAGAAGGAGGGAGAGAAGGGGAGGTAGAGCGGGGGGGAGGGAGAAGTTGTTAAATTACCATTGATGTGAAATTGAGTTATTAAGAAGCGGAAAAACTTTAGATGTATACGAAAATAAAAAACATTTACATTTCAAATTTTTTTTTACCGCCACGGATTGCAGAGGCCGCTAAGGCGCGGTGAGCGGGAGATCTGCGGTTGGAATCTCACCAGGATCGTCCTCCCTGACTGAGGTTTTTTCCAGGTTTTCCTCATTCCTCATAAAAATGGCAAATGCCGGGAAGGAATCCTAAACTTTGGCCAGGAACATTTCCTTCTTTAAAAAAAATTCTTTCCCAATATATCATTTCATCTCATGTATCATCAGTGACCACCGCCTGTGATGCCTCTGTAGCAAAAACGGGCGTTAAACACTATTAAAATTTCATTTTCAATTGTAATACTTTTTAAAAATTTATCTGCTGCTTTAATATATGACCTAAATAACTTGATTGCCTTAACAGACAGTTTACAAACACTATTTGCATGTATCGGAACAACCAGCTCTTCTGGCATCTATCACACCAAGCTCATTAAGTGGCCTCACATAGTGAGATGAGGTTGTGAGAACAAGTTCACGCCGATCAAAGCTGTGGAACTGCAGTGAGGATGCGGACGACCTCATCCGACCCGAATGTCAAGAGAAATATCCATGAGCAAAAGTCGTCTTGCAGGAACTGGAGCTATGTTGCCGTTGATTCATATTGAACATTCATTGTTCGAATGAATTAATGAAAACCGCAATCTTGTTATCAACCACATCTCCAATTTTTAATTTTTTCTTCAAAAGTACTCATTCACTATTAATTACATAGCTAAGGTTAGTTAACAGAAACATTTGTTCATAATCTTTTGTCATTTAACAATGCGGGAATTGCAAAGGCAGAGGCTTAACACGTTCAAGATAAACGTTTCCGTTTATCACCGAGTCAATTTTGATTAAGTAACTTCAATGTTTAAATTCAATAAAACAGCTTCAGTTAGTAGAATGAGAAAATCTGGTTCGAAAAACGAGCAAATTAGATTCATGTACTAATCAGAGTTACCAACAAAGAGGGATATTGCCGCCCGGTACTCTCACAAGACCAAAATGGGGTGCAACAATTGTTGATTTGTTTATTTGTGGACGCTGTTTAACATCTCAGGTTATCAGCGTCTCATTCAATTCAGGCATGAAATGGTGGATAAATTTTGCTCAAGGACCCCTTTTTTCAAGCTTGAGGTTCTTTTACGTGCCATAAGTCTACGATACAGGACCCACGGCTTTACTTCTCTTCCGAAGAGAGTCATACTTAGGATTTTTACGCCCGAAAAAATCCATTGACCCCGGCCGGGATTGAATCCGCGATCTTGTGTCTACGACAGAAGTATTATGGCTACCACTAGGCCATCAGAACCAACGGGTGTTAACAATAATACTGACTATTTCATTTATGACGTCATCATAAGTGTATTATTATGCGGTATTATATTTTCAAATGAAAATTTCATTCGTTAGTGTCCTACTGTTTCTTTAGAAACGTTACCATACTTGCCTCTTAAACCCAAGATCGCGGGTTCGAACCCGCCAGGACCGATGGATTTTTTTCGGGCGTAAAAATCCTAAGTATGGCTTCCTTCGGAAGGGAAGTAAAGTCGTGGGTCCCGTGTCGTACATTTGCGGCACGAAAAAGAACCTCAAACCTGAAAGAGAGGCCTCTGAGCAAAATTTGCCAGCCGTTTCACGCCCTGAGTTGAATGGGACGCTGATGACCTGAGATGTTAAAGACCGTTCATAAATAAATCAATCAAAAAAAAATCTTTAGAAACTTAATGCCTTTACTTTGAATATGAACAGTCAGATTATATATTTCCTATCTCAAATTGCTTGTCTGTACAATTTCTCAGATCACTGCGGTGTGCTTATATTAGAATGGCTAACTTTCATTTAACACAAGATTTAATAGATGTATCTTGGATTATTGTATCAATACGAATGCATTGTACGAACGAAAACACCTGCATAAGAGCGTGGTAGTAAATCAGAACCTGAAAAAACCGAAATCTAGATTGATCTCACTGCAACAACTAACGGAAAATACTTATAAAATGAAAAGCCAATGCAAACAACTCGAGAGCACAGACTGTAATTATTTTTGTATTGCGAAAACCTAAAACGATGTTTACGAGGGGCAACATGGGAAAGAGGGATGGGCAGGAGGAACATCTGGGAGTCAGTGGGAAGCCTGCCATGCACATTCGCTGCCTGGGCTCCTAATTAAGACTGAGGATCTGTGAAAACTGTCACAGCCAGAGCAAGACGACCTCTGGTTGTGCTATATCGAAACAACCGCTTCTTTGTCCTTGATTGAGGCATTTTTCTTCTATGACTAGAGTCTTTTAAATATAAATAGATGGCCTGCCAGTGACGTCACTCATGCGGGCATGCAAAGGAACTAACATTCTTCCGAGATAAATATAGTTTGTATCTCACCACGTGTAACATTTTATTTTTTCCCTGCTTTAGCACGTAGTATAGTGTCACCTGATGGTTCATACCTATAATGGACAAATTCCTGCTCATTTTTTACCACCAAATTTTGAGGCTGATTGGGAAACTTTATATTAATTTTCCTAACGTGTTTGTAGTTTCTTGTGTAATAGTTTTTTTTCTAAGCTCTACAAAACTTAAGAAATTTCGCCACATTTTAGCTAATGCTGTTATATAAAAGCGCCAGAACTGCAAGTAGGGCATTCATTTAATGGTTTAGGATTCTCCATTCTTCTGTTTATTGATCTGGAAAAGGATCTTGGGATATGCTTTTGTTTTATATGACTCATATATGTATTTTTAACAAAAATTAATGAATGCTACATCCAACATATGTCTAAGCCACGAACGTTCACCATAGAGGCTTAAAAATCAAACTAAGAAACAAAAACCGTTGATTCAGTCAAAAAAAAAAATCTATGTTAATATTCTAGTATATAGATTATATTTTTACATTGCCATAAGAACTTTTAAATCAAAATAGTGGTCATTCATTTTATTTAATACATACTTTGATTAGGCTGTGAGAAAATGAGGAACACAGAAGAGAAGTGTTTATATACAAGCTCTACCTCTGAGCATATTGTTTGCAGATAATTTGGCTATTTCTCTGATTCTGAAGAACATTTATGAACAGCAATATTTAGATTACACAAAATATCAATTAAAAATTCCAAAAAAAAAAAAAATAAATAAAGTCTTGGGATTTAAAGAAATACGTCTTTTATGGGCAAAATAATTCTTTACTCATTGATGGCGTTTTTTTAGAACAATTCCCAATTTTAATAATTCGGTTGCCAAATTGTATAGGATAGCACAAAGTATCTAGAAATGAAACTCTTCAAATGCCTACAGCTACTACTAACTATAAAACCGATAATAAAACACTTATAACCAAGCAACGTTAATGAAGACCATATAAAAATAAAGAGAAAATTCAAAATATTAAAATGGCACAAAAAACAAAAAATATTACTTTTAAACCCCATTTCTTTAATGCTTCCCTTAAGTACTTTGACACTCTTTATGCTTTTACGGACATTAAGGATCAATTTCGAGTTCCTTGCATTGTATTTGGGTTTAAAAAAATGTGAGCTGGAGACGTATTAAAATTGTTCAAAATGTTTATACCTTGACCAATTAATATTCAGGTATATATTTCTTAATTTATACAGCTTTGTGTGACACTATAAAGTATTTTAAATAAACAGTAATACAGTAATTGTTTTTATTTTAAATACAAATGTCTCAAATACAAATCTACATGAATTTCGTAAAAATCCTAAGTACGGCTTCCTTCGGAAGGGAAGTAAGCCGTGGGTCCCGTGTCGTAGATTTACGGCACGATAAATAACCTCAAGTCTGAAAGAAGAGGCCTCTGAGCAAAATTTATCGGCCGTTTCATGCCCTGAATTAAATGGGACGCTGATTGCCCGAGATTTGAAAGAGCGTCCGTAAATAAAACAAATCCACAATCTCTGAAATAAATTTGATGATGTGGTCCACCACATATAGATTTTTCGCCAGGAACCAACTCAAGGTCTTGCCGACGATTGCGGCGCTGCGCTGCTATGAGCCCAAAATGCGAAATACGAATTTTCTGAATTGGGCGATACTTTCTTAAGAACTTAAAACAACCTTGCAACATGACTTGCTTATCGTGTTCCACATGGGCAGATAAGAGATACACTTGAAACCTACACGATTAAACACTATGACAAACACATACTGGAACAATCTACAACATTTATTGACCCACAACGATAAGGCTCTTCTTGAGGAGTTTGTCGAGTTGTATTATCAGAAACTGTGTAATTCACTTCTACGCATTTGATAAGAGCTTGTGTTATTCCAAGGATTTTTATGATATCCGGAATCAATTCGTGGGTCTCATCAAAACTGGAGATAGGACTGAACTTAATTAAGTTGTCTTCAGACAAATCTCGAAGTGTTGCCTGGAGTGATTAGCAATGGTGTGAATCCCACATTAACTCGAAGTATCAGCTCAACAAGCTTTCTCCAATGAACATACTAATAAGTACTTCGGATGAGTACATTTAACTATGTAAACACAGTGATAGACATTCCTTCATGCTGATGCATTATCATATACCATCGTCATGGCTTTTTTGAAGCAACGCTTGAAGAACAAGAACTCTTTAGGGTAACCAGGAAGTGTAAATCTAGCAAATAATGCAACAGCGTGCATTTTACACTGCATCTCAGAAAGTTTAAAAGCTATCAATATGAAATTTTTGAGAGATATTAAGAAAATTTAACTATGGATCCTTTGTAAATTTTAATTCTCTAATGTGCATAAAAAGTTTTTTAAAAAAATTTAAACAAAATAAAATATTATTAAAAAACTGAAAACGCTGGACATAATTATACATTTTTCTTATAGTGGAATTGGAATTACTTTTTTTTTTTAACTATAGAGAACATTCTATCCTGAGAACCAAAATAATATATCTATGCTAGTTGCTTGAAAATAAATTAACTTTCAAACTTTGAAAAAAAAAAAAATAGAATTATTTTAATATCTTGTTGGTATTAATTTTATCAACTAATAATGATATGTAAATACTGCTAGTTACCACACTTTACATTTGCATGCATTATGTGTGTGGAAATTTTCGACATGATTGCTAAAGCCAATCCTGAGAAAAATGCATATTTATGTCAAAAGTTTAAGTCATTGGGAAATATGATTTATTTTTGTTTGAAAACTTTTATGTGCATAAGAAAATTAAAACTTACAGAACATCTTTAGTTAAATAATTTTAATACTTCATAAAATTTCATATTTATAACTTTAGAAACTTCTAAGATACAGTGCAAAATATACCGCTGCATTTTTTGCTAGATTTGCACTTCCTGATTACTTTAAACAAGATGTAACTCTCTTAAAATCTAAGGATAAGAAACATGCCTAGAATGTTGAAAAAGATAACACCACAGAGTGACCGATGTCTTGCTTTCAGAATCTAATGCTCTTTGACAAAACATGTACGGTTTAACAAAGAATATCTGAAAAGTACAGTAATTAATAATTCATTATTTAAATCGGGTTCATTAAAAACCGTACTTATATTTGCTTTTTATTAACAATGATAAAACTAATAATTTTTTAAATTAGGTAACTTACAAATGCTAATTTTCTAGATAGTCTCCTGGCGGATACTTGCCTCGTAGACCCAAGATAGTGGTTTCGATACCGGTGAGGATCGACGGAGTTTTTCGGGCGTAAAATTCGTAAGTATGACTTCCTCCGGAAGGGAAGTAAAGCCGTGGGTCCCATGATCACGATTTTAAATACACGTTATGTAGGATGTAATTAATAAATTTTAGAATATTTGATATCAACAAATATATTTTACTTTTTCACTTCAAAGGTAAATAAAATATCTATCTGGAATTTATGACTCAGTCCAAAAACTGCTTATCCGAAATCACCTCACCCTCTCCCTTCCCTCGGATTGTACTGCAGTTCCAAAGTCAACAAAAATTTGAGAGTTCTCCTGCAGGGTTCCAGATATTCAGATAACCGAAACAGATCCACTGACTTTTTTTGAATGCGAAGTTGAAAATTACATGGAAAATTTTTTATCTAAACTTTCCTGAAGGGTTTTACACACGGACTGGTGTTTTTCTTTCTTTCCTTCTTTTCTTCTCAAGTTTGGTAAACTTAATGCTTACAAATTTCTATTTTTTTTTTATATTAACCTCTGAAATGCTGAACAAATATCAGCTAATTTTTTCCTAAAGTTTTTGTACAACACAGAGAAAACTTTAAAGCAACATATTAATCACTTTTCAGTAAAAATCGAGAAAAAAAAAGTTTGAAATAATAAATAATACACGCCATTTTAAGGCAAGATGAGCCTATTGATGTCAAAGTGCTGCAATTATTTGCCGCTTCTTAAGGAAAGAAGGATTGTTCATTAATTGCTTATCAGTAATGTGAGCTTATCTGCGATGTTATCATTACACCGATATATGGACAAGCACACATTTAATGATATCTTTGCCGAAAGCGTCTGAACTGCAAAGCCGTGGGCAGCTTTTCCAACTTGTTGATATTTAAATGAGACACAGTGATCGGCTCTTACCCTCTTTCCAAACCTCCCCACATAAAATGAAGGGCCCGCATATTCCTCTCAAGAGAGGGATGGAGGGGCATGTATCTATTCAAGGTCTCAGATCACCGATAGAGAAGGAATCCGTCGGTCGTTTCATTTTTTCCTGCTGTTCCTTTTTGAAGCGTGTTAAATCCACAGGGGTCTGCCTACCCACCTGCCGATCCCCTTTTCTTTGGCATGCCATAACAATTCCTCACACAGCAGAGAGCCTTCAATCTCTCTCTATACACACAGCCTCTTTACCCTTTCTGAAGTCTTATTTTATATTTTATTATTTCTTTTCAAATGATCCAATCAGGAGAAAGAGCTGGTTAGTATCGCTGTCCTCCACAACGACGTGACGCCATGCCATCTCACGGTATACTATTTTTTTTTTTTTTTTCCCTTTCTTCCGAAAACCGTTCTTCCCATTTCAACACCAGAGATGACCTTCCGTCCCATGACCTTTCCTTACTTAACTCCATGATCTAAATGTCATCTTCACGACTTCATCAGTCATTTCCAGAGAAGAAGTTATTTTCTCATCGCTCTCTCCATACTGCTGAGGATTTTCCCGTTGGTGACATAACAGTCGATGATGTCTTTATTACGAACCTATTTTTGAGGCAGCGTTTACTGAACTGTGAATTAATCTTTCTTTACTTTTCAAAATTATCACATCATATGAGTGTATTACACGAGGGCTGCTTTATAATTTTTGGTCCCCGTTGGATGCAGTTCACCTGTCCCAGCGTTTCTGCAGGCCTTCAAAAACATGCTATAAACCATATTTTGACAGGTCCTTCAAAATTGCCTCTGCAGCCTTCACCACTGTCTTCTGTTGATGGAAAATGCCTCCCACGAAGGTGGTTCTTCAATTTGGCGAAAAGGAAAAAGACACATGGGGCTAAATCTTAAACATAGACATTCATTGTGAGATATTCAGAAACAGCATTTGCGATATGCGTCATGCATGTCGTTGTACAGCGTCCAGGTTGTTACACGGAAATATGATGTTTTGTTTGTGATACGACTTTCAGAGTTTTCAGGAAACTTCTGAAGTATTGATCACTTATAGTCATGTGTGCAGGTAGGGTATGGCGATAAACCATTTCTTTAATATCAGAAAATGAAATGACCATAACTTACACAGCAAAAACAACCACTTGTGTGTGTGTGTGTGTGTGTGTGTGAGAGAGAGAGAGAGAGAGAGAGAGAGAGAGAGAGAGATTACTTTCGAAAGAAACTCCGCATGTTCCTATAATACGAACTAAATCTGCATGCACGTAGAATTTCAAGAACGTTCACCTACCCAACAGATCTACAGTTCGTAAATTCAGAACAAAAGGATCAGTTTTGCACTAAGAAATAGGCAGGCGTCATGTGTTAACAGAGGAAAAAACTACATAATATCGCTGCTCGATTAGAACAATCGCCGTGAAAATCTCTTGCAAAGTACATCAGCACATTCTGCTAAAAATTGATAAAATTGAATCCTTAGCCCACCGACTCGGAAAGGCAAAGTTTCATCTTCTTCGAAATAAGCAAGCACGTTTACAGACTTTGCTGATCGCGCGGCGAGTTTGGGTATGGGCAGCTGCGCTCTCTGCTCCCGGCTACCTGCCAGATCCACGTGCGGGGAAACACAAAACGAAGACCCAATATTGTGCAACCCTTTGTTTTGAAAACTGTAACAAATGCGATAATTATAATAGATTATCTTCCTTTATTTGGACGTATTAGTGAAAAAAAGACAAAAATGTGGGAAATGCTTGCTTGAAACCTGATAGATCTAAGTCTCTAGTGGAGTATTCACCATTATCATTCTCGTGTAATGCCAGAGAAATGTCTGCCGTGAGTGGAGAAATGGGAAAGAAACACAAGGAGGGGAGTGGGGAAACTGGAGGGCGGGAGAGGTCGGACTTGCCTAAGGGCCGAACTACTAATGAATTAAGTGGGCTTGTCCGACAACACGCAAACAGGTTACCCAACGGCCGTCTCCGGCCTATTCAATTATTCTTCCCAGAAAAGAAGAAAAGTGGTATCTTTTCGTAAGCGTGCATGTGAGTGTGACGGAAGAATATTAGTAGTCTGAAGGTCGACTGCGGTACAAAGGCGTGAACTTGGGTGCCTTGTGGACCATATGTTACTGTGTTGTGACCTTGAGAGTCTGGTCAAAGCTACTTGTCATTCCCTTTATATCAGACACCAGCGACTGTAAGCCACAGAACTCACAACCTTTGTGTCAATAAGCATTTCATTTTCGAAAAGAAATATCTTTGAAGCTTTCCTCTAAATGTATAAATATGACAGTGGTCTGCAAGGTTCCCGACCTGAAACATAGATGGCACTGCAACTGGGAAAATAAGTTGCCATATATGTCTTTAACATTATCAAGTTGTTTCAAATACTTTATTTAACATAGCTTTCTAAAGCGCACGTTGTTATGGGGATTCAATAAAATGAATACAGCATTGCACCGAAAGCACTGCAAACTATAGTGAAACAAGATGGATGCTGCAGCAAATCAAAAAACGTATTTGTTTGAAAATATTGAACAGTGTTTGAAGCGTTACAACTATGGATGACCCTTGGATTCACCTTCTTAAACAAACAAAAGTGAAAACAGTTGACAGAAGCCGATTGTTCAACGCGGAAGAACACAAAATCATTCGTTAGGCTTTCATGGCAGGCACTGTTGTCATGGCGTGCTATTTTTTCGTGGTCTTTATTTAAATTAATTTAAAAACCAGAGCTTTCAGCTACACTACAATTAGCATCATCAGAGACCTGAAAATGTCTGAAGAGGCAGAGGTAGGGAAGCGTTAGAAGTGGATGCTGGGAGAATTGTGGCGCAGACGTTGTTTGTCGACCAAGTCTTGCTTATTTGAAAACCTCTCTGTTTACATTATCTGTATGCTGCTCTATTTCTAAGTCCTCTCATCTAGCCAGATTAAAATATCCTAATCTAACATATATGATTGAAAGTATATGGAATATACTCTCGAATGAAGGCGCCAGATGGTGTATGTGAGCAGAGCTGTGCGTCTCAGTACGCCCCGAATTTCAGTTGGTGAATGAAAGTGGTTAGAAAGGAGGTCAAGTGTCCAGCGCCTATAATCGCATAACATTTCACCACCATCCCATATACAGCCTTGTCCGACAAAGTTTGCCCACTGCGCGGCAGATCGGCAGTCGATATTCTGCTCCCTTTGAAGGCCTCCGTCTACCTCACCACTGTTTGAAAGAGCAGAGCTCGCGCACCCAGTGTTTCCCATATGTGGCATTTTTGTACATTTCTGCATAAGTAAAATGTTATTTTCACATTTGTGACCTCCATTCCTGAGCACTGCCGCTCACCAATTGATCTTCGGAGAGTGCTAAGACATGCAGCTGTGCTACCACATCGAAAGTTTAACCGTACACTTTCAATCATATATGTTAGATATTTTAGCTGTCTCTTGTTCGAGAGAAATAAAACAAATAGTTTCCATGACTTATGACTTACTCCTCGTATACTATTTCTTACTTTATTATTTGAAACTCTATCCTACGTTCTGTTTATTCTGTACCTCAAAGCGATTATCACCGCTAAAAAAGTTAACCCTGTTAAGGACAGCCATAACTGCATTTTGAAACTCCTAAACTAGTATCTCAATTATTCTGTGAAATGATTACCATATTTTTCAATGAGCACTAAAATTTGCAGTTATTGGTTTTATATTTTTTGAAGATACAAAAACATATACTCATTAAATTAACATACTTTAGTTTTTCGATATAGCACATATAAGAAGTTTAATAATTTTAAACACATACATGTGGTTTCTAAATTTACTACATAATCTTTAAGTACAGTTTAAAATGATATCTCCAAAATATTTTAAAAACATTAATTAAACATTATTATTAAATGTTTATAAAATATTTAAGCCAACAATAAATATTTCTTAATAAAATGTATTTCCTGTAAACTTGATACCCTCTACTAAAAAATTGATCTGAATAGAATGAAGTACAATGTATGAGTATTTTTTTATGAACTAATGCATTCTGTCCACTGCTAGTAGCATCAATTTGATATAAGAATAAAGGATTATACAACATTAAAATTCAAATTGCTGAATTATTTTAATAAATGCATAATTCATCTTTAGATAACAAAAAAATTTACACATGCTAAAAAAGTTTGCTAAAAATTATTTCTTTTCCTGCTTTGAGTAATTTTTTTATATTTACTACCATAATATTATGTTATTATGAAAACAAAGTAACTGCAGAAAGCGAGAACAACCATTTGCTAATTATGAAGTGCAAAATTAATACATTAAATTCAATATCAATGCTTGTATTAACAGTGCATCGATCGTCAAGACAAAAATATTGAATTTAAAAGATGCAGGACATTAAACAATGGTGAATGTTTTTTTTTCTACATATTATTTTAAGAGATACATTGGAAATTTTGCTCAATTTTCACCAAAATTCAGTAATTGCTTCCCTTAAGCCGCTACTAAAATATGTTTCAATAGCATTAAAAATTAGGTACACATATAAACAGCTTAAATGTTTCTTCTGTATATTACTAAACTTCAAGTATCATTTTGCACACGTTTCCTTCACTAAAGGGATTTACTGCAAACAAACAAAGTCTATAATCATGAAAGAGAAACAAGTGAACATCTTTTCCTGTTATCAATGCTTTGGATATTCATTATTAGTTTATAAAAGGGTAATGAAATTGCTTAGTATGTGTGATATACCACAAGAACTTACTTTGAACTCAAAACTAGGAAGAACGTTTCCTAAACTTTGGGCAGCCTCCACCAATTCAATGCATTTCCTGTTACCTTTCTTTCGTTTTAAAATGGAAACAAAACAAAAAAGCAGACGTCATCTGTGCTGCAATAGCAACCCCCGGTTGTCAGCTGTTCGAACCAAATACCACCTCATTTAAGTGCAAAGAAACAATATTGACTGTCGATAGTGTCCAAAAAGTTTTTCTTGTGTACTTTTTTGTATTATTTTCAAAGACGCATGGCAAAATTACGGTAAAATACGGATGTTCGAAAACCACCTGTTCATGCATGTGAGTATTCTTAGGCTCCGTTCCAAAGCCACCGATCACGACATGCATACTTTCCATATATAGTCAAGCAATAGATAATGTAAAAGTGTATTTAGATTTCGTTTTACAAATTGCATGATAAACTACTCGTATAACTTTCCTGCAAATTAATAACAAGACTTTGTTCCTGCTATATTACAAAAGCTAAAATCAACTTTCTCGGTATACTAACGAATTTAAATGATTTCTTCTTGGTTGTCAAAGATAAATGATTTAAAAATTGTTGAAAAAACATAATAAAAACTGCAATGTGCTCATCAGATAATTTATAAGTTTAAAGGTACAACAACGAAAGAAGAACACTATAAAGAGCTACATTTCTATTCATTATATGCCCAAGAAATACATCCCTGCTCAACAGGAATTGTTAAACATGTACATTAAACAATTATGTAACTAAATGACAAAATAAGTTTACAATAGACAAACATTTATAATTGTAGTATGGAACATGAAGCCGTACATGCTGATACCGTCCGTTTAACATATTATTCATATGATAGACCTACATACAACATATAAAAACCCTCAGACCTGAACCCCCTCTACGTTACTCGCCCTCCCTCCCACCTCCCTTGTTCTCTACAGTCATTTCCCTCCTGGGACGGGTTAATGCCAAAAATATTTTCAATTTATTTTTAATGCACTAAAGCTTCCAAGCATGCTCTCAAACTTACGTTGATAAATATTTTCTTATACTTTGCTAATGTCTTCAGGTATTGCTTTCTCTGCACAAGACTATGCGGAACAGCAAAACTTTGCGAGGCATTGGAGTTGGAATTTCGCAGGACTTTCAAAGTGAGAGAAAAGTAAGGAAAAATTTTTGAAACGATGAAAAGTACCGTATTTTCTGCTGATAGAAACCTTAGTGATTTTTGGAATGCAAGTTGGCCTAGTGGCTTGCGTTGCTGACTGGCCGGGTATCTGCTTAGGAATGTTTCTAAGTTAAGGAGATCTGGAAGAGGGTCTATGCAGCAACTGAAAAGTTAGCTGATGGAAAAGTGGCTGACGTCCTTCGATCAGAAAGTCACGTGATAGGTGACTGATCTCATGTCCTCCTGTAACACTGCTCTCTATCAATGAAGTCTAAGACAAGGTAGAGGAAGAGGAAGCAAGGGTACCAAATGAGAAGAAGCCATTTTTACAGAAAAATAAATTATTAGTCATACTTTACGATCTGCGTGGTAGTGTATGCTAAAGCCTCAAAATATACTCCACGAAAGATTAGGCCTCCCCACCAGTGGTACTGGTAGCAATACCGCTTGTGAGTACAAATCTCCCTGGTATAGTGAAAGGCATATACCCCGCTGGGCCCCTCCTGTGCCTCTTAGACACCATTCAAAAAGTTTTTGAGAATTCATTGGCTAAAAATCCTTAAATTATTATGTCGAAAGGGTTATATGTAAATTTGTACTTAGCTTTATTCTCTATATCCTCTGAAAGTTTCACTAATGTGATCTTATTCTTAAATCATTATCTTTGTAATAAAGATAATCATATTTAAATTTTGCTTTTCTCTTAAACTACTTTACAGCTACGATTTTCATAAGTTTCTTAGTTAAGGTGTTATTTTCCTGCATAAAAAGTTTATACGGTTAGTGCAAGTGTGAAATGGTTTCTCTCTTACTTGACGTTAAATAAAAAATAAGTAAACATTCTTCGTGCCCGCCCGTACACATGGTTTGACGAAAGCGGGCGTGTGTGGATAGTTCCTTCTGTCGCCTGTGTTTTGTTTCCTTCTTCTTTCTAACTGGCCATTAAAAGTCCCTTGTTTTACAGGGCACGCCTTTCCCCAAATGATGGATTACTTTCAACGTATATGGAAATGGGCTCGAGTTTGGAAGGACTGGATTCGCTGACCGCCATTCTCAAAACTCGGACACAAGAGATTTCCAACTAATATCTGGGGGAGAAACAGTGGTGGCGTAATTTCTGAAAATGTCAACTTTGTATCCCACTGCTGGAGGTTTCTTATTAATATCCAAGACATTTAGAAAACACTGCATTATTCATGAGGTAGTGCGTACCAGCTTCGGAACGGAATACCGCAACAAAGCAAACGCATACTCGATATGGGCACCAAATTCGAAAAGATCGATGGATAAACATACACGGTTTAGAAAGTGCCGCCACCTGTGGAAACGGTGTTAGATGTTATAGGCAATTACAATTTTAGGAAATTCAGACCCTCGGATGATATTTATCAGGGATAATTTCACGAGTAAAACAAAAATTTAAATATAATTCCCCTAAACTTGGCTTACAAAAGTGAATTAATTGTATATTTGATTATGAATACTTAACCTTTTCAATCCATGTTGCAAATGACCAATGTCGATTGTGAGTTTTTTTTTTTTTTATAGTATTTAACCCTGAGACATCACGGATGGGGACACTGACGGTTCCAGACCTAAGTTTATGGTACCTGCTCGACTTTTGCCATTTATGAGGAATGAGGAAAACCTGGAGGGGAGAAAAAAAAAAACTTCATTCAAACCTCGAACCCCACCCAGATCTCTCGCTCATAAGTCCGCACCTTAACGGCCTCAGCTACCCGTGGTGGTTTGTCAGTATTCCAATAAAGAGCCAAATACGGGTTGAGGATTATTTCATGAATCGATTGTTGATAGTGGATAGTTTTGCTCCACCGCCTGCTCGCAAAAGTGATCAACTCAGGAATTATTTTGGAAGTATAGAGTTGGCTACACTGACCAGAAGGCAAATGCACTTAGCAGAGTAAAGAGATATGATAAACATTTATGATAATTTCGGGCTGTGATTGGTCAAAATTCAAAAATGTTGTTTCATTCATTGGTCGATGGCGTCACAAAAGTGCAACAGTCAATACAAATTCTGTACTATATGAGCAGTCAGAGTGAGTGTCACGCACCTGCATCTCTGCTAGCCAACTGAGGGGATTGGTACGATATTCCGGGGCGAGCATTCTGACCTTGTGTGTCCGAGTTGCTTAGGAGAATGTGGGATGTTTCATGAATGTTTCGCTGTTCCATTTCGTTAAGCTGGTTGTGTTACAGGGTAGAAAGTTCCGGGTGGGGAAGGCTGGTGTTGTGTTCTGTGTAACGGTGGCTCGCGCTTTCAAAATATTTTGCCTCGGCCTTTAATATGGGAACGGCCGTTCTCAAGGGGTTTCCAAATAGAACACTACGATGCCGGCGAAGCCCATCCTCCCTAGAAGGGCCTCTTGTATCCTATAAGCGCAAGCCACCGTCACTTCCCAACATCCACCTCGCCTGTAACAGAATCAATGGAGTGAAATGGAAGAGCGGACAATTTGTGTAAAGGAAAGATCCAATTCGGCATTTCTCAAGGTCAGGATGGCCGGCCTCTGGGAACAGGAGTTGCAAGCGTTACCGCCTGAGCCACCTGCTCGGAGCAACAATTAGTGCAGTGGACAAAGAATAGAAAGTATCCTCAGATGTTTTTTGGGAACTAGGTAGGAAGATGAAGGATAAAACAGCCAACTGCTCTTTCACAAGGACAAAGCGCTGTCCCACACATGGACAGTAGCAATGGTAAAAGCGAACGAACTGAGCTTCGAATTGATTCGTTTACCCAACTGCCCGGACATTTGTTACGAGCTTTGGGTGGGAAGAAAATTTCTCAAGAATGGACTGTCAATGACAAAATTTCTTCTTTAAATGATAGGAAAAAGTAAGACACTTTCTGTACCAATAAGTTGTGAGATAATATTGATATTTAGAAATAAGAAAGAAAAAGTTGCTTTTTGTGGCATTTGTTGCAAATTATTCTTGTTACAAACATCATTAACATCGCCACCAAATTTTATTTTGCTAGTAATGCATTAAGGGTATCGATATGTCCTATCCTATCTATGTTAAATGAATAAGATTTAATTTTTTTCTTAGGATTTATTAGGAATAGGTATTTTATTTTATTTTTTGTTATATATAGTTGCATCTATTGGTTTCACTTTAACATGAACTTTTTTTCTTTGGGCCTTCCCCCCCTCATTTTTGTATATGCATTACATTTTTTTTTTTTTATTTGTAAATGGTGATGTTAAACTTTGCAGGAGTTCCAGTAGAACAATTCCTAAAAATTTGAAAGCTCTAGATCATTTAGAAGCTGAGGAAAGTAAAAGTTTGTAAGAAAAAAAAAATAACTTATGGAAAAATGGATGCAAGTTAGTTCTTTTCCTCAGCTTCTACGTAATATATAGCTTTCCAATTTTTAGAAATTGTTCCTCTGTTACCTCGGTATAGTTTAACATTGGTTATTTACAAAATAATAATAATAATAATAATAATAATATAATAATTCCATGATAAATATGAGTCACAATATATGTAAAAAGTGTAAAACACTTTGGGTTTATAGAAATTTATTTTTGAAAAATTAAAAATGATCTATCAAAAAAGCCCATGTTAAAGTGAAGCGCAAATTTGCAACTACATGCCATAAAAAATTAAAAACCTCCCAATAAATCCTAAGGAAAAAAATCAAATTTTAATAATTTAACATTACTAGATTTCTCGCGCTTATAAACAGAAGACAAACGACTTCCACATAAGGCTAGCACAACAGTTAAGTAACATACACTTAACAAAATTCCCCATTTCAGAGCGAGATTAGAAAATGAAACAAATAAACATTTAACATTGACAGCTGCAAGGACACATACACCAAGTTAAATACTTTTACAATAAATTATTAACACACTTATAAATGTCATATAGACATAAACGATAAATCATTTTAAAGTTTAAAGTTTGAATTATAATGAACAACCAAAATAAAAAATTCTAAATTTTGTCAGATGCTTGTCTTTGATCTACAAACTGTGCGTATTTCCGTTTATCACAGAAAAGATATAAGAGATCTCTTCGATTTTCGTGGGAACAGGTCCTGTCCGGTCACTCTAGTTTCTGATCGTTTCGTTTACTTACGCCTGCCTGTGTGGTGGCAAATTTTTCAGAACGATGGTGACGGCGGTCGCCATTGCCGTCGAGCCGTGTGATACTTCTGTTGCCATGGAAACGGTTTGTGACCGCAGCTCATCTGTCAGGAGGATATGCACAGCGCCGCCCGCTTCCACATGAGTGATGCGTCACACGTCCAAATTGACACCAATTACCACCACGACTCCCACCACTTAAGGCTTCTCTTCAACGCCCGATTCAGTTCTCCTTTGTATTGTTCCGTAGCTCTAACAGCCATGTACATTCCATAATCTATACATTTACTCCTTAACAACTGTTTCCTAGTCTTCGATACTTAGATAGCTATCGATATTGAAATACCTACTTAAATATATCGATATTTTTTAAACAATTTCAACTTTTCACGATCAAAAGACCGTCGCCCCTCTAAAATACATCACCATCCGAGTTCAACGCCGAAATAAAAGTCCGTGACGCAAGAATTGCGTAAACTAAGCGAGTTCCTCAGTAAGTTCAATTTGTAAAGGGCACCCAAGTGCTTTTTTAAATTTCGGTTTTCAGGCATGCTCTACCTCCAATGGTCATATTTTCATGATATTCAAAAACTATTTTCCCAGTTTTATTTAAATACTAGATACCCAATTTTGTTGCAAAAAAGCAAATACTGGTGCCACTAGAGTGATTTTAGGTGGTGTTAGGAGAATTATAGGTCGAGATATAGCAATAAACGAGGGTGTGTCACAAAGTTTGAAATAAAACAAGAGTGTACACTGCTCTACTATCAGCATTCTGTAATGATAGTTTGACTAAAACAATGAATAGGACAACGCTTTCAGAAATTTATAACACAGTATTTTTTAAATGAATGAGGGTCTTAATATAAAAACATATAAATGCAATTCAGGACAAAGTCTTATTTCATGAAAAGACGATCACGTTTTACTTTTAAAGCTAAAACACCTTAAATTTCTACGACACACGAAATCGGTAAGACATAGATAAACGTTTAATTGAATTTCATCAAAAGGCGGCTCGACCCAAAAAATCCAGGATTTTTAAAATGACACAGCACTTCCAGAATTTAGAACTCTCCTTTCTCTTAAAGCAAAAAGGATTCAATTTTTTTCTTTCTTTTTCCTTTATGTATAAACAATATACAAGACGCTTTATGACATTTAACACAGAAGCTAAAACTGTCATAAAATGTATTAATTTGTATTAACATTCGCCATATATGAAACAGAATGAAACTATAAGCTTTTATGAGTTGATATAACGAAATCTCACTAATTACCGATAAATTAAAAGAAAAATATATACATATGAAAGCAGTACTATTTTAAAAAAATAATTATTTACCAACCGCTAGGTGTTTTATATTTTCTTAATACAGAAGACATTTTATGCCGTTCAAATTAACGAAAAAGATCTTGTTGTATTCCCGCACCTGCTGCATTCGCATTAGGCAGCATTGTTAGCGGCAGGTTGTAACAAAAGAGATGGCTCATTACCCCATAAAAATCAAAACAAGGCAGCGTTAAAAGGCGGTGCTTTCGTTTAAGGACTCTGATATTATGTTTCGCCCTCCTTGCCCATTCCTTGAAGCCGTACCTTATACACTTATGCAGATCTGAAAACACAGCCCCGCCCTAACAGTGGGGTGAGTCAAGGGGAAGGGTTAACCACAACTGCAAAGGGGCGGGAGAAGGAGGAGAAAAATGATGGTTTTACTTCAGTCCTCGTAAGCCATTCACCATTCAAATTAACATTTTCTTTTTAAAGAGATGTGCAGCCTTGGCTGAGCTTTATTTACTTGCTTCCGTAGTCCTGTGGAAAAGGTATACTCAAGGTATACTCGCTCATGTTCTTTATAGTTTTGAAAAAAACAATCTAGAAATACAAAAAACCAGTCACTTCACGCAACAGAAACTGTGTTGGATGTTTGATCTTGTTAAACAAAAGAACGTTTTATATTTCATTTCTGAACCTTCAAATGTTTCATTAAGTGCGAACAATATTTCACAACAAGATTGATCGAGGGTTTGTTTATTTTTTGCTACGACTTTCAACTTTTCCGTAACACACTTTTTTTGTGCGTACGTGCTTTTAATCGGGGAGCTAGCAATTAGAATAGTCGGTAAATTAATATACTGAATTTCATCATCATGAAACAAAATGTCTTTTTTGCATTTCAATCTTTTAATAATAATATAGAATACGATAGCTTGCAAGCAATCGTGCCTAAAGCTAATAAGTAAAGTTTACAAATAAATAAAATTAATCCAAACAAGAATTTAAATATTGTAATGTGATGCAACTACTAATTAAAAAAACAAAACATTCTATAGTGCGATCAATGAAGCTTTCCTCTGAGGCGCGGGGTTTTTACTATGAACGAGCATCTACTCTTTTGCCACGCCGTGGAGGGGGCGGCAAGGCTGCTGTTGACATTTCTGATTGTCGCAGTTGTAGCGCGGCTGTTCCCGGGTGTGTGTTGTGTTGTTCGTTTCTTAATTATATATATATATATATATATATATATATATATATATATATATATACATACACACATCGTGTATTTATCACGGCACAGCATCTTTAAGTACGATACATGTGTGTGAATACTACCCAGCCCCTTTTTCAGATAATTAACCGACAGGGAGCGTGATCATACATTTTTTCAATAGGACTCTGCCACTGCTCACACTGTGAATAACTCAACGATAGCAATTCACAAAGCGTTTCTATAAGACAGAGTTATTAGTAGGAATTTGTGGCCTCCTCAGACTTCCCGATTTAACAGCCTGCAATTACTATCTCTGGCGTAAATTAAAAAATGATGTGTACAAGATGAACCCGTACACCATACGAAAGCTCAAATATGACAATCGTCAGGAAATTGTCCGGATTTCTCATAATGAACTACACCGAGTGATGTATAATTTCCTAATGATGGCCAAATTTGTGCGGAGAATGAAGGCGGGCAGTTTCAACATCTCATTTGGTAATTTTGTAAGTAATAAGCCTCTTAAATTGGTTTGTGCATTGTTGTATTGTTGGTTCGTTTTGTTGCTTTACCCTCCCGCTAACAACCGAGATCCGGCTGGCCAAAACACTCCGAGGGAAAACAAAACGGATTGCACCGTACAGACTATTTGAAAGAAAATAACGATTTTTACGGAAAAACAATCAATTCGTCCAAAAATGTTAATCATTATCACTGGATAAAGCTTTTAATTTTAATTACCTGGACCGCCAAATTAAAGAACAATAATTAATACAGATAGACCACAAATTTAAGATTCAAATTAATGTTACAGTATTTCTTAAACCTTCAAAAATTAAAACCCCCAAAAAATCAGAAGAATTAAATTCTAAATCTCTAAATAAATTCTAAAATCTCTATCCTAAATAACATGTTCAAACACAATAGGACAAGTATGTTGTTGATTTGGTTTATTTATGGACGGTCTTTAACATCTCAGGTCATTAGCGTCCCATTCAATTCAGGGCGTGAAACGGCCGACAAATTTTGCTCAGAGGCCTCTTTTTTCAGGCTTGAGGTTCTTTTTCGTGCCGTAAATGTACCAAACGAAACCCACGGCTTTACTTCCCTACCGAAGGAAGTCATACTGAGGATTTTAAGCCCGAGAAAATCCATCGGTTTTGGCCGGGTTTGAACCCGCGATCTTGGGTTTACGAGGCAAGTACCAATCAGTGTGTAGGCACAAATGAAGATATAAAATCTAAATTAATCATATATTAATTACATTAAAACTTGCACAACACAGAAATGGCTATAAAAATCGTGTTAACGAATAGAAAACATAAAATTGCCTAAAATGATGTACACTTTACACCAAGAAAGAATCCCAGAGCCCTCCTGTGAAATTGGAACAGACAGCGACCAAAGTCATAATTAGAAAACTAACCTTCATTCCTGTTTTTGTGATGTCATTGAGGCGATTTTGATGTGGGACTACCTGTATATTTATAAAAAAATGGCATTAGGCTACTCTTGTCTGTCATACCGCTGCAGATACGGGTTACGAATTCCTGATATTCACTAAGACGCCACGGCGCTGTAAGAAAATTTACTGCAAGCTACCGCCGTACTTCTCTACTCCCTTATTCAGCGCGCGAGGATGGGAAAGAAATTTCCTTAATCTTGTCGAAAACTTTGGGCAAGCAGAAACCTTCCCCAAGCTATACAACCTCTCTTTCAACGTCTTTATAATCCCTTGGACCATTTCGCGAAGAGGTAGACGAACCCCTGGCACTGGAAAACAATTGAATTAAACTCCAAGTCATTATGCAGTGTGCAAATGAAATAGAAATCCTATGCAAATAACCTTAGAAAATCCGTGTTTAGAGAGGGGTGAGATGGCGTGAAGAACAGCCGAGAGAAGACGAAGATAAAGAAAAACCTCGGTATGAAAGTTCGGCGATGCATAAACAAGTCACTGGTAAGCTCATTTAGTGCACTTTCAAAATTTTTCTCATTTCTCGTGATTAAAGATGCGCCAGGGTATAAATAAAAGTATTTACTGCATTTCATCTTTTGATCATGCTAAAGTTCCATTTTTTCCCTCTATTCTATACGTTTTATATACTATAAGTGCGACAGAGGAAATAATTTGGACTGATATATAAAAACAGAAATCTCATTAAAGATTCACCAAACTTGTACCATTATGCTAAATGCTTGTTTCGTTCTTCCGACTGGTCCCATTTTCTTAAAAGCAATTTTTCAAAACTTTCTATAGTGCCGCAAATACCTATAAGACAATCCTTATTAACATGATTTTTTTGGTTATTTTTCGTCGTTTAATCGCCTGTTTTGTTAAAGATAAAATAAAATGAACCGTTTTGGTAAAAACGGCCATATTTTAATACAAAAATGTTGTACAGAATTCTTGATTACCTACATTAAAAGCTATTAGAATATAAAATGACCACCTCTCACAAATTAAGGAAATTTATTGCCGCAATTTACACAATGTCGAATGTTTGTAACATTTTGATAAAAAGTATCAATATTCTTAGATGTTTCATGTCGATTTTCGAAACTTTTACTTTATGTTTGTTCTTTCAATATTTGCTCATACATTAAATACTTAAGGGTTTAGTGGGAGTGAATTTTAAAAGTTCTACATTTTTATGACTTTTTCTACAACCTTTACTGTGACTGCATTGCTGGTATACCAAGTTTCATTCTAACTGGATAAATACTTTGCGAGATATAAATTATTTAATAAATAATATGTCGCATAATCAAAATGTCTCACGCTGTTCATGAGTTGAGAAAATTGGTTAGTATTTTTTAACTGGAGCTTTGAAACACAACAAAACCATGTAGAAACATATTTTAAACAAATTTTATGAGTCAACAGTGATACTTTTTAAATCTATAAGAAACTTTAATATTTAAAATTAATCGTTTTTATACTCATTATTGGTGTTAGCGTGTATTTTGTCCTATAGAATATTACAATGGTTATTTTTGCACATTCTGGGAAATTTTAATTGAATTTAAACAAAAATTCTTATGCAAAGGACATTATGAATGTGCGAAAATTAAGTTTTGAGAAAAACGCTGTTTTATATAAAAAATGTATGCTAGGAAACAATGTCATATAAAACGACACGCGGGGCTTTTTAAATGACTGTAGAGCCCAAAGGGAGAGGGGCAGCAAATATCGACTCTCTATGAACTAAAGGTTCAAGGAAACATTTGCAGAAAAAAAAATCTATTTATTTAACCAATTTTGGCCCAAAACTGACTTCCAATGTCCTATTTCCGTTAACATTTTTTATAAATGTATAATAACTTTATTTAATATTACTCCATTACGTAATGTCATTTTAATTACAAAAAATGCACGTGTTTTGTGCATAGTTTTCCTAAATATATTTCATATATTAATTTTTAAAGTAAAATGGGGAGTTAGATGCTTGAAAAATGAAAGAGAGATAAATTTAAAAGCGAGTTTGTTTTCAGACGATACGAATTTGGTCCAGTTTTTCACAAAACAATTATTATGTTGTTTTAATGTCTCTTTTAAAGATTTCATTCTAATTAAAAATTCCGACGTATGACATTAAAAAACAAATGAATAACATTGGCATCCATATGTATACATTGTTCAATTTCCAATTACACGTCAAAGAAAATCCTATTTGACTTAAATTCGTAACACTACAGTTTCTAACATTTATTTGAGAAATAGTTCACGTTGCAATGTACAAGAAAATAAAATTCTGCAATACCTACAGAGAAAAAAAACGGTAACAAAATTTAAAGATGGGTACAAGTTAGAGAAGATAAACGATAGCAGATTGCTGACTAGAATTAAAAAAGTTTACACCAAAAATAAAAAAGGGAAGAGGGAGGAAGAGGATAGAACGCAACCTTTCCCACCCACAAAAAAAAAAATGAGAGAAAAAATGCATAAATTTCCCACAGCTATGGCTCGAATCAAACAGAGCATACAAAGCCTAACGACTTTCGTGTCGTTTTTTGTGTTTTTCATCAAAAGAAATTCCATTTGTGGAATAAAATATGGCTCTACAGAGAAAGGAGTCAATATAGTAAATAAAATATGGCGCATATTGTTTGCAGAGCTTCAAATATGAACGAATGTCTCCGGAGGTATAGTACAAGCACTTGCTTATGAGGACTGGAAAGTCAGCAGTCACAGAGTCTGTATCGATTATACATTAAATAATACGAAACGTTGGTATAATTGCACTAAGTACAAAAGACTGTCAATATCACCTGCTCTGATACACATGGAAAACCCTGCTGTGTACCCCATAAAGACCCCCTCCCAATCTCTCACGAACGTCCGCCTCGCTAAGAACTGCCTACTAATAAATTTAAGTATTTCTGCCTTCATTTGTTCCTTTGTATGCTGTCAAGGGGGCCTCTACTTGTACTATGTTGTTATTCTCTACAGCTGTGACAATGCCAATTGTATTGAACAAAAATAGTTATTTAATATAAGATCATTCTATTTCATATTTAAACAAATTAAATTTAAATGTTTTAATTATTTAAGCTACTATGGTACCTTTAAAACATTGAAAACTGAAGAAAAAAATTCTGATAGCAGTTAAAGATGAATTAATATATACATTATGAATAAAAATGAGAATATCAAAATATTGTTTAAAAATTATAAGAAGAAAACGACAAAAATTAAAAACTAAACGCTGAGGAAGGAATTATAGGTGTTGGAAAAGAAAGAGACTCAAAGTAAAGCAACAGATAAACGAAATACATATTTAAATGTTAAATTTAATAAAGAAAACAAACTGAAAAGTAATGGACATAGGAAGAAAACAAAAAAAATTAAAGATGAAATTAAGATTACGTAATTGGAATGAGAAGTTTAGATATAATAAGAATTAAATCAACAAATTAATACTTTTTTCAAAACGGATAGTTTTAATTTCTGCGCAACAATGCAGAGAAGTAAAACAACATTTCATCGACCTAAATTGCAAAGTCTATTACAAAAAAGTTCTTAAAAACTTATGATATAAACGTCATCACAAACGATAAAAAAAAAAACTACACAATAAAATACTTTAACTACTAAACTAACAGACACATATCGCCGTATCAGAAATGAATATTGATTTACACGATGAAAGTAATGATTACCATAAAAAATAAAGTAATTTAAGTAGTTTGCTATAAACGGATTATGTATTCGATTTACAAATATTTACGACATAAATGTGATTAAAGCTCACTAATCTGGAAGTGGCGGACAGATGGTAGCTGTAATTCGCGCTATAGACGACGGACTTCTGTGCTTTACAACAAAATTTGACAAGGACCCCCCCCCCCCCATGACCTATCCAAATTTGGTCTGTATAGCACGGACTTGGGTCGGCCTCACAAGCATTAGATATCTGAAACTGGCTTTAATATAAAATTGGGTTATTTGATTTACAGGCAGGCAGAGCGCGACTATGTATTGGGAGCGGCCAGTTGTCAAGGCTTATAATACACGCACAGGTTGCTTGTAGTTAGTGTGTAAACGATGCGCTTATTTTTCTTAGTTTGTTATGTCACCACATAAATGCAGTCTTGAAGAACTATACACATGTGAAAACGGGTTCTTACAAAGAAATGATAAAGCGATTCGCAAGTAAATATTCTGGCAGGTAGAGAAACTATTGCCAACTTGTTCAAGAAACATGCCCCGAGCCGCCCTCCTCTTACAAAGAAATGCGGGCAATGTTTTGCCGCTGAGGGGAATCATTTTCAGCTTCTCTCATAGCATAAGTAAGTGCTTATTATCAGATTTAAACAGTATGATTTTATGCTTTAAGTAAAAGCACAAATATTTACTAAAATCAAAGTACCAACTTTACACATGGTGATTCTATTGACCTTTTTTCCATTTGAGGCGGATGCACTTTCCTACAAGTAGTCACGCTAAGGCGGCCCGTAACTCCTGTAACCTCTCTGTACTTCTTTCCTCTGCTTTGTACTTGTTCTTTCACAATGAAAATTAAACACAAACTTAATGTTAACACGAAAGCTCACAATATAGCTGCTCACTTTTGTGCAGGCTTTTTGATTACGGTATATTGAAAACAAAACACTAATGGAAGGCGCACGAGAAAAAAAAAAAACGATCTCAGAACGTCTGCTTAAGGACTATCGGGTAACTTCTTTTGTTCAAATTATGTATGTGCATTTTTTTTTATTTATTTTTTACGCTTTCTACAGGTATGTAACTAGCCCTGTCAAGTTATTAGCACTTATTTATTACTTTACGAAAAATATTCGTAATAAAGAGAGAATCGCACATTTACAACAAATTATTCAATTCGATGAAGGTAATATAAATCTTTGCCTTTTCCTTAAAGAAATAATTAGTGCATATTCCCTTCCTAATACAAAGTTCATATGCGAAAGTTATTAGCAACGGTGAAGGAATTCTAACTTGGAGGTATTTCAAGTATTAGCGCTCCCTGGAATTCTTCAATAATAATTTCATAGGTCTCATTTTATAGCCTTCACATTTCTTAATCTACCTACTTAATATTCCCTTACTTTTGAACACCAACTATCCGAAAGAGAGAGAGAGGAAAAAAAAAAAAAGACTTGCTGACAAACAATCCTGCTTTATTTCTGAATCTAAATAGACAACATTTTCTAACGACCGCTGTGATCGCTTTGTTTTGTTCTTCCCTGCGGAGCTGATCCGAAGGTATGATCAATAACTGTGTAATTACCCTTATATCTCACTGACGCCTCCCGCTGAAAGTGCCCTATTCCGAACCACAACTCTTTTTATTTGCTCAATCCATAACAAGGGCGTACCTCCCTATCGTTCGGCTCTAGAGGATGTAAACATTACCACCATGAATATCTGAATCGGTCACTTCAGCAACGTCAAGAGTCGTGAAAAGTGTATTATTTAGGATAAACAAAACGCTAGCTTCACTTTCAATGAACTACGTCATTTATTTATAAAACTGTCGTAACAGAAAGCTTTCTGGTGAGATTTTTCTTGCGTACTGAAGCTTCGGCTTATGTTGCTAGTAATGTAAGAGAAAACTCTGCTGAAAGTTCAAAATTATATCGACTGTGGATGGAAAGTTCTGAATTTTAGCAAGACTTTTATTTTTATAAAGCTATAAGAATTATTGGGAATATTTCAGCAACTCTGTGTGATTAAAAATGTGCTATTTTACAACGAAAATGCCTTGCAGTATATGTTTGCGAGGATGCAGAACGACAGATGGACGTATAAGACCACCGTGTGGGAGGACGCGCTTAGGTAAACGACACCGAGGCAGACCAAGACGGAGATGGGAAGACTTCAACGTGGCACAGGCGGTCGACAATGGTGCAGAAATACTGAAGCAGCAATACGTGGAAAACCATCAAAAGCAATTTCGAAATGAGTGAACAAAAGAGTAACAAATTGTAGCATACATATACGAATTAGCTCATCGTATTAGCGACTAAGAGCTACCTTCTTTGTAGTAGGGCTTTGCCCTTCTTAGGGCCTATCCGGATTATTATTATTATTATTATTATTATTATTATTATTATTATTATTATTATTATTATTATGTTACAACGGTTATAATAATACCAATATTTCATTTTTTCCTCAAAGGTGTCATTAATACTGAGAAAATGTTATAATAATTATTCTGTAAAATCGCTTGGTGGCTAATATTAACATATTAATTTTTATTAACTCTGTAATTATGTATTGTGCAATGAACATGGATGGTTCTATTTTCAAAATACATAAATTATTTCATTTACATCATTGAAACATATGATAATATTCAATTGATGACAGTATTTTAGCAATGAAAAAATTGCTACTTACTATGCAACTAGTGTCACAACAAACAATAAAGATTGTATATTTATGATATTCAAAGAAAAAGGTTTTCTAAATCAGGAAAGAGCTAAGTAGTTGCCAAAATATGAAAACAAAGGACATTTCTAACAATTGTAAAGCAAAAAATCAATGATCGCTATTTTCAAATCTTAATCAAAACTTATTATGATTAATTATTAAAAAGATTAAATAAATACTAATTGTTAATTTTTCGCCAATGGCTTCCTTAAACAAAATTTTCAGTTTTGTTTAAAAAAATATACATTATTTCTGACAATTGAAATAATACTAAGAGTTTAAGTAAAATTTTCCTTTCTGAAGAGCAGAAATTACTTTCTGATAGCAGAAAAATTACAGTGGATAACAATTTTGTAAGCTCCGATGTTACGATTGCTGAAGAACGCAAAGGGATAGTTTCTTATCAGTACAATAAGGTGATAATTGTAAAATTATATGGGTATCTCATTTGAGGCGTATATTAGGGTACACAGCTCTTACCAGCAAACCATTTGGGAAAAAAAAAAAAAAAGTTATTCGTTTTGTCGCGTAATTAATTACGAAAAACTCTCTGCAAATCCGCACAGCTCCGCTATTGCAATATTCAGCCTATACATTCGCAAGTGTTATCCTATCGGCTATTTTTTTTTCTTTCACATTTGAAAACAACTATGAGAGCATACAATGCAGATTTAATGCCTGCAGTCAAAAATTGCCCAAGGCTGTTGGAGATGGCGTACTCACCACGTCCGGAGTGCTAGCACCGTCCGTATGCGACGTGGAGTCGGCGTTGCTGCGGGCGCCGTCATTACCATTGGTTGAACCGGTCAACTCCGGAGGTTTTGTCGACTCTCGTTCGTCGATAACCAGATCGATGGGCATCTTACCCTTCAGGCAACTAATGTACCGGTGACAGAAGTTGTCACAGAGCTCGTGAACCTGAAACAAAAAACATCAGAAAAACTGTTATTCAACTGTTCCATAGCGTCATCTTATCTGACAAAAAACATCAGAAAAACTGTTATTCAACTGTTTCATAACTAAAAATACTAGAAAAACTATTATTCAACTGTCTCATAGAGCAACTGGTCTAATAATGATTTTATATTCGCTTTCTGACATAACATCAAGAAAATATATATTTTAGACAGCTAATACAAAAAGTAGTTCTTTTAAAACAAAGCCCTCAAACTGGATATTGTATTTTGTAACACTTGGTGCTATAAAATGTTTAACACTACAGTGTTACCAACTTTGGTTTAATACGTTTAATATTTAAGCGAATACAATTTAGGATGGTTTCGAAATCGGGCCATAATGCAATTGGTGATATTATATAACTATAAAATCTCATTTCAAAGAGTTATTTCCATAAGCAACCATATTGGTAACAATGGAACCATATCACGGTGTAAGCAAATCAGTAACAGATGACTCTTCATTGCCCGCACACTAAGCTTCTTTCAGCGCGAGAAATTTGCATTTTAAACAGAAATTTTGTATAATGTAATAAGGAAAATGTGGAATATATGGCCTATCTCCAAGGATAAACATCAGCCTTATGAAATATTCCACAATTTGTATTTGGTATCCTGAACTGCGCTTTTACAGGATTTGAGAAAGGTTAGGTACACGATTTCTCATCCCTACAGATAGCAAATAGCTTTAAAAGCATTCTCCTCCGACCAGATTAGTGCCTGACTGCCATGGCATCTCGGAACAGAAGGTTCGATTCCCACTAAGACAGTCCTCCCTTACATGTTTTTTCAGATATTCCTAAGTTCTCATAAATGGCAAATGCCGGGTAGGTACCCTAAACTTAGACTTGGAACCCTTCCTTCCTTAAAAAATATGTTCTCAGTTTATCATTTGTGTCCACCGCCCGTGATGTCTCAGTAATTAAACGGGCGTTAAACACAATTTAAAAAAAAAAATCCCGCAACAGGCTTGAACTGCGGTGGGAGGCTGTTCATGGAAACGAAAAGGCAGATCAGCTGGCAAAACTGGTTACTGAAACACCCGTGGTTGGAAACAGTACACGTATTGCTGAAACCGCGATAAGAACATGGATAGGGAAAAACACCACTTTAGATAGCAAACCTATCCTGACAAAAACAAGCTAGGAAACTAGTCCTAGGTCCAGTAACACTTTCCTTGTCTCCTGGACAGTAGAGAAATAAGGAAAGTAGTGGCGTTAATTACTGAACACGGTTACTGAAGTAAGCATCTATGTAAAGTGGGATGTGCAAACAGAGATTACCTCGTATATCCAATTTGAGTGTCCATTCCTGGTAAGAAAGACTTTAACCCGGGAAGGTCGCCGACATTCAAGTCAAAATACTGTAACTTGTTCAGGGTACACATTTTAGGACACAATGAATGCGTCTTTTTGAATGAGGTGGCACAATGATATATGGGAGGTGATAAACTCCATTAAACCCTTCATTATCAATCAATCTATCAATAAGGGAAATTTGATACTTGTGCAAAATTTTAATTCGAAATTAATATCACGTGAGGGTCTGAGATTCACAAACGTAGTGAGTAGTGTGGAAAGTTCAGACCTTCGAGTGATATTTATTAGGGACTATTTCACGAATAACAATTTAAATATAATTTTCGTACAATTGACTTACAAAACTGTAACAACTGTATATTTGCATTATACTTAACCTTTTCATTGCAAAAGACGAATGACGAGTAATACCAATAGAGAACAGTCAAATAGAATTTGGGACTATTTCATGAATAGAATAAGAATAAAAGGAATATATCTTTGAAATTCGTGCATATATTATTAACAATTGCAATGTTATACTTTTTTATAAATACCTACCTATTCAGAAACCGTGAGAATGAAACAGACGAAAATCGACTACTACCGTTCGATTTATCAAATATCAACTAAAAAAAAACAAAACAGGACTAACATTTTACCATTCTGAACAACGTGTTTATTGAGATGTATGGTTGCTTAGGCAGATATTGTTACATTATTTACATAATTTATTTCAGACTGTTTGGCTGAATACGCAAAAACAATTGTTTGAGTAAATATATTAAGTTCTTTAACATCAAAATGACTGAAAACATCGAAAAGTGGTTAGTGATGCGTGTTCAGAAATTATATAGTAAAGGTAGTTGACTACACTGACCACTAGACAAATGCACATTGCGTGATAAAACGAATTAGATTTTTTTTCGATAATTTCACTGAGATATAGGCTGTGATTGGTCAAAATTAAAATTTTGTTTCGATTCATTGATAAATTTAAGATGACGTCACATGAGTGAAATATTCACTTTAAAATTATGAAAACATGAAGTACAATTGTCATTAACATAAGACTGCCTGAAATTATAAACCAAGTAAATGAATACTTCATTTAATGACTTAACCTACAATGTTCTTATAAAGAAAGATCTTGTTAGTCATGTTCATGCGCCTATTATGTCAGGAATGGGACAGCTGAACGAATGAAAGCTTTAAAGACCAGCTTTGGCAACACTTCCTTAAAAAAAAAACTTAATGGATTTTAATCCTTTTTCAAGAGCAGCCCAGAAGACACTATTACCATTTTCTGAGCAAAACAACTTGGAAGTTCCAGGGTTTTCTCATCCAAGGAAACCCCCAAAAGGTTCTCCCTTAAATATCCTCTAAGAAGCTGGAGCTGTTTACTCAAAAGTAAGGGATGTCCTACCCCAGAGAAACCGTTAGCTTTCTGACAAAAGCCCCTCATTAAGTCTGTGACTTGCCTTCGACAACAAAGGAGAATTCGCATTCTTCTCAAGTCCTCACTGAAAGGTGTTTTCTTAGGGAAGGAAATGGAAGCTTTGATTTACAACACAAATGAAATAGTGGGATGAGACAGTCATGGATGTGAAACTTCTTTTACGGTCAAAAAAAAAAAAAAAAAAAAAAAAATTGCATTAAAATGGAATATTATCCAGATACCTGTTAAAATAAATTGCTTCACCTGCTTTAATATTGCGTACAGTTCAAAAATTACATAATTGCATATTTTGGTCAGATTTCACCATTTTCCTTTAGAAATACACAGGGTGCAAAAAATGCACACACACTTCAAGCAAAGAAAAAACTGCGTTAACAAAACTGAATTCACACAAACAGAAAATGATGAGCACTAATCATCTTAGACTTTTACAGTTACAACAGTTGCTCAAAATGCCCATCATCGGCGTCGATCACTTCTGAGTACGTTGAACTACTGACTGAGAAACGTTAGCAGCGATTGCAGCACATGCCGTTTCAATTTCTTCCCGAAGTGCTGCCAGTGTAGCTGGATTTCTACGGTACCATGAGTCTCAAATTTGTCTCGAATGTGTGCAATTGTTACTCGCGTTGGCGGTTCTGTTCACACATCTCCATTGCCTTTGAACTTCAACAACACTTCAAAATTGCTTTCCGCTGTTGAAACGATAATCTTGACTCCATTTTGTTGTTGCATCGCTAGCATAACGTAATGTGAATCACATCATACGATAATCTTGACTTCATTTGTTCATTGTTGATTTACCTGTCACGTAGCAACGCTATCATAATGTATGCGAGCTACATCTCTTCACAGAACATCATACTATCCATTACTGTTGTTTTTCGGTTCAACTTTGAAATATATTAAATAATTATTTATTGTGAAAGCGTGTATACATTTTTGGCACTCTCGATAGATCTAAAGTAGGGGAGAAAAAAGGTAGAAAAGAAATGGGCCAAACTTTTGCTTATTGATAAACTGTCACATACACCATTTTGATAGTATGGCAACAAAAAATGTTTTCAACATAATTTTGGACCGAGAAAAGCCAACATTTCATAGTTATGTTTCGTGCACAAATAAAACTTTTTAAACACTTTGATTACTGGGACAAAACGGACGAGCAGCAATTTCCCTTTCTTACTGTGGAAACGAAAATAAAGAAAGAGACAACAGAAGGTCGGGTATGTAAATGGCTGGACCGCTGAACTTTCACTGAATAAGATAGTAGGATACTTGCGTTGTCAGCGGAACATTTGATTGGTAATAACTGTTTAAGATGCGCACCCTTGTATGAATACAAAATGCTTCCTTTTGCAATGACGAGAAATGACTACAAAACCGGGGAATGAAAACAAGCAAAGCAAAGCGTTCCGATTCGTCGATTTCTCCTGTAACCGGTTGTAGAGGCCTCCGGACATTGCTTGAGCCCTACCATCCATCTCCTTTACTTCCCTGTGTATCGTACCGCCATCGTTACGTAAAAAATGGTGCACTGGATCACTGCAACGGTCATGACAATTTCACCGCGTCGCTATTATCTCAAAGAGTACAGCCTGCCACAAAACCTCGAGAATCCTTTGGGACATCACAACTGAATATGGAAGAGATTTTACTGGCTGCGTTCTTTCCACATTTCCACATCCGAAGAGGCGTTAATTACTGAACAGTTAACATCCACGAAAAGCGGTTCTCTATAAAGATGAACCCACTTGCAGATTGTACAAACAGGAAGAGGAGACTGCCTCGCATATCCTGTTTGAGTGCCCATTTCTGGTAAGAAAGAGACTTAACTCTTTCTATGACCAGGGAAGATTTAGGAAAGGACGGTAACATGAGAACTAAAATACTGCACTTATTCAAGGAAGATTTTGGGAAACAATGAAAGGTTCTCTTCCTATGGGGCAGTACAATATGCCTCAAAGGCTGGCGTACCCGAAGTTGTTTAACCCTTCCGTTATGTATCTACTGCCTTCATCCATCCTTGATCTAAGCAGAGTTTTCAGTCTTTGAATCTGCACATCTTCCTCGTGATTTCATCAACAGAATGGATTCTTTTTGAAACACAATCTGACGATTTAGGAATTCCACAACTGAATTTTTATTAATAATGTTGTTCATAAAGTGTCACACATTTCGGCCTTTTACAATTTGAGCTATTTTTAAAAGTGGCCTTTTGATTGTGGTTTTGCATATGCTTAAATTTTGTGGAGTCGATTTATTTGAACTGCTCTGAACCGTTCCTCCAATTTTCTGAAGAATTGGATTTCTTGCTGCAGCCCAAAGTGTCTCAAATATTAATCGGAAACTTTGAATCTCTGAAAATTAGAACTGTTTTTATGCAGTGCTCGAAAATGCACGTTCTATGGAATCATTAAAGCAACAATGTAAGCTTGCAGATATTTCAATGAAACGTCCAATGTGTGCACAAAATTTAATTAGATATAACACATGGTAAAACTTTTATTCAACTTTCAAATGTGCGCCACCCTGTATAAATACACAGTTCCTAATAAGGCAAAAAAGAATAAGAATAATTATTATAGGAATTTTTAAAAGACTCCATTAAGGGAAATCGTTAGTCTTTGATATATAATTAAATGTAATGAAATTGGCTCTAAATTAATTCTTAACGTTCTCGAAAAGATTGCGAGGTGATGAGAGATCAAATTAGTCAATGAGTTGCAGATTTAGTTCTTGTTATGACTACTTCATTTCATCTACTTTAAATATTCTACCGAGCGTGCAAAAAATTTATAATTTCGACCAGAAAACAACAGTAATGTGTAGTATGAGTTCTGTAAACAAATGTGACTCACATTACGTTAATCTAGCGTAGCTACAACAAAATGGAGCCAAGATTATCGTTTGAACAGCGGCAAGTAATTTTGAAGTGGTATTGGAAAACCGAGAATGTTGTTGAAGTTCAAAGGCAATGGAGACGTGTGTACAGAACAGAACCGCCAACGCGAGTAACAATTGCATGCATTTGAGACAAATTTGAGACTCGTGGTACCGTATACCGTAGAAAACCAGCTACACTGGCAGCACTTCGGGAAGAAATTGAAACGCCATGTGCTGCAATCGCTGAGGACACTTTCGCAAACGTTGCTCAATCAGTAGTTCAACGTACTCAGAAGTGTATCGACGCCGATGGTGGACATTTTGAGTAACTGTTGTAACTGTAAAAGTCTAAGATGATTAGTGCTCATCATTTTCTGTTTGTGTGAATTCAGTTTTGTTATGTTAACACAGTTTTTTCTTTCATTTTACATGAAAATTTGAGTAATCTTATTCAATATATATGCAATGTTATTTTATTTCTACCTGTGTTAGCATGTATTGTCCATTCTCTACACTGACCGCAAGTGAATCTTGAAGAAAGAAATCACACTCGGTGATGGCTGCAATGCTTCCGGTACAAAACATCATGATACGGAAAGATTATAAAAAAAAAACTATCTTGTCTTTCGCGGTGCAGCCTTTACCAGGCTTGCATTTGGCTCCTTCTCCCTCCTTCGCCACGCAAAATGTTCCTTGATAGAAACAAGCTGTGTTCATGTTATAGCAATCCACTTAGCTGCCGTTACATCATCTTTTTGTGTCGTATACACATTTACGTTGACAATGTTATATCATGGATACTTGTATTAAAACATGTACGGGGAAATGCTAATACTCAAAGGAGTGTTTTCTGTAACTGTGAAAAGTAATAGATACCTAAATCAAAAATTATTTATTACAAAATTATTCATTCTTTCATAGTACTACTTTCTTAAAGAACGATGTACGAAATATACCAATATAAAATTATTTATTTGTTATTTATCCTGGCAAGAATCAGAAAAATACAGTACAATATATATATATATATATATATCGCGTAATATAAAATAATGTAACACTATTAGCAATAGTTATAAAAGCAGAAAAGGATAAAACACTAAGAGAAAGTCACATTTGTAATCGCTATATTTCGAACTACTAGAGTTCTATGGCAAAAAGACAAGTGAAGACACTGCACTGGCACTAGCATGGCACCGTATTATGCCAATCTTGTTATGGCTCACTTAGAGGAGGAATTTCTTAAGTCAGAACCTTTGGAATCATTATTATGGCCGAGATATACTGATTATATGTGTATATTTAATTTTAATGTATTTATTTATGAGGGCTGAAGAAAACGTGGGGAAAACTTCATCCTAGTGGGATTGGAATCCCAGTCGGTCATAAAATGAAAACTAAACATGAGGTTCTTTGGGCCCATAAGGTTCTGAGCACCTCATATGTCCTTTAAAAAAGCGACGCAACCGCCACGGGTGACCGAGGTCGATAAGGCGCGGACTCGTCTGGGGTTCGAATCCCGCCAGAATCGTCCTCCCTGACTGAGGTTTTTTTCCAGGTTTTCCTCAGTTCTCATAAATGGCAAATGCCGGGGAGGTACCCTAAGCTTACGCCTGCAACGTTTCCTTCCTTAAAAGATCCTTTCCCAATTTATCATTTCATGCATCATCAGTGTCCACCGCATGTGGTGCCTCAGTAGTAAAAACGGGCGTTAAACACTATTAAAAATAAATAAATAAAAAGCGACGCAACATACAGCCTGAAGAACTCTTAACAAACAAAACAAAACAAAAACAAACAAATAATAGGAAAGAATGAAACCAATAATATCAGAGGTATATAAACAAAAATATAAATACACAATGAGTATGAAAACACAGACATTATGAAAGAAAAAGGAACGTGATATGCTAAGAGAACAGGTGCGTTTTGGTACACATAACTCATAATGGCTGCCACTGTCCTTTTTCAGGTATAGTGAACAAAGTGATGGATGTACCCGATACACCGCCGGGATAAAACACAGGACGTCTTTTCTTCGGAAGCACCAGATGGGTGCAGTGTGAGGCCGGCACTTATCACCTGCGGCCTCTAATATACAAAATGCTACTTTTGTCCGAGTGCTGGTCAACACCTGTTGAAAACGTGCAGTCTCTTCAATTGCGGTTTTCCAAACGACATGTGTCATTTAACCTCAAGTACATGCATAATTACAAAGCTTTTAGATTTTAAACACCAGAGAAAAGCAGGACGGCGCCTCTGCCTGCCAGAGCTACCAATTCCGCCTCAAGACATTTACAGGCAAACTGCTTTTGTTTTCTGCGATCGTCACGTTTTGCAGCTACGGTAACACGAAAGCGCAAATAATGAGAACATGGAGCGATTAATGTTTCCATTGCAATTAATTATACCATGTTCCACAAATCTTCATTGCGTGGCATTTTAGGGGTGCGGTTTTATCGAGGTACCAGCATTCAAATAGGAAAAAAATTCCAGTTACTTAACAGTGTTACATATTTACCTGTATCTGCTATAATAAGCAATAAAAATATACAAGAAAAAGGAACCCGTTAATTTGCCTACAGATATGGGAAGAATAGATATAAATTTAAATTAAAAAAACAAGGTTTTGGTTACTTCCTAATAAATAATACAGTGAGGTTATTTGAGGTAGGGGTCGAAAGAGTACGGCTGTGTACTTACAGAGGCCAATCGTCAAGGTCGTATAATGCATGTGCATATAGTAGCCTGTAGTTAGTGTTACTCAGTGTTCTATTATGAGTAAAATGTGTACTAATTGATCTTCGTTGATAATGGCACTACTAAATATATTCTTAAAGAACAGGTTTTTACATAGGATACATTATATAAATAGCAAAAAAATATCCTACCAGGTAGAGAAACTGTTCAAACTGTTAAAAAATTACGACAGATAGGAACTCTCAATAACAAGAAACTTGTTCCATGTTCTTACAGAAGGAGTTAGACGAAATACAGGATTTTTCTGCACAGATGCGAGCAATGTATTGCCTTTGAGGGGTATCGTTTTCAACATCGCTAATTATTATGTTTTAAATAACCAAAAAAATAAATACTAACACAATAACATCAATAATAATAATAATAATAATAATAATAATAAAGTACTTAGTTTCACGCTCGGTGACTATACGAGTATCTGTCTTTTCCGGTCAGAAGGTCTGTAACTCTAATGACCTCGCTGTATAAATGAATTACCTGCAAAATATCCATTTAATAATTGTTTCAGTTAGAGTAATGTAGTTATCCATAAGATTGTTTTGAATTACTTCTCAGCTATAGCTATACTTTAAATGTGTATTTAAGATATTTATGTTTAGCGTTTTACTATGACATTTCCCTAAGTTTTAGGAACAGGCATATTTTAACAAAACGCCACGTCATGTCCTGAACAGACTTTTCCCTTCTGAGATTTTTCAAGCTTTTGCTTTAATATTAAACGTTGTAACTAGACAATTGCAGCCATCAGCTGTCATTTATATATTGGGATTAAATAGACATATAATTTTTCTTCAATTTCATTTTACTTTAAAACACATTTTAGAATTTATTACGCCCATTGAATATGCAACATAGATCGAATTACTTCTTGTATTGTTTTGTATATTTTTTGTGGTTATATTAATTTTTCAGGTATTAGGCTTTAACCCACAGTAAAAACATAACAGCATTTTTAAAAATCACATTCAATTCTATTTACAGTTTTAAAGGTGCATAAATAATTTAAATTCAACTCCTCCAAAGTTGTAGCATTTCTATTACTTATAACTCGAGTTTTTAAAAATGCATTAAGCCTTGCAGTGATTGACGCTATCTAGTTTAATGCGAGATCAGAGGCTCTGCACTACTAATTATTTATTTATACGTACTTTTTTTCTCAGAAAGTATTACAGATACCTCAGAGAAACTTAATTTTAATATTCATGTACAAAAAGTTCTAATGCAAATGAAACTAGAGCTCACCAATGGATGTAATAGTGTAGATCATCTGTCAAAATATGAGAAAAAAATAAAAATGGGAGCTGGAGAGATGGCTAGTCCGAGAAGTGAGTTGATAATGTTCAAATGTTCACTATTAATATTCTGCTTTTGTTGAAGCAAAGAGGTGGACCGGCTCTTTAAGTATTTAAATAGATGATAACATGCAGTGCGTAATGTTTTACTTGACAGATAAAGACCTCTCCCCCCACACATCGGTAGCCATCTCTCCAGCTCCCAGCATATGTTCTGAATGTTTCACTGACGACTAAAATAGCGCTAAAATTAATACATCTAATTGTCAATTTACATACTAATCCATTTGTTGCTCCCGCATCTTCACACAAAGTAACATTACCACCCCGGGAGATATTTTCACTCAACACTGCAATTAAAATATTCAAGTCAGCACTGTATTAATATTTCCTTTGTTGTCTTCAATATCTTCCACAGAAATACCAGATATCTTTTTCTTGGAAGTACAAGGGGGAGTGTAAGCAATTGGTCAATAACTCTTCAGCCATAGGCCTATTATTTTCATAAGCACTACTAATGTGTTTCACTGAATATTTTTTGCAATACTTATTTTCTTTGTTTTTAAATTTTTTTATAAATCCTAGTGAACATAGGCATGACATTAAATATATTTAGGAAACAAAACTGGAATGTATAGCTTGTAAAACTCAAAATAAACACAAACTTTTCATTGCTTCAAAAATTAAACATACAAGCAGCCATTACTGTTATTTACATTTGAAACAGTAATTTACGTACATGTTACATCAAACCACAGCCTTCTATAATAAACAGTTTCAGAGATATTTTCATTTTTATGCAATAGTGTAGGGTATTAAAAAACATGTGACAAACAAAACACGTGTAATTAAAAGCACTTACAACAGAAAATTTTAAATTAACGATATACCAAAATAAGCACAAAAAATATAATTTATTGGAACAAAAAAACTAAAATTTGATTTTTTTTTAAAAGTTCTCGACTAGCAAAACAAATTAAAAACAGGACTCATATGCATATAAATGTTAACCGTCATAAACTTTCGAAAAAAAAAACGACGAATAAGTTATATTTATTTTCCAGCTGTATAATGGTTCACAAAGACGGTACTCTCCTTTCAAGTGCACCCTATAAAGACGGCGTTTCTGAGAGCAGATGATCTCGTCAGGTTGGGACTCATGCCTGTCTTCGTCACTCACTTGTCAATCAATAGCGGCATTTGCGCGCCGCAACAGATCCGCGATGCCAGATTACATATGTTTCTCAACCATAGGTAAGGGGCCGACCAGTCCACAAGTTTCACACTGACTCCATCTGTTGCAATTTGTTTTGTCTGACGATCCTAATGACCGATAGCGCGTACTCGCTGATGCAAGACGTAGTAAACAAGTGAACTGAGAGAAACAAAGGAACACTGTTCAGTCGAACCAAACGATAAAGGCCTTGCCCCTGGCAATTAAAACTCATAATTCTTTGACAAAGGGCTTTATTTGTTTACATTTACGTATCACGTGTCTGTTGTAGAATTTTGACTATTGAAATATTATTTATAAGAGCTTATTCCGTAACACAGAAGTAATTCGAGTAGGTTAATGGCATCTAATTCGGAAGGCGTTGAGATAAATACGGATGCAATAAGTTTCTGCCAAAAGTACTATAACGAACTGTGGAAATTTTCAATGAGAGAAATAATACAAAACTCATTAAAAGCTACGTCTACGACTATATGGCGATGTTAAACTTTGCTGAAATCAGTCCTTATGGAATAAGGTTAAAAAGGAGGATTTAGTTCAAGTCAGGCTCTAAATCTCCACCACCCAAACGCTAATGTTTGACGATCTGAATCATTCATAACCAAAGCCGAAGGTTCAGGCAATTATTTTCGTTAACATAGGCAGGCAAAAAAGCACTTCAAATACTTAAAATAGGGCGCAATATAATTAAAATAGAGCATTTATTATGAAAACAGACATTTAAGATATTTAATAATCTATTTATCCCATGTTTAAAGTACATAAGCTTACTTTTCTTGTTACAAGCAACGAGATATTTTTTTCTTCCTCTTTGAAGGTGTTAAAGATGAGCAGTGGTTTCTGGTCGAGTTCAATTTCTGTTTATATAGGGGAATCAAGTTAGCATCTCTCTTTCTTCGTACGGAACACTGTAGGGACGGTTTATTGCACAGCTGTGCCTACCTCATCTTTCTTGGTTGCAACTGTTTGTTACATTTTTTCAACTAAGAAGTTGCCCCCACCACAAATTTCCTAGAATTGTTCGGCGCAGATCGAAAGTCATTCGCCAGGACTATTCACAACTACAGCAATTCCCTCAGCGACTCTATTTCCTGGTATTCGTATGCCCGAGGTAACCATGCGTTTCTTTCACCAATGAAGAGCCTGCTATTTAAAGAGCTTAAGTGAACTGGTTGAGGAGAAAGTATTTGACTGCTTGAAAAGAAATTCATGTAAAAGATTCTAAATAGATATTTCTGTGAGGTGAACTTGCCATTTAATTTTTATAACATATTCCACTTGGATATATTGAAATTCTTTGTATTTTTATGCGTAAATAATCGCAGAAATAAGCCATAATTATTTAAAACAGGCAAAATAAAAAATTACCTTACTAACCCTAAATATACGGAAACATATTTATTTCTAACCGAGATTAAGCCTAATTTCCGGGTCCTTTGAACTGTTATAAAGTTTGTTATTTTGAAAAGGATTCTGTACCCAGATCAGTTCTACCTTCATAATCAATAACTTTTAAACATACATTATCTGCTTGCTAGAAAACTTGACATTTTGAAAAGAAATACAACTCAGAAATTATCATTTTTTTTTTTTTTTTTTTTTTTTTTTTACAAAACAGGAACAAAAATAACATATTGCAAAAAACATGAGTTATTATTGGATAATCCAATTATCTGGTGACATACATGGCCGCGGGAACTGCATGGCCGATAAATCGTCGCTAACGGCCCTAGAATCGAGACAGCCAACATGACACATTTTTGCATAGTAAATTATCTTTGCCCTTCATAATTCTCTTTGATAAATTAAATAGATATCTTTGAGAACTATAGTCCCTTTCTAAAATGTTTGAATACAACTAATTTTTATGAATCGCAATACGAATTAGAACTCGCTCATGTGAGAAATTATCTTCAAATAGCCACCTGAGAACATTCGTATCATAAATAAACATTCGATGTGGAATAGGATAACTAGATCTGGTATTTACACGTGTTGCTTTCACTATTAAACGGCGTCACAAGGCCAACGTAGCAGTTCGGTAAACCCAATCCGCCTGCCCTAATCCGGCTAACCTTGAGTAAGCATCAGTCAGCAGATAATGAATAGGCGATATTTTTAGATATCTTTCTTAAAAAAAGGAAGCAGGTTATGTCAGTAACATAATATCATTTATGCCATATGATTCAATAATTCAATAAATGTCATTATTAAAAGTTTTCCTAACACAATAAAATACATTCATCAGAACAAGCTCACTTAAAATGTGCTTAAGTGAGCTTATCGCTGTAATTTTAAAGCATGTAAATCCTATCTAGTTAAAAGTTACCACCAGGATTTACTGAAACCGTGAAAGTTTATTTCCCATTTGTTTGAACGTCATGTTTCGAAACTTTTTAGCAGAATAATAAAAAGTACTCCACTAAATGTTGGAAAGCTTCCAATTCTGCGGTTTCTTCAGCAGCAGATTATAACAGCATTGTTTTTACATGCCATACAACGTATGGCCTGTTTACTGTACTAAATGAACCACAAGTTGCTTAATTTGCCACTTCCCCTCTTGGAGCAGTAAACATTAAACTAGTAACAAAATTTCCTTCTAGTTTTCTGCATTGTGATTCTCTCGTTTTTTTTTTTTTTTTTTCTCTCTCTCTAGGGTGAAGCACAAATATGATGCTATGCTAATAATTCTATGCCATATTTTAGTGTATAAATTGTTTTCAGTTTGATAGTAATATTTTTTTATCATTACGAAATTGAGCTGGTGTTAAATAATTCAGAAATAAAAGGCAATTTTAAAGTTTACTTTTGAGCTACTTTGTGTTAACACTATCCTTGTTTGTTTTATGTTTTTAAGAATTACGAAGAAAAGAAAGCTAATAGAATTCGTTTTAAATAATCTTTCCAAATTCACCGATCGTAACTACTAGGCACCGAAAAAGACCCCAAAAAATTATAAAAGGTGTGTGTTAACGCTCTAGCGGTCGCAATTTTTGTTTTTTCTCAACGAAACTCTGCATATAACTACCATTAACAAACTTCGTCCGGTTCATTAACCAGCAAAATTGAACCATTAAGGGATAACCTAAAGAGCAAATGTTAAACAAAAATTTAAAAAATCGGTCTATCGGCCGCAATGTTTGCTTTTTCTCAACGACACCCAATTTTCTCAACTCAATTTTTAACATGTATTAATAAAAGTAGATTCAGGGCAATCGGGGCATTCGGAGTGGGGGTATATCTGAAAAAGAAGCGGGGGTTAAAGCGAAATTTGAAATTCGCTCTAGCGGAAGAAATTTTATTATTTTTTTTAAAGGAAATTCTATACATACCATTGAAATAAAGGAGGAAAATTAGTTTTTGAAAATGAGTGAAATTGGATAATTAGTAGGTGGGCTAACCTGAAACCCTAAATTTAAAAATCGCTCAAGCGCCATCAATATGTTTTTTCAAAACAATTTTCGGTATATAACATTTAAATAAAACAAGAAAAATAGACCTGAAAATTATAGAAATTGGATCATTAGAAGCAGGAATATATTTGAAAACTGAAATTTAAAAAGCCCTCATGCGTTTAATTTTATTTATATTGCTTTAAAATAGGACAAATTAATTCAGCATATAAACTGTATGTATAATGATGCTTATGTTTTATATTTAACAAAAGCATCGTCGTGAAGGTAGTAAATGTAAAATATTAATCTAATATGTGTGAGAATTATAGTTGTATGTAAGAGCGGTCTGTAATAACCTTCAGAAAACGTTTGCATTACATGTTTGTACTACAATAACATTTAAATTAAATTTCAAAGCCAACGAAAGTCGATTAACTTTCGATATTTTTATTTACTTAGTACATTGCAAATGTTTTTAAATAGTAACATGCTTTTGTTTTCATGAAATATATGAACATCGTCTTAAATACACAACGTTAACTCGAAACTTTCTTTTATTTCTCTCTATTTTAGTGAATGTAAAGATATCAAGGGCTTGTTTATAAACATGGTTACATTTAAAAATGTTTAAAATTTTCCACACAGTATAGCTTTGTCTATAATTTTCATGTATTTAATTAATAGTATAACAATTTTTGTAGTTTAATCTCAATAATAATTCTAAAAATGTGGTTTCTCTTTTGTAATACTTATAGATTGCAAGAATTCTAATTTCGTTGTTCTCTAATACCACACAATAATGCTGACTTATTTCATTTCATTAATTGATAAGGCCTACTTTGGACTTTATATTAACTTTTATTAAAAGTTACTCAACTCGGTGAGGAATTGGCTTAGTTTACGTAGTTGCTATTTATATTATATGCAAACAGGGATTGTGTGTTGTCATGCATTTGGAGACACATTGATGAGAAAACGGTTTCAAATATTGTGGAAGCATAAAGACAGCAGTTTCCAACTCACGATTAAGTGATTGTTATATATAACCTTCACCTTGAAGTCCAGAAAGATCGATTTTCTAGTTTCAAGCCTATTCCACGCATTCTCAGAGTCTTTTAAATAACACATACTTTAAAACTACCAATAAACTTCCGGCAAAGCGTTTGAAAGTATCACTTATTTATTCCTAAACTGGTCTGCACCAGAATTTGCATACAAGTGCTCATCCGTCAATAAACTTCAAAGGTATTACCATATTCCAAATCTTGTTTCGTCGAGGTTGATATATTAGCAAACAATTTGATCTGTTAATTCACCAATGATCATTACAAGTATGCAAACTGTTAACAATTACGCTATTAACTTAATTAAAATGCAGACTCTGTCAATGAATTTTAATGTGAGAAATTTGCGTCCATTGGGTGTTAAGGAAGGGAAAACTGCTTTGAATTCATTTTTTGACTGAAGAAAATTAAATATTTATTGATTCAGTGAGATCTACCAGTAGAATGTTGGCCGCTTTTACATATCATATATTATGTAAAAGAAATAAAGATTATAACCACTATTTACAACTGAATGTGCACATTTTGAATTCTATTTTTTAAATAGAATAGGTATAGGTATTACTTATAATTTTTAAGAGATAATATTTTTGGGCGCAGTGTTTTCTGAATTAGCTGCTATAATTGGTATTTTAGAATTTCTTTACTACACAAAGGTTCACGTGGCACCGGCCGGGCGTTATTGTGAATCATAAATCGAAATGCAAAACCTTTCTACTTTCTTCCCCTTATTCCCAAATTGTGGGCATTCACACTTGATACTTTATTAAAGACGTAATTACAGAAAGTAACAAATCCTGGGACCTCGGGTAGTAGGTAAGACGGTTGCATACGCAATATGGCCGGAATGCGTGTGTATGCGCGCGCAAGCTAAAGATGGCGGTCAGCCTGGTTTGCATACGGCCGTTAGATATGAACCAGGATGTGGTAATCACATTAACGGCAGGTAAACATAACGGAATGTATAAAAGTGAAGTGGAGAGCGCAATTATGTTTTGATTCATGTTCTACTCGGTGTCGGGGGCGGGTTGAGGGCGTGGCTAGGGCAGCTCACGGCGGGGAGGGCCTCTGTCTTCGGCTCGACCGCTCGTTTGCATGTGACCACGTCACTTGTAGCCAAGGATCATCAAAAAAATAAAATTAAAAAAAAAAAAAAGCCACAAACACGGTTCTTTTCTTCCTACTACCCTGCTGTCACTTCTTTGGCATTTCCAAACAGCTCCCCAGTTTTACAATGTACATAATCTGGAACTGAAAGGAAACGACTAGCTGCGTGTAAATAAGACAAATGACAACAGACAGGCGGTATACACTTTCTTAAATGGTTTGATTTTTTTCCACGGATATGCACATTATGACACCGTCGGTGATAAAACTAAATATATTTTTAGCTGCTAAACATGTCTTTAACACAATACAGACTATCTATTAAAAGACCGTAACAGTTGTTGGATGAATAACAAACTATACAGATATTCCAGCAGTATTGCATCCATAATGTGTGGGAGCACCATTATGTTGGAAGTCAGAGCAGTTATGATGCAACAATGCGATTGTGCTACTAGATGTGGGACGTGAAACTCTAACGGTTAAAACGACAATAGTTTTATGTATTTCAAATAAGCATTATAATGGGTAGTGACGTTTAATTGTTTTGTAATCAATTTTCAAAAACCACGTGAATGTTATACATTTTGCGCCTACAATAGCGTATTGTGTATTTTCTTTAACTTGTTTGTTTGTTTTTTAATACTTAATTTAAACCAACTCTAATGTGTTGCTGCTAGCAAATAAAATAAGTAAATAAAATAATTAAGCATGACCAGTTATACAATGCCTTTCCTCCCCCCACCCCCATTGCATTGTCTAAAAAACTCCATATGCTTAGAGGTATGATGTTATTCACTTTTTAACAACGGTGTAAAATTGGGCAATATATTCCACTTGTGTACCAGTGTCTCATTTTAAAGCTATCCCATAAATCGCTGTAGTATAAAAATTGTAGTTGGCTTCCAAATTTGGGCAAGGTCGGTGGCACCCGCTGGATAAAGCTGGATTCATAATAGAGCAAAAGCTTATCTGTCATACTACAGCCTAGGCTACGGCTCAAGCGCACAGCCTATGATCGCTTACACCACTGTCCGTACGATATCTCTGTAATAAGTTCATGTACACAAAATTTGTTTCTAATGTAGGTTACTTGAAATAAAACGGTTATTTTTCTTATGTAACCAAGACGCTGAGCCGAAATCGTCTTAAGACATTATCAGACCTCAAGAGTGATACATTTTTTTCTCTCTTTTCTTTAGAGCGTATGTGCTTGAAGAGCACAAAATCCATAGTCCAAGGCAGATTTTGAGAGCTAACAGAGCATGTTTCTAGGGTGACCAAATGACCATTGCTTAAAAAGAAGTCAATGAGACCAACATTTATAGATCTATGAAATGATATCTCTAATGAAAAAGGGCTATTCTTTAATTACATTAAATGCCAACTTTTGAAATAAACGAATTAATATAATAAATACATAGTAAAACAGTGTACAAAAGCATACAAATATCAATCTATCACTATAGTGGTAACCATATTTGCCTCCTAAACCCAAGATCGCGGGTTCAATCCCGGCAAGGACCGATGGATTTTTCGGGTGTAAAAATCCTAAGTATGGCTTCCTTCGGATGTGAAGTAAAGCCGTGGGACCCATGTACATTTACTACGTGTAAAAGAACCTCAAGCCTGAAGAAAAGGTCTCTGAGCAAAATTTATCGGTCGTTTCACGCCCTGAATTGAATGGGATGCTGATGACATGAGATGTTAAAGAGCGTCCGTAATTAATACAAATCAATAACCACCTGTCACTAAGTCTTCTTTAATAATTTTACATACATTTCTTTAAATTGTTTACTGACCCCTTAAACAGTCTTCCTTAGTTTACCAAAATAGCCCTATATGTCTTTACATTTTCCTCTAAACTTAAAATCAATATTTTTTTTTCTTCAGCTACTTTGTTCATTTTTTTTTTTTTTTTTTTTTTTTTTTTTTTTTTTTTTTTTTTTTACAATCTAATAAACAATACCAGACTTTCAACTTGACTACTCCTGATATGGCCTATGCAAATCATTCTTAATACAGCATTCAACATGCGTTTCTCTACATTACATATTTTCATGCATCGTTGTAAATTTAAGGATTTTATTGCTGTTAAAGCCACCAACAATTAATTGCACTACAATCCTTTCCAAAACTTTCCATATTTCTCCTATACCTGTTATTAACTGTACTGGCAAAGCTCTTCTCCTTATTTTATTCTTTCATGTAAAAATTAACGTTCATCTTTATATAGTTTCTTCCTCTAGCCTGTTGATCCTGAACCCTTCAATACTTTCCCCATAATGCTTCCTATGGGTATTTTTGACATTAATAAAATAAAATCTTATTTAACCAAGATCAAATATAGAGTTATTTAAGTAATTTCTACCATTTGTTCAGTGATCACGCGTCAAAATATTCTTTCTACGTTTGCATCATGCCTAAGGTTGAAACGAAGGCCATATTGAGGCTGTATGTCAAACTTTCAAGCACACTATATATAGTTACTTACAAGGATAGCATAAGGTCTCCAAATGTATAAAACACGGCATGCTAACAAGGTAAGCATTAGAATTTCATACTCCGGCCTTAATAATCGTGTTTGAGAATATAAAAACGAAAGGGATTCTGCAATGGAAGAGAAAAAAAAGTGAACGGGTGATTCATGAGTTTCGGAACTAGCTCCAGTCCTATCTCTTCCCCATTCCTCTTCCTCCCCCTCCTTTTTTTTCCGGGATGCAATACAGCCGTTGGAAATAACGGTATATATAATATGAACAGCGGGGCGGGGAGTGGGCGGTAGATCCCTAATTAGGATGCGGCAAACCTAATGTTACATACAGTACGTGAAATCGATACCCCTTCCCCTCTCTCTCTCTCTGCCTATCGGGTTGCAATTAGGTATAACGTTTCGCTGTATATGTGTGCGTGTGTGTCTGGAAAGGACAGAGGAAAAAAAAAACCGCTCTGTGGCGTCAATTCCAAACAGCATTAATTTAGTTACCACTACATAATGAAAAAAGTGGATTGCACTGTAGTGTGTAATGCGCAACACGGTGTGTGTGCGTGCGTGAGGGGGAGGGGAGGGTAATCTATTGCCGCTGTAAGCTCACTATTGTGATTCTGCATCCTAACACAGCGCCACGAATTACAAGCTTCATCTGTTTCGCGGTCGTGTGTGCGATAGTAACATCCACGTTTTTTAATTTTGTTGCTTTATTTTACTTTCTAATAATTCGGCCAGGTTGAAGTCTACGCTCACTTTTAATGGCAGAGACGAGCGATACGTGTGTTGAAGACAGTAGAGTTTTTTTTTTTTTTTTTTTTTAACCTAACCTTCGTCAAAACCTGCTTTAAATATTTCTTAACATTTAACTTACGATCTATGAATTTTTAAAAGTCATAAAACTTTCATTTGTGTTGAAAAAAGTATCTAATCCAGAATTCTATTAGGTCGTTGCAAAGTTAATGGACGTTATGTACAGTTGATGATCAATCAGGGAATTGCACGTAAAACTATTGGAGATTTGTGAAACTTACCTTCTCTAATTCTAAGAGATGAAACCGAAGAACCTGAATCGCTTGAACCATCTGTAAAGAGAAAAAGAAAAACACTTTAAATCACCTGACATAATTATAACACATTGCTGGTTAAAACTGAAAAAGTTAATATTTCGTAATAAAAATCTTAATATTTGCTTTCTGTTGTTCATATTATGTGTATATAAGAGGATAGGTCCATCAGTTTCCGGCCTAACCATTTTCTAGGTATGATAAAGATAAAAACTATATTTCACTTGTCAATATGGTTACCCTTTATTACAATACATTTCCACATCTTTGAATTAACACTTCAATTCTTCCCTCCCAAAAAAGGTCAAGAGTATTGTCTGCAAAACGGGCATAAACAGCATCCATCACTTCTTTGTCACACTTAAAGTCTTGAGTTTTAAGAAGAGGAAATAGTCACTGGCAGCTAGATCTGGACTGTAGGGTGGATGGCCGATCTCCTTGAAGCCGCATTTCTTCACAGCTTTCTTTGCAACAAGAACTATGTGCACAGGTGTGTTGTCGTGAAGAAGGCGCACACCACCACTTAGCTTTCCTCGCCTTTTCTCTTTGATGGAAGCACGTAGTCTGTGCAGTAGGCCAGCATAGTACTCTCCATTTACTGTGGTGTTCCTCTCCTTGAAGTCAATGAAGAGTATTCCTTCACAGTTCCAAAAGATTGTGGCCATGATCTCTTGGTTGACTGTGAGAGACCTTGATGTTTAGAGGCGGTGCTATTTCCCGGTGTTGACTGGAACAGAGTCACTGGTTGAGTTCAGGTCAGTTATTACAAGAGGTGTGATTTGTTTGTATTATGGCTCTGTATTTGTGTTGCTGCACAACGTGCAACTCAGCTCGTCAAATTCAAAGATGATGTGAAGAAATATTCCTGCGTGTGAAAGTTCCACGCCGTTGAAATAACATAAATTTTATAATATATTTCAGGGGAGGGGTAGTGTTCAGTCTAAAGTACCCAATGAAGCCATAGGGTTCTCACCGAAGAAACATTTGATGACCTGGTTAATGGTTTGGAGAATTCCTCCATAAAATCACTTATCTTTCACAACAAACGGGAACTTCTTATGCCTCTGTGCAAGCAACTACTAAAATGTACTGGGAAGATGGAGAAGAATCCCATTGGACAAGGGCCTTACACTCCAAAGACTCAGCATAGTCGACACCGTTCAAGAGCTACTAAATTTTTGAAGTTCATATACAATTTTGTGCCCGCAAAAACCTTTTTGACTACGGAAGGAGATAGCTGAATTCCGTGACTCGATAGTGTAAAAGTTGGCGTACAGCTGCCAGGAAAGCCCACAAGTCCATCGACTCGGTCAACAAATTCGCTCACAATATTCGCTTCCCTGGAGGAAATAGTAGAGTTGTTCAGTGCCTGAAATGGTGCACTACTTCTTGATGAATATTTATTACTTCATTGTATTTAATAATAACAAAAAGGCAAACAACTTTGCGCATAAAAGCTTCCCCACCTAGTATTTTCCCCTTGTCGTTTATAGCTCATAAAAAAAAAAAAGTTACTAACGTGAAACGATGAGATCACCCAGAAAACCGAACTGTACCCACAAGCCGTAAAAACCATCCATCCGGTTTGACGCTCCGCGGGCAAATTTTTATTTCCCTCGTTATTTTCAGAAGTAATAATGACTAAAAGCTACAGGAACATTCTGAAACAACGCCCGTCTAACGATCTGAATAGCTGTCCTCATTAGAAACCAAAGGTCCCTCCCTCCGAGTAATCATAACAGCAGATCTAGAGGAAAAGGAGTTGGCCGACCTGACTTCTGAACAACTGTCACACGCGGCCATCAAGGAAGACATGTACAGCGTGGGTGTTGCAAGAGGAAAACCACGCTACTTCACTCCCATCGTACAGTCAACATTTTCAACTTATTGTAACAACCACATGCTTTCCAACATCTGTAATCAATTTTTGTTTCAGAAAAATGTTCATCCGTCGACATCAACTCTGCTTCTCTTGATCATTTTATCAATAAATCTTTATCTAAACCGCGTGCTGTGAACAGCTACGATATCACAGGCATGTTGTCCAAACAGACATAGTTCCTCTCAAAGCTGACACAATCAAGTTAAAGTTTCTTTTTTAACGTCAGAAATGCGAAGGAAAAATGTTACAGTGTTTCTGTAAATTCAAATTCCCGTTCAATTCGGAGTGTGAACAACAACATTGACCAAGACTTTAAACTTAAGGTATTTCCGTGGTGAAATTGTTAGATAGAGAAAAGTATTTAGGCTTTTTTTTTATGTGAATGGTGTTTAACGCCCGTTTTTACTACTGAGGCACCACAGGCGGTGGACACTGATGATACATGAAATGATATATTGGGAAACGATTTTTCAGGCCTAAGTTTAGGGTACCTACTCGGCATTTGCCATTATGAGGACTGAGGAACACCCGGAAAAAACCTCAGTCAGGGAGGATTCGAACCCCTAGACCTCCCGCTCACGAGACCGCGCCTTAACCACCTCGGTCACCCGTTGCGGTTATTAATTTGGCTTAAAAGCATTTCATATTGTTGTGCTCATTCGCGCGCCAAAGTATTCTAGTAAAACATATTTAGTTGGAAATATTTGTAACTGAGTCGAAGAACTATCAGGAATTGTTGTCACTTGAGTTTTACAGAGCAAAGTACAATATAATTTTGAATCATAATTTAAATTGAAGAGTAACTTTGAAAGTTTCAATTCTACATGCGCAGGTTTTGTAGCCATGGTAAAAAAAAATAAACAATATAAGGCAACTCGCGTGCAAAAACCTTTTTATGTCTTGAAAATCGCGAAACATAATCCACAGAGGGCGTATAGACGAAGATTTCGTCTTAACGCCCCTTCTGTTAACATTCGTATGTAATACAATCAGATCCAAACGACGGGGTGTCTCTGTAAAGGAAAGAGACCCGGACGACCGCATGTGTCAAATGAGAATGTGTAGAGAATCAGAGAAGTTTACGCGTGCAGTTCTAAAAAATCTGAGGGCACTCAAAAACTAACAATTCTAACATGAGAGTGTGGAAGTAAAAAATCTCAAACAGAGACCATAACGTCTGCAATTGTTAAAAGCCCCTACGTAAAGGTAAAGTTACCCCATCGTGGTATTGGTTGTCATGGTCGGGACGTCTCGGCTTTTCTCCGTTGGTCTCCGAGGTCCCCAGATCTGACCCCCCTGTAAATTTTACTTGTGAGGGTACATAAAGATCGTGTATACGTCACCACTACCTGCAGACCTACCCGAGTTGAGACGGAGGATTATTGCACCAGTTGGATCAGTTACATGCTACCATCGTGTGGCAAGAAATGCACTACCGGCTGGATGCATGCCGTGTCACAAATGGATCCCATATTGAACACTTGTAATTTGTGTTACGGTAACTTACACAGTGTTTCTTCAATTTACGTTATGATTCAAAATTATATTATATACCATTGAGAAAAAATACACGTTTAAACCCGCTATAATCATTTGTGTACACCCTGTATATCCACTTGAATGACCACCAGTACTGTCTTGGTACATGACACATCTAATTGGTTTTAAAAAAAGTTAAATCTTGCAAATTAGGAGGTTTTGTTTATTGCTTTGCAGGTTTACACCCGAGACAACGCGAAGACTGTCAGAAAACACCACGAAGAATGGCATCATCAAAATTAATTTACACCTGCCTTTATGAGACTATAAACCGCGGAACATAAAACTATTAACTATGCTGAAGTTAAAGAGTACACATAAACCGTAATTTATCAGAATGCTATAGTAGAAATCATATTAATTTAGTAATAAACCTGAATATAGTTATTACCGGGGTATAGTATATATCAACAAGCCATAAAATGCGACCTTTCTGTTGTTTATTTTACATTTTTATTTATTCATTTGTTTTTTCACAATTTCCTAATCACTTACGAAGTTTTCTTCATTAAATATATTTGTCTCAGCGCTTGTTATAATTCATTTTAAATCCACAACTTGTCATGTATTCTTTTTGTACAGAAATGCACTAATCATTTTGTATGTAAATGCAAAGTTGGCAGGACTTTTCTGTAACACAAAAAATACTAACAGTATACACAAAAAATACTAACAGTATGCAGCCTATGTCTGTAACAACGCAGTAGAAATTCATTTCTTCAGCTGCGAACTTCTACCCAAAATCTTACTGTGTTCCACTTCCTTGATAGGCAGTACAAGAATCCACAGAGAAACGAACAGGTTTAGACGTAATAAACGCTAAAAAATATTAAGCAAAAGATTTGCACGGCAAGTCTACTTTTAAAAACTAAACTGTAAGATCCCTTATGACAAGTAAAAGATAAAATAAATGTGCACAGATACTGCAATAAAATAAGCTCTGCCGTTGTGGTGCTAGAGGCCGATGCCAATCCACTGCAACAGGTGACAAGATCAGGAATTATTGAAGCTGATGCACAAACCTTCATGTTCCATGTCTAGACGTGCCAGCGTTTGATCTGCAATGTCACGCAGAGAAATTTAATTTTGCTAATCTGAGGATCTGTTGCAGTTTTCTACACATAAATTGGCATCGCACGCTTTCTGACAGTTTTATACAGAAACTGACTGTTTTATACAGAAATTTACAATGTTATTTGCTTACTTGGTGAAAACTGAACACATAAAAACATTTTAAGTGTGTGAATTTACTTCACGAATACAGCACAGTAGTGTATTAATGGTGAAACGGTTATGATATTTTTAAAAGTAAGAGTAATTTAATTTCTTGTATTTTCTGTAATACTTACACAATTATTGGTGCCAAAAAATGTATACACACTTTCACAGTAGGTATCTATTTAATATATTTCAAAGTTGTACCGAAAAACAACAGTAATGTGTAGTATAATGTTCTGTAAACAGATGTGACTCACATTATGTTATGCTAGCGTTGCTACAACAAACTAGAGCCAAGATTATCGTTTTAACAGGAAAGTACTTTTGAAGTGCTAATGGAAAACCGAGAATGCTGTTGAAGTTCAAAGACAATGGAGACGTGTGTACAGAACAGAACCGCTAACCCGAGTAACAGTTGCACGCATTCGAGACAAATTTGAGACTAATGGCACCATATACGATGTTCACAAGAGCAGATCTGGGAGACCTCGTACGGCAACAAGCCCCGCGCACTGGATCCAAGGCACTGGATAGGACAAAGAGGTCCGATTAAGTTTCCACAGAGTCCTGCAGGTCTAACTCCGTTTAACTTCTACCTATGGGGAACTCTTAAGGAAGTTGTACACCGCAGAAAACCAGCGACACTGACAGCACTTCGGGAAGAAATTGAAACGGCATGTGCTGCAATCGCTGAAGACACTTTCGCAAACGTTGCTCAATCAGTTAGTTCAACGTACTGAGAAGTGTATCGACGCCGATGGTAGGCATTTCGAGCAACTGTTGTAACTGCAAAAGTCTAAGATGATTAGCGTTCATTATTTTCTGTTTGTATGAATTCAGCTTTGTTATGTTAACATAGTTTTTTCTTTGCTTGAAGTGTGTAAACATTTTTTGGGCACCCTCTGTATACAGAATAGTCTCTTCAAAGTTGTCTGTATGCAGCAGATCTGAGTGCGTGTTCTTGAATGTCGTTGATTTTCAATACTTCATTACGTATGATCAGGGTGCACACATGTTCAAATATTAATACATGTGCTCCTAAGTATGGCTTTCTTCGGATGGATAGCAAAGTCATGAGTCCCGTGTCGTAGATTTACGGCCTGAAAAGGAACCTCAAGCCTGAAAAAAGAAACCTCTAAGCAAAAGTTATCGACTGTTTCACGCCCTGATTTGAATGGAACGCTGATAACCTGAGATGTTAAAGAGCGCCCATAAATCAAATAAATAAAATCCAATTATTACTTTTTGCCATGTCAGTTTTTCAAGTGTTGTTTACCCGAAGTGTGTGTACTGGATCCTCCTCCCTGTGTCTTTTCTTTTACTTATATTTTCTTCCAGCACAGAAATGTGGGGCCCTAGTAAAAGTGAATTTATTTTGGCATTTAATAAGAAAATGAAATAAAGACGATCTAGAAATTACAGGGTACAAAATAAAAAATAAGTAAAAAAATAATGGGAAATATAAAACAAAAACAGTTCTTATTACTGAATGATTTAAATTTCAATTTAAATTGTGTTTACATAAAGCCCAACCCCATAATATTCTGGTTATTGAATGCTGCAATGCCAAACATGTATATGAATAACTTACCACACTGATAACTGCAAACTAGATAATTAATTTTCAACGCTAATACAATACATTTAGATGTATTAATCCTAGATTTTATCCTCTTCCCCGTTTTCTTCGTTCACCCTCCTTTAGTATTCAAAGTTTAACAACAAAACCTGTTGCTCTGATTTGGGCATTTAAAACACATGGATGAAAGACAGTTAAAAAATAATTTAAATGAATTTTCATAGGGAAAGAAGACCTAGATAGGCGTTAACCAAGAATGTATAATGTCTCAGTGCAGAGAATTAGAGTTCTGCTTAAGATCTTCAGGAATAGAAAGTAAAGGGACAGCTGAATACAAACCGCCGCCTTATTCAATCTCGTGTTTCCCAAGTTTGGGAAAGTGCAGTCAAATGTTCCGGCATATACAGGAACGGTTGTTTCGTAACCTGCATGGTGTGCCCAGAAGGCCAGCGATTGATTAAAAAATTACCATATTAATAGACTAAAAGCACGTCCATTTACCGATAAAAACCACCGCTTTTGGGTGAATACCTGGAAGCACTCGAGGATAAATAGAGGCCGCTGTCTGACATTCAGAAGCAGGAGTGTCTAATTTGCTAAATCTTACCACAATCATCGCCATCTCAATCAATTATTTTGAGCCTCTGATGTTTTCACCTTGTCTGCAGCCAGTAACGCGGTTAACTAACGAAAGGCATATGGATATGAAGTTATATCAAGATAAAAGCAAAAAGGAGGATATCTTGTAAATATTTTCATTTTACTTTGATCTCAAAATTTAGGATTTAGGCATCATATCGGCAGATAACCGATTCTTCTTTCGCTCTGAATCGGCTTTATTTCTTCACGTTCTACGATGTTTACAGCATTCTACTAAGCTGTCCCCTATTACTGTGTTAGAGAAATACTTCAGGTCAATAAAAACAGCATACATTTGCATGTGCCTACAATAATTATAACACTTGTTGGGGGCGTCATGCCAAATACAGAGTTAGGCCTTGAGAACAGGTTTGTTTCGTAAGTTCAATTGCTTAATCGGATTTTTCCTATTTTATCTTTTTTAAGATAAAAAATTATCGGCCTAAGGATACTACAGATAGAATTTCTAAATCATACAAAAATGTTCAAAATGTTATCAAAGTATATTCTGCCAGTATAATTCATAGTCAACTGTTCATTTTGATATTTGAAATACAGTTGAAAAACAAAGTATTGACGAAATAAAAATACGTTAAATGTTGAGAAAACAAATTTCCAAAAAGGTATTTTTTGTATTGCTCATACTGTCTTAGGGAAAAAAAGCCTTAACCTTTTTTACACTACGATTTTCGTTTTTTTTTTTTTCTTATTTATACTAATTGTCGTATATCTTGTGTAATATAAATGTACCCTGTAGATTAAATGGCATTTTTTGCTCATCCTTCCTGATTAGAATTGAAAAAACTGAAGAAAATTAGGTGAAAACTGAAATGTCGGAACAATTTATAGGCAAAAAATGTGAAATAAAAAAGAAGTATTTTAAAATGTAACTCTTTTAAATGAAAGTAAGTAGTTTTCAGTTTTAGAATAAATTTGACCAAATTTCACCTTTAAGTTGCATTTTAGCTCCAAATTCCAAAATATATGCATGCATCTTCCGGAAATGTCACACCTAAGAGCTTCTGTTCATTTTTAGTAGACACATTTTAAAACCTCATAATTTGGTAAAAATAAATTAAGTATAATGATCAATTTTTTCAAAGGGGAATTTCTTTTTCTTCTTCCTCTCTATTATGTTTCTATAAAAAAAAAAAACGCCCACACACATATATAATTTCAACTGCATTTCATTTCATTTCATTTCATTTTTTTTTTTTTTTAAAGAAAATCTCCCAACCTGATTTCTGGGATTCTTTTTCGAAAACATAGTTTCTTTACAAGGTGCCACCTCTTGACAACATTTTTGCATAAGGGCGAAATTTTTTTCATTAGTAGCCTTTCAATTGTTACATTTGATCAGTTTTGTTTACGAGCACTCTTTTAACATCTCAGGTCATCAGAGTCGCATTCAATTCAGGGCGTGAAACGGCTGACAAATTTTGCTCTTTTTATATAATACATTTGAAGCATAAAGAATCGTTCCATTGATCATGTTACTGACTTTCTTGAGGTTATGGAGAAATTACTATAGTAACCTTTGCTTCTGCAAAACAAATGAAGTATGAACAGATACAGAGATTTCTCTTTCAGACAATAAGAAAGGGCAAACTGATGTCATTTGGAAACATTATCAACGTTGATTGATATTATCCATTATTTGCGAAAAGATTGCTCTATATAACCAAAATTCAAAGCGTGATTTCTTAAATCGTAAATTTCATAGCCATAACCAACAATGTACTGTGTATGACACAAATATAAATTGGTGTTCGAGATTCATTTCATACATGAATGGATAAGGGTAAATACTAGTTCTTAACCCGGGATACAGACGTAAGTTTGCTTTTAATAAAAGGAGTTTAATAGATTTATACATCTCTAGTGAGAAAAAGAGGCAAAATGATCGAAATGAAGCGGTTTCTTCCCACTACTCCGTTTTAATACCCTATGAATCTAATGAATGGGACAAGCATCCCAGGCACAAAGAGCCTCAGGTTGACGTATTTGAGAAGCCCTTATCTAGGAACTGCTGTATCAACACTATTGCTGCCGTTACTTTAACCGCCGTCATTTCGCAGACGATGAAACGACTCGTGTAATCTGCCGGTAATATTTCCTGATACCGAAGAGGGGGGATATATGTCTCCGACAGGCAGAAAGTTTACCTCGCCTTACCGTGCGGAAGCTGTTCTCCAAACGCAAAGTTTTATACGATTTCCTGAAAAGACTTGGCGGCGGGATTATGTGCTCACTCTAAATGGTTATTCTAACAAATGCTCTTACCGAGTTCTCTAGCTATATATGGCTTCACTAGAGCGGTCTCGGAACAAAGTGGGAAGCTTTCATCATATAACAACCAGACGTATGCGTTCAACGTAAAGAGATTGTGCATAAAACAACAGAGCAAAGCCATTTGCTGCTGCTAAACGGAAACAACTGAGCATCTCATAGCGACAGAGCGTAAACACGTGCTTCAAATTACTTTATTTATTTATAAGCCTTCAGGTTTCGATGCCATTTTATTTTAATATCATTTTAAATGCCCGAGTACTTTCAATCAAATACTCTGACCGCCACCTTGGTCTGTGATTAGCCATGCCCAGGGTTCGATTTCTGGTATCTGTTTAGGAATTTTTCTAAGTTAGGGAGGTGCGGAACGGGATCCACCAAGACTGGAGGATAAATGGAAAGCTGCCTGATGGAGAGGTGGCGTCCTTCGATCTAGAGAGCCGCGGCATAGGCGACCGATGGGATATCGGCTCCTGCAATACTTGCTCTTATCAATGTTGTCATTTCTGGTAGTGTAGTGGTAGCCTCGTAGACCCAAAATCTAAATTTTTTCGGGTATAAAATCTTAAGCATGGCTTCCTTCGGAAATGAAGTAATGTTTTGGGTCTCGTATCGTAGATTTACGGCACGCAAAAGAACCTTATTTATCGGCCATTTTAGGTCCTGAATTGAATGGGACGCTGATGACTTGAGGTGTTAAAAATCGCTTGTAAATAAAACAAACCAATCAATGAAGTCGTAAGACGAAGGTAGAGGAAGCAGAAATCGCTGCGGCTGGCCAATGTTCACCCTGGGCTGTAGCGCAAAAGAGAAGAATTATTAATTAGTTAAAATTGAATAAATTAGCTATTAGCTACACAGAGCCCACTTTACATTAAATTTAAAATGAGTACAATACAATTCAGTTCAATACAGTTATGTAACTAGACAATTTCTTATAAACTGCTTCTCTTCGTGACGTTGCTGATTTTATTAAGACGAGTTTAATTTATTTTCAATCTGAAGAGTATTTATAAAATTAATGGAGATGCGCCGAAAAAATATTTGGTATAATGCCATGTCATAACTGAGAGACTACAGAGCGCACATGAAGAAACATAGCTTTAGGTTCCTTCGGCTCAGGCATCTATATCGATAATTCAGAGCGCTCGGCATGACAGTTGACGCATTCACAGGTGCGACAGGAAGTGTGTGATGTTTCAGGAACCATTTGTTGACTCAGTTTATATCCCATTTCCTTTCGATGCATGGGCACACTACACTCTCCCAAAATAATACACCTAAACATCAGCACCTCCCTTCAGCCACTTTTAGTGAATTACAAGGGACGATGTCGGTCTTCTGTGTGTCTACATATGGCGAATGTAGCGACCGAATGAAATACAGAGGCAAATGCTATCTGTTTACCATTTCAAAGATATGAAAAAATAAAATGCGGTGTTACTAGAACGGTGAGGTTATTTGAGTTAAGGGTCGTCTTAGCGCGGTTGCTTACTGGTTGCTGTAGCTGTCGGAAGCAGAAAAGGGAGATCAAAATGTCAATTTGTATATTTATTTTAATGCTTGCATCAAGACGTGTTTTAAGAACTGCCGAAAACGATGCCCCTCGGTGGCAATGCATTGCAGGCATCTGCGCAGGAAATTACTGTACTTCATCTAACATTTCTTCCGTAAGACCTCGGAGGTTAGAAACACGTTTCTTGTCATTGATAGAGCCTGTGTCTATAACATTTAAATAAGATGGTAAACAGTTCTTCTACCTGGAGAATATTTTTTGGGGATCGTCATATCAATTATCTTCAAGATTACGTGTTTACATATGTATGTGTCGCAAATAGAAATCCCCAATATATATATATATATATATATATATATATATATATATATATATATTTACGGACGCTCTTTAGCATCTCTGGTCAACGTCCCATTCTTTGCAGGGCGTGAAACGGTCGATAAATTTTGCTCAGAGGCATGTGATTATAGGCTTGAGCTTCCTTTACACATGGGACAAATGGCCTTACAGGAAATGGCTTCTTGAGAAAGCAGCCATACTTACGATATTTCGCCGGAAAATATTCATCAACCCTGAGTGAATTTGAACCCTCAGCCTTGGGTCTACGAGGCAATTACAGTTCCCAGGTGACCAGCATGACCGATAAAACCCATTTTTTTCACTACTGTGCCTATGGCATGGCATAACTAACGAAGAAAAATTAGCACACAAGGCCTCATGCAAACTAACTACAAGCTGCTATTTGCACATGCATCCCAATATTCAAATTCGCTCTGATGGCCCATTATTAAAATGAGCATTAATATTAAGTAATAATAAAAGTGGAATGATAAATTAAAGAAAGGGGGGGGGTTTACTTACTTGGGGCTGTGTTTTTTCTAATTTCACTACCTTCTATTTTAGAAGAGGCAAGTAGCACTTTAAAAGGATTATTATTATCATTGTCATCATCTCTTCATCTAATAAAACGGGTAAGAGCTGAGGTTATGATTTCAGATTCTGGCATCATGTGGTTTACAAATGAATTGTAGAACACGTCTATAAACAGGAAATGACTTCTTCACGTTGTGTGCTTTTTGATAAATAATATCTATATATAGAGCACAGTTTGCGCTGGATGCGGCAGGTGTCACCCGGCATTTCCGTCCAACAAAAGACTGACGACAAGGACAAATTTCCTTGCGACGGAAATAATGGTCTATTTACCGTGCCTGATTTTTACTATGGCAGTACTAAACAAAAAAGTCTCGGAGAAAGGAGCAGCGCGCAGTGTTTGTCCTGCCAAAGATGCCCGAAACAAACTGGATCGATTATCTTCTACAATACACGTGTTAATAGTTCTGCCCGTAATTTAATTGAGCTTAACGAGAGTTTGTTGTCATGATAATTATTTCGACATGAAAACAAACATGAGTTTAAGAGCGAAATTAAATTACCTCTTTTTGTATTTCTATTCGGAAAGATGACTTCAGAAGTCGGATCTGCATCTTTAATTTTATTATAAACAACTAAACATTTGGGAATGCTATAATTTATTTCAATACCACCACTGCCCAATGGGACTTGGGGGATGACCCGCAGCATTGAGAATGTAATAAAACTTCTGAGATAGGGCCCTGTTCCTCAACAACAAGGTATAACACATTACAAGTGCATCAACTTGTAACTTGTAGTTATTAGTAAAATTCTGTTCCACAAAGGTTACTGCTACTCTTGTACTTTACAACTCAATTCTTACAAATGCAGAGGTAATTTTTCTTTGTTCTGTTCCAGTATTAGTCAGGCACCGGTAATTTATACAAATTTCTCTACAAGTGTACGAATATTGGTAACTTCAAATACTAACACAAAAGGCATTATCTTTTTAATGAGTTTGTGTGTCAGTTGACCCAAATGTGCTAAGTATTAGCGAAAGTGATGATAATGATGAGTAGGAATATGTATAAAAAAGAATAAATAAATATTTGTGTACAATGATAAAGTTATGTTAAGTGCAATTAAAGTACGGCTTTTGACTGATATTGGCGTTTCCTGTTCCATATTTCCGATCAGCATCTTAGTTAATGTATTTTTAAGGTTTTTGCTGCATGCCACGAAAATAATTTGTTTTCATTCTTCATTATCTTTTAAAATAATCTCTTTTGACACAACTATCCCCCCCCTTTTTTTATACTTACAATGAGAACGTGAGTGTCAAGCAATATAAACAAACAAATAAATAAGTATAAAGGATCAACTGGACTAATAAAATAAACGACCCGAGAGCAATTGGAAAGCTGGATTCTTCTGCCATCTCTCGACGACTGAAATTGATGCCCCTAAATGTAGCAGCATTAGAGAGACCGTCGTCTCAAAGTGAATTATTACGCTTGAATATCGCTAAATACATAATAAAGTATTTAAAGTATCATTATATCAGATAAAAAATACAACACCCATTTTGCAGGAATGACAATAAACCGCACTGTACATTAAAAATCCCTAAGGAGTGGACATAATCTAATTCAAAGTATGGCAAACAGCTGTTCCTCCATCTTGCTCTTATATGACGTCACTTGCAACTTTTTACTAATACTTTACAAGTGTTGCACTTCTTTCGTGGAACAGAAAGTTACAAGATAACTATTTTGCAAGGACTTGTACTAATACACTTTAGACCACACTTTTGTAGAACAGGGACCTGGAAGACGTGGGGATGATTTTTTTTTTTTTTTTTTTTTTGAATAGTGTTTAACTCCCGTTTTTACTACTGAGGCACCATAGGCGGTGGACACTGATGATAAATGAAATGATATATTGGGAAAGGATTTTTTTTTTTTTTTAAAGGAAGGAAGCGTTCCAGGCCTAAGTTTAGGTACCTCCCCGGCATTTGCCAGTTATGAAGACTGAGGAAAACCTGGAAAAAACCCCAGTCAGGGAGGACGGTCCTGGCGGGATTCGAACCGCAGACCTCCCGCTCACGAGTCCATGCCTTAACGACCTGGGCCACCCGTGGCGGTTGTGGGGATGATAAGAATAAGCTCAGAGGATTGGCCTAAGTGTACCAGGTGTTCTCCTTAAGACCTGAAAATATCTGTCAGGAAAATGTCTGAACTGAAATTCGAACCCGGGATCCATTGTGTAGGAAATACGAATGCTACTGCTAGTTTACGCACGGCAGTGGTTGGAATTATAAAAAAGTTTGGGGGTAATGATCAATTGCAATCAGAGATGATAGAAATGTAACCTGCTTTGTATAAAAATAACAACATTTGAGATTATAAACGTTTATGGTGAGGTCAATAATAATTTATGTTTAATTTCATTCTGAATTACTCTTTTATAATTTTAATTACTGGTTCACTGTGTTGACAGTTTTTTTTTTTTTTTTTTTTTTTTTGATTGATTTATTTAAGGACGCTCTTTAACAGCTCAGGTCATCAGCGTCCCATTCAACTCAGGGCGTGAAACGGCCGACAAATTTTGCTCAGAGGCCTCTCTTTCAGGCTTGAGGTTCTTTTTCGTGCCGCAAATGTACGACACGGGACCCACGGCTTTACTTCCCTTCCGAAGGAAGCCATACTTAGGATTTTTACGCCCGAAAAAATCCATCGGTCCTGGCCGGATTCGAACCCGCGTTTTGGGTATAGGAGGCAAGTATGGTAACCACTACACCACTGTGAAAAGTTGATGTAAGTGTTTGATTGCTGATGAAATAATAAATGAATGTATTAATTTTAATACCATGCTATTCACTATCAAATGTTTACTTGTCTAGCGATAGAGAGTCTCTAACTGACAGCAACATTTCAGCCAATAGTAGTCTAGCTTTAACAGCAGACAGTGGGGTCGAATGGCTGCAGGAGAGTTTGTTATTGAGGTTTCTTTGATCTGCCGGTGGTTAACAGGAATACTTGCTGATTTGCCGAGCAGCGTTGCATTCTGCATCAGCTTAAATGACACACTTTGGGTTTACTACAGTAAGCCAGCAGAAAGGTAACACAATAATGATGACAATTTAAGAGGTGACAGTTGTAGCAAGCGAAATGACGAAGACAAAGAAAATTACAGCAATTCAGTTTGAAATTAAATATGTCGCAGGATCAGAAAACAAAGACACAGTTTTTTGTTACTACAGATAAAAAAAAAATGCAATCTTTTATTCTTTCAAATGTTTACCCAGCGCTACAGAAAACGTTCTGCTTGCTGCATCATTGTTCAGCCTTTTAGGTGCCATGAAGCATGCCTGAAACCTCAGGCACAATATTTACTTAAACATTAATTAAACTTTCTTTGCCCTCCTGCCAAGTATGCTTGGCATGTGACCTTTCCGACTCGCTAGTTACGCCACTGACTTGCACAGTGTTGCCAATTTCACTCGACACCTAAATCAACACCCATTCAAGACCTAGTATCAGCGGCGATGCGAGAGGAGAGACAAATTCGAATGTTCAAAGAGCGAGGTATTGTCTAGTTTTTCCTCCGCATGGCGCCGGGAAAGAATTACTTGATACTCCTAACACAGGACCATAACGATGAATTACTGAAGCATGTTAAGTCCAGAAAGGGGCATAATTGTGCTCATAAGTGGCATTATTTTATGTCATGTTACTTTTAATGCTTTTAATTTAATATAAAGTTCAGAAAAGAACGTGGGTTCAAATCTCTTAGCGCCGGCATCCCCAGCTCGCTTAGGCGAATGTCGGGACTGGTCTGTAACGGGGTCGAAACAAGGGATGGTGCTGTGTGGGTGTGCAGGTGGCTTGCCCTTTGCCCCGTCGTCTGGTACATATGGAAGCGGTTCTTTAAGGGATTCGAAATTCTTGGAGGAACGGCTTCGCCGGAGTATTGGTGTTTTATCTGGAAACATTGTTGGGATTCCATCTATGTCCATGTACCACTGCGCACGGATCGTGGCCAATCAGTTCCCTCTCACCTCATCCCTTCCTCCAGAGATGCCCCTTATAGGGGACGCGGGCACAGACATCTCCCGAGTCAAATGCAGAAAAAAAATTCTAAAATTTCAGACCCTGTTCAAGCATTTCAAACCTAACGCAACAACCAACACCGGACATCTTTTCTTTTGCAATTCCTTATATACTTAACCCCGCTTTCTTTTATGTTATTTCTAATAACACACTTTATGTACTGCTCTTTAACTGTATAGTTTTTTAAGTAGACTGTTATTTGATTTAAATGCTTCATTGTTGTAAGGTATCCAGAATGCCCTATCATTCTAAGATTAACAATGTTTAACGCCCTTTTCACTACTGAGGCACTGATGATACATGAAATGAAATGATAAATTGAGAAAGGAGTTTTTTTTTTTGAGGAAGGAAGCATTTTAGGCCTCATTTCAGGGTACCTCCCCGGCATTTGCCATTTATGAGGACTGAGAACCTGGAAACAATCTCAGTAAGGGAGAACGTCCCTGTGGGAGTCGAACCCCAGACCTCCCGGCCAGAAGTCCGCGCCTTAACTACCTGGGCCACCTGTGGCGGTGTTTCTAATATTACTTACTAGGGTTTTTATATATTTTTATTAAATAAATATAACTTTATATGTAGCAAATTTATACAATTGAGACATATTTCAACATGAAAATTCCATAATTACTTAGGTGTTTATTAAACATACCCTGAAATTTTTAAGCAAATCAGCAAAAACAACCTTTTTGGAAGTTTAAAAGTTCCGCTACTTAGATCGACTGTCCAGCGGACCTCCCTCCTTCCAATCGTTGAAATTCCTCACGCACGCGCACCTCCGTTCCCTTCCGTTCCAATAGAGTCGGGCAGTTGTTTGGTGCATTCGTCAGCGAGGTTTCATTAAATAGTGCAGTAGAGTTGTACAACGGTGGGACATTGATTGCGTATATTCATCATCAAGGCGTACACAATCGATAGAATATCATGTGGCAGGTCGATACACTCATTTAGGTCCAACTTTCCTTGCAGCCCGGTTTCAACACAAGAAATAATATTATAGTAAAGAAGTTTAATAAAACATGCAATGGAAAAATGCCGAACACTGCTCAAGAATCATGACGAAATCGCGCCACATATTTGGCTTAGAATTATTGGCCCTGGCTTTTAGGCATCCTCGTTTCTCATATCATATGGTTTCTAATTTTTATCTTTGGGAACGCTGAACAAAGTGGAGGAACTTATGCTGTCAGCGAAAATTTTACAAGATGTGGACTATATGCCAATGAAAACTGGCAACGTTCCAGCACCTAGCCTAAGGGGAGTGGATAACAAATGTCATTATTTAATATGATGCAGCTATTTTAAAAGGCGAAGCGCTTGAGTGCCGCAAGTCCATGCAAGTAAAAACCGGCAGCAGCGCGGGATCTAACCGCCGACCGGCTGAACTATGTATGGGAACTTTTAAATGGATCTCACCATATATGGGAGGATTTCGTGATTTTTTAATATCTAAAAAAGTCAAAATTAAGAATATTATAACTTTTACGCTACAAGAGGCTCTTAAAATATATTTATGCATTTATTTCTCAGGTTATTTAAGTCTCGTTTTTATACAAATAACAAACGATGCACCAATAAATTTTAAGATTTCTTATTCTTATTCATTTTGGTGAAGTAATTTCTATCGCCAACACATAATATCGTCAAGGGGTTCAAGAATGGCTAACAGTTTTGAAAAATCTGCAAATTGAACGTACATGACCAATCTCATTAAAAACCGTGAAGGGCTGGGGCCCAATTTGAACTTCGCGTTTGTTGACGTGCATAAAGAATTCTCTGGTCTGTGTCACATAAATAACATCGGTGCCAGCTTCTGTAACGAGCAGTTTCTATTAGCGCAGTTTACTCAAGCTCTTGTCATTAACGTCGATAATTAATTTAAACCCTGCATATACCTGTTATTAGAACAGGTTCTAATTAAATGCGGCTTGATTGAGATCTCTATTACACGTTCGCTAAGTGTTTCAGCTCTACATTTACTTTCACCGAGAAATAATTTTTATGACAACATGTTGACTCTTTTGTATTGGCGGTCATTTATTTTGTTTACTATGATCAGAACGTTAATGCTGTTTTAGTACCTCTGGCTCTATAGCGTTAACGAAATAAACTAAATTTATTTGATAAGTCAAATAAACAAGCTCATGCTAAAAATATACATAAATACATTAATTGCTTTTGTTCTCTGTAACTCGCAGGAAACAAAATGCTAAATGCAAACAGCTGAACTTCTGAATTGGTAAAAACAAAAACGAAGCGCTAATCTGTCACATTCGCTATCTTATACTGTTTTAATAATACCGACGAAAGCATTTGTTTCTCTCCCTATCTTTAATGCATCTAAATGAAAGAATGGTTACATTGTAGACGTTTTATGAAAGGGTGAAGTGACAAGAGAGAATTAAAAATAAATTTAGCTTGTGATCAAATAACTCATTTCGCTTCATTCTGGTTTTAGTGCTTAGAAATTCCAATGTCTACTAATCAGAATATGGCATTTTCATAAAGTTGTGTGGCACTCAAGTTTGGTAGAACTGAATGGCTAATTTAGTAAACTGTCTCTTGCGACTTCTCAGCAATTTTCTCTAGTTCATTTATTTGACCTACAGTGCTATCACTAAATCACTAAATCCATATACAAGATGGAATGGAACTAACGCTATAAATAAAGCTGATAACAAAAAACTTAATGACCGCCTTCTGGGTCTAATGGTTAGCACTGCTGTGCTGTTCGCGGCTTTTGGATTCCATCCCGCTAGCTCTCAGAAAATTTCTAAGTTAAGTTTGGAACGGATTTCAACCAGTCTCTTAAGGACAACTGGGGAGCTGCCTGATAGGAAGGTGGCCTCCTTTGGTCATAAAACAGCAGCGTAATGGCGACCGGTGGAGTTGATGTGTTGATCGCATGCCTTTCTGCAACAGAACTCTCTATCAGTGGTGTCTCATGGCGGTCACTGAGAACGGTTGAAGCCCGTGAATTTCTGGGACTGGGACAAAAAGAAGCCAAACAAAAGATAGGCCTAACAATTATTCTTAATAACAGAGGTGGAAATATGTTTTACCAAGGTGGTACTATTTTTTTAAAATGTAAAACGCAATGTTGATGTTAAACAGAAAAAACGTTACATAGCTGAAATTCTTAATTTTCCTCAAATTCCTTTCTTTTTCCTTTTCCTTCAGAAAGACGAAAACATAATAAAATGGGCATTCATTGTGTGGTGTACAGCTATTTATCGCTTCTTGGAATTACTTATTATATGAAAAAAAAAGTTTTCCTCGTGTATATTATCTTTAATGATTTGCTTTGTGTTCCTCAGCAATAACCTTTGGCTCTCAATATAAAGAATTAAAACATAAAATAATGTTAAATTATAATAGTAAATTTCACATATAGTGATATTATCCGATTTAGCAGAAAAGAAAGCAAATAAAAAGAAATTTCTTAAGTACTCAAGTATGAAAAGAATGTCAATAAAATTGAAACAAAAACATAAAGGCTCAATTTTAAATCGAACGCGAGACTACAAAGTGGAAGCCAACTACGGTAGGCTTTACCTGTAACGACAGAAATATCCTCTCACTTACCTGTAGATTGACAGAAAAACAGAACAAAGAACTATCTCGACCAGCAGGCGCAAAACACCAGCGACGAAATTGCACCACGCGTTGTTAAGAGCTAATCGAAGCCATTTACGTTAGTAAAATGTATTAATTAAACGACATTAACGCCATTAATCTACGCCAGGGCAGCGGGTATAAACTCCACCCAAGCGTTTAGTGTAACAGTAGGAACTGTTATTTCTTGGGTCGGGTAGAGGGTGTTTTCACTGGGAGTCTATAGAAAACAACTGGCTGGTAACAGCTGACGGGCGGGAGGGCGTAATGAGATGATGATAGTGGGGAGGGTACCTGGTGGCCAGAGATAAATCATATTCCTCGTGGTAGTTACCACGACAGAGTGTGCGCAAAAATAATCCCCACTGAGGAAAGGTCGCCTTGCAGGTACTCGCCACCTAATTCTATTATAATCGTTACTGTGCTGTTTTCGCGAAAATCAGCTGAGGATCATTTTGGCCCTTAAAGTAAGATATCTATCCATATAGGTAGTTAAGACTGGGCTCCAGGTTTGTTTTCATAAACAAGTTTCCCTAACCTGTAAATAGCTATAGAGGCGTAAGCGTTAAAAATAAATGTATTAATATTGGAATATTACAGCGCTTAAAATTAAAGCTTGAAATGGTAAAAAAAAAAAAAGTTTTAAAAATATACTACAATAATTGTGTTAATAAAATAATATTTTTACTATTAATCTGTCCTTGAGGTATATTTATCTCTTACTTTTAATAGTTTTTTTTTCATTGGCACTATTATTGCAAGGTTTATAAAATTACATGCTGCAAGATAAATTAATAAAACGTTAATCAGTGTGGAGTAACTCTGGTGGTCTAGTGATAACCATACTTGCTTGTCCTAGCAAGGGCCGGCGTAAAAATCCTAAGTATGACTTCCCTCGAAAGAGAAGTTCAGTCGAGGGTCCCGTGTTGTAGACTTACGGCACGAAAAAGAACCTCAAGCGTGACAGAAAAGGCCTCTGAGCAAAATTTGCCGGCCGTTTCATGCCCTCAATTGAATGGGACGCTGATGACATAAGATGTTAAAGAGCGTCCGTAAACAAATAAAGTGGAGTAATTTGTATATACAACAATGATTACTTCTTCCTCTTAGACTTGTTAGATGTCATGGGCTTTAGCCTGCCGCAGCGACCACTGCGTGCTCTATCTCTGTCTTGCCATATTACTAGTAGATGGTAATATTGCAGAAGGGTATATGATGAATATCGGGCTGCTTTACAGATCAAAGGACGCCACCCCTCTATCATGCAGCTCCGCAGTTGTCCTCACGAGACTGGGTAAACCCTTCCAAAACACCCTAAATTAGATCATTTCTATGCAGGTACCCGGAATGGAACCATAAACCTCCCAAATATCAGTCTGCAACGCTAACCGCTAGACCAAGGAGGCAGTTAAGAATGATTATAATGGATAATAAAAATTAGAATAGCACGGTTTAAAAGATATATCAATAAAGGCTACTGAAGAGACAGAAATTATGAACGAAAGTGCAAGAGTAACAAGAAGGGAGACGAACATATACCTGATATAAATGTTTCATTTCTAGAATATGATGTATGGGAGCATTGAAATAGTGGACGAAACATCTGAAATGGATTTCAGTAAATAGATTAACAAGGAAAACCATTCTACATGGAGGGGAACTCTGGGAAGACTAGTAAACGATAGAAAAATGAATTTAAAGATATTTGAGTAATCTATAAGCTCAACTTTTAATAAAGATTTGGGTTTCCGAAAAATATTATGAAAATTCTGAATCAGCGGCATATGTAATTATACAATAGATAAATCATTTACAGCTTTATTAACGTTATATTCGCATTTCTTGACGCGGCGTCTTCATATTTAAGATTAAAATGTTCAGCCCATGACTCCTAACTGCTTGCTACGCTTTCTGAAGGATATTTTTGCATCTGCCTCAACTCTGATTTATTGCCAAGAATAAGACTGGTCACGTGAAGCGATCATGTTGCGCGCTAAAAGCTTTCAAGCCCCTCGGAACCTTGGCCGGCAAGTTTTTGATAGCATTATAACTATAAGATGAAGAAAACTTACAAGTGAGTCGACTTCAGGATCAGCTATGTAGTAAGGTTTCTCTTGCCGAATCTGCAACACAAGAATGAAGAGCATTAACTTCAGAGAGACGCAATAAAAACATAACCTTACATTTGTTATTCATAACGTTTAGTGCTTTATATGGTATCGGCAAAATAAAAGTGTAAGTTAATATGTTCAACGTATAGTGCATTTGATACATCAAATATAATCTACAAACATTACAAAAAGAATTCTCTTATAATTCAACATTTCTAGAGCATAAAAAATGTGATTTATTTCTCATAAGCAAACAGAGAAAAATGCCGTGCCCTAGTTGCAATGCACAAGCGAAGTTTGTATACACAAGTAGAAACCGGTGGACTGCAGTTAAAATTTCTCTAAGGCAATTGAGCTTGTTCAGTCGTGTACATTTCAAATTTTTTCCGTTTATGAAATTGCCTATTTCTAAAAGTAATGCCTTTTTATTTGTATATATTTATTATACCAAACAACAGATATAGCGCTACTGACAGTTTTGCATTGGCCGCTACGAAGGGTGTCCTAAAAGTTCTCGGCCTGACTCAGAGAGTCGTGAAGATATCCAAATTACTATGATAATTGTTAAGTATCGACCTTTGATGGCGCGTTGTAAAGTTTCAGATGCTTAAGTGCAATCACTTGTTTGTGACGATCTGTAAACAAACTAGTGTTAACATTTTCTACAAAATAGATGAAATTGAAATATGAGCTGTGAATAATTATATCGTTTTGTAGGGTTTAATTCCAAGAGATATACAGAAGGAGCTAGATTCCACATTTAAGGATTCTTCCCCTTTCATTTTCGACGGTTAAAAATGGACTGCTGAATTTTTTTGCGCAGTTGTATATTCATTCAAGATTATAGGCGCTCATGGCGTCCCAAAACTGTTGCGACCGACGAGATTGTAACAAAAATTCACAATGCCGTACTCAAAGATCGCCGATTGAAGGTAAGCAAGTTAGCTGATATTGCAAACACCTCAACAGGCTGTGGTCACTACATTTTACACGAAGAGGCATGAGCTGGTGCCTCGTTTTTTAACAATGGACCAAAAATGCATTTGAATGAACATTTCGCATGAGTGCTTAGGCCGGTTTAAACTCAATTCCAGTCAGTTTCTCCCATCTTTCATACAATACATGAAACATGTATTCATTGCTGTATGCCAGAGACGAAGGAGCACCCCAAACAGTGGGTGGCAACAGGTAAAAGGGCACCAAAGAAAGAAAAAAAACTGTTCCATGTGCACTAAAAGTCATGGCTACTGTTTTGTGGGATTCTCATGGTGTAGACTTCCTCCAGAAGGACAGAACCATCACAGGGGAGTATTACGTTTCACTACTGGAGCAATGAAGGATGCTATTCAGACTAAACGTTCACACCTTGGGAAAAAGAAAGTTCTCTTTCATCACGATAATGCATCTTCTGGGATTGCTGTTGCAAAATTGCAGCACCTCCGCCTCAAAGTGCTTCCACAGCTGCCAAATTCGCCGGATTTGGCTCCCGGCCATCATCTTTTGTTCCCAAATCTGAAGAAATGGCTGGGTGGAAGAAGATTCACATCAATGATGCTGAGACAAACCTTATTGACAAGTATTGGCATTCAAAAGTGGAACGTCATTGGTTTAAATAAATGTATTGATTTACAAGGTGGACTATGTTAAACTTTTTCTCTTAAATCTTGTGTTTTCTTGGTAAGGTCGGGAACTTTTAGAACGCCCCTGTATATACCATCAATACGCAGTTGTCAACGTGTAGGCTATGTTTATTTTTCAGAGATAAGGGCAACAAAGTGCAGGTATCTACTGAAAATTAGTGTGAATAAACAATGTTCCGCTGTTACCCTAAACATAAGGCTCTTGAAAAAGGAGTTGATAGACGTCAGAAAGGACTCCGATAAAACTGTGGTATACGCTTTAAGCATGAAATTTAAGTACACCTACACAAAGTAAATTGCAACGTTTGTCGAGGCGGCACGACAGACTGACAGTGACAGTTGTAGCAGTGGGAACATGCTAGTAGTAGTATAAAACGTTCTGCACGCACTACTTCACTCCCCTTCACAGCAGGCTCTACCCCAAACAATCAATAGCGTTCTACCTATAACCATAGCAGGACTGCCAAATGAACGATCACCTTAGTTCGTCAAAACTTACTCTCTTTTCTTCCAACTATTTTTAATATTGTTACGCTTAAGCCCTAACCCTCTGCTGCAATAGGGAGGCTCCCCAAAGGACTCAGTTGCATCAAAAGCTTTGTTAGAAGGGTGCCGGGTTACTTTTAGAAGTTCACCGATGCATGGAACTTTCTAAAGGTGCACAAGGAACAGTCGAATTTTCCGAACGTTTACGGCAGAGGTCGTGTGAATTCTTGTTCAATTCCTTTCTTACCGAATCAAAAGGTAACGTAAAATTTGCCTGTTGATAAACCAAATCTTAGATAATCTAAAAACGTTTTTGTGGTTAAAATATATCACTTAACCTTATGATATTCGCGTTCAGAGTGTATGTCTTGCCCCAAGATCGCGGGTTCAATGTCGGCCAGCGTCGATGAGTTTTTGGATCGCAAAAATCCTAAGTATGGCTTCCTTCGGAGGGGAAGTAAAGTCTTGGATCCCGTGTCGTAGATTTAGGGCATATAAAAGAACCTCAAGCCTGAAAGAAGAGGCCTCTGACTAAAATTTATCGGGGGTTTTAGCAGTGACTTGAATGGGACGCTGATGACCTGAGATGTTACAGAGCGTCCGCAAATAAAACAAATCAACAACTGAACATTGGAAGCAATAGTGCGCCTAAATAGAAAGGGAGTGGTTAAGTTAATTTCATTTTATCTAATTCCAAAAAAATACGTTTAGATACAGCATTTCGTTGAAATCGGTAAAAGATTTAGTACTGTATAAGCGGATTCCTTTCCAGTGTAGCCCAGTTCCGCCCTATTTGCAATTAATATTGTTGTCTTTGACCTGCCACTCATACAATTAATAACTTTCAATTTTGAATATCTTGGGTTTTAAGCCTAAGTTACAAAAAAAAATCATTTTTTTAATACACAGAAGTGATCGAGGGCATTAAAAGATATGACAATGAAATGAGATAGTTATATTGCCTTAATCGAACACATTTATTTTAAGTATAATATAATTATGTGATTTTTACTCATAAGTTGTAGTGTGCAGAGTGAAGGCAAATATTAAGTTTTGCGCGGAAACATATATTACAGTTCCGATGGTATAGTCATCTAATTTCAATCACTGAATCGACAAGTTAACTTAGATAAAGATTTTTAATACCTACTACGGTATATATTAGAGTGAACAATCTTCACGCAACCGCTTTCGCGGCGTGCGGCCGGCCGACCGGCGAGGCTGGCTACTGTGTCGGCGGTGTGCTACTTGCTCAAGATTTCAACTCACACTGAAGCCTTCCGCAGCGGAGGGGAAATATACTCCCCGCCTCCGTCGACATAACGCTGCCGGCCGGTTCCGCGGTTGCTTCAAGTATTGCTCACCCTCTATAATGCTACTTAAAACCGAGACATTTAATACGGCTAGGGAATCGGAATGTTTACATATTATATTAAATGGATTTTTTCCCCCACAAAATCACAGTGCTTCGAGTCTCACTAAAGACTATTTGTCTGTTGTTTTTTTCTATCTGAACCTGATTCAAAATACAGAGTAGTTCGAAAAAGTGTATACACAATATTTTTTTAATAGTGTTTAACGCCCGTTTTTACTACTGAGGCTCCACAGGCGGTTGACACTGATGAAACATGAGATGAAATTGTAAATTGGGAAAGTTTTTTTTTTTTTTTTTTTTTTTTTTTAAGGAAGGAAACGTTCCAGACCAAGTTTAGGGTACTTCTCCGGCATTTGCCATTTATGAGGACTGACCTAAACCTAGAAAAACCTGTCAGGAAGGCCCACCCGTAACGGAATACACACTATTTAATCGTGAATAACTTTGAACAAAGTGAAATAAACTTCTCATTTTCGGGGAAATTATAGCTTATTGTTGCTAGTTGGTAGTGACTACATGATCCCAGGTTTAGTGTTCTGTTTGTTTGTGAAACAAAACAGCTAACGCAAGTTATCGTTCGGAGAACGGAAGACAGTTTTGAATTGGTTCTATAAGTTTTGAAAACAATATCGAGGTAACGAGTTTCGAACAGTCATCGATACGTCTAACAATTGGGAGTATTCGGGACAAATTCGAAGCCCATAGTACTGTTAACGATGTGCACAAAGAATGCCCTGGATGTTTCAGCAATTTATACACCCACCACAGTGTTCACGTGAAATCGGAATTAGCTGATCAAGGGTACAGCCAGTTTTGAAGAGTGTACATTCCAAGATGGTGCCCCAGCCCACTACTTGAGATGTCATGGCGCATCTGGATCAAACTACCCGGACGATGAGGGGCTGTAGAGTATCCAGCACTGCCCCCAGAACTAACAGCTTTCGACTTCTACCTATGGAGGACTGTAAAAGAGTGTGTTTATCGGGAAATGTCCGCTACACTGGATGCGATATCAGAACAAATCAAAATGTCGTGGGCAGCTATCACACTGGACACACTACAGAAACACAGTTCGTAGAGCAGTCAGTAGCACCGACAGTGTTTGGATGCTGATAGTGGCCACCTCCAATACTTATATTCAGTTACAATTTACCCGAAAATTAGAAGTGTATTTTACTTTCTTTCAATGCTGTTGACGAAAAAAATATTCTGTATTATATCTTGCTCTCGCCTATTAGATGGGGATTGCTTATCTCTTAGTTTGAGGGAATCTGTTATAAGCCTAAACCCCGAAAGGACATGAAAGCTACCAGTACATGGAAAACACACAAATGCCAGCTATAATTATTATTAATATTATATCTTAATTTAGAATTCACTCTATTTATTAAGAACTTAAAAGCAGTGCAGTGGACTTCCATTTAGCTATAAATTGTAGGAAGAAACAACAGAAGAGCAGAAGCTTTCTCCTACACTCTACTGTTGCGAAATCTCCAAACTCTAGTTAACATATGATCGAACTCTACTGTTGCGAAATCTCCAAACTCTAGTTAACATATGATCGAACTCTACTGTTGCGAAATCTCCAAAATCTAGTTAACATATGATCGAACTCTACTGTTGCGAAATCTCCAAACTCTAGTTAACATATGATCGAACTCTACTGTTGCGAAATCTCCAAACTCTAGTTAACATATGATCGGACTCTACTGTTGTGAAACCTCCAAGCTCTCGTTAACATTTGATCAATTCTCTGCATCAGGGTAAAAGCACTCTTGATCAGACAATGTTAACATCACTTGTGACGAGAGAGGGATAGCTTTCCTGCAGACCCGGGCGTTGTCTGCCTGATAGGGGATCCAAAATGCATGGCGAAGAATCGATTGCATGTCAATGCTGATTTCATCAAATGTGTCTGGAGCGTCGTCATCATCATCGCCATCATCCGCCCCCCCCCCTCATAATTTAAGCCCAATGTCACTCAATTCTGCACCCGATGAAACCGCGATCAAAACTGTCCGTCATCGACAACAGATCTGTTCACAGTTTCACACTTTCTGCTTTTCTTATCGGCCCCAGGATGTCGCGGACACAACGCCGAATGAAAGCATGTATTAGACGTATAATTTAGTTATCAATACATTACCTCCAAAACAGGTGTATGACTCAGTTTGGAAACGCCAACAAAGTTTAAGTGGGTGTTCATATTAGTTATCTTTGCAAAGTGTTTCGGTTGTTGCAAATAATAAGTACAAATATTGTAGATATGTATTATTATACCTATAGTGCATAACAATAGAGACAACATGTGTATGAAACGCCTGCTGTAAACCTGGAAAACGTCATATTTGTATAAGGAGACTCTTTACGTTTTCAACTACTGAAGTCGATTTTACGACCCTAATCCGGTATTCCATAGTACAGAAACTTGTTCTGGAGGCAGTTCAAGAATTTGCTATTGCATTCACATTCACTTGGTGAGTTGGCTTATGCGAAAAAAAGTGTATAAATTCTTTTCCAACACAAAACCTTCTCGCTAAGCCTTGTCATTCAAATCTTGCACATTTCTTCCTTCAAGTTGGAATTTTTAACACGAGGCGTTGCTTCTTCCTGTAGATCCGATCCAACCTTTGAAATCATTTCGATCTCCTGTCGAACGCTGTTAAGCTTTCAGAAAATGTTCTCAATTTCTTAAATACTCCTAGAGATGTTATTTTTTACATTTTTATCCATCATTTATTGATTGTTAGTAATGCGTCACGCTTTATTTAAAAGTTTCTCGAATGCTTCATATAATAATAATAATAATAATAATAATAATAATAATAATAATAATAATAATGCAGATGTAAAATGAGTAATACAATTGATAGAGAACTTAAGTCATGCATGCGACGTAGCGTTTATATATCTCGATATCAACTGCCATACTAAACCTCCAGAGCTATTGAGAGTTAGTTTGGAGTATATGTTGAGAGAATGCACCGGGCGATCGCCTTATTACTACAAAACTCCGCTAAATGACATACGAAAGCAGATTGGCACCCAAAGTCGACATACGTGATATTGGTGATTTGGGTAAGCCCGAAATTGCAACATTGCAACAACATTTATTTACTGAACGCTTCTATTGGACTTGAATGGCGTTAAATAGGTTCAAATGCTGCAATACAGAATAGTCCATCGCTATTTTTGCAACCATTTCCAGGCAATTGTTTTATTTATGTTTTATATTTCGGTACAATTTGGTGAATTTCTCCCTTCTATTATATATTTTATACATTACACCAAAAAGTCACCTCTGCTGTTCCTTGCATAAGCTTTTGCATCCCAATAAGGTTCAGATTTCGGTTGTTTTACAAAGTTCAGTCAAAAGAGGAATATGTTTATTAGCTCTTTGAGCAAATTCAATGCTGGTTGGTGCATTATACTGGTAAACTCAAGCAGTTGCAGCACTTCAAAGAATTCCCTTTTTTCTTGGCTGCAGAGATTAAGGAAATCATTTGAATGGCTATGAACAACTTATGATATAATTGCGAGAACTAACAATGATTTTGGATTAAATGTATGTGTATCAGAAAAGGAATAAAATTAAGTAGATGCCATCCTCAACGGTAATCTGACACAATGCTCAAAATGCAAAACAGTTGGAACCAGATATTATGGACACAAAATTTTGAGGACTCCTGACAGATGTTGCACATTACCCCTTGCTTGGAATGTGTAGGGCAGTGCAAAGAAGATTTCACATCTTTTGTCATCTCTTCACTATCAGTCGAATTGTTTGCTAATGTTTCGAGAGACTTTTGCTTTGTTAACATTTACATAAAATCAGCTGGCAATAACATTTTCCTGTACCGTGAACACATTGTACAAAACTATCTTTCATCAACACGTTGAAGACAAATTTCCACTTTGGAAAAGAAATATTTTCTATCTAAGGCTCCTGCATTTAACCCAATTCTTGTTACTAGTGGTTGGCTTATTCTTGGGAAAGCCTTTACACCCCCAAGAGAATAACATTTAGCAGAAAGAGAGAGAGGTCCTTCTGGAAACATTTCTATAAGCTATTAGCAAGAAAAATGGACGGGGGGCAAGGGATGACAAAGAAAGGACCACGCCTCAGCAGGGGGCATTTGAAAGCAGATTAGCATGCAGGTAAATGAGCAGCTTTGTCCCAGTGCAGCAAGCACGTACGCACACACACTGAGTTAATAGCTCTTAATGGGAAATGTAACTACAGCACCTGCTTGTTTAGCACTTTGGAATTTCTGGGGAAAATACCAAATGACTCAAACTGCTAATTCTTCAGAGACTTTCTTTTTTTAAATATATCCACCTTTTGCTTTTATGTACATTCAACAATATGCCATTATCATCAATTTTAACTATTTTCAAGCAATCCAATGTTCTGCCTTTTGGTTCGCATGAGTGTATCATATATATTTGTAGAAGTAAAAAAACGTTATTTTTAACAACACAAATTATATTGTGATGTAAACTTCATTAATGTTTACGGTCTTTATTTAAAGTAACCACGGAGCGTAACTCTAGCAAATAAAGCAGCAGTATACATGTTACCTGACTGTATCTCAGAAAGTTTTAAAGCTATCAATATGAGATATTGAGAAAACTTAACGAAAAATGCTCTATAAATTTTAATTCACTGATGCACATAAAAAGTTTTTTAAAACTTTTTAAACCAAAATAAAATTTTGCTAAAAAAACAAACACTGTAACATAATTATGCATTTTTCTTATAAGCTATTGATAGAACTGGAATTACTTTTTTCCTCTTAAACTGTAGAGAACATGCTATCCTGGAAACTAAAATAATATACTTGCTAAGCTACTTGCTTGAAAAGAAATTAATTTTCATAATTTGAAAAAGAAATTCTTATTGGTACTGACTTTTATCTACTAATGCAGATATGTAAATACTTCTAGTTATCATTTCACATTTGCATACATTATGTGTGTGCAAATTTTCAACAAGACTGGTCCAGCTAATCCTGGGGAAAATGCACATTTATGTCAAAATGTTAGGTTATCGGGAAATAAGATTCATTTTTGTTTAAAAAACTTTTATATGCATTACAGAATAAAATTTACAAAACGTCTTTAGTTACATATTCTTAATATATCTTAAAACATTCATATTGATAGCTTTAAAACTTTCTGAGATACAGTGAAAAATGTATACTGCAGCTTTATTTGGCAGATTTCCACTTCCTGGTTACTTTAAGAAGTTTTGAAAATGTACTCTAGTGCCAGCATTAGTTTCATAATTTACGTTATTAAAAATAGTCAAATTTTTTAGTTAACAACAAACAGAATAACATTTTAAAAATGTAGATAAGGGTGATCTAGATTTCTATTATTTTACAATCCCCCTTGCATATAAAATATTTAACAATGCTGATGCGACAGTTCTACCAAAAAGTAATGAGATTTAAAATTAAGTTTCAATGTAAACTTTCTCCTTTAGTCTCCAAAATTTGCCAGTTTGGACCCGGTAGAGATCTATGGATTTTTCCAGTCATGGAAATGTAGATTTATTTCCACTTTAAGCACTTTATATGCGAGACCTTCCACGTCCACGATTTCAACATTGTAAATAAAATTCCATTGGTTTATATAACCCTTGTGATTCTCAAGGGCTCCACGAAACATTAAAGTACTGTTAGCACTATTTATTTTTGAATGTGTATTTATTGATGTAAAGTAAAATAGAGTAAAACTGAACGGAGGGAGGGAGCTAAACCAAAAACGTGGACCAGGCGGAATAAAATGATAGTTTTCCTGGCAACAGCCCACACAGTCTATCCTGGACTATCAAAGAAGGCCGCGAAAGCATTAATGCCTTTTGTAACAACTTACTTGAGTTAAAAAGCATTCTCTGCACTTGTTTATTCTAAAACATAGAAAAACCTCGAGATTAAGTGCTACGACAAGGACTAGAAGCCGTGGGTGCCAGTCATAAATTTATGGCGCGTTAAAGAACTCCATACCGGAAAAAAAGAAGTACCTGGACAAAATTACCAGTCATTTCATATCCAAATACCTTAGGCTCCCACTAAATTGTTCATAGGGTCGGGAATAGGCCTTAGGCCTAATCTTTGTAAGTCGATGATCACTTAGTGTTCTAAGAATGCACTATAAGAGATCTTTAAAGGGGGACTTTGCGGAAATGATAGTTTGAGCACCGCAAATTTAATGCATTCTAAAACGGATTACAATAATTTTTAAAAATTAATTAAATTTTATCTTTCATTCTTAATAAAGTATCTATTTAAACTTTATACTTTTTGTACAGGGAGTTTATATATAATACACTTTTTATTTATTTTTTTTTTCAAAACGAATGATGCTAGTCACAACTTGTTTTATATATATATATATATATATATATATATATATATATATATATATATACACAGTATTTTTGAGCGAATGTCCTCCCTCCTGCAAAAGGTATAGCTGTACACGTCATTCTATGTTACTGATCGCTCGTTGACGGACTGGTGTGATGATGTGCTTCAGTCCTGCAATGTCTGGGGGCGTGTAACGTAAACTGGAAGAAGTCCGGTGTCGTTAAATCAGGACATTTCGGCGATCACAGGTTCTTGGAGATATCCGGTCGTCAAAGAAACTTTCAATTAGCGCAATATTTTATGTATGGCATGTAGCGCCATCTTGTTGAAAACATCCATGACCCAGCTCTACATCGTCCAGTTGCTCAATAAACTCCATGAAAATCTGGCGCTATTCTGCAGTATCCACAGTTTGGTAAAAAAAAAAAATGGTGTCACCGTTCCCTGTGCGAATATTGCGCACCCAATCCCAACTTTGACTGAGTGCAAAGGTTCTTCATGGATTTTGGCCCAATAGCGTGAGCTCGGCGAGTTCGCATAGCCGCATAAATGTAACCGTGTTCTAAGGATCTGTCTAACTACCAAATAATGGTGTGCTCTCACACGAAATGCATATTTACGCAACATCTGTTTCAACTCCCCTGTATTTCGATACGAGGGTTTAGTGTACATCAGTAATGCTCGCTGTAAATTCCAAGAGTATTTTCAGTATTTGAAAGCACTGGCGATGAAATATATTGTATCCAGAACCTAGTCCAACATCTGAAGGATGTACTGTTTATGTCTTACATTTCTGGTTGGAATTCTAGATATAAAATAAACAACAGCGCACGTTCCCTGACGAATGCTTCCGGTATTTCGTTTTTGGGTAAGAAAAAAAAATTGGGAAGTTGGGAAGAGCAAATACAGCCATGACGTGAGAATTTCAGTATGAAGGCATACTCTTCTGCAAATGACGGCTTGTTTATTGGCACATATCACTAACCGACACCTTTCGGTGAATATCTGATGCAAAGCAATCAAAAACCGCGTAACACAGTTCCTGTCCCCGGTATTCGTCATGTCTCGCGGACCGTTGCCAACTTTGCAATTTTTCCCGTCTAGACTCAGTAACCAATAAGGAATTTTCTAGTCCAATGACAGCTTTCGAGAGAAACGTGCAACAAAGTAGCAAACAAAGAAGTGCGTCAACAAATATGGCCGAAGACAAGAGTGACGTTGTGCACATCAAAGAGTCAGGATAAATGTAGCTGTTGTTTTTATTGCTGGGTACTTAGCGTTCTCGGAACATCACCACAGGTTTGTACTCTGCCCACAGCGAAGATGTTCTAATTGAAGCCTTGTCCCGAAGTCTGCAAATGCGACGTTTGCAATACACGATCCAAATTGAAGAAATTTTACATTTTTATTTTCCTGCTTATTTTCATATATACATCAAAGCAATATTATTTATCTAACTATTTCACTACTTTTTCTGAAAATCATAGGTAACAGCTTCTCTTACGCTATTCTGCATCTTTCACTTACACAAGAAGAAAGATTCATCCGTTTCTACTTTCTCTACAAACGTGAGTTGTTTTAAATTTCTACGGGGGAAAAAAATTATTTCATATCAATGTTCCATTATATCAGAAGCTTGTAAGCATAAACACAACTAATTTAATTTAAAAAAGATTGAAAATACTATGTAAGTTATCTTTAAAACAATTAAAATGTCGTATTTTAAAGTAAAAAGTGCATGAAATTTTTAAAATTGTATATTTCTTATTCAATGCATTTTTTCCCTTTACAATAGCATGAAAACGTGTTTATAAGCACAACATACAAAATTCAGTTTTCTTTACTAGTTTCTGAGATAATGGGTAATTCATTTAACATAGGGGGGTTTGGCATTTTGGTTTTGTTTAATAGCTTAATTACATTTTAATTAACAAAAATATCTAATTACGAATTATTATTATTATTATTATTTATCGATGGTGTAGAGTTAGAACTATCCTCTGGGCCAAGGTCGACGTTTTCCGGGATGTAAAGCCAAGACCCCCGGGAGCGATTTAAAGCCGTAGGTCCCCTCGTAGATTTATGGTACGTTAAAGAACTGAAAAAAGAGATACCTGGACAAAATTGCACGTCACTTCACGTCCAAGTAAAATCTTAGCCCCACATTAGATGGTACTTGAAGCGATGGGCTGACTGCCAGCCTCCTGGCATATATACGTGTTATGTGTAACTAAATTTAAATGATTCCATGATCCGTTAGAAGCCGTAAGCCTTGCCTTATAAGTTTGTTATTATTATTATTATTATTATTATTATTATTATTATTATCATCATCATCATTTATTTTGTTTATTTATGGATGCTCTTTAACATCTCAGGTCATCAGCGTCCCATTCAAATCAGGGCGTGAAACGGCCGATAAATTTTGCTCAGAGGCCTCTTCTTTCCGGCTTGAGGTTCTTTATCGTGCCGCAAATGTACGACACGGGACCCGCAGTTTCACTTCCCTTCCGAAGGATTTTTACTCCCGAAAAAATCTATCGATCCCGCGATATTTGTTTTAGGAGGCAAATATGATTACATTACACCACCGGGACCGACATGATTATAACAATCAACTACTAGTTCAGTGCAATTCCACAATAATTTGACCTCTTCTAACTTAAAAACGCTGTAACATTTGAGCAAATGTCCTTGAGATTATAAAATGCTTTAATTTAATTTACGCTTTCAGATTTCGCGACTAAAAATATGAATATCAGAAACAGAAGCAAGTGCCGATTGTTTGTAGGAAAGGAATTTGATTGGTACACAACAGGGAACAAGAACTTGCATCTTCTAGCACTGCGTTATAAATGCCACAGATTCATTTAATTGCTAAGTTCTTGTTTTTGCACCATTAGTTTAACTATTGTCCATACAATTACCGGTTTGGATATTTCCAGCAGTTCCATTACGTCATTGCGGCAACAAACAAGGAATTTCTTCCCTCTAAAGCCAAAGAAAGAGGGAAGAAGGAAAGGTCGACCCACTAACACAAAAGTGCGCAAAAAAAGGGCAGAAGCGATTAGGAAGAAAGATCGCAGGGCAGGTAAAGATGCAGTGTACTGGAAGAAAACAGGGGTAGTTACCTGCAGGCTGTAAATCTTCCTTTCCTGGGTTAGAATAAGCAAACAGCGGGAGCTCAGTAACAACGTTGCCACATTTTGATTTTATATTTCAATAGGACTTACCCCACCCTCATGCTTTACTTTGCCTCATGTATGAAGCAGAAGGAAAAAAGAGCAGCCAAGCAGGCCTCCCGCAACGATGCAGTCAACTGTTATGGACGTGCATAATAGCCACCAAGTCTCCCTCCAAACTGGGAGAAGATGCCCATGTAAAATCCAATAGTCTGCCACTTCATCCCAGGCTTATTTCTACCAGACTTCAAGGTATACAACACCACTGAAAAGTCAAGTACTTTGGTGCCCAAATCATCAGAGCTTGCATATCATTTCGGGTGTTTCATTTACATCAAATATTAAAATTACCATCAATGTGTATTTCTATCTCATTTTTTCTAAACGTTCCAGAACTGTTGATCCAAAATTTTCAACAAATAAAAAACATTTTCAGTCATTGGATTTTTTATTCTTTCTCCGCTTTTCCTGCTTGGAATATGTTGGAATTTAACTGAAAGGTCAATTAACACTATCAAGAAATGTAATCAGAAATTATCATGGTCTTCCCTGTCCAAAAATAATTAGCACATAAAAAAACTTCTTCCAGTAGTTCCGGAAGTGAAATAAAAATCTTGTCACAAAAGTATTCAAGAGATAAGAGATTAAAAGTGCACTCGCTTCCATTCTATTGGAATCTTTGTTACGAAAATCGGAATGAATTACTCACGAATTGAATACAATAAGTTTTAGAAACAATTCAGCTGAGAAATGTAACTGGTGTTGAATAGTGTTTAACACGCGTTTTTATTGCTTATGCAACAGGCGGTTGACACTGATATATTGGAAAAGATTTTTAGGCCTAAATTTTGGGTACTTCCCCAACATTTACCATTTATGAGGACTGAGGAAAACCTGAAAACCTCGGTCACTCATTTTTTTTAATAGAGTTTAACGCCCGTTTTACTACTGAGATACCAAAGGCAGTGACACTGATGATACACGAGTTGAAATGAAAAACTGGGGAAGGATTTTTTTTTAAAGGAAGGAAACTACCGAGGCCTAAGTTTAAAGTACCTCCCCGGCATCTGCCATTTATAAGGAATGAGGAAAAGCTGGAAAAAAATCTGGAGGACAGAAGGACGGTCCCGAAGAGAATCGAACCCCACACCTCAAGCTCACGAGTACGCGCCTTAACGACTTCGGCCGCCCGTGGCGGTTAATATCATTGTGAAAATTGTAAATAACACTAGTCAATCGTCATTTAGCATCTGACATGTTACATATCATTAGCACGCTGTGTTGTGCATACAATCCGAATTTGCCTTTTAAATTTTTACGGCACGTAAGGTTTTTTAGTAATTTAGATTGTTTTTATTTTAAGTATTTCTCTTTTCTGTTCTTTTGCTTACATTTTTATGTGATTTTATTTGCTACTCTTATTACAGAGGAAGAAGTTCTAAAAAGAATCACTAAATGGGAGCGCTAGTATTTCTAACATTTTAGCTGCTAGATGGCTCTAGAGGTCGTATGGTCTAGGACTTAGTGAAACATGCAGATGCAATTCTTATCATAGTTATCTCACCTAGCATGTATTGTGAGTTTTTATTATCTCAGTTTGTGTTTATCTGCATTTTGGTGTTTGTTGTGAGAGATAATGAAACTTTGTGGTGTTTAGAAGTTATAGAAATGGCAACTGGTAAACTTTGCTGTTGGAAACCATTTAAACTACATTTTCATTGTCCTTTTGGTGATTAAAATAAAAAAATTGCACTTCACGTGCCTGCATAACCTGCACGACTATTCTTAACAGAATGGTTGATAGGAAAGCGATTAGCTATAGCATTCGCTGTCGCACTATAGAGGAGAAATTATTAATTTTATTTTGCTTTAAATACTAGTACGAGCGTTACCATTTAATTTTTTACAAAACTAGAAAGTAAAAACTTTTTTTCAAAAAAACTGTTTTATTGATTTTCAAAATACTCGCCCTTAACGTTTATACACTTTTACGTGCGTTCAAACCACTTCTCGAAACATTTTTTCCACTCTGAAGTTGGTATCTCAAAACTTGGTTTTTAAAAACTTCAACAGTTTCTTGAGGTGATGAAAATCGCTGTATACGCAATTTTTCGTTTCACATTCGGGAACAAAAAGAAGTCGTTAGGCAATAAATCAGGTGAATATGAGCAATGAGACATTAATACGATATTTTTTCCTTCAAATAATCAATTGTTTAACGTGCTGACATTTTCATGATGAATGATGCTACGTTTTGGGTTGTTTTTCCTGATTTCGTCGATGATTTCTGGTTAACAAATTGTTGTATACCATTCAGCATTAATTGTTCTTCGATCCTCTAAAAAATGGTTGCGACATGTCCAGTACAACCGAAAAAAAAACGATCATTTTCTTGCAAGTGCTTCGTGAACGAACAATTTTTGTGGACACAAGCAGTGGATTATGGCTTAGTTTCCTGTACATAAGAGTACATCCAAGTTTCGTCATCTTTTACGATGCTGTATATGGATTTTGCAACTCCTTGGTAGAATTTCTTGAGCATATCATTACACCAATTAACATGAGCGGGTTTTTTTTTTTTTTTTTTTAAAGTTTCGGTGAAATTATGGGGACTATATTGGGAACAGGTCTTTTTCACAGCTAATTGTTCATGCAACACGACGAAATTCTACAAAACAATTGAAAACATCTTTTCTGATGGTGCTTCATTACCAAAAGTTTACTGAAACAATTCTGTGCATTGCTTACGAGTTAGGCTTTTGCTAAAATCATCCAACAAAAACCTTCACGTGAAATTTAATTCTTTCGCAAAATTGCATTGTTTAAACGTTCACTGTAAACAAACTAAACATTAAATTTCTAAGTTGCAACTGATTTCACAATAACAAATGTCAATTGTTCTCAATAGCGCCACATAGCGTCCGTCGTTTGTAAAAACTTAAAAAGGTAACCCTGGTATTGGAAAAATATTGTCACACGAGAGTAAACAGACTTTATGCCCTCGATGTAGTAGTGAATAAGCACATTTTACCGACCTAATTCACCCAGATAGAAACTTTTACGACTCGTATTCGGTAGGTCCTAGGCTCAAATGCTGACTGGCCTGACTGAGATTTTCCATCGTTTCCTTTTACGTTTTCAGAGAGAGCAAATGTCGGCTTAGTATTTTTTCTATTACTTGAGTGAAAGGTCTGGGATTCCATTTTCATCAGGGCTGTTTTTCTTGACTGAAGTTTTTCCACGTTTTTCTGAGGGCTCATACATGGACCCTAAACTTAGGCCTGGAACACTTCCTTCCTTTAAAAAAAAAATCCTTTCCCAATTTTATCATTTCATCTCATGTATTATCATTTCCACCGTCTGTGATGCCTCAGTAGTTAAAACGGGCGTTAAACACCATTTTAAAAAATTCGGTTTCCTTCCATTTCATCTGTGTGTGTGTGTGTGTGTGTGTGTGTGTGTGTGTCCGTTTCTTATTGGAACGCTCCTGATATAAAAATGAATATCCATTCAGGAAATCCCCTCATTGTGCTTAGGAGACGCAAAGTGTCCAGAGTAAACAGCTGCCCTAAAGGTGACTGTGCTGTAAGGAGGTTAAACACAGTGAAACATTTAATTGACTCTGTAATAATACATGCAGTTCTTGTAAATTAAAGAGAGAATAATTTTAAGTGTTGTCACTGATGACCTTGACTTTTAAATTTACAAATTTTCTTTAACAAAAATAATAATTTCGCAAAAGTTCTCTAGTGAAAACAACTACTGGCAATGCAAAGAAGCTGGACATCACTGTGTAAGTGTTGTGAGACGATACACATGAATCGTGTTACGGATGAACGCAGCACTATAGTATTACGTAACGGAGCCAAGAATGGACCTCCTTGTCGCCTACTTGTTGCATCGTCGTTAAATTAACCAAATAGCTCAGTGAACGAACGTTTGGCTCGCTTGCCCCAGTTTCAAGAGCAAAAGTAGAGGAAGAGCTGACCATGTAATTGGTGGGCCAGTCCTCCACGCGCACTATTTACACCCATGTGAGCACTGCTCGTAATATCAGACCTATAAACTCACACGCTGGAAATTATGGGCGTGTTTATGTTTTGAATTACTTGGCGGCGGCGGCTAACAACTGTGGAATTGGCTATTGTTTTCCGACGAACTCCTCTACTCCTCTCTTCGTCAGTAACAGCTACAATTTTTATGACGGAGGTGGGAGAAAGCTGCGCTTCTTAGAAACGAACAAATCAATCCAGATTAAATAACCTCACTGTCATAGGAAATGAAGTCAGGTGTCTCAAACTGAATTCTAATATTTGCATTTATTGCGCTACACAGAAACGAAACGTATACAGTTCTATGTTAAAAAAAAAAATCTGTCAAGCAGGAACTGCTTAAACGAAGCGAATTCCTCGCCAATAAAATAATTTTAAAAAAAAGAACATAAAATTCGAATTATAACCTTATTAATTAGCGAAATGAAATAAGGTATGGCATTACTGTGTAGTATTGGGGGAATAAAATTAGAATTCTTGCAATCTATGAGTACTTTAAAAGAGAAATCACATTTTTAGAATAATAATAATAATAATAATTATTATTATTATTATTATTATTATTGAGCTTAAACCATAAAAATTAATGTTATACTATTAATTAAATGAAATATATGACCACTGATAAACACAGCTATACTGTATTATAAACATTTTCAAATATAACTATGTTTATGAACAAAACCCGATATTATCTTTACATTTCTAAAATAGAGAAAAATAAAGTTTGGAGTTATTGTGGATTTAAAAAGGAGTACAGGCGTTTCAATTTATATTCTCACACACATATTAGATTAATTTTTACTTTTGCTATCCCAACGTTTTTTGCTAAATAAAATGGTTCAATTTTGCTGGCTAACAAATTCGATGAATCGTTTGTTAATTTATGGTTATATGTAGAGTTTCGTTGAGAAAAAAACAAAAATTGCGACCGCCAGAGCGTAACATTATATATATGAGAGAGAGGGGGGAGGGTATTCTCAATAGCTTACATTCCTTTAAAATTCGCTTAGCTCAGATTTTTATGAAGGGAGTTCGCGAGTTCAAAATGTTTTGGGTCACTATTTCAGGTTAACCACTATGGTTCTTACTGCCAAAGATAACACTTGTGCTGCATGTCATGAATGCAAAGCTAAGTGTTGCAATAGATTTGTCCGTTGCTGTAGATGTTAAGAAGTTACCTTTTCTATACACCATAAAACAACCGCAAATCAGTCCGACTGGGCTCGGCCGAATGTCATTTTCTTCCTCGGGTGTTTCGCCACAAGTATAACCATTTTAATGACGAGATGACTGTAAGATAACAAGTTGCAGTAGAAAGTGGCCATAAAGCCAGGCAGCTTGTTAGCCGTACAGATTTATAACAAAGCAACTGTATTGTACTTCGTTCCTCGAGTCCGGTAGGCTGGCCGCATGTTCGCTACCTGCTAGTGCATCCCCAGGAAGTATCGTAAGAATATTCAGGGCAGGTAACACCATCAATAACGTCCCTACCTCAAATGCAAGTTCTGTCCATAAACAAGTAGAAAACGATGATTTACAGTCTCATTTCAAGAGATGTTTAAACATGACTGTATAGTGCGGCTGGAGGCATGAATTATGTCCGTTTTGTTTTGTTTGTAACATGGTGCGTGTTAGATATTTGTGTTTTATTATGCTACTTTTCATTTAGTTCTTGGTCTTTTCTTCTAATTATCACATATATTGTATTTTACCATAAAATTATTCCTTTCTTTCATTCTCTGCTCTTTTCATACCACCTCCCCATTTTTGACGTTTCTTATATTCGCTTTTTCTTATAGTTAATTCTTTCTCTTCTCGAGCCTCTATTCTCTCCATATTCTTCTTTCCATTTTTCTTCTCCTTCCTGTTGACTATACAGTCAAAACGGTTATTTATATTTTTTCCCCTTCTTATTGCTTCTAATTGTTTTTCTCTTTCTCTGTTTGCATATCTTTTTGCCTCTTATTCATCAGTTTTCTTATCTTTCCTCATTCCATTATTTTATCTATATATCATTTCCATTATGGGTCTCTGTTTTTCACACCAAGCTTTTGTTTTATTTTTTCTTTCTTCAGTTCTTCTCATTTCTCTTTACTACCCTTTTCCCCTATTTTTTTTATAATATCTGCTTTGTTTTTCTTCTTTCCTTTGTATTCCTTCTCTTTTGTACTGTATTTTCTATTTATTCTTTTTTTTTAATGATGTTTAACGCCTGTTTTTACTACTGAGGCATCATAGGCGGTGAACATGATGATACATGAAATGAAATGGTAAATTTGGAAAGGATTTTTAAAAGCCTAATTTTAGGGTACCTCCCCGGCATTTGTCATTTATGAGGATTGGGGAAAACCTGTAAAAAAACCTCAGTAAGGGAGGACGGTCCTGATGGAATTCGAACCCCAAACCTCCCGCTCACGAGTCCGCGCCTTAACGATCTCGGCCACCCTGGGTTTTTTTTTTATTTCTTTTTCCACTATGTTTATTTCCCCTCTGTTCGTATTCCTCTTAGTTCTTATACTTTTTCTTTTTTAAGCTGCCTTTTTCCTTTTCCTCCATAGTATTTATAATTATTTTTTTTTTCATCGAATCCAGTTTTTGCTAACGATTATTCTTAATATTCTTTTTCTTATTCTTACTTCTTCTTCTTTTTTAATTTCTCCGTTTCGATTTCTTACCTTTTATAACTCTACTTCTCCTTTCATTTACCTTCATCTTCTTATATTCATATTTTATTCTGTTCTTTTTACGTCTACAAAATCACCTACAACATTTAGAGGCACCCGTCTCTCCTAATCTCACGCCAACCAGGACTAAACGGTTAATAAAATTCCACTATGGGGTTAATTAGACAGCTCTGAAAGCAGATGTGTGTCAGCAATGTACCGATTTCAATACGATAATGTTCTGCACGAGAAACTAGAACAGAAACGGATAAGCAGTCATTCACTTTACTTTCACACCGTTCCATGCCAAGGAAATAAGTCGAACTCACGACCTGAACTGCAAATACTAAACCGATGAGATCAGAACAGTGGATGATAATGCCTCTATTAACTTCCAAAACATTTCCCCGAATATCCACACAATTTCTTATATGAAATGCAAATGTACGGTTAATAATTCTTTTCCGTTAGTAAACACTTTACATTCAGAGCTCAACACTTGTAGCCTTATCTCTGCTTTGTTAGTTATTTCCATGTCTGTTTTAGTTTAATGGAAAATTTCTGCACGATTTTCCTCTTCTGCCCTTGTATGAGATGGCACGGTCGGAAATAACATTGTTTACTCAAGACACATAACCAATATGACTGTTCGGTCAATGGTTTTGTCTTTTTTGTTATTGTGTAATTTTATGTTGCTTTAAAAACCTGTCAAAAATATTTATATATGCCAGGAAAAGTTACAAAAAGTAAATTAAATAAACGCTTTATTAAGTTTTAGTACTAAGAGGAAACTGCAAGGATTAACGCGATATATTTTATAAACAAATGCCTTTAGTTAAAGAATTCCCTCTAAAAAGGCTGTATGTTTATATCAAAAGAAAAATTATTAAACACGTGCATAAAGCAAGGAAAGCAAAACAGATACTATAAATTCAATAAGTATGTGTTTGTATTTCTATAACAATTATTATAAAATATGCACCATTTCAGTTTCTAGTTTCTTTATAAACACATTACTCCTGGAAACAAGAAACTGAACAAGCTAAATCCTGTATGATTAAGAACAGAAAATTACGAGCTAGAAAATAAAACACAATGGCCTAAAGATTATATCTAGAGGATCCAAACGAAAAGATGACACAAATATTTTCAAATAAAATTACTGTACGTGAACATATCGAAAAAGCCATAGTAAAGTGCGAGATATACCTTAATAACCTCGCCCTTTCCCACCGACTTCTGTTATCGCTTTCGTCTAAAGAGCGTTGTCACTGTAGTTTCGTGCATAAAAAATTAATATTGAAAGTGTGTTAATTAATGTATTAATAAAAAATTATTTACTGTTACCCGATCTGTGTTAGTACCATAGAAGCGCTTAAAGACGACGCAGGAACGCGACAACGCTGTCTTCCTAAGCGAATTCAAATGTATTCCTTCAATTATATGAACGTAACATTTTAAATTATGGCCTTGTAACTTTCTGTTCCACGATAGCAGTACAACACTTGTAAAGTATTAGTAAAAAGTTACAAGTGACGTCATATCAGAGCAAGCTGGAGGAACAGCTGTTTGCCACAAGTCACCATACCTTGAATTAGGTTAAGTCCACTCCTTAGTAACAAATTCGTATTTTTATACACATATGTAATTCCTGCTAAACGGATTTTGACTTTTTTCTCACATATAATAATAATTTAAATACTTTATTATTGCATTTATCGATATTCAAGCGCAATCCACTTTGAGATGACTGTCGCATATGGTGAGCTACCTTGCCATCTCTGGCCAACTGTAATTAATGCTTCTAAATTGACCGTTCATAGCTATATATTTGTTTATATTGCTTGGCAATCCAACAAATTGGAGTAAATTATGTCAAAAGAGATTATTTTAAAAGTAAATGAATGAAAAGAAAATACTTTTTTGGCAGGAACCTTAAAAAACAAACTAAGATGCTGAACTGAAATAGATAAGGACAATATCAGTCATTAGTCGTAATTTAATTATACCTAACCTAACTTTATCACTGTACATAAATACTTAGTATTAAAGGAATGAGCCAATTTCCGAAACCACCAATTATGATTGGTATTTATTCTTTCTTTATACATATTCTTACTCATCATTATCACTATATTCGCTAATACTTAGCACATTTGGGTCAATTGCCTCCCAAAATCATTAAAAAGGATAGTAAATTTTGTGCTAGTATTTGAAGTTACCAATATTCCTACTGTTGTAGAGAAATTTATACAAATTACCAGCGCCCCACTAATACTTCTATAAAACAGAACAACAAAAAATCACTTGTACACTTGTAAGTATGGAGTTGTAAAGTACAAGTGTAGCAGAAGCCTTTGTGGAACAGAATTTTACTAATAACTACAAGTTACAAGTTCTTACACTTGTAATATATTAGACCATACTTTTGTGAAACAGATCCTAGGTTAAGACTTGTCCCACGCTACATATTTCAGTGTTCATTTAAATTTCTCTGCATTTTACAGCCTGAGGGGGAAATTTTCAAAAAAAAAAAAAAATGTTAATGCAGAATTTATTACTCGTTAATATCAAAATTTAAATATATATTTTGTCCATTCACGCGATGTTTTACGTTTCAGACACTAAGTTTATCAGCCAAAGACACCCGTAATTCTTAATTGAACACCGAGGGTATTTGAGTTACGGGCCAAAAGGGCGCTTTTGCTTACCGGGGAAGTGCAACCGTTTCTCGTCTTTGAGAGATTCTGTTTCTGTAACTTTTTAACATGTTTGGCGAACATTTCTCCCCCTGAATATTTTCTATAAGTATGCAAATAAAAACGCTTTTCTTAGTGGTACACAGTGAAACGAACGCATAATCACTCGCTGACAAAACTTTCCTCAAACTAAGTACAAACTGCTACCTGTATATGCATTGTGATGCCTTAACTTGCTTTTCTCAATACGCAACCGCGCTCTACCGGCCCGTAACTCAAGCTCACTAAGAAGATGCTGGAACTTTCTTCCCTCTACTAAACAGACGTTATCTGAAATTCGGATTGACACGATTAAGTTTGGCGATCATAATGTTTTTCACTTCAATGCTGACCGCCACGGGTGGCCGAGATCGTTAAATCGCGGACTCGTGAGCGGGAGGTCTGGGGTTCGAATCCCGCCAGGATCGTCCTCCCTGACTAAGGTTTTTTCCAGGTTTTCCTCAGTCCTCATAAATGGCAAATGCCGGGGAGGTACCCTAAACTTAGGCCTGGAACGTTTCCTTCCTTAAAAAAATCCTTTCCCAATATATCATTTCATCTCATGTATCATCAGTGTCCATCGCCTGTGGTGCCTCTGTGTAGCAAAAACGGGCGTCAAACACCGTTCACTTCAATGCTAATGTTTTCTTTTACATTATGAGGCCTCAATTGTGCAAAATTTGAGAGTGATTTTGTTGGGTGAACATTCAAGCTTTGTGCCAAATTGTGAGAATGAAATGATTTCGCTGGTTTTTTTTTTTTAATGCACTGAACTAGGAGATTCAAATTTGTGCATAATATTGCAAATAGCAATTTTACAGGTAAGCAACTGATCAAATTGCCAGAATTGAAGTACGGCCTCCGCCAGCTGCTGTACGGCTAGTAGCCAGTACAGCGTGAACAGATATAAAGTTCTATACAGATGTCCCATAATGAACGCAATTTTTGTAACGCATTTATTTGAAAAGTGCTAATAATATTAAGCCAACAAGAAGCAAAAACACTGCCATTATACATGAAACAAAACATCAAGCGAATATCCTCCGCGTCTTGTTGCCACACCTTCGCTCTGTTGACAAACTTTTCAAAGTTCCTACAGAATTTTACCCATGACAGGTGTAATTTCTGCCTCGAGTTGACCGATGGTTTATGGATTGTCCACATAAACACAAGATTTCACATACCCCCACAAAAATAGTCACATGGTGTCAAATCACCACAGGATCTCTGTGGCCAATTTTGATCGCCGTTGCGAGAGAGGTAAATGTTCCACATTACTAATGGTCCGTCCGCTTCAGCTCTTGTGTTAGTTCGATCTTAAAAAGATGCACATGCAGATCTTTTGTTAAAATTCGCTGCAAACTGCTTCTCGGGATGGTTAATTGTTCAGAACGTGGCAAATCGACTGCATTGGGCTCGTAGCAACGCTCTGACGAGGGCAACATTCTCCAGGTGATTTTATGTTATCTGTCCATCCTGTATCTTTAAATTTTGTTACCAATCTCTGCACTGCACTGTTGACACGTTAGTCTACCAAAAATTACACATAATCTTCGAACGGTCTCTGTATAGCATTCACCATACTTAAAATGCACTTTCAGAATCTGAACGCGTTGATCCTTCGTGTATCGCTCCATTTTAGCTGATAACATTACAACAAATGACAATCGTTAATTGCAATACAAACATATGACAGTCTGTTAATTTTCAGCTCCGGCAAACTAGCATACTGACAGAGGTGCTCATAAAAATTGGGCTCATTATAGGATATCCTATATAATTAATATATTGACAACGAATCTGCAAATACTCAAGTGTCCATGTAAATTGACATCATAACCTCATTGTTCTATTATTATTATTATTATTATTATTATTATTATTATTATTATTATTATTGTTGTTGTTGTTGTTGTTGTTGTTACAACTAAATAAAGTCAAACCCAGAAATTTTGTTCACACTGCAACGTTAATACTACGCAATTGGGAGATCCAGGTTACTTTTCGTGGGTTTCCTTAGTTATTTGACTGTTTCTTCCTTACTAAGAAATCCCAAAGAACCGTTTTACAGATAAAACAGACAATATATATATAGCTAGCGAGACGAAGAGAGAGCTGTGATAATTTATTAAATTAACATTGCACAGGTATAAGTGCAGTTAAGCGCAGTATAAGAGAATGCAGGGGAAAAATGAAGCAAAGCCGAATTGTTTTCCAAGTAAAAATTACTGTAAAAAGACAATTGCAGGTCGTTGCTAGCACTTTAATGCTTCTCTTGTTTCGTTAATTCGCGGTTCACTTTGTACGATTAACAAAAATATATGTTTGAGTGATTATATTTGTAATAGTAGAAGATTGTAGAAACGTTAGAATATGCAGAGATTAATGAACCATGGAGAACCGGCTATACAAACTTCATATCGAAAAATTCTAAAAAACTGTTAATAATATACATTTGTAAAATGTTTAAAATGAGAAGAGGGCGGGATTAAAAAAGAAAATTACAGAATTTTACGTAGCAAAAGAGACACTCTTCCCATCTTCCCGAAGATGTTGAATATGATACTTTCAATCTCAAAAATACGGATAATAATGGCGCAATAAGACCTAATTACTGCACAAATCGTTTCAAAACATTTATTTTTATAAATAAAGCTTAAATTTATAATGTTAATGACATTACTGCTGTAAATCCGTTTCTAGAGCACACAGTACATAGAGGAATGAAAACAGAGTAAAGAAAAAGACACGAAATATTACAAGTCAAACTTGCACTGCCGATACCTTAACACAGAAATATAGTTTCACATGATACAGCATGCACAAATATCACTCAAAGTTTAATATATTGTGGCGATTATAATGAGACAACGTACAACGTATTATAGAGTCGTTGTTAGCAACAGTGCTTGGGACAATTTGTTTTAAAAGTCCGTTACTGTAAGGGTTTAAGAGATAGATAGCGATTGGTCTACGTATTATGCGTAATGTTTGCTTTGGTTTTTGCCAAAACGGTCGGAGGAAAAAAAGTTATCGAGGCCACACGCTGGATCTGCCCCGAAATGCCTAGGGCGACAACCCGGATCCATTCAAACATGTAAGGTAAACTAGCATTTGTATTAAAATATGTTAATCTCGCTTACTAACCAATGTGTGTTATGAGTGAGTGCTAGTTAAAGAGACAATATTTGTTTTGAGGTGGTTATTTAAGTATTATAAACGGGTGATATGTGGGTCATCACATAATTGGTGGAGGCGCCGGGTAAGATATAGTGAACCATACAATATAGGTAAAAATGTATGTCAATCATTCCAAACCTAAGCTTTCCTTACTGGTACAAGAATATATAAAGAAATAACATTAGTACGATGAAAAAATACTATAGAACAACTTTTTTCCAAATAATTCTAAGAGAACTATGGAAAAGGTATTTAGTAATACAATTTCAAAGTTTTATAAAAAAATAGTAATGCTTTATCACAGAGAATTGCGTAAGATTGTTAATATTTATAGCTACCTATATAAACATTTAACCTTCTAAGTACAGTTAATTATTATTAGAAGTTGTATATGCATCGTGTGCAAAATTTCAGAATATGGCATTCAGAATTGATATTTCGTTCTATACATGGTTTAGAAATCAAGAACGGCATATCTTAGCCGTAAACACACCTGCCGTAATTTGTGATGTATATTATCTATAAAGAACATAAAACTACTTTAGTGCAAGGCTATAGTCATTAAAAACTAGACCAGTGTTGATGGATTTTCTCGGGCGTAAAAATCCTAAGTTCCTTCGGAAGGGCAGTAAAGCCGCGGATCCCGTGTCGTACATTTACGGCACGTAAAAACCTCAAGCCTAAAGAGGTCTCTGAGCTAAATTTGTCAGCCGTTTCAAGCCCAGAATTGATGACCTGAGATGTTAAAGAGCGCCCGTAAATTATAATAATAATAATAATAATAATAATAATAATAATAATAATAATAATAATAATAATAATAATAATAATAATAATAATAATAATAATAATAGCGTGAATCCAAAATGCTTTGAACGATAAAACACTCGGATCAACTGCAGCAAGAGCTATGCAAACTGAGTAGGTAATGTCAAATATGAAAATAGGTGAAAGTAGGAAAGACGAAAACAAATTTAACCATATCAGAAGATCGATAACAAACACACGAATTAAATTTGCATTCCAAAGATATGCTTCCCCAAAGAAATTCTTATGTATGAATAATTACTTCGTGAAAAATTATACAATAATGGGTAACTGTAAAAATGTATCAAGTGAGAAATGAAAAACAAAAGGAAGGAAAAATAGCATTTCTTCCAGTTGCGCTACTGAATATTTCATATTTTTCTTTTTTGTTTCCACGGCACTTTTTGCTAGCCACCGGAAAACAAGAGGAAAGCTCCCGATAGCACACGGAAAGAAAAACCAGGAAAAATTAAAGCCACTTTCGCCTTGGGTCTGTATGAAAAATCGCAATGAAGCCCGCACAAGACGCCTGCTTTAAAAGTAAAAACAAACGCTAGTAGAAAATAACAGAAACATTCTACGAAAATTCTGCGTATAAGCCCGTAATTTGAATGCTGTATTATCTCTTCATTTGAAGATTTAGTCGATGACTTGCATGTAATTTAATTCTGTTGCTCTATGGCATAAATGGACCGATTGGGAGGCCGTTTTACCATGCGCAACTGCAAGGCCAACTCGCGTGATTTTAACTCACCCAATGACGGCACTATTGCCGATTGCAATAGCATTACTTAGAAAACTTATCGGATGCTCAGAAGCGAGAACTTATTTTATTGAAATGTGAACTTGCGTTACTGTACAAAACATTTCGTTCGTGTCTGCAAACTTTTGAAGATGAAATGTCACTATGTTGCAATTTTGTATATTTTTAGTTTGAAACTTTACAAATTGAGAATCAAATGAACCACATAGTTCGCTAGTATAAAAACTGATCTACAATTTCCGTCTAGTGATGATGTTTGCGATTTATGGTAACGTTTTAACCTACGGAATGCCACAGTCATGTGGTGGCCTCCAGCGCGAGTTACCACAGTGCATTCCAGCAAGTTGATGCGAAGTGCTGTGATATCCATTTTATTGCAATCCTTCTGGCAGGCTTTTTGGAGATCGTCCACAGTTCGCCGTCTTCTGTAATTCTTTCTTTCCATATCCTCCAAAAATGATTGTTGAAGCAGTGGCGACACGTGACCCTTGTAGAAGTCAAAACTACCTGACACCCAAATGGCGTCGGGGGTCTGTACTTACACTCCTCCCCGACATTCTCTCACTTTTTTTGAATGGTGTTTAACGTCCGTTTTAACTACTGAGGCACCACAGGCGGTGGGCACTGATGATACGTGAAATGAAATGATATATTGGGAACATTTTTATGTTTCAAAGAAAGAAAACGTTCTAGGCCTAAGTTTAGGGTGCTTTCCCGGCATTTGCCATTTATGAGGACTGAGGAAAACCTAGAAAAAAGGAAGGAAGAACGGTTCTGGCGGGAATCAAACCCCAGACCTGCCGCTCACGATCCGTGCCTTAACGACGTCGACCATCCGTGGCGATCTCTCTCATAACCGCAGCGCCATCGTACGTTTGTGTTACAAACTTCTGGTTTATTTGAAACTCTTCTAATTCAGCTGTTAAAGCACGCCTTGAGCCTTTGGCAATCAATTCAGAAAGAAGTAGAATTCTAACACTATAAAATGTCTAAATATATTAAAATATGTAATATTTACGACAGTATATCTTAAATCTGCTTTTTTTCCTGTTATATATATATATATACTAGGTACGGAAAGGCTATATACAGAAAAGAGTAGAGTAGAAAGACAAAACCAAACTAAGCATTTTGAGGATGCGAACAAGGGCTCGCAGAAACTTTTTTCGCCCGCAACATTAAATCCACATCTCAAATTGTGAAATTGTTTGTAGCGTGCCAGATGTAAATAAAACGCACTCTTGTATAGTGCTAGTCACACTGTCGCTAGATGTGTCTGATGTTCAATGCAGCATGCGTGTTTTGAAACCTACTGTGTGATGCGGTAGTACCGAAAGCTCGTCTTGAAATTAGGAGAAACATATGGTTCCAACGTGATGGCACGCCTGCACATTTTTCACTTTCAGCTTGAAATCATCTTTGCAGAACTTTTGGAGACAGATGGATCGGGTGCGATGGCCTCCACGGTGCATCAATTAAGTACGCGTGTAATATTTAGTTTCTCATTGTGTACCGTACTCGTTATTTGAGATAGTACATATACAACGATTACATTTCATTTTGAGGGCAAATGATGTTTCATAACTTCAGATTTCAATTATGATAATGCAGTGCTCCTGTTATTATACTGCATCTGCGACCCCATGTTCCTAACCTCAAAATGCTTAGTCTTTCTACTCTATAATATTTTGCACGTTGTTTTTCCGCATCTGTATATTGTATTCTGTACTTCTCCGGTTTTATACGCCTGGGAGAGTGGAAGAGAAGGCCCCGTGGTCTTAACTCTTGCCAGGGTAAATAAATAAATGAATAAATAAATAAAATAGAGCGCTTTATATCCAATTAGTTACACAATTTTCTTTTTTGACTCGGTCAAGAACAGCTATTGTAACCTATATTCCAGAAATTGTCTTCCTGGCAGCCGATAGAAATAAATTACTAAAAAATTACCAAGAGACGATTATTTTACTGTGTATTAAATGAATAAACCGTTGCAACAAAAATAAATAAATGGTAAGGAATATTTAAAGCATTTTAATTGCGTTTGAACGACATGTATATTAATTATTAATAAAAAGCATTACAAAACTATATAACACCATATTTAAACGTTATATGCCAGCAATGAACGTTGAAAAAGATTTCATAGGGTGAAAGAATTAAAAAAAAAAATGTTAAAAAAATACTTTCAAAACTGTAAAACTGGATAGTTACTACTCGTGTTAGCTTGCCCAAAAGCAGCGAGTAGTCAAGCAGATGTTCAATTGTTCTTCGGAACTCTCAAACCTTCCACGTTTCGTAACGTAATGAAATTTGGAGTCAATACTATCACGAACAGATCTCTTGTTACGGCAGCATTATGTAATGCACAAATTCAAACATAACCGCGAAATAATATGCTTTACCTCAACTGTCAAGGAAAAAAGTTTATGGTAAAATAACATATTACGTGAAAAGGCCTTCGGCAACGTATTAGTTTTGTTGAGGGGAAAAAGTTAACTGTTGCTGCTGACAGGAAATGAAGATAGGGTAATGAATGTGTCTAACAATAAACATATAATCCTCCCGCATGTTGCAAGAATTGGGTTTCGTAAGAGAAAACAAATCGCAGGGGACGTAACGTAATTTAATCGTGGCAACGAGACAGTGCGAGCACGTGGAAAAATATCCAAACGCACTACTTGTGTCCAAGTTTGGTTTTTTCAAAGAAGTTTTAATATTTATTTCAAAATAGAGAGAGATGGTTCCGAATACTTATCTAAAGTTGTTCTGTAAATTTTAATTCTCCAATGAACATGGAAAGTTTTTAAACAAAACTAAATCCTATTTCCCGATAGTTTAAAATTTTGACATAAATATTATTTTTCTCGGGATTGGCTGGGCCGATATTGTTGAAAACTTGCACACATAATGTATACAAATGTGAAGTGAGGTAACTAGAAGTATTTAAATAACACTATTAGTTATAAAAATCAATACCAATAAAAATTAAAATATTTTTTTTTAATTTTAAAATTAATTTCTTTTCAAAAGACTAGCATACATATATTATTCTAGTTCCCTGAACGACACGCTGTCTGCAGTTTAAGTAAAAAAAAAAAAAAAAAAAAAAAAAAAAAAAAAAAAAAAAAAAAAAAAAAACATATCAATTCCACCAATAGTTTATAAACCCGCACAATTATGTCACAATGTTTTCAGTTTTTTTAGCATGATTTTATTTTGGCTTAATTTTTTTTAAAAAAATGTATGTGCATTAGAGTATTAAATTTTACATAGTATCTTTGGTTAAGTTTTCTTAATATCTCTCAAATTCGAACTTATGAATGCCCCTATATGCAAAGTGCAGCAAATTGTAGAAAAGTCAGTGCCAAACTGAAGTTAGGAACATGGGATCGCAGATAATAACAGGAGCACTGCACTATCATAATTGAAATCCGACGTTATGAAACATCTTCATTGCCCTCAAAATGAAATGTAATCGTTGTATATGTACTATCTCAAATAATGAGTACGGTACACAATGAAAAACTAGTGTGCAGGGGCGCCGTCATGTTGGAACCATAAGTTTCGCCTAATTTCAAGTCGAGCGTTCGCTATTACAATACCATTCAGTAAGTTTCAAAACAAAAGCGGCATTAGACATCAGACACACCTTGCGACAGTGACTGGTGCTGTACAAGAGTGTGTTTTGTTTATATATGACATGCCAAAAACACACAATCTTAGACTCTAAAATGACGGATTTAATGTTGACACAGTAGCTCTTGTTTCCCCCTCAAAAAGTTTAGTTTGCTACTGGCTTCCTACTCTACACTTTTCTGCACCCGGTATAAAAAACAAAATATCTACCTATTACATTCACTGATTTTCTTGGAAGCACTACGAACTCTCTGTATGCACTTCTATTGGTGCTTTCCTCACCACTTGTAGCAGAACATAACTCTCGTGCAATGTAGGGATGCTAGCAGAGGGAACAAACATTGAAACAACTTTACCGCGTTATATTATTAATGGGAATAAATAAAATAAAATGATTACTGGTTACAGTTAAGGCTAAGAAGCTAGAACCCTCCCTTCCTCTTCGTTTGCTGCTAGCTTGAGGTCAATCCACTTCACGCGTAAATAAATAGGTAATATGCATATGTTCCCTGTGCAGTCCTAAACTCTTTGATCGATCGAATAAAAATGTCCACAGCTAAGTTCTCTTTAAAAGAGGAATAAAATAATGTGGCCTACCTTAAAATTAACACAAGCGACTCCCTAAATTGCACTCTATTTGACGCATTAAAAATCCAAGATCTGGTTCGAGTCTTCAATAAAAAGAGACCATTTGACAAATTGCTCTTAAACCATATGGATATTTTGACTGTATTTTTCTGGAGTTTGACAAACAAACCACATCTCTCTAACTAAATGAAAATTTATATCTAGACATTTATGGGACACAAATGATAATTTGAACAAACTACCCCTAATCTAATTTCATCCCCTAAAACAGGGTGATGGAGTTAATTTTTATTTACTACCACTAAATACTGCTTAAAGAACATTGTTCAAAATAAAAGTACATACCTGCTTTAGCATCTGACATATATGCAGCATATAAATAATTTGGTATTAGTTTGTGTGATTATTTTTTAACATTTTATCTATGAAACATCTATTATGAATAGAGTTAAATCTCCCAATATTGATAAATCAATAAATGAAACAGCTGGTTCAAATTAATCCATGTTAACTACCTGTAACCAAATATTACAGAAAAAAAAAGGTTTTCCAATTACGACATCAGGGCACATTTTTGAAAGACAGACATATTGACCAAAGGCTCTTAAATCCAACTAAGTGAAATTGCAGAACTCATTGTATGTATTACATTTTTATATATTTTATCATTGTTACCATGCAAAATAGCTAGACCTTGAAAATTACTGGTAGAACGATCTCAAATGCAGCAGGAAGAACGCTATTCTCCCAAAACCATTTCGAACCATAAAATTGCACAAAATTAAGAAAATAATATTCATCATTTCCTTTCCATGCCCTCAAATGCGCCGAATATGTGGAAAAATAAATGAAGAGCACATAAAAAGGTTTGTCACGCAGGAACTGCGTAAACTAAGCGAATTTCTCACCGGGTAGAATAGAAATGAATATAAAAATTCAAATTATTGGCGTCTTAATCAATGAAATAAGTTATAGCTATTAGGGGTACAAAATTACAATTCTTGCAATCTATAAGTATTACAAAAGAGAAATATTTTAGAATTATTATTGTTATTATTATTATTATTATTATTATTATTATTATTGAGATTAAACCACAAAAATTAATGGCATATTATTAATAAATGAAATGTATGACCACTGATAGACAAAGTTATACTACGTGTGTGGGTATTTTTAAACATTTTTAAATGTAACCATGTTTATGAACTGATCCTTTGATATTATCTTTATATTCACTAAAATAGAGAAAAATAACAAAACGTTTCCAGTTACATTCTGTATTAAAGATGATGTTCATATGTTTCAATAAAACAAAAACATGTTACTATTTAAAAACAATCGAAAGTTACATCGATTTTCTTTGGCTTTGAAATTTAATTTAAATGTTATTGTAGTAAAAACATATTACGCAATGAAGGTTATTACAGAGCGCTCTCAAACACATAGTAAATTAATATTTCACAGCTATTATCTTCACGAAGATACTTTTGTTGGTTTAAAACATGCACATCGTTATAAATACAGTTTATAAACTGAATTTATTTGTCCTTGTATTTTAAAACAATATAGATAAAATTAAACGCAAGAGTGGTTTTCAAATTTCGATTTTCAAGTATACCCCTACTCTTAATGGTCCAATTTCCCTAATTTTCAGAAATTATTATTCTTATTTTATTTAAATAGTATATTTCGAATATTGTTGTGAAGAAATAAATATTGGTGCCCCTTGAGCGACTTTTAAATTTTGAGTTTCTGGTAAATCCCCACTTCTAATGGTCCGACTTTCCTGATTTGTAGAAATGATATTCTTCATTTTATTTAAATGATAGATACGCAGTTTCGTTGTGAAAAAACAAATATTAATGTCGCTAGAGCAATTTTTTAAGTTTTGGGTTTCAGATAAACCCCCTCCTGATATTTCGATTTCACTGATTTTCGCAATAACCCCCACTCGTAATGGCCCGATTGTCCTGATTATCGTAAAGGACTTTTTCTATTTTTCATTCATACAAGTATAACGACATTACTGGCATCTATATTTAAAACACTTTAATTAATTTCGTTTTAAAGTTAAAAATGCCAGCATGTCAAACCGGTATTTTGTGAGTTCATGTTCTTTTCCTGTGGTCTCCAAATATTTAAAAAAAATAAATATATAAAAATAATGAATATCTTTGCAGTCTGAGAAAAAAGGGAGTACATAATAGTTATTTGAAAGGTATTAAAATGAAACAGAACGGTAATTTTGAAACGATAAACTTTTAACAAATTATTTCAATTGAGCTATATAAAAATGTATAAATTATACTAATATATTTTAAATGTATAGATATTGAAAGGATATAATTAAGAACCATTTACAACGCTCTAACATTTAATATAAAGGTATATATGAAAGAAAAAAATTGCATAAATTTTAGATTTAAGATAAAAGTTCTAGTTTTTTCCCCATTTTTTTTAGAAAAATTATATAATTTTTATTACAATTATGTGCTTATATTACTAGTTAAGGATAATTTCTTTGATTCATACAAAACCCCCAAGTCAATTGAGGAAAAGCTAAACTAGGTAATTCCTTTGGAAACCTGGCATAAGCTGCAAGATTTTCGGCTCTGGCCGCTTTGCTTTGTGCCAGAGAGAGACTGACCGACAGGGCTCTCGGTGCTGCTGCGGGGTAAAGGCCTGTCAATCGTACCCCCTTCCACTCCTCGCACAACATCACTGAACAAGCCCAATAAATCCCAGAAGATTTCGTAATATGCGTGTTTAACTCTTGTATTAATTAACATTCGTAGCTGTAATGAGGTGTACAGAGAGAGTGTGTTGTAATCTATTGTAAATACTGCCGACTTTGATTCAGCTGCACGCTACTTTGACGAAAACGCTGGCGAGGTACTTCAAAGGCCTGGCCATGCGTTACACCCGCTTGGTAACAGATGACGTTACATGCCATCGCTATACAAATGGGTATTGTTCAATAGTTTCGCTGTTAAAGAGGCACTGACTTTTTAAACAGTCTACTTAACTTTCATAACGTTAAAACATTAGTATTTTTGTATTAAACATCAGCAAACGCGAATGATCAACTATAAACATATGAAAACCAGAATCAACACACGCTTTTTGCTCTAAATTTTCCAATAAGCGTTAAGAAAAACGAATGTCATCTGTTAATTAAACATACGAGAATTATACCAACATCCGTCTTTTGTTTTTCCACACATTTGATTTGGGAGTTTCCTGTGGGCGCTATGAAAAACGAATGTCTATTGTTACTTGTGTGCATCAGGCATCTTCTAGAAGCACAGAGTACTAACGGCTGCTCTTCTAGAGCTTGCAGTGATAAGATTTTTGAAGACAGATATAGCAGAAAGTTTTTTTAATAGTGTTTAACACCCGTTTTTACTGCTGAGGCATCACAGGTGGTGGACACTGATGATACATGAGATGAAATTGGGAAAGGATTTTTTTATTAAAGGACGAAGTTTAGGGTATTTCCCTGACATTTGCCATTTATAAGAACCGAGGAAAACCTGAAAAAACCTCAATCGGGGAGGACGGTCCTCGCGGGAATCAAACCCCTCACAGGAGTCCGCGCCTTAACGACCTCGGCCACCTGCAGCGGTTAGTATAAGGTGAATGCAATAAAAGAGTAAATACACGGAGAATCGAAACACCAATAATTCTGATCATATAATTATATAAAAAAAAATTAATACAGAGCCCTCGGTTGGACGCGTGGCCGGCTTAACGGACATTTGCTTGGTACAGGGAAGCACGCTCTTTGCCGGGAGAGCTGGATATTCACAACTCGTTAAATTCAAGCGCATAGATTTCTATAGGCAACAAACATCCACAATAATAATAATAATAATAATAATAATAATAATAATAATAAATCAAACAAAAATGCACATTGGATGTGAATACAGGAGCTTAGGTAGCAGAGCAATGCCTTCTAAACCGTTCGGCCACCGCCATTAATGTCCTGTCTTTAGATATTTATGATTGCAACTATTACGATTACAAACAAAGAGCCTAATGCAGTGTGCACTCGCTGCATGCGCGTTGTGAATACAACGTTTACGAAGTTCGCCACGTAGAAACTGGGGCGGGAGGGGGGGGGGTTGATTCATACTCTATCGTCAGCGTTTCAAAAATGTGGAACTGCAAAGTGTGGGGGAGCGGCGCTGTTCCATTGTTTCTTGTTAATATTTTAACGCGATTGGGATAACTTCAAATGTTCTGTGGGAAAATGGAATACAAATATGATCAATATGTTCAGTTCCAGACATGTTTTTCTCTTCATTCGTTTTTATTTTCCTTTTGGTGTGTCTACCCCTCCCCCCACCGAATTTTTAACAAAATTTCAACTCTTGTCAGTCACGCAATTGTGTATATTTATCACCAACCAAAAAAGGTTAGCAATAATGAATTTGGTATGCAAATGTTCGAAAGCTTTGTGGATGCAACCATAATGGTGGCGGAAATGTTGAGATGCGACACAAAACCGCCTCACAGAGATCTCTTTATGTTATCGTTCTAAACATTCTGGGCACGGATTCCTCGTGGAATGTCGACTTCTTTCAGAAGGTTCATTTAGTTTATCCGTCGGAGGCAACAGCCGTGTCTTTGTAGTTGCAGTAAACACACGAACGCCAATGAATGGCAGTGAACAGCTATAAAGCTACATAGGAACATGCCAATATACATGGCTGGGTGCAAACCAGGAAGCTTCCACGCTCCATGTAAAAGGGGCTACCAAGCGCTGTAATATTCCACGATTATCTTTTTGATAAAGTGAGTTGGGTCTGGAAGATGCTTTAAGCGCCAATCAGGCTTATGTTCTTACCTAAAAATGATGAAGCAACTGACAGCATGTAAAATATCAGTTCGTTGTTACACCCCTACTAAAAGTTCGTTAATTTACAGATTTCTTTACGGAAAACAATGCATCAACATAAACGATAGAAAAACCTGAGATATAATAACGATATAGATAAATAGATATTATTTATAGCCAAAACTTTATTGCTTTCCTTCCCCCCCAAAAAACTAAAGAATTGTTATTTTATTAGGTTGCCCGGAAATTAATGCCAGATGTTAAAGTTGATAAATTCACGAAGCAAATACATGAACTCAGACTTGCACCTTCAACTGTTTGCGATCACTTAATAAAAACAGCTGAAGTGAAAAATCTTGACAAATGAATCCCGCTTGAATAAACGAACATCAAAAACACAAACTGATTCCCTTGCTGTACCGAATTGTGATCTGTGATGAAAAGTGAATTAATTAAGAAATGCAAATGATAGGCACAAAGGCTGAATTTTTATGAAACACTTTGTAAATTCAAAATTATTCCCAGGGAAGGTTATAGCGACCATTTGATGTTCTGTGGCTGATTTTCTTCTTCTTCTTCTCATTTGGCGCTACACCCCACTACTACCTCCATCACGAGGCTTTCGTGATCGATGTGGCTGGTTTTAATGCACTAAAATTTCTGTATCATGCTGTAACAATTACTTTGGGAGGTATTGCCTAGAAAGTGACAAAAAGTTATCAGAAGGAAAACAGCACTAGTCAATAGAAGAGGGTAATAACGCCCTACTTTACCCTGCGAAGCTTTACCGAAGCCAGCATATTCAACTAAGCTTCACATACTGAAAGAGCTGGAGCAGTTTCTTGAAAAATAGTCATCAATAACCAAAAACCTGAGAAAGCATTTAAAAAAGTTGTCTCTAGAACCTACTAGTTTTAGCGAACAAAAATGTATAGATATCATTGGTGATTATTTTTATTAATAATGCTACCTTTTAATTTATGTGCTTTATTGGCGTTTATACCACAAAACCTCTCTCCTGCAGAACTTGAAATGTAAACAAGGCTTTGTGCATGTAAGGATGTCCCGTAGTGAACGCAAATTTTAAATTTACCGCCTCTTGTCTGTTTGTTAGGTTGCCGGACCTGAAATTTAACAGACTCATCTGTTTGTATCGCGATTGACGATCGTCATTTGTGTATTGTTATCAGCTAAAATGGAGCGATACACGAACAAATCCAATTTGTAAATGTGCATTTCAAGTACAGTGAAGTTATGCAGAGACCGTTAGAAGAGCTGGTGTACTTTTTGGTAGATGAAATGCGCATAACGTGTCAAAAGCGCAGAGTTTGGCAAGGAACTTTGAAGATACAGGATTGACAGAGAACATCAAAACACCTGGACGTTCTCGCCGATTGTAGAGATTGTTGCCCTCGTCAGACAGAGCGTTGCTACGAGACCAATGAAGTCCATCCGCCGCCGCTCTCAACAAGTAAACATTGCGAGTAGCAGTTTGTAGCGAATTTTAACAAACTATCTGCATGTACATCCTTTTATGATCGAACTAACACAAGAGTTGAAACCGTCAGATCATTTTCAGCGTCACTGATCTCTTTCGCAACGGCGATCAAAATTGGCCACTGAAATCGCGGGATTTGACACCATGTGACTTTTTTTTTGTGGAGATATGTAAAATCTTGCGTTTATATGGAAAATCCACGAACTATCCCTCAACTTGGGGCAGAAATTAGACACACCATGGGTGAAATCAGCAGGAAATTTGCTCTAAGGTCGTTGAAAGTGTTGCCAAGAGAGTGAAGGTGAAGAACATTTGCCTGGTGTTTTGTTTCATGTTGAATGGCAGTGTTTGTCGGTCCTGGTGATGTAATGGTTACCATACTAGCCTTCTAATCCCGGCCAGGATCGATGGATTTTTTCGAGTGTAAAAATCCTAAGTATGACTTCCTTCGGAAGGGAAGTAAAGCCGTGGGTCCCGTGTCGTACATTTACGGCACGATAAAGAACCTCAAGCCTGAAAAAAGAGGCCTCTGAGCAAAATTTGTGGGCCGTTTCACGCTCTGAATAGAATGGGACGCTGATGACCTGAGATGTTAAAGAGCGTCCGTAAATAAACCTAATCAAAAAAAAAAAAAATGCCAGTGTTTGTTTATACTTTATATTCACGTAATAATATTAGCACTGTTGAAATAAACTGTGTGTTTTATTATTAAAACAAAAATTGCGTTCATTATGGGACACCCTATATCTGAATATATCGACGCTCTCTGTTCCATCTCATAAATAAAGATTTGAGGCAGAGAATTATTTTATTATTATTATTATTATTGTTGTTGTTGTTATTATTATTATTATTAAACTAGAAAAATAGTCAGTACTTTATAGGTAATATTTAAAAATGAAGGCGGTACTATTTTTGCTAAGCAAAACATATTTACAAAAGCAATATCGTTTCTTGATGGCATGCTCATATCAACCACAGAGGAAGTTCACATTGCTCTTATGTAGAATATGCTCAACTCTAAATCTCATGGCTAAGATTTCTAAAGCTCCGAAACAGGCCAGCTTATCTATTGGGAAGCTGACGAAGCGTAAGTACTACGCTGTAGAAATCGAAAGCGACCGTTTGCGCCATTGTAAGGTCGTAACCGCATGTTGGGAAAGGGAGGAGTTGGCGAAATATGAATGATATGTGGGGCGAGGCAGGGTGACAGTGGGGTCAAGGAGGGAGGGGGGCCTGGCAGGTGGCACTTAGTTCAATGCCGTGTGATTTTTCTTACGAGTTCCTGATTCCGCTTTGTCTCGTGCAAGTACCGGCAGTGACCGATAAAACAAATGAATCGCTAACAAATATAAACAAATGACAAACGTTTTTTTTCAACTGAACGTCAACTAAAATCCAGGCATGCAGGAACTGCGAAACTATGCGAATTCCTCGCCGAGTAGAATAACTTTTAGTAGAAATGAGTATAAAATCAATATTAAGGCTTGTTAATTAATGAAATGAAATAAATATGGCATTGCTGTATGGTATTAGGGGAACAAAATCAAAATTCTTGCAATCTAAAAGTATTACAAAAGAGAAACCACATTTTAGAATTATTATTATTATTGAAATTAAACCACAAAAATTAATGGTATACTATTAATTAAATGAAATATATGTCCACTGATATCCAAAGCTATACTGTGTGGGTACTTTAAACATTTTTAAATGTAATCATGTTTATGAACTGAGCCCTTGGTATCATCTTTACATTCACTGAAATACAGAAATAACAGAAAGTTTCGAGTTACATTGTGTATTTAAGAAGATATGTTTCAACAAAACAAAAACATATGATTTAAAAACAATTACAATATACTAAACAAATAAAACAATCGAAAACTACTTCATTTTCACTGGCTTTGAAATTTAATTTAAATGTCATTGTGGTGAAAACATGTAACGCAAATTATTCTGAAGGTTCGCTCTTACATACAAACACAATTCTCACACACATATTTGATTAATATTTCACGTTTGCTAACTTTACGACGATACTTCTGAATTAATATTTCCTTTTATTTTAAAACTATATAGATAAGTTAAACGTAAGAACGTTTTTTAAATCTGGGCTTGCAAATATACCCCTACTCTCAATGGTTCAATTTTCCTAATTTTCGGAAAATATTTTTATTTTATTTAAATAGTGTATAACAAATTTTGCTGTAAAGAAACAAAAATTGGTGCCACTAGAGATGTTTTTATGAGCATTTCAGGTAAACCCCACTTCTAATGGTCCGATTCCCCTGATTTTCATAAACATTTTTCTTGTGTTATTTAAATGTCATTCACGAAGTTTCGTTATGAAAAAACAAATATTAATGCCGCTAGAGAAATTTTCAAATTTTAGGTAACCCCCCGCCCATTTTTTTCTAATAGTCAATTTCACTGATTTTCGGAATCTGTTTTTCGTATTTTTTTTTTCAATTGCATATACCGAGTTTCCTTTTAAAAAAGGAAACTAGCGGCCGCTAGAGGGATTTTAAAAGTTCGCTTTAATTCCCAATAGATTTTCAAGCATACCCCCTATCCTATGTCTCTACTGCCATGATTTTCGTCGAATTTCCTTGAGAAAGAACAAAAATTAAGACCGCTAGAGAAGCGCGAGAGAAGAGTGTGTTTATCTTAGCGCGCACAAGAGCTTAGCTGGAAATATCGTGGGTCGAGGAGACAAGTTATGGGTACCACTAGGCCACCAGGACCGTCGAATTGAACAGTGAAATGGTAGCGAACAAGATGGAATGAACATAGAATTGTAAATATAACTGCAAAAGATACTGAAATACTATCCGTTGCAACAGTACGTGGAGAGAGCTATTGCCGATAACATAACCTCAATTCTTTGTAGTACTCAAGCTAAATACAACACTCTTTCAATTAATGAAACTCGCTAAAGTCACATGACTAAATTCTGCTAACATGTTCACATAATGTTCCTTAATTAGGTTAATACCTCAACGGCAGTTAACGGTTAATTTTTAACAAATATCCGGTAACTATGTGGGTCAAACTGATTTGTACTTCAAAGCATAAAATTAGTAATAGAGGGAACCGTCAGTTTGGCCATTTCCGATCAAGGGTGGACACAGCGGATATGAAATTATGCATCATGTGACTGGCGCACTTGTTTGTAACATGCAAGTCCCTACAAAGCACGACACCTTCATAGGCACAGCCAATAAGAGACGGTCGCCTATTCACACTACATTTTATCCCCCTAACTTCTTTACTACTGACGCATGGTTCATTAATAATACGCGGTATACCTGCTTGGATTTTGATTTGCATCATTCTGGCTAAGTAACTTTTGGGTCAGAACAAAACCGTGCTATGCAAATGTTTCTTTAACAAGACGGTAAAGCAAATAGAGATTAACAACAAAGAACCCCTTTGCATATTCATATTTTAGGTACAGAGATGAGAATAAGAAAGAAATACTTCTCACCAAAAGGGTTTATTTATTGTTTCTGCACAAAAAAGGGTTAAAGTCACTCAAATAAAAAATAAAGGGAATGAGATAAGTGCTAAACTATTAAAAATATTTTTATTTGAACTTAGTAAACCTCTCGGCAGTATTTATAACCATTGATTAATAACGTCCGGAATATTTCCAAAAAGACTTGAAACATGTTAGTGTTAAACCTTTTTTCAAAAACAGTGACGAAAGTCTACCATCAAACTAAAGACCTAGTTCATTCTGAAAGGTTCTACAGAAAATTATGTAGATGCAGTCGTGTTATGAAAAACCCTTCATAATATTTTAACATCTCCCAGTTTGGATTTAGAAATGACATCTCAACTAACAAGATCACATTTAAACTCACTACAGAAATCTTAGAAGCACTAGGTAGGAATGAATGTGCTGTGTGGATATTGTGGTAAATGCGGTTGACTGTATTGATAATGAACCACCATTACAAAAATTAGGTTTCTATGGGTTATGTGACGTAATAAGATGATAAAAGTTGTGCCGCAGAGATCAATATTGGATCGTCTATCTTTTTTTTTAATTTTTATCAATGGCCTACCATATAACTTAAGTCAAGAATCAAGATTACTACTTTTTGTAGATGATACTAGTTTGCTTACAACAGGGAAATCACAAGAACTTCTGAAAAATACAAGTACAAAATTATTCGAAATATTTGTAGTTACAAGCCAATAAAATGTTGTTGAATATATATATGACAATTTTTTAAATTCAATTCTGAACAAAGAATATATAAAAAATATCAGTCATAAAAAATTCTTAGGGTTACAAATTGATAAAACTCTTAACTGGAAAAAACATGTTGAAATCATAATTCTCAAACTTATTTGAGCTTTAACAGTTTAAAATAATTTCTTACCAATGCATTGCGTATGGTATACTTTGTATATTTTCATTCTGTAATTGAATATAGATTTTTTTTTGATAATTCATCTTATAGAGATAAAGTTCTTCCGTTTGCAAAAAGAAACCTATTTGAATAATCTGTGGGAGGATAAGAAGAGAACCTTTAGACCTCTTTTCAAAAAATTAAATGTACTTACTCTCACAGGAATATTTATTTATATAAATTAACAGTAATTATAATAGTAGAAAAGGATAAAACACTAAGAAAAAGTCACACTTGAGATCGCTATATTTCGAACTCGTGGAGTCCTTCTGTGGCAAGAAGACAAATAATAAATATATACATTCCCCCACACTCTCATTTCTAGTTTCATCTGTTTCCATGCATAACGTTACCTTCCATACTCAATATTTACTTTTATCACCGTCACTTGTCTTCTTGCCATAGAAGAACTCGACGAGTTCGAAATATAGCAAATTCAAGTGTGACTTTATCCAAGTGTTTTATCCTTTTCTACTTTTATAATTACTGTTAATTTATATATATATATATATGGATAATGCTTTATATACTTGGTAATCTCAAAAATGTTTAATCAAACTTCAATGTACATAGACTCCAATATATATATAAAATATTTGTATCGGCCAGCAAGCTGATTACAGATTTTCCAGAAGGATGCCTACTATTCTACAATTCATATATATATTTATAATGACCTACCCTACAGAATTAAAATATTAGGAAATTCATATAAATTCATATTTTCAAAATTGTCTTAAAGAATTCTTAATAGCTCACACCAACGAATAAAGCATGAATGAATATTCCGAAATAAATTCATCCTATCTACAGAATGAGATATTTGTGTACATACATAGTGGCAAAAAATATATTTTAGTATGTACATTCTAAATTGTTTTTCAGAAGCTATAAGGAATATGACTGTTTCATTAATAGGATGAGCAGTAAAAGCATAAAGAATATTTCAGAAAGTTTCAGCATTGGCACATATTTCAAAATAGTTATTATTATTAAATTCTATAATGAAGATGAAAAAGAAATTTCATTGGCATGTGACGAGTGTGATTTAATTTGCTGAAAATGTCTGTCAAAGAAAGCATGCTTAAGAAATCAACATGTTTTATTAAAAAAATACTAAGGGATGCTAGATACCAATGGAATTACACTATATTTAAATTCTGTATAAAGAAATGTCTAATTATTCATTCATTTTATGATATGAAGTATGACTTATGACATTCTCTACACCCTGGAAATATGAGACCAGCAGATAACCAAAGTTTATAACATATTACTGCCTCTAAGGCAATTATTGTTGAAAATTAAAAATCTAACTACTTAAATTTTATTCTAACCATCAGAACGCATTCCAAAATTCATGGCTCTAAAATGAGTCATTATTAAATATTAATTTTTAATTGGACACTAAGCAATTGAGTTTTCTAGTCATCAAAATGCTCGAAGGCATAGTTAAGTCTTTTCATGGGTTTTTAACATGTATTTTTCAGTCTATAAAGCCTTGATGTAAACTTTGAAAAGAAAATAGAAATTTGAAAAGAAAGAATTCAGAAGATGATATTGGAGTGAAATACTGAAGGCAGGAGGAAGATAAGACAACTTGCAGAAGATGCTGAAGACAGGAATACGTGGAGGAGAAAATTGACTTTGGATTGAAGAAAAACTGCTTCAATGTAGAAATAAGCCCATTAAATACTAATTTATATAAAAGTTTCTAAATTGCCATATAATATTACTGGCTCTATGCAAAAGCCCGAAGTAATTACCAGTGATAAAAATATCGTAAAGGTTATTGCATTTTAATATCACATGATGATGAAAAAATATATATTAGAGAACAAGCAAATTTAAAATCCAATTATTAAAAATGTATCTTTTGATCATGCTGATGACCTCAAACTTGTGTTTCTGTAGCAACTAACATTTGTCCACTCACAACATTCATTTTCCGAACTGATGCACTTAAATATATTATTGCTTTCAAATTTAATATTTTTCTAACAGCCTCACATCCAGCATTAAATTTTGAAATTACATAAGTTGCAGCAACTACTAATTTCTTCTTCTTTAGGATTCTTCAACCAAATTGCATTTGCATTTTGAGTTTTTCCCACCCCTGTACCTCATTGCATGTTTACAGATGTAATTTTTTTTTTTTTTGTAATGTCTATTCAAAATGGTTTTCATACGGTTTGTACTTGCAGAGGAATATCGTCTTCATATCCTTTGTGAATTTATGCTTTATATCAGTTTACTTTTCTAAATTATACTTATAAATATCGCCTCTCTCTTTGTGTACCTGTCCCTACTTTGAACTCGGAATATGACTTTACTATCTATCCTTTGTCACTGAACACATTTCTACTTAATCTCATTCAGCGTGTCAGTTCCCAGAATCTGGAACTCCCTTCCTCCTGAAGTCAGAGATTGTCGGACGATAAAACAATTTAAATGTAGAAAATTGTCAATAGTTAGTCTCTCACTTCTTCTTCCTCTCCTCTTTCCCTCTCCCCTTGTACTCGATAAAAATTATTGAAGAACAAATGGAATTGTATAACTATATTAAAATATGTAATATTTTACTGCATGTAATGTAAGTACATGGAGTATTAATTTGGCCTTTTTTACGTTATATAACTATGTATATCGGCTCTGTATTTTTGCTAATTTTTGCCTTGTAGAATGGAAGAGTAGGCCCCATGGCTTTAACTCTTGCCAGGGTAAATAAATAAATAAATAAATAAATAAATTTGTGTTATCTAGAACACTTTTCAAACTGAAATATGCCAAATACATGCCCAATAATCAGTTAAATTTTATTCAATTTTAATTTGTTCAAAATTATTCTTTTCTACAAAAGTTTTGGCCCACTTCTTTTCATTTGTATTTACTGTAGATATTTCCAACTTTACATAAATCACTTAAAAACATTGCATCAGTTTTGAGTTAATCTTTTTTGTAATGAATATAACAGATTATATATATAATTCTTTTTATTTATTAGCAATGCATCCATAAAGGCCTTGCGTCCTACTTATCCTACAGGGGATAGAATGAGTGGCCTATATTGTCATTTAGGAAGCTAAGATATTACTGGCCGGTAATTATGTCCCGGGGCTTATAAATTTCTTTCGAATGCTTAAAATGAAAACTTACATCATGAAAAAGGCATCGAAAGTACAAACCTTGGATTTGGAAACGAGCTTGATAACCCGAGAGCATTAGAGGTGAATAAATTTGATAATTATTTTTTCTTTTATCACTTAATTTTTATGTGTAAATATTAAATTTTCAGCATTTCATTTTACCCTTTGAGTATTTTATACATAATTATAAATTAATTTTCTCCTATTTTTAAAACAAATGTTATGCATTTATAATTTTGGGATTCCATTTTCTCTCAATATGTTCACAGTCAAGAAAAGAAAAAAAAAAATTTTTTAAAAAAAATTTTTTGCTGTTAGAGTTAGATAATAGCAAAAATTGTAATAAGGTTAGATGATTTTAATAAATAATTCTACTTATTGAAAAAAAACATTGCTTAGAAATATAAATTTTTATGCCAATTTTTGCAGATAAGGAGAAAAACACAATGTTTTTAAGAATATAAAACATGTTTAAAGGAAATTAATTCCTTTATTTAGAATTCTGAAGAGGTAAGTTAATGTCGGGTCGGAATTAATTACAAAACTAGCTCGCGAACATGTAAAAAAATGCGCCCAATACGATAGCTAGTGCTGGTACCTCCAGAAACAAGTTTTAACTCCAAGCCACGAAAAACAAATACCGTCTGTACAGAACTCTATTATTCTTCCCATTTGCCAGTTTATTTGTTTTGAAGCAATAAAAGCCGCAGGTCGGATCACGCGCTAACTGCGGGGAGGCGGACCGAATGTTGGCGGCAAGGGGGCAGGGAATCGGCCGGCATCCATAGCGCTCCCCACCGCACTTGCACCCTCTGGTGAACAATAGACGCAGCAAGACTCCGAAAAATTGCAGCGCGAGCAATGAGCACACCCCTAGCGAGTTTAATACATAAAGAATGGAGAAGAAAGCGAATCGCTTTTCATAAACATTAGCCCCCGCGTGTGTTTGTGTAGAAAACTGCAGGCTCCACCTTCTTGGCAGGTTCAAATGAGCAGTCCATCAAAGAGTTCTTTGCGTCGAGAGGGAGCGGGCAAAAGTTTAGGTAACCAAGTCATGTGCTTGTAAAATATGGGCGTGTACGGTTTTGCAGGCAAGAGCCGCACATACGTGTCGTCCCATTGTACCCATTTGGAATAAACACCTAGCAGGAAAACAATGAAACTGTGATAATGTGTACGACATTACACGTTCTTTTGTTTGGTAACCGCGTTTCGCCGCAGCGGGAGATCTCAGCGGTTTGCTTTCGAGAACCGTGTAACAGCATTCCTTCTTTCGACTCCCAGTGGTGTCATCTTTCACGGCTTTTGTTTTCAGTTCAAAAAACAGGGCAGAAGCAGAATTTATTTCAAATTTTACTTCTGCATTTAACATTAAGGTAAGTCTACTAGCAAATCTACCAGTTCTAATGGTCTAGAATATGCAAAAGTTGCATTGGCAGAGGACACAATCATTGGAGGAAGGAAATATTGTAACGCCACTGGTGGCCGAGGTCGTTAAGGCGCAGACTCGTGAGCGGAAGGTCTGGGGTTCGAATCCCGTCATGACCGTCCTCTCTGACTGAGTTTTTTCTATATTTTCCTCAGTCCTCATAAATGGAAAATGCCGGGGAAATACCCTAAACTTAGGCCTGAAACGCTTCCTTCCTTTAAAATAAGTCTTTCGCAGTTTTATCATTTCATTTCATGTATCATCAGTGTCCACAGCCTGTGGTGCCTCTGTAGTAAAACTGGGCGTTAAATACCATTATATATATAAAGAAGGAAATGTTTTCAAAGACTGTTTGGGGGCACAAGAAAAAGTTACATGGGAAGGAATGTGGTTATCTCGATTAAAGGGAAATTGGAATGGGAAAACTAGTTAATTTACAGCCAATAAATGGACAAAGGCTGTAAAATAAACCGAAAGAGAATGGATTGATGCAGAAAATGTATGGTAGCTTAAGGGATTTTAAGTGTTTAACGCCCTTTTTAACTACTGAGGCACCACAGGCGGTGGACACTGATGATGCATGAAATGATAAACAGGGAAAGACATGTTATAAGCAAGGAAACGTTCCAGGCCTAAGTTTAGGGTATTCCCCGGCATTTGCCACTTGTGAGGACTGAGTAAAACCTGGAAAACACCTCAGTCAGGGTGTACACTCTGGTGGAAATCGTTCCCCAGACCTCCCGCTGACGAGTCCGCGCCTTAAGGACTTCTGCCACCTGTGGCGGTTTAAAGAATACTCCGATATTATAGGAGTTTTCAGAAAGATTGGGGCATCGAAAAATATTTAGCACTGTCGAACGATGTTCTTGATGCTCAGGAATTAGAGTTGACTATACTGACCAGAAGACAAATGCACTCGGCGTGGTAAAGGGATTTCATAACTTTTATTGGTCGATTTTATGATGACCCATTAGTGAAATAGTCTGCAAAAGTCTTCCGCAAAGTTAGTCCCAACGTGTATCAGCATAATGCTCTGACATTTTGTCCATATAAGATGACAGGGGTGCAAGCCTTTCAGTGCAGAGAAGAATTCACTTTCTTCAGTTCCCACTGTGAATGAAAACACCCTGAAGTGTCGAACTGCGTGGTTGAGTTGACTTATAAGAGTATATGTGTCAGCTGATAGCGGGTAGATTCAAGAGCGGGATACTGAAGCCGTAATCACCATGAGCAGTGCATTTCTGTCAATTTATGTAACCTACGATTCTAACGCGTGTTTAAAATAAGACTTGCTGTTAAAAATATGCCTAAGTGGCAAAAAATATCTAAATGATTATCGAATTGCTCAGTTTTGTAAATTTTAGTTGAACCCCACAACTTGAGCTAATGCAACCGGAAACTCTTTTTTTCATCCGACGTTAATGCGCCAGTATGACAACGCTTCCACATTCTCAAGGCCGATCTGACTACGAACATCAGCCTTGAGCTTCCACTTGTTTCGCTGACGATATCCCTGCATCCTCACAAATTTCCTTTGCTCTCCAAGTTCCCCTTTGATTTTTAAGGGTAGATTGTTCTTGCTGCAGCATTCTAAAGTAAAGGCCCTGCGTGTATAGACCAGATCAAATTTCTTAAGGAAAAGACGCTGGGGGGTAAAGCGGCAGTGTTGTATTGTGAATGTGTTGCATGCTCTGGGTCAAACCGACCGTCGGACCGGGTTGGAAGGGCTCTCTCTCACTCGCGCTCTTGTAGTGCCATAATAGTTTAGCGAGGGAGCCCATGAACAAAACCAACCAATTTTACTACACTACCGGCTCTTGGCATCTGGTTTCTCTCTTAGAAATGGCTACCTAGCAAAAAACTGCCATGGTGCAAGAAGCTGCTTTCTGGCATTCCAGCGAGTTGACGAAAACATACAGCAGAACGCGTTATCTAAAATGATGGATATTGTAGCCAAATATCGCTATCTATTAATTGCCAGTCCTAAAGTTTCATTTATTAGTTGGGTTACTTTACTTCCGACAAAAGATTTTTTTTTTTTTGGTAGATCTCAAATGTGAAAAAAATAGGGGGAAAAATATAACAAATAAAGTTGTGTATAAAAAGTTAGTTTATAGTAGAACTCCAAGAATACATTCCAGACATCTGACAGTCATTTCACTTCTTTTTGAGCCATTAAAAGGCAAGTTAAGAAGAATTTTATTTCCGTTGTGGATGTATTTACAATAATATAGGGAGCCAAGTTATGCGGGCTCTAGACAAAGTTTAGAGCTTCCAACGGCTAGAGTGCGTGAAGGGAAGCAGAAAAACACGTCTTTCTCATTTGTTTTATGCTCTAACGTTTCCATATTTTGTTCTTTCACACAGTGCGATCAGTGATACTTCCACCGGGCGCCTGCTTGCTTACTTGTTGACCTTGCTGACTGTCGCAGGCCTAAGTTTTGATTATCTCCCCGGCATTTGCCATTTATGATGATTGGGAAAAAATTGGAAGGAAAAAAAAACCTGTCAGGGCCGACGGTTCTGGTGAAAACCGAACCCCAGACCTCTCGCTCATGAATTCGCGCCTTAACGACCTCGGTCACCCGTGGCGGTGAAGAGAGCGATGAATAATTTCCTAAAAAGATGCCCAAAATGTGTGGAGAATGAAAGCGGGCAGTTTCAATTCATTTGATAATTTGGTAAGTAATAAGGCTCTTATATTGGTTGTGTATTATTGTATGGTTGGTTTGTTTTACCCTCCCGTTAATCACGGAGGCCTGGCTGGCCACCTAACCTGCCCGCGCATAGGCGAAACACTCCGAGGGAAAACAAAATTGATCGCAAGGTGCTATCAAGTGGTACTTCCCTACTTGTAAATGAAGTCGTATTAAAAAAAAATTATAAAGCAAATTCAAAGATGTGCAATTTTACATAGTATGGGCAATTATTAACTGAAAGTGTGAAAGAAAACAATTGTGTAGCATAAGTGGAGACAGTCGTTTGTTATTCATTTCGTATCTATGTTTAACTCTGTCGACAAATGACGTTCTACAGTCTGCCTTTCTTATGTTTTAATGAAGTATAATGCCGTTGCATTAAGAAAGCGGCAGCTACAATAAAACGGTGTTTTGTGGAAATTTTCCATTACCATGTTTGCTGTTTTTAGTCGCTTTAAGGCAATGCATTGGGGAAAATTGTCTTAAAATCGCAACAAAAAAAAAATGTTTTTCATCGTTTCATTATGTTTGAAGTTTCTATTTTCATATGGCGCTTCCATTTACCGAATTCGTCGCATATTTGGTACGTAATGCTGTCGTTTAAAGGGCTCTACACGAGTAGGTGCTCTCTATTTTGCCCAGTAAATACAGAATGATGGTTGACGGTGATGCAAAGATATTCAGCCATTTACAGTTCAAGTTGTCAGTTTATGGTCCAGATATCAACAATGGAAAAGAAGAATGCCTGGATCATATTGCAAAAAGACTGAAAACTGGCGGTAGCTGAGTGGAGAGTGAAAACACATATGTAGAAGCAAGTCTGGCTGCCTAAAAGAGGACACATAGTGAAGTTGTCAAACTATTGTCGTTGTGCAATTAAGAAAAATATCCCTAACGTACAACAGATGAAGTGTGCCGTATTTGAAGCTATTTACCACTACAGTTCGACCGATGAGAAACGCCAACACTTCAAGTGTCCAGCATGGTGCTTTTAGAATACAGGCATTGCGGCAGGTAATGAGCTTTATCGCCTAGACAGCACCACTATGAAAACTGTCGCCAGTACAGAAAAGCATACTAGTTTATCAAAGGCTTCTGTTGCAGTGTAGGTAAGACTCAAAATGCCAGTGAGTTCCTATTGGTCAAAGTGTCTGAAAGAAATATTCGTGTCAAAGAAGAAATTGGAAATTGCTGTTACTTCTGCCATTTCAAAAATTTAATATGAGACGTGAGGCTTCCCAAAAAGTGAAATAAAAGGTAACAGGAGGGATTCTGTGTGAATTGGAACAAAAATAAAATTATTGTAGTGAGAAACAAATATCGGGAGAAGTGAAGTGAAATGGCAGCACACAGAAGACATAAAACAGCACATAGGAAGTTGAAAATGGTCGAAACTATTGCAGAATTGAAGGACAACTGTATGGGGCTGGGCAGTTTTAGAGCAACAGGATATTGGTAAATTACACTTTTTTCCCATTTTAATTTCATTTTTTTTTTTTTTTTTTACTAAAATTCAAAATGCTTTATGTAATGTAATTTTCATACTTCAGGGTTTGTGTATAAATATGAAAGTAAAAAAATGATTTGGCCTTTTTATAGTGTCAATGATTAAATAATAAAAACATATTTTTGGTATATCTTTTAGAATTTGGGGGGAAAATATACCAAATTTAAATATTTTTCTACAAAAAAAACTAACAATTTCATAAAATAAGTATTTTTATGTTGGTCTTGTATAGGCAAATACTAAATTTTTAAGCAAAAAATTTGAAACTCTTCATAGCGCGGAGCAGTTTGCAAATTTAATAATTAAGCGAATAAATGTTTTATTATATCTCGGGAACTGTTCATGATAGAAGCACAACATTTTGTATTTATTACCAACATAGTGTTATTATGGTCTGGTAAAAATTTGAAGTTTATAGGATAAGAAATAAAAAAGTTAAGATGCCTTGCCTAAAGACGATATTTAAATAGCGTAGATAAAACACACTCCCTTGTATCTGTACTCAATTTTCACATCATTTATATCTTTAAAGGTAAATAATGAAGATCTGAACAAATGAAGTTACGAACTACTTTTTAAAAACTGCTTTGCGTTTTCTTTCCCCCATAACATATTGATTTTTTTAAAGTTATTACAGGCATATCTTCGAGCCCGAAGCTGTAATTTTACCTACTGATTACGGTATTTACCGATGTTAAGACGAAACGGTGGGAGGGACAGTTTAGCGTTCTTTTGAAAAAAGAAGTGTTCCTCAAAGACTATTAACCCCATAATGTTCTATGACAGACTTGTTGTTTCCGGTTAGTGATATTTTTTTTTCTAAAGATCTAAAAAGCTATTCATGTAGTACAATACAAGTATGTTTACAGCCATTTCCCTTTATGATTTTTTCCCCATTTTCTTTTGAAAAGGAAGGGAAAAAGCCTTTCAGGGACAGAATACTTTCTATTAATAACGATTTGTCTGTGGGCGAGAGGCAGGTTCTTCGGTACCGCAAATGTTTACGTGGAAAAAGGAAGATGGCGGAAAACGAAGGATAACTGGTCGACGTAAGCAGCATGGCACTGTGAGCGACCGGCAGATGTTTCAACAATCGCCGCGATTGGCGAGCTACTGGGTTAAAAGGCCCGTAATACGATATTTGGCGCCTATAAAGGTAAAAATAACTGTATCGTGTTTATCGTAAAGTATGGCTGGAGATCGAAAACCATAACGCTAAAAATGCAACATGATAGAGGTGTTTATGAACAATAACGTTGTTGCAGCTTCAACCCTACTCTTTCTCGTTGTTTTACATTATTATAAGCTTCATAAAACACAACTGTCCTACATTTCTCTTTCCAATCATTCTCATCCATCCAATTCCTTTATATTTTATTGTTTTATTTTCAGCATTCATACGAATTCATAATGGTTGCTAATTATGTATTTATTTTCCAAATTTATTAACAAAAATACACAATAATATAGTGAATCTTGTCCATTTTTTATTTTAAATGAATAAATTTATAGAAAAGGTTATAAAATATGAGTAGAACTTTAAAACGGGTGTTTGAAAATCAAAAACCGTGGATTCTGAGTACAAGGTTAAATTTTTGTATTAAAATACTCATTTTGTACAAAACTAGTTAATTATTTACATTAGTTAGTCGAGAAGTTTCTTAATGCAAGTTTTACTGCAGGTAGATAATTATGCAAGGAAAATGAAAGTGTAAACATTTTCTGGCCGTGAAGTTTCTGTTAAAAAAAATTAACATTTTGAAAAATTATAAATTAAAAAAATATTTTTTTCGTTCCACTTTTTCCCTTTTATCCCTACCTCAGACAACTGGTTAGCATGTTTATTTATATTACAGTATGGTGTGTCACAATATATTTAAAACACAGTGTCAAAACTAAATTATTTTTGTGTTATTTACTGTCACTTTGACTGAATTAATATTCTCACGAAGTCTGTAGATTTGATGTAGATTGTAGCTGTTCTGTAGTTATGAACAAATAAAATGAGCAAATAAGCTGGACGTCTTAAAGATATCTGGCATTCCTCTTATGTAACCAGTTTTGTTGCGAAAAATAAACAAATGCTGGTGCCTCTAGAGGAATTTTTAAATTTTGGGTTTCAAGTAAACCCCCACTCCTGACAGTTTCATTCACTAATTTTCGGAAACTATTTTTCTAATTTATTTTAATGGGAGGTATGTACCGAGGTTCTTTCAGAAAAAGCAAAAATTACAGGTGCTAGAGCAATTCTTAAATTTTCGCTTTAGGTTAATCCTCATCCCCAATGACTCGATTTTTTTGGTTAAGAAACTAGATGAATAGTTTGCTAATTGAGTTATATGCAGAGTTTCGTTGAGAAAAAACAAAAATTGCGGCCTCTAGAACGTTAATTAACTAACATGCGCATATACGTCGCTTTAGCTTAACCCCCACTCCTAATGGTCCAACAATAACTAGAAAAGAAAAAAAAAAAGATAAAAAAAAAAGATAAAACACTAAAAACACGTCACAGATTAGTAATCACTATATTTCGAACTGCTTAAGTTATTTTATGGTTGTTCTATATATATAATTTTTTCGCAATCATTTTTTGGTACATATTAAGTGGGATAGATGCAGATTTGAAGAAAATTTTCAAAAAATTTTCCATGGGCAACACCGCAATAGCCTACCTAATTCATTAGAAATTCGCTAAAAACGTAACAATGGCAACGGAGTATACAACGAATGCAACTTGTGCAGTGCCTATTCCGTCTTTAAGTAACAACTGCAATCGTTTATGTTTGAGTGGCAGATGTTTAGCGACTGTCTTCTGTTATTGTCTTTCTCGAGTGCAGACATTCTTTTGCATGTATATACTGTGTTTAACTTACTGCTTTATGAGGTTTTGGGTTAAAACGCAAAGGTTTTGTAACATTTCCAACAAGTATTAGTTGATATTTATCAATTAACGAGATATCGGTAGGTCAAATAGATCAGTTTTGCGAAATATTTCCCACTTTCACATATTTCGTGCTTCTATAGCAAGTGTTTTATATATGATAAGGAACCCTGATGGGAGTTCAAAACCGGCATACATTCGCATGCAAAATTACATTACTAACAGAATAAAACTATGCCACAAGGCAGCCAGGTACGTGGAAAGTGAGTTCTACATCAGACAGCTCAAAGAGCATGCATGATATTTTGATGGGAACCAGCCCATTTGCCATCTGGTTCCGCGACTGCGAACGCTAATTTGATATAATTACTTCATGAATACTGTTGAGATTGTACAGAACTAAAGAGTGATTACTGCCCAAGACTATGCACCACGTTACGTGAGCGGATGTAACACAGAGGTGGGTGTTTGATGCACTATCAGAGAATGGGAAGTTTAGGTGCAGAGTTTCAAATGATAGAGCATTTTGACAGCGGACTCAGGGAAACTTTCACATTTACTATATTTCATTTCTTTTATAGCAATGTCGGTCCTGGTGGTAACCATACTTGCCTCGTAGATCCAAGTTCGCGGTCAATGGATTTTTTCAGGCATAAAAGTCGATATCCTTCGGAAGGGAAGTAAAGTCGTGGGTCCCGTGTCGTACATTTACGGCAGGTAAAAGAAAAGAGGCTTCTGGGCAAAATTCGCCGGCCATTTCACGCCATGAATGGGACATGATGACCTGAGGTGTTAAAGAGCGTCTGTAAATAAATCAACAACAATGCAGGTCGCAAACCTTGACGGATTTTGCAATTTATGATGAAAATGCATTTTCCCAGTTCTCGTGATTCTATCAACCAAATAGGACAGTGTGTGAAACCTAAAATATTTCCGTAAATTGCATGAACGCCACTGAAATTTAATCTCATGTGTTCCTAGTTTTATGAACATTTTTAATTAAATTTTTATAATTATTAAATTATGTTTCTTCCCCTAGCTAAAGCACAATCGTATTTATTCCTTAAATTGTATTACTTATTTATTAAGATATTAAGAAAACTTAATGAAAGATGTTCTCTAAAATTTTTTTTCTCTAATGAACATAAAAAAACTAAATGAAATCTTGTTGAAAAATGAAAACACTGTGACATAGTCATGCATTTTTCTTATAAACTATTGGTGGAAATGACGTTTCTTTTTCATTGTTTTTTAAATACTTGAACTGCAGACAATATGCTATCCTGGGAACTAGAATTAATACTATATTTATGCTAGTTGCTTCAAAGGAAATTAATTTTAAAATTTTGAAAAAAATATACATAACTATTTTTCATGTCTTATTGGTATTGGTTTTTATAAATTAATAGTGATATTGAAATACTTCTAGTTACCACACTTTACATTTACATACATTATGTGTGTGCAAATTTTTAGCAAGATTGATGCAGCCATTTCTGGGAAAATGCACATTTATGTCAAAATCTTAAGTTATTGGGAAATAAGATTTAACAGAAAATTTTATGTGCATTAGAAAATTAAAATTTATGGAGCATTCTTATTTAAATATGCTTAATATCTCACGAAAATTTCATATTTATAGCTTTATAAATTTCTGAGATACAGTGCAAAATATACTGCTGCATTATTTGCTTCATTACCTTAAATTACTAGTAATTTTAATTCATTAATTTCAGTGTTTGGAACAAATTAAATAATTAGATAATTCTTAATAAGTAATTCATAACTAAATGCACTTAAAAGCAATGATAATAAAATGGAATCAACCCTGCTAAAGCCTAAGAGGTAAATACTTTTAGTTAAACAAATTTTTGAACCAAATAAAAGTTAAATAATAAATGGTTTGTTCTGGAAGTGTTTTTATTTTGTTATATGGATTAATTACGTACCATCTTCGCGATTGTTTGCTAAACCACAAATATCTTTCCCCAGTTTTTCCCCTCACATGAAAGTTTGCAGTCAGAGGTAAAGCATTATCACCGCAGATCGTAAGTTTCCGGTAAAGAAAATAACTGAAATATTTGCATTCACTTCAAAAATGCAACACCAGAAAATGGAGTTGTTTTCGGCACGTTGTCGATATTTCTGTCCAGTCTCGAATATATCGACTCAACGAATGGAGAACGCAACGTCAAGACACAATGGGATGCATAGCTCCGTTGTCAAACATCTAAATATTACTATCACCACATCAATGTGTCTCAAACCTTTGGTTATTTTCTCCCTCAGCTGGCACTCCTGAAGGGGTCTCTTTGTTCCAGGTGGATCTTGGCCCATACAATGTTCCTATTGAATAAGTATATATTTGACGTTATGTTTCTACAAGCAGTACACGTGTTTTGGTTTTATCAACAGTAGCAGAGCTCTCAGATCTAACAAGGGAAGCGATATCCCAATTTCCTGCAGGAAATATATTGAATTAGAGAAAGCATTGTCATTCATGCATGCTACGGTATTTCACATAAAAAAGATGCTAAAATTTCTTAGGAACAATAAAAACCAGGTCTCAATTTTTTATTTTTGGTTTCTAAATGCATATGTTCAAAAAATCGTTGTATTTTATGATATTGAAAACAAGAATTAAAAATAGCATACACAATAGTATTTTATGTTACAAAATATGAGCAGTCGACGCACAATTTTAAATATTTAGGTGAAAGTTTATAAATTTATATTACATAATGTCTATTACCCCTCCCCACTCTACCCGTAAAAATCCCTAAAAGTGTGCTACAGAGCGTTCAAATCCCCTCTTTATTTGGAGTATGTCTTTATTGAAGGTACAAGGTCTACTTCACATGTTTTAAGCAGTGGCAGTTTCCATGGTAACCAACCAGGAGATTCCTTCTCGACTTTAAACAATACAAACATCAAATCTTTTTTTTTTTTTTTTTTTTTTTTTACGAAAGAATAGGCTGTAAGTATGTATTTGTAAATATTTTTACTTGTTTTAATTTTCATTTCTAAAATTTGGTTCTTTTACGAGGTTTTTCGTCCAGCAGAAATATTTCAAGAAATCCCGGGAGTGAACTCAGGTCTATAACGAAAGGTTGACATCCTAGTCCGCCCACTGGGGAGTGTAAATATTTATTTTCTGCTATTTTTACTACAGTATATAGTGAAGGAAACATAATCTTTTTGCGTATAAAATGTCTGTGGCAATAAATCCTGCCAATGACGACAGGAAATGCCCTCTAAAATACCGAGCAAAGGGAAATGAAAATATCGTAAATATGTTATTTCACGATGAAGTGAGAAGTTAAGAAATGCATTTACTTAGAACCCACGGCCGGTAATAAAACTCGCTTTACGCGCGCGTATGTGAAACCCCAGACAGCCGAAGCAAAATGTGCATAGCTCGGCTACTCCTTACGAATTTTACTAACAGATGTTTTAAAGTGGGCTTCCGAAATCATTAGACCAGAAAGTTTATTCCAATGTGCTTTTAGCGAAACTGAAGGAATGTAAATATTGCGGTTGTACCCATGAAACGATTTTTGAAAACTTTTTTCAAATTTCCATCGATGAAACAAATATATATGCATGTGTGCCTATTAATGCTCTAGCCGCTGCAATTTTTTGTTTTTCTCTCTATAAACTCACCATTTAATAATTTATTAACAAACAATTCGTCGAATTCGTTAATTAGCGACATTGGATTAATAAGGGTGGGGGTTAACCTAAAACGATAATTTAAAAAACCGCTCTAGCGGCCGCAATTTTTGCTTTTACTCAACGAAATTCCGTATATGCCACTGAAATAAAATAAGAAAAATAATTTCTAAAACCGAGCGAAATCGGACTATCAGAAATGGGGATTTACGTGAAATCCAAAATTTAAAAATCGCTCTAGAGACGCTAATGGTTTTTCGCAACAAAAATCGGCATAGTATATCATTTAAATAAAACAAGTAAAACAGTTTCTGAAAATCGGGGAAATTTGACCATTTAGAATCGGGTATACCTGAAAACCGAAATGGGGGATTGATATAAAGCGAAAATATAGCGGCCGCAATTTTCGATTTTTCCCAACGAAACTCGCTATATGTCATTGAAATAAAACAAGAAAAATAGTTTCTGAAAATCAGCAAAATCAGACTATTGAGTGGAAATTTATCTGAAATCCAAAATCTAAAAATCGCTCCATAGCGGCATTAATATTTGTTTTTTCGCAACTAAACTCGCATATGCCATTTAAATAAAATAACACAAATAACTTATGAAAAACAGGGATAATTAGGACTGGGGCCTAGGGGTAGACCTGTAAACCGGAATTTAAAAAGTGCTTTAACGGGGCCAATTGCTCTGTTCTAACGCTCTGTAATACCCTTCTAAAATTTAACTTGCTGAAGAACTCGCTTAGTTTTGCAAATGAACTCCGCTTAATGGCACATCTTTGTTTATAACCATCCTAGCTGGTACAGTAACCTAATGGAGATAAGTCATGTTCTCAATGTGGCAGCTAATGATAAGGTGGCGCCTTCTAGTTTCAAAAGTGAGGATTTTTTGGAGATATATGATGACAAATTCGTTGTGACCATTGAGCCTGTCAAGGCATACCTAAGCATACCACGGTTTAGCCCTAAAGGCAAGTGCAGCACACGTAGATTGTCCACAATAAAACTTATGATGCTTAAAGTAAAGGAAGCACTTTTCAAAAGTGTGAAGAAAATATTTAGTGCATTTTTCAATTACAATTGGGAGAGCATGTGACCCTGCGACCTTATGGGAGAACCTCCTCTATACATGGTTGCGTCGACCAATAAAAAGAAGCACATATCAAATATATTCTAGCCTAAAAAGATTTTGTAGAGTTCAAAATTCATTACGCATTCATTTTAAATGTCTCATTTTCTCACAAAGGTCATCTTTATACACATTTTCCCATACAATTTCTTCCGAATTGATCTTAAAACGCCCTGCAGAAAGGAACTGTGGAAAACAATTGAAGTTCAAACAACAGAACATCACTGAAAACAAATGACGAATGGAGCACATTAGTCATTTGTTTCGTGTAAAACAAAAGCGCTTTACAAAACGCAAATAAATAGCATTTTTATACGGTTTGATATCTTATCACTGGAGACATTTGCCTATATGTATTTCACGAAAACACAAGAGGATTAACAGCGTAGCCTCAGATCAACTCAAGAACCTAGCCAGTTCAGAATGCTGGGATGTCAGACTCACCTGCTTGGAGAAAACCGCAATATCCTCGTTGAAGGACTCCGAGGAACAGACATCCCCGCCCGCGACTCCTGGCTCCCTTGGGGTACATGTCGCCAACTCGCACTTCTCAAAGATGAGTGCCAGTAGCGGGAACAAGGGGTGCCTGCGTAAAAAACATTACAGTATCAGTACAAGCTGCATGTGAGATATAAACGTTAAAACACTGTACTCTTGCAACAGGTTCTGGCAATTACAGACATTTGAGGCCTAAGCGAAACGTTTTTATGATGTTTAATACAAAATAATACGTTTCCCTTTTTTTTTATGCAATGCTCCCACTGCCAAAATGCACGCCTACCACTTTTCTGAATAGTTTTTACGCCCTGTGGGTATAATTAAATGGTATTGTTATATTATAAATTAAAGGAACATGCATACACAAAGATATAACGTTATACAAAAAAGCTCAAATGATAGTTATCTACTGCAAAGAATGGATTAAATACACTTAAAATATATGAAAAACTAAAACATAAATGAGCCTTGGCCTGCCGCAGCGACCTCTGCTTCTGTACTTCCGTCTTACGACTTCAATGATTGAGGGCAGTATTGAAGGGGGGGCATGTGATCAGCATGCCGGTCCCCCGCAGGTCGCCTTTTATAATCGAAGAACGCCCTCTCCATTAGACAGCTTCGCAATTGTCCTCACGAGGCTGGGTGAACCACGTTTCACAGCTCCTTCACTTAGAAAAATTCCTAAGCAGGTACCCAGAATCGAACCCGGGCCTCCTAGCAACGCTAACCATTAGACAAAGCATGTGGTACCGGCCAGCACAATATCAACTTATTCACACAAGCATGAACAAAATGTTGAGAGTTCATGGTAAAAAAAGACGCCAATTTTCATATTAGCAAATTTTAAAAAAGTAAGGTACCGTTTAGAATTAAGTTAAAAAAAATAATTCTCTGTTATTTATAACGATATGTCTGGATTAATTTTGAAATGCACATACTGTTTTTGCTCTTATTTACTCCTAATTTGATCTAAATTAAAAACGATGCATTTCTGAAAATTTTTCACTTGTCATATTTTTAGTTTGTATTGTCGAAGGAGAGGATATTTCTATACTCCAGTGGGGGCACCTATGAGGGAGGGAAACACCGGGCGAAGCCCCCCTTAGGAACCCCAGCAGCTTCTCTGGCACTTTCGATCCTGCAACCGAACTAATGGAATGAAAATGAATTGGAGGTGCTGAAATTTCATGAATGGCCGGTCTCAAGTGCTTAGAACCTGGGACCTCTTGAATGCGTTCTACACCTTACCGTCTGAGCCATCCCGCTTGATATTTGTACAATGTTTTCATAATTGATGTGTTTAGATACTGTACAGAGAATCAAAACACTTAGAAACAGCTGTGCCAAAGTCCTCCAGATATCCCAGTAGAAAGCTACTGATGAACCGAGGTAATATTGTTATAATACAGTGAAAATTGGTATCAGAATGGTTTAAAATATTGAATTTAATGCTTTTTAAATAAATACAATGCTTTTGAGATTCCTGGAACAAGATTTAGAATAGTAGTTCTATCTTCTTCTTCTACAAGGTATAGGCCTAACGACCTGTTCCGTCCTCAATTAAACATATCACTTCATCTTGTTCTTGGTCTTCCTACTTGAATATCCTCTAGCTTACAAATTATTTTTATGTACATTAATTTTTTCATTTAAATGACATATACTTGTTTATCTAAGAAAGTAAATTCAGTTACTGCTCTTAAAAATCTCATCTCTTCGGTTTCTATTCTTTTCCTGTCTGTCTTATTCACTTCTTGCCATTGACGCTGACATTACTTTGTAGAATTTCACTTGTGTTGCTTTTGACGTTTTGTTCTTTAATGTTTTCCTTATTGTTTCATTCATTTGTCTTGTCTTACATGATTGCTCCCTTTAAAAGTCATTGATTTTGTATAAGTTGCTGAAGTCTATATATTATGTCTCCAGATATCTTTCAGGTTATTAACACTTCTCTGTAAACCATCTTCCGTTTCTTCAAAAGTAACCTGATCGTCAGAAAATAAAATTGTTTTCAACTTATATCTATTAATTTGAATAGCCCCACTCTTTAAGTGCTTGTCGTCTATATATTAAATAATGCTGACGATAAACGGCATCCCTGTGACGCCTTGGTTTATTTCTTCTGTTTCTCTCTCTCTCCCTCTCTCTCTCTCAATTCTAACATCATTGTTAATCTTAATTCTTGTTCTTTAATAGAGACTTTCAATTACCTTCATCAGATGACTTGGATATCCTTTTTCTTGAATTACAGCCCAAAGTTTGTTTCGGAGAACCAAAAGCTTTTTCATAGTCTAAAAGTTAAGTGGAGTACGAAAGGCCTATCCTTGCAACGTTAAATTTACCAACTTCAGTTCCCATTTTCTCAAGTACTATTAAAACTAATAAAGTAAAACTTTCACAACACACAAATGCACATAATTGATATTTGCTTAATATTTTCACTACTATACTATGACTATGAAAGCAAATAATAAATTATTTTGAATTGTTTGCCTTTTTTTTTCTAATTTTTCCCCCCAATATTTTATTATTTTACGTTGTCACATTTTGTCCTAGCTCTATCATAAAAGATCCACAACATCACAATATCATGAATAAGTGGTAAAAGTTTCAAAGTGATAGCTTACACAGATACTTAAAAAATGGGGAAACATGAAAAAAAATGTAGTTTTTCAATAATTGCAGCCAAAAAATTGTTTTTAAGAAAAACTAACTTTTTTGAGGGAAACGCCAGTTAAAACCCTCCAACACTGGTAAACGACAAAGCATGATGTCATGGAAAACCTGCCGATCTATGAATTTTTTTTTTTTTTTCATTCATTCAAAACAAACCACAGTCTTATTGAGCAAATACTTGCCGAGACAGAATTTTAACTGAACAAGTGTTCGTGAAAATATTATATATATGTAAAGAGGCTTCTGCAGTGACATAATTAAAAAGTTATTAAAATACTTATAACCAAAGAACATTAATGAAAATAAACAGAAAATTCCAAATATTAAAATGATATAAAAATGTGAGCTTTGACCCCTTTTACCATTTAATACTTTCCTTAAATTCCCTTCTGTTCTGTATTAATTGTTACACAGTAAATATACAATCTGCACAAGATGGCCCTTTTCTAAAACCTCCCTGTAGCTCTAGCAATTCTTTTTGCATATATTTTATATACTGTTTGAAGATGTCTTATGCCTTTATAATTTCAATATCCTTTTTTAAAAACTGGACATTTCTACTGTTCAACCGAATTATTTAATAATGCTTTATTTTTTGCTGCAAAAGTTCAAGAGCAGACTATGAAAATAGCTTGTGGAATCGTCTCAGCTCATTACCAGACGTTGTACAATAACATCCAAGGCAGAACGGTGCGGGGAAGAAGTCAAGTGCGGGAAGTGTTATCCACCCCTTACTTGGGGGAGAAAACAACCCCTAACCGCCCTTCCCAACTCTTGTATCTACCCCCAGAAAAAAAATTGACAAATGATTTCTCTGCCTTAATAGAACATTTCTGTTGCGAATTCCTCACAACAAAATTGCTCTCTGGAATTCCTCGAGTATTCACGTTCCAGAGTCATTGCGTTTATTTCGCTTAGAAGACGCTACTAATGTTTTCATTTTTATAATCTGAGCGCTAAAAATAATTTTAGTTCTAATAGTTATTTATGTAACCAGTGTTTCGTCTTGGTAACTGTGACACGAGTTTATCACGAGAGCGGAAGTGAACGAGTGTTCGGAATAAAGATATACACGTGTTACACGCGTTTCATGCAACTTTAGTACTGAAAATTCTTTAAAAAGTGTTACAAACTTGCAAAAAGTCATGTTGTGAGACTTTGCATGTATATTGCATGGTTACTTAGTTCTCGTTACTATGACGATGTTATTTTGTTTTTGTTTTGAAGAATTCAAATGGAAATGGAAGCTAATTCCACAAATTTTGATATTGAAAATACGGATATCATTCCAGAAGAAATTATAATGGAAACTGAGGTAGCTGGTCTACCTCCTTGGTCTACTGGTTACCATTGGTTCGATTCCCGGCACCTACTTAGAAATTTTTCTAAGTTAGAGAGGTCTTGAAAGGGTCCACCTAACCTCGTGAGGACAATTGGGAAGCTGCCTGATGGAGAGATGGCGATCTTCGATCTAGTAAGCCGCGATATGCTGATCACATTCCTCCCTGCAATACTGCACTCTACCAATGATATTATATGATGGAGGATGAAGCTGTCCCAGGCTCTCCGTCAATTATAGAATAATTGTAATAATTAATCTTTGTAAATGTAGAATCAGTAACTCTGTACTTAGGTGCAAGTATGTTGTGCATTTTCTTACAGTGGAGCAACTTTAATGACATATGCAGAATTAATATTGTATAGTATTTAAATGCATCCATAAAGTGTAATTTTCGTAATATTTAAGGAATAACTTGTATAAAATGCACCTAGTGAAAGCCCTCGTCTCTCTCCGAACACAGAAAGACTTGGCAATGCAAGGTTATCCATTTCGGATGCAGCTCAGATTGAAAAAGCCCCTGCCTCAGGGAAACTAGCGGCAAAGTCGCAGTGTCGGTGTAAAAGAGTCGTTGACAGTAACGTATGAAATCTGCTTAAATTCATCTTACGGACGAATAGCGAAGCATTTGGTATAAACAAAAATTTCCAGCGAATAGAAATAAAATTCAGTCAAGTAAGCACTCACCTATGAGACACGCTAACACAAAATTGGCGGGAGTATTTCGCGCCGTTGCTCACGGATGGCATCGTTTGATATTGTGTATAAAAGAGCTAGATTCTTCCCAAACGGAGCAGTCTCAGAATGTTCCAGATCCAGAGATGTGTGGCTGCCGTCGCGTGGAGATCAGCGGAAGAGCGGCCTATATAGCAAGTACCGGCACCTTTTGGTCAGCGCAATAAATAAATACGTTTGCCAAGATTACCTTTCCGTGGATCGACGAGAGACGGGAGTTCACCCGGATATTCACATTAGAAGAATAAACTATATTAGCAAAGTGAATAACGAAGAACCATTTGTCGTCACTTTCGGAATCCCGTTCCACTCAGGCCCGGCTGGCACATAAGCGCCAAAATACAGCGAAATACCCTCGAGAGAGTCTCATCGAAGAAGAGTGTGGTTGAAGTGCAGCAGCAGTGGCGAAACCTGCGATCAGCGGGCGCAAATTATCTACCGCAGCACCCATACAGTCCAATTCCCGTCCCCCAACAACCTTCCTTCTTCATAGCCAAAATTTATATTACGAGTGATCCGGTGTGAAAGGCTTATTTATGACCCAATCTGGTTTCAAGGTAGAGGACGAAGCGGTCGTCGCGGTAAGCTAAGGCCCATATGGGGCTATGAAGAAGAAGAAGAAGAAGAAGAAGAAGAAGAAGAAGAAGAAGAAGAAGAAGAAGAGGTAGCTGAGGATTTGTTAATTCCTAAAAAATCAAAAAGTATATACGAAAAAGAAAAAGACCATTTTTGTACATGGAGAAAAGGGAAACGCGCTAGTTCAACTGTTGAAAAAATCTTGCTAGCATATTTTTCCAAGATGGTAAATATATAACGTTTATTGATTATTAATATCGTAAATAATTTAAAATTTAGATTCTTACATTTGTTTATTTTTATCTAGTCGGAGATTTGTATGCCTTCAACTCCTTGGTTTGCATTCGAAAGCTAAATGAAAGAAAATATCGAAATGTCATTATTTGTACGATTTTTGATTTCTTGGATTGTTTAGTGTAATATACGACAAAAAAATCAAATGTGCTCTCTAGATTGGAAATTGATCGATTCATGTATGACAGAAGCACCTGATGATAGGTGCTTACTAACGAAAGCAGTTTTGTGTTTTGGAATTTCTGGGGCTTGTAGGCGCCATGAACTACACGACTTGTGTGTTCATGATATTGAGGTCGAAGGCCGCATATTGTGGCTCATATTCGAAACAAGAAAAATTATATGTCACGGATATTTACTGTTACCTAATGGTGATTCTGTCAATTGTGTGGAGCTGTTTGAGAAATATGTTCTTTTATGTCGAAAAACTGTGAAATGCAAAAATTTCTTTTTGTATTACAGAAGTGTTAGGTGTAGTTGTCAACCTGTTGGTATTAATAGTTTTGGAAAGTTTCCTATGGAAATTGCGAAGTTTTTGAAACTGCCAAACGCGTCACATTACACAGAGCATTGTTTTAGGAGTTCGGCAGCAAATCTAACGAACACTGGGGCCAATATTACTGAAGTTAAGAGATTAGGAGGGTGAAGTCAGCATAAGTTGCTAAATCAATTGAAAGTAAAATAGAAATTTAAAAAAGAATAGCACTAGGAAGGCGGAATGTTAATGCAGTAGATGTCAATAATGGCTCAGGAATATTTTCTAATGTAATTGATTGTACTTTCAGCAAAGTAAATGTCATGGGTGTAAAATCAACGTAGTAAGGTTAAGGAAGTTACAATACAGATTACTGATTTCCAGATTAACGTTTTCAAATATGAATGTGATTAATTAATTAATAACATTTTCAATGTTTCCAAGATGATGGAAGTTAATCTAAGATGATTAATTAATTAAATTGTTGTAGCTTCAAAACATTTATTTAATAAAATGATTCTCACGTTTGAATGTTTGTATGCTTGTTAGCGCAACAATTTTAGCTTTTTCTTACAGGTACCTATGTTGTTTGAAATTGTGTTGTGAAGGCGGTGATAACTTCATGGAACACTCGTTGCTAGGTAAGCTTTTCTGGCACCAGTGCCACAATTAAGCTAACTGTACACTACTTAAAACGTCATAAGAAGCGTGTTTTAATGTTAGGACTGCATAAAACATATTTTGCATGAGAGTATATGTCGGGCTTAGTTTATTATATTTTACAAAACATTTACAGGGGAAAGTTGTCAAAGAAATTTGTCATTTCTAGTAATCATTACACTTTGGGAAGAAAAAAAAACACGCACACAACTTTGGCAATTCAGTTAACTTTTTTTTTTTTTTTTCCTTAACTGGAACACTCTTTCCAAAATTTCCTATGAATAGTGCAGAAAAACTATCTTACAACCAAAGAATGCTAATAGTGTACATGTTACAAACGAATTTCATACACGCTATTTATTTGTGTACCAGAATTATAAACATATATTAATAAAATAAATAAAATTACGTCTATTTTATCAGGAATTACTCTTGACCTCATCACTTTCTTTTATTGTACTTATGATGTCATTAGTTCGACGGAGAGAGATTTACCCGGAGAAATATTGCTTGCCAGAGTATTTAATTACATGAAGAGAAAAATATTAAGGATATTTTAGAAACTTTAGTGTTGGCATTTATTTCAGAACATATTAATATTACAAAATTCTACTAATTCATTTTGGCTCCTAATATTAATTTATTAATTCTGTATTCTATTATATAGATGAAGAATTGATTCTGTTTTGAATGATATATACATTTTCCCTTAATGTTATCGTCACATAATAATCAATTGAAGATAGCTTTTTAGCAATGACAAAATAGTTTCTTCAGAGATGTATAACAGTCCAAAAAGTTTAACTTTAGTGGCCTACGCAGCTCTTTACCGGACTGTTTAACAGAAACTTACGTCATTTGTTTATGAGCCAGAAATCACTTGAACACAGTAAATTTTGCTGGTAGTTATTTAGTCTCAATTGGCAAAATTCTTCAGAAGCATCACTCATTTCAAGAAAAGGCAAATCCCTTTCTAGATAAACTGGCCGACTTTGAAACTATGTCTATTACTGCGTCAACAGGTAGTAACGAACATCAGAAAAATTCATTGAATAGTATTTTCTTTCACTTTTACAGAACTCTCATAATTTACAGAAAATATAATTATACATGTAGCACAACTTTTCGTAGTTGTAAACATTTTTACACTTTTAAAAATAATTGTGAGAGGGCATTGAAATATAAAAATCCTATCAAAATTCTCATAATATTCCTAATTATTTACAACTGGCTTATTTTTTTAGAATAACAATGCCCAGAAATTAACCCTCTTACAAAAATAAACAAAAAATTAAGATATAATACGAAAGTATTAATGCCACATGAATTACTTTAAAAAATACATTTTCTCCTCTTCCTTTACCCAAACTGTGACTGCCAAATTGCGTTCCACTAGGTAAGAACCGGAGAGTTACGGCTAAAATTTAAACAGTGTACTTATGCATAAAACATGGCCGGTAAATTTGGTACTGTAGTGTGGGACAGGTCTTGATAGCCTTTCATCCCTAAAGATTACAGCCATTCAGTTATTTCATATGTTACGTTGCTATGATACGGATCAGGAATGAAGTGCATCACAGTTAGGTAAAGAAAAAACATCTCTGCAATATGTTTATATATTGGGTGTGAAAGTGAAAGTATTAAATGTATCAGACATCCTTATATACTCTTAATAACATGACAAAGGGGAAATTTACATAATTTTTGCATGCGAAAGTAACAGTGGCAACACTGGAGAATTATCAGGTATCTCTTTAGACGAAAATGATAACACTAGACACTCGGAGTCAGATGGGATGGGGCGAGATTATCGTTCGCAGCTGGCAAGTGGACATGCGCAGTAAATAGCGTCAGCAATGTTTTATAAACATTATCCAATACAGTAAAATTACTAACAAGAATCGATAACGCAGTTGTAAGCACATCTATTCCACCTCTATGTAGCCTTTTCTAAGATACGCGGTAAATTAAATTAAATTAAAAAGCAAAAATAAAACGCGTGTTGTGGTTTCAGTGCTGGCAAATCAATTTGAAAACCCCCTCTCCCCAAAAAATAACAAAAACTCTCATGGAAACCAGAAACGCTAAAAATTAAAAGAGAGGACTCGTATTTCAATTACCGTTGCTAATGAATGTGATTAAAATGAGTTCACGCACTCAACAGCCATTCAAGACGCGCCTGCACATACATTGTGGTTGATTACCACATACGGCTTATTCCATTTGACGGAAAACCTCGACAGCGCAAGTTAAATGACATTTATGCAGCCCATATAACCACCTTCCCTAATTCGCAAAACGTAATGTTTCTAATCGCACATTATGCGCCGTTATAGATTACAGTAGCATTTAGGGTGAGTCGGTGTTAGCGCGGGTGTATATAACTAAAACCAACACGCATAAGCCCCATAACGAGGTTTTGAATGTTGCAAATGAGGTGATTTGTATTTTGCAGAAGCGAGAGCGCGCGCGAACGCCTGTCTGTGTGTGCTGCGATCTCTACGTAGCCAAATGAAACACCAAATGCATATTTATATAGTTATGTTTGTATAATTGGGAATGTTACTCCGCTAAGAAGAGTGGTGGGGGCTTTCAAGCTTTGGATTTGGCTTTCCATCCCCCCACTAAATGCTTTATCAAATGCTGTTCCAGCTATGTACTTGATTATTCTTTATCAATAAACTGCTTTTCATCTGTTCTACACTTACACGCCCTGTAATTGTTATTCACTGCATTGTATATTTTCACTTATTTCCTGTAAGTGTTTAATTTTGTATATTCCTTTTAAAATTCTTTCCCTGTACCATCATAGTTTCTTAAATTTAGGTACATCGTCAAAACTTTTGGAATAAAAACAAATGAATACAGATCAAAGAAATTTCATAGTTTCTTAAATTTATGTAGATTGCTCAAAACTACATGAATAAACAAATGAATACAAACCAAAGCACGTCTTTTGTTTCAGTTTTATAACGCGAATTTCATAGTTCCTCAAATCTATGTGTATCGCCAAGACTACACGAATAAACAAATGAATGCGGACCAAGGCACGTCTTTTGTTTCAGTTTTATAATGCGAATTTCATAGTTTCTTACATTTATGTACATCGCCAAGACTACATGAATAAACAAATGAATACGGACCAAAGTATGTCCTTTGTTTCATTTTATAATGCGAATTTCATAGTTTCTTAAAAGTATGTACAACACCAAGACTACACGAATAAACAAATGAATACGGACCAAAGCACGTTCTTTGTTTCATTTTATAATGCGAATTTCATAGTTTCTTAAAAGTATGTACAACACCAAGACTGCTTCAATAAACAAATGAATACAGACCAAAGCACGTATTTGTTTCAGTTTCATAAAGCCAATTTCATGGTTTCTTAAATTTATGTACAACGCCAAGACTGGTTCAATAAACAAATGAATACGGGCCAAAGCACGTCTTTTGTTTCAATTTTATAATGCCAATTTCATAGTTTTTAAATTTATGTACATTGCGTCGAGCTACATGAATAAACAAATGAATACAGACCAAAGCACGTCTTTTGTTACAGTTTTATAATGCGAACTTCATAGCTTCTTAAATTTATGTAGATCGCCAAGACTGCTTGAATAATCAAATGAATACAGACTAAAGCACATGTCTTTTGTTTTAATTTTATAATGCGAATTTTATAGTTTCTTAAATTTATGTAGATCGCCAAGACTACATGAATAAACAAATGAATACAGACCAAAGCACGTCTTTTGTTTCAGTTTTATAACGCCAATTTCATAGTTTCTTAAATTGTGTAGATCGCCAAGACTGCTTCAATAAACGAAAGTTCGACAAGCAGGAGCTTTGTAAACTAAGCGAATTCCTCACCGATGAATAACTTTAAAAATGAATATGAAATCCAAGCCTTATTAACTAATAGAATGAAATTAGCTACGGCATTAATTTGTAGTATTGGGAAGCAAAATTAGAATTATTGCAACCTACAAGTATCACAAAAGAGAAACCACATTTTTAGAATTATTATTATTGAGATTAAATGACAAAAAATAATGGTGTACTATTAATTAAATGAAATATATGACCACTGATAGAAAAATCGATACTCTCTGTGTATTTTTAAACATTTTTAAATGTAATCACATTTATGAACTGAATCGTTGGTATAATCTTTACATTCACTAAAATAGAGAGAAATAATAGAACATTTGGATTTATATTAAGTATTTTAATTAAACAAAAATGTGTTATTTAAAAACAATTACGATGTATTAAGCAAACACACAATTAATAATAACCAACTGTGAGCATCATCGATTTTTAGTTATTTGAAATTTAATGTAAATGTTCTTGCATTAAAACATGTAACGCAAACGTTTTCTGAAGGTTATGTAAAATATATAATTTTATTCATTATCATATTCGGTGACTAGTAGGTAGGATCGATGGAATTTAAAGAAAATTTTCAAAAATCTTTTCAGGGGTACAATCTCAATACATTCGCTAATACATACCAAAGCATTCAGTTTTATAACGCCGAAGGTTGGAAACAAATGAAATCCAATTTTTTGTGGAGTTATGATATCTTTCAAGGGTTTACATGAAAATGCGGGGCCGATGAACTTATGAACTCCGCCAGAATATTTTATACAACCCCCTCCCCTCAATGACTGCGTAAAGTTGCAATTTACCCAATTGTTATTAGTGCTTATGGGAGTTTTTACTACTCTTGTGTCTACAGAAATCAAATAGTTATTTTACGCACTCCTATTAGCACTAGATTAAAAAAAAGTTAGTGAACAAGCTTCATTCAGTAACATATTAATTAATAATTTAACGTAAATATTACACATAACACAAATAAGTAACAAATTTAACAATATTCACATTTTAGCCTTATTATGCTCTAGTTACGTGTGTAGTATTTTTGCTTACATTGTTTCAAAGATTCGGAGTAACTTCACTTTTCATAGCCTTAATTTCATGATGATTTGCATCTTTATGGTTCTAAATATTATTCATAATATTCTTTGAACACTTCATGAATTTTTGTGGCATTAAATTTGATACAGCGAATTCCGCAAATTCGATAACGCTTTCATTTTCCATTTCGAATACCGGGGCACTGGGACATTATACAATTTATTTACATGTGCTCGAATTCACCGCCACCTAATGCAGCATTCAACTTTTCCTAACCGCTTTGTTGATTATAGTAGGTTTAGATGTTCGTAAAACGTAACATGAATAAAACAGGCTTTGATCTTAATGTGTTTTTATAGTTTAAAAATTACAAACTACGGCTCTTTTGATTATATCCGGTTTGGGGGCCATGAAATGGTGCTTTTATAAGCTTGCAATCTTGAAATATTAATTTAATTTAAATTTGGTGCTATCACAGAAAAAAATATTTATCATATTTTACGGAGTCGAGACAAATTTCTCGCTTCTTCACTCTTTGGAAACTCAAATTCTGCTATCCTACAATATGAACAGAAACATAAGGTAAATCACCTTAAATATTATCAATTTTTGTTCTTCCCAGATGAGCTAAATTCAAGTATCTCAAAACAATTATTGTATATATGCTGAAAATGTACATCTACTTTCAATAGATTTGGAATTAATTTTTAACACTCCAAAACTAATATCAGAAAATAATTTGAATTGTTGTATTGTTTCCAAATTCTTTACATGCAGACAAAGTTTTAAAATCGCTCCATATCTTTGTTAAAGTCTAATATTACTTGCATTTTCTCTCGTTCTTTACGTTTCCAGTTACTGGTTTTAGTTATAGTTCTAATGTGTGTTTCAAAATAGAACGCAACTTTCATAATTTAATTCTTTTGTAGTATTTTATCGCGGTTGCCACTTATAGGAGAAAAATTTAATCCTTTAAATATTTTCAAATTTTTGTCAGACTTGACTACCAGTATCAAGTTTGAATGTTATATTTAATATTTTTTTTTAAAAAAAAACTTCCCCTTATTTCATACACTGTACTCTTGCCCTATTACTAAGCAATTTATATTTTACAGTTTTGAGTCATATTACAGAACTATAAGAGTAATTTGTGGTGTTGTATCATGTAAGAGCGCTTTTCGTAGATTTTAGAATAATTTCTTTGCCTTCAATGTTTATTTTTAATTGTCTTTTGTATGTAAAAGTTAGTATCAGATAGAAAATATATTAATAAGCCGAAATATAGTTATAAATTGTACAATTTCTTATCAAATCCATTAGAAATCCACCGTTGTCTACATAAAAATATCAGCCAGATCGACTCTATTACAAAATTCGCTCTATGTTGTAGACAAATTCTTTAATGAGAGATTTTTTAACTTAACATCTTTCTGTTTTCTTTAAGTCCTGATTATCTAATTTGACATAATTTATAGAATGCATGCTAATGATGCAAATATTCAACACAACATGAAATAGAATTTCATTAATTTTCTTTACAATTATAATGTAAAAAAAAAAAAGATTTATTAATGCCGTGAGGCACATTTAAAGTTTTCCATTCGCAAATCGACCGCCTACAGGCGCGAATCCTCTAAGACACACGACTTTATCTTAAGAAACTATCATTTACATTTCTCATTTCTTCTACCTTATTTCTGTGCAACACTTTCAAGCCTCTTCTGTAAGAAGTGTCAATACAGAAGTGTTTGTAGTACGCAAGTTTTTAAAAAAGTGAAATGTTTTATTGCCGCGAGTTCGCAGTAAGCGGCCATATTGCTAATGGAAGGTTTTAAATACCCCTCACTATATTACAAAGAAAAGAGAGTCCCCAAAGGCTATGAGTAGCTTTCATGAGAGAAAACTTTTGCAACAGAAAGTTCATTGTCTGTGATTCATAATTAAATTGAATGATTTTTAGTTTTTGTCATCTTTCTTGGTTTAATGGTCAGTTTTAGTAAACACTTACTCCACAAGGGCAAACCTACACACGGCATTTAGTTTAAGAAACGCTGTGCTAACTGATAAAGCATTTATTATTTTAACGCATAAATACATTAGCATATTCATATGATGTTGATTTTTTTTTAATAAGTGAAAATTGTTTTCCAATCTCTCAACAGGAGTTTAAGCGAAAAAGCGACAAATATTATGAAAGTACACAAAGTTTTTCAGGAAGAATCTTTTATTTTACGGCAAAAAAGAAAAGAAAAAGTTTTTGACCCAATTTCTCTCATAAGTGCCCATATAGCAAAGTATTATCCATTAATCGATATTCAGACAGGAAACTTAACGACAGATATAACAAAAATATTCGCCCAAATGTACTTAATTAAATTTACAATGTTAATTGTAAACGCACTCTTAAAAACACGAACATATTCCGGTGTTAAATCGCCAAAATAAACACGGTATTCATTAGTATAAGCGAAATATCGTTAGGCGTTTGTTTCATATCAAGCAAGTGGAAGGCCGTGGAAAAGAAAACACTTGACTGTCTGAGGGACTTCGCTTCAACATTATAGTGGTAACTAAACAAACACGAACACGGAGATCGCGGAATAAAATAACTGCAACGCTTGCAAGATGTGTTACAGTACCATATTTAGATTTGCGGAAATGAAAACGCTGCTACAATAGCGTTGGTGTCTTCGGCGTGGGCAATTGGACGGTTCGAACTAATTAAGCCGAATTAACTGGTTTCCGTTTGAAGAATAAGAGGGACTTCTCGACACACGTGTTACAGTCAGGCGCACCTCTCTGTTTAAATGTAATGTACTTCTTCAATAATCCAACTGATGCTGGGGATAGCGCATTTAACGTTGTTAACTGGAGAGTCGACAGTGTCGAATTTCCAGTTCTACATCTGTCACACAACGCTGCGCAGGCAATGCTTTCATCACCGGAAAAAAGAAACGGCACTACAAACGTTTACTATTACAGGGGTATAAGAAAAATGAAAAAAAAAAAAAAAAAAAAAAAAAAAAAACCAGCACGTTTTTCGAAATGCTCAAAATTTAGATTTAGAAAAAACGTCATCTTGTATAAGAACTACAGATTTATATAGTTTAAATATTAATCAATATTTTCGGCTCACTAATGCTAAATTTAATAACATTATAACCAGAGCAGCATTATCAAAATCATTTTTTCTTAATACCCCCAACAACTGAAATATCCTATAAAATGCTCCTTTGAATAAAAGCGTTTATTTATAAATTTCATGTTTTTTGTGCTGAGTTAGTCCCGAAAATCGAGTTTCCGTAATAAAACGCGGCAGTTTGACGCTAGTCAAATTAGATCCAAAAAGTTTAGCAGAAAGGATACATCTTTAATATTTTTACAAGATGTCCGACCCTAGACATTTTTTATGATTCAAAGTTGTATGGCATTTAAGTGAAAGACCTGCAATTAATAAATTCTTACGGTTACTAATAAAAACTTTAGTCGATAATATAAATGCACCTTTTCTTCCTATCCCTAAACACCTATAAATTTTATAAAATGTTCTTTTAAATGAAGAGGTTAGTTTATTTGTAAATTTAATGACCCTTTTATTGAGTTACCCACAAAAATAAAAAGTTCTCGTAATAAAAAACGGAAGTTTGTTTGACCAAGTCAAATTAGGTTCAAAAAAGGTTAGCAGAAAGGACATCTTTTTAATATGCCTACGTCTTTTTATGCTTCAAAGTTGAAGGCATTAAAGTGAAAGAACTGTACTTAATAATTCTTTGGGTTACTAATAAAAATTAATAAAAAATTTAGCCGATAAAAACAGATTTTCTTACTACCCCTAAACACTTACAATATGTTCTTTTGAACCAAGATGCTCGTTTATTTTTAAATTTAACGACTTTTTGGTTGAGTTAGTCCCTAAAATCAAAAGTTCCATAAAACAGGCAGTTTGACGCTAGTCGAATTAGATCTAAAACGTTAGCAGAAAGGATATAGTTTTAATATTTTTTACAAAATGTGCGACCCGATTCCCCTTTTATGCTTCAAAGTTGCAATGCATTAAAGTGGAAAAAAAAAAAAAATGAAATTAATAAATTCCCCGGATTACAAATAAAAATGACTAATAAATAATTTAGACAATAAAACAAACACCATGTTCGCATATTTGAGTTGGATGCTAACACAGAATTAACATCTCTAGTGTTAAAAAAAAAAAAAACAGAAACATGAAGAATCACCGAGTTTTTGTCACTGTTATCTATAAACACAAGTTAACCACCGTTTTGTAAAAATGGCGGAGAAGGCGTTCTGTGCACTGAAATTCCATTCGACTAAGTCTGTAATTATAGTTCAACTTCGCTTTCGAGCAGAATGCACAACGGGTTAAAATCTACATTGAAATAATAAACAGTTGCTATGTCCGTTGGTTAATACTTTATTAGTTTATGTGCAGTTACAATGTATTGACTAGCCTTTATTTTGCGTGTCTAATTTTTTGACGAATATCTCACATAGTATGGACGTTTTATAGATGAATTTAATGGATTTTATATTAGAAACTAACATAAATATTCGAAATCTCACTAAAAAATCGACGAATTTTGTTTGTTGTCTGTGAAGTTGGTACGGTGAATATCGATTTCAATTTTACTTCGAGTCGCAGATCGATTCTCACATATCTATGAATTTAAATACAGTAGGTCTTGGTATTATGACACAAAAACATAAGAATTAATTTTGGGGTTTGCAAATAGTAAAAAAAGGAATGTAATATGGAGGAAAAATATTCTTTTTAATTTTCTATATGGCAAACAACCATTAAACTCCCATATTCGCCCCATGGTAACAAAAATTAAACTGAAGGTTGCAAAACGGTAACAGCAACAAATTCACTAGATAGTAGTGCCGTTGAAATAGTGGAAATGATTGGCTATGTCGGATACCTCTCTAGTATACATCTAAGACAGTTGTGTTATAACAAATTTAGCCTAACTTACGTGTGAACTTAAACCTAACCACGGGCCACATTTTAAGATTAACGTTAGTTTAAATTAAACGAGTTTTATTCACAGGCCTCGCTTGAATAGGTTGGCGCGAAGAAATGTCCTTGTTCCTCCCTATAGTAACAAGAAGAAACAGTTGACAACTTAAAAAATAGACAATTTAAATTTGTCGTGGAGAAATAAACATTTGCAAGGTATGTAGAAGCGGTAGAAAATTAATTGACAAATATTAGATGACGTAGTAATAGATAATAAGGGAAGAATGCTCTTAACGAGAATCATAAATAAAAAAATTAGGGGGATTAAGAAGTAATAATATAATTTTAAATACTATTTATTATTCTTAAACAGTTCATTCGAAAAATTTGTTAATTGCTAAATAATTGCTAATAAATCGCTAAAATATAAAAACTGGAAATGCCATAATATTTTGAACATTTTTGAAACGATATTAATAGATTTGGAAAAATATATCTGAAGATCGTTATTTTATATATTTGGTAACTCAGGATTCTTGATCTGAAAACTTTAGAACATTCAAAATGAAGCTTTCGTAAAATTCCCTGAAATAATGGCAGTTTTAATTGCAATTTTTGTAACTCATAAAGATATTAGGTACTAATCTATTGATAAAGAACCTTTATAGTTCAGAAACCAACGAGTTAGCGTAATTCGACCCGTGTAATTTGTGCGTACCTTGGTCATATTCGACGTACATTTCCTTTTCCTCACGTAGAGCTATTGAAGCCTACCGCAGCAAGTTTTACGCGTATTATTTTGCTTTATTCATTCACAACGCTCTCCCCCACACAGGTTCAGGACGACTACTACTACATACAAGAAAGTTACGCTATTAAAGGCTCATAAAACCTGGCCAGAACTGATGACATTTACAATTAAAATGAATGCTTATCCTCAACGAATTTTCATAGGTACAGTCTACGCTTTGTCGCAGCACATTTTCATACAACTTACCACAAAGCGCCGAACAAATATACTTTTGACAAATAATGACGCACACAAACACATTCACACAGACACACACCGCATCCCTGCGCGTCCTTTGACCCGTAAATTACCCGGTAACGACAACCACAGGCAAGCCATAAATATACATCTATGTCGTTTCGATACATCGAATTGACAGTAACGATCCGAGATCGACAGACGAACACAAAGGCTATACTGTGGCTGGAATGGTGCGAAAATTCTTACATTATTATTACTAAATATTATTATAGTCACTTGCGTTTACAATTTCCTTACGAGATTAACCCAAAGTGCTTAATAAATAAGAGAACATAAAACTAACTGATCGATTGTCATATGTTTTGTGGCAAAGAGGCGTTGCTCTAAACTTGCAACATTTCTAAATACAAAGAAAATAAGTGTATATCGTATAATAATATAAAAAAAAGAAGGCCGCCCTTAAACTTTTAACATTTCTCAATAGCAAGAAAATAAGTGCGCATCGTCTGAAACAAAAGTGTCTCCCTAAGCTTTTAACATCTCTCAATACCAAGAAAATAAGTGCGTATCGTCTGATAATATAAACAAAGGAAAATCGCAGTGGTGGTTATTTTGTTGTAAGTTCAAAAACATTTGAGGTCACGGTTACTCTAGAATAAAAAATAGTAATTGTTTATAATTGGCTTTGATTAGTTAGGGGAATGAAGTTTTTGATTAGCGTTTAGCGTAATAGTACATGTTCGGGAGTTTTAGTTTATAAATATAAAAAAATATAGGATAACGGTGAAATTTGTAGCATAATTTTAAAAATAATTCAAAGAATGATTAATTTCGGGTATATATGGCATTATAACTGTTAGATATTTAACAACAGCTTGAGAAAAAGAAGAAGAATATAGAGAAATTTGCTGAAATTGCTTATAATTGTAAAGTCTTTAACCTAATGTTCCCAAAGGGCAATGCTACGGAAACCCCGGATGCACAAATTACGGGTTGCAAAACTGTTTTCGCATCTGAAGAGTTAGATTCCTAAATAAAACAATAAAGGGGTGTCATTCATTGGATGAAAAATAACTGGAAGTAGATGTCATAAACGTAAAGCTGATAGTAAAGGCATCTCTGTCACATTCATCTCCCAGAGCGGCCATCATTCACGCCGCCTATTTGTGAAGTTATAATCTGAAATACGGCAATAACACCGACGTTCTTTTTAGGTGTTCATAATATACCGTAATAAAATATTGACATTGGTTGCCCCATATGTCCGCCAGTGTTTAAAACCTTCATCACTCACAGAATCTGATAAATCTGAATATTGCGTTGAAAAGAAGCAAAGTAAAGATAAAAAAATAACCTAGGGGACCGAATAGTAACTTTCATAATTAGTATTGGAGTTATTTGAATTAATTTAACACCATTTAAGAATATTGAGCATGAAATAAGTTTTAATCAGGAGTAGAAATATTTCTTTATGTTCCTTTAATTTCAGTTGTTAGTATATATTAATGCATTAATTTTAATGAAAGGGGCAAATACGTCAGAATATTAGCGAAACTGGCTGTAATGAACAAAGACAACTGCAGTAAGGCAACTGAAGAATTAAGATAGCATCTGCAATATAACGCATCGAGAAAATACCAAAAGTTATTTCGGGATACGATCCGCTAGTTCTTTTGACTGAAATGTTTTCCATTAGAGCAAACAAATGACTTTCGTCATGTTGATACGATAGCGTTTCTCAACTTTTTCATAAGAAGATCGCGACTGTGTTTTGTTTACACAGGCACTTGTTTTACCGTGTGAAATGTCATAGAAATCCGTTATTACTTAAAGCTTATCACACTGATTTGACGACATAAAACCTCACAATTGCGTTTATTTAAGTTGTAGTACGTACAAAACTCGGTGAACGTCAAAGCAACGATATTATGGAATGTGTAGCATATTGCTGGATGTATTAAATGGACTAGCAGACAATTTCCGTTACATGAACATTTAAAATAATTTGAGGATCGTTTAATTCCTCACACAGTAAGTATGATGTTTCGGAACTGGTTTCGGGTACTACAAATTTTGCAACGGGAGTTTTAGTACCCTCATCGTCAAAAAACGTGAAATGTGTCCACATCCGTTATTTGTGCATATATATATATATATATATATATATATATATATATATATATATTTAGAATGTATTTATAGGCTTTAGGGCCAGTTGTATCAAAGTTGCTAACTGAAGATTACTTTTAACTGAAATTTAAAAAGTAACTAGAGAGTTTATTTCGTCATCATTTTTGTTGCATAAAAATAATCTCAGTCTATGTAACCTCGAGTTTGCAATAACCGTCAAACCTATGGCAACACGGGGGAGTTCGTGTTTAGAGCGAGTTGATGTTCAACTGTTTGACTTGAGAAAAACAATAATTATTCAATTTCCTGCTTCCTAAACATAGGTCTTCAAAAATGGATAAGAAAAGTCGAAGGGAACGCGAGCAAATTTTAACAAACGTGAGTAGGATATTATTATTGACCTGGTGCTAAAATATCAGGGAATTATTAAAAAAAAAAAAAAATAAGATTCGATCTCATATAAGGATAAAGAACGTACTCTTTGGCAAAGAATGTAATAATTCGATTGTGGAGAATTCTGAAGACTGTATAGCCCCCAGGCGATATAATGATATGTGTGTGTAGTCTATAGCACCTAAAACTGCAGGAAAGTTGTGAATGTTATAGAAGCCTATCACTACTTTCTGTACATCACCCTCTTCGGTTGGTATTTTAATGAACTGAGGTCTCACAGCTGCTATTGCTCTAGTAACTTTATGGACGGTTCCACTGGCCGTTCCTTTCTCCACTTTGAATATACCTCCAATAATATTTGTAAGCTCCCTGCCGCATAGAACCTTAAAGTTAGTAGTGTCATGAACATTGAATTCAAAGCATGATTTCGCTTAGTTTGTGATTGTAATCTGTTCCAGTTCTTCGACGTCTTTTACCAAGCGAACTCACATTTTGAATTTTGTCATTCATATGTAGGAACAGATTTTTCTTTATGAATTTACACAAGGAGCACGGTGAAATTCATCTTCGGATGAGATGTCGAAAATCAGAAACATACACAATATACCGGCAGTAAGGTTAACCTTACATAACCTGCAACTCTGTTGTTATTTCGCGGAAATGAAAAGTGGTTTATCTACACGAAATTAAATTAAAGTAGCTAGCCATTTTATTTATAAATGAAGTAGTTATGCTTCTGTACCCTGAGAAATGTTTTATTTATTAACAATTACTAAACTCTAGTATTGCTTTAACTTGAGAAATTTCGCGAGTTAGATTTAATTCTCGGTTAAGACGAAATAATCATAGATTAATGTTTATACAACCAAAATGTCCAAGTTAGGTATAACTGGTGGTTATTTGTATGCCCTAAAGTCAAGTTATACAGCTAATCCTTAGTGAATTAAAATGATAAGCAAGGTAAGGTTTCTGAAACTATTCCTGGATAACGGTATCTATCGAGTGTTGGCTTAAGCTGATACGGAAACCCATTAAGTTTCGTTCTCGTCAACACTGATTAGTGCACCTTCTGATTTTCGACGACGAATGAGATTTGTAACCGAAGCGTGTAATTTTCCTAAAAACATGACGCGAATCTATTTATCTATTAAGATTTAAAACGTCATAATTGCTCGGTGCAAACATGCGGAGCCAAAGCGTGCGGTGTAGTCATGTAACGTCGAGAGGACGAAATTTATTGCCCGATGTTGCCAAGGCACGAGAGTATTTGAGATCGCCATGGCGCTGCACCATATAAGAAGGGGAATAGAGTAGGGTCAATTGCCCTCCCACACTGATCATGGAGAAGTCATCTCCTTGCATATTCCTCGTGCGGTTTTACATGCTGCAATAATTCAATTTTATGCATTTGCTCCGCCGCACGGCGACAACCTCGACTTAAAACAACTTAATACCGGCGAGCTGCGATTGGTGGCGACCACTATCAGTTCCTACATCTTTCCAACCCTCCAGTCTTTACCGGGGAGATTAAAGCGCATCGACTTTTGCTACAGCTTTCGCTTAGCAGTCGTTTGAATGTTTCCGTGGAGGAAAACAAAAACCTAACGTTATGCGCGAAGGGATTTATTAACAAAAGACAGATTGATGTTTTTTTTTTTTTTTCCTCCCATCACTAACACTAAAATTAACTAAACTGAAGTCTATTTTGTTGTATTGGATGGTTTATTCGTACTATTTTTATTCGCTCCGAAAAATATTTATATTATTAATTGAAGAGAAATATGAAACGACACATTTCTTATGTGAAATAAGACTTCTTCAGGAATAAAAAACAATTTTTTAATCATTTCAATTTACAACGCTTTTATTCCACAAAAATCAGTTGGAACTCCTTAACACCCTACATTAATTGTCATCGATTATATTGCCCTCTCATTTACGGAATGAGAAATGAAACTTATTTATGCCATTGGGAAACTATCGCCCGAGTCTGTAGCTAGGGGCGCTGAACGTGCCACTAGTAAATAAACTATCAATTTACTTCCTTACAATATAAATAACTATTTTACATAAACATGCTACTTTCATTCGACCATTATGCTATTAACTTTTTCTTGTATGTTTCTTCTCTGACTCTATCTCTGGGGGAAAAATTCTACGTCATAAAATTACTATACATTAAGGCACATTTGAAATCTTTCATTCGCAAGTCGGCCGGTAACTCCCTAGGCTTTGCCGGTGCCCCAACACTTCACCTTTTAAAAGCATGGGTAATACAAACAAAATTAATGAATTATGTACTTACAAAAGACGTTAGAAAAATAAACTTTACCATGTCCATGAACTGAGCAGTGTAAATGGTAATTTCTTAACAATATATTGTGTGTCGTGCAAAAAAGGCACAATGTACGGGCGTTCTTTAGCATCTCAGGTCATCAGCGTCCTATTCAATTCAGGGCGTGAAACGGTCTATAAATTTTGCTCAGAGGCCTCTTCTTTCAGACCTGAGTTTTTTTACGTGCTGTAAATCTACGGCATGGGACCTACGGCTTTACTTCCTTTCACGGAAGTCGTACGCGCGAAAAAAAATATACCAACCAACCCTGACGGGATTGAACCTGAGATATTGAGTCCATGAAGCATACATAGTTACCACTAAACCATCAGAACTGACTTTTATTTGCAGTACTCTGGTTTTAAAAGTGACGATGGAGATCGTGCCTATAAATGGCCAAATGAGAATGAAGGCTTTAAATATGCATCACTGTATTACCTATTATTGTTGACCAGCATTGTCGGTAACATACAAAGGAAAGAAAATGATCTTATCCCAAGACTAAACTATAAACGGATAACTATTTCTTATCCTATGCGTGTAAATGTTTCTTTTACCAACTTACGCCTTCATCTTCTGGGCGATGGTTTTAGAGACGAAAAAGATTGACACTGTTACTGACATAAGCAGTTTAAAGCCCCAGTAGGATTCGAAATTACTCTTTCTGTTTTTAATATTATCTATTTACTGTTCTTAAGCACTGATATGTAGGAATTCTTCATAAGTCTATAATCATTCAAGTGTAACTTACATTTTAATAATTATTTTTTTTTTAAAAACGCTATCTCATTCGAAGAGTATGATTTCCGTAAGTATATTCATTGTTCACAGTAATTTTGTAAAACAAAACGATAGGTACACAATAATTCTTTAAGCTATGAGGGAAGTAAGTATTCGTTATCTGTTGAGGACAAGTTCCCACATTACACATAAACATTTTTGTAGCTTGATTTTACATAACTTAATGTAATTGAATACGTCGAGTTTTCGTATTCTATTGTTTGATGTTGTATGACATTCAACAAACATCTGAAAGTGTTTACACACTAAACACTGTGTATTCAATTGTTTGTTGCTAAACTACCTATTTTACTTACTTCCTGTCGCCAATAGCAACCAAAAAGCAACATCATAATAGCATAAGCGGGGGGGGGGGGGAGAAGATAAAAAAAACCGCATTTTAAAAGGCCACAAACGGAAATTAAATAGCGGTGCGATTCGCATATGTTGTATACACAAGTAACAAGTTCATCTACTCTGAAAATCATTTCTTTAAACCTGTGGCCACTTTATCTAATAGGAGAGCCCAGGTTTGTAGTTTTATCAAATGACTCATGCAGTTTGTTGTGGCAAGCTCATTGTTTTAGGCTACAAGGTTCACGTTACAAGCGTAATATAAGCAGCCAACTTCCTTCAACAAGTCTATACAACTGCGAGCCTTGGGTTACCGCCCGTTGTGCTGTTTGCAAATCAAAAGCTACTGGCGCATTTGAGTTATTTTAGTGCCACCGGATGCCTCTGTAATTTAGTCTCTAAGCCACTGTAATCCGCACTTTGCATAAGATAATGGCATCATTTTCCGCTTGTGATTTGACGTATTGAAAACGTAAGATGTCACAAATTATCAGATTCGAATTGCAAGTAATTATTTTCTTGGCTCGTAATATGTCATCTGTTGTATTGCAAGATTGCAAGAACGAAAATTACATTAACAGATTGCTAATGAATTTTGAGATTTCCTTTAATCTAATCTTTGGGTATATGAATACGTGAAAATATTCCGCTCAAATGTGCGCCTAAAATTTCCTGATGTGTGATTACTTGAAACAATGAGAAAGGAACGAAATTAATAAAAGTGAACTTATTTTGCAGTATACCTTCAAAACCATCTTTACATGTTATGTATCTAAAAAGCACTAATTACTAAAGGCAATGCATAACAATTATGCAATCGGATTCCATAATATTGCATGTCAGTAAAGAATCAAAACCTTTTTTTCCCCTCCCTAGTAGCGTTCACGAAGACACTTGAAATAACGATAATTACTAAGGTTTGTTTTCCCAATGCGCACCCGTTCGTGTTTGCAAGCATTAGTTTCATTACCCGAATAAGAGGAAAATGAGCGCTTAAAAGTTATAATTGGAACTTAAAAACACGAAAATGCGTAAAACGCTCTATAGTAGCTATGAACCTGCGCATTTTCTAACCATTATCTCAGTACAAGCAAATTGTTTTCTGATATGACCAAATCTTCACATGCAGAGAAGTGAGAGTTCGAAACCTAAGAATAAAATACCAGCCAACAGCATTTTAAGCAAATGAAAATATGTGCCGTTTACCTGAGCGTGTACGTGCCTTGCAAATCTGTAAGAATAGCGTTATTAATTACCCAATATTTCCCTAATATTTGTAACATTTAAAATGGCACACTTTCTGTTCTGATAAACAACTATTTCGCTTTCGATGTTCTTTTATCCTCGATACCGGTAACGATGCGCTGTTCTAAGATAAATGACAATCGAAACAAGAGAGAACCTCAGTCGCTAAATAACTCCGGAATCGATGTTCTTTTAGTAACGATACGCTGTTCTAAAACATATGATAAACCAAAACATGAGAGAATCTCAGATCCTAAATAGTTGATGTTAATTGCATACAAGTTTACGTTGCTTTTATAAAAATTAATTCAAAAGTAAAGTCAAACTGCAACTATATTATTCAAAGAATAAATATTATGACGAGGGAAAATGCGTCAATCTCAATTTTTCATTGAATCTATTGGGTATTTAAGAGCATTTCTATAGCTTAATCTAGACAGATTCTCAATAACATTGCGCACCCGATAAAAATATTTCGAATTGCCGTATGTTTCTGAGTGTTTTTGAGTGGAAAACTGGCATTTTAACGTATATATGAATAAATATCGTGCATTCCACTCAACAAACTACTACCCGCACATGCAATAACTGCCGGCTGCCTGCCTAACAAATCCCAGAGTTATCGATCCGCTGGCAGATGGCTGAAAGGGATGCACGGTAAAACATCTACTGTGTATGAAGCTATTTTCGGCCAATTGCTAAAGACTGGTAAAATTAGAACTGTGTTTAATTTCCTATATGTTTGCAGTAAACTTTAAACGTGTTTTAAAATTAATAATACCTCTAACTAAAATTATAATTGTATATTGTTTAAAGATTATTAAAAAGAAAACAGAGTATTATTGTTGGGTATATCTGAAAAACTTAGGGGAAAGCAATTCGAATGGATTGATCGAAAAATTATTATGGATTATAACAATAATGTTATTATTGATTTGGAAAGGAACGGCGTAAGTTATTCTGGTGATTTCAATCCTTAGATAGAAATTATAATACGAAAGAAACACACATTTTATGCATGCTCTTTCAGAAATTCTTTCTTTCTTATTAAAAAGTATTTCCACCAATTTTCTTTTGTCACAAAGGGGCATATAACAACAGATTTTGAAAAAATTATCATAGTTTGATAAGCGTTAAAACGCACTAGCTTTCCATTTCGCAGTATAAATAAATGCAACCATTGTGTAACATAAAAAAAACAACTGAAGGTGCTTGTTTTATCAAAAGAGTAACGCGCTCCCCTGCTATTATCAACTGTATTTCACTTGTTATGTGTTTTGCTACTATCACCAGTGCAAGCGCATGCAATATATATATATGGAAATCCAGAGAAACTTATATTTACATTTGCGGAAAGTACAACGGCTAGCCTTGAAAAATAAAAATACTGAAAGAACTAAGACGAGCTAATCCGACTTGTATCGATTTATTACGAGTTAAAAAGTAATTCGATAAGTGACAGGGGTTTCCAAAGTTAGAAATCACTTATAAGCGGATTTCAATAGTGTGTGGTTCTTTTTATTTATTTATTTATTTATTTATTTCAACTGTTTTTGATAAGTAACATTCATTTGTTTTATAGAAAAATGCTAAAGTACCGATAAGTTTAAAGTGTAAAAGGGCATCAATATAAGATTATAAAGGCATATGGGAGTTAACATTTTTGTCTCATTCACTCCAGTTGCATAACATAAACTTAAAATATACACTTGGTTAGTTCGGCCGCCCCTATTGTCAATACATTATCATCTCTTTACTTCGCCAGAAAGACATTTATCACAATATTATCTCGACACCTTATGCCCTAGTAGCAAGAATAAGGCAAACATGGCCACCGCTGGTCAGTCAGTAAGTTCGCCGGCAAGCGGTCGATGGACCGGCCGGTTGTACTCACCCGTAGATGGCGTCCTTATCCCGTTTATGCACGTCGGGCACGGAACCCATAACGTGGTTGGAAACGGGGGCTCCGACGTGATTCCCATGGTATTGGTGCATTGCAGCATGGTTCATATGGGGCGAATGATGCGGCATACTTTGCAGTGGCCTATGGGCCACGTGCGGATCGTACATGGAGGGCGGTGGATTATCCATGTATGGGTGGATGCCGTCATCGTACTGAAACAGACCATCAACGGCAATATTATACAATTATAAATAGCAGTACTTTTCTCTCTAATGTTGTTTTTAAACCATAAATTTTGTTACTTATTTTTACTAATTTTTTTTTTCTAAATTTCGGTAAAGTGATGTAGAAATTAAACTGAGAAACTTCGTCTTTTTATTGATAATGCAAGAATTTCATATTAATCCAATTTGTAAAATAGGGGGCAGAAAATATACAAATTTATCCTAGAATGTATAACGCATTTTTTAAAAAAAATATCTTATTACAAGTCTGATAGACATTAAAAAAACTTACATTAGTGAGTTTTAAAAAACGGGAAAGATTAAAATCTGATCTGTAAACTCAATACGCATCTAAGAACATGTTCCAGAAATGAAAATTTCGCTCTAATACTATAACCCTCTTGTTAATGAGAGAAAAAATTGCATCATTATTCTATAACAAAGAACTGGCATAATGTTTCAGAACGGATTAAAAAAAAAAGTCAAATGGGGTTCACAGGAAACCATCAAGCTGTGTAGTGCATTTGTTTCTCCGAGTAGGTGACAAATAACGGAAACCGCTGCATTATCATTTCAGGCCTGTCAAAGCATTACGTCTGCTATACTTTATTTACGCTCAATTAAATAATTAGGGAAAATAAACGTCTTACACGTGAGGATAAAATGTTTCTGGGCAAAAACTCCGGGAACTTAATACTGCAACGTTTCCGGAGCACATTTAGATTTGACATTTGAATTTTTGTAATATCAATAAGGATTTTGAAAACTCTAAAAATATTTTCAACTCAAAACTTGTCATCTTGGACACAAAATATTTTTTGATGATGTTGATGATGGACCTTTGGATATTGACGAAAACAATTATGTGGTACAGGCACGGTCGACCCATGCCACGTTGCTATGCTATGCATACTACAATGATAGCCCACGCTGGCCTATCAACTGTATGGGAAACCCCCTTTGCTCTTCCAACATGGCCGCAACATTCATTACTGCCTGATTGATGGTGACATTTGAAAAACACTAGCGCAGCACATAAACATCGCGTGGCAACGCGGGCGGCGGGGGGAGGGATAACAGAAAAGGGGGAGTATATGCCCGAAGAAAATTCATTGAGAGATGATAGCGGATATGGGTGGTTAAAATAGGGTAAGAAAACTCACCCGTGGTTGAGCCATGAATGCCCTGGCTTCAGCACCGGGACACTCCGAGTGCTGGGCCAAGCGCCTCTCTCTTTCACTGTTACAACACAGCAATATCACCACCACAAACCACTTCAACACTTATGGCTCTTTCTTCCTTTCAAGTGCATCAAATCCACCTCTACTTATTATTATTATTACTAATTTTTCCTCCGGTGGGAAAAAAAGCAAAACCCGAACACGAAATTGTATGGTTCCGATTATAAAATTCGAGTTGACTTTATCACACGAGAGTTGTAGAGAACACATCACACGAGCGACACATGGTCAAAAACACTTCGCACACGAGAAAATAGTTTGCGACTTCCTCGCCGGATGATGGATGACGTCGCTGGCACCGTGGAATTCCTTGCCCTTGATGCTGTTGTTGCTGATGATGATGACAATCAGCTGCTCCGTCAAACCATCTGTATATATGGATGGATGTGTTTAAGTGTGCGTTTTCTCCCCCCCTTTCCGAAACGACGACGACGACGGCAGCGGCAACGACGCCTCGCGTAGATCGCGGCGATGATGTTTTCGGGTTCTTCTGCTACTGCGCCGTGGTTTGAAGAGGGTTTCCCAGGGCAAAAGCGGGATGCCCGGCGCGCCACCACTCACCTCGGCCGTATAGATCCTGCGCGCTCCGAAGCCCTCTGCCAACTGTCAATCACCACACTCCGGAGGGGGAAGGGAGATGGGGCCGTCGCGGAGGAGTGGGGAGAGGCTTGGAAATGTATGGGGTCTTGTCAGCCCTCGCTCGGGCGGGGAAGAGGGAGCGAGAAAGAGACGGCGAAGGGGCGGGGTAAAAAGGTAGGCTGCGCCGCGCATCTTCGGATCCGGGCCGCCAATGCGCAGCTTAGAACTCCCAACCCCTCCCCGTTTGAAGGAAAACTGGAATGGTCGAAACCGCGGTGGCCCATGTTCCCGACAAGGGCCGGGTCTCTCGCTCGCTCCTTCCGTCCGTCCGTTCGTTTTCTGACACGAGCTCGTCTACTCTGATCGCAGCGCCATTCACTCACCGAGTGACGGATGGCACGAACTAAAAACGCGCTCTTCCATTTTCTCGTGCACAAGCACCCTCTTCCCCTTCGCTGTTGTTACGAATATTGTAGCGGACGTTTGACACCCTCTTTTCCAGCAGAAATGCAGCCCACTGTGTCAAATGCTTGAACCGGCATAAATCAGAGCCAGGGTGAAGATTAAAGCAAACAGTGACATTCATTGGATCATCGCGCGCGGCCTCTTAGACTCAAACAGTTGAATGGGCAATCCACAGCCTTTCTTTTCAGTCTCTCCTGATTAATAATTTATCGCCTGCATTGTTGCGTCTCCTGCATGAAATAATGGCACAATAAACCAAGACACTTGGCAGTAATTATTTATTGCATTATTCTTGATGTTAGTTACCTACAGTTTTCAAACATTTCCGTTCTTATTCTCCCATAATTATACGTCCGGGTTTTTTCATCAGTTGCAAAAGCTAATCAACAACATTGACCACGCGTTCTCTTTTGTCCGGCTATGGCCTTGTTTTCTAATCTATGTCCGGGTTCCTGGCATAATTTTTTTTTTAAAAAATCATGAAATGTTATTTAACTGGAGTATGAAAGGCCTATCCTTGTAATGTTAAATTTACCAACTTCAGTTCCCATTTTCTCAACGACTATTAAAGCTAATGAAGTGAAACTTTTACAACATACAGATGCACTTAATTAAAATGTGCTGATGTATTTTCACTGCTACACTATAAACCTGAAGCAAATTATAAATTATTTTCAATTTTTGCTTTTTTTCTATTTTTTTCCAACATTTTATTTATTTTAATTGCCACATTTAGTCCTAACTCTACTATAATAGATCCATATTATCACCATAATTTCATGAATAACTGGTAAAAGTTTCAAAGCGATAGCTTGTATAGTAGACCCTTTAAAAAATTGCGAAACGTATGCAAAAAGAAAAACAATGTTTTTTTTCAATAATTGCAATCAAGAAATGTTTTTTACACAAAAACTCACTATTTGAGGGACGCATCAGCTAAAACAATGTAAAACAATAAAACATGATGTCATGGCGATTAAACGCTGCCAATTTATGAAATACAACTTTTCTATCATTCAAGACAAACCACAGCCTTCTATAGCAAATGCCTCCTGAGGTATAGAATATTAACTGAACAAGTGCGCGCGAAACCCCCGCTCAAAATGACTTCTGCATTGACATAATTAAAAATTTACTTCAATATTTGTAACGAAGGAACATTAACGAAAATCATATTAAAATAAACAAAAAATAACAAAATGTAGAAAAAAATATGATTTTTTTAACCCCCTTCTCTTTAATACTTCCCTTAAGAATAAAAAGATTCCCGGAGATTAAAATATAAACACATAATTAATGGAAATAAAACTGCACTCCCTTCAAATATGTATTATATTTGGAGTACTTATAAAACACTTAAATAAAAACGACATAAATAAATTGAAAACTATTCGTTCTGATTTTGTCACCTCTTCCAAAAGTTAATCAACAAGGTTGCCAGAAATGAGTAGGGTAGCCAGGCGTCCTGTTTTGTCCAGAAATAACATTTTTTTCTACATCTTTGTCCAGAGTTCCAGCTAATGTTTTTTAAAAATCATGAAAAGATACTTAAGAATAAAAAATCTCTCGGAGATAAACATGGAATTAATAAACACTGTACCAATAGAATAAAATTACGCTTCCTACAGGAACACTCATAAAACACCTAAAAATGGTCCAAAGGAATATTCACAAAAGGAAATCGAGTTAATAAGAATAATCCAACATTTTGCTGACTATAAATATAAATTCTTAAACAGAGGTTCCCTAACGTTTTAGGTCATGTACTTTTCAATGCAAACGTTCATCACGGATCACTAATTTTTATCTAACACTTATATGACTATACTATTTGAGGATAGAAGATAAACGTTCAGAATTTAGAACCTTAGACATTGAAACATGCTTTAGTAAATTATTTTATTACAAACAAATATTTTCAGCTCTAATTTCACTACATAGGTACATAAAAAAAATCAAGGAAAAACATTATAAGACAATTAAATTCAAATGTCCTAAATCTATAATTTATTATCAAACATCTAGTATATAAAATGATTTTTAATGTTTCAAAATGAAAAATTGTTACTTAGAACAGTATATATATATATTGTAATGAAAGAGATGAAACTGGATTTATTTACATAACTTAGCTATATCCGGTGGAATATGGGACAGCTGGAGCCGAATATCTGGCTCCACATAGACGAGCTGTGTTTTGTTTTAGCGCCTGCATAAGCAGAGAATCCTGATTCACATAATTAAAATGGTTGCAAAAGGATGGTTTTAGCTTTATCAGACAAAACTTTAAATTTGTCTTTTAACTGACGGCAGAATTAAATTTTTCTTTTTTCTTTTAGCACAGAATCTGATGTCAAAGCAATGAAGTATTCATAATGCTGCGTTGTCAGTGAGATTGACTTTTCTTACAGTGGGTTTACAACACAAAAGTTTTCTATCGTAATTCTTTCGGAAAATAACTTGTTGAAACTATCAAGCAAACTTAGTAAATGAACTTGAAATTCGTTTAAGACTGAATCTTGTTTTTCTAGTCTTTTACCATTGGGAAGCTGTCAAGATTGTCATCTCAAACTTGATTTTCTTTTTGAACCCTTGCACTTTATCGTTAGCGTCAAATATTGTTGTTGCTTTTTCTCGAAATGAGAGGTATAAATTATTAATTGTTTGTAAAAGATCACTTAAATATGTCGATTTTATTAACCAGGTTTGTCTTCCAAAACGTTTGTCTCCAGAGAGTTACTTTATTTCTGTGTGAAGAAGTAAAGATGTATGTAAACGCCCCATGCCACCACACAACACTTTGAATATCCTGTTAGTCTTAGGTTATTATTTATAAAATTAATTAACATCACGCTTTCGTCCAGGACTCCTTAGGGAAGGTGGCATTTACTTCACAGCAAGGGCTTGGCAGATGTGCACGCATGGACATAATTACCCCAAGGTGTGATTTCCATTGTTACCTACGGAAGCTAAAGTATGCACCTCAATTATTTCTATATTCGATACAAGACTCAGCCGCACAAAATTCAAAATTTTAAGACCTAGTCGTTTCTTTATCCTTCCAGTTTCTTCAAGGAGCACAAGGAAATGTTTGGGAACTGCTGCTCTAAAATAATAACCGGAAGAAGGAATAAAATAAATGAGACTGTAATAGGGGAGCAACAACGTCAATTCAGAAAGGGACGTTCTTGCACGAATTTCATATTTGTAATGTAGTAATTGATAGAGAAAAGAAGAGAATAGAATCTTCCGACTTCCATCACATTTATTGTTTATGAAAAAGCATTTGATAAAGTTTAAAGAAGTGACGATAGTGAGAGAAAGACGATATTCAGCACATTTTACTATATCGTATATATCGACAGTGGGAGAAGGCTTAGTGACAGTAAATATATGAAGAAGTAAAGCAGGACTGCTCACCTTTATTATTATTATTATTATTATTATTATTATTATTATTGTTGTTGTTGTTGTTGTTGTTGTACCTATATGTTTTTTATTTTGAATGGTGTTTAATGCCCGTTTTTACTACTGAGGCATCACAGGCGATGGACACTGATGATACATGAGATGAAATAATAAATTGGGAAAGGTGTTTTTTTTTTTAAGGAAACCTTCCACGGCTAAGTTAAGGGTACCTCCCCAGTATTTGCCATTACTGAGGAAAACCTGGGGGGAAAAAACCTCAGTTAGGAAGGGCGGTCCTGGTGGGATTCGAACCCCAGACCTCCCGCTCACAAGTCCGCGCCTAAACGACCTTGGCCACCCTTGGCGGTTTTAATTATATGTGTGTGTATGGACAAAGTCATACATGAATATCAACAAAATGTGGATATATATTTTAAAATAAATAGCATGAACTTAAATACAGCACTTTTCGCCGACTACCAAGTTATATTTGCTACAACAGTGAATGATTTTCAGAAAGTCATAGATAAAAATAGGAAAATAACGCAACGCAACTTAAATATTTCGCATATAAAAACTAAAACAACGGCATTCCAGGGGAAAGGGCATAAAAGTGTAAAATGAATAATAAAATGATAAAACAGGTTACCAGTTTCAATAATTAAGGCTACAACATTTGGTATTGACATAGGAAAGATATACACAACAAACTAAATCAATTTCAAGCAATCTATGGAACAATCAGAAAAACATTGACAAATAAAACAAGAAGAGATACTGTTTAAAATTGTACAAAACAATGACAGGGCAGAAGAATTATAGAGAGTTCAGAAATGAAATTCCTTCCGCCATTATAGATATAGATTAATAGATCAAAAGAGAAACATAGAGATAAAAGATGAAAAAACTAAATTAACAAGTAGAGAAATGAATAACTGGCTAGAACCAACAAGTAAGGAGATTTCCAAATTATGTACCCCAAGGTTCGGAAACAGAGGCAGGCCGTTAATTCGGAACAGACCCGACGGTCTAATCCTTGTGTAGAACAAGATGAAATGTCTTTCTTTTCGTAATTTTTGTGTTTTAAAAGTATCTATTCTAGCTCGGTAATGCCTATGTGGTAGCATCACCAGAAAATTACTTTTGTTCACAGAATCTAGTAGGTAAAAGAGACATCCTAGTGTATCCAGATTTATTTCCCGCGTTCTTGCATTCTGCTTTGGGTGCACATTGAAGTGTTTTCGTGCGTACGTGTGATTCTAAAGTTAGTTAAATATTATCATTAATAAATTCAAAATGCCAAAACTTCAAATTGGGTGGACCATGTTGTGTTGTTGTTTTTTTTTTTTTTTTTTCCTCCTAAAATACCTTAAAGGACATATTCAAAGAAGGACGAATGCTTCTTTAGATCACTGCAGAACGCGAGCGCCTTTCAGTCAATGTACAGTTTCTTGATACCTTATTCGCCAATCAGAACGGAACTTAATCGATAGCTTTAAGCATGGTGATCAATAACTGATAGTTCCTTGACTTATATTCATTTGTTTATTCCGATTATTTCACCTACGTGACGTCATCCTTATATCAACTAATGAAACGAAACAAAATATTGACTTTTCATCAATCGCAGTGAAGTAATAATAAAAAAAAAATTTCAAATCCGTTTTATCATACGACGTGCATTTGTTTTGTGATTCAGTGTAGCCAACTCTATTCCTTCACTATATAATTCCTGAACAATCATCACTGACTATTTTTCTGTGTTTTCAGTAATTGTAAATTTTAGTAATTTAATATAGTGACTTATGCAATTATTTTTACGTATTCAGCCAAACAATCTGAAATCATTTTATGAATTATATAACAAAATCTGCCTAAGCAATCATAAATGCTAATAAACACGTTGTTCAGAATGGCAAAATATGTTCTCTCTCTTTTTTTTTTTTCCTCAGTTGGTATTAGTAAATCTAACGATTGCGACTGTAACAGTCTATTTGATTCTCACGGTTTCTGAATAGTTAGGTATTATAAGTATAACGTTTAATACAGTTGTGCGCGAATTTTAAATATATATTACTTTTATTCTTATTATATTCAAAAAAATAGTCCCGATCCTTTATTTGGCTCTTCTCTATTGGCATCACTGACAATCGACATTCTGGCTTGAAAAGGTTAAGTGTACATAATACAAATATTCAGTCAAGCTTAGAGAAATTATATTTAAGTTTCTTTCTTATCACGAACGGACAATTAAACAGAACGTGCAAGACAGTCTCCTCATCCTGTATGTACATTCTATAAGTGGGTTCATCTTTATAGAGTCCCACTTTGAAGTGACCATGCTCAGCGATTTCACGTATCTTATTCAGTTTTAGGAGACATGAGGAAAGAGTGCTGCAAGCAGTTTCCTTGCTTGTTATTATGTTCAGGATAGATTTGTCACAGAAGTTGATGTTTTTCTACAACCCATTTCTTACCGCCGTTTTTGCAGTATATGTATAAACCACGAACCCAGAGCCAGCAAAGGATTTCAGTACTTTTTTCCCCCATAAACGCCCCGATGCCCCGGCACCCACGGCAGTTCAAGCCTGTCGCGAGTCAGGGAATTTAGGCGTTTAGATTTAACCAAGTCGACAAGAAGTGCTTTGACTATCTATGAGGATAAGAATTCTTTTACCATGAATAAGCATTCTTTGCTTTCTCGGACGAGCTCACTTTTCACTTATTCAGGAAGGTTAATAGACAAAACTTTTCGTATATGTACATGCTAAAATCCTCATGTGGTTTACAAAATGGAAAGAGAGTATGGTGTGATCAGGACATTGGACCACCCTTCTTCCAAAAGGCTACTATTAATGCAATCTTGACATGTTGGAAATTTTTTCTTTTCACAAGCGGTACAATTGCAGCAAAACAAATTTTCAGCAAGATGGTGCACTTTACCACTGGGCCTATATTCTCGATGATTGGTTTAATTTGCATTTTAATATCCCATGGATAATTAACTGAAGGATTTCATGTTCAAGTAATCACAAACCGCCACGGGTGGCCGAGATTGTTAAGGGGCGGACTCGTGAGCGGGAGGTCTGGGGTTCGGATCTCGCCAGGACCGCCTTTCCTACTGAGTTTTTTTCCATGTTTTCCTCAGCCCTCACAAATGCCAAATGCAGGGGAGGTACCCTAAACTTAGTCCTGGAACGCTCTCTTTCTTAAAAAAAAAATCCTTTCTTAGTATACATGTGTGTGTGCGTCAATGCTGTAGCAGTCGCAATTTTTGTTTTTTCTCAAAGAAACTCGGGATATAACAATCAATTAACAAACGATTCGTCGAGTTCGTTATCCAGTCAAATTGGACCATTGAGGGTGGGGGTTAATCTAAAGCGAATTTGTTTTAAACAAATTAAAAATTACTCTATCGCCGCAATATTTGCTTTATTTCAACGAAACTTTGTAGATTTCTTGAAAAAAAAATTATAAAAGCTGTTTCCGTAAAATCGGGGAGTGGGGGATTTACCTGAAACTCAAAACTTAAAAATCCCTCTAGGGGTATACTTGCCTCACATGTTTTTATTACAATAATATTTAAATTAAATTTCAAAGTCAATGAACAGCGATATAACATTAGATTGTTTTTATTTTCTTTATACATTGTTATTGTTTTTAAATATTAACATGTTTTTGTTTTACTGAAACAAATGAACATCTTAAATATGCACTCGAAACATTTTGTTACTTCTCTCTATTTTAGTGAATGTAAAGATGATGCCAAGGGCTTAGTTCATAAACATGGTTACATTTAAAAATGTTTAAAAATACTCACACAGTATAATTTTGTCTATCAAAAGTCACATATTTCATTTAATTAATAGTATACAATTAATTTTTATGGTTTACCGTCAATAATAACATTAATAATTCTAAATATGTGGTTTCTTTTTCGTAATACTTATAGATTGCAAGAATTCTAATTTTGTTTCCCCAATACCACACAGAAATGTCATAATTAATTTCGCTTTATTAATTAATAAGGCTTAATTTGGATTTTATATTCATTTCCATTAAACGTTATTCACCTCTGTGAGGATTCCCTCAGTTTACGCAGTTCCTGCATGACAGACTTTTTAAATCTGGACTTATAAACCAGTACTGCGAATAGAAGAGGATGCTAAACAATTCAATATTTCTCCTTACACATGTATTTGAATTAATTTTAAGGACATCGAATGGTAGACCTCTTAATAAGGGGTCTTGGTTGTTAGAAGTTTATAGGCTAATTTGCATGACCTCCTAGGTTATGCGGCGAGTAACTGAAACAATGGACAGTACGGTTTAAAGTTACCGAGGCCTGATAACATTATAAATATTAATGAACAGAGAGATCAAAGGCGAAAGAATACATTGAACGTAATTTGATTCACCTTCGTGGTTTTATATAAAGAAAGAGATCATAAGTTCCTTAGGATAATGACGACAATCATGATAATAACGAAGACAGCTCTGCATTTGTGGCTAAAGAAGTCGACACACGAGGGGCGTTCTAAAAGCTCTCAGCCTGACCGAGAAAGCACAAGATTTAAGAAATAGGTTTTTTTTTCCCCTTCAACATAGTCAACTTGCAAATCAATACATTTAGTCCAAAGACTTTCCAACTGTTTAATACCCTCAGTAAAATAAGATTTGTCCAACTGCGAAAAATGAACGCCTGTCTCAGCTTCAAGCTCATCATTTGATGCAAATCTTCGTCCACCCAGTCATTTCTTCAGATTTGGGAACAAAAAGTAATCTCTGGGAGCCAAATCCACGTATTTAACGGATGTGCAAACACTTGCAAGCGAAGGTGATGCAGTTTCGCAGCTACAATCGCAGATGTGAAGAAGGTGCATTATCGTGATGAAGGAGAACTTTCTTTTTCGCAAGGTGTGGACGTTTAGCTTAAACAGCCACTTCAGTTGGTCCTGTAGTGAAGCGTAATACTCCTCGGTGATGGTTCTGTCCTTCTGCAGGTAGTCTACGAGCACATAATGAGAATCCCAAAAAAAACCGTAGCCATGGAACCGTTTTTGTTTTCTTTGGTGCACTTTCACTTATTCGCTTATTTGGGCTGCTCCTCCATGTACCCATGTTTCATCTACTGTTTTGAAACGTTGGAGAAACAAACTGGAATTGCTTTTAAACCAGCCGAAACAATCTTGCAAAATGTACATTCAAATGCGTTTTTGTTCCGTTGTTTAAAACTGTGGCAGCCTCGAGCGGAGAGCTTTCTCATACCTAAAACTTCGTATAAAACGTAGTGAACATGACCTATCGAGAGATCTTTGCAATGTCAGCCAACTCGCGTATCTTAAATAGGCGATTATTGAGTAGTGCATCGTGAATTTTTGTCACAATCTCGTTGGGTCATATCAGTTTTGGGAAGTGTCGACCTTGAATTCAGCAGCCCATTTTTTAAACGTCGAAAACGAAGGGGAAGAATCCTGTAATTTGGAATCAACCACCATTGGTGGCCGAGGTCGTTAAGGCGCGAACTCGTAAGCGGGAGGTCTGGGGTTCGAATCCCTACAGGACGTACTCCCTGACCGAGGCTTCTTCGTGGTTTTCCGCAGTCCTCATAAATGGCAAATGCTGGGAAGATACCCTATAATTAGTCCTGGAACGTTTCCTTCCTTAAAAAAATCCTTTCCTAATATATCATTTCGTTTCATGTATCACCAGTGTCTACCGCCTGTGGTGCCTCAGTAGTAAAATCGGGCGTTAAACATAATTAAAAAAAAAAAAAAAGAAATCTAATTCCTTTTGTATTCCTGTTGGAGTTACTCTTCAAAAGGAAGTACTTTATCACAGTTCCCATTTCAGCTTTATCCATTTTGCAGAAAATGTTAACACTAGTTTGCTTACACGATGGTTACAAACAAATGACTACACCTACGCGTCTGAAAATTTATACAGCGCCATCTAAAGGATGGTACTTAATAATGATTTACACATCTTCACAACATCTCTGACTCAGGTCTACAACTTTTAGAATACCCCTCTTACATAAACCATTGATTTGAAAAAAAATCTACTTGAGGCAGGCACCGAGGAGACCTCAAAAAATGACTACTTGTTCTTAACGTGGTTGAATCCGAGCAAAAAGAGTACTAAAATAACCCTTACAGTTTCAGAATGTAAAATGGCTGTTTAAATGAAGCAGACTTGTTTATACTAATAGGAAATATTTAATTAGTAGCTTACAGTCGCTATTTAGTTACTGAGTCTCAAAGCCTGCTCTGAACAAACTCTAGATGGAAAGCTTCTCTCATGGGACCAATAACCTGGCCAGCATCTGGACAGTCGTCAGGATAGTTTTTTCTGTAATACCTATTTGTACCACCAGAATATAATTTGAAAAAGTAAGACGTGTCCAAAAAGTGTTTTCTTTGGGGGTATAACTCCATTACTTCAGAAGTGTTAAGTTCTACTGGCATTAAGGCGGTTGTTACATATCTCTATAACCACGTGAACAGAGCCGGATGACTCAGGCGTTAACGCGTTCGTTGGTTTTCTTTCCTTTTTCGTGATTTCCCTGGTCGTTTAAGCGAATCCTGGGACGTATCTATCCTCTCGCTCTCCCATTTCACCTAGGTATTTGATTTAATTGGTTCTGCCAGGCGAGGTGGACTGGCGCTGTGCGCGTTGTGACGGTGATTTGCGCTTGGAAAAGTTCTCGCACTGCTTGGAGGTTGCACTTGTGTGTGAAGAGAGATGGAAAGTACTTTAAAGAATTGTGAGGATAAATTTTCGAATTAGCTCTTACCCTGGACTTTTGGAATACCTCTTGCAGTAAGATATGTTTTGCAGTCTGTTCCCATAGACACGATGCGAGATTTCCACACCAGAGTCCTAACTTAGCATTTCTACTGCAATATGTCGAATTTCCTCCACTAGTTTCTTGCACATTGCTTTTTTCTCTTCTTGGTTAGGGAATGGGGAACTCATTTTGCGCAGATTTTTCGCAGCTTTAAATGATCATGGAGTACACTGTCAATGCTGCCAACACTTAAAAAAATATCCTTATCATTTCATCTCATGTATCATCAGTGTTCATCGCCTGTGGTGCCTCAGTAGTAAAAATTGGCGTTAAACACCATTCACCAATCAACCACACTACTAAGACAGAATCAAACACTGTAATAAGCAGGTGTATGCTCTTCTTGTGATTAAAATTGTGGGTTTATTTATTTATTTTTTTATGTTTTTCGTTATGGCTAATGTAAAAATGAAATCTGAAGCTTGAACATAAAATAATATTCAGTGATATGACTGCATAACAATTATAAACCCATATCTAACTACTGTGAAAACATATTGCAAGATCCAACATAATTCAAACAAGCAAACCGTGGCAAATAATAAGAAAGCAAACTTTAGAAAACTGTTTAAAGAGATAGTATGAAATCGCTTGGACAACCACGGGTCAATAAATTCCATCCGATAAAGGAGAAGATCTGCGGTTTTTTGCTTCTGGAAAACGTTATCAAATTAAACAATTTTATGATAAAATGTTTGTCTCTAAATGAACAGATGTGTGTTATAGGATAGTGTAACTGCCTACATCAACAACAGCAATAATAATGAAAGTCAGCGAACTGATCGTGGTAATACACACACTAAAATGTTAATAAAAATATTAGCTATCTAAACAAATACTAAAAAGAGAGTACCGCCACGGGTGGCTGAGGTCGTTAAGGCGCGGATTCGTGAGTGGGAAATCTGCGGTTCGAATCCCACCAGGACCGTCCTCCCTGACTGAGGTTTTTTTCAGGTTTTCCTCAGTCCTCATAACTGGCAAATGCCGGGTCCCCTGAACTTAGATCTGGAACGATTCCTATCTTAAAAAAAAAAATCCCAAATGATCATTTCATCTCATGTATCATCAGTGTCCATCGCCTGTGGTGCCTCTGTAGCAAAAACGGGCATTAAACAGCATGCATTCATACATTCATTCGTTTCTATGATCTTATACAAGTTATAACCTCTCTTTAATGCTGTCTGTATACAGCAGCTCTGATTTCATGTTCCTTATATTTGCGGTAGTGGTTGCGATAAAGCCACCAATTGTCGTAGGCATACTCATAGTCATTTGCGGATAGTACCACAAACAATATCCGGTGATCTCCTGTAAGAACTGAAATTACATGGGCCAGCTCGCAAAAGAATTTTGGGTGTAAATCGGCCGAATGGTTGCTGAAAAACTGCGTCCACAATCATAATATATTGAAAGTGCTACAATTGAATTTATACAGTGAGTTATTCAAGTTGAATATATTATAGAAAAATTTAAACATTTAAAGCTATCATAAACCATGTGTAAAATGGTAGAGGTGTTAATTAAAGTGCAAAAAAATTAATTCTTACTTATGATTATTTGCTTTAATATTAATAAGCCGCCTGAGTGTTAACTGCAGCTGCCCCAACCGAAAAAACGAAAGTCACACTGTGTAAAGACAGTATTTTTTTTTTTTTTTTTTTTTAGTATTTTACTGAAAGCAATAAATAAATAAATAAAATAAAAATCCTCTATTTCATCGAACTTTTCTTCTATGAGAATACCGCGGTTTTGAACACGCTTTTTGTCATTAAAATTGTGCCTCCCTTAAATTTTTAACAAGTGGGCGAAAGTTTTATGTATTGCAACACGATTGCCAGGATATTTTCTTGTGAACCGCGTTTAACACTTCTCTGCAAAAATCCGTTCTTCAAGACTGTACTTTTGTGAACAAATAGCACACAATTTACACACAAAGAAAGCAACGAGTAACACAACAAAGCATAACCACTCGCTAAGAAAGCCTCACTAAAAGTAATTACGAAGTGCTACCTGCACATGCATTATACGGCCTTGACGGCTGACTTCTCCCATAGAGCAACCACGCTCTGCCGATCGTAACTCAAATAATGTCATTGTAGCATTTCTTTCCATACATATAAATGAATTCATCACGCTTTTACTTATATTCATCATTTACAATCTAAACACAGCAGTCAGAAACAAACTCTGTTGTGGTAATATGACAAATTCTATTTGTTGTGTCATAAGCTAGTGTCCGAATTTTTACGTTGTGTGGAAAATAAAAAAAATATATAAGTTAATTATTAATTAAAGTTGTTCGATCGTTTTGAAAAAACCCTGCTGTCTGATGGTCGTACACTCAAATTTAAACTTACAGGCAATTTCCCCCTTCAAAACTTGTTTGTGGCATCTTGTGGCATGACGTTCCTGAACTTTTGCCAGTTGTTGCTGTTTGAATACTTCGAACAAATAGTCTGACACTACGAGGATTAGGTAAAACGAGTATATACAAACATTTGGGTATTGACTTGCACGATAATGCTCACCTACACATGTCGAGCAAAACAGAAACTTTTCTGTATAAATTCCACTAGAAGATGCTAGAGGATATACCCTATAATACCAAACAACTGAAAGACCAATAATTCGGTGGGATTGCTTTCACAAACTCAGATCCACTCTGAGAAGGACATACAACAGCTTCCGCAACAGTTTTTTAACAGTATTTAACTCCCGTTTTTACTACTGAGGCACCACCGGCGGTGGACACTAGTGATACATGAGATGAAATGATTAATTGGGAAAGGATTTTGTTTTAAAGGAAGAAATGTTACCGGCCTAAATTTAGGGACCCTCCCCGCCATTAGCCATTTATGAGGACAGGAAAACCTGGAAAAAAACTCAATAAGGAAAGATGGCCCTGCCGGGAACCAAACCCCAACCTCCCGCTCACGAATCCGCGCCTTAACGACCTCGGTCACCCGTGACGGTCAAATAGAAATTGGTCCTATGGTTTTTCCCCACTGGGTTAACACATACAAATCGCACATAAAGACATGCTGTGCCGTTGTGAATACACGAAGCATGTATACTTTCAATTTAAGAAACTAACAACACACACTCGGGATCTGCTGCGCTACTACTGCGACAGTCAGCAAGGTCAATAAGTATGCAAGCAGGTATGCTACCCCTTCCAAGGCGCGACAAAGGAATGGGGGCTCGCTCATTGGAAAAACCACGAGTTGCGGGGGGAAGTATCTCTGATCGCACTGTACCTTGCTTTAAGACTATGCAACATTCCCTACATGCTACTTAATAATAAAAAAAAAAAAATGTCATTCTTCTCGTGTTACCAGTTACTCAAAGACAGATTACTAGAATGTATAATTGACACTTCATTTTCGCAGCTGCACCACAGATGACATTTCCATTTTGTAATCTTTGTTCCTGTGGAACATACCGAATCTAATTGCCAATCGCTCATTTCTGAGGCAGTTGCGGCAGAGAGCCGCGGCGGTGTCGCGGTTGCTGTGTTACATAACTCTGCTTTCCGCTTCTTTATCAACAAGACAGAGAAACACACACTAAAATTAATACACTTCAAGTCTATTTCTGGGCTGAGTTAATTGAATGCTGAGGGAACAAGAAACTTACATGGAAGATACATCCAACAGAAATGATTTCATGCGATGCGTGAAACACTGGAAATTCCATAAGAGTTGTATGTAAAAGAATTATTAAGTGAAGGGAGAAATTTGCCAATTTCTAATCTACAATGAAAAAAGTTCATATTTGATCATCACAGTAACGCGTAGAAGAAATGCTCTTAAAAATGATAGATGCTATTTTTTTAAACGTTTAATTAAAAAGGTATAATTGAGGATTTAAATGTAGTTATCTTTTCCTGTATCACCTTTAGCTTATCCTATCTCGATCATCTTTCTTTATTTATCTTTATTCCTGCCGCCAAACTTCTGTAAAACCTTACTTCTTTCTCTTCTTTTCTTCCCGTTAGAGCCCATAACAAAGTGTCTTCTTTAGTATCCTATTTCCATTCATCTTATTCACACCTTCAAATCTTATAATTGTATACTTTCTAGAAACTGTAAAATTGTATATTTAAATTTAATATTTCTTCCTTTTCGAATCCAAGTTTCTTTTTTTAGGAAATTCGTTTCTTTAGTATAATGTTGCCTTCAGTCAAGTCTTTATCCCACATTATGATCCTTTAAAACTACCTTAATTAAACAACATGCATTATCCACAATGGTGGGCAGCTTTTGTACAACGAGAATTGTCGAAACCCGGTTTGAAAGATATTTGGCTGAAGGGTTTTGAAAACAGGCCTGGTGTTGTTGTAAAAGTAAAAAGACGCCTGTCTGACATGAACCGGCAGGAAATAGAGGCGCGATGCATGCAGATGTCATCTCTGGACCTGCAGAGCGAAATTATAACTAGATGGAGTGAAGAGTGAAGTGGTATCATGGAGCTAGACATTGAACATAGTTCGGAAATAGCTTGACTTAGACTGGGAGGCTGGAAGGCACATAAGCTTGTTGATGAGGAAGGCAGAAGGATTTGCCCATTATGCTCAGAACTGAAAGACTGGGTGCACATTTTGACTTAGTGTACACAGACAGAAGATACTAGAATAAAATTTCTACCGGATTCATTTTTGACTTGCAGTAGGGGAAGGGTGGAACGTTGAAACTTAATTGTAATAGACAAAACTGGCTAAACCTGAGCATTTTCTTATATGAAATAAGTAGTTTTAGGGACAAGACATTTTCATAAACATTGTACTAAATAATACAACATTTTATATGAATATCAGAATTATTGTATGTATATGTTTCATGTGTGTGTGTGTGAGTGATTAGTGATTTGGGATAGGATAAGCAATATTCTGAGAATTCCTGTACATGGATTATTTTGTTTCCCTAGAACTGAAGAACTGGGCGTTTTATTAATGTTGTTGTTTTCTTTTGCTGGAATTAATTTCAGAAATGAAGCATTTTACAAGAGCATGAACGGTCCTACGACCCATGGGACTGTGATGTGCAATATATGTATAACTAGTTTAACTGTAATAATAAATACCACCACCACCACTTTTCGATAAACAGAAGTACAAGAAAAACTAAATTAAATTTGTTCTAATCTTCCGTCTCTTTCTTTCAGAAACACAACACTTTCGCCATTGATTTGTTTCGCTTATACTCGAGTATTAAGTATTTTTAATATTTATAAACTTACCTTCATTGTGTCCCTAATTGCTATGGTTGTTATTTTCTTTCGTAAAATATTTTTATTTATACCTTTTAAGACAAATGATCTTGTGAATCAAATGCCACCAGTGTGTTCTCTGGTGCGATAATAGAGCAACTCGATTAAAATAAGTTTTAGCGTATCCCAATATCTTGCTCACCCAAAATATCTTTTTTCTGGTGTGTAAAATGAAAAATGTTTCAAACAGAAGTTTTTTTTAACATCATGGGGGGAGTTCTGGTCAAGGTATATACTTTTTGTATTTCAAATAAAGTAGAAGATCCGAGAGAGACCATTTTTAAATACATTTTATTCAAGAATACGTGTACCTCTCCAAGAACTAATCAAAAATGTATCAACTGTACCATTTTTATCAAGAAAACAACAATTTAAAGGTAAGGAATGTACAGTTATTAAAGAAACCGTACTTTTAATGTCTTGGTTGTACAAACTATTTACCCAATGTAGTACAGTTGTGGATTTTGTTTATAGTTTCCGATTCATGTAAACAGAGGTGCCCTGAGAGTTATACTTGGGGGTAGGAAACCTATCTTCCTCACCCCTCATCCCCTTAGCTTACATACAGTGTACTGTGTCCTTCATCAGAGTAAGTTAGTGTTTCACTGAGCTATCGTGAATACAATGTTTCTAAGATGTACCGCGTGAAGATAAAGTAGAAATTCTGATGATCTACGGAGAATGTGTTTTCTCGACTAAAATGGTACAGTGGGATACATTTCTGAATAGCTCTTGGAGAAGTAAATGCATTCTTGAATAAAATGCATATGAAGTCATTTAAAAAGCCAAGTTCTATCCCGTATCTCCTATATAAAAAGTATACCTTCAGCAAAAATCCCCCACGATGTAAAAAAAAAAAAAAAAAAAAAAAAAAAAAAAAAAAAAAAAAAAAAACTTTATTTTGTTACGATTTTTTCATTTGATACATAAGAAAAAATAAAAGGTTAATAGGTGTTTGGTGTGCTGTAAAAATCTGTGCGCTTGAATTTAAGGGGCTATGAATATCCGACTCTCCCGGCAAACAGCGTGCTTCACGCCGCCAAACAAATCCCCTATAAGCCGGCCACGGGCTCAAACGAGGGCTCTGTATAAGGCCTCATATGACCTGCAGCACTACAACAAAGTTCCATTCCCGTTGCTTGAAAGTAGCATCAAGGTGTGTTACATTAATAATATGCTTAGTAAGAACGCATGACATTAAATTACAGTTCACCAAATTTTAAAAAGTTAACATAGAGGATGCAATGCATCACTTATCTACGAGGATAAGTCCATAAGTTTCCGGCCTCGCCGATAAGGATTATCGCCTTCACAAATCCTTATCTGGTGTCATATCTTATCTGTTAAGTAAATAATTGCAGATGTAACTTTCGCTCCGCTGTGTTCAGTTGTTCAGATATAGTTGCATAAAGAAGGCTATATGCAAAACATTGTGACATGTTCAAATGGAGTTTCGAGTTGTTATTAAGTTCTTCACGAAAGAAGGACTTACTGCAAATGAAATTAAATAGCGATTGGACGGTGTACATGGGGAAGCATCCCCCCTCATATTGTGTACTGTAAAAGAGTGGGCCAAGGTCGAGAAAACATTGAAGACGAAGAACGTACAAGTCGGCCCTTGGACGTGCTCACTCTTGAACACTTCGCTCTTATGGAAGGAGAAATTATGGAAGACTGACGGATAAAAGTTACACAAATAGCAGGAAGGTTGGGCCTTTCTAAAACAATAGTCCTTGGAATTATTCATGAGCATTTAAACATGAATAAAGTTAGTCCAAAATGGGTGCCTAAACTTCTTTCCTCAGTCCAAAAGCAGAAACGAGCTGTTGTCAGGCATTTTGGAGTTCTGCCGTGACAACGAGAGAGAAGTTCTGCAAACCATTGTTACAGGAGATGAAACTATGGTTCTCTACTATGATCCCTTGTCCAAAAGAGAATTAATGGAGTGGTGTAAACCGGGCAAAGCACCGCCTCTAAAGGCCAAGGGTAAACCAAGAAGATCATGACCACAATCTTTTGGGACTGTGAAGGAATACTCTCTATTGACTTCCAAGGAGAGGAACACCACAGTAAATGGGGAGTACCATGCTGGCCTTCTGCACAGACTACGTGCTTCCATCAAAGAGAAAAGGCGAGGAAAGCTGAGTGATGGTGTGTGCTTTTTCACGACAACGTGCCTATGCACACAGCTCTTGTTGCAAAGGAAGCTGTGAAGAAATGTGGCTTCAAGGAGATCGACCATCCCCCCTACAGCCCAGATCTAGCTCTAATTCCTCTTCTCAAAACTCGAAAAGGACCTTCGAGGAAGGAAGTTTAAGTGTGACGAAGAAGTGGTGGATGCTGTTTATGCCCATTTTGCAGACAAGACTTCTGACTATTTGGGAGGGGGGGGGGGCTGAAATATTAACTCAAAGATGTGAGAAGTGTATTGCAATAAAGAGTGAAATATAGTTTTTATCTTTATAATACCTATAAAAGGTTTAGGCCGGAAACTTATGGACCTGCCCTCGTACATATTGGTCACATGTCTTTACTGTGTCTGTTGAAACCTGTTATAGGTGGATAAAAGCAGAAATGCGATCTGTAACTCTGTCATTTGTAAATGCCTAAGCCAAAATTAGCAAACAGCCTGCCGGATATGACTAGGAACAAAAATATAATTGTAGAAGAGGATGAAGAAAGTTTGCTGTGTCTAACTCGTCGTGTATTAAGCAATAATTTCTACTAGGCCTTGTAAAGGCAACGGCCTACCATATTCTCCGAAGTCTGTTCTACAGCCGTTCTTAACACCCAAGTGTTAGGACCACATGTTGCCAACAAGTAAGTATACTTTGTAGGGGTTGTCTTTGTTTCTCTTGTGATAAACTGTGACTCAAAATGTTTCCCATTTCCAGGGAAACATGGCTTCCTTGCAAGCGCTTGCGTTAGATAACCTCATACCCGCAGCTTCTCAGCATTTACACTAGTACAGACTTTCTGCTTTCTCCGCATTTTAATTATATTCCTTCTGAAGTATTTTAATGCAATAATGTTAAACCTATTGAGGAAACATCGTGCAGCATTTTTAGTGAATTCCGAAGGAATATATCTTGCGATTTCACCCATGAAGGATTTTTTTAAAAATATTTTCAAATCTCAGTCGACGCTATTTACTAGGCACCGAAATGAGTAGAATATATATTTATTTATTTAATCTAACTGTCGCAATTTTTGCATTTCCTCAACGAAACTCTGCATGTAACCATCAACTAACAAACGATTCGTCCAGTTCGTTAACCACCAAAATTAGACTATTGGGGGGTGGAGGTTAACTAAAGGCAATTTTTTTTTAAAAAAAAATTAAACATTGCTCCAGCGGTTGCAATTTTTGTTTTTTCTCAAAGAAAATCCATATATTCCATTAAAATAAATAAATAAAAATGGTTTCCGAACATAAGGGAATCGGGTTATTAGGAATGGGGGTTTCACTGAAACCCAACATTTAAAAATAACTCTAGAGTCATGAATATTTGTTTCTTCACTACAAAAGTTGGTACATACATTTAAATAAAATAAGAAAAATAGTCTCTGAAAAAGAAGAGAAATTGGACCTTTATGAGTAGGGGCATACTTGAAAACTGAAATTCAAAAACCGCTCTTGCGTTTAATTTCTCTCTATTGTTTTAAAATGAAAGGACAAATTAAAGCATATAATCTGTACGAGTATTATAATGATGGTTATGTTTTACATTTAACAAAATTACGGCATGAAAATAGTAAACGTGAAATATTAATCTAATATGAGGGTGAGAATTATATTTGTACGTAAAAGAGTTCTGTACCTCCAGAAAACGTTTGCGTTACGTTTTTATTGCAATAGCATTTAAATTAAGTTTCAAAGCCACTGAAAAATCAATGTAACTTTCGATTGTTTTTATTTGCTTAGTACATTGTAATGTTTTTAAATAATAACATGTTTTTGTTTATTGAAACATATGAACATCATATTATTTTCGCAATGTAATTCGAAACTTTCTGTTATTTCTCTCTGTTTTAGTGAATGTAAAGATGATATCAAGGACTGAGTTCATAAACATGGTTACATTTAAAAATGCTTAAAAAAATACCCACACGATGTGACTTTGTCTAATAGTGGTCATATATTTCATTTAATTAATAGTATAACATTATTTTTGTGGTACAATATCAATAATAATAATAATAATTCTAAAATGTTGATTTGTTGATTTGATTTATTTAAGAAGGCTCTTTAACATCTCAGGTCATCAGTGTCCCATTCAATTCAGGGCGTGAAACCACCGACAAATTTTGCCCCAGAGGTTTCTTCTTTCAGGCTTGAGGTTCTTTTACGCGCCGTAAATGTACGACATGGGACCCACGGCTTTACTTCCCTTCCGAAGGAAGCCATACTTAGAATTTTTACGCCCGAAAAAAATCCATCAATCCTGGCCGGGTTCGAACCCGCGATCTTGGGTTTAGAAGGCAAGTATGGTTACCACTACACCACCAGGACCGATTCTAAAATCTAAAAATGTTGTTTTCTCTTCTGTAATCCTTATAGATTCCAGCAATTCTATTTTTGTTGCCACATTAATGTCATAACTTATTTCATTTCATTAATTAATTAGTCCATAATTTGGATTTTATATTTATTTTTAAATTATTCAACTTGATGAGGAATTCTCTTAGTTTGCGCAGCTCCTGCGCGACGGACTTCATCGTGCTGCAAATATTTTCGACAGTGTTACATGTCATTGAAATATGACCGTGGAAAAGTGTAGCAAATGTGTGGGAAGTTAACACTGGCGCACGCCTCAGAAAAGGCGATTGCCGCCTTTCTTTTGTTTTCGTATTGTTTTAAGTAGAGTAGGGCGCGGCGATTTTAACTAGTCCAGTTCTTGGAAATTCTCAAAGCGGAATGGTGTGAAGACTACAGAAACAATGAATATGCGAAATTAAAAATCAAAACCGCACCTACAAAAGTAGAATGAAAAGAGATATACAAAAAGTTTTTTTTTTTTTTTTTTTTTTAACTCTATGTACTCAAACTGAAACTGCATTTTGTAATTCCTAATCGTGTAAAAGTTTAACACATGCAGTGTACCCAGTGTACCAACTGTAGTTTAATACGAAATGTGATACTCTTTAACCTATTTAACAGAATATAAATTACTTGTTTTTTAAATATTCACATTCCAACGGTTTCATAGTGCAATTAGTGATTTTGATTTCTAATTGCTACACTGGAACCATATCAGGCTAGAAGAAAATCAATAACATCAGATTTGATTATTGCATGTGCTCAAGTATATAGTTAGATTGTTAGGGATGGAGGAGGTTATTTCAGTATTTCAGCCTTGCTTAAGGGAGAACCGTTTGTGCCTACGGAAAGAAGGCGAAGGAAACACCGGGTGTCCAGGATCCTTGGACGATGAGGTTCGAATGTAAGTGTTTCCAGATGCCGGCGGAGCCCTTCCACCTCAGAAGAGCTGCTATACAAATAACGGAACAGAAACCTTTATAAAGCGCAAGTCACCGTCACACCGCACCAGCCCACCTCGCTTGCAACAGAACCAACAAATAAAATGGGAGAGCGGGAAATTCATGGTAAAGGAAATATCTACCCCAGCATTCGCCTAAGCCACGAAAAAACCCAAGGTTAGGATGGCTGGTTCCAGGGGATTTCAACCCGTGACCTTTCCAATGCGAGTCCCAAGCGTTACCGTAACCAAGGGCACACAAATAGCTTCTTTCAGCTTCAGAATGTACATTTTTAAACTAGAATTTAGAAGAATACAGTGTGTTCGGTAGAATCACTACCAAGAAGAAATGTGAATATTTCCTCACTCAGTTAAGTTAGTTCATCATATCTTGTGTAGAAACTCTTACAGGTTTTGTAACAATGAAAAACATGACGCTAGTGCGCCTAAGCGTGGTATAACAACACATAGAGTTAACATGGGGGAATTTACATCTCAGAATAAAGTGAAATGTTATTGATTAGCGGAATTCAAGATCCCAATTGCAGTGAAAAGAAGATTCAGGCAGGAATATGGTACAAATGCTCAAGAACGTCATACCATTGTGAAATGGCACAATTAACTGTTAGAAACAGGTTCTGTGTTAAGAAAGGGAAGCGACAAAACAATGTCTACAACTAAAGTTGAAGAAGTTAGGCTAGAATTTCAGCGCAGCCCGCAGAAATCAATTGGACGAGCCAGTACAGATCTGGGTACTCCAAAGTCCGCTGTTCACGACATTGTCCATAAAAGATTGCGACTTTGAGCAAATTGTGCAGAAGCTGCAGCCAAATGATAAACCACCCAGACAGGCCAAATTCACCAACTCAAATTTATCTCACGTTGATGATGACAATGGATTGCTCAATCATCTCAGATGAAGCCACCTCTCACACGTCTGGTAAAGTGCACCGGTATATTAATTAATATCTCTTATTGGCAGACACTGTTTCATTGCAACTTTCTTCTTTCTTAACACAGAATAGCTGATTATGCCATTTCACAAACTTTATGTGTTGTCATATCACGCGCCGGCGCACTAAAGTCATAGTTTTCATTTTTACAAAACTTGGAGAGTTTCTACACAGGATAAGATGAAAATCATGCTTCTAACTTAACTGAGTGAAGACAAATTCACATTTCTAATTGGTAGTGGTTTTACCGGACACACTGTATATAAAGGAAAAGTTTACCCACCTAAATACATTTAAAAAACAGCAGTTGTCACCACTGCATTATTATTTACACTATCCAGAGATTTAGGTATCGTTTTTTCCAGGTTCCTCATAGTGAGAAATACGCGGACTATTTCTTTGAAACAATGAATGTTTCAAATAATTGGAACAAATTTAATTTATATAAAAATGTTAAAAGTAATTTAATTTGCTCACTAAATAAAATGCAACTTTTAACACTTGCATCATAAATAACTATAACAAACATGAACAAGCCAAGAAATATCCAAGAGTTATATTCTATCGTGAACATCAAAATTACATGGAATTGCAGAATGATTGCTAATTGCATATTTACCGGAATACTATTACAATTAATGTTGTCTTGTTTTTAATCTTTGGCACAGTGAAGTCCTTCCTCTTTAATCACGTTGAGACATCGTAGTTAAGTTACGAAGTCATCATCTAGATTTAATTCAAAACTATATTTTCAATTTTCTCTGCGGTTTCCGGCGCCCGTTTATATTGATCTTGTACACTGCCATTCATTACTATTACTGACACGATACCATATTAAATTGTCATCTCAATTCTAGAAATCACAACAATTAGTCTCTCTTCTTCTTCTTCTTCTTCTTCTTCTTCTTCTTCTCCTCCTCCTCCTTCTCCTCCCTTCCCCCTTGTAACGAGAAAAATTAAACTCCTCCACCTCCTCCTTCCTCTCCCTTGTACTCGAGAAAAATCAATGAAGAACAAGTGCAATTCTAATACTATCTTTAACCATAACAGTCAGGCAACCATGGGTGAGTTGCCTGGCTGTGCCATTCTAGATCGGAGTGTATAAAAACACGAAGGTTTTTTGCCGTGCTGTTATAATTAATTACATTATTGTTTTTCATTTACGGACACTCTTTAACATCTCAGGCCATCAGCATCTCATTCAATTCAGGGCGTGAAACGGCCAATAAATTTTGCTCAGTCTTGATGTTCTTTACATGCCGCAAATAAACGACATGGAACCCTTCCCTTTACTTTTACTTCCCTTCCGAAGGAAGCCATATTTAGGATTTATAAGCTCGAAAATATCCATCAACCCTGGCGGATTGAACCATCGATCTTGGACATATCACTTCTGACGTTTAAGGGCATGGTATTTTATAAAATAAAACATGTACAAACAAATCGCAATTTTAGAGTTTAGAGTTTATATATAATGACCTGCCTTCCCCGATTTTTAGAAACAATCTTTCTTATTTTATTTCAATAACATATACCGAGTTTCGTTGCGAAAAAATAAATTTTGGTGCCTCTAGAATAATTTTTAAATGTTGGGTTTCAGGTAAACCCCCACTATTAATAATCTGATTTCACTGATTTTTAGAAAATATTTTTTTTATTTTGCTTTAATGGTTTATGCCTAGTTTTGTTGTTAAAAAATATTGGTCTTGCTACATCCTTTTTGAAATTTTGGATTTCAGGTAAACCTTCACTCACTCTTAATGGCTCTAATTTCCCTGATTTTCATACACAATTTTTTCTTATTATATTTCAATGGCATATACCGAATTTCATTATTTTTTTTTAAATAGCGGCTTGTAGAGCTATATCCAAATTTCACCTTAACACCCACACGGTTTTCAAGTATGCCCCCCACTTCTAAAGGCCTGATTACCCCGATTTTCGGCAACTACTTTAATCAATTTATTTTAAAGAAACATGTCGAGTTTTGTTGGGTGAAAATAAAAATTTCGGCCGTTAGAGAGATTTTTAATTTTTTAAAAAAATGTCCGCTTCAGGTTAATCCCCACTCCCAATGATCCAAATTTGCTTGTTAACGAACTCAACAAATCGTTTGTTAATTGATGGTTACATGCCAAGTTTAGTTAAGCAAAAACAAAAATTGCTACCCCTAGAGTGTTAAAGAAGAAATTTTTTCCATTGTCATTTTAGGTGCCTATCAGGGTACAACTGCAATAGGTGCGTACATTCCTTCACTAAAAGTATATTAGGGAGTTTGTTAGCATAAAATAAAACAACGAAGATGCTCTATTACAAAAACACTGAAATAAGACGCTGTGAAGTGTAAATTAACTTTATATCATCCCAAGACAGGGTGTTACATCGTGAGAGATATTAGCGGTAATTATAATAAGTAGGAAGAAAACATAAGTCATGTCAAAGACTTCCATTTCGACCCCTGATCTTGACTTGTGATCTCATCTCAGCTTTCAGTTGTAACTTGTGTTAAACATAAACGTTAATGACCTTAGGAAACATCTATCAGCCTTAACAGGTAGGACGAGATATAAAACGAGTATATCTGTTTACAAGCCGGAAGGAAACCCTGTAAAAACTTGTGTTTCTTAATTCCAGTGTCCATTAACTGAGCTGTTATGTAAAACTGAAGCTATTGCGCAAAAATTATGATAATTGATGACATTTTTGAGATAACCCAGTGGAGTGTTTTCATGGTCGAGAGAAAATAAACGATAGAAAGTGGAATGTTGAAACTACCAACGAGGGTTAGTTAATACAGAACTCACTGATACAAAGACGAAAATGACTTCTACTAAAAGAGGAAGCTTGAAACAGAAGAGTAGAACTTTAAACATTTCAGAGCTCTAGTAATTATGTTTGTATTTAATGTTTATATTTAAATTAGAGTGTAATTATAAATTAAATTTTTCTAGTCATTCCGAAACGTTCCTTATTTCTAAGAAATCGTTTGCATGGAAAAGGAGTAGTATGGTAGTTTTTAAACATATGTTGGCGGTTAAATTAATTTTTACTTTCATGCGTGAAGCGGTTTAGTTTGTGGCTGCCCCACGCTGGGCGCCAATTTTGAAGCGGCTTTGTCGACGAGGGCAAGCTGGTCGCTAACTATGAAGTGATTTAGTTCCTGATCGCCATATTTTGTAGCGGCGTATTGTGAATTAACTATTGGTCGCTTTGGTGTTGTTGCTCACGCTTCATGACAACAATGTCTGAGGATTTTGTTTTGCCATTTTGGAACTCGTGCTCAACAGGACCGGGAGAGGATGTCAACTGTATTAATAATCACGCGAAGAGTAGTCTGATTATATATGGCAATTTATTATTAGCAAGAACTTTTGCGTCCTCTGGTGTTCTGCGTACGATAGAACCTAGCTCCATAGAATGTAAATTTAGTTGCCCCAAGGAGATGAACCGAATCTATCTAAACTGCTCCTATGAAATGCACTTATCTGATCTGATCCTCTGACTGTTTGATATATCAACGAGTTTCTGAAGTGAGTTGACTTATCGGAAGAGAGTTGACGAACCGAATCCTTGCAGAATGTAAGGCGTCAAGATTAGCGCCACGGCGTGTATATCTTACAACTAAGTTGCCGAAATGCCTATGTGAACTGAACTTCTGAACGGCATCTCTACTCACCTAATGAACTCATCTAATTGCCTGATAAACTCAAAACTGCATCTCTCTGCTCACCTAATGAACTGATCTATTCGCCTGATGATCTCAGAACTGAGTGCATAAACTGATTCTGCAAAATGAGTACCCTAGAGGAGCAAACAACTCCTTATATAATTCGATTCAATTTAACTAATCGTTGACTTAATTAAGCCACGGGGATCACACAAGCATGCATTCGGGTTTCGTGCCTTGCTTCAAAAAATTCAAAATATACATCTACAATTGACTGGTTCAAATTCACCTGCCAAGCATGTCACCCGTTAATATTTGAAAGCTTAAAACATTTATTCACATTGGTTGGCTTAAAGTTAACTTACTAACAGCTGGCAACATCATTCCCCTTAACATATTTAAAGGGCCTTGGTTTTATTAACACTCGTCAGCGGTAGGTCTTTTAAGAAGTAACATTACACTGGCCCCTTTAGGTTTATTCTTCCTTTTAATAGCGGTTTTTGGTCTCCTTGGCGTTTCGGACTCTGCTAAACAGCAACACCGGAGAACTTTTTCTTTTGAAGACACACAATTCACACGTTGAAGTTAAATCTTACGATACTCATATATACAGAACGATTTATATTACTAATTACAATGAACAAAACATAATGATTAGGTTTACAACATACATATTAAATCATCTTCATATTTTAGTGGGGGTAGGCCATAAGGACTGTTTCATTCATAATATGTGCACAGTCTTATCTTGTTTTATCATCTGCCATAATTTGCGTATTTTTATCGTTAAGTGCACTTTTTTTTAAAAAAGATTATGTAAGATAAAGCTATGGATTCTTTTGTGCATCTGCAAAACACATTGCTCTATATAGCTGGTGAAATCTTTCAGCTTATTCATGCATTAGTTTCTGAAAAAAATATGGTTTAAAATATGTATAAGATAGTTGATGGGAAAAGTTCACATAAATACGCAAAAACTTTAAAAATTCTGGTTTATTAAAATAATTAAAAAATAGTAACTATTTAATTTAGTCAACATTTAAAAACTCACAAAAACTATATATGAGTAAAACTCAAACTATGTAGTTTCATATTATGTATAAAGCGAAAAATCGATTATTTGATTCAAAATCTCTGCTAACTGTCCTTAAAGGGTGTATAATTTGTTCATTGATGCAAAACATGGGGTTTGTCTGTCAGGGAAGGATAACAAAACTATGAATTACCATCAAATTAAAATTAAAACTTTTGTATCAACGCTTGCTCGGGAAACGAACCCAAGAACATGGAGCTCCTCTTTAAACAGCGTATTTTAATTCCGATTCCGGTCTGCCCCACCGTTTTTCCATTAGGCTATCAAAGTATGGTAATGCATGATGGGGGATATCTGTTTTTTTTATTGGCTATGAAGTTTATTTACAGTTTTTTTATATGGTGCTAAATCTCGCAGCACTTTTCCTTCCAGACCATCTATCATCCTTCCTCTTTAAATCTCTCCTTTCTACGCCTTCTGCTAGAGGAGTAATCGTAAGCCTAAAACGATGACAACTTGTCACTTCCAATCAATATCACCCTTCCACCCGCCCCTTTGTGGCTTGGCGCGCGGCTTTGATGGATGGGTCCTGGCGCTGTGTAACTGTTTCAAAAAATACGGCAAAAAGGGATAGACTTAAAGGGACCACTCCTTTCGACTTCACACTTTGAATATCGCCGTGATGAAATATTATTATTACCATATACTTTTAACATTGCTGAAGGAAATAAGAGGAATAAAAGGAAAGTACATGGTTAGGTCACAATTTATTGAAGCCAGCAACTTTGCTTTCTACTAGCAATGCGCCTCATTGCCCATTGTTGTGCGGTTTCTGTCTGTGTGCGGTCTCAGGAATCTTCGTGTATTCAGAATATGACACCCTATACACCATTATGTCCAGTTTTCTTTAACCAAATCATTACATCCAAAGATACGTAGACTTTGGTGAAATGACACAAAGAGAGCGAGTACTTTTGCGTTTTCCCACCAGGATTCTACAACAGCAGTACAAATCATTCTCTTATTAACGAATGGTGTTTTGAAGACAGAGATCAGTAAAAGTGTGGCCTCTCAATCCCCCGACGTCTCTGTATTATCTCTAAAGAACGTTAAACATTCAATCTACAAAAATAATTCACTGAAGAACTGAAAAATACATCATAAAGTTTTTTTTTAATAATAGTGACAATGTATTTTTTTTTTTTTTTTTTTTTTTTGTAAGTTTGATAGTATCCAGATGTATTTCGTGCTAAATGCACAAATAATTTTTCAAAATGATCCCCCCTAACGCCACGGGTGGCCGAGGTCGTTAATGCGCGGAAGGTCTGGGGTTATCATTTCATCTCATGTATCACCTGTGGTGTCTCAGTCGTAAAAATGGGCGTTAAATACTTAAAAAAAACATGAACCCCATTTCCCTGATACAGAACCTAAGCCTATCGGGTCATTCATCAATAGCACCACACTGTCTCCACTACTAACTCAGGGGATCGCTTGAGAGGCCTTTTCTTACAGGCAACACTGACCACAATTTGTAATCCAAGGGGTTGAGGTCAGGGGTGTTAGAGGGCCAGTTTTGGTAGCAATAAAATCCGAAACATTTTTCTTAAGCCAAGATTGAGTGGATCTTGCCTTATGGGCTGGTGCAGCATCTTGCTGGAAGGTCAGTGCCCATTCTTGAACAAAGTAGTGTTCAGGTCTTTCACCACAGGCTCAAGGAGGGTTGTTTCATATATTCTGGCCGTTGTGTTTAACCCATTTTAGCAGAAATGCAGCTTTGTAGCTCTCTCCCCACCAAACGATGGGATGTCGGTCCCTCTGGATCTTTGGAACCATCTCACGAGCTTCTTCGGAAGTCCTGGCACACACTCTTGTCATTCTGGCGGTTGCAGCTACGCTGAAGTCGGTGTTTGCATTTCAGTCCTTCGCTGCTTAAGTGTTCGAGTTAAGAAATGTGCAGTACACCGTCGGTATTGCTGCCGATGGCAACATGTTGGTTGTTATGGACATACGAATATATAACTTTAAATGTTGTGGAATTCTTTGTGAAAGTATGAACGTGTTGAATGAAAATGTGCAAAGAGTATTACATACTTATACCGGAAGATGTTTCTGTCAGTTCGGTAATTCCAAACAAGTGTTCCTTATTATATAAAAAGAAATATATTTTGTCCCATGAATGGAGATAAAGTAAGCGTGTGAAAAAAAATTAAGGAAGAAATTATATTGACTTATATTTCATTTAAAAAGTTTGTAAAATCTTAAAATGAAAGGTGTTTTAGTCTGCTAATTGTTAATTTAATTTCATCTGTGATAAATAAACTAAAGTACAAGTAGCAAAAGTTGGTATATATGTTAAATAATTATTGTTCATTATTTCGTTTCATTTTAGCTATTAATAAGTATATGTTACGCAAAAGGGCACATATTCCTCTTTAATTAAATTATCAGCAATGAATTTAAAAATTGTTAACGCTAGTGGTGGAAAAATATCTATTAATGTAATTCTTATATATCTCAACGCTGCTAAAATGAGCTGGAGTCCATCATGTACAAACCACTAGGGTAATCACTGTTTCTATGTTCTAAAATACTAACATTTATGCATACATTTATAATCTAAAAACATAAATGATAGATACAATTAAAAATATGAGTATTAAAAATATATTCTCCATTTTTATTTTAAGAGTATCGATTTCATAAAATGTATCAAGTTTCTCCTTTCTGCATATTAATTAATACCTGCCTAAAATAAATTTTACAAAAAAATAGTTCATCCGTTGGATTCTTGGAAAAAAAAACTGCTCTCACAGAAAAATAAAAATTAAAAAATTATTGTATTGCATTTAAGTCGACACTAGTTTCAGTAAAAATTGTGTATCCGCCTGTGGTGCCTCAGTAGTAAAAACGGGCGTTAAACACCATTCAAAAATAAAAAAAGTAAAAATGTTTATACTTGCTTTTAATCTTCAATTTTCATAACTTATAGAATTAGATAGCTACGTCTGTATTTCATCAAAATTTCTCTCTAGGCTCGCAAGCTGTCATTCACTGATAACTTCACTTAGGCATGTGAGGATGAAAGCACAATGAAAGGTCAACTGCTATCTTAGTTCAAGGGAAATAGAGATTAAAAGTATAACTTTTTTTACATAAAAAATGCTTACCCCACCCTGACTACTTCTATGTACGGTCAATGATGTTTTCCTGCAGAGAGCCAAACATTAACTTCTACTTCCTAACGCATTGTAGAGACAAGTCCATATGTTATTCACCAAAATATATTTTTTATTTTTCAGATATACTTAAAAAAATTAACACACTAAATTTTAAAAATGCCTATTTTTAGTTTTCATGAAATGTTTGGAAAAATATGACGTTATAATGAAAAGTTATTATAAATATGCTCTTAAACTTTAAAACGGCTAGATATGCATATACGGAGAGTTCGAATGACGCTTAATCCGAGAAAATGGGCGAGAGGAAGCCGGTAGAGCGCGAAGTAAACAGTGGTACTCTAGAGTGTAATTTTCCTTCAGTGTTGCGCAAGCTCATTAGTTTCCGGTCAATGCATAGTAGAGGTAGAGGTGTAGGCAATTGAACACGTGTTTACAAGGACTCTATGTAGCTTTGTACAGTTTGAAGTGTTTGCTTGTGTATTCCTTTCGAATTACATTTAATGTGCGTGTGCTGTGTATGCATTAAATTAGTTATTTAAATAACTGAAAAGTGGGCTAAAACATTTGCTCTACAATAACGAATATTTTTGAATGATCAAGTGATCGTGAGAGACAATAAGCATATTTTTAACGAGATTCTGCCACTGCCCCTATTGCTCGTGATTCTTTGGAGGCTATAAGGTGGGGTTTTGAAGACAGAATTCTAAAGGGTTATGGCCCGCACATTCCCCAGATCTTACCGCTTGTTATTTGTGGAGAACCCTAAAAAATAGAGTCCATAGAAATAACCCACACACTGTAGATGAACTGAAAGGGAATATAAAGGCAGAAATTAGAATGATTACAAAAGAAGAAATTTTGCGTGTGAATGCAAACTTCATCAAAAGATGTCGGGAATGTTTGAATGCCGAAGGACATCACTTTGAGCAACTACTGTAACAAGTTAATGAAATAAAATAATGATTGTGTACATGCCATAGATGAATGAAAGTTCATGAGTACTCGGGAAATTACGGATCTAGAATGCCGCTGTTCAATTCGCGCTCTACCGGCTTGCTCCCGCCCACTATTGGATCAAACGTGACGCGAACTCTCTTTATGACAACAAAACCTTTTTATTATTTGGTTAGAATACTTAGAAAAATACTCCAATGTAATTTAGAATAAGAAATAGTGAAAAGAGGGCGGGGAAACATGACATAGAAATGCGCATACTACTGCATAGGTAAATAAACGCGAGTTGTGATGTAGCATTAAAGAAACTAAGTAGCACACAGTGTTAATCAAATGCATAGAACAGTTCTGTTTCTTGCTTAGATAGATTTTGTTCCAGCTGTACTCATAAGGTGCGACAGCTCATGCAGAAATCGAAGCAGTTGGAAGACATTGTGAATGTTTGATATGAGTAGATAGGTGAATTTTGAAAAGTTCGGTAAAAAACCACACACTTTTCTTAATATAGTGTGCATCAAAAGCTATAAGCTTGGTCAAGTTCGTTGGTGGCGTTCGTTCTTCTTCACTCTGTAAGTTGGGGAAGAGGAAACCTAAATGAGGGCTAAATCCGTTTGAGGATTCAATTTATAGCCATCGCCATTGCAACTGTGGATGTGTGGAGCAGCGTGTTAAGCTGGTCGTTTTCTACTTTACCTTCCTTCTTTTTTTTTCTGTTCCTCTGTTCCTTTTTTACTTTCTTCGTCTTTTTCTTTTTCTCTCTTTTCTATTTCGTTTCTTCCTTTTATCTTTCTTTCTTTGCCTTTGCCCCTCTTTTTCTCTTTCTTTTTTCTCTTTCTGTGCGTCTTCCTATTTCTTTTCCTTTCTTTCCTTTTGTCTTTTCTTTATTTCTTCCTTTCTGTTCCTTTTTCTGCCTCTTTTTATTCTCTCTTCCGTTTTTCTTTCTTTCCTTTATTTCTTCTTTCTTTCTCTTTTTGTCCCCATTTCTTTCTCTCTTTTATCCTCTCTTTCCTTCTTCCTTTCTCTCTTCAACTTTTTCTTTCTTTCCTTCCTTCTTTCTTCCTGTTTCTTTCTTTCATTCTTTCTTTTGCGTCAATCTTAGTCGTTTTCTTGCAATACATTTTTCAAACGGTGATTCATTAGGCTTCAGTTATTGTTTTCCAACCAGTTTTCCAAGGATTCTTTCTTCGGAATTATAAAAAAAGTCGTCGCAATCTTCCCAACTAACAAGTGTTCATTTTCTTTAGGGCAGGTTTAATTAGGTTTATTTTATTTAAGGACTACGTTTATCAGCGTCTCATTCAATTCAAAAATTGAAAAGGCCAAAAAAGTTTGCTCAGAGGCTTTCTCTTTTAGGCTTGAAGTACTTTTACGTGCCGTAAATCTACGACACGGAACCTACGGCTTTACTTGCCTTCCGATGTGTTCATCTCACTTTTTCATTGAATTGCCTGCTGCTTCGATTCTGGTGGTCATAATAGTTCCAAGATTCGTAAATAGTTTCGAATGGATAAAATTGCGGACACGTTTTTTTTTTTTTTTTTTTTTTTTTTTGTTTTTTTCTTCCCCATCCACAGGACATTGTGCAAATTTCTCATTTGATTGAATATTAAAGTGAATGAAACTGTGGAGCAAGAACTTAAAATTAATTAATAGTATACGTGTTAAAATAGCACACAGTATTAAATACAATGAATGGAACTGTTATACCAAAAATTACGTTGAACACAAACCTGTAAAAAAGAGAAATGTTGACAAATCAATTACAATATGGTAATATTACTTTAACAAGAGACTGAACAGACTTAGCTTGATACTTCTAATTCTGTCTAAGAGTAATTTAATATTTACTGTCAATGTGACAATACGAGACAGAATGATAAATTGAGAAACCACGTGGTCTAGGAACATGAAACTTTGCCCTTAACTTTAAACATTATTTGTAAGACATATCTGTCATTTAGAATTATACATTCAGTTTACCGATTGCTTCACCGAGATGAGATCAGTGAATTTTTTAAAAAAATAGATGAAATAATCTAAATCCTGCAGTGATGCAATAAGCGAATATGACCCACAAGGAAAGTCATGAAGACACATGAGACTATGTGGAGACTATGATTCATCGCAGTTAAAAAAATTAGCAGCGAAATTGCGGTATATGGCCATGTGACTTATAGTCTTTTACGGTTTTATGATTCCCAAGCAATCTTACTAATGGATTTTCTTTATAAGGGTCACAGCGTATAGCTTCAAAGGCCAAAGGACATTTTTAGTGAAAAAAGTCGAGTAGAACTACAGAAAAATGCTCTTCTTTATCAAAACAGTTCACCAACTCACATGTCAAGGGCAGAAAAATGGCAAAATTTCGTAACTGTGTCTACAAGTTGGTTCAGAATCCACCACACTTATGTAATTTTACTCGGATTGGTACAATCTGAGAAGATTCATTAATGGCAAAGCATACGTTTATGTTGGTACCATGACATGGGTCTGTCATTCATATGTTCGAATTGACTCGACTTGAACAAAGGCTACTCAAATTAGCCCCTTCCATTATTATAAAATGAGAGAATTGTAAAGTGAATCAATACAAACAAGAATCAAAATGTCAGAAGATTGTTTCCTATTCTCAACAGATCTGCAGCAAGTAATACTAGGACAACAATAGAAACGTGCCTTTCAACACTTACATTACAATATGCTATTATAGTACTAATAAATTTTCAAAGCGTTTGCAGATGAGCTGTTCAATAGTGTGGGAAATTCTGAGAAGACTGATCCCTATAAAAGTGAAACTGCGTTTTGAACTCAAAGAACAAGATGAAGCGACTTCGGATCACTTTCACTTTGCAAATGTTAGCAGAAGTTCAGAATACCCTGAACAAACTCTTCTGAACATGAGACAAATTTCACAATTGCAGAGTATGAGTGGAAAATAAGCCAAACAATTTCTCAGCAAGTATTCCATCATGTTAAGGGTGCTTTTGGGTTGGTTTTAGGTCAAATTTTATTTATTTCATCAAGGGGCAAATGAAAACAGTAATGGTAAAAACGGGTAAAAATATTTTCGAATGTTGCAAGTCTTTATGATAGCAGCATTACAGAATCATGATATAAAAAACATTGTTTTTATGCAAGACGGCGCTCCACCTCATACACACTACATTAAAGACACTATCAAGGAACATATTTAGTGATCATGTAACTAGTAGGTATTTTTCAAAAAAACTGACCTGCTCTGTTACCAGACAGGAATTGGTTGACTACCGGGGTTCCTCAAAGAAACGGTATTTCCCAGTAGACCTAAAGCGAAACATGTGATTTTGGATGTTATTAAAACTATTCCTAGAATATAATAACTAATAGCTATGACAGCATATAAGAACAAATGTTTGTTATTGAATAACACTATGCTGGTCATGTTAAACTTTTCTTTTATATTTTTATAATATATGTACTCATTCATTTACCATATTTCTTTATGTTTTTTATAAATTGTAGTTTTTATTTTTGCAAAAAATCCCAAAAAGTCGGTCTTGATGGTGTAGTGGTAACCACATTTGCCTTCTAAACCCAAGATCGCGGGTTCAATCCCGGCCAGAATAGATGAATTTTTTCGGGCGTAAAAATCCTTAGTATGGATGGCTTCCTTCGGAAGGGACGTAAAGTCGTGGGTCCTATTCCGTTAATCAAAAAAACCTGAAGCCTGAAAGAAGAGACCTCTGAGCAAAACTTATCGGTAGTTTCACGCCTTGAATTGAATGAGACGCTGAGACCTGAGATGTTAAAGAGCGTCCGTAAATAAACCAGATCAACAAAGAATTTCAAAATGTATCAAATTTAAGACCGTTTGAAACTGGGGATAACTTTGAAATAAAATACCATACAAAAAAGGCTGGATTGATAGATTTTAAAATAATCTCGGGTTCTGTTTGGTTCACATCGGAGCAGACCTAACAGTCTTTCTTAAAACACACTTTTATTTAGGCAGGGCAGTCAACGAATGATTTATGTTCACTACTTAACATTTAGAAAACTGCAAATATAGAAAAAAAAAAAAAAAACAGAAGCAATGCACGTCCTCATGCTGGTAAGACAGTGGAATTTGGAAGTAACTAAGAGTTTGAAGCTTTCTGCTGTATATCGATGTCAGACAAGTGCCGTTTGTTTATTTAATTTTTTATTTATTCTCTTCAATTCTCTTGTTTTATTTTGAACTATTCACATTGCAGAACATACTCCTCGAAAAGAAGCAGCCCTTAATGAAAGCAGATTGCTTTACCTACGCACAAGAATCAGCTGTTTGATTTCAATGAATTATGGGACATGCAAGCAATTAAGTGCTTTGGGTTGGCTGCCCAGGTTTGTCTAATGCTCATAACAATTCTGGATGCCTGCATGACCACACCTACCATAAATCTTCACACCGTCAGTCCAAAGTTACAAAGAGGGAGTAAAAATAAAACACCCTTGGGGTCATGACTCCGTTTCCAGATAGAAAAAAAGGAAAGAAAGGAAAAAAGAAGAAAGAAAAAATCAAGGAGAAAAGAAAACAGAATCCAGACAGAGCCAGGGTAGTATCTCATTCCTTTTACTTCATTCAAGTGTTAACTTGCAGCATCGTGTCTTGGGGCTTTTAGAAAATCCCTCGCCTTCCGCTTGCGTTTGTTTATTTATTTCCCTCCTTTCTTTCTATCCTTTGTTAACGTTTCTTTTCTTCTTTCCATTGCTGGATCGTAATTCTATACATTTTTTTCTTTTATTTGAATTTTCTTCTTCACTCTTTTCCTCACCTTCATCCAGGCCGTTTTCTTCTGTCCTTTATGTCTTTATTCCTGGATCTTTCCTGTTTATTTTGCTTAAAATCTACTCCTTCCCGTTTTCTTTCTTCCTTTTCATTTCTGTCTCTTTTTGAAAGTTTCTTATTCTTATATGTGCTATTTTTCCCCCTTATCTCTCTGTATTTTTCTCTTTCATCTATATCTCCATTTCTACCTTTTGTCTTAACTGTACATTCTATCTCCCTGTTATACGTGCCAAAAAAAAAAAAATGTACAAAAATTTACGAGTGGAAATGTGTTCGGAAAATAGGAACCTCGACACAATTGAAACAAATTGGAACTTTCGTTGTAGTGTTACAGGTTAAAGCTACAAACGAGTTTTTATGGTGTTTAAGAGGACTGAAATACAGCAGCCTGCCTTGAACAAGTAAATAATTTGTAAAATACATGCAGCAAGTCAATTACAGAAATGTTCCCATAAAATTTACACTGAGTGACAGTGTCCAGACTTGTGGTTAGATTGAAAGACAGCCTGCGCTGATACATGAGTTTACATTTGACCGGCTATGAACGCTGTATGGATATGACGTACGTAACTCCATACTGAAACGTCAGAGACCATTTGCTCCCACTCTCAAAGTACTTAGGTCAAACCTCTTTCTGCTCGTAAACTCTCTGTATACATTTTTTCCGCATCTGTACATCTGTAGGGTTGAATGAAATGAACAAGTGATGGCGCAAATGAACTCGGAGTCCTTGGCGCGTTAAAGCTTTCCGGCATTCGCCTTCTCAGAGTAAAGAAAAACTCCGAAAAAGAAAAATTCCCAGAAGGCTTAACCTGACCAGGATTCGAACCCAAGCTTTCTGTACATTTCTCTTGCCTTTCCTCGTTTCTTTAATGTCTACATTTTTCTATTTTAAGAAGTCCAATTTTATGTAAATGTTTCCTGAAGTGAAGATGTTCATCCTCTTCTATCCAAGCTAAGGAGAGATGAGGAAAGACAGTTGACCTAGTTGGCCTAAGAGATAGACCCAGGACCTATTTCCTGCGTTTTTTTTTTTTGGTCCAAGATAGGTTTGCCACCTAAGTTGGTTTTTTATTTTTATTTGTTTTGTTTACGGACGCTCTTCAACATCTCAGGTCATCAGCGTCCCAATCAAATCAGGGCGTGAAACGGCCGGTAAATTTTGCTAAGATGCCTCCTTTTTCAGGCTTGAGGTCCTTTTTCGTGCCGTAAATGTACGACACGGGACCCACGGCTTTACTTCCCTTCCGAAGGAAGCCATACTTACGATTACCTAAGTTGGTGTTTTAACCGCGGTCTTAGCAGTATGTGTACTGATTCCAACCACGGGTTCAGGGTGAACACAGGGTGTTTCAGTAACCTTTTTTGCTGCCGATAATTCCTAAGGCTTATATGGATACAAGTCCTTGGAAATAGACCATATATGCCTGCATCCATATATGAATCGCTGAAACAGACAAGTTGGTCAACCCTTTTGCAAGGTAATTCCTTCTATCATAATTCTCGAGATCCAAAAGTTACCTTAAATTGAGGGAGAGAACAAGATCACGCTCAGTATAGGAATATGCAGGAAATTTAGAATGGAGATGTATCTTGTTGTTATTGCAAGTTACTTTCCCAAATTCAATATAGTCTTGAAGAACGGGCTTTTTGTGTAAAATATATTCGTGAAAATGAATTCTTGTACAGAAGTGGTAAAACAATTAGCAAGAAAATATCCTGGCAGAGAAACTGTTCCTTAATTAGTTACGAGAGACGGAATCTCTAAATGACCAGAAAAGTGTTCTGAAATGCGACATTGTTCTTATGGAAGAAAAGATGAAATACATACAGAAGAATCCCACGCAGATGCAGGCAATGTACTGCCACCGAGGGGCATAATTTTTGAATATTTCAGTTTTAAATAAATAATTATTTTATGCTTTCAGTAGAAATATAAATGCACTAAAACAAAGCTCCAAACTTCCGCACGACGACTAGTTTCCCTTTGTAGCGAATTTTGAAGTAATTTAAGCTATTGCGATTTACTAATGGATTTCGTTTTGAATAATATTTCCAAATCCCGCTTCTATCACACCTACTAGGCACCTAAATCCCTCATACGTGTGTGTGCGTGCGTGTTAAAGCTCTAGCGGTCACAATATTCGTTTTTTCTCAACGAAGTTCGACCTATAATCAAATTAACAAACGATTCATCGAGTTCATTAACCAGCAAAATTGGACCATTGGGAATGAGGGTTAACCTAAAGCGAAATTCTTAAAATAAATAAATAAATAAATAAAAAATAAAAATCGCTCTAGCAGGCGCAATATTTTCTTTATCTCAACGATGTGGATTTCTTTAAAATCAATTGGTGAGAGCAATCGAACCATGAGCAGTATGGGTATATCTGAAAAACGAGTGAGGACTAAAGCGAAAATTAAAAATTGCTCTGGAGCCTAAATTTTAAATGTTGTTAAAGGAAATTCGCTATATGTAATTGAAATAAATTAATTTTTTTTTTTTTTTTTTTTGAAAATCAGTGAAATAGAACCATTAGGAGGGGAATTAACTGAAACCCAAAACTTAATCGCTCTAGATATTTATTTTTTTTTATAACGAAGCTCCATGTGTATCATTTAAATAAAATAAAGAATATAGTTTCTGAAAATTAGGGAAATCGGTCCATTAGGAGTAGGGTTTACGTGAAAATCAAAATTTAAAAATGGCACTAGCGGCACCAATATTTGTTTCTTTACATCAAAATTCGAAATATACCATTTGAATAAAATAAGAAAAGTACAGTCCGAAAATTAGGGAAACTGAACCATTAGGAGTAAGGATATATTTGAAAACCGAAATTTAAAAAAGCGCTTTTGCTTTTAATTTTCTCTATATTGTTCAAAATAAAAGGTCAAATTAATTCAGCATATACAACAGTATTTATAACCTTGCATATGTTTTATATTTAACAGAATCATTTTCGTGAAGATAGCAACTGCGAAACATTAATCTAATATGTGTGTGAGAATTACATTTGTATGTGAGAGCGCTCTATAATAACATTCAAAGCATTTGCGTTATATGTTTTTCTTACAATAACATTTAAATTAAATTTCAAAGCCAACAAAAATCCATGTAACTTTCGATAGTTTTTATTTGTACATTGTATTTGTTTCTGAATAGTAACATGTTTTTTATTGGATCATGTGAACATCTTAAATACAGAATGTAACTCGAAACTTTCTGTTATTTCTCTATTTTAGAGACTGTAAAAACGATTCCAAGGGCTCAGTTCATAAATTGGTTACATTTAAAAATGTTTTAAAATACCCACATAATATAGCTCTGTCGTTGGTTAGTATACTTTTAATTTTTGTGGTTTAATCTCAGCAACAACAACAACAACAACAACAATAATAATAATAATAATAATAATAATAATAATTCCAAAAAATGGTTTCTCTTTTGTAATACTTATAGGTTGCAAGAATTCTAATTTGTTCCGTTAATACCATGCTTTAATGCCATAACATATTTCATTTTATTAATTAATAAGGCCATAATTTGGAGATTATATTAATTTTTATTAGAAGTTATTCAACTCGGTGAAGAATTCACTTAGTTTACGCTGATCCTGCGTGACGGATTTGTTTCCAATTGCGGGGCTGCACTTTCTCAGTTGCACTTTTTTAGGCGGCCCGTAACTCTAATAACCTTACTGTAGCATGTCACGATGTTAGGCAGATAGCTTTATCTAGACTAAGTTACATAACACGATCGGTTGTTCGGAGCCATGTTGTCATATGAATGGTCTGAGATGTTAGAAATCTTTAAAATCCTAAAGGGTTTATGATTAGCTGTTGAAAATGAGGATTTCTTTGCTCGCGAAGCAGGTATGAATACGTTATAGGCAAAAGCTTAACTTCTTTATATAACTGAAAATTTTGTTCGTGGATCGAAGACTCCCTATCTCAAATTGTTGCCTAAAACTCTTGTACAATCTCTGAAATTATTGCGCTACAGTTAAATAACGCCCGGTATATACATAAAAGCATCTAGAAATCTTTTGTTGAGGATTTAGCTTCGCATTTCTGTATATCGACATCTGTAACCAAAACGCCGGTTTCCAACTTGGCTGATTCACCGCGCCAGACCATGTCTCTGAGGATGTAAGATAAATTTGGGTTGCCACGGCTGACTTTCAGGCTGGCTGACTGGGTGGGTGGGTGGGTGTGTGGGTGCTAAATCCTGTCTGGAGCTCTTCACAGTTTCCGCTCCAGCGAACCCTTCTCTAGCCTTTAGCAATAACTGAGTGCCGCCCTCCAGACGGTTAACAATTTCATGTCTTCCAGAGGCATTGGTGGGTGTTGAGAATTTCGGTCCACTGGGCGCACTGCATTGTAGAAACAGCTGGAAGTTCAGGCACTTTGATAGGCGGTCAGTGTTTACAAAGCTATTCAGAATCACGAGGTAGGAAGACAGTAGTGGGCGTTTAAAACTCTTGCCAATGGATATTATCATGTACAAGATAAATCTAGAAGTTGCAGTTATAGAAAGGTTAAAATTTCAAATACAAAAAGTTCATGCAATGTGGAACGCAGCATCATCTTGTAATAGAAATTAATCTATGTTTAGAAAAACGAATATAAACACGAAAAATTAGAAACTATACTCGCGAAAAGTTCTAAAGCCTTTTAAGTGAGTTCCTAGAACGTGTCCTAATAGCTCACAACCCAATAAATCTAATACGTTGCATATGAACAAATCTTGCTCGCTGCTGAAATACAGTGAGTTAATTTTAGTTACTGTCGGTACGGCACAGCGCAGCTACCTGCTAGGAGAAGACAATAGTCACGGCCTATTGTGCATGTGCAGGTAGCTGCTTCTAGTTAGTTTGCACAAGGTTTGTGCGGTCATGTGTTACTTGGAAATTTCTTTGTCCGTAAATTGTGTGCTAATTGTTCTTCGTTAATTATGCCACTACATAAATACAGTCTTAAGAAACAAAACGAGCACATGTGTGAAAACGGATCCCTGCAGAGAAATGGTAAGGCGGTTCGATCCTGATTGCTGTGTATTAGGTAGAGAAATTGTTACTGCAGCGGGTGGGCGAGGTCGTTAAGTCGTGCATTGATTGAGGTTTTTTTTTTTTTCCAGTTTTTTCCAGTCCTCAAAAATGGCAAATGCCGGGGAGGTACTCTAAATTTAGGCTTGTAATTACTCCTCCCTCCAATTTATAATTTCATGCATTTAACATCAGCAGCCCCGGAACAATTTTTTTTTTTTTGTTAAAATATGCAGGAAAAAGGCACTTAAAACTCTGAAATTATGGAATAATAATTAAAATATGCATTTATTAAAATTGAAAACAGAGAGCAATATCACTCATTATTAATGAAAAAGGTATTTAATATGATTAATTACCTCTTTATCGCACAATTAAAGTACTTAATCTTACGTTTCTTGGTCACAAGTAACAACAATATTTTTTTTTTCAAGGTAGCAACTGCCATAGTCGTCCGCTTATGAGAGAATGCTTTTTCATCATAGGAAATTACATTATAATTCCATTGAAGGGATTGGAGCATATTTAAAACAAGGTATTTTGGAAGAACTCATACCAGTTACAACGGAAAGTTCAACTATTAGGATATCATGGAAATGCTGATGAAGACAAAGTAAAGTAGTTTTAAATAGTCCTGGCGAATGAGCAAAAGATGCGCAGTTGTTTCTGGTCGAGTTAATTTTCTGTTTATGCTTTTATACGAGAATGAGGTTATGGTCTCTCTTTCCGTACTGAACACATTGTAGGAACGGTTTATTGCACAGCTGTGCCGCTCTCATATTTCTCGCTTACTATTGTTTGTTACATTTATGCAGCAGAGTACTTCCATTACAGATTTCCTGGAATTGTCTCGGCAAATCGATACAAGGTCGTTCGGCAGGACTATTCAAAATTACAGTACTTCCCTCATCCTCTCTATTTCCTGGTATTCGTAATCCTGAGGTAACCGTGCGTCCTTTCACTAATGAAGGTTCTGATATTTAAATAGCTAAAGTGAATGGGTTGAGGAGAAAGTTTTTGACTGATTGAAAAAATGTGAATGTATAACAAGATTCTCAATAGATATAAATACGGTATTTAATTTTCACAACTTTTTACTTCGGTGTATTAAAATTCTTTATGTGCCTTTTAAAATGTATAAAAAACAGTAGAAAAATCTACAACGATCCAAAAAAGGCAAAAGAGAGCAATATAAAGCCTGGCCCTAACCACCTCAAATATAAGGCAACGTGTTCATTTCTATCTGCCTCTTAAATCTATGCACCCAGATAGAAAAGGCATTTTGCCTAATTTCCGGACTCTGATCATCAGTGTCTATCGTCTATGATGCCTCAGAGGTTATAACGGGCGTTAAACACTATTTAAAAAAAAAAGGAGAGAAAATATTCACCACTTGTTAAAAAGTTGCGAGAGACAGGATCTGTCAATGACAAGAAACACGTTCCGAGCGGCTGAGTTTTTACGGAACAAAAGTTAGATGAAATACAGGAATATGCCGGCAATGTATTGTAACTGAGGGGCATCATTTTCAACATCCCTTTTACCACGTGTTAATGATTATTATTATCATCAATTTTAAATATAGTAAAATATAATATTTCAGTAAAATAAAAATAAAAACGGTGATTTTACACGTGGCCAGTCTATCTCCGTTTTACTTCTTACTGCGGAGACTGCAGTAAGAGGTAAGCTACTGCGCTAAGGCAGCCCGTAACTCCAATGGCCTTGCTGTAGTTGTCTCCTTTAGACATACTGTCATAGCTTGAGCATGAATTATTTGTGTATACATAATATATGTTAAGTAGTAGTAGCTGTAGTGAAAATTGAGAGGTTTTAGAGGAACCCTCTTTGATTTCCTAATATAAAGAATGTTATTACTGCATACTTTACCTCTTAATGATGAAAATGAACACAAAAATAATGCTTATAAATAATGTTTACAGTTGACATTTGTTTTATGTTAGTGACTTCTATAATGGACAATTTAGGATTCTGGCGTCTTTTGCATTTTCAACAATATACTATAGATCAATATTCCAAGCGGTAGAAATAATTCATCAAGACCTAGATGAAGATAAAGTAAACGTAATGGAGATACGAGTGTTACTTTAATACACGATCAAAAGTAACAAAAAGCTAACCTCACATATAAACAGTGGGGAAGAAAAACTATGACTTTTCTCTTAACCAAATGTTTTTTATTAAAATAAATGTTACCATAGCGCTATTAATTTTTGAGACAATCGCTAATTTAATTTACAAAATCATGCAACGCAGAAATAAAATTATTTGATATTATTTTCTTAGCTTTTGCACATGCCATAATAACGAACGAAAAATAGTTATCAACTTCTCCCAGCATGCAATAAGCATTAAGGAATTATTCACACACAACACAAAAGTTTGACATCAGATTATTTAATTGAACTACTTACAATAACTTGTGTAGACAGCTGACAGAGGTTAATAAACGTTCTAGAATACAGCACCCTTCTTTGGAAGCCTTTACCGATAGATTCGCAGTCTCCTTACAATGCATTTCACCGTAAATGAATAAGATTTCACACACTAGACTGTGCCATCTTTGAAACGGACGTCGTTTGTTTCACAATCAGAAATAAACAAACAGTTGAAGATAGCTATTAAAACATACGCAGAATAACAGTTAAAGATAGATATTAGAAATAAGTACACTATATTTGATTCTTGGAACTGCATGTTGTGGCGCTGCACTAACTTAGGCATAATAGATACTGTAGAGCTTATAAATAGAACAATGTGAAACTTATGATTGCAAAATATGTGGTAACATGTAGAAAAGAAAACTATCTTGTCATTTCCTATAAGAAATATCTATCCTTTAACATTTTGTAAAGTGGAATTTAAATTAGAAAACAATAAACAATATTTTCTCGCAAATCACTTCAAAATTATCATCTTTTCATTTAAGTATCGGAAGAATCACAGTGTATAGGAAAGCCATATGCCTTCTTCCACCCTTTATTCGCTCATAGGGAAACATATGCCTAAATAAATTCGGCCTTGGTGGTCTAGGGGTAACGTGCTCTCCTATGGACCAAAGTTTCCCGAGGTCGATACTTTTTTCGGAACGAAAAAATCTCAAGTGCAAGAACTCCAGGAGGAACTGAAAATCATGGGTTCCGTGTAGTAGATTTAAGTCACATTTAACAACTTTATACCTGAAATAACAGCCATTCCACGTCCAAATAATACCTTAGCATCATATTAGATGTTACTTGAAGATGTTTTACGGTTGGATACTTTCCGGACAGTTATCATAATTGCACAATTACAAAGTATATTTATATCGGAAGAAGATTAGGAGACGCCATATGTAATTTATAGATTTCATTTTCTAATACTTATGAAAATTTGGCATTATAGATATTAAATATAGTTTTAAATCTAATCATATTAATTTGAAATATTTTTGTGGGCTTATCAAATCTTTTACAGTTATTCAGTAATTTACACACACACACACACACACACACACACGTGTGTGTATTTTAACGCTCTAAGGGTCGCAATTTTTGTTTTTCTCAATTAAACTCTGCATATAATGATCAATTAACCAATGATTCGTCAGGTTCGTTAATCAGCAAAATTGTACTATTGGGGTGGGGGTGAACTAAAACACACTTTTTTAAATCGCTTTTGCTGCTGTAAATCTATGCCTTTCTTTCTTTCTTTCTTTCTTTCTTTCTTTCTTTCTTTCTTTCTTCCCTTCCTTCCTTCCTTCCTTCCTCTCTCTCTCTCTCTCTCTCTCTCTCTTTCTTTCTTTCTGTATGTCTTTCTTTCTTAAATAAAACTCGGTATGAACCATTGAAATAGTATAAAAATATTTTTCGAAAATTAGTGAATTAGGAGAGGGGGTTTATCTGAAATTCAAAATTAAAAAATCGCTCTAGTTTCACCAATATTTGTTTTTTCGCAACGAAACTGGGAATATAATAGTTTCTGAAAATTACGGAAATCGGACCATTAGAGATAGGGATATACCTGAAAACCGAAATTTTAAAAGAGTTCTAGCCTTTAATTTTCTCTCAATTGTTTCAAAATAAAAGGATAAATTAACTCAGGATATAAACTGCATTTATAACGATGCATATGTTTTATTCAAGAAAGGTATCTTCGTGAAGACAGCAAATGTGCAATATTAATCTAATATATGTGTGTGAGAATTATATTTGTTTATAAGAGCGCTCTGTAATAACCTTCAGCAAATGATTTCGTTACTTGTGTTTACTAAAATTTAAAAGTCACTGAAAATCGACGATCTTTCGATTGTAAGCTGTATATTGTTGATTGTGTATATTTCCTGAGTGCATTGTAATTGTTTTTAAATAGTAAGATGTTTTTGTTTTAATGACACATATCTTCTTCTTCTTCTCCCTCCTCCTCCTCCTCCTCCTCCTCCTCCAAAAGTAAGTTATGCCGAAACTTTCTGCTATATTTCTCTGTTTTAGTAAATGTAAAGATATAAAGAAGCGCCAAGTTCATAAACATGACTACATTTGAAAATATTTAAAAATACTAACACAGTGTATCTTTGTCAGTGGTCATATATTTTATTTAATTACTATTATACCATTGCTTTTGTGGATTAATTTAAAAATAATAAGAATAATTCTAAAAAGTTGGTTTCTCTGATATAATACTTACAGTAGCAACTAATTTTGTTTCCCTTATTTCTGTAAAATTAGAGAAATTTCACTATGTACATTTATATTCAAGTAATTTTGATGCGAAAAATCTTACAAACCTAGATAAGTAATGTGTTCCAGTTCAGTTTTTCTTTTATTGGTTAGCTTTAGAATTTGTTATGCTAATACACACAGTAATGTCTTCACTAATTAATAAGATCATAATTTGGATTTTTTAAATTTATTTTGATGTCATTCTACTTGCTGAGGAATTCGTTTAGTTTTTCGAAGCTCCTGCCGACGGACTTTTTATATGCATTAACCATTCTTATTAACGCCTTACTTGGTAATGTATCTACTACAATTTTGTTAGTATGTTAATGTGACTATAAAGGGAATATCTCAGCCTAAGTGATTAAAATAGTTGTTGAAATATTAGGTGGTGCTCGCTTGTGGTAATCAGAGTGTTTATGTTGGCAATTCAAGCGCTCAGTTTGATTTAACGCGAGAGAAAAACAACAGAAGGTCTTGTATTTATACCGTTGATACGAATGGTGTTGCTGTTAAAAGCAAACTGTGAACATGTTTTCTAGCAGTTGAAATGCTTCCCAATTCTACACACTGAAGCGATACACACGTTTTTTTCTTTCTTAATTGGTTTGCATTCAGGTTCTGCAAGTGATGATAAATATTCGAAATTTATAAGAATAATATAGTGATTATGTATATAAGACGTCATTCATTCTGTTGGTACTTCTAGGTACATTTACCCTCTCTACATTAACACGCTTGTTGTATATTATCTGCGACGCTACTCTTTGATTATTGGCGAAAGTAATTCTCTTTTGTTTATTATTTTCCCCTCTCTTGGTCAGTTTTTAAGAAACGTTTTCTATTGTCCTGATAAAAGATATTTTTTGAAGTTCGCAGGTTCGGGTTCAAGGCTTGAGAACATCTATTTTTTATGTTACTTCTGCTGTAAGAATTACCTATTTGCGTAAACACAAGCATATCGTTTATTTATTTGCAATTAGCATATATTTGTATAGATTGATATGTAAAAAAATACATGGCCAGACTAGCATTAAAAAGAAAAAGATATTAAGACAAAATATTAAAATCGTACATTAAATAATTCGTCAGCACTACAGACAGTATTTGGTAACAAAGTCCATCTGACTTGTTTTGAAAGTAGAAATTTATAATCGTATTTGGTAAGAAATTGAACAATTTACAAGAGAAAAACAAAACCTTTTTCATTGAATACATATTTCGGTTTATTAAGATAAATTTACATTTGAATAGTCACGTAGAGAAAAACAAGTAGGAATACTGTGTAAATTACCTTGTACATATAAAAGGAGACCAATGAAAAGCGGTGTACAGTGAATTCGTGATGCAACAACGCAAACTCTTTTTTGTAAATTAAATAGCCTAGAAATAGAAACGCGGTTGTCCCACAGATGGGCTCCATAACCTAAATTGCTGTAAATATGTGCGCTACATTCCACAATTAAGTATTCAATTTATAAGCGTTGTTTAAGAAATCTTCTTTTCTCATTTGGCGCTACAGCTCGGGACAAGTCTTGGCCTGCCGCAGCGACGCCTGCATCCTCTACCTCCATCTTACGCCTTCACTGCAGGGGGTATGTGATCAGAGGCTTTCGTGATCGAAGAATGCCATCAGGCAACTTACCAATTTTTCTCACGAGGCTGGGTAAACCCGTTTTAGACATCCCTAACTTCAAAAAAAAAAAATCCTATGTAGGTACCGGAAATCCAACCCGGACCTCCCTACCAGGAGTCAGCAACGCAAACCACTAGACCAAGGAGGGGGCTTGTTTAAGAATAAGTGTGGGTCCCATATCGTACATTTACGGCACGATAAAGAACCTCAAGTCTGAAAGAAGAGGTCTCTGAACAAAATTTATCGGCCATTTCACGCCTGGAATTCAATGGAACGCTGATGACCTGAGATGTTAAAGAGCGTCCGTAAATAAACCCAATTAAAAAAAAAACTTACGTTACTTTTGATGCCCAATACACACCCCATCGTTCCCTTATTATTCAAAGAAGTGCTTGATCCCTCTCTATTTTTCTTAATCAATACTTGCTTTCTTATTTTTAAATGCACACTTTCTTTATAGATACCAAACTCTTCAAGAATTCCACAATTTGCTGCACCCCTCCCTAGCTGTAACAAATGTTTCAGAAACTGCGTTTGTACCCCAAGTTCCTCAGTGTTTTCCTACCCCCAGATTTCGGCGCAGTAGTCATAGTTGACCTAACAACCGCCCTATACACCATCTCCATTGTTCTCAAGGGTGTTTACAATATTTTTACAATGGTGGTGAAATATATCAACTACAGATTAATAATAGCAATAATAATAATAATAATAATAATAATAATAATAATAATAATAATAATAATAATAATAATAATAATAATAATAATAATAACAACAGTAATAATAATGCACATATTGTACGAAATTTCCCCTTAGGAGGTTTTCCCTGGGGAAAATTATAGGTTGGTAAGCCGCTGACATATCTAGGAGAAAGCATGTTTTTATGCACGAATGACACATACTGATTGCGTTCTGCGCAACCATGGAGATGAAAATGATTCAGTGAAATGTAAACTGAAACAAAACTATTGCTGTAGGTATTATAAATACCAACCATGTTATGTGTTAGACAGCGGCAAACACAAACTAGTGGAACGGTAATCTAAAAACTGACATAATTACAGTTTGCACCGAGGAAATATTCAATCTGACTAACACTAGCCTATCGCCATAAATTAGTTAGCAGTTAACATAGAATATTTATTATTAGGAGGCTAATGAAATAAAAAATAATTATCACAAGTAATATCACGAGAGGGTTGAGACTGTCGATAAATTCAAGAACGTAGTGAGTTTATCTCGAAAGCCTAGACCTTTGAGTGATATTTATTAGGACTATTTCACGAATAAAATATGAATTTAAATATAAAATTGGCTTACAAAATTGTAATAGCTGAATATTTTAAATATGAATACTTAACCTTTTGAGCCATCTTGCAACAGACGAATGTCGATTGTCAGAAATGCCAATAGAGAAGAGCCAAATACGGGTTTAGGATTATTTCATTGATAGAATAAGAATAAAAGTAATATATTTGAAATTTGCGCACAGAATATTAATATTTGCATACAATGTTATACTTATGAATATCTATTATATTCAGAAACCGTGACATTGAAATGGAAAAAGTCGACCATTGCAATCGCTACCGTTCAATGTTCTAATACCAAATGAGAGGGGGGGGGGGGGAGGAACCATACACACAAGGGGGAAAACTAACAAAAACATACAGTGTATCTATTTTTATTTGTATTCTGTGGTTTGGAATTCCTAATGATAATCAATTTGTGCATTTAACGCATCACCAAAACACTTTGAAGAACCCTCCATTTTGCATTATGATTGTCGATTGTCCATGTTTTCGTTGGTATAGAGTTGGCTACACTGACCACAAGAAAAATTCACGTTGCTGATAAAACGGATTTGATATTTTTTTCCTATAATTTCTCTCCGTAATCCGGCTGTGATTGGTCAAATTTCAAAAATGTGTTTTGGTTCATTGGTCGATTTTAAGTCGCATGAGTGAAATAGTCATTCTAAAAGCACTTTCAAGCCGATTTCCTATCTTGGGCAACCTTTTCTTCACCAAATATGTTTTATTACTTGAGGAATACAGTAAAGTCCCTAAACAATCCTTATACAAATTGGCGTTAAAGTTTAAACTGTTTTCATTAACTCAATAATGCATTATTAGAAAGGAGAATTTGCTCTTATAAGTGGTAGGTACAAAATATTAAGGAAATGATAAATATAATGATATAAGATTGTAGTTTCACGCAGCATTTTGGACCATATATGTAATACGGGTAAAAGCAGGAAGGAGCAACGCTCACGGTTTCTACACGAAAAATCAAAGATATACGATTGAAAGTGTATGAAATGGGCTATTGAATAAAGTCACCAGATGGTGTATGTGAGCAGAGCTGTGTGTTTCAGCACTCCCCGAAGTTCAGTTGGTGAGAGACAGTGGTCAGAACAGGAAACAAAGAGTGAACAGCGGGCATATTTGAAAATATCATTTCTCCGCGGCAGGAATGCACGAGAATGCCACAGAGAGCTAAGGGTAGCACCGGAACGCGTGCCCTGGCCTATAGAGTGGTGGCAAAGTGGACAGAGACCTTCAAGAATGACTGAATGTTGATTACTGATCTACCGCGCAGTGGGCATCCTGTGTCCGCGGACAAGGATGTATGGATAATAGTGATAGAACAGTGCTTACGCAATGCTAGGCATTGGACACTTGAGAAATTAGAAGAACAACAGGAATTTCAGCAAAAACAGTGCACCGCATTTTAAGGGAGGACCTAAATATGCGAAAAATGTGTGAAAAGTCGGTGCCACATCAATTAAATGAGGTACAGAAGTGGACTCGCTACGAAACATGTCACATCAATCAGGCGAAATTTCAGCAAGAAGGGGATGTCATGTTGAATCGTATCAATTGATGAAACGTGGGCAAGGGCGTATGAACTAGAACTCATGCGACAATCTAGTGAACGGCGTCACCCTGGGTCACAAGTTTCGCCAAACTCCTTCATTCACAAAAGATATAGGCACTCTGGCGTATGGCAGTTGAGGTATATTCGTGCGTCATCCAATGCAAGAGGGGATCACTGTGAATGCTGAGTATTTTTGGTGTCACAATTGCGCTGTGCCGTACGCACCAAACGTGCAGAACTTTTGAACAACGCCGTTATTCTCTACGATCACCCTACAGCTCACACAGCCCACAGTGTCAAGTGTTTTTACAGCGTGGTAAGTTCTTCTTCCACACCGCGAGGTTCGCCAGATTTCGTCCTCAAAGTGAAGTGGGAAACAAAGTGATTTTTTAAAATAGTGTTTAACGCCCATTTTTACTGCTGAGGTATCCCAGGCGATGAAACTGATGATACATGAGATGAAATGATATATTGGGAAAGGATTTTGTTTTTAAAGAAGGAAACTTTCCAGGCCTAAGTTTGAGGTACCTCCCCGGCATTGGCAAATTATGAGGACTGAGGAAAACCTGGAAAAAACCTCAGTTAGAGAGGTCGGTCTTGGCAGGATTTGAACCCCAGACCTCGCGCTCATGAGTCTGGGCCTTAACACCTCGGCCACTCGAGGCGGTACGAGCGTTTGTCAGCATTTCCACCCGAGGTGGCTCACGTTAGCACCTCACATGCAGCGCCTGGCATCGAACCGTCAATGTACTTGGTCTGCTCCATTTAACTGCTTACTTACTATGCTACGATGTTCGTATGTTTACTTTTCTTATTTAGTGTGTGGTTTTTCTTTCTGAATTTCCAGGAAAACACATGTTACATTTTCTACTTATACGTTGTTACTTCACCATGTTTCAGCACCCTCTTAAAATACAAAAGTGATAAACAAATTCTGTGAATTCTGAAGAAGAAACAGAAAACAGCCTTTAGGATTGTTTTCAAATTGAGAATAGCAGCGCTTACAGGCTGTCATGTAAAGATTGCTGCATATGTTGTAGCATTAAAGCAGAAGTTTCAGAACAGACAGCTGTGATGCATCTTCTGGTGTAGTCTGTATGTCCACGCAGACAGTGTCTTTTAGCTTTCCCCACGGAGAAATGTCTAAAGGAGTCGAATCTGGTGAACGGGCAGGCCAACGTACAGCTCCCCTTTGTCCAATCCAACGATTTTGAAACAATCGGCGATGACAAGTGCAGCACGTCTATTGTGATATCTTCCAGCAAGAAAGAACATCATTCTTCATGCACCGTTGACTTTTTCAGCATTGCCTGATTCGGTCGCTCATGGTGGTGTTGTGGTAACCATACTTGCCTTCTAAATCCCGGCCAGGACCGATGGATTTTTTCGGGCGTAAAATCCTAAGTATGGCTTCCTTCGGAAGGGAAGTAAAGCCGTGGGTCCCGTGTCGTACATTTACGGCAAGATAAAGAACCTCAAGCCTGAAAGAAGAGGCCTCTGAGCAAAATTTGTCGGCTGTTTCACGCCCGGAATTGAATGGGACGCTGATGACCTGAGATGTTAAAGATGTTAAAGAGCGTCCGTAAATAATTCAAAAAAAAAAAAAGTCTCACGATTTCTGAATAGATATTCATAAGTAAGTATATCATTTTATACAGTTGTTAATAATCCGTGTGGGAATTTCATATATATACTTTTATTCTTATTATATTCATGAAATAGTCCCAAACCTATATGTGGCTCTTCTCTATTGGTTTTACTTACAATCGACATTTGTTTGTTGCTAGATGACTTGAAAAGGTTAAGTGTACATAATACTATATAAATATACAATTATTGCAATATTGTAAGCCAAGTTTACCCACTAGGTTCGTGCGTTTATCGGCAATCTCAGACCCTCTTGTGATAATTTTGGGTGAAAATTTGCTCTGTTTGTTACGTGCTGCTGGCCTGTTAATGAATCAAGAAACGGAATTACCTTTTCATTTTAAAACGTCTATTTGATGTAGAATTGTAGACCATTCAGTGAGTTATAGGGATGATTTTAAGCAAACGTTTGGTAAATTATGATTATCTGTTTTATTTACTACTTTACTACACTTAAGAAAGAAAATTAAAATAGAAAAAACAATGAGTAAAGCATAGAAGACAACTGAAGAAAGAAGGGTAACCGATAAAACGAGAAAAGTAGATAAGAGTAAAGAAGATTATGTAAGTATATTAGGGCAAACAAGTGCAGAGAGGAGAAACGAAGGAAAAATAAGAGAAGAAAAAAAAAGTCGTATGTGTTTTTTAATCGTGTTTAACGCCTGTTTTTACTACTGAGGCACCACAGACGGTGAACACTGATGATATATTAAGTGAAATGATATATTGGGAAAGACTTTTATAAGGAAGGAAACGTTCCAGGCTAAAGTTTACGGCTCCTCCCCGGCAATTGCCAATTATGAGGACTGAGGAAAACCTGGAAAAACACTCAGTCAGGGAGAACAGTCCTGGCGGGATTCGAACCCCAGACCTCCCGCTCACGAGTCCGCGCCTTAACGACCTCGGCCACTCGTGGCGGTTAGTCATCTGTGTGCAAGAAAATAAAATAATTGAAGAGAAAGATGAATATAAAAGAAAAAGGGGGCCGAAAGGATAAGATAGAAGCAAATAAGAGAGAAGAACAGAAGAGAGGGCAAGAAAAGAGATGTTAATTGACGGTATGCTAAATTCTCTAATCTTTTCACATTATAATTTTTTTTTTTTTTAATTTCCTTACCGGTGATATTTTTCTAATATCGGTCTCTTCAGTAGAATAGCAAATACATTATATGGATTCTTGAGACAACTAATGTCCTGTCGTGAGACAATAATGATTATCGTTCGGAGTTGCGCTCAGGACGAGAGGAGCACTGCTCGCAAGTGCCGGCAGAGTGGTGACTAGAGCCATCTATGGATTGCTGAACGCATCAAAACAGACCATAATTTCTTTGCCTCCACCCCGTCCGTCACTGAAGCCAGATCATCATCAATGGCCTCTCTTTGTTCGCAGCGACACCAAATTTATGACTTGACACTTCGAAATGCGGGATATGAACGAAAAAATGTGTATGCAAGAGGTGAATGAGCGGAGAAAATAAATGGCTTACTAAAACATTGTAACATATCTGTGACGTACACACAAGAAGCGTTTGTATAAATGCATTTTATCGCTTTGCTAGATAGTATGTGTTTTTTGTGTAGGGGCGCACGAGACGAGTTCCGCTGCTGCTCTAATAAGGCACTGCGGAAGAGATTTATTTCATCGGAGATGCACAGTGAAAATAAAATGCGAGGCGCGTGTTGCGTCCTAACAGTTTCCATTTATAGACTTTCTTTTTTTTTTATTCCGGGTTTTATTAAAGAGACCCGTTGAAATGACGTGACAAATTGAATACTTTATAGCTGCAACAAATGTGGTTCAAAATTAACAGTGACACTTTGCAATGGGCTAGTCGTGTATATGTCTTAAAGATACCACTCATTTGTGGATGCACAGTTAGGGTCTTCCTAACTCTGTTTTTCCGCACTTTTATTTTTATTTACTTTTTTTAAAGATTGAAGAACTCATAGATGTCATTACTTTTTTTTTTCCCCTTTCTTTCTTCCTATGTTTTCTGATTTCTCTAAGCACTGACAAAACCAACAACAACAACAACAACAATAATAATAATAATAATAATAATAATAATAATAATAATAATAATAATAATAATAATAATCTTACAGGATTATCCGGGTCCATGCATATGAACCATTCGAATTTGAACTTCTAACCTACAAACTTCTGAGTTCTGATTATTTTCGATAACGTTGCTATTAATTACACCTATTTTCTGCTTCAGATCCGAGCCAATAGGAGGAGGGAATAAATACATTTCTGATGAAAGTGAGACAACTCAAATCTGAAAAGTCAAATAACAGGGGAGGGAAAGCGGAAGCAAATAGAGTGAAACCAGCTGATGTAATTTTTAATTTATTTCCATTTCTTCTTCTTCTTCTTCTTCTTCTTCTTCTTCTTCTAATTATTATTATTATTATTATTTCTATTGTATTGTTAAATATGTATTTTATGTTATATTTTAATATGGAATATCTAATATCTAATCTAATATATTGTATTAAATTATACGAACTTAAGTGTTTCACAAAAGCACGTTAGGTTGAATATGTGCAGCTGGTGAAGTTCCTCATATTAAAAATGCGTGACTTGTAACACCCATGACTTTAAACCAAAAGTATAATACAGCATGTCCGTAAAGTTATGGTGCAGTTTTGAACAGTCACACAAAAGCAACGAAATAAGATAGAAATGTGAAATTTTTCCAAAGGAAAGAAAATCTCTCCAAGTTTGCGTAACTGTTCAGTGTAGTTCGATGTGGCTTCCGTTTGTTGCCCTACTCACATCTAAACGATATTCTAATTAATCCTACACGCGAATGAAGACATCAAATGCAAAAGAGTGAATAGTGTCTGAGATTCTCTATTTTAAAAGGTCAATGTCTTGATACGAACACTGTACACACATTGCTTGACATAGGCCCATAAGTAAAAGTGTAAAGGCGTTAGGTTTGGGCGATCGTGGTGACCGTGCTTCCACTATCCACACTGGGAAAATGTTGTACACAGAAACTCGCGCACACTTTTGGCCTCATTACTAAACACAATCTTCTGTAAGAATTGTTCATCTCATCAAGCATCTGTACACTAAACTCTCAAACAGCTGGGCGGATAGCATATAACAACTGCAGTTTGTAACCCGAAAATTGGATACTTTTCTTAAAAAGTTATTAACTGTAGTCTTTTTCAGGTCTAGATTTCGAGCACATGTACGCACCGCCTTCTTGGGGCTCCTTAGGTAGCTACCCCGTATAACTTCAACACACTTGTCCCTAAGCGAAGGCCAACCTGAACGTTTTTGGTCCAACATACCTCCAGTTTCTTTCAGCTGCTCTTCATTGTACATGCGGTGATGTTCACGAAACAGTTGTCACGGATTCAAATTTTGTAAGCATTTAACTTTGCACCGTCCTCGCTTCACTGCTGTGTTGCATCGCGCACAAAATTGAAATTTATGTTTCAGAAACTCTTTGGCATACTCTTCAATGTATCACAAGTTTCATCATTTGGTTTCGTTTCGTTTAGACATTATAAGTGTTCAATAATGCACCATGATGGCTTTACGGACACACTGTACTTTTTAGTTTATAATATTCGTTTTAGGATACTTATAGATTCAATACATTTTTGGGGGGATAACATTTGTTCTGAAACAAGTATGTTAAACGTTCCATGTTTCATAGCACGGGGGGGGGGGTAGAATCAGAAATCTATGAACAAGGGCCTGAAATAATTAGCGGTAGAGAAAATTTTGCTTATCGTTTACTTTCGCGAACGATAGAAAGTGTATAAACATTTTCTGCTGCCTAATAAACAGAAAATTACACAAAATGTGCTGTAGTACACATATAATTATTTAATTCGAAAGTTTGCACAACTATATAAGCATTATCAATCACTACACTTTCATTAAACGCTGCAATGGGATCTAAGTCAAATGCCACAAGTAATGTTACCCTGAACAAAGGCGTTGGCGGTTTTTACTTCTTATGTGTTTGGCACTGTATCCAGTCTCCATCTCTGATACATCACGTGACAGGAGCTACACTTCCATTCTTCATCGCTCTTTACCCATTGTCTTCATATTTTCTTTTGCAGAGGATTTTCTTCTCTTGATGTCTGTGCTCTTTTCTTTGTCTGTGAGGTAAGCAATGCTCTGTCGTGACGTCAGTCAGAGTGAATCAGTTGCTTTTTGTGGTTGAGTGATGCTTTCCAGACTGGAAATTAAGTTTAGGGGTTGATCTCTGCTAACTTTCTTCTTTAGTTTCCTTTCATAGCAATAGTTAAACAACGGGAAGTATATGACATTGTGGCTTGTGTAACATAACGCACATAAACGCCAAAAACAAACCATTCAGAGCTCTAGGAATTTTCCTTAAATATAACATCAATGCTAAGTGAATGAACTCATTTTCTTTATTAAAAACCTGTGCTGTGTTCAAAATAAATCAAACTATTATTTTTTCCCAAACTTCCATTAAAAAAAGAAAAAACAACACAAAAAGCGATCTGCAACCTCCCAAAATTAAATTCGTTGAAGAATATTTTCGATACTATGCTAAAAATTGGAGAAAATAAGATTCCAAATACCAATTGGAGACAAATGAAAGCCTTTACGATGAAACAAAAAACATTATAGATAAATATAAACATAATTATTATAACTTATTTTATTTTTACATATAATTTTTTCAGTTAACTTAAAATATGCTCTGTACACACTTAATCAATTTTGGAAAAACCTACAGCTTTAACTCGTTAATAACAGAGTCATATATCTTGCCATTCCATAGAAAATGTTCTTAATTTTCAATAAATGTTGTGCATTTGCATTTTAAAGTACAATGCGATTGCTGATGTTTTCCCATGCGTCGGGGGGTTTTTCATATGAGTGAGCCCGCATTCGTTTACCGCGCCATGAGGGATTAGCAAGCCTGCTTGCTTACTTGTTGACCTTTCTGACTGTAGTCTTCATAAAGCAGTGTGTGTATATATTATGCTCGTGAGTTTTTTTATGTAAGATTTATATGTGTTAACTCAGTGGTGAAAGAATTATAAATATTTTTTTTAGCACACAGTTGATTCTGTTACTTATGTGATTACCATACCAACTCTTTTTTCAGAAAATTAACCGAAAGAGAACGTGATCATGTATTTTTTCAAAAGGACTCTGTCACTGCTCACACTGCGAATAATTAATTCCATGAGAGCAATTCACAATGTGTATCCACAAGACAGATTATTAGTAGAGATTTGTGACTCCCTCGGACCCCCGATTTAACAGTTTGCGAATATTATCTCTGGGATAAATTTAAAAATACCTTGTACATGACGCACACGCGCACCATACAAGAACTCAAAAGATAATATTAGTCAGGAAATAGTCCGAATTACTCAAAATGAACCTCACTGAGTGATAATTTTCTAACCAACCAACCACACAATAATACACAAACCAAAACCAAAAAGTAACCTTGCACATTCATTACTTACAGGATTTAAATCAAGACACGTGCGAGATAGTTTTTACGTGAAAGCTCTGTATACACAGGCTGCGCCCTTAGTCAGCGTACCTCCAATTATCTAACGATCTAACGGATCTCTGTGCGCTCCACGTTGTCTCGCTAGGCTGAGTTGGATGCCTCACCAGGCCCTTTGTGACATTTTACGCAACATCTGCAGTGTAACGTTTCTGAAGGCGGCTCTCACAGCATCCTTAGTTCATTTATTTGGTTGTGATTGGAGCCACTTTCTCTTTTATGTATCATCATAGGTCTTTGTCCGGTATAATTCAAATGGAGAAGGCCATGGTAGTGGTGATCAATCCATCTTGCTGGAAAGTTATCATTTAAAAAATCACGTACAGGTAATGCGAAATGAACCGGTGTATCAACCTGGTCCCTAACTCCTTGTTCAGTTAGTTGGGGTATTAATCAGTCTCGAAGCATCTACAGATAGTTTCTTTCATTGACAGGTCCTTCTAGAAAATACGGCTCAACCACATAATTTGCAGCAACACCTGCATAAAACATGACATGTCATGGTTCTAGTTTCAATATGAAATGTGGATCTTTCTCTGCCCAAAAAACGACATTTCGATCACAATTATGAGGTAAATCACTCACAGAGAAGAGAACATGCTGTCGAGATAAGGGTGGAAACTCCTGGAGTAGTAAAACACGTTATTCATATCAGTTTACTGACGATACAGGAGCGAAATTGTCTCAGCTCTTAAGTCCTTTTTATATGACGAAGCATTGTTGAACATGGTGTCCATTTACAAGGTGACCGTTCCATTAATTCTGCAACTTCAGCACATTTAGGCCACATTGTGACTGATCGACCACTTGGGCATTGTCTTTGACACTGCCAGAGTGAAATATTCGTTTCTCCAGCTAACAGTGTTATTGAAGGTGGTTTCCTAGATCTCTGTCTGAATTGCGTCATAATTTATCACATTGTCTACAGTATGGGGTCTTTCATGAACCCAAACACTCGTAACTAATCGCGAGTTACATCGAAAAACTATTCATGTCTGCCAACTTTGTTATTTGTACCTACTGTTTCTATTGCTATCAATACAGTGTTCCATTATTTATCTTCTTCTCATCGGCTCTACAGCCCGGGGGTAGCCTTGACCTGCCACAACGACCTTACTCCCGTCTGACGACTTCACTGATAGATTTTTTTTTATTTTGTGTATTTACGGAAGCTCTTTAACATCTCAGGTCATCAGCGTCCCATTCAATTCAGGGGCGTAGTACTGCCGAAGAATTTTGCTCAGAGGTGTCTTTATTTCAGATTTGATGTTCTTTCACATGATGCAAATGTACGACACGGGACCCACGGCTTTACTTCCCTTCCGAAGGATTATTACACCCGAAAAATCCATCGATCCTGGCAGGGATTGAACCCGCGATCTTGGGTTTAAGAGGGAAGTATAGCTACCATTACATCACCAGGACCGACTACACTGATAGAGGGCAGTAATGTCGAGAGGCATGTGATCAGCATACCCGCCGGTCGTCTATCACACATTTCCCTATATCGAAGAACGTCATGTCTCTATCGGGCAGCTCCCCAATTATCCTCAAGAGGCTGAGTAGACCTCCGTAACTTAGAATAATTTCTAAGCATGTTCTGGAAATCGAACCCTGGCCTCCCGGCCAGTAGTCGGCAATGCCAACCACTAGACCAAGGAGATGATCACTCTTATTTATCAATACGTGATAATGCAAGTTATAATTTACAGAAATAAATTACATAAACATTATTATTATTATTATTATTATTATTATTATTATTATTATTATTATTATTATTATTATTACTGTGGTTAAGCCCAGTATGTAATGTTTATGTTGCCAGCGGTACTTGAAGCCTTTTCTCTGTTTTCAATTCATGTTCCAACATTACAAATAGTCCTTTACTGTCTTCAAAGCTCACGTGAAAAGAACATGCGCTCGCTATATGAACAGCTAAACATTGGCAGTTTGCCGCACCTGTTCTCACGGTTGTAGGGTGTTCTGGCCAGTCATATATTGTCTAAGATATTGCTGATAGCGATCAACATCTCCGGATGTCGATCGCGGCAAAGAGAAAAGCGGTGGTTTCTGTTCCGTGTATTGTGTAGAGAGAGATACCTCTAGACCCAATCTTCACAAGCGAAAGAAAAATGCAGCTGCAGTTATTCCTACCAACCCTTCAATGCCAGGACACAGAACCTCTTAGCAATGCAACAATCAGGTGTTGCAGTTCGCAAGCGTGCATTTCCTTGCTGTTTCATAGTGAACAGGTTAAGACAGGAGTTCTCAACCTGTGGTACGTGAGCTACAACCGGTAGGCAACAATTTTAGCAAATAAGATATATTAACAAACAACAAATATTTGATAGTTCTACTGTAACTAAAGGGAAACATAGATTTGCACCCTTGTGGTACTGACAAAAATAATACCGACAAATAATACAACTGGAATCTATTTGATCAGACAACAATGGATTATATTATATCATTTGTTTCACTGCGAGATGCACTTACAGTTATGAAAGTAGTGCAGTTACATTATTGTTGTTGAAAGTGAGATTGTATTTGTTAAATTATAGTCTGTGTCAGATTCAGAAGTAAACTAGAACATGTATAAGCGGTTAATTAAGGACTGTGCGCGAAAAACTCAAAGAGAGAGATGAATGTAAGCGGGGTAAAATTGTAATTTCACTCTGCCAGAGGCCACTACTTCTAATGCGAAGCATTTTTGTTTATTTGGTTTATTCATGGACGATCTTTAACATCTCAGGTCATCAGCGTCTCATTCAATTCAGGGCGTGAAACGACCGATAAATTTTTCTCAGAGGGTTCTTAATTTACATGCCGTAAATCTGCGACATGGGACTCCACGACTTTACTTCCATACTTAGGAAGCCATACTTAGGATTTTTACGCGAAAAAATCCATCGCTGATGTTCGGAATTGGACCCGCGCTCTTGGGTTTAAAGGGCAAGTGTGGTTACCACTAGAACTGACTAACGTTAAGGATCCAACAGAGGACATCATTGTACAAGAAATCTACAAAAAGTCCCTACACAAGCAATAAGTAAGTAGAATATATTTATCATATGATTTCGCATATACTGGAGACCGCCACGAGTGACCGAGGTCGTTAAGGAGCGGACTCATGAAAGGGAGGTCTGGGATTCGATTCCCACCAGAACCATCCTTCCTGACTGAGGTTTTTTCCAGGTTTTCAGTCCTCATAAATAGCAAATGCCGGGGAGGTACCCTAAATTTAGGCCTGGAACGTTTCCTTCCCTAAAAAAATATCCATATCCAGTTTACCATTTCATGTATCTTCAGTGTCCACCACCAGTGGTGCCTCAGAAGTAAAAACTGGCGTTACACACTACTCAAGTTAACCGATAAGTGGTTAATTAAAGGACCCTGCTCGAAAAGCTCAAAGGGAGAAATGAGTGTAAGCAGGGTAAATAATACCACTCTGCCGAAGTCAATGCCCCCAATGTATAATGCTGTCCGCCAATAGTTTTCAGAGAAAACTGTCAGATTTGTCATCAAGGATAAAACAAATAACCTCATTTGCAGGATCTAACATGAAGGCTCTGGAGGTTGTCAGGTTAAGACTAGCTAAGGCGGGAAAACCTCACAAGATGGGAGAAATATGGTTAAAATAATATTGGGGGACAGTATCAATATATGTTTGTCGAAGTTTATACATCATTAACTATATTAACCGTAATAAAAATCAGTTTTGAGATATTTCACAGAATAATTCATTGAATAGGAATAGATTGCAAAAATTTTTCTACGATAAATGTATAATTCTAAATACCACATACAAGAAATAACTAAATATATCACTAGTATTGTTACAAATGTAGAGAAATTCTTATTTTGACACTAGTATCACAAAATCACGCATTTCCCTCGTAAAATTTGCTTACTGGTACATCTTATATCCTCTATTAAGTGTAATGGTACGCCACTGGGAAAGGTTGAGAACCTCAGGGTTAAGGTATTCTTTGTACGCCTAAAAGAGTATTTTTTGTTTGTTTTGTCCGTCAGTTTACAAACAATTAACACTTTATTTGCCAATGTTATTGGCGTTCTTTATACCCTGTGTTTAATTGTAATGATGCATCCGTTTTTACGCTATAAGGTAGTGAGTTTAAGCCTCTAGACATAGATAAACGACGTAGGCCATGCCATTTTTACCTACATTTATTTTGTTATCTCCAAAATTACATTAAATATTTAAAAAAGTATTTCTTTAGGGCGACACGAATATTACCAAAGAACATTATAATTATTCTAGTTACTTAACAAGCAAGAGTTTTGGTTGGAGAGGAGTATAGACACGATATACAGAGTGTCCCATGTATATTCGCACGTTTTTTCTGATTTACTACATTCATACATAGATGTGGCCTCACTGGCATTTTGCGTTTATGTTTAGAATTTGGCTACACTGCGCTCCATTTACTTAATTGCTAAGGCCCCATTCACAGTGAAAATTAAACATTAAACATAACATAATAAGACGTAACACGTAAACTTAGTAGTATGTAGGTATTTACAATGAAAGATACAAACCTAAGTATTAACCATTAAAAAACAAATAAATAAAAGTAAACGAGCAAGCGAAGATCAACCAACAGTTGATTGAAGCAGACGGCAGTAAGACGTTCAAAGTGCAATAACTAATTTACATGCAGTAATATAAGCAAGGGTAGCAATTAACATTTTGTCCATTGACGCCATACGGTCTACAGAGCAACTGAACTTCAGCACTCTGTACCACAGAGCTCTACAAACAGAGTACTGCGTTCTGATTGGCTGATATCTTAAGTTTAAGTTAGAGTAGACGCAAAAGCTTTTGCAAGTTTCTAAGTTTACGTCTAATTGTACGTTTATTTTTATGTTTACGTGATTCATTGTGAATGATTCCATTACAATACATAGCATCAAGCTTTTACGTTTAAGTTTATGTTGGGTTTAATTTTCATTGTGAGTGGGGCCATAGAGTTCGAGAACTGTCGGGAATGTGGTGGAAGTATTGTGAGAGAAATTGTGCAGTGTTTAGTTGAACACCTAATTAATTTTGTGCAACTTACATAAAGACAGGCTCCATTATAGAGACTAAAGATATGTTTGAGGCGAGTAGCCTGGTTTCAAGCTCGCCACAACCAGCACAATTCAAGATCTGTAAAGAAATGAAGCACCCCGGCGGTATCCGATAGAATTCGTATGAACGTAACGAGAAGCCGCAAAAGGCCTGTCACACAGGAGCTGAGTAAACTAAGCGAATTCCTCATCGAGTTGTATAATGTTTAATAAAAATAAACATAAAATCCAAATTAATGAAATGAAATAAGTTATGGTCTTACTGTGCGGTATTAGGGAAAAAATTAGTGTTCTTGCAATCTATAAGTATTACAAAAGAGATATGTTTAGAATTATCGCTATTATTACTGAGATTAAGACATAACAATTAATGTTATACTATTAATTAAATGAATTTTATGATCACTGATAGACAAAGCTATACTGTTTGAGTATTTTTAAACATTTTAAATGTAACCATGTTTATGAACTGAATCCTTGATATCATCTTTACATTCGCTAAAATAGAGAGAAATAACAGAAAGTTTCGAGTTACATTGTGTATTTAAGATGATGTTCATATGTTTCTATAAAACAAAAAATTACAATGTACAAAGCTGTCAAAAACAACCGAAAGTTACATTGATTTTCATTGGTTTTGAAATTTAATTTAAATGTTATTGTAGTAAAAATATGTAACAAAAGCGTTTTCTGAAGGTTATTGCAGAGTGCTATCGATGTCTTTGCAATGACAGCCAAATCGGCGATCATTTAGTGCGCCATTGTAATTTTTTTTTGTCACAACTCGTCGGTGTAGCAGTTTTCGGACTCCCTGAGCGCTCATCTTGAATGGATGTACACCACGCCTAAATTCAGCAGTCCAATTTTTAACCGTCGAAAACGAACGGGAAGAATCTTTTAATTGGAATCTAGCTCCATTTGTTTTTCTGTTGCAGTTAAACTCTTCATAATGAAGTAATATAACACAGCTCGTATTTCAGTTTGATCCATTTTATAGAAAATGTTAACAATAGTTTGTTTACACGATCGTCACAAACAAATGACTGCACTCACGCGTCTGAAACTTTATAGCACGCCACCTAAAGAATGATACTTAACAACCATCATAGTAATTTGGCCATCTTCATGACATCTGTGAGCAGGCCTAGAATTTTAAGAACATGTGTATGTGTTCAAATTCCTGTAAGGTAACCTTTTTGTTCTACAAATAATGTACAACACTTTTAAATTAAAGAGTTACATGTGACGCCACATTATAAGTGCAAGATAGAGAAACTGCTGTTTGTTACACGTTGTCATATTTTGAATTAGGTCATATCCGCTTGTTACAAGGAAGAGTCACGTTATCATTTGTTTGGGAGAACAGAATAAAAGAATTTTAGTTTTATTAAAAACCATAAAGAAAATTCCTTGCAATGATGCAACAGTATTAACAGGAGAAGGAGGAATAGATTACGTCCTGTAGGTTTGCCCTCTATTAATGTAAATATGTGTGCTGGAGTAGATCACTTGTCTCTGTGTTAGGAATGTGTAGAGCATGTTATTTTCGAACAAACAAAGACACAACTTTTTGAAGAAGAAAGTGTTATAGCCAGTAGTGGATGCTCAGGAAAGCAACAGTTCATACAACGAAGTTTCCGGCAGGATATTTGGCTGAAGATGTGGACAAAACAACAAAATGAAAGAGATGGACATTTTTATCCTCTCCGTCTGTGTCGTCCTGGATTAACAATTGAAATGACACATCGCGTCAAACAGGGCAGAAAATGAAAATAAAGAACAGGACTGTGGTACAAAAATTCAAAACCATGCACAAAAAGTATTACCCAAACCTAAACATTCTGTATGACATTATAAACCGTGAAGTGTGTGGCCATTTTATACCAAAGAGACAGGAAAACGCAACCTGTACATTGAGAACCTGGCAAAAAGAACGTTTCATGTTGTATTATTGCCTAATTGTCTCGAATAATTAATTTTTTATAATAATCCATGTGCTTTCTGAATAGTCATAGTATTCCCAGAGTAATTTTGCAGAACGATGTCTCCTGTTGCATTATTTCATAGCAGCTGAAATTTATGTGACGGATACACGAGAGTAGGTCCATAAATTTCCGGCCTCGCCGATAAGGATTGTCTTCACAAAACCCTTATCTGCCCTTATCTGTTAACTAAATAATTGCAGCTGTAACTTCCGCTCTGCTGTGTTCAGTTGTTCAGATATAGTTGCATAAAGAAGTCTATGTGTAGAAGATTGTGACATATTCAAAATGGAGTATCGATCTGTTATTAAGTTCTTCACAAAAGAGTAAGCCCTTTGAAATTAAGGATAAGCTCTAAAGAAATTAAATAGCGATTGGACGGTGTATATGGGGAAGCATCCCCCTCATATTCTACCGTAAAAGAATGGGACAAACTTTTTCGAATGGTTCGAGAAAAACATTGGAGAGGAGAAGCGTGCAGGTAGGTCCTTGGAGGTGCTCACTCCTGAAAATATCGCTCGCTCTTGCGGAAGGAGAAATTATGGAAGACTGGCGGCTGAAAGTTACAGAAATAGTAGCAAGGTTGGGTCTTTCTAAAACAACAGTCCTTCGAATTATTCATCATAATTTAAACATGAATAAGGTTAGTGCAAGATGGGTGCCTAGACTTCTTTTCTCAGTCCAAAAGCAGCAACGAGTCATCTGTTGTCAGGCATTTTTGCAGCTCTACAGTGGCAACAAAAGAGAAGTTCTGCAAACCATTGTTACAGAAGATGCACCTATAGTCTTCTACTATAATCCCTTGTCCAAAAAGGAATCAATGGAGTGGCGTAAACCTGGCGAAGCACCGCCTCTAAAGGCCAAGGTCACTCAGTCAACCAAAAGATCATGACCACAATCTTTTGAGACTGTGAAGGAATACTCTTCATTGACTTTAGGGAGAGGAACGCCACAGTAAATGGGGAGTACTATGCTGGCCAATTGCACAGACTACGTGCTTTCATCAAAGAGAAAAGGCGAGGAAACCTCAGTGGTGGTGTGCGCCTTCTTCACGACAACGTGCCTGTGCACACAGATCTTGTTGCAAAGGAAACTGTGAAGAAAGGTTGCTTCAAGGAGATGGACCATCCACTTTACAGTCCAGATCTAGCTTCCAGCGACTATTTCCTCTTCTTAAAACTCAAGAAGAACCCTCGAGGAAGGAAATTCAAGTGTGACAAAGAAGTGATGGATGCTGTTTATGCCCATTTTGCAGACAAGGCTTCGGATTATTTGGGGGACGGAGGATTGAAGTGTTAATTCAAAGATGTGAGAAGTATATTGCGATAAAGGGTAACTATATTGAAAAGTGATGTATAGTTTTTGTCTTTATTATACCTAGAAAATGGTTTGGCCGCAAACTTATGGACCTACCCTTGTATGTTGTGCTTCTGTATTAAATGCACTATATATAAATATAATTTGCACTAAAAATCTGTGACTCTTTCTTGTTATTAATACATTCAATTTTTGAATGTACAATAGGACTATTATCATTACTGCAATATTGTTTTGACATTTTCTCTCAGAATAAAGACCATTTAAATTTATTACATATAGGATGTCCCATAATGACGCAATTTTTGCCTAAAAAACGAAACGCGTCATTTATTTGAAAAGTGCTAATATTATTGTCAATATGAAGCGCAAACATTGCCATTAAACATGAAGGTTAGGTTAGGTTAGGTTAGGTTAGGTTAGGTTAGAACAAAGCATCAGGCAAATGTCCTCTACGGCTTCGTTGCCACACCTTCACTCTTTTGTGACAATACATTCAACAAATTCAGAGCAAAGTTTCGGCTGAATTTCATCATGACACGTCAAATGTCTGCCTTGAATTGAGGGATGGTCTAGTTCACAAGACTTTACACATGTGAAATCACACGTTTTCCGTGGTGTTTTGATCGCCGTTGCGAGAGAGGTAAATGTTTGACAGTGCAAATGGTCCGTCGGCTTCAGTTCTTGTGTTAGTTCGATCTTAAGAAGATGCATATGCAGATATTTTGTTAAAATTCGCTGCAAACTGCTTTTCGGAATGGTTAATTGTTGAGAACGTTGGCAAATCGACTTCATTGGACTCGTAGCAACGCTCTGTCTACCGATCGACGAGAACGTCTAGGTGATTTATGATACAAGTTACAAGAGGTAGACTAATACAAATGCTTCTTTGGAACAAAGCAATGAAAATCACTTGTATATTTGTAAGAATGGAGCTATAAAAATAGCAGAAACTTTTTTTAAACAGAATTTTACTACACAACTACAAGTTACAAATCCACTTTTAATGTATTAGACCATACTTTTGTGGAACATGGCACAGGAGTATGGCAAGATTTCAATTTTAAGTTATTTTAATACGAAATAGATATAAGAAAGATATCGTAACATTTTTAACATAAAATAGTCCATAAGGTAACCGAGTATCAGGTTTATTTACATTTTTATCGGAGTTGTACCATCTTACCCTATGCCTTATTACAGCATATGAGGTCAGTCCGGAAAATATTCACCTATTTTAAATATCTCGAGAACCGATGGCTCAGCTTTGGTTTGTATCTTGGCATCTGGCTCAAAAGAGATCTAATATTCATGTATGATATCACATTATTCATATTTCAGGTTCTTTTCGGATAAACTTTGCATCACCCAGTTCTCTGAAGCTTCCCTACGACCCAGATATGGCTCCTTGCGACTTCTAGCTCTCAACCATCGCAAGGAAGAGGAAGTTGCAAGCTACTAAGGGACTTTTTAATAGTGTTTAACGTTCGTTTTAACTGCTGAAGCACCACAGATGATGGACACTGATGATGCACGGGATAAAATGGTTTTTTTTAAAGGAAGGAAGCGTTCCGGGACTAAGTATATCCCGGCATTCGCCAATTTGCCATTTATGAGGACTGAGGAAAACCTTGGAAAAAAAAATCTCAATTAGGGAGAACGGTGCTGGTGGAATTCGAACCCCAGACCTCCCGCTCATGAGTCCGCGCCTTAACGACTTCAGCCTGCCGTGGCTGTAAGGGACATTACAACAAGCGGGTAAGTTTCTTATGGAAATACACTTAAAGAGGTGAAACCGCTGGATACTTACAGGACATTTAGTATACAATTATTCCGTTGATAATAAATTATCCGAAATAATTCATCTGCCCTACAATTCTCTTTAAGCCGAAGAATTTTTTTGCCCTTTAAAATGCTGAACTTATAAATACATTATTTTCTGTCTATGGAGTTTATATAATAACTTTTTGGAACCAGTTTTGTTAGAAGTAGGTACTATTTGAGTGGCGCACGTGTCCTTTCTTGTGTTCCTACAGTAAGATTGTATCTGAGTAGCAGAGAAATATATTCGCTAGGAATTATATGCAATCAAATGTGTGCCGTAAATTTGCACGTATTTACCTAGAAGTGAGTGAAACTGGATTACGGATCCCAGCATTAATTAACTCTGTTGACACAGTAATAATACCCTTCAGGAGGCAAGAAGCGTTGATTACTGTTTGATGTATGGTCAACATTGAATTTTAATTATTTAAGAGCATTAAGTCCGTGCAAAATATGAAACAAAATATATTTTATAGACTTTCTGGGCAGAAAACTCTCACTAATATAGTTTCCTTAGAAAATGATTTAAAGTTTTATTTAAGTAAATACAATCTTTTACATTTGTATTACAGCATTTACTTGTTTTAGCGAATTCTAAAGGAATCTAGTTATTGCGGTTGTACACATTAAAATATTTTTTTTTAAAAAAAATCTTCAAATCTCCAGGGATCCTAGTTTAGAAACCGAAAATGACGATGAAATATGTACACGTGTGCGTATGTATATATATATATATATTTGTGTGTGTGTGTGTGTGTGTGTGTGTGTGATATCTGTTAACACTCTATCAGCCTAACTTGTTTTTTCTCAATGAAACTCGGTACATAACCATCAATTAACAAACGACTAGTCCATTTCGTTAACCACCAACTTTTGACCAGCGAGAGAGAGATTAACCTAAAGCAAATATTTAAAAATCGCTCTGGCGGCCGCATTTTAAATTTTTTCTCAACTACACTTGGTGTATACCGTGAAATAAAACAACAAAAATAGTTTCCAAACATCAGGGAAATCAGACTACCAGAAGTTGGGGTTTATGTGAAACCCATATTTTGAAAATCTCTCTAGTGGCACAAATATTTGTTTCTTTTTTCACAACAAAACTCGATGTATACATTTTAAATAAAATAATTAAAATATTCTCTGAAAATTAGGGAAATTCAACCATCTGAAAACGGAAATTTAAAAAGCGCTCTACCGTTTAATTTTCTCTCACTTGTTTTAAAATAAAAATTAACTCAGCAGATAGACTGTATTTATAACGATGCATATGTTTTACATTTAACAAAAGTATTGTCATGAAGATAGCAAATGTGAAATATTAATCTATTATGTATGTGAGAATTATATTTGTATGCAAGAGCGTTCTGTAATAACCTTCAGAAAACATTTGCGTTGCATTTTACTACAATAACATTTAAATTAAATTTCAAAGCTACGAAATCGTCCTCTATTATTAATCAAATTGGGACTGAAAATCGTAATAAATGTAGATTGTATATTGTTGATTGTGTATACTTGCCTAGTACATTGTGATTACTTTTGAATAGTAGCATGTTTTTGTTTTATTGAAACATATGAACATCTTACATACGCAATGTAACTCGAAACTTTGTTTTTTATTCTCTATTTTAGTGAATGTGAAGTAGATACCAAGGGCTCAGTTCATAAACATGGTTACGTTTAAAAGTGTTTAAAAATATTCACACACTATAATTTTGTCTATTAGTGATCATATATTTCAATTAATTAATAGTATATTATTAATTCTTGTGGTTGAATCTCAATAATAGTTCCAAAAATGTGGTTTTTCTTTTGTAATACTTATAGATTGCAAAAATTCTAAGTGTGTTCCCCCAATACCACACAGTAATGCCATAAATTATTTCATTTTATTAATTAACAATGTCTAATATGAATTTTATATTCTTTTTTTTATTAAAAATTGTGCAACTTAGTGAGGAATTCGCTTAGTTTTCGCAGATACTATGGCGGACATTTTTAATTTCTTTCAACCAAAATTTTCCTTAGTTATGAAAAAGATTTAAGTGGAATGTGGCTAAATCTGAGGCATAAGGCGGATGGGGTAGTAAACCATAGAGTAATTAATATATTTTTTAAAGTCTTGCATAAACTAAGTGAATTCCTCAGAAACTTGAATAACGTTTCGCCATTGCATTGACAATGAATATACTTTTGGTTCTATTAGCATGCCTTAAGGATGAAAATGTGAATATATTTCTTTTGCAAGAGAAATTCCCAGAGTTGCAGCCGACTTAGAAAGGCATCACGAGTAGCTGCAGATTCAGTGAAAGGAGAAAGGGTGGAATTTGAAGGAATGTTGTATTCACAAAACGCTTCATTGACTGATGCCACTCTCTCGTGCTGACATGTGGATTATGTGCCACAGCTGCTAACTAGTAATTGCATTTCCTTAACCGGTTGCTGTCTTGCATCGTTGGCGTCTTTTATTATCCAGCTTTCATATGTTTGCAAAGACAGATCGTGAAGGTGTGGCACTATCTTTCATATTAAGTTACACTGCAGCTCAAAATGGGTGACATTAGCCATAAATGAAAACCATATCAACTTTATGAACACAAGCACACAAAGGAAGCATACAGTTGAATGTTTGTTTACAACACAAAAAACAATCTTATGTCTAAAATTAATTATGTAGCATATACTTTAAGCCTGAAAGCTGAAAAATTTTTTAATTAACAACTTATGCATATCTTCAGCTAGCGCTACTTGTTTTTTACTACATTCTCTGCTCTAGCGCTCTGTAATAACCTTCATAAATCCAACTTGCTGGGGAATTCGCTTAGTTTACCCTGCTCCTACATAACGGAATTGTTTTATTTATATACGAGGGAAGGTCCATAAGTTTCCGGCCTCGCCGATAAGGATTATCGCCTTTACAAAATTCTTATCTGGCGTCATACCTTATCTGTTAAGTAAATAATTGCAGCTGTAACTTCCGCTCCGCTGTGGTAAGTTGTTCAGATATAGTTGCATAAAGAAGGCTCTGTGTAGAAGATTGTGACATGTTCAACATGGAGTTTCCAGCTGTTATTAAGTTCTTCACAAAAGAAGGACTTACTCGAAATGAAATTAAACAGATGGACGGTGTATATGGAGAAGCATCCCCCTCATATTCTACCGTAAAACAATGTGCCAAGCTTTTTGGAATAGGTCGAGAATACATTGGAGAGGAGATGCATGCAGATCAGCCCTTGGAGGTGCTCACTCCTGAAAACATCGCTCTTGTGGAAGGAGAATTATGGAAGACCGGCGGCTCAAAGTTACAGAAATAGCAGCAAGTTTGGCCTTTCTAAAACAACAGTCCTTCGAATTATTCATGAAAATTTAAACATGAATAAGGTTAGTGCAAGATGGGTGCCTAGACTTCTTTCTCAGTCCAAAAGCAGCAACGAGTTATCTGTTGTCAGCCATTTTTGAAGTTCTGCCGTGGCAACGAGAGAGAAGTTCTGCAAACCATTGTTACAGAAGATGCACCTATAGTCTTCTACTATGATCCCTTGTCCAAAAGAGAATCAATGGAGTGGCTAAACCTGGCGAAGCAGCGTCTCTAAAGGCCAAGGTCACTCAGCCAATCAAGAAGACCATGACCACAATCTTATGGTACTGTGAAGGAATACTCTTTATTGACTTTAAGGAGAGGAACATCAAAGTAAATGGGGAGTACTATGCTGGTCTACCGCACAGACTACGTGCTTCCACCAAAGAGGAAAGCTGGGTTGCGGTGTGCACCTTCTTCACGACAACGCGCCTGTGCTCACGGCTCTTGTTGCAAAGGAAACTGTAAAGAAATGTGGCTTCAAGGAGATCGACCATTCACCCTACAGCCCAGATCTATCCCCTAGTGACTATTTGTTCTTTTCAAAACTCAAGAACGACCTTCGAGGAAGGAAATTTAAGTGTGATAAAAAGGTGATGATGCTGTTTATGCCCATTTTGTAGACAAAACTTCTGACTATTTTTGAGGGGAGTTGATTGAAATGTTGATTATAATATGTGAGAATTTTATTACAATAAAAGGTAACTTTATTGAAAAGTGATATACAGTTATCATATCTAGAAAATGGTTGGGCCGGAAACTTTTGGACATAACCCCGTCCTTTAGCTGCAGAAATGGGTGCTGTCAAGAGTAAAGATAATTTTACAGTCTTATGCGCATTTTCTGTTTCTCTGAAACAGTTCCCGTACTACAGAATCAAACCTAAGATCTACAACTACATGGCGGTTCTAATTGACTTGCGTTGTCTCTACAACATGGCCGAAAGTACATTTAGCAGTGATCGGTATCTCCGCTGACAATGAACTTTTGTCGAAGTCTCCTATAGAAATGCCTATGCTCCTCAAAGAACCCGATAAAAAGCATGTTGATGTTGCAGCACTCGAAACAGTTACCAATTGACCTCTTCCTCGAGCTCTTTTTTGTAACAGTCTTGTTAATTGGCTTTACTAGATCTGAAGCCGTTATCGGCACGCCGGACTGGTCCATCAAAGTATGCCCTGCTGTATACAAGCATCAAGATTGTGTCGTGGCATGGCTATTTATGCACCCAGCCATTCTTGCTTGATCCTCTCGCTCGATTAGCATGGAATTCTTCTATGTCCTAATGGCAGAAGAATTAAGAAAAAAATCGAAATGTTAAGTTTAACTCTTCAATTCTTCTTCTCCTCCTCCACTTATTTCCAAGGTTTAGGTTAATGCCTGCTCCATTATCTCAGGTCTTGTTATTTCTTTTATTACCAAATGACTGCGATTTCTAACATTATAACATTTCTTTTGCAACATTTTCTGTAAGTTATTTTCCCAATTAAAAATATGTTTTATTACTTTTTTACTGACTGTAGTTCATGTTCAATCCCTTAAACATAAAATTTAATTTCGCCTTCTATACTAGGGGTGTTCTAAAAGTCCTGAGTCAGAGATGTTCTGAAGATGGCCAAATTGTTCCTTTTGATCTAATCACACCCCAACGTTTTCCTGTTTATATACCAAGTAATATGGCCACAATTTATATTTTTTCTCAACGAAACTCAGTATATAGTTTCAGAAAATCAGTCAAAATCAGACTACTAGAAGTGGGGGTTTACCTGAAACCCCAAATTTAAAATCCGCTTTAGCTGCACCAATATTTTTTTTCTAAACGAAACTCGATATACACCATTTAAATAAAATAAGAAAAATAGTTTCTGAAAGTCAGGGAAATCGGACCATTAAGAGGGGGGGTAATATCTGAAAACTGAAATTTAAAAATTGGGGGTTAAAGGGAAATTTAAAAACTGCTATAGGCGCAGCAACTTTTAATTTTTTTAAGGAATCTCGGTATATGGCATTGAAATAAACAGAAAAATAATTTCTGAAAATCAGTGAAATTAGACAATTAAAAGGGGGGAGGAACTGAAAACCCAACTTTTAAAACCGAGAAAAATAGCTTCCGGAAATTACGGAAATTGGACCATTAGGAGAAGGGGTATACGTGAAAACCGAAATTTAAAAAGCGTCTTGCGTTTAATTTTCTCTCTATTATTTTAAAATTAAAGGAATAATTATTTCAGTATATAAACTGCGTTTATAAGGAACCATATGTTTACAAAAGCATATTCGTGAAGATAGCAAATGTGAAATATTAATCTATTTTGAGAATTATATTTGTAATGTAAGAGCGCTCTGTAATAACCTTCAGAAATTTTTGCGTTACGTGTTTTTACTACATTAACAATTAAATTAAATTTCAAAGTCAATGAAAATCTATGAAACAATCGATTGTTTTATTAATGATTATGCATGCACGCTTTGTATGCTTAGTATATTGTAAATATTTTAAATAACAACGTGTTTTTGTTTTATTGAAACATATGAACATCATCTTAAATACACAATGTAACTCGAAACTTTCTGTTATTTCTCTTTATTTTAGTGAATGTAAAGATGATATCAAGGGCTCAGTTCATAAACACGGTTACATTTAAAAATGTTTAAAAATACCCACACAGCATAGCTTTGTCTGTCATTGGTCGTATATTTAATTTAATTAATAATTTGCTATTAATTTTTGTGGTTTAATCTTAACAATAATTCTAAAAATGTGATTTCTCTTTTGTGATACTTATAGGTTGCAAGAATTCTACTTTTGTTCCCCAAATACTACAAAGTAATGCTATAATTTATTTAATTTCATTAATAAATATGTTATAATTATAGGTGTTATATTCATTTTTGTAGTTATTCACCTTGATGAGGAATTCGCTTAGTTTACGCAGTTCCAGCGTGACGAACTTTTGTTTATCTGCCGGGCTGTGGCCCTTTAACTGCTTGTGTTGACCCAGTAGTTTGAGTGCGCCTAAATGCATAAGAACCCCGACCGTATTCATTACCACTGCACACTCTTTTGCTGTGAAATCTTCATACTCACTTCAGAGCTACGGAAAAAGTGAAATAATCAGGCTACATGTACAAGAAATATTAAAAGTTGATATAACAACCTACTGTTATTTTAATTTAAGATTAAACAAAGGGAAAAAAAAGCCGTTTTAACAGCTACTTTCACATTTACAGTTGAACTTTCTGTATAAAAATGCAATATTACATTTTTCTAGATAAACCAAACATTGCTTTGCCGGATAGTATATGAAGATTAGCAATAATAAAAATATGAGCGTAGCTGCCTAATGGCGGACATGGCGGAGGGAAATCCCCGTGGACTTTATCTCGCGGTGGGCACGCACCTACATGACGATTACTGTAGCAGTGTCAACAAGCGTAAAAATGCGGCTAAACTCTTTATCGGCCGCAGATAATATTGTACAGGCTTCATGGTCGAAATGCAAAACACGCGAATTTGTTTCGCGAAGCCGCTATCTCTGCGCTAACTACAGCTTTTATTACATGATTTTCCAGCGTAAGTTCTTTTTTATTTTTTCAGCATAATTTATTCCAGTGTCCTGCCAGTGGAATGGGTTCCGCTAATCCTTGTATTTTAACATGTTTGGGCTTATCAGTGAGAGCAAGTGTGCTATAATGGCCAGAAAGACAATAACTTCTATGACAACAGTTAAAGCATTACTACTATATTTTACAACGGCACAATGTTGTGAATACCAAAATGAAAATAGTCCGTTTGAATGATGAATTCATTTATTAATAATATTTACCCATACATAGCAATATCCCAAAATTTAGAGGAAGCTCTAATTTCCTGTTTCAAGTATATCTCTCAAATCACCAAGTGTTCCCTCTTCATCGCCTTGTTGTTAATACATATTGATGAATACACCATACACCAAAAATTTAATCACTTCATAAAAGTGAATCAATTTGTTTCGATGCACCTTAACCATTTTTGGAAAGCAGTTTAGAAGTTAATTAATTATAACAAAAGTTTAATCTGCAAAAAAGGGGAAGAAATGCAGCAAACTGCAGGAAACTGAATATGTATTGATCTTTCTGATGTAAAACAAGCAAACTATAAACCTACATTTAACACTGAAGCGCTGAAAACCTAATACAGAGCTATGGAACGAGTTTAATTCTAAAACTACAAACCGTAGGTAGCGCCTTCACATATATTTGTCTTGAGATAAGTCTGCCAAATAAATCAATATAAATTATTAATGAATGAATCGGTGGAGGATTCATTTTAATGCTTGTGGTAAAAAAACTATAAAATCTGTCACGCAGGAGCCGTATAAATTATGCGAAATCCTCACTTGTTACTAGTGTAGTAACTTTAAAAATGAATATAAAATCCAAATTATAGCCTTATTAATTAATTAATGAAATAAGGTATGGTATTATTGTGCGGTATTAGGAAAATATAATTAGAATTCTTTTAAGCTATAAGTATTACAAAAAAAGAAAGAAAGAACAATTTTAGAATTATTGTTATTATTACTATTTTGAATGCGCCACAAAATTAATGGTATTTACTAATAAAAGGAATACATTATCACTGATAGAGCAAAGAATACTATGTGGGTATTTTAAACATTTTTAAATGTAGCATATTTATAATCTGTGCCCTTGATATCAACTTTACATTCACTAAAATAGAGAGAAATAACAGAAAGTTTCGAGTTATATTCTGTATTTAAGAAGATGTTCATTTGTTTCAATAAAACAAAAACATGTTTCTCTTTAAAAATTTACAATGTATTACGCAAATATACACAATCAACAATAAACAATTGAAAGTTTGAACGGTTTTGAAATTTAATTAAATGTTATTGTAGTAATGGTGTGTAAAGCAAACGTTTTCTGAGGATTATTACAAAGAGCTCTTACATACAAATATAATTCTCAAACACATATTAAATTTAACATTTCACATTTACTATCTTTATGACAAAGTTTTTGTAAATATATGCATCATGATAAATACAGTTTCCGAGGATAGGTCCATGAGTTTCCGGCCTAACTATTTTCTACATATGATAAAGACAAAAACTATATTTCACTTTTCATAATCATTACTCTTTATCGCAATACACTTCTCACGTTTTTGAACTAATATTTCAACCCCTTCATTTTATTTGTTTGTTTTTTGTTTTTATTTTTTGTACTTGTATTGGAATATCATAACTTGATTGAAGTATTAGTTTCCTATGCTATAATTTTTGCAGACATTATAGCATAGAAATATCGAAAAAACAAGTACTCAGTAAGAGGAAACTTTATAATGTACGGCTGCCCCTTTTACAATACAACATATTGTAATGTCATAAATTATTTAATTTCATTAATTAATAAGGTCATAACTTTAATTTTATACTTTTTTTTAAGTTATTCTACTTGCTGAGGAATTCGCTTAGTTTACGCAGCTCCTGTGTGACGAGCTTTTAGTAGTGGAAGTTTTAAGTTGGACACTCTGTATAACACAATACAAATGAACTGCATCATTACACGTCTACTGAACGTGAAATGTCTGAGACATCATCATAACTTGAGGGAACACTGTCATAGAGCTTGCCTTAAGTAAGAACTGGTACTGATATTGCTGTATCGTGAGATACATCAGCGCACCAGACAATAGAAGCTCCGTGTTGTGAAAGAATAACGCATTTTAACACCTTATTCCCACTCGAAGCAACCAGTAATTACTGTTGTTGAGAGATAAACATCAGACTGTGATGGCTACAATCACAGCACGCAACGTTTAAATGTAATTTAAGATAACTTTATGTAAAATGATTATCTACAGCACGCACTGTACACGGGTTTGCTACACAACCCTTGTTTACCATATCAGCAGCGCCTCTTGTAACAAGTTACTTGAAGTTGGCAGTTAGGTCATGTTATCTTCCTCCTGACGAAGAGAAAACATTATTTTTCCTAAGAGGGAGGAAAAACTTCTCAAAGGACCATTGCGAATTTCTTGCGTTTACAGATTACATATCGCCTGCTCAAATATAGGGTGACCCAATGGAATGTGACGGTTTTCGGAACCTTCTTGTGGGACACTCGTATAGAAAATGACGAACTTTCCATGTCCAATGAGAAGGTGCACTATCTTGTTGTAATACATTGATCACTTGTCTTCATCAAGTTGTGGCAACAGAAACAAATGCAACTTATCCAAATAAGATTCACGTATTGTCTTTTCTGTAATGAAGAATGGTCCGTACATTTTATTACAGCTCGCTCCATACCATCCGTTAACTTTTGGACTTGCTCTTTCAAGTTCGTAGGAGACATGTGGATTTTACCTTGCTCAAATAATGCAGATATGAGTGCTTACTGTTCCCCTGATATATCCATTTGTTTAAGAAATCGTCATCATCTCCAATCCGTTGGCACATCATGGATACAAAATTGAAACGAACTTTATGATCCTCGTTGCGCAAGGCTTATAGATGTTATAAGTGATATAGGTACTTTCGAACAATACTCTGACTGGACGTATACGGTACATTCGTCGCTGCTGACAGTTGTCTTTAACTTTTCGTAAGGCTTCATACTTCTGAACTGGGTTTCGCCTGCCACCTCCTGCTTGCTTTTTTTTTTTTTTTTTTTTTTTTATTAAACACAGAACCTCTACAAATGTTCGGTACCACAATATTATGGAATCGTATTTAGATATATTACACACACGCCGAAATTCTTTTTGAACTTGTTTAACACACTTAAATTTAACATACCAAGAACACATTGCAGTCGCTGTTGATTTGTAGTAGCCATTTCAATCATCTACGATTTTCATTTGTCATTATGCACTGTTCATTATCATTCTTTCCCATCTTTATTTTTGATACCCAAACAGATCACGCTGAGGTATAAATTGCATAACAATGCAATTTATTCTAAAATGTGTAAAAGTTTCCAACAACCTAAATAATATTCAACATTATTAGCTTTTAATAAAATATCTCAAAACACATATAACATTTTATGCATCATTTTTCGGACTATCTTTTATTTTTCAGATTATGCAGCATAATTTTCCTTTTTTATGCAAAATATTGATATTAGGAGGAAATTCTGTATTTCAGAATGTATTTATGTATGATGTAGGTATTTATTTATTCAAACTTAAATTGGACTTGCCTAATACCCGGTAGGTAGTAGTGAGGAAACAATGAAATGAAAATATTTACAGCTTCTATTTACAATTAAACGTGTCAATCTGTTTAAACACATACTAACTTAATTAAATCCATGCGAACTAATTAAATACATGTCAATCTAATTAAATGTATTTCAAACTAAATAAATTTCGGAAAACGTAATTAAATAAATTATATACGTTTCAATCTAATTGCAGCATGTCAAAGTAAATAAATTCCTGTCAACTTAACTAAATACCTGCCAATTTAATTAAATGCATATAATCCTAATTAAAACATTTCAAACAATTTGATATATATCGTTTTACTTAAATACATAACGTAATAATAAATACATGTCGATCTAATTAAAACATGCCGACCTAATTAAGTACATGTTAACTCAATTGTATACATGGAAACCTGATAACGTAATTAAATAACATGCAACCTAATTTTATATATACAACTTTCGAACATTTAAATTTAAATTGATTTCATTCTGGTGTAAATTTATTCACCGATTTTGGTTTTAGATTCAATAATCTAAAATTATCACTAAATTTACTTTGCAATAATTCTACAAAATTTTATTTATTTCACTGATTTTGATTTTTTTTAATTCAGTAACATAAGATGATAAAAAGGTCAGGCTAATTGATAAAGTAGTATTTTTTTCTAAATAAATCTTTATTTAGACTATATTATGATACAAAATGTGTTTAAATTTCAAGGTGACCAAGTATAAGCGCCCTCTTTTCTTTTTAATGCAAAGATGACATCACAGAATCACAAGTGCTGTCGCAAATGTTTTCAGAAAAGTTTTGGAAATACGTTCCTTTAAATGTTTCACATCACGAATTTTCATTGAAAGAACCTCGTCTTTGAGTATTTCACATCGAGGCAATGTCTGGAGTAAGAAAAGGCCATTCAATGGTACCACGTCAGTCAATTCATTTGATAAATGCTTTATTTAAAAAAAAAAAAAAACTCCCAATCAGTTCCTAGTGAGGGGGCATGTTACATTGTTACTTCTCCTGAACTTCCCAATTTTTGCACCATTTCATGAAACATCTAGAAGTCATATAAAGGATTAACAGTTCTATTCCTGCTCAAATGTCACATCAGGAGCTCAGAATCCCAGTACCACTGACATTGCCCTCGTGTCAAATGGTGCACCTCTCACAGAAGCCTTACGCCTCTCAGAAGCATCTTCATTTAGTGCTCCAAGTAAAGAAGATTTATTGGCTACATCTTTAATTTATTCTACACCATTTGATCTAAGTAGGTATATCATAATCACGGAACGCTTTTTGTCTTGATTTTGAAAGGAACTACATAAAACATCGTATTAGAATCCAAACATTTTCTCTTGTGATAACATTTAGGCTTATGTGAATGAGGAAGACCGCTACAGACCCAGAATGTGAATACGTTGCCAAGACGGAGATGTGGTGTTTGAAAAACGTTTCACTCAATAACTCAACCAAGATCACTTTGCGAAAATACTTATAATAGGAGGGGTTTTATACGAGTTCTCATTTGAATTAGAGATATCGTGAAAATGGTCAAATTACTATCTATCATAGTTGTTAAGTGTAAACAAACTAGTTTTAATATTTACTACAAAATGGATAAAACAAAAAATACGAACTATAATTTAGTAATTCTTTTTGAAGGTAAGTATTTAAGGGTTTAACCTCAAGAAAAATACAAAAGAAGTTAAGGTTCCACAATAAAGATTCTTCCACTTCGTTTGGTGGGGCTGCTGAATTTGGGCGTGGTCGTACATCCATTCAAGATGATGAGCGCCCAGGGCGTCCCCAAAACTGCTACCACCGAAGAGATTGTAACAAAAATTCACAATGCGGCACTCAATGATCGCCGATTGAAGGTACGCGAGTTGGTTGACGTTGCAAACCCCTCGATAGGCCATGTCCACTACATTTTACACCAGATTTTGGATATGAGAACGTTTTCTGCTAGATAAGTGTCGCGTTTGTTAACAATGGACCAAGTGAACATTTCGCAAGAGTGTTTACACTTGTCTAAACGTAGTTCCAATGAATTTCATAACAGTACAGGAAACATGAATTCATCGCTACACGCCAGAGACCAACAAAAGAGTGGGTGGCAACAAGTGAAAGAGCACCAAAGGAAGCAAAAACGATTCCATCTGCAGGAAATGTCATGGCTAACTACTCATGGTGTAGTGCTCGTAGACTACCCCAGTAGGACAGAACCATCACCGGCCAGTATTACGCTTCACCGCTGGACCATCTGAAGGATGCTATTTAGGCTGAAAGTCCACACCTTGAGAAATGAAAGTTCTCTTTCCTCACGATAATGCATTCGCCTTCACCATGACGGGGACTGTTGCTTGAAAACTGCATGATATTCGCTTCCACATCTACCATATTCGCCGGATTTGACTCTCAGGATCTAAACCTGAAGAAATGGCTGGGTGAACAAAGATTTACATCAAATGATGAGCTTGAAGCTGAGACAGACAATTGTTTTTCACAAATGGACATATCTTATTTTAATGAGAGTATAAAAAGTTGGAAAATCCTTGGACTAAATGTATTGATTTACAATGTGATGTAGAAAAATAATAAAAAAATCTATTGACTATTCTGTTTTCTTGTTCAGGCTGACAATTTTTAGAACGCCCCTCGTAATTTCTAAAGTACAAAAACCTTCACTCAACAGGCGCTCTAGTTAAAAACCACCATATTATTTAATAAAGAAATAAATAACTGCTAGTGACAATTAAATTATGGGTCATCCTTTCTTCAGAAACCAATGTTTTCTGACAACTTCTCAATACTTTTTGATGATTTTTTTCTAAAACTTGCACACATGTCAATGTTGTGTATATAACGGGACGGTCCAAAGATCGTGCATTGAGATTACTAAAGCCTGTTTTTCCCCACTTTAGAGAGAGACTAGCCCACAAGGATATTAAGGTCATTATAACATTCAAAACTTTAAACCCTTGCACTACCAACTATTTTGATGAAAAACTCTAGTGTTGCAACAGGAACATGGGCTCCTTATTTAGTTCTGAAAAACAGTATCCAATTACCTGAACTCTTACAGTAAGGGTAGTTCCTGACACCAACTGCAAGTAGGGTGGTAAACTTCACTTAATTTGTACAGGCGATTCTTTAAAGGGTAGTATTCTGTAAGAAAATCACCTCTCCCTCTCTAATTTAAGCAGTGCATCCTACCCGAACTACTTCTACTTCTACTTCTTCTTCTTCTTCTTCTTCTTCTTCTTCTTCTTGTTCTTCTTCGTCTTATTATTATTATTATCATTGTTGTTGTTGTTGTTGTTGTTGTTTTTCCTTTTATGAGGACTGTAGAATACCTGCATTCTTCTTACTTAAAATGTTTTCTATTCTTTTATTCCCTGCCCAAACGCTCCATATGATAGATCAACACAGAATCCACAGAAATAATAATCATTTGACCACTTCTTAACTCCAGCATCCGAATGTCTTCAGTTCCACTGTACCACTGTATTCCTGACGTGACAACAGAAACGTAAGGGTTAGGTACTTGTTATTTGAAAGTATAAGAGGGCTACTGCTGACGTAAGACTTGTTAATAATTTCCTGTATAGAAGTTTTGTCAGTCTTTTTTTTTTCGGTTTGGAAGACTGATACATTTTCTTATGCTGAAGGCAATTTTCTTGAATGGTAGCTTTTTAATCTTATTTCTAATAGCATCTATGAAGATCTAAAAACCTGCTTTAGGTAACTTCCCCTGTTCCGGCCTCATGTCTCTCTCCATCTTCTCATTGGTCTGTCAATACCTCTTTTCCATATGGTTGATAATGATGTCACTTTAGGGTAGAGGTTTTATCCATTCTCTACAAATGATTTCTCGATCTTTCTCTATATTGATTTATTTGGTCATTAATTGGAGAAGCACTGATTCTTCTCTTATTTCTTCTTTTTTTATTTTCTCCATAATTGTACATCCTTTAATAGCTGTAAGGTATTCCGTTTCTATCGCAATTACTTTATTCCAGTCATTTTTCTTTATTCTCTATATTTCACAATTTTGTTAAATGTTAAGCGTGTTTTTTTTTTCTTCTTGTTTTTCCGATTTTCCGGTAATTGGGACTTTTAGAGCAAGGGCGGTGGGACGACAATGAAACAAGCCAGAGTATTAAAATAAAATATCAGGAATTAAAAGCCTCTGGGAATAATTTTGCTATACTTAAGAGAGAGCAACTAAGGAGGCACTTTTCTATTGTAGTAACTAGCCACCGGTGGAAAGTAGGCTTTGTATCTTCTTTTGATTCAGTTTCGCGACCTCCGTAGAAGTAACCGCGGTGGTTTTCAGAGAGTTGTGGAATACTAGCAAGAACATTAAAAAGAAAAACAATACGTCATTTATTTATTACATTTTGGATCTACGAAGGTACTTTCCTTGAAAGGCCATTATTTTCGTTTCAATGATTGAGATTTTGAGTTTATATTTTCCTGACATTTGCCTAGTTCAAAAACATTTTTCGGCAATCATTTTCTATTTCTTGAATTATTATAATACCCACCAGCACAGAGTAGCATATTCACTGTAATATTCTGTTTAATGGAGTTCCTTGACGTATTTTCCGATTTATCTCTCTTAGAATTTTGTTCATATATACATTAAAAACTTGTCTTAAACCACTATTAACATTCATTTCTTCTGAAAATTGTCTATTTCTAATCTAATGCTTATTATAGTTGCTTTGTAATGTTTTGAAGTACTTTTATTAAATGTCTGAGGTATCCTTCTTTTTAATATTTCCCCAATTAGGTTTCTCTTTACTCTATCATTGGCTTTTTCAAAATTTATAAAGGCTGTATATTAAATTCCCCTCTTCTTTCTATTATTTGACTCACTGAAAATATATTGCCTATACAGCTACGTCTTTCCTGAAACCACTTTATTTCTCTAATAATATTGATTTTGTTAATTTTTTTTTCAAATCGGCCATTAATTATTTTAGTGTATAATTTATAAGCAGCATTTAATAGAATGATGCCCCGATAGTTCGAAAATGTATTTCATTTATCTTTCTTAAAAATTGTGATAACATTGGCTTGATATCATGACTTAGAATTTTTTTCTTTTCCAACACGTATTTATATATTTCAATAATCTGTCGTGCGGTTCTTTACCCCCATATTTCAGTAATTCTGTGTTGATTTCAGGTCCTGGAGATTTTCTATTTTTCATTTTCTCTATCGCATGCTTTATTTCCTCTTCTGTGATTTCTCTACTGAATTCTCAAGATCTTCATTTTCTTTTATTTTTTCTTCTGCCTTATATCACATTTTTCTATAATAATTTTTCCACTATTGTTCTAGAATATTATTGATATTAGTTCTATCGTTTTTATTGTGTCGCTTTTATGCCATATTCTTTAAAGTCCAGGCTTTAATTACAGCAATTATTAACTTTCTAAGTTATAAATAATTTAAAAAATTTTACAATTTTACAATTAGGTGTTTTAGAGCAAAAAAACTATGACTTTTAAAGGTCATAAAGATTCATTTTCACTAACTTTTAAATGGTAAACTCAGTTAATAATTCTTGTTTTTCTAAACCTGTTGAGAGATTCTATCAGAGTGCAAGTATTCCCAATTTGCATAATCCTAGTCAGACTATGACCCATGTTGGAGATGATGTACGGCTGATAGTAGTGTCCGCGCCTTTTCTCGGTAGTTAAACCAGTTCTCTTTCATTTTTTATCCTAATTATTCACGCCATAAACGTTAATGTTGTCATGGCGTAATTACAAAGAGTTTCTTAGACAAGTTTTACGGAGTGTGCGACCTTCTTCTTTCACTGAAAACCACCGCGGTTACTGCTACGGAGGTCGCGAAACTGAATCAAAAGAAGATACAAAGCCTACCTTCCACTGGTGGCTAGTTACTACAATAGAAAAAAATGCCTCCTTAGTTGCTCTCTCTTAAATATGGCAAAATTATTCTCAGAGGCTTTTAATTCTTATATTTTTATTTCATTGCCCTTGCTCTACAAGTCCCATTTTCTCATTGTTTCACTGATTTTGTTGTTGATTTGTTTTATTTACGGACGCTCTTTAACATCTCAGGTAATGAGCGTCTCATTCAATTCAGGGCGTGAAACGGCCGACAAATTTTGCTCAAATGCCTCTTTTTTCAAGCTTGAGGTTCTTTATCGTGCCGTAAATGTACGACACGGGACCCACGACTTTATTTCCCTTCCTAAGGAATCCATACTTAGGATTTTTACGTCAGAAAAAATTCATTGATCCTGGCCGGGTTTGAACCCTCGATCTAGGGTTTAGGAGGCAAGTATGATTACCACTATACTATCAGGACCGACAGATTTCTCTAATCCCTTGTATTAAAGGCTGTTTCACACGATGCAACACTTTTCTTGGCTGTCTATTGTTCATATATTATCTTTAACAACGTTAAGTTATAATTTGTTTCTCGACTGGATAGTAAAGAAGATTATTGCCAAAAATGCATTACCATTGCTTGCAACTTGGAACGGGTTTCAAACTGAGAATACTATTTTTATGCTTCTTAATATTGCTTTGATAATTATGCATTTTTCCTCTGGAAGTAGTTTGTCCCAGAGATTGCAATTTAAAGTAGAAGTTTGGGCTTTTTTAAAAATGCAATTTCCTTGCCACTTTATCATGTTATGCAACTAGCTCCAAGATATGACCATTTCCTTGGTGTAGTGGTTAGCGTTGCTGATTGCTGGCGGTCTGAAACTGGGTTCACCTAGCCTCGTAAGGACAACTGTGAAGCTGCCTGATGAAGAGGTAGCCTTCTTCGATCACGAAAGCCCCGTGGCGGGAAATGCTGATCATATGCCCCCCTGCAATACTGCCCTCTATCAATGAAAACGTAAGACGGAGATAGAGGATGCAGAGGTCGCTGCGGCAGACCTGGAATCACCCCGGGTTGCAGCGCCAAATAATTTTTTTGATGGTATTTAACGCCCGTTTTTACTACTGAGGCACCACAGGCGGTGAACACTGATGATACATGAGGTGAAATGATATATTGGGGAAAGGGTTATTATTTTTAAGGAAGGAAAGGTTCCAGGCCTAAGTTTAAGTACCTTCCCGGCATTTGCCATTTATGAGAAATGAGAAAAACCTGGAGACCTGCCACTCAAGAGTCCGCGCCTTAACGACCTCGGCCACCCGTGGCGGCACGTCAAATGAAAAAACAGAAGAAGATATTAAGAATGTTCACATTTTCTCTTCTAATACCTAGTCTTTAGATATATCATTTATACTTAGTCTTTCATAAATACCATTACAGCATTTTCAAGGAATTTTACCAGTTGTTTTGGCAAGCAAATAACCGCTTTGCTGCTAGACATTATCATCGTCATTGTCGAGTTCAGGGTGCCGTTCTTGAAAGTACTCCTCTCTACCGTTTATCAAAGCCTTTCCCTTCTCTTCCTCTCCTCATCCTCCTGTTCAAGCTGAACGTTTTGTTAACTGTCTTGTGTTCTTATTGGTCTGGAATTTTCCAGAATTTATGTGGCAATATTTCTAGCGTGAACTCTTTCCTACTGTTCTCTGCTAACAGAGAGAGCTTTGTACTCATTGGGGAAATGTGTCTTGAAATTTTACTCAAAAATTGTAGTACAGCATCTTTCTCCTCTAGCCCGACTCAGTGGCATTGCAGTAGAGTTTCTAAAGTTGTAATGCTGTATTAATTCCTACTTATTAAGATGGTAATAGAAATTTGAATGTTTATGATGTTTAATTTGTTCTCAAAGCAGTCTAACACTAATGTTATATAAATATATTTCAATGAAGATTTTGTAAGGTGATAGGCAGATAAATTGATGTTTTAACAATTTAAAGTTATTCTAATTTGGAGAATTGAATTCAATTTTCATAGTCAAGTTATTTTGTTGAATGCGAGATTGTGAGCGAGTTAAATTTGAGCTACTTATATCCTAATTAAATTTAGTTCATTTTGAAATGAATTATATCAAATGGTAACATCTTTTCTCGTGCTTTCACCGGCCATATCCTGGGGGTTTCCTATCTACCATACTTTCTATCTTAATACTTGTTTAGGCAACAGCGGGAGGGTTGCAGAATTGAAGAAGAAGAAGAGGGTGCTGAGATGCATCGATTTCTACAGTGTTTAGTTAACAATGGCACCAAAAACTCTTTTACTGATCAGAAGGTATTCAACATTGAAGAAAACTGCAATCATCAACAATGACTTCGCAAGAAAGTGAAGCGAGACAGAAGCCTGCCTCATGGTGTCATAGACGACATTTCTCTAAAAATGCATAAAACCCTCTGCTAAAAATTGCTATGGAGCACTTGAACAAGTTCAACAATAGACATTTGGACTTCCAGCAAGATTCAGCTTCAGCCTACAGACACAGCTTGAGAGAAAATGTCCAGATCTTATTAGTGATCAAGATTCCCTTCTAACAGTTCAGACCTGAAGCCCCTGGTTTGCAAGAAAAGCACCCAAACCTACTAGCGGTTCTTGGAGGCAGAAGACGCAGATTTTCCAAAGAAGAGAGTGCTTGCTGCTGTAACATGAATGACCAGTTATACTTAGAGGGTCATTGGTGGTACATTTGGAATACATGAGAAAACATCATATTAAAATATGTTATAGTTACTTAACTAAACTCTGTAACTGTATTTAAGACAATATATATAACTTATTAATATTTAAAAATCATTTCCAATACTCATTACGAGACATTTATGAAAAAAAGTTTGAAAATTACAGTGCTAAACGTGGAAAAATCTCCAAAGATTGTATCATAAATTTGGACCTTACGGTTTGGAAATAAGAGCCATATTTACATATCTTTAATCACCGTACTAAAATCCTCTGTGCGACACGAAATTAACGTTTACCTCTATTTTGTCAACAACTCACATGACTCGGTTCGATTATTGCGATGTCTGGTACTCTAATCTGAATAATGGGCATATCGAAAGATTACAACGTGTTCATAATGCCTGTGTTCATCTCGTCTTCAACACTCGTAAACTTGAACACGTGACACCCGTACGCGTTCCTACCTCGGACATGGAATGTGAGTTTACTGTCTGTCTCTCGTCACCGAACACATTTCTATTCAGCCTCATTCAGCGTGTCAGTTCCCATAATCTGGAACTCCCTTCCTCCTAAAGTCGGAGATTGTCGGAAAATAAAAGTAATTTAAACGTCGATTAAATTGTCATCTTAACTCTAAGAATTACAACATTAGTCTATCGCTTCTTCTTCCTCTTCCTCTTTTTCTTCCTCCCCTCCCCTTGTACTGAAGAACAATTATTGAGGAATAATATTGTAACACTATCTTTAACAACTTTCTAACTAAATTAAAAGTGTAATATTTACATGCACTATTAATTTAGCTTTTTATGTATTTTATATAACTATGTATATTGCACTCTGTATTTTTGCTGGTTATTCGCCTGATAGAGTGGAAGAGGAGGCTCCATGGCCTTAACTATTACTGGAGTAAATAAACAAAGACATTGCCCTAAGTAATATCAATGTAATAAAAGCTATTATTTTCCTCTCTCCCCTCCTCCTTCTTCAATCTGTCTTTCTTTCCTTCATATTTCCCCTCCCATTTTACTTTCACAATTACCACTTTCTTGTGCTACTCCTTTTTTGCTTCCCTAACTTCCTTTTCTTCGATTTGTTTCGATAAAATAAATAATGCATACGATATCACATTACAGCAGGGGTTTTCTACCTTATTTTCTGTTCCAGTGTTATAAACATCACCATTGTCACAATTATGATATATTTATTTAAATGCTACAGTTAATTTAAATGCTATTTACAATTTTACGTCTTCAACTAATTAATCACATATGCAGCATAATTCTTATTTTTATAAATAAATGTTCATATCTTGGAGACATCTTGCAATAATGCCCATTTCATTTTTCCGTTCTTTTGTTTTTGGAGCAATGCGAATGAACGATTGTTTTTAATTTGTTTGTCTTACGAGCAGAGTTGTAACACCTACAGATAAAATAGATACATAGGTTAGGTTTATGTAGGCTGGTTTTATATTAATTATTGTTGTAATGAGCTTTAACAGAAAAAACTTAACATACAAATTGAAGCCAAAACAAATAAATAAAGCAAGAATAAATGTTCTTAAGTATAACATTTTACACAATTGTTAATATTCTTTGCGTAAATTTCAAATATATATTACTTTTATTCTATTCTATGCATGAAACAGTCCTAAGGCGTATTTGACTCTTCTCTGTTGGTATTATTGATAATAGACATTCGTCTGTTGCTAGATGACTTGACAATGTGAAGTATTCATAATACAAATTCACGATTTTTACAATTTTATAAGCGAAGTTTAGGGAAATTATATTCTTAATAAATATCACTCTGAACATTCCAGATAACTTTATCGGCAATCTGAGACCGGCTTGTGACATTGTTTGTAACTATTTAGCTTATGAATAAGTGACCAATTCGGTATAAGAATATCAAGAATTCCGGCCAATCACAACTGCCTATAGCCAATTATTTCCGTTTCCGCTTTATCGCTTTCGTTTTATCGCAATTACGTACAATTGTTTTTATGCAAACACATCAGAACGGCGCACTTAAAAATCTTTATGGCTTCTTTGGCCTATACAACTGCGTGTCGGTCCTGGTGGTGTAGTGGTAACCATATTTGCTCTGTAAACCCAAGATCGCGGGTTCAAACCCGGCCAGGATTGATGGATTTTTTTCAGGCGTAAAATCCTAAGTGTGGCTTCCTTCAGAAGGGAAGTAAGTCGTGGGTCCCGTGTCGTACATTTGCGGCACGAAAAAGAACCTCAAGCCTGAAAGAAGAAATCTCTGAGCAAAATTTGTCGGCGTTTCACGCACGGAATTGAATAGGAGGCTGATGACCTGAAATGTTAAAGTGCGTCGATAAATAAACCAAGGTAATAACAAAACTATACAACAGTGTGCACTAGAAATCAGTAATCAACATGACGAGCAATTGAAAACGTTTTGGGGAGACATTGGATGGTAAAATTGATTTAATAATTCAAACTTTTAAGTAAAAAAAAAAACACTAAGCAAAATAGAAATAGTGAGTAGAATAAATGTCATTTCATTTTCAAAAGTGTGATTTTGTACATGTAATTAGTTGTGCTTTCAGTTTATTATGAAAGAGTTTAAATGGATATTCATAATTGTAAGCGCACTTTCTACATATATTACTTTATTTTTATAATTTTACTCGCTAAATAGTAAAAATAAATACAGCTTGAGCTCCAGATTGCCTCAGGTAGTTCACGTTATGTTACTACAGCCATTCTTATTTAATTTTATATAAGAGAAATGCTCTAAATATCAGCACTGGTTACAGAGTTTCTGTACACTAAATCGTGGAGATAATGCACGTGGAAGATATGCAGACAGAATTCGTTCCAAACATGGCAGTGACAGGTTTAGGCACAATCGCAAGACCAAATCTCCCACCACCAGGAACAGGTTCTAGCATCAGCAGCTTCCACCATGGAACAAAGTAAAACTTCTTTTCCTTCTCTTTCTAAGAAAAAAGTGACCACTTGAAGGAAAGCAAGAAAGAAAAGAAACAGACAGTTAAGAAGATGAAGTACCTTTTTGAGAAGTCTATAGCGGACATCTCCAACCAATCACAAGAGAGTAACACTGTCACGTGGTTTGAGACGAATCAATCACTGCATGGATAGGGGTAGTGACGTGGCGGTGTAATACTGACCACTGTTTGTAATTTGCTCGGGGCAGCAAAAAGTAGCAGGAATACTCTGAGCTAACCATTACATCACTCTTGGGCACTCTCCAGCCCGAGGTTAATGGTTGGTTTTTGCAAGCGGTGCTAAGTAATTAAAGTGATATTAGATAGTGTAAATCAAGCTTATACTGAAATTTGTAAATACCTAATTAAATTCGCACGTTACAACAGAGCAAATATTGGTATACTTTTTGTTATACTATCTATTGATATACCTATACTAAAATCTAATGCAATTGTGAAGCATATCCTTAACATGTACCAGAGTTCTCTTTTAAGTTATTACAAAATACCGCTAGATGGTGCTATTGCGATATGTTATTACTATTTTTGCAAAAATTTATTTTGTTATTGTGAAAACGGCTGCAGCTTAGAAATTTGACCGACTTTGTTTACAGTGAGCGTTTAAACAAAGTAATTTTGAGGAAAAAAATTTCACGTTAAGGTTTTCGTTTGATGAAATTTTAAGATTTCATTTTACTAAAGGCCTAACTCAACAGCATGGAATCGCTTCGTTCAACTTTTGGAAGTGAAGCACCATTAGAAAAGACTTTACAATAGGTTTGCAGAATTTCTTCGTGGAGTGTGTCCGTCAGTGATGAATTTCGTGAAGGTCTACCAAAGTCTACTGTCATTCCAAAAACATGGATGCTGTGGGCAACATGATTGAAGAAGATCGGCATGTGACTTACAGTGAGATAGAGACATCCTTAAGCATATCGAAGACTGCAGTACATTCGATTTTGCATCAATGTGAAAAATATCTGTCCTGATGGATTCAGCATAGTTTGACCAAAGCTCAAAACTACGCTTGTGTTAATTGGTGTAATGAAATGCTCAAAAAATTGAACCCAGAAACTGGAAAATCCATATACAACATTGTAATAAATTACGAAAAGTTGATATATTCTTATGTACCGGAAACTAAGCAACAATCCACTGCTTGTGTTCCAAGATGAATTGAATGCCACAAAAGTTGTTCGTTCACGAAACACTTCCAAGAAAATGATCGTTTGTTTCTTCGGTTGTACTGGACATGTCGCAACCATTACTTTAGAGGATCGAAGAACAATTAATGCTGAATGATATACAACAATTTATTTACCAGAAATCTTCAACGAAATCAGGAAAAACAGCCGAAAACTTGGCATCATTCTTCATCATGAAAATGCCAGCTCTCGCACAACACGTCAAGCAATTGATTATTTGAAGGAGAAAAACATAATTATCTCATTGCCGTATTCACCTGATTTACAGCCTAAAGACTTCTTTTGGTTCTCGAATGTCAAACAAAAAATGTGAACGGCGATTTTCACCACCTCAAGAAGCTGTTGAAGTCTTTAAAAACCATGTTTTGAGATACCAACTTCAGAGTGGAAAAAAATGTTTCGAGAATTGGTTTGAACGCATGTAAAAGTGTATAAATGTTAAAGATGAATATTTTGAAAAGAAACAAAAGAGTGTTCCAAAAAATAACTAAAAAGGTTACCCTAGTATTTTACTACTACGTAAGGAAAAAAACCAAAGTTTACTATAGCGGTTTGATAGCTATTTTCAATAAACTTCCTTAAGAACATTGTCACTTATATTACAAGAAGTTAAATTTCATTATCATTTTCTTAGATACTAATGCCAGCACCCCTTTATGTTAATTTATGTTAAAATTCTTTAAAAAATAATATGCAAGAGCAATATAAAGCTTCCAAATAAATACCATGGTACAATTAGATTTAAATAGAGAACGGATGGAATAGTTTCCTAGCATCGACAAGAATGCAAACATTGTTCAATATTATATGGACATGTTCAGGGTATAACATTTTTATATGTAATCTGGAAATATCTCGGAAAAAAGTCGCAATAAATACTCTTTTACCTGCTGTTGATCAGTCATCTCTAAAATAGTGAAGACAACTGGGAAAATTTTACTAAAAACAATTTTTTTTCGATATTAAAATTTCATGGATAAAAAACATTTAGGGGAAATATCCAGTAGGAATAAAACCAGTAATTGAACAAGTTAGATATTATACATATTTAGAATGTGACACAGACCTACAGGGTGCAACAGTTTGTCAATATTTCAATTCATTCTTCTCAAAAGTAAGAAGCACACATAATAGGATTAAATCTTTTTTTTTAATTTTTTTTATTTAAACCTACTATTCATTATGTATATATATATATTTATACCAGTGATAAGTCATAAGCAAATCCTGGAAGTTCAGGCATTAGTTTCGGTTAAAATAGGGTCAAAAAAGCAATTAAAATACTGAAAATAGGCACTAATATAAATTAAAACAGATATTTATTAAAAACGTAAATAGAGTAAGGCCACTGAAAATATATGTTTAATGCCAATATATATATACTTAAGGTACTTGCTAATTTATTTATCACATAATTAAAGTACTTAACCTTACTTTTCTTGATTACAAGCAATAAGAAGGTGTTTTTTCAAGGTATCAACTGTCATAGTCAGCTGCTTTTCAGAGAGAGCATTTTTCATCATTCGTTTTACTTCCAATGAGGTGACTGGAGCATATTTAAAACAAGCTATTTCGGAAGGACCATACCAAACATTCACCTTTCAGGGCATCATGGAAATGTTGATCAAGACAGAATAAAGTAACTTTGAGTAGTCCTGGCGAATGAGCAAAAGATGCGCAGTGGTTTCTGGTCAAGTTCATGATTTATTTATACGTTTATAGGGGAATCAGGTTAGTATCTCTCTTATTTCCACACTGAACACATTGTAGGGACGGTTTATTGCACAGCTGTACCGCTATCATCTTTCTCGCTTGCAATTGTTTATTACATTTATGCCACTGAGAAGTTATCCCCACCACAAATTTTCTAGAATTGTCTCGCACATATTGATACAAGTTTATTCGTCAGAACTATTCAACAATACAGAACTTTCCTCATCCTCTCTATTTCCTGGTATTCGTATATCCGAGGTAACCGAGTCTTTCTTTCGCTAATGAAGGTTCTGCTATTTAAAGAGCTTAACTGAATGGGTCGAGAAGAAAGTTTTTGACTGTTTGAAAAGTAATAAATGTATGACAAGTTTCTTAATAGATATTTTTGTGAGGGGACATGCCATTTAGTTTTTATAACTTTTTTCACTTCAATATATTGAAATTCTTTATGTGCTTTTTAAAATGAGTAAATTAATCGCAGGAAAAATCCATAAAGAACCAAAACATGCAAAAAAAGTTTTAACCTTTAAAATGGGTCACAGAAACCAAAATTGGAAAAGAAAAGCAAAATAAAAACAGGTCCTACTAATCCCAAAGTATGGGAAAATGTTCATTTCTATCCATCCATATAGAAAAGGAATTTCCCTATCTTCAGGGCTGGGGTAATAAGTCATGGCAACTATTTCTTTTTTCTCTAGCGAACATGAAACAATGCAAAAATCTAAGATATACGATTGAAAGTGTATACAATGTACTTTCAAATGAAACCATCATATGAGGACAGCTGCGTGTCTCAGCCTGCTCCGAAGTTGAGTTATGAGAGACGGTGTTTCAGGAGAGGTGATCACGCGTGTGTATGAAAATAGAATTTCTCTAAAGCAGGAATGTACTAAACAAGACTCAAGTACCGAAACTCCTCCTCCCTCTCAGACTGTAGACCATTCCATGAAATGATTGGCACCAAAACCATAAAATAAGAACGATAGAGCTTCTTCTTTGTGTTTCATAATGCATATCGAAAAGTGACTGGATACATCAATCATTTCTCTCGTGTGTGATCAACTGAAGCATTTCAAAACGTCGCATATATGTTCCTAAAGAATACCGTAGATCCTGGTGGTGTAGTGGGAACCAAACCCAAAATATCGGGTTCAATTCCAAGGTCGATGATTTTGGGCGTAAAAATTCTAAGTATGGCTTCCTACGGAAGGGAAGTAAAGCCGTGGGACCCGTGTAAATTTACGGCACGTAAAAGATCTTAAGGCTGATAGACGAGGCCTCTGAGCAAAATTTATTGGCCGTTTCACGTCCTAAATAGAATAGGATGTTGATGACCTGAGATGTTAAAGAGCTTCCGTAAATAAACAAACCAATAAAATCTAAAGAACGCCTTCTCTAAAGAGTAAATTAAATTAAAAAAAAATTCTGTAAAGCAACAGTGTTAACTTAAATTATATTCATATGTCTATAAAGCGGTCTGTAACGTTTTGAACTTGTTTTATTATTGAAAATTACATAAAAAATGTTAAAGACTACCCGTTTGGTTTGGTGTTTCTTGAACTTCGAACACCATACGCATTCGGAAGCGTTAATGGAAAATGTGGGTGTGATCAACAGTAAGAGAGTTCAGGATGGTGTGAAAGTTGCACAACGCAGACGGACCGTTAAACTATAAAAGCAAAGGGAGTTGATATCCAGGCGACCTCATAAGTTTCCCGTGGACATTGTTTCGGCCACCATACAAGACTTAGCTCATTAAGCATGCATCAAGAGGAATCAGAATATCAGAGGTTTTCCGACTGGTTCCGGCCTCTCCCTTCCTCCCTCTCTCCACAGGAGACCTCTTGACAACCACAATCAATCGCATGCATACGGCCAGCGTTTTAGCAAACAATGTGCCTTCCCATTTCGTCTGCTTACCATAATTCAAGAGTATCATATTAAACTCAAGGTGCATATATGTGTGTGTCCGATGGTCATTATGGATTCATCAATTCACTCTTTGTTTCCTCTGGGATGGAAACACGGGACTGCTGCAGCAATAAACAAGATAGTAACAGCAGGATATCAGATACCAGGCGGGCATTCCGTGACGTCAGCACCACAACTAACAAAAGTACCTCGGCAGGGGCGGTTCAAGGTTTTGTGTAGTGTTAGAATTTTGGGCGCTTTTAAAACTGTAGTAATCTTTACTAGGAATTCCTGATTTGTTACAAGATAGTATTGCTAGGTATCTCTGGTTTACCAATAATGTACTAGAGATATTAGCTCCGAATGGTACTATGCGCATGCGCAGAACAGTTGGCATAGATCTCGTGTGTGAAGTATGCAATACTCCAGACAAGGAAACGTTTCCCATTGTTACGTTCTGTGCGATCAGTTTTGTTTTCCACCCGAAGTGTTTTGTCTATAGGCGAGCGTGCCGCCCGTTAGCCGGTAAGCCAGTCTACTGGGTCACGGTGAGTAGCGGGAGGGTAAAACAATAAAGTAAACCAAAACCATACAACAATGCACAAAACATTTAAGAGGCTCATTACGGACCATATTATCAAATCAGCTGTTGAAATTGCCCGCCTTCTTTCTCCACACATTTTTGGCATTTCATTAGGAAATTATTCATCACTCGCTGTAGTTCATTTTGAGAAATCCGCACAATTTCCTGACGAATATTATCTTTGAGTTCTTGTATGGTGTGTAAGTTTGTCTTGCACACTGCATTTTTAATTTACCCAAGAGATAATCGCAGACTGTCATATCAGGGGACCAATGGGAAGCACAAATAACTCTGTCTTGTGGAGACACATTCCGAATTGCTTTCATGCAATTATTAGAAGCTTGAGCAGGTCCATGTTGTAAAATGCATGATCACGAACATGTCAATTAATTCTCTGAAAAAAGGGGTTAGGATAGTATTCAAATAAGCAACATAATCAACTGTATGCTAAAAGAAAACTGGTCCTTAGATATGAGGGTAGGTATTCCTGCCTCGTCAATAAGGATTATCGCCTTCACAAAATATTTATCTGGTCTCATACCTTATTTGTTAAGTAAATAATTGCAGCTGTAACTTCCGCTCCACTGTGTTCAGTAGTTGTTCAGATATAGTTGCATAAAGAAGGCTATGTGTAGAAAATTGTGACATGTCCAAAATGGAGTTTCGAACTGATATTAAATTCTTCAAAAAAGGACAACTTACTCAAAATGAAATTAAACAGCGATTGGACCGGTGTATATGGGGAAGCACCCCCCTCATATTCTACCGTAAAAGAATGGGCCAAACTTTTGCAAATGGTTCGAGGTGCAGATCGGTCATTGGAGGTGCTCTACTCCTGAAAACATCGCTCTTGTGAAAGGAGAAATTATGGAAGACCGGCGGCTCAAAGTTACAGAAATAGCAGCAAGATTGGGCCTTTCTAAAACAACAGACCTTGGAATTATTCATGAACATTTAAACATGAATAAGGTTAGTACAAGATGGGTGCCTTAGACTTCTTTCCTGTCCCAAAGCAGCAACGAGTCATCTGCTGTCAGGCATTTTTGGAGATCAATCGTGGCAACGAGAGAGAAGTTCTCAAACCATTGTTACAGGAGATGAAACTATGGCCCTCTACTATGATCCCTCGTTCAAAAGAGAATCAGTGGAGTAGAATAAAGACTCACGCGAAGGAGGCTCTGAATTGATGTAAACAACACGATGTATAACGCGTGACAGAATAGTCCGCACTTCCACCCCTAGTGAATAAATGATTGCCATGGTTTCAAGGTTGGGTAAGTCACTTGAATAACGTACTGCGATTTGCAGTATTGACAAAGGTAGATTTGTTAATTCGTCATATTCCTAAACAATGTGAACATCTATTTTTGCCCCCCCCCCCACACACACAAATACTGGTGGTAACCAGGATTTACCATACGAGCTGCATGGCTCAAGTGGTAACACTTGGGAAGCCCAGAGTTTACATCTCTTTGGTCCGACCAATTTTTTTTTTCTTTTGTCGGTCCTGGTGTGACGTAGTAGCAACCATACTTGCCTTCTAAACCCAAGGTCGCGGGTTCAAACCCGACCAGGACCGATGAATTTTTTCGGGAGTAAAAATCCTAAGTATGGCTTCCTTCGGAAGAGAAGTAAAGCCGTGGGTCCCGTGTCGTAGATTTGCGGCACGAAAAAGAATCTCAAGCCTGAAAGAAGAGGCCTATGAGCAAAATTTATCCGCCATTTCACACCTTGAATTAAATGAGACGCTGATGACCTGAGATGTTAAAGAGCGTCCGTAAATAAACCGAGTCAACATCAAATTTAACTTGGATGAATTTGGTTGTTCATATGCTCATTACAAAGTTAGTTCGCATTACAGCAATTAATACTTGTATCCCACGCTATCGGTATCAGACACACATTAAAATATGAAATTATATATTGGGAAAAACTGCAATAATTCTTTGAAAAATAATAAAAATATACAGATATTTTAAAGGGATATATTAGTCTATTGCAATTGCAAATCGCGTATATAAAACTTTGTTACTTTTCGTGTGAAAGTCTCAACACATTAGTAACAACTCCTAGACAGAAATATGTCAAATATTCATTTGCGCATTCGCTCCTATATCAAACGGAAATTTATTACATTTTTGGAAAAGTAACGGATAAAAATCTGCGTAACATTAGCGTGTTTAAAATCCAAATTCCTTAAACTTGATAATGCGAAATTGAAAGTTCAATCTACGAGAGAGAGAGAACAGCTTAGAATTATTCAAAATATTTATCGTGGTTTATTTAGAAGCGAGTATCAAAAAAACTGCCATGATGTGGACACTAAGCTGAAGTTCTATAAAGATAAAGAATGTAAAATGCACTTAAAAACTCACGTTTAGGATTTCCACTTAAGATTTCTTTCCTGGCTGCCGCTGAGTAGTGCCAAGAGTGTTACCATTGGTAGATCACTGCAATGGAAAAAAAGTACCAAGGTAAATGGATTCCCAGTATATAATATATAATTTACTTTTACTTATGTACTTAATTCTTTAAAACTTGCTTCTGAAAGCTTACTCTAATTCTGAAGAGAAAAAAAATTGTACAAATTTTAAGGGAGAATTGTGAGGAAAAAAAAAAAAGAAAGGAAACGTTTGTCTAAACCAGTGGTTCCTAAACTGTGGTCCGCGAGGACCCGCAAGTACCTCTCAGGAAATCCACGAAGCATTTAGAATCTTGTTAAGAAATTATTTACATGTAAAACAACAAATTAGGATAAAATGAAAAAAAAATAGAAAATTTATATTTATATTTATTGAGGTAAAGTAAATTAAAATCGAGTTGAAGACAACTATTTGTTCCGGAGGGGGCTGTCAAATAGCTAATGCAGGCCAGGCAGAGCACTCATAGTATTGCTGGCAACAACACGTATATTTTGATAAAAAAAAACTGCGTAATTTACCCGCACTAGAGGAGGTCATTACGAGTATATTGTTCTCTGCACTTATTCATATAAAAACAAGTAAATAAATCGATTAGAAGGTGCATTCCTCACGGCTTATAAGTGAAATGCAATAGCATCTCAATTATTCAGAAATCATTTTTTTTTTAAGTGTTTAACGCTTGTTTTTACTACTGAGGCACCACAGGCGGTGACATTGATGATACACGAGATGAAAAAATATATTGGGAAAAGATTTTTAAGCAAGGAAACGTTCGAGGCCTAAGTTTAGGGTACCTCCTCGGCATTTACTATTTATGAGGATTGAGGAAAACCGGGAAAAACCTCAGTCGGGGAGGACGATCCTGGGGGATTCGAACTCCAGACCTCCCGTTCACGAGTCCGCGCCTTAACGACCTCGGCCACCATGACGGTAGGAGTAAAAATTAACGAGTAATGTTGTGCCTTAATATATCATGAACAATTAGTATTGTTAATGTTTTACAACTTTATGAATGTAACATTACCATTGTTTAAGGGTACACTACAATAAAAATGCAAATTGGAAAATGGTCTATACTACTAACACCACTACCACTACCACTACTAATAAAAAGCAGAACATCAATTTAAAATATTTATTCACATACAAATTAATTAATAGTATTAGAGAAATACAAACTTTTCTCAATGAAATTAATTTATATAGAGATCCTAAACCCAGTATCCTACACAATGTAGGTCCTGAATGTCTAGTGGTAACCATAATTGCTTCGTACGCTCGAGATCGCGGGTTCAATCCCAGTCAGGATGGATGGATTTTTTCGGACGTTAAATTCCTTCGGAAGGGAAGCACAGCCGTGGGTCCCGTGTCGTAGATTTATGGCACGTAAAAGAACCTCAAGCCTGAAAGAAGAGGCCTCTGAGCAAAATTTTTCAGTTGTTTCATGCCAAAGTTGTTTCACGCTCTGAGTTGAATGGGGCGCTGATGACCCGAGATGTTGAAGAGCGTCCGAAATAAACCAAAATAAATAAAATCTTATCCACAACCATTCCAGCTGCGATCTTCACTTGCCTTTCGGAGAAGAATTGTCTCGGAAAGCCGGAACAAACAGCCTCGGCTGTGTTGCTTGCGTGCTCATGTCAAGAGACGCTCTCTGCTTGTTCCCATATATGAGATATGACGTTGTCCGTAAGGTAAAGCATTCCTAACTTCCTACTTTTCTGCTATTATAACTAGAAACATGGGTATGTATTATTAAGCGTTGTTTTCAGGAATATTTCTTTGAAATTGAACAAAGAGACACAGCAGATATTTAAAGTAGAAATTTATATTTCGTGAGCGAGATAAAAATGAATCACATTTTCTAAACTTCAATCAACAAAAGTTTCCTTAAAAATTTAAAAAGTGCTGAAATGTTTTTGTGGAAACTATTGCTTTTGGAATATTTCAGTTTTAAAGAGGGCCAAAATCAATACGAGAGAATGTTTTATTGGGCAGATATTTCGGTGATGCACAGTATTTGAGGCTTTGTACAATTTTTAAGTAATTTTCTTACGTCTGTTTGTTTTTCTAGATATCTGTTTGCATTAAGTTAAATTTATAAATGCACTTTTCAGCTAAAGTGTGGAACAAATAACATATCTTAATACCACTGCATAAAACATTAACCCGTGGCAATGCATTCCAAAGTTGGGCAGTTGTTACGGTGAAAGATGATGAAAAATATTTAGTGTAATGTAATGATATTAAATGCTGGATTTCAGAGCGTGTGTTATTATTTTGGAAAGATAGATTTTTAAAACGAAAATATAGATGAGATGTAGATCATTTTGAAAAGTAGTGTAAGGCAATGGTCACTTCTTCCGACTTTCAGGAGTAAGCACATTGATATAGTCGAACATGCCATGAGCTTGCTGTATGTAGTTTGAGTAGCAGAATATACACTGGTGTATCAGTTGCGCGGTTTTCACAGTCAAATAGGAGCTCTTTAACATTAATAGAATCGGCCAGAATTGGAATGTTTTTAAAAAACCACACCTATTAAATTCTGATTGTTATTTTATTTTGAGTTTTAAAGTTTGTATGAAGTATTCGATTTTATTTTTCTGACAAAACAGACCGGAGAGCCTGAAAAGAATGTTGACACTGAATGCAACCAAACTTGGTCTATTTGGAAGTTCTAAAAATTAAATGTCGAATCACTAAACATGAATTACCGTGGTCAACATTAAAGTCCAATTTCAACACATCTTTCCGTTTGTTTTCCAGTCCACAGTTTATTGACAAGGTAAAGCATGATGAAATGCCTAACTGTTCAAATAGCGAAATTTCATTGAATTTAAATAATTTTATGCAGGTTAACTTTGTGAGTTAGTTGCTGAAAGTGTATGTGAATACTATAATTTTTTATTTTATAATGCTTATATCCGGATATCTTAATTGTATTTCAGGACATAATACTCCAGATTAATTTTTTAATTCCTCTTACATTTATCAACACAATCACAACAATTTACAGTACTAATACTAACTAAACTAAAACTTCAAAAACTAAACTGGTACTGGAAACCAGCACTACGACTATTTTAACTATAACTTCTAATTAAACCTACAATTACTACTGGTACCCAGTACCAATAATTACATTAACATTTATTTAATTTATACTTTTTAATATTTACAATCTTCATATCCGGAATTCCAGGCAACAGGTTGCTGCCGGTCTCAAACAGCGGCTATACCCATGGTGTGTTGACTGTGCAGTTTCCTTCTCTTCTCTTATTTCTTCATCTTCTTCTGCTTTTCAACTTTCATCTGTACTTTATATATTTCTATTTCTTCTTCTCTCAGCTGCTTCCTTTTCGCCCGAAAACTCCCATTATTCTCTTCTTCTGGTTCAATTTGGGTGTTATCTTCATCTTGTTTTTTTAGCTAACTCTTCTTGTATATGCTTTCTTGCCTTTCTCTGATTCTCTGCGATCTTCTAGGGGAATATACGATTTCTGACAGTTACATTTTCTCTCTTATTGTTTTTATTGTTTATATAATCTCCTATCATTTTACTCGATATTTTATTTGTTAAATAATTCAATATACTAAAATTCTTGATCACTCATGATGTTATTTCCTTGCAAGTAGCCATCTTTCCTCAGTCATAGTTGACTGGTATTTAGGGCATGCGAATGAAACATGTTCCGGTGTATAAGAATAATAAACCACATGGTTATTGGAGTGGTGTCATGTGCTGATAATTATACATATTTCCTGATTCCACCTTGAGGGGGAGACGGAGAAGTAAAGTGATGCAGAAGACCTTCAATTTTTTTTTTCTGGCGCAATTGACATTCGAGGTAAAATAATTTTAAATAACGTTTTTTTTATAACTTTTACTTTAATAATTGCTAATGGTTTATGTCCATCTGGTTTATTTTGCCTTGCTAAGTTGACTTAATAAGTTATCGGCTCATTTTCATTTCATCCGAGGCAATGCATCAAGTTTTGTTAAGTTTTCGGATGGTCTAACCGGTTCTGGTGGATAATAGATTGCCTTTCGGAAGGTCATCAATAGGAAGAAGTGCAGATGTCTTTCAGAAACTGGAGGGGGAAAAAATAGGAAAAATAATCTACTTAGGCGAAAAGCCAGAAAATAACAACCAAAAGAAACAACGATATAATTAAATTAGTAATATGACGTTAACAAGATAGGTTTGGCAAATTTTCATAAAATGGCGCGAAAATTCGTTGATAACATAATTTTTAGAAAATATTCTTGTATAATGCAGATCAACCAGACACGAGATAGGTAACGCTTGACAGCCTTCTGAATTCATAATGTCGAAACTGTTATAAAAAGCGGAAGGAAAAGAAGAAGAAGTGATTTTTTTTATTATTATTATTTGAAGTGGTCAAAAGTCGAGTTGGATGAAATGTATAGGGACCCTGCACCATTTATTTCCCAATAAAGGAGTTTAAGTGGGGCCGAAAATGAACAGGATATAAAGTGCACCGGACTCCAATTAAAATCATCACAAAGAATATCATAAAGAAAAACCGGCGCGTGAAAAAGTACGCAATAGCTGAGGATACAAACTTCATAGTATTCTAAAAGAAATTTGCAAGTGGATCAAAATGCATCGTCTAGCCTTTACTCACAATCAGCAATATTTTTTTTGTCAAGTTGTGACCATGCATAAAATATAAATGCACTGTTACATACCTGAGTCAAAGCTTGAACAATTGGTAAAAGTAAGAAGACAGGGGTTTATTGAATATAATAGATTAATAGAATATCCCCGGTAAACATTTTGGAAAAGATAAGAAACAACATGAAAGTTCGTCAGAAAAACTTTCCTATAAATTATCTCTTCATTAGGCCTTGTTACTAGGTAACGGATGCTCTATTTATATTTACTGAAGGTATTATTTAAAAGATTAGTTTAACACAAGTTTAGACATAACGAGTGTTTTGTTGGACCAAACTTCATCGATAGGCAGGAGCACCTCCTTGTTGCAGTTTGTTCCATTTTCTATTTATTAAATCCAGCTAGCGTAGTCTTGAGACACCATAAACCCTTCTGACTATGGTTTGTTCCGTGGCATCATTTCTTCAATTATCTTGAAGATGTCAGAAACACATGTTCAGAGATCTTTGCCTCTAAATTCAAGGATTGGTATCGGCAACAAATTATAGAGATGGATGATGGCCTGTATTTTGAAGAAAAAATGTTTGTTATGTATGCTAAGATACCAGCTATAGAAAAAAAGTTTTGACCAACCTAGTAACAAGGTTCTATTATACAGTATAGTTGGGCTGTTAAAAGATGAATTATGGAGTAAAAAATATCCCTCTTACCGGGAAAATACCCTGTTCACACATTGATAGTCGCAATGACAAACGTGTACGAAATGGGTTTCAAATTCATTTTTCATTCCTTCCATTATGACTTTACAGTTGAAGCTGTCCCTGGCTCCCCATCAATTACAGAGTAATTGAGATAATTATTTTTTGTAATTTTAAATCAACAATTCAGTGATTTCTTACAGGTAAGTTGTGCTTTCTGTATATAAGAATCTTGGATGACAAAATTCATGTATGTACAATTAAGATTGTATAATGTTTAAGACAGCATATTGTCCATGAAGTGTAATATTTAAAAAATAATATGTAATATAGCAAAGGGTAAAGGTGGACTTGAATCTCACTCTGAACATGCAAGGCAAGGGTTGGAAAAGTCAGACAATGCCAGTTAATCCCTTCAGGAATGCGGCGAGCAGAGGGTTGGCCATGCCTCTGACATGGAAGCCAGCTATTTTCGTTAAGTACGCGACACCAGGTATGCATTCGCAGGTCATTAACATAAAGTGTAAAATTTGTTTGAAGAGAGTTGATTGACGAATAGCGTAACTTATGCTCTGCGAAATTGTCCAGCAAATAGGAATGAATTTCGATGATGTCAGTGTCAAATTATGAGCATGGGGAGAACAAAGCTGGCGGGAATATGTTGCATCGCTTTTAGTCGTGAACGTCAGTTTTTCTAGAGCATAAGAAATAGAGTTTGCCTGAAAAAGAGACTGTCTCAAAATTCCGTCAGTTTTTCTAGAGCATATAAGAAATAGAGTTTGCCTGAAAAAGAGACAGTCTCAAAATTCTCCGGGCCAAAATAGCGCAGCTCTGTCGTCGGTCAGTTAGAAGAAGAATGACCTAAGTCCAAGTTATGAAATCCGTCATCAATGAGGATCGACAATCAATCAACGCGATAGTCACTTATAGCACCATTGTACAGCATTTCTTCATATCAGGCGCCATTTGAGTGAACACAACCACATTTAGGTGTTTGCCAAGTTTACCCTGCAGTGATCCGGCTTGAGACGCGAGTTCCCCTGATTATTCCCGTTTAGGAGAATAAACAACCTCACGAGGGGTTATTTACCGGAGCATTCCACATCAATTTCCCATTCCCTCCCAGCTTACAGCAGCCAAAAATTAACTGAAAGCCCTAGAGAGAGAGTCTCGTGGAAAAGAAGTGTAAATCTGCAATCGGCGGGCTAAAATTAATGAACACAGCTACCATACAGCTCAATTCCCATCCCCACCGACAATCCTACTCCAAATTGGCGCTCATGACTTCGGGTTCAACAATAACAACCTCCCTCACCTCCACATATTCTTTACAGTTTGAAATTAAAGTTTTGTTTTCTTACAATCAGGAAGCATTAACATAACACGAAAGTTTTTAAGCCAATGCTTATTTCTAACGTACAAATAAGAAGCATTAGATTATCTAACACTCATCTCTTGCTAAATAATAAGATAGATGAATTTATTGTGCTTGACACTTCTCAAAGTGATGAAGTTTGTCAACTACACTATAATAATGAACATGGTATTGCTTATAATTTGTGCTCAGTGATTCAACCGGAGCATTTGCTGGATTTTTTGAGAGAATTTTATGTCACATAATTGCTGGTTGCCGATCAGTAAACTACTGCAGCATGAATTGGAACTCTTCCAAGATCGTTTCCAAGTACAAACACGATAGCTACCTACCACATGCGAAAGATTGCGCCAACTTACAGCTAGCGCATGGAACATCGTTAATATTAAAGATGTAAATAAAGAAACAACCACATAAATCGATAACGTGTTTCCATATTCAAGAACAGACTAGGCTTGGTCTTGAGGAACAACTCGGTTTAAGATATTACCGCATAGCACGAAATCCAGACAGTCTCGGTTGTCAATCATCTTTACCAGTGGATCCTGTTGTCTAGCTGCATATATTTTCTATTATTTTTTAAATTTATCTTATAACGAATTTTAACTACATTTAGATACTTCTACTATCCAGGCCCATTAAAGTATTGTTGGCAGTTGGAGAGATGGCCAGCGACGTATGCGGGAAGGGCTTTATCTGCCAGGTAAAACATTACGAACTGCATGTGTATCATCTATTCAAAAACTTATGAATGACCGTTCTTATTGCTTTAACGAAAGCAGAACATGAACATTTGAATATTTTAAATTGCAATTGTTAGTATGTAGTGTTACTATATACTGGTCTACTAATTGTACATACATACAAATAATATAAATACACAAATATTACAATAACGAAAGAAAGGAAAAATTATACTTTGTAAAGCTTGAGGAAATGCGAATATTGATTGCTGCATGTGATTAGTAGAGGCAATAAACTTTAGATTAAAACAATTAAACTTAGGTGTATTCTACTATATGTTGTTCCAGTGAGATCAAGTACCGGGGTAGGAAGAGATGGGGTTGAAGCCGGCCGGCGAGTTTTCTCTGTCTACTCCAGGAAACAGACCGGAGCGTACAAAAGTGAATTCGAGTGTTTTTACAAGAATTTTTACGCCCGAAAAAAATCCATGGATCCTGGCCCGGATTGAACCCGCGATCTTGGGTTTAGAAGGCAAATATGATTACCACTACACCAACAGGAACGACTTAGAGAACAGAATCGTACTATTTATTGTATATATTATATACAGTATATACATTATATGCAATAGCACAATTTTCCTAGTACATTTGTACTTCTCTAGTTCTTGTTCCAATTTCATTTGTAATATAAATGCATAAAATATGTTAATGAGACTTGGGTAGGTACTTTGACAATTACAAAAGCTGTCAAAATGAAAGTCAACCAGGCATATTGACTAAGCCGAAAATCCGTAACCGTCTCATAGTCGTCCCATGCAGGATTCAAAATGATGTTTGTGAAGAATTCATTATTAATTTTTCAAGCAGACAAAAGTCTGGAAATTTATCGTGGTCAAATTAATTTCGGAAACTTTTGAGTTTCGAATTAACAATCAGCTTTTTCCAACCTCCCAGAGTAAAGTGTTGTGATTATGGATAATTCCCCACAATATTCAGGAAAACAAACCCTTTTCGAAATACGTCGTAGTAAAGGAAGAGGTAAAATTATGACTGCAAAACAGCATTCCTCGTTCGTCAATGAGAAAATCTAAACTGTACATATTGATAGAGATCCATAAATGGCAAGAAAAAGTGCTCAGCATTGACGAAATATTCAAATTAAATGACCATGAATCATCAAGTATGCCCACATAAAGATGTGAACTGAACCCCATTGAGTTGTGTGGTCCAAAGTAAAACACTTGCTAAGAGTGAAAAATCGTAAGCGGAAAAATTAATATGCAAGCATTACTGTAATATACACTTATAGGTCGGTCGTAGCCATACTAGGGCCCTAAACCCAAGATCGTGGGTTCAATCCCTGCCAGGATCTATGGATTTTTGGGGCGTAAAAATCCTAAGTATAGCTTCCTTCGGAAGGGATGTAAAGTCATGGGTCCCGTGATGTAGATTTAAAGCATAAAAGAACCTCAAGCCTGAATGAAGAGACCTCTGAGCAAAATTTATCGGTCGTTTCACGCCCTGAATTGAATGGGACGCTGATGACCTGAGATGTTAAAGAGCATCAATAAATAAACTTTATCAAATCAAATACACTTACGGTTTTTTTCTTTTTTCACTCCTGAACATAGGCGCTGGCTTTGTTATATAATGAGGGGATAAGGCAAACTCCCTTTGCGATATTAGTAAAACAAATCAGCGATATAAACCACAACACAAAGTTTGTAAGTAATCACATCCCGCTGTAATTAAAAATTAAACATCTTTTAATGGTATGCATTAATAAGCAGACAAATTAATTTAAATTTTGTCATATGTAGTTGCCTGAAATGAAGTCTATGAATTTGTTCAATTATATTTTATTAATTCGTCATTAAGTTAGGAAAGATTAATCATATTAACGTAAGTCACGACACAATGCGTTATCAGCACATTCCTCTGACTAGCCATCTCTCCAGCTCCCAACGTAACAATAACCTTAGGGTTCACATTAGGGATGTCCCAGGTTTGAATCCCTTGAGGCCGGTGATCCTAACCTTGACATTTTTCGTTTCCTCTGGGTCCTGTTCCACAAAACATGTGGTTATGGTATAATACAACACACGTGTTCCTGACGTAACAGAATTAAGTTCTGTCTTCAGAAGATTCTCGTTAAGCTGGGAAAAGTTTGTCACCTGATGGACTGTTCCAGCTTTACGAGCAACTTCTTGCTGAGATCACTCGTTCGGTATGTCTGCTGCCACAGTTGCCGAACATAAAAGCCGAGTCGACGACTGTGCATCCTTCCTCGTTATCTGTCCGTCCTTACGTCTGACGTCATTAAAAAACAACTTCATTGCCTCAGACGTGTTTTTCCTCTCTTTCTTCACAATAATGTTCATTGCCGTGACATTCCGGCAATGTCGCCATCTGTGTCTCACGTCAGTTCTTACCAACGCAGTTTTTTTTTTTTTTTTTTTCGCAGATAAACTAAATTCTTGGTAAGAGATGTGTTATGTAACAACTAAATGATAAAATCATAAAACTAGAGTTTGTAAACAATTCTATAATTAAAATGCATACTACTAGCATTAAGAAGTGTGTCTGGCTTTGAGCCCGGCACCACCTCGTCATTTATAACCATGTCGAGGAACTGGTATTTAATAGTGTGCGATCAGTTTCGTTTTCCCCTGGAGTATTTTGCCTATGGACGAGCGCGCCACTCAGGTGGTTACCGGTCAACCGATCCTCGATGATTAGCGGAAGGATAAAACAACAAAACAAACCAACTATACAACAATACACAAACCAATTTATAAGGCTCATTACTTCCAAATTATCAAAAGAATTGTTGGAATTGCGAGCCTTCATTCTCCACAAATTTTTGGCATCTCCTTAGGAAATTATTTATCACTCGCTGTAGTTCATGTTGAGGAATCCGGACAATTTCCTGACGAATATTATCTTTGAGTTCTTGTATGGTGTGCGGTTCATCTTGTACATTGAATTTTTTAATTTACCCCAAAGATAATAATCGCATGCTGTTAAATCGGGGGACCGAGGGGGCTACACATCCCTGCTAATAGGTAACTTTCTTGTGGAAAGGCATTGTGACGAATCCCTCTCATGGAATTATTCGCAATGTGATCAGTGGCAGAGTCCTACTGAAAAAAAAAATATGATCACGCTCCTTTTCGGTTAATTCTGTGAAAAAATGGTTAGTATGGTATTCACATAAGAAACAGAATCAACTGTATGCTAACAAAAATTGGTTCTATGATTCTTTAACTATGAGTTAACACATAAAGACACGTTGTGCCGTTGTAAACACACTTTTATGTATACTGTCGACCTAAGAAACGAACCACACATAATACACCCGGGAACAGCTGCGCTATGACTGCGACAGTCAGCAAGGTCAACAAGTAAGCAAGCAGGCTTGCTACTCCCTCCACGGAGGCAAAGAGAACGGTCTCGCTCATAGCTAAAACTGGTCTCTTGGTATTTTGTAGGAGGGGGAAATATTTAATTCTATTTAAAACTATTAATATGCCAGAGTGCTTCTTAACCTGCACGGATTATTTGGCCTTTAAGAACACATGCGAACTGCATTTCAACGTGCTGCATCGTTAAGCTGCAAAAGAATTCAAATACACTTAGTTCACTTTGTGCTATTTGAAAATCCTGAAATTGATACCCACCATTTTCTCAAACCTGTCTATGAATTTACATCATTTTCTTATGCTTATTGTTCCATTTTTCTAAACTAAAATAAGAAGTGTAGTGGAGAAATTTAATTTTCCTGATGACGTTCAAAACAGAAATAAGAAAGTGCACATGACAATAGTCAGGCGATACGTTAAACCTACAGCTTGGGGAAGGGCTGCTTACAAAGAATCAGTAAAATCTGTACTTACTGCATGTTGGAGACCGGGTAAAGCCTTGATGCTGGATTTGCAGAAGACACTTCAGAGAGACGCATGAAACGTGCTCATGTTATTCACAAACGAGAGTCCAGTGCAACTGAGTCCTAAGCCAAACCGCCAGAACAGACGTATCAGGACCAATAATCTTTAACAGGTTTCGCCTACTGTTACTCCTAGATTCTCGCTGAAAATTATAGTTACTGGACGCATATCTCTTAAGGTGAGACAGAATTGCATATCATCCCCTAAACCAAACTGTGGATGGCGAGTACTAATTCAGTTTGTATACCAGAAAGTCATGGAGGACCCTAGAGATAGTTCACGTGAAATCCTGATGCAAGATGGTGCAACAGCACATACCGCTAAACGAATCATGGAAGATGGAAGATGGAAGAATGTCAATGATGTCTGGACTAACTGGCCAGGAAACTCTTCAGACTTAAATGTCATTGGGAACGTGTGAGTTAGACTGCAGGACAGATTATTTAGACAACCTAGGCCACACAACAGAGAACAACTCACTGAAAGGATGAAGGAAGAATTGGCACCTATTGACTAACAAACATCCTGACTTTGGTATAAAGATTGCGAAAACGAATTTTGGAGTGACACAGTAGCAATGGCTGTCACACCAAATACTAAAAAGTGTAGTACATCATCAAAAGTTGTATTTTTAAGACACTTTAACAATAATATTAATATTTCTCATATTTGACTGGCTATTTTTAAATATAATAGGGGTGAGAAACTTTTGGACCTTCGGTACTCATATTTGGCCGGCTTAACATTATCTGAACTGTCCAACACTCAGTACACAAGAAAGTAGCGTATTCTGTTCGTTTAAGGAATCAGGTCATTTCTCCAAGGAATGTACACCACGAGTTAACGCTACAGGAAGTAGTAACAGGTGATTTGTAGAGCAGCAGCACAGCCAATTGCGCATCAAGTGAGCGTTGCTAGAGGTCGTCTTCAGTATGATCTTTATACATTAAATTCTGTTCTTTCCCGCCATTTCTGATGTGTCATTGTCACGAAAAACGAGTGAGTGGCGATCTTCTGTATTTTACAAATGCTGTATAGAATATTCTTTACTGTGTCCATGACCTTCTAAATCACGGATTTTCTATACCACAGAAGACCGTATGAATTAAATCCGAATTAGCTAATTGATTGTGTATTTAGTTTGTTGAGATGCAAAAGATGTGATTGGGAATTAACTTCCTCAATTAGCTTAAATCTTAATTAGTTAATTCTTATTTTGTAAGAAACGGGCGATACGACCCTTATCCAAACAACTTTACCTGAGCGGGATTCGAACCAGAACCTGCGGCAAATGCTACCACTAGACCACAGAGGCGGTCTCTTTTATTGTCAACCATTCTCCCCGCTATTCTTCTGCGTTTTACTCCAACAGTTCGCTGTAACTTGATCTTCTCCGTGGTTTTGACCGTTTTTATATTCTTAGATATTTTCATACCATAGACGCCGCGTCTGCAAGGTTTGCATCTAAAGAATGTGTCCTGACCACTGGTAATTGCTGAATAACATACTACCAGACATAAAAACATTCCTGAGTGAGGACGAGAGTAGAAAGCGTTCTATGTAGGAATTTAGAGCTTAAAGTTCCACTGCCATCCAGGAATTCTGAAAAACAACTTTGTTCACAGGCTGAAGTCGATATTGTCTTGGCATCCTGGCAGAAAGTTTCACCTACCTCACCTAGGATCAGTTCTGCATCCCTTTTACCTCTCATTCATCAAGTTCAAACGCAGATAGAGGCGTACACATAATCAATTTCACGATTAAAACGCATATCAAAACCACCGTCACATCTGCAAACATGGTTTCGTTTCATAGCATCAATGCAAGCGCTACATCATTCTCAGTCATTCATAATATCTTTCTCAATGTCTGTTGTCTTTAAATTACCTACTCACTCGTTTTTGTATGCAATTGAGAGGCACAAGAAGAAAAAAACAAAACAAACAAAGTCCAATTTATACTTTTTTACATGAATGTAATTTGAAGTTTAAAAACGCAACATAATTCCGTATATCAGATATATAAGTATGTTTTTTTTTCTAGAATAATTCTTTATGTAGTTTTGTATCAGACCCTTCTTTTGAAATTAGTGTCGTGTTATTTGTTCGTATTAATTAACAATTAAAAATCAAAATAAACGTACTTATAAGTAAAAACAATCAAAGAACACTAACTATATTATGGAATGTGCCAAAAAATATATTTGCTGAGGAAAATATAAATAGTAATGATACACTATTGAAAATAATCATTCAATCAAAAGTATTCATTGTCTATTACAGGTAACCTTCAAAAATAGAGCTGAGCATTTTCGGAACAGAACTTCTTCAGACATTGTACGTTATCATATGTTGCAACTTGAATAAGAAGGGACAAGTTGCTCATTCGTCTGTGTACAGCACATTTTGTCAACAATTACAAGGGACTTCCGGGTTGTTCAACTGGTTATAGTTCTAGAAGAGATTCTGTAGACTACAATTTATCGTATTTCTCTTATCTTCATTGTAAAGGTCTTTCTATATTCTTTATTAATAAATAAAGACCACCATTTTAAAAAAACCCTGGGAATACTCAATGACATGAAGGGTGATGATTTGACGCGGCGTCTTGCAATCGCTGGGTGTTTCAGCACGGGTTTTTTGATTTATCAAACTCATAACTTTGTCACATTCCATATAACTGTGGTCTCTGACGGGAAAAGTCACTTTTTACTGATTCATATCTGTTGTACTTATGAACAGGAATGAATGAGGCGAATAACGGTGTAATTTTTATTTTGACCAAAGAACGAATATAAAAAAATTACAAATTTCAAACTGGTGGGTTCAGATGACAGAAACAAAGGTCCAACAACATTGATGCAACTTAATTCTTGCTATGTTTTTCTTGTAGATATTTTACAGAGGACTCGGAATGTTTTTTCCCTAGACACTATTTTTTCTCTGCGGAGTTTTATAGACTACATGTGGTTTTCTCCTGTATGGACATGTTAGAATGTAGAAATATATACCTGCAACACATTGGCACTAAAATCTCAAATTACACCGAAAGTGGACTTTGACTGTTTTGCCTAAACTAAAATTATTTTTTTATAATTACTTATATTTTGTTTAATATATTACCCATAGCTTCCTAGCTTCATTTTGCCTTCTTTTTTAATTCACTTTGGTTCTGATAATGTTCAATCTCGCAGTTTATAACACTATAACGTTATAAGTAAACGTTGAAAGTTTATATACTTAAAATAGTAAAATATACTTGCATCTTAACACATAAAAATAACAATATAAGCACTATGAAATACTAGATTCTTAAATTCTTTTAGTGAATACCGAAAGCTTTTGCGGTTGTATCAATGAAAATATTTTTGAAAAATGTATTAAAATTTCATCGATCCTACTACGCAACAAAATGACTATGAAAACATTTATGTATGTGTATTATATATACATATAACCCGTGGGGTTAGTTTCGTTTTTCCCCGGAGTGTTTTGCCTATGGGCGTGCCGCTCATTAGCCGATTAGCCGCTAGCCGGGTCTCGGTGATTAGCGGGAGGGCAAAACAATAAAATAAACAAACCATACAATACACAAACCAATTTAAGAGGCTTATTACTTAGCAAATGATCAACTCTGTGTTGAAGCTGCCCGCCTTCATTCTCCACACATTTTGGACAATTTTTTAGTTCATTTTGAGAATTCCGGACAATTTCCTGAATAATATTATCTTTGTATTGTGTACGGGTTCATCTTGCACACTTCAATTGTTAATTTACCACGGAAATAATAACTGCAGGCTGTTAAATCGGAGGACCGAGAGGGCCACAAAACCCTACTAATAACCCTGTCTTGCGGAAGCTCATTGTGAATTGCTCTCATGAAATTATTCGCAATCTATTCTGTGGCAAGAGTCCTGTTGAAAAAAATGCATCATCACGCTACCTGTCGGTTAATTCTCTGAAAATGGGGGTAGTATTGCAATCACGTAAGTAACACATCCAAAAGTATGCTCAAAATATGATTCTTTCACCACCGAGTTAACACATATAAAGACACGCTGTATACTGTTGTAAACACACGGGGCATAATACACTTTATATGTATGCTGTCGAATTAAGAAACGAGCTACACAACACACACCCGGGAACAGTGGGGCTAAGACTGTGACAAACAGCAATGTCAACAAGTATGCAAGCAGGCTTGCTAACCCTCCACGACGCGGCAAACGGGTGGGGGTTTGCTCACATGAAAAACCCCATCAATTATATATATATATATATATCTGTGTGTTTGTCCGTTATGCATTAAACTGAATTGAAATTTCTTACAATTTAAAAATATGGACAATGCATTAAATAAAGTGAATATAATGCTGAGTGATCATCTACTATTTAACAATGTATGTTTGGACAAGGAACTTACCTCCTTTTACGTAGCTGACAATATTCAATTACATTTACTTTGTTCTCCAGATGCTCGTTTTCTAAATAGAGCTTTCCTACTTGGATTTGGACTTTACTGTTGGAACTAACTATTCAGTTTTATTCAACTATACTGACCATACATTCAGTGATTGTGATAGCAGACAGTGGGAGTATGACATGGAGCAAGTGTAAAGTGCGGAGTAAGACGGTAAGATATGATGAACACAACGAACGACATTGCGCTTTACAGTGTTTTTCAAATGGGAAAGAGATTCGGCTGCAGCCAATGGAACATAAAGTATATGCAGAGTTGTCGCTAGCATGTAGCCCTCTCTACTTCTGTCGCACTTTTGCAAGCAGCATCTTGTCTGTTACATGCACTTTCAAAGTAAATCATATTGTTTACCTGACATTAAAATCAAAGGAAATGCTAGAGGATCGTTGTTTTATAATCGCCGTTGTCTTCATCACTTAGCAGATCATCGCTGTCGTCATCAGAATCTTTTACATGCATTATTACTGTTTCTGATATTTTGTCAGGTCCTATTTCTTTCCCAAGGTCTTCCTTTTGTAATTTTGAACGCGTCGAATATAGGATTTCCAGTCTTGCTGTGTCAAGTTGTCTACTTCTTCGTTAACGTCTTTCATATTAAAAGTCCTGTTTTTATTTGATACCCCCCGTTTTATTTGAGAGTACACATTTTAAGGGTTTTGTGAAGGCGGTAATCCTTATTGGCGAGGCCGGAAACTTATGGACCTACCCTCGTATGGTATTGATTCTCTTTTCCAGATTGATACACGGTACAATATTACAAAATTGTAGGCTAGAGGCTGGGGAAAGTCAATCCCTTTCCTATTTGGAAAAGCACAATAGAGTCTTTCATTGTTAAAATAACAGCAATGAGTCTGCTTCCTCAGTCAAATTAGACATCATTTTAATAAAAAAACATCTCAAATTCACGCGATGAGCGAACACGGTTCTAATTGTAGTCTTACACGTTACAGAAAGCTTTTTGTTTAGAAATATCAGGAATTTCCTGTAGAGTACAAAAGGATCAAGTTGAATATTCTTTCTTTTAAAGTAAATCTTTTGTAAATATGTAATTATATATGCAAAATAAATTTAGTATTTGTTTGGTGTAAAGAGCATGTCCTGCAAAAATACTTCATAAGTTCTTAAATACACTGTTTAAATAAAAAAAAGTGTATTTGTATGAACTTCCGTCCACTTATAACATGTTTTGTAGCACTGGGTACAAGTTGATAATTATTTGATACGTTTTTTTAGAATATGTTATAATTTTGACCATTTTCCGTGGCAAGAGTGGTGTAATATTTAAAGATTAATGTTTAACCGCATATTGCGTATTCACACCATCAGCTTGCTGAAAATGTACATTTTTTCCCCTCGATTTTTCAAGTAAAATGGTCTCACTGGTATAAATATTCACCTTTTAGTGACGTATCACATTCACAGATGATAACATATTTAATACTTTCCTTAGATTGTTCAGGCATAAGCGACGAACAAGCAATTCGTGCACCATAATCATACAAATCTCATCCATTCTTAACACTTTTCATTCAGAACATAAACGCTTTACTAATCATTTCACCATCAAACTTGACTTCTCATAATGTTTGGGTTGAGTTGGATTTCTACACTAGAGCAGCGGCGGCTTCTCAGGGTGCACACATTTTCTACTGCAACTGCTGAACATAGAGTGCAACCTTCTAGACTTTTAATAACCAGAATTAACACTCAAGCATGCGTGGCTGAACACACACAACAGAGAGAGAGAGAGAGTTTAAGAAAACCGTAGTGGTATGCCTGTTTTAGAAAAGCATATCTCCTGGTTTTCATACAACAAAGTTACCCTTCTATAAAGAAAGTCTGGAATCTGCAGGATGAAGTCTGTTTCTACAGGGGCATTCTGTACTTTCTGTGTTTTGAAATCTCAAATTGACTCAAATGATCTACCCAGTTTTAGCGAATTCTGAAGGAATTATTGCGCTTGTTCCCTTGAAAAGATTTTGAAAAAAATTCTCAAGCCTCCATCGATCCTGCCTATTAGGCACCAAAACGGCAATAAATTTTTTATGCATATATTTGAATGTGTTAAAGCTCTAGCGGTCGCAATTTTTATTTTTTCACAACGAAAATCAGTACATGCGCGCGTGCGCGCACACACACACATCAATTAACAAACGAATCATTGAGTTCGTTAACCAGCAAAATTGGATCAATTGGGGGTGGGGGTTAACCTAAAGCGAAAATTTAAAATCGCTCTAGCAGCCGCAATTTTATATTTCTTTTAAAGAAATTATATATGCCATTGAAATAACATAAGAAAAATAGTTTCTGAACATTAGGGAAATTGGACCATTAGGAGAAGGAGTATACCTGAAAACCGAAATTTAAAAAGCGCTCTAGCGTTTAACTTTCTCTCCATTGTTTCATAATAAAATGACAAATTAAATCACAATATAAACTTTATTTATAACGATGCATATGTTTTATATTTAAAGACATTGTCGTGAAGATAGTAAACGTGAAATATTAATATAACATGTGTTTAAGAATTATATTTATATATGTAATGACCTTCAGACAGTTTGCGTTATATGTTTTTTACTACAATAGCATTATATTATATTTCTTCTCTTCGTTTATTCAGTCCCCAAATTTCCCTTCCGGGACCCTCAGGGCTAGGGACACTTGTTCCTTACCGAGAAAATAAAAACTGAAATTATGTGATGATTTTTATTTCCAAACATTGTTGCATGCAAAATGAGTATATTCCTTTTCTACATCAAAATTGTAGTGTGAAATTAATGTTAAGGGGCTAATGATTTTCATATACATTTAGATTTGAAAACGTTGCTTTAAATAGAATTGTTAAGTAGAGAGAAGTATTAACAAGCCCAACTTTACATAAATATTTTACAGGAAAAATACTTATAGATTTCGTTATTTAAATTTAATATTTAATATTTTGTGACATTTGTAATGAGCAGTTTATTAGGAAAAAAATCTGATTTCCAATCATTATTTATTGATTTTTCTCAACTGGCCTTGTGTGTTTGTGGAAATCATGGCTTCAATTGCGTGTGTATGTTGCTCTGCTGTGGTTATAAAACTTTATTACTTAATCATACAGAATGCATACCATAAATGAAGGTAAATAACTACATACGAGTACGAGGGGGTTCTAAAAATTCTCGGCCTGATTCAGAGATGTGTAAAGATGGCAAAATTACTACGATAGTTGAATATCATCCTCTAAATAGCACGCTGCAAAGTTTCAGACGTGTAAGTATAGTTTGTGAAGATCGTGTAAACAAACTAGTGTTAACATTTTCTACAAAATAGATAAAACTGAAATACAAGCTGTGAAAAAATTTTAGTTTTCAAGGGTTTAGCTCCAAGAGAAATACAAAAGCAGTTAATTCCACATTAAAGGATTCTTTCCCTTCATTTTTGACGGTTAAAAAGTGGGCTGCTGATTTTGAGCGAGGTCGTATATCCATTCAAGATGATGAGCGCTCAGGGCGTCTCAAAACTGATGCGTTATTCAGTTATCGCGAGTTGGCCGACATTGCAAAGACCTCGATAGACGAAGTTTTGGGTATGAGAAAACTCTCCGCTTGATGGGTGGGCGTTCACTAACAATGGATCAAAACGCATAAACATTTCGCTAGATTATTAAACACAATTCAGTGACTTTCTCCGATGTTTAGTAAGAGTAGATCAAACATGCACTAATCAATTCACGCCAGAAACGAAGGGGCAGTGGATAGCAACATGTGAAAGTGCACCAAAGAAAGCAAAAACGGTTCCATTTGCAGGAAAAGTCATACGGTTTTCTAAGATTTTTATGGTGTGGTGTTCGTAGACAAAGTAAAACTACAATGGCAGCACGAATGGAAAATGCCGAGGCAGGTAGAAGAACTTTCAACTTATTTAACAACATCTTTGAGAGATTAGAGCTACAACCTACCTTACAGGCCATGGACCTTACAAAACTTATTAGGCAAAAATTAACAAAACACAGGTCGATGTATGTGATTTTGTAAAACCTGGGATAACCCAGAGCACGTATAATTTTAATGTTCACGCTGATTAGAACAGGTGAGAGAAGAAAGAGAAAATTTAAGTAGCCATCAGTGGCACACATACTTAGAAATAAAAGCCTATATTGATACCTTGAGCAGGCTGCATTCAACATTAGTAATCTAGCACGGAAAGAGGTGATACCACAAGAACAGATAATAAGAAGTAATGAAGAGGCAGAAGAAGAAGTAAGAAGATCAGAATGCATACGTGTACAAAGACAATCCCAAAATACAAATAACTTAACAAGAATAGATAATATACAAGACAACTTTATTAATCAATAGGGAGCGAACAGTAGCGGAGAAAATGAGGGTAAGGAAGAAGGGAGTGATAAAATGGAGGAAGATATCGAAACTTATAATAGAGGGAAATATTTTTGGACTACAACCGGAAGAACAGAAAGAAGGGAAGGAGAAGATTTTTACCTTTAAATGGCGGAAACGAAAAATTACGCAAATTGCCAGAGGAACTTTGGACGTATAGGAGAATAGACAAATAACAGAAAGGGGGTAGAACAGAGTAGAGTAAAGAAGAAGAAGAAGTGATGGTATAGTAGGAGTATATATAAGAAGATTGAGAACGCCACGGGTGGCCGAGGTCATTAAAGCGTGGACTCGTGAGCGGAGGTCTGGGGTTGAATCCCGCTAGGGTCGTCCTCCTTGAATGAAGTTTTTTCCAGGTTTTCCTCAGTACTCACAAATGGCAAATGCAGGGGAGATACCCTAAACTTAGGCCTGGAACGTTTCCTTCATTAAATTAAAAAAAAATCCTTTCTCAACATATCGTTTCACCCCTTGTATCACCAGTGTCCATCGCCTATGGTGCCTCAGTAGTAAAAACGGCGTTAAACACTATTAAAAAATTATTAACTGAGCTGGAAGATATAAGTTAGACAGTTAGGGTAAAAAAGTGCTCGTTACAAGTACCTTACCGATGGAACATTTTAGTTTAGGTAGATAGCTGGCTGTCAGCTATTGGTTATGTATACTGTCTTTCAGCAGATTTGTAATTTTGTTTAATTTAGTTTTTGGTAGCGAAATGATTAGTTTAAAGTTATATAGTTATTTTGTTTATATAATTATTTATATAATTAACAATTTATATTTATGGTCATTTAATCTGTAGAAAATTTTGTAATTTGGGAAAAGAAATTTAATAAACGATAACATTTGAAAATGCTCGTCCCGGTATAGGCAACAAGGTGTTGGGACGGAGTATTGCAGATTTTATTTATTTTTTTATTTATTGTTTTATTTATTGCAAAATAATCACGGACAGCATTACGCTTCACTATTGGACCAACTTAAGGATGATATCCAGGCTAAACGTCCACATCTTCGGAAAAAGAAAGTCCCCTTTCATTACGATAATGCTCCTTCACCCACATCTGCAAAACTGCATTGTCTTCGCTTTCAAGCGCTTCCACATCCGCCTTATTCACCGGATTTGGTTCCCAGAGGTTGCTTTTTGTTCGCAACGGCTGGGCGGAAGAAGATTCGCATCAAATGTTGAGGTTGGAGCTGAGACAGACGCTTATTTTTCGCAGTTGGGCAAATCTTATTTTATTGAGGGTATTAAAAAGTTGGACTAAATGTATTGCTTCACAATGCTTTACAGTCCTCTGCTGTAGTTTCTTTTCAATCAAAGAAACCTGGAGAAGGATCCAAAGAAGTAATTTAAACCAATGAAGAATCCTAATAAATGTGTCGGGTAGCTGGTATAGGCGTGAATTGTGATTTAGACATCAAAGCATATCAACGTTTGAGAGCATAAACACCGTAACTGGCAAGGAGGTAAACATATTTACGAAATGGCTTGCAATCAAGCGGCTATAGGTTAATGCGAAGTTTCCCAGAAGGAAGATTCGTGTTTTCCCATGACACACACAAGATCGTCTCGCGGACGCCATAACGGGCGCGTTTCACAGTAGCTGGGAGGGCGTAGTGTAAACCTGTCAACTGCGCTTAATCCTCTGGCGCCTAAGCCAACATCGCTATCAAACTACCGGTGTCATAAAGAGTTATTCACACATTGCTGAAGACGCTGTAAAATGCTGGGGACTGTTTATCGTGCTGGGAACCGGAGTCGCTGCTTGTTTGCGGGAAGACGCCGGAACCATATGTTCCCACTAATCCGTGTGAGCGTTGCTAATGAATCAACTTAGCACGGAGTTCTTGGTAAGCGTGGCTCAACAGTTCTGAGATTTCATGACGTAGACACATTGCAGCAACGCTATGACGCATTGTGACTTTGCGTTGTTCATTATATGGCCTTTATCTGTTTCTGCTTTTATGGTGCAGAAAATTGAAGAATAAACTCGAACAAAGTTCAGTATTTAAACTTTTAGAAGGAACGCACAGCATTTAATAATCACGTTCCCGCAGTCATCTTTCATGTACATTTTTGTCAAACTAGAATTCGCTGTTTATTTTTAAAATCCTTTGTGAACTATGTTATAATTATTTAGAGCTTATTGCTTGTAAACGTATAACTACTTTTATAATTACAGTAACGAAATGTTTATTACCTTATACATTAATTTCATGTAAATAGCCCTGATAATTGCACGCGAGCACCTTTCAGCCAATGTGCGGTCTCGTTGAAACCTTATTCACCAATCATAATGAAACTTAATCGACAGTTTTGAAGCATGGTGCTCAAAAGCTAATAACTAATAGTTTTTTTCTCATACTTTCATTTTTTCTACTTCCTATAATCTCTACTCCGATTCGACTAGGGATCTAGGAAGCCTATTTTCATGCATTTTCATGTTCCCTATTGCCGGCTCGTACAAACTGCAAAGTTGGCTAGATGGAAACATTAAATAACATGATTTAAATGAAATAATAAACAAAAATGAGTAAAATTGTAATTTAACTTTAAATTTACAAATAAATAAATTTACTATGAACTGTCATTATGACCTCAAATGTTCATTTGTTTTTAATTGTTTAATTACATATATCTGTGTAGTCCTTCTTGTAACTAAAACTAATAACAATGCATTCTATGACCTTTACTTTTATTCCATTATCTCGATGCCTCCCAAAAGAAGTTTTCATCACAATGTGACATTATTGATACAAATATAGTAGTAAATGGTAATTGTTTTAATGCTGTTCAGTTGTATCTCGTTTAATTTAAATCTCCAAGAATAAAAGATAATAAAATTAGAGCACGTTTTCAGAGAGATTAAACAGATTAATCAAATAAATTCAATGGTTATACAAAAAGCACAAAACAAAAAATAAAATAAAATAATGACATCGTTCTCGCATTGCAATTACCTTACCCAATCCCCCTCTTGCTTATAATTTTTTCTCGACATTCGGTCTCGAAACAATTATCATGACAAACATTCGTTAACCTCAATTAAATTATCGTGCAGTTGGCTAAGAACTTCTTCTTCTTCTTCTTCTTCTTCTTCTTCTTCTTCTTCTCCTCCTCCTCCTCGCTCTTACCTTACATGAATTACACTTTGTAAGAAGCTAATCTTGAAATTGTTCTGTCCAACTTCGACGTAGTCTTCCTATTCCTTGGTCTATACCAAGTGTTTCCGTGATGATACAAACTTTCGCAATGATGGAGAAAGACAAATGCATGACTTTGAGAGAGGGAATCGAGGTTTGTAAATGCATGAGTAGCAGGCAGGGTCCGAAATCATTAAAAAATTGTGGGAGGGGAGGAGAATTCCCAACTACAAATGGATAATTTCATTGATCTGGAAAATTGCAAGTAATTTTAAATTCTTTACAAGAAAGTGCAGAGCCATATTAAATTAAAATGATAAAATAGTGAACTAAAAGCAACTTTACTTTAAAGAACAATTCTGATTTGATATTTCTCCTCACTGTTGCCCTCCATTGAGTCGCATTTATCTGCCAAGTATGTCCAGCACAGACCCGTTTATCAGCTACAGCATGTGCATCCCACGATTTCAAAGGAGGTTCATTAAGTTTAATTGTCATCAAGGACCGTAAAGTATCAGCCAACAAGCGATGTCGGTCCTGGTGGTGTAGTGGTAACCTCGTAGATCCAAGATCGCGGGTTAGATCCGGCCAGGGTCGATGGATTTTTTCGGGGGTAAAAATCCCAAGTATGGCTGCCTTCGGAAGGGAAGAAAAGCCGTGGATCCCATTTCGTAGATTTACGGCACCTAAAAGATCCTCAAGCCAGAAAGAAGAGGCCTCTGAGCAAAATTTGTCGGCCTTTCAAGCCCTGAATAGAATGGGACGCCGATGACCTGAGATGTTAAAGAGCCTCCGTAAATAAAACAAATCAACAACCAACAAGCTATTCCTTTCGGTTGTTTTGACGCTATGAGCAACACTGAAATTACGTTCATACGCGGCTGTTGACACTGGCACTGAACGAAATTTTCGTATTAATTCTTTGAAAAGAAAAATTATTCACTCTTTTGGAGCCTGTGCTTTACTCGCTTCATTGTGATACCAATATCACCATCCAAACTTGCAGAAAAGTATAAAATAATGACTCATATAACTACTTTTTTCTTGAAACACGGAAAAGCAGTTCATTATTTTCCACTTCGTCAATCAAATCCTGTATTATTTGTCTTCGTACTTTATCAAACTTTGTTCTCATCTTCTTGAGGTTCGCATTTGGAATACACTAAATATCTTTCTTCGGAAAGACTCAAACAAACATTTCATGCGCATTTCTTTGAGAGCTTATATTGCAAAGTTAAGCTTATTTTCGATTTCACCAGAAGAAACCGATTCCTTTTGTATTATTCATTAATGAGGGACAGTATACACGATACGTGTATCAGTAAACCCAACAATTGAATATTTTTGGTATGACAGCCCTGCTAATTTAGAACGATTTCTACTTATTAATTCACTGCTTTCAGATAAACAAATTATGTACTGCATGATGCAGAGAAGTCTTTAAAAACTGCTAATAGACATTCCTTCTCATCAGAAATCCAAGGAACATGAAAACGTTTTTTGACTTTCAAATAGTTTATAGCGCCTGTAGTCGCCGCAATAGGTCTAAATTTTGAAGCTATAGAAGGTTTACTGAAAAGTTTATAAAGTTCGTCTACCAAGCATTTGACACTAAAAACTTGTTCTAAAACGAGGCATCCATGCAGTGTACACCAATCCCCTTCTGATTCCAGCTGCAAGCCTTCATGTTTACCAGTAAGCACTGCAGCTCCAAATTTTTCTTTAATCATTCCTACATTTATGCCGTCTTCTGAAAAGGCTGGGACAATTTTCTCTTCAAGGGACTTGACATCAGCATTTTCCACGGCACTAGCACGTAATATAGTACACTGTAAATGTTTTTCAGAAAATCATTCACAGAAATTGAAAAGCAGTCCATCACTTTGAGAAAGTCCACTAATTTCAAACGTAACTGCCCGCAGTAAAATTAGCCATCGCTGGGACGGTTTTCTCTGTGTGAAATGTCTACACAATTTGCGATCTGTACACTTATAAGCTCCGGAATCTCCACTCTCTTTTTACTGTTACATTAACACCTAAACTGTTTTTTTTTTTTTTTTTTTTTTTTAACTTTTTCTTTAGAAGCTTCATGAAGAGTCTCTGCTATTTTCGTATTTCTAGATAACTTGGAGATTCTTTTTATTTTTCTTTATTACATCGTGTTTTGACCAAAGTAAATCCCTAGATGAAGTTCCAACCATTGCGAATGTTCAATACAAACACTGCGCAATATTGACTTGATTTTCTTTCTCATTGCAGCCCATTACATTCGTTAGATGATGGATACTTTGCAGCCATTGTGCATAACGCTTTACCACATCTTTATAGTTTTCTTCTGTACGTCGTCTTCATCATTGACATATTGATCATACGTGCATTCAGCATCTGCCCTGACTATGCATTACTACGATAAGTTTAAAAAAGGTTACTGGTAGTAATCGTAGTAGCACAACAGTAGTAATAATAGTTTTAGTAGTAATAGTAGTAGTAGTAGTAGTAGTAGTTTTAGTAGTAGTAGTAGTTTTAGTAGTAGTAGTAGTAGTAGTAGTAGTAGTAGTAGTAGTAGTAGTAGTAGTAGTAGTTTTAGTGTAGTACAGTAGTTTTAGTAGTAGTAGTAGTAGTATAGTAGTAATAGTTTTAGTAGTAGTATAGTAGTTTTAGTAGTATTAGTAGTTTTAGTAGTAGTAGTTTTAGTAGTAGTATAGTAGTAGTAGTAGTAGTAGTAGTTTTAGTAGTAGTATAGTAGTTTTAGTAGTAGTAGTAGTAGTGTAGTAGTAGTAGTTTTAGTAGTAGTATAGTAGTTTTAGTAGTAGTAGTTTTAGTAGTAGTATAGTAGTAGTAGTAGTAGTAGTTTTAGCAGTAGTAGTTTTAGTAGTAGTATAGTAGTAGTAGTAGTAGTTTTAGTAGTAGTATAGTAGTTTTAGTAGTAGTAGTAGTAGTAGTAGTAGTAGTAGTAGTAGTTTTAGTGTAGTACAGTAGTTTTAGTAGTAGTAGTAGTAGTATAGTAGTAATAGTTTTAGTAGTAGTATAGTAGTTTTAGTAGTATTAGTAGTTTTAGTAGTAGTAGTTTTAGTAGTAGTATAGTAGTAGTAGTAGTAGTAGTAGTAGTTTTAGTAGTAGTATAGTAGTTTTAGTAGTAGTAGTAGTAGTATAGTAGTTTTAGTAGTAGTAGTTTTAGTAGTAGTTTTAGTAGTAGTAGTAGTAGTAGTAGTAGTAGTAGTAGTAGTTTTAGTAGTAGTATAGTAGTTTTAGTAGTAGTATAGTAGTTTTAGTAGTAGTATAGTAGTAGTAGTAGTAGTAGTAGTAGTAATAGTAGTAATTGTAGTAGTATTAGTAATAGTAGTAGTAGTAGTAGTAGTAGTAGTAGTAGTAATAGTAGTAATTGTAGTAGTAGTAGTAATAGTAGTAATAGTAGTAGTAGTAGTAGTAATAGTAGTAGTAGTAATAGTAGTAGTAGTAGTAGTAGTAGTAGTAGTAGTAGTAGTAGTTGTAGTTGTAGTTGTGGTGGTGTACCTGCAGTATAAACCGCTGCGATACAGCATCTGTGTGCATGTCAACGAGGCGAGCTGCTTCAGGTATAAAAAAATATAGCACGGCAGGAAATAAGAGTACAGAAAAATTAAAAGTAGACAGTTTCAGCACTGGAACTAAGGCACTCTATTTACTACTATTAATGACAGCTGTCATCCACCTCAAAGCCCTAAACCCGCATCTTATCATAGGCCGGTTATGGGCCTATGAATGAAAAATATTTGTAAAGAACATCTGCGAAATAAAACGCAAAAAATTCAAACGTTGAATATCCTACAGCACATATGCAAGTCAGTTGTGAATATTGAGATGCACTGAAAAAAGTAAACAAATAAATAAAAAAAAGTGGCACAACATGCAGTACAAAATAATGTGCTGACAAGTTCAGCAATGGAATGTTATCAGCGTATCCTGTAACAGTAGCGGCAATGAGGAAAATCCCTGTGGGCTTTACATATATCACTGCACGGTTATCGGCAGCTGTCACATGCAGCATCTGCCTCCAGTTTACCTGCAAACGTTCGTACTCTTGTGCAAGGTTCTTCATTTGCCATAAACTGTATCTTTGTGCTGTCCAGCGCTAAGAGGCACCTGGACATTCGGTACGTAAGTTCTGCTATTGACATTTCACATTACATTTGCAAGGGCTGTTTTAATCATATTAATATTATTTTTAAGTTGTTTAAATGCTAGTTTCTTTTTAGAACAGTAATATAGTTCCACTAAATAAAATATTTATGTATATATACACCATGTAACTAAAATAACCATAACTAGAAAAGCAGAAAAGGCTAAAACACTAAGAAAAAGTCACTATATTTCGAACTATTCGAGCTCCATGGCAAGGAGGCAAATGATAAAAATAAATATTGAATATCGAATGCATGGAAACAGATAAAACAAGCAACAAAAGGAGTAAAAGGAAGGAAAAAAATGAATATGTAAGATTTAAACCCGGTTGTGAACTCGCTTTATGTAAAATGTAACTGTCACTTCTCCCTCGCTAAGCAAATTTCAGAGCTATGAGTCGATAACCTATCAATAAGTGTAAAATTAAAGGTATTATTAAAACCCTTACAATGAGACAAGACATGTTGGGCAACCGGCAAGGGAGACTTGGTTTTAACAGAACGTCTATGATTGTTCATACGTAGCGAAACAACAGTAGAAGTTAAACCAATATAAAATGCTTTGCAAAGCTTACACGATAACATATATACGACTTTCTTAGAAGAACAAGTAGCAAATGAAGAAATGTTAAATCCTCTGGATAAATTAGGGCTGAGGAATGAATGACATGGCATAATTAGCGCACAGGTTTTACATTTAGGGCGTTGGCAAGGACTTGAGCCTACTTTAATTAATTATATTCCTCCCTCTCACACGCTCATCTTACTTGTTTTATCTGCTTCCATGCCTAATATTACCTTCAATATTCAGTATTTACTTTTATCACCTACACTGGTCTCCTTGCCATTGAAGAACTCAAGTAGTTCGAAATATAGCGAGTGATTAATCTGCAACTTTTTCTAAGAGTTTTATCCTTTTCTGCTTTTCTAGATATTGTTCTTGGTGTTACATCATTTTTCATTTATATTATATATTTGTTTCCTCTCTGTTATTCATTATTATTATTATTATTATTATTATTATTATTATTAAGAAAGGAAGGAAGGAAGGATTAAAGGACGAAAGCTAAGAAGGTACACAGAGAGTTTTATATAATGGGTAACGGGTAGTAGTTAATTAACCATATGTTATTGTACATGAATGAAATTATGTAAACCGAATTCATATTATATTATATTTCGTTTACAAGTGAGAATTGTTGATTATAAACAATTTAAGATTGTTAAAAACCATCGAAATATTTTCTACTGACAAATAATGTATTCTTTTAAACATAATACGGGTTTGTGTTTGCTATTGCCAGGGGTGGGTGATGATGGCAGCCATTTTTTCTGCATTGGAATTTGGGTAATAGAGTCGGTCTTCGTTAGAGGAATGAATTACGGCTATTACAAATATTATTTTCTATAAAAAATAAACCACTTTAAGTAATACAAATATAGAATAAAAATTAAAAGGTGGTGCAAGTGATGAGTTAGGGAGAAAACTATTTCTACACGTTTAGTTTCCATGACAAAATGCTGATGACTGAACTTACAAATGCGAGGGCGGTCTTGAAAAGTTTGACCTAAAAATGAGGGAACAAGTTTTTCTTAACTTGAGCGTTTATTCCTATTTTTCACATCATCTCTTTAATTTCAGCGATGTCGATTTTGGAGATCTTACTTCCCTCGTAGGGCGTAAAACGGCCAGTAAATTTTACTTAGATGCCCCTTCTTTCAGGCTTGAGGTCCTTTTTCGTGCCGTAAATGTACGACACGAGACTCACGGCTTTACTTCCCTTCCGAAGGAAGACATACTTTGGATTTGTACGCTCGAAAAAATCCATTGATCCTGGCCGGGATCGAACCCGCGATCTTGGGTTTACGAGTCAAGTAAGGTTGCCACTAGACCACCAGGACATACATCATATCATTCTTTATGGGCGGCATTAAATAGTACATTGTAATATAAGTGTAGAAAGGCACCAGGTTTAACTCGATGCATTTCACACGAGGATCGCAATAAGTATGTTACGCACTATTTTATACTACCATTTCGTAATATATCTGTCGGCCTGGTGGTGTAGTGGTTACCATACTTGCCTCCTAAACCCAAGATCGCGGGTTCGAACCCGGCCAGGACCGATGGATTTTTTCGGGCGTAAAAATCCTAAGTACGGCTTCCTTCGGAAGGGAAGTAAAGCCGTGGGTCCCGTGTCGTACATTTACGGTACGAAAAAGAACCTGAAGCCTGAAAGAGAGGCATCTGAGCAAAATTTGTTGGCCGTTTCACGCTCCGAGTTGAATGGGACGCTGATGACCTGAGATGTTAAAGAGCGTCCATAAATAAATCAATCAAAAAAAAAGTAATGTATCTTATTTTTAATTTGTTATAATTAAAATAACAGAACTTGAAATATCGAATCTATTAATATTTGTACACATGTTTGTATAGATACGCCTTAGTGTTTTGTTAGATATTGTTGATTTTATTGAAACATTTAGTAACTCGATATTATGAAGATTAACTGTAAAATATAATGGAATTTGACGACAGTGATAAAGATTTGAAGGAACTCCACCCGAGGTGGTCGAAAAGGCGACTGGTATAAGGAACGATTTGCTGACTGAGAAATTTAAAAAAATGGTGCATGATTTATTCACAGCTTGTTGCAAAAAGAAAATGTCAGGACAATAAGTGAGAATGTTATCTTGTCATATTTTCTGGAGAAATCAAAGACAATGAAACTTTCACTATTATGGTCTATTTATTCCACGTTAAAATCTTACTTATATCTGAGTCATTGTTGATATGTAAAGGTTTGGAAATTTGATTGCCTTCTTGAAAAGAAAATCTGTTAGATTTGCAGCAAAACAGACCAGTTTTTTCACAAAAGAATTGAACAGCGTTAAACATCCGTTTTTACAACTGGTGGACACTGATGATACATGTATGTGTGGTTCCAAGGTACAACACAGAGGTCTGTGTTTACTCAGTGGTTTTTGCATTTGGGACAGCACCTAGACACTGATGATACATGAGATGAAATGATAAACTGTGAAAGGATTTTTTTTTTATAAGGAAGAAAACATTCCAGGTCTATGTTTAGGGTACTCCCGGCGTTTGCCATTTTGAGCACTGAGGAAAACCAGGAAAAAACCTTAGTCAGGGAGGAAGAAGGTCCTGGTGGGAATCAAACCCCAGACATACCGCTCACGAGACCGCGTCTTAAGGACCTCGGCCACCCGTGGAGGTTTCAAAAGAGAAGACCATAGGTAAATTTTGGTGGAAGCCCTTGATGCAGAATGCTGTTGTTTCAGATCCTACTATTGTTAATAAAGTGTCATGAATTAATTTTATCCTGTATACCAACTTCGTATAGTTTCTATTAACATTAACAGCAAGTAATTTGCATTGCAGGAATAATTTCGTAAATTAATTATATTACATTTTGTGATATAGCAAGACTGCTACTTTCAGTTCTAAAATTAGGTTGGCATTAGTTACATCACGATACGGCAGTATAAAAACTCTGATCGTTTGTAAAATGCTTGCGCCTGGTAATTATTTGTCAGGTGTTTGATGCGTTATTTTGTATTAAATGTTGCAATTTTTTCAAGATTTTATATATGTCAATTATATACCATTATTATTATGTATAAATTAGATTACATTCGTAAATTATCTTTTCCGAATCATATTCTGGGGGGTTTCTTTCCAGTACACTTCTAAGGTTAAATCTTGTCCCGGCATCAAAGGGAAAGTATCGAATTTAAGTTATTCATTTACAGAACTATAATATTACTACAGGAATGTAGAAACAAAATTAATTTCATATTTCATGCTTTAATGAGTTGCTTTTTAGCTAATAGTAGTTTTAAGATATGTACGTACATTTTAAAATATTCTTCACTTTTAAGGTGCTAGAACTTTAATTGATAATTAAGTCGAGGTTTCTATTTTATTTAAAAAGATTTTCCAATCGCGTTTGATGCATAAACTACAAGTGACACAATTTCTATGTGAAATGAATATATTTTAAATCAATCTTAATGTATTATATGATGTTTAAAAACGTACAAACTGTAATTTTAATTTGCATTTGGCACAATTTGCATACTTCTGAATCAACACACAGCTCAACTGCACTCATTTACGAAAACAAGCTGCATCAAATGTTTAAATGCTTCTAGCAACCAGAGGCCGTTGTACAAATAATCGCCCATCAACCTTAGGGGTAATGAATTTCCAGCTTCCCGTGGGTATATTGCTTGACAGGTCAAGTCTGACGTTTCAATTATCATTTAACCCTTGTAGCAATTAACAGAATGATATCCTAACATGATTTCCTGTCAAACAGATGTATACCACATCTGACCTTTTACGCAGCGTAAAGGATAGATGAACGAAGGCGTCCATAATTGTAGATTCAATATTCCTGCACAGGATAACGCAGGGTGAACCCCGTAGAGGTAGCGAATGTGACGGATATGCCGAAATGAAACTGTCTTCTGTTTTTTAACACAGTTATTTTGAGGATTTCTTTGTACCACTATCAAATCTTCCCTATTTTAAGAACAACTGAAGACTTTATTGTAGTTTTTTTAAAAAAATGTATATACTATTCAATTGTATGAATAAGAAATACTTTCAACCAGTGCCTTTGCGAATATTAAATCGGTGATATAAAACGATAACCTCAGCAAAGCATGTTTTAAAATAAATAAGGGCGAAATGGCCAAAGGTAGTTCGGGAGTTGTATTCAGTTCCGAGTTTAATCGCTTAGGAGTTAGTCATTTCATTCCAAAGGTTAAAAAATGTCTATCTGGAACCGTGACGCCTTGAAGAAAAAGTACCTGTCCGGGTTTCTGACATGTTCTGCCTAGGAGTCACCTCGAAGCTCTCCTTGTGGCTGTAGCAGATCTGTCGACGTGAGGAAAGATCTGGAAAACGTTAGAGATCCCGCCTATGGTCGTGAATCGCCCCCTAACCTCACCCCTCCCATCTAGAAAGGGCCCCTTTTAGGGGGAACGAGGCTCAAAAGACTTGTCAGTGTGGCCAAAACTTCCTATTCCAACCTATCCTGACCTATTGCTACTGTCAAAATATGTTTCCCGAACACTGCTATTGTCAATTTAACTTTATTACTCCCACACGGTGTAAAGTATGGAGCTAACTTTTGAAGACATCAAACACTAGAAGGATTACTTGCACTGTTCTATTTATGTCTTAAATAAAATTTAAAGCAAGTGAATTTCATTAAAATGTGTCGTTAGTATTCGAAAAAGTAATTTAATAATTTTATTGGGAATATTTAACCTTCACTGTGTGATGAAAATATGAGATATTTCATAATACACGAGGGGAAATCTAAATTTTTGCAACCAGCCTGTCCATTGCTGGATAACGATGTGAACAACTAACTTAAGCAACGGGAAACAATGTACCTTAAATTAAGGAGTGTAAGTGCAAGTTACACATTTGATGCATCACTAAAACGCTTTGAGGAACCCTCCATTTTGCGTTATGATTATCGATTGCCTATGCTTTGTTGCTCTTAATAGCCCCCCACCGTCTCTAGCAAAAGTGGTCAGTGATGCGTGTTCAGGAATTATATAGTGGAGGTGATGCGTCAAATGTTCAAATTAGTCTTATCATTAGGAATTCCTAACCACAGAATACAAAGAAAAATAGACACCCTGCATCTTTTTTTTTTTTTTCTCCTCTCAGTTGGTATTAGAAAATCGAACGGTAGCCATTGTAATAGACAATCAGAATAGATGTTCATAAGATAACATTTTATACAAGTGTTAACATTCTGTGCGCGAATTTTATATGTATATAACTTTTATTCTTATTCTGTTCATGAAATAGTCCTAAACCCGGTTTTGCTCTTTTCTAATGGCATTTCTGTCAATCGGCATTTTTCTGTCGCAAGATTGCTGAAAAAGTTAAATACAAGTACATAATTATTAAACTTTTGTTAGCAAAGTTTAGAGGAATTATTTTTAAATTCTTGTTTTATTCATGAAATAATCCTAATAAATATCGCTGGAGGGTCTGAACTTTGCAGACTCACTATGTTCGTGAATTTATCGGTAATCTCAGACCCTCTCGTGATATTACTTGTGACCATTTCACTTATGTGACGTCGTTTGAAAATTGACCAATAAAACTAAACAAAATTTTGAATTTTGACCAACTACAGTCGGATATTGTAGTGAAATTATCGAAAAAAAATTATCAAACCCGTTTTATCACGCGACTTCCATTTGTCTTGTGGTCGGTGTAGCCAACTCTATACCTACACTATATAATTCCTGAGCACGCATCACTGACCACTTTTCTGTTTTCAGTAATTGTATATTTAACAAATGTGATGTGTATTCATTCAAGCAATTGTTTTTGCGTATCCAGCCAGACAGTCTGAAATAATTTTGTAAATTACGTAACAATATCTGCCAAAGGATTAATAAATCTTAATAAACATGTTGTTCAGAATGGATTTTTTTTTTTTTTTTTTTTCTTCCCGTAAATCCAACGGTAGCGATAGTAATAGTTGACTTTCGTTTATTTCAGTATCACGGTTTCTGAATAGGTAGGTATTCATAAGTAAGTATAACATCTTATACAATTGTTAATAATCTGTGGGCGAATTTCAAATATGTATTATTTTTATTCTTATTGTGTTCATCAAGTAGTCCCAAAACCTTATTTGGCTCTCTTCTCTATTGGCACTGTTACTAGATGGCTTGAAAAGGTTAAGTATTCATAATAATCATCTGTGGGCGAATTTCAAATATGTATTATTTTTATTCTTATTGTGTTGATCAAGTAGTCCCAAAACCGTATTTGGCTCTTCTCTATTGGCACTACTGACAATTGACACTCGCCTGTTGCTAGATGACTTGAAAAGGTTAAGTATTCATAACACAAATATACAATTATTACAATATTGTAAGCCAAGTTTAGGGGAATTATATTTAAAGTCTTATTATATTCTGAAACAATCCTAATAAATATCACTCGGCGGTCTGAGCATTCCAGATTTCTGGTCTCGCAGGTATTTTGGAGCTCCAGGTTGAGGTGCATCTTCGATGCTTGTCCTGCTATGCTTGATCTGATTTACGCAACTTTTAACTGATTTATAGGAAGGGCTTGCCACACTCTGTGTAAGGCAAAATCCTTTTATGAATTTCGTTTGCTGTTTTCCCTTTCCAGAAAACGAATTAAATCACACTAGGAATGCCAAACTTATCCATATTTCACTGTCACTCAAAATGCATATGTTAAAACAACTCCACAACAATTAACACGAGAATGACTTGTGGCTATGGAAAGCAAAGTTTATGACCGCATATGTTGCTGTTGCCCTCTATTAGCATGCTAACGAAGTTACTTATTAAAACACCCTCACATGTTCAATTGAAAGGAAAATGATCGCAACTTTATCACATAAATATTAATTTTTATTCCAAATGTATTTTAAATTCTATTGATTTGTATAAAACTTTTAAATGTATTAGGTTTATGAAATCCTGATGATCATTGAATTCTTTGAGATGATCAAATAATTACTATACTAATTAAGTAATTCTGAAAGTTGTTTCGGTAGGCTCACCTTCAATTGAACAGATAGAAGACTCTGCAGAAAATTCATTAATGAGCGGCGCGATACATTGATTAACTCTGGAAGCCATTAACGAGCTCTCACCTCACAGCCAGCTATCTGCAGACAAATAGCTGCAGCAGCGGTGCAATAATTTACGTGCCTCTTGACAGTCTTAAGGAGAAATTCCGCCAACTGTACCGATATCAGAGTCAAACTAAAAGCAACCTTCACATAATAGTTAACGTTTTCATCAGCACAACTCGGTCCTAATGTTACGTCTGCCTCTTTTATAACTACTACTTTTGCTGTCATATAGTTTTTCTTATCGCCGCAATTCTTCATACTTTCTTCGCTACTTCTGTATTATCATTATTTTTCAAGCAGCTCTTAAACTTTTAAACCTAGAATAATTTAGTTTCTTCCTGTAATTTCATTCTCTTTCTAGGCAGTTTAAAATGTCTTCCATGAATACTTTCATGAACTCAGCGCAGTCTCTTATGTCATTAGCTTGTAATGCATGTCCGAAAACTATCCAGCTATTTTTAATATCTTGATCACCGATCAAGAGATTGGAATGTAACTTGGCAGTCATAGACAGAGAATATTACTGTGCATGCATGATGAACTATCTTTCACGAGGGCCACTCAGTGAGCAGTGAAGTGGATTTGTGCATATTTAATAAAGATTTTTGGCAAAACATCGCATAGTTAGCCATAAAGAGAATTCACATTGTAGACGAGATTTAAGTGAAGTGAGGCTGATGTTCGTCGTGAAAAAAAAGAAAGTTAGGTAAGTTTGATAGTGGAGTAAGAGCGCACACAAACTTAGCCATTAAACGACTGGGTCTTCTCCGGAAAGATGCCGTATTTTAAAATAACTAATTTTTTTTTTTAGTGGAATAATTTTCATAATTATCATTAAATATGAAAATATTTAAAACGATAATCTACATAATGTACTGTGACAAGTATATTTATTAAAAATAGTAATTTTCAACCAAGTAATTCAAATAAATTACTGATGTAAACACTTAAAATGTACCAATTTATGGTGGATATTTCGATTTTCCCTGATAACTGCACCATCTTCAACCTCTTACCCCAAAAGCATTCAGTATTATCATGCGCAGAGCTCCAAAGTAGGTCATTTAGACACCGCTATTGGCATCTTTCATCTAGAAATATCACTCAAACTTTACTCTGTGTGCAGACTAACACAGGTGGCCGAGGTCCTTAAGGCATGGATCTGTGAGTGCGAGGTCTAGAGCTCTATTCTCGCCAGGATCGTTCCTCCTTGACTGAGCTTTTTCCCACTCAGTGCTCATAAATGATAAATTTCGTGATGCACTCTAAACCGAGACTTGGAACGCTTTCTTCCCTAGACATTTTTTTCTAAATTTATTATTTTGTTTAATGTAGCCACCGCCGGGATGCCACAATAGTAAAAATGGGCGTTAAACATTACTGTTTTCAATAATTATTTTCATTTATTATATCGACCATCATTAATAGGTTTGTTATAAAGACTTCAAGCATTATAATTCTTCGTACACTTTTTTTTTTCTATTTCTGAATCATCAAGAAACTCAATATACAAAGAATTTGCATGTTTGTGGTTACATTAAGGAACATCAGAAAAAATGTAGCAAAATGCAAAACACAGTGCAGAATGGTTTTCAATGAATTCAAGCAAAACAATGTTTATTATCCTTTCTTTCTTTCTTTTTTGAGCTCATTACGAAAATACGGTAAGTTTTTGCCCACCACAACAGACTTTTCCACAATTTGCAATTTCAATTTTTACTTAGTGATTTTTATTTAGTTTTATTTACGAACGCTCTTTAACATCCCAGTTCATCAGCGTCCTATTCAATTTAGGGGGTGAAACGACCGACGAATTTTGCTCCGAGACCTCTTCTTTCAGGCTTGAGGTTCTTTTACATGCCGGAAAACACGGGACCCATGGCTTTACTTCCCTTCTGAAGGAAGCCATGCTTAGGAATTTTATGCCGAAAAAATTCATCAACCCTGGCCGGATTGAACCCGCGATCTTGGATTTACGAGGCAAGTATGGTTACCACTAGACCACCAGGACCGACATCACTTGGTGGGCACGGTATTGTTGCAATTATTATTTTTGGTAGGTAGATCACCTTCTGAACAGTAAAATATAATGGTAATAAGCTTATTGTTCTTTTAATAATTCAAATCTGATACTTTACGCGTACTTAACAAACATAAATGCGATATACTTGTCTATAAAATAATTAATTTTATGTTTTGTTTTTTGTAATTTGTGAAAAATTCTGATGTGATGGGGCAAATTGGAGGCCAGTTTCGAATTCAGCACAAAAGACTGATAAAAATAATCGGGGGAAAATTTAAAAATCCAGTACAGTGGTACTGTTATCTAAGAATCAAATGTGGACGATACATAGTCTTCGAGAAATAAATGCAATGAATTGACGATGCAAATGAGCCTGGAGATAGAAGAAAAATTTCGAAAGAAACCACATTCTGAGAAGACATCCCTAACGGAAACTGAACTCGAGCCCATAATCTCACAAGCAAACATGGCAATGTTGATGCTGGTGGTTATGACGGCACGATACATTTTGCTAAGAGGTTTTTAAGACACTTTTTCTTTCTGGTGTTGAATGAGATAATTTCTGCTAGTAAAGGAACTGGTTGTGTTTTGGGGACAGGATCTGGTGTGGCACAGCAAAAAACTACATTGAGAAGGAACTAAGGGTTGCTTGCAAACTGTGACCCGAGAGGTTACACTAGGGCGAGACCAGCAAAGGGTGCGTGTGAAGTTGATTTCCCAGACAGAAGGGTATCACTCCAAAGAGACCGGTGTGGGGACAGCCAATGACAGCCTCACACTACGTGATGAACGAGCGGCGGGGGAAAGTTCCATATGGCACAAATACCTTTACTCAAAGGCACGTTAATCGACCTGTTTGTTGTCGAGGGTTGTCTGCACTAGTTCTGGTGCCCAAAACCGAAGCTAACATCAAGCGGTTAATGTTGCATGTATTCATAAGCAACCGCTTTATACGATAGGCCTGCACTCGAATTAGAGAATTAGATCAATGAACATTTCTTATGGAGTATATTAAAGAGAGAATAAATAATACAACTTTAGAAAATATCTTTAAAACACACAAAGAAATTCACTAAGTGTAAATTACAAAAAAGAAGTCTTTATGCATTCTATCTTAGAGTTCTGTATATGAACAAGGTGGTAAGATTTACCTACAGAGCAAATCAATGAACCAACTTGTGGTGTTTTGCTTATAGGCGACAGCGGCGTTCTGCGGTACAGTTGACTGATATCTACTACGAAAGAGAATTTCATCTTTTAATCACAAATATAATTTTACTATCCTTTATTTTTCCTCTAGCATTGCTGCTGGGGTAATTAAACGCAGCTCTCTAACAGACCGTCGCGGTTCCTCCCATTGTTTTGCCATTCTGATAAGACTTTCAACTTGTCTGTACACTCTTTTCTTAGTAGCACATAAGAAAGACGCTTTTCGTCAAATCCCTCGCTTCTATAAGCCTTAAGCGTTGCCTTGGCTTTTTTCTCCGATTGTTTGCATTTGGTGCTGTATCGTCCTACTTTTGTATGACATTTATTTGTATTTTGGCTCAGAGGAATTGGACTGGATTCAATATGACAACGAAGTAATGAAGAAGGCTAGAGGTTATTAGCAGGCAGAAAATCGAGGCAGAATGTAACACGAAAGTCCCCTTGAGACCACTGAATGAAGTGAAGGGAAATTAACCTGGTAAAGAGGTGTATATGCTCGTTATAGCGAGAAAGGCAAGACCAGGAATGGCCTAGTTTAGACTGGGAGATTGCAAGGCTAAAAAAATAACGTATAGTTCGGTTAGAAAATCTGCGCATTTTGTGTAGGGAATGAGAAATGGATACATATTTTGGCCGATGGTGCTAGCAGAAAAATTTTAAAGGCAATTAGAAGTCGATTAGCGTGCTGTGAACTGTTTGCGTTTCACAATAATTGGTTGAATCCTAGACAAAGTGCGCGAAGCTAGAAGCAATTTATTTTTCTGTTAAGAAAGCAATAACTAGTGTAATAAATAATATGTAAGTGCTATTATATCGGTAAACACCGTCTTTCTCATTAAAGAAAATATTTAGTATTACCATCATTGTTTTATTGTTATATTATTTGTTTCTCTTTCTAATGGTGTATCATACTTAAGCATGTACAGTTGACGACCCGTGCATAAAATATATTTATAATGTGATATAGAATTTAATAACAATAAAGAAACCAGTACCACTAGTTGAGTGGCGCTGATATAACCATACAACTATTTCCTTAACTAATAAAAAGTATAAAAATTGATCCCAATAGTTGTTGATTTGGTTTATTTACGGACGCTCTTTAACATCTCAGGTCATCAGCGTCCAATGCAATTCAGGGCATGAAACGGCCGACAAATTTTGCTCAAAGGCCTCTTTTTTCAGGTTTGAGGTTCTTTTACATGCCGTAAATGTACGACACGGGACCCACGACTTTACTTCCCTTCCGAAGGAAGCCATACTTAGGATTTTACGCCCGAAAAAATTCATCGACCCCGATCGGGAATGAGCCCGCAATCTTAGGTCTGCTTGACAAGTATGCTCACCACTAGACCACCAGGACCGACAACCCTAACAGTGTGATTAACTATGAAGTCTCCTATGTCACAAGTATTCAAATATTTGGAATTGCCTCATAGAGATAAAATTCTTGAAACGAGATAGCATTAGAGGTCTTTAGGATATAACAGACCCAGGTGGGGAAATTTGAGGTTACGGTCGGCCATGACACGGTAGCTCAGATGGTAAGAACATCCGTACGGAGGACGAAGATTCTTAGGTTGGAGTCCCGACCTTGACCTCGAGTTTTTCCTAGGTAGCTCTTCCAATCGTCTCTATCCATTTAAAACGAGAGCCACGTAAACTTTCCTTAGTTTCTCTACTGTATGACTATTTTCAAAGATATTACAGTTTTTCTAGAAGAAAAATATCAAACGTTAGAAAAGGATGAGCTAGCAGACTGTACAGTAGGACGATCAATTATTGACATATTCTATGCAAAACCACTCATTGAAAAAAACAACTGCATTCCAGCAACCGCTACATCTATATTTGCAGACAGCGCACTATGGATAAAATTGTGAGAAACATTAAGGCATTTAAAAAATAATCACTGCTCTAACTATAATATCTTTGGGCTTTTATGTCACTAAAGCGTTACGACAAGCGTATTCTATATGATATTCCTTTAAGATATTCTTCGTCTTTAAGATATGCCTTCAAATTTCTTTAGCAGCCTAAAAAAAGGCAAGTGCACAAACTGGATTGTTAATAACAACAAGGACTATATATTCAGTGCTAATTTCTAATGATTGTCACTAGCAGAAAACTATGAAGATATAGCAATCTTTCGGAAAAATATGAGAAATGACAATTGATTATTAATTTTAATGTGGCAAAATACAAGACGGTGAGGTAAGAAATCGCCAGTTTTAATTTTGCAATATGGAAAAGAAAGTATAAATAGCAGTAATTAATGCATATTTAGGAATCAAAGTAACTAAGGGTTATCATGGAAATTAGTATCGTATAATGACAATAAACAAAGGAAGATCAGCAGTATAAAAATGAAACTTTATTTCATAACGTAAAGATATTACAATGAACACTTACAGTGCAATAACATATGGATATGAAGGCTGACATTTGAAATAAAATATTCAAACAAAATTATATTCTACAGAAATTAAAATTTAAAGATTAAGATAACATTAAAATAATATAATACGAAAGAAACTGAAAGTGAAAGAATCTTTGATTGGAAAAATCAAAATATTATATTAAATTATTTGATAACTGAAAACAGTGCAGAGATTTTGCCGAAGTAAGAAGAAGAAAGACCGAAATAAGGGATAATCTCAACAATGAGAGAAGAAGGGACCGGAGAGGATAAAAGAAGAATGGAAAAAGGCCATTAAATAATGAAAATGTGTACAGGAAAATGTTCAAAACATTGTAAAAAATATTATTATTATTATTATTATTATTACTCCTACATTGCTTAAGAATGTAAAATTATTTTAAAACAAAAGACTTCTATAAAAGGAATATAGAGTAAAAAAAGATAAAAAGATATTCTTATACAGATAAAAGTCGTCAATGAAAAAATTACAATTAAAAATATTTAGATTACCTACACAATACATCCAAGAAATGACGTAATTAGCTAGTATGTTAATTTTGTATCAGACACATCTTAAATTTTCTTCTTACCATATTTATACATTTCATTTTGAAACATGGAAAGCCGAGCAGGAAATACTTTTTAAAGTTTTATTAGATATTTTATTTATTTGCTTACTCTTAAATGTCAGCTAGGATTTAATTGTCTCTATTCTCCATTTTCAGATTCAGTTCGTTAGTTTAGTTATTAAATACATTTTCTTGTACTTATTATTTTTAGTGAGAAAAAGTCTCCAATTTTAATTACCTTGGGTACACAGATTCACACACCCAAGCTAACGATATACGTAATACTTTTAATTGGTACAATTGCTAATTTAAGATGTTAATGACAACATTATGAAATAAACTTCTTACATTTTTATAAAACCGGTATATTACTCGGAAATATGGATTCCCTCAAACACGCAACTACAAAAATAATTGGAAGCAACGGAAATGAAATTATTCACACCATCTTCTGGTGATATCTGATTAAGATTATGAGGGAAGTGAAATGATATGTCAGATATTAAATGTGACAACTTGATTATATCATTGAAAAGAATAATAGGACTAGCTACCATGAACATTTCATTCCATCTGCATCAACCATTAGTTTAATTTGGAAAGACCAGATGTGTAAATGGTGTGGGACATGATTGTTTTTATTTTACTAGTTCTTCTTGCTCTAAATTAGCAGAAGAAGGAGATTTGTGCAAAGCAATACAAGGATTTTTCTATTCTTCTTCTTCCACCATTAGGTATAAGACTGTCGACCTGTTCCGTCCTCAATTAAACATATCACTCCATCTTTTCTTGGCCTTCCTACTTGGCAATAACCTCTAGGTTTATAATTTAGTAAAAGTGTTGATATCCATCACTCTTTCATTCTCAATATATGCTGATATCAATTATTTTTATTTTTTCATCTAGATTAACTGTTTTCGAATTTCTTCATTTCTTTGTTTGTCTAGGAGAGTAAATCCAGCTACCGCTGGTAAAAATTTCATCTCTGCAGTTCTTTTCCTATCTAACCTGTTCATAGTTCGGTTTTCACTTCCATTGGCACCGTCGTTACTTTATACAAGTTATGTTAACGCCCTAATTCTGTAAATCCGGGCTAATCTGGGAGAAAAACCCGCCTTCTAATCCTATATACTGGAGTTTAATATAATACGTCACAAATTATATAACATTACTTCATTGTAATTTTATGAATACCACAATAAGCAATTAAGATAGATTCAAATAGAAATGTTTAAAGCAAGGATTGTATTTATTAGTTGTTAAATATTTACATATTTTTCTACATTTTCGTACTTATATAACTTGATTAAACAGCAAATAAGAGGTTTAGTTATAAACAAAACCCTAAAAACGCATTTAACAGTCGGGCGTCACTTGTTTCTGTAGGTGTTGAAGTATACGTCCGTCGCTTGTTTTTATCACAGAGCACTTGTTGATGTACTTTCTCTTGTTGACATTTGGGCGGGAATAAAGTCCTGCACTGAAATGATATGTCTTCCCAGATAGGAATCGACCAATCGAGGGCCTCATTATAATGAAGAGAATACACAGAAGAGACGCTAAAAACAAATCCACGTCAATTATGTAAATGCCGAGGAAGTGCGAGATAAGCAAGTACATGTGTTGAGATAAGGAACACAGAGAATGACTAGGAAATGTTTTTCACTTCTCTTCGTGAGCTCTCTTCTACACTGGTTCAATTTGTTGTTCTAAAATCATAAACATGGACGTGAACAGGGCGACGATAATTTCGTTTGCTCTGGCTGCCCACACAGGTGACATTGGATACCATCAACATTCTGTCTGATCTGCGTCCCTCCCTTGGTGCATAATAAAGAGCCAAGGGTCGTGTGAAGTTAAGATAACATGCAGCCTAATCCTAAATTCACGGAGTCATCAATGGTTGCCCCGTCTTTCTTGTCCGACAAGTCCCAGTTGTTTGTTTTACGGTAAAGGCAAGAGTGTCGCAACAGAAACCATCCCTGCAGAACTCTATCCATGATGGGCAGTTTGCTTTTTCTCTTTGGTTTTAATGGCAGACAATGTCTCAACTATTGGATATATTAAAACACACCACTCACTAAAGATCAGCATAATAAAATAACCATTTGCACATTATGATTGGCAACGTGTTGAAGGGGAGTAAGCCTGGCCTTATTTCGCCCATGCTAATTTCCCATTTTTAGTTACCCTTTTCTCAAAATTGGGCTAAAATATCAACTTCAAATTTTTACTATGTGTAATTTGTACCTTCATTTATAATAATAAGAAATATTTTTCTGAACTTTTAATTGATTGCCAAAATATAATTTTATTATATTGAAATTGAGGTATTTTGAAATATATACGAGTTACAAAAAAGTATTCTTATTTATGTAGCTCTTTATCATGGAAACATGCTGTAGCGTAAGCGGGAGGTCTGGAGTTCTAATCTCATCAGGATTCTCCCCTCTGACTGAGGTGTATTCCAGATTTTCCTCATAAATGGCAAATGCTGAGGAGGTGCCCTAAATTTAGACCTGAAACTCTTCTTTTCTTTAAAAAAAATCTCTTTTCCAATTTACTATTTAATTTCAAGTATCATTAGTTTCCACCGCCTGTGGTGCCTTAGTATTAAAAACGGGTGTTAAACAGTAATAGTAAATGATGATGATGATGATGATGATGATGATGATAATAATAATAATAATAATAATAATAATAATAATAATAATAATAATAATAATAATAATAATAATAATAATAACAACATAAACATGCTGTAAAAGTTAGTTTAATTAATCTTTAATGTTTTATTAGTGTTTAACGCCCGATAACATACAGTAATAATAATAATAATAATAATAATAATAATTTATAGAATTTAATTTATTACTCCTTAATGATTTTTAATAGTGTTTAAGGCCCGTTTTTACTACTGAGGCACCACAGGCGGTTGACACTGATGATACATGAGATGAAATTATAAATTGGGAAGGGAGTATTTTTTTTAAGGAAGGAAACATTCCTGGCCTAAGTTTAGGGCACCTACCACGCATTTGCCATTTACGAAAACCTGGAAAAAATCTCACTCACGGAGGACAGTCCTGGTGGGAATCGAAGTCCAGGCCTCCTGCTCACGATTCCGCACTTTAACGACCTCCGCCAACCGTGGCAGTATTTTTTTAATAGTGTGGAAGTAATATGTACTAGAATCTATAAAAATATCGAACTAAGAAAAAGGTGTTTAAGTTTACAATTGAACTCTTATCTTGTTAACATATTTTTAGAACTGCCCTGGTCCATATTCGCCAATCTTCTCATCCTCACTGGTCTTCCTCCTGTTTCTTCTCTCCTTTATTGCAGATTTTTCCTTTTGCTTCCACCTTCTCTCTGCTTTCCTGATATGTATATGACCCTGTTCTTGAAATTGCATTGTTTTGGTGTAAACAAGGTATCAAAACCCTAATCTTCCTATATTCCGGGCGTTAAAAGTTAAAATGTTAAAACTGCACTAAATGCTGGTATTTTTTGGTGCATCAAACAGCGTTTTTGGCACACGAGTCCACAAAATATTACTGAATGATTCGTTGACATTCTGGTAAACCTCATACCTCTTGGATAAAAAGATATACCATTCTGTAAAATGAAGTTTTATAAGAAACATTTAATCGTTAGTAAAGCATTTAAAGCTTAATTAAAAAAAAATGCTTTCAGATATTCTGCTGTTAACAAAGTTGTGGCACATTGGAGTTGCGGATTCCTTCCACCTCTGTTCAGCTAAACCTTGACTTTCAACATGGTCTATTATACAGGCCACGGTTTCATGATTCATTGCGACAGCTGCCACTGTTTAGTTTAAATGCATCTGTTTACAATCCAGGTTAATAATATTAAATTAATTATGACTTATTGTGTTGTACCAAATTGAAATGCCATTCATCTCAAGGGATTAGATTATTTCGATTTCCAAAAGACAAGCAGGAGGGCAAAATGTAGAACTGCTGATGCGATAAATGCAGCAAACAGAATGTTCGCGGCAATGTTAAGTTAGTTACTCTTGTGTTATGTAACCAACGAAAACTTGTTCATATTTGGTCTTGTACGCATTATATTTATATTTAATTTTATACAGTGTGTAACAAGACCTCATAGATAAATTTTGGGCATTAATGAGTCACATACAAAGGAACACTTATTGTTAATGAACATATGTTCGGTGACCACTCGTTACATTTTAAAAGTCAGACCTCAGTAATTTTGCAGAAATGAAATTTAATTTAACCTAAAGCGAAAATTTAAAATTCTTTCTACCGGCCATAATTTATGTTTTTCTCAACGAAACGCTGTACCTGCCATTAAGTAAAACAATAAAAATATTTCCTGAGAATCAGTGAAATTATATATTGTAGGTGGGGGTTTGTCTGAAACCAAAAACTTTAAAAATCGCTCTAGCTGTATGAATATTTGTTTTTTCGCAACAAAGCTGGGTATAGACCATTGAAATAAAACAATAATAATATTTGTGAATATAAGCGAAATCAAATTATTGGGAATGGAGGTTAACCTGAAACCCAAAATTTAAAAATCACTCTAGTATAATCAATATTTATTTTTAGTAACAAAGTCCTGTTCATAGCATTTAAATGAAATAAAAAAATAGTTTCTGAAAGTTAGGAAAATCGAACTACTAGGAATAGAGGCATACCTGGAAACCAAATTAAAGGAAAAAAAAAAAACACTCTAGCGTATAATTTTCTCTCAATTGTTTAAAATAAAAGGGGGGAAATTAACTCAAAATTTATAACAATGCCTGTGTTTTATTTTTGCTACGTTCATCGTATACCCAGCTGGTATAAAAAAAAGGCGACAGAATGTTGATATGACGTTATTCGATATCCCAACAATTAAACACTGATAAACTCTCCTATAGCTGTACGTTGGTCTGCAATTATCCTAGACTGCTATTGACTGAAGCAAAATTATTGGTGCGGTAGGACTGACAAACTCTAGTTTTGAGATTATGTTGGTAAGGAAATAGCAGCAATGGACAGCTTTATACAATGTATTTCTTGATTTATTATAATTTTTATAATAGTGTTTAGAGTCTATTTTTACTACTGAGGAATCATAGGCAGTGGGTACGGTGGAACATGAAATGAAATGAAAAGTTGAGAGAGGGTTTTTTTTTTGGGGGGGGGGGGGGTGAGTTTTCCAGACGTGTTTAGGATACTTCCCCGGCATTTTAATGTTGATGAAGATTGAGGTAAATTTGGGGGGGGGAAACATATTCAGGAAGAAACCCGGATCAAGTTTTAACGATCTTGGCCACGTTCTAGGTGAATTTTTTGATGCTAAATATAATTTTTATATAGTACTATTTTATGTGTTATCAATCTATTCTATTTCTTCATATTTTATCACATGTTAATCAAAGGTTTTTGCTGTTTCGAACTTGTTGATTCTAAATTTATATAAAGAAATCCCATTGTTTATAAAAAGATTTGATAATTTTATAGAACTTCTCAAATTAGCAAGTTTCTTCTTCGACCCATTTTTTGTTATACGTCGCACAAACTTGAACTTGTGTTTTGCCTTTAGATAACTCATAAATGCACGGTAAAAGTCTGTAAATCATGCTAATTATAAACATGTTTCTTGTCATAATTCCTAGAAAATAACAACAATACAACGTTTTCTGTAATTTAGAGATCACTTTATATTTACTTCCACTCTCAAACTTTCATTGACCGTTGACCATCTTCGTAGTTTTAACTCAAAGTTTAAAATCCTAAATTTGCATCCTGTATGTTTTTAAAGTTATTCATCTCTGTCTTACAATACTTAACAAATAAATTAATATTATTTAAACACTTGTCTTCTTGTTGTTTCGTACCTTTAACAATAAAAATAATAAAAAATCTAGCAATAAATGATGGCACAGTTATTTCAATTTGAATGAGTGGATTGATGCTACTTTTTACTTACAATCCGTATTTAATAACAGAAATTTGTATTTCCAATTCTATATTTGTTAAGGTTCGCTGCCGAAGGTTGCGTGCTGTTGCCAGAGTTACATACACGTGTTCTGTTTGGCGTAACAATTTGAAAGCTCCCTCCGGACATTAAGTGGCTTTCAATTTTATTGTAATTTACTTTAACTCCATAAATTCACATCACAAATTTGCTTCATCTTTCATTTTATCGTAATTCATTGTTTGTGAATAGGTTCTAGAATAAATATTGTTAACAGTACCCTATGAGAATGCTTCATGTACCCCCTAGATTGTACAGTTTGATTAGTCCTATTATAAACTATTGCATTTATTTCTAATAATGACTTCAGGAAAAAATGGATTAAAGTTTTAAATTAGAAATAAGGTTTTTATTAAAAGTCGTAGAAAATAAAATACAAATGTACACATTTATTGAATATTGTAATCAGAAAATACAGAGAGAGGCATTTATAGTGTCGCGGCCACAAACGAAGTGAAAAATCAAAAAATGCTTCAGACAAACTTTGAAGTGCTCTTAGTGGGACATAAGATAGTGACCTTAACTCCTTGAAATGTCATTCTCAATGTCATTCCAAGAATAAATATATTTTTTTCAAATGGAATGGTGTATTATTTTTCCCGAGAATGGAAAGAGTATTCAATTTTCAGGATAAAAGTTCTAGTACATCTATCAGCTAGGGGTGTGATATTGTACAAATAAGACAGCGAATGTTTTTCACTCAGTTTCACTGCCGGCATCAATTTACGTATGCTGAAAAAGTTACCGTGTTGAATTTGTAGTAGAGCCGTTGGTAAAATTCAACACGCTTCTGAAAATCATCCCCATGAAGGGCTTGGTGCAGGTTAATGTGATATGGACCGTATTTGTGACGCTTAATCGCTCTCCTTTGAGAGATTCCCGAATCATGTTCCAGTTGACGGGAATTTTGGTGAGGATTAGCGGCAACTGCAGCTAATACAGCGACCTCCGAATTTTCCCCACTAGCACTTCTCATTCGATGGTGTTTTCTTACTCCCGTTTCGGACAGTAAGTTTGCAAGTTTACAGGATATCGATCTCCGTATAAACTGCAAGCTGCTCTGTTGTTCTTATAAACTTTGCCATAAATGTAAACATATCGACCCTCTCGCTGATCGTGTATCGAACATTCATAACTGAAAACGAAGTGAAACTCACTAAGAATAATGTCCTTTTAGTTTTGAATTGGCAATAGTGAGCACTCGTTTATGTACCGACGTCAACAAATGGGCTTCTTTGCGTAAACAAATAGTTTTTTTATAGCAATAATTAAAATAACAGAGAGAGAGAGAAGTAAAAGTGGATGAAAAACATTTGCTCTCTCATTTGTCCAATATCACATAACCTATCACCCCCTAGCTGATAGATGTACTAGAACCTTTATATTGAAATTTGAATGTTCTTTCTGTTCCCCCTTCCATTTGAAAAAAAAATCAATTTCATCTTGAAATTACATTGAGAAAGGCGTTTCAAGGACAAGTTAAGATCACTATCTTATGTCAACCTAAGAATTCAAATTTTGTCTGAATCATTTTTTGATATTCCCTTTCGTTTCGGAGGAAAATGACTGCGACACCATAAATGCCTCACTCTGTACGAATTTAATACTTTTCCATGAAACACAATGTTTTAAAAACAGAAATAATAACCTGAGGCATTTTTCTAAACAAATTGTGCACCAGTTTGATATAATACTTGAAACACTTTATTATTACTGTTTATTCATGCCAACTCTTTTTTAAAGATAAATTCAGTTATTTCTTAGGGTAAAACGTGAGAAACTAGTCACCAATCATAACTTCCGTGTTTCGAAGTGAGTAGGATGGTTAATATATACAAGTTAGTAGTAAACAAAAGACTGTCAGCTGGACTGCTGAAGTGACTTGTCTCGGAGGGCGCTGCGGGAGTTCCTTTCCGTCATTCTCTTGTGGTGCAGGTGAAACATCATCATTATCATCGTCATCATGGCCAGCACAATTGATTATATCGGGCATACTTTGTCATTAATCAAGATGTCGCATTGTACACCTGATGTGTGACGTGCCGCTCTGTGGTAGGTCACAAGTCAAAAGCTGCTACATTTTTCCCAGGTACTAATATTAGTTTCGCTCCATGAACACTGTGTAAAGGACCAGCTTTTTTTTTTCCAGCCCTTCGTGTCATGTTATGAGACCAGGGAATATCAACCCAGTGTGTCTTGATGCGTTTAGACACGTTGCATTGCAAGTATGTTATTATCATTATTATTATTATTATTATTATTATTATTATTATTATTATTATTATTATTATTATTATTACTGCATACTAAACATTAAAAGTCATTTAAATGAGACCTTTGTTTCAAATGAAGGATTTATGATATTAAAACCAATGTTAAACTTAGTTTCCTAGTTAAAACAAATATTACGTTCATATTTTGTGTTTAAATAATACACTAAGAAAAAGAAAAAGTAGCTCCGTAAAGTTTTTTGTGTTATATCTGCTTTTAAATGCAATTTTGTTTTCTCTTAGCTATGGTTTTGCTGAGCAGAGTGTCTTTTTTCCACTCTTAATTTTATTAATGTTGAGACATATAACTTTTAGTTTACGGAATATTTGATAGTTAAGCTCGTTAAAGGCATTAACATACGAGAAATTAAGTAATTAAGTTTTGAAATCCATTGTTTTCCCCAGATATATATATATTAATTTTATACACACGCTCTTTACATTGAGTAGAATAGCAAGTTTATAGATGTTTTAATACTTTCAACCATAAAAGAATATACCGAGAGTGTCAAAAAAATGTACACGCACTTTCACAGTAGATATCTATTTAATGCATTTCAAAATTGGACCGAAAAACAATAGTAATGTGTAGTATGATGTTCTGCAAACAGACGTGACTCATATTACGTTATGCTAACGTTGCTACAACAAAATGGAGCCAAGATTATCGTTTGAACATAAGAAAGCAATTTTGAAGTTGTATTGGAAAACCGAGAATATTGTTGAAGTTCAAAGGCAATGGAGATGGTGTACAGAACAGAACCGCCAACACGAGTAACAATTGCACGCATTCGAGACAAATTTGAGACTCATGGTACCGTGTGCGATGTTCACAAGGGCAGATATGGGAGACCTCGCACAGCAACAAGCCCCGCGTCCTCGGCTATGGTTTTGGAACGTTTTGAACACTCATCGCAGGAATCTACAAAGCATTGTGCACATGAGACAGGGATTAGCAGAACCAGCGTATTATTAAAACAGCAAAGTTGAAAGTTTCCATTCCAAGACTTTTACATAAGTAACTGTAAAAGTCTAAGATGATTAGTGCTCATCATTTTCTGTTTGTGTGAATTCTGTATATTAGAATGCTGATAGTAGAGTCAAAATGCACTTTTATAGGATTTTCAGATAAAATTAACATAACATGTAACGACAATGCACATTTAACATCCTTTTTTCTTTAGATAATCTAAATTTCTGAAGTGTTATTAAATAGTAACGAACTGTCATACTATATGCTTGTAATCGTAGCTCGAATGGAAATGAATAAGTTAGAACAGATTAGTTCTTGCGATGCAAGGGGCTGTAAAAATCGAAGAAATTATAGTGCTTTTCCCGATAAAGAATGGCCAGAATTAATTCTTTAAATTGAAACAGTATACACGCTGTATCTTTTTACAAAAGCATACCCATACATAAACATTGATAAAAGGTAATATTAAAATATACCCAACACAAAAGAAGTTTGAAAACCGGTACACAAAACACCCCTAGTTTGAATAACAGGACAACCTTCTTGCGAACAAGGGTACTCAGTTAACCGAACAATATTCTGTTTCGCCTATCATTCGTAATACTTTCATTATATGCTTCCTCTCTTTCCTATTGCAAATACACAGTGAAAACCAACGTTACGATATAAAATTACGTTTGTGAAACCATATCATTTTTAATATTAAAGACATCGGTTACTTCTTGACATAGACGTTTTCTAAACAGGGACAACCTTCATGCGGTTTGCAGTTTGATGACAAGTGTAGCTGGGAGAACAAGCGAAGTCCATTTACTGTCAAATGTTATCGGTTACCGTATACAGGAATGCAGATAAAACGTGAAACAAGGAAAAATAATGTAATGATAAACAACAAAATATGTTACCTTCAATAGCAGAGAGATGAACAACCACTTTAACAAAAAGTTGAATTATAGCATAAAAATAGTGTAACGTGTTTTACAATAGTGTGTTTTTCGTATTTTTATTTATTGATATAACATGGTTATGTTTACATAATGTAATCGTATCTATATTGTAGAAAATGGGCTGAAATCATTTTTGTTAATTATGTTTGCTTATATTAGAGGAGGCTTTAAGAGAATATTATATAAAAAAAGGTTTATTTAAACTTATTATTGTAATGCGGAGAAACATGAGCTTAAATGAATTTGAAATCTATAAGAAGTAGATAAAGTAAAAACAAATTATGAATAATAGACGAATCAAATTATTCTTGCTGCAAAATATGGGAAAATCCCTTAGAGAGAAATACTTTTTATTTTCTTTATATATTTGGGGTTAATAAGTTGCATATTATAATATTAGTTTATAATGTTATACTTCATCCCTCCTCTGTGACGCGACAGACTCAAATCAGGCTTTGGTCTGCCGCAGCGATTGTTGCTTCATCTCCTGGGACATCATTAATAGAAGGCAGTAAGTACTGCAGGCGGACATTGGATCAACATGCAAGTATTCCGGCGATCGTTATACTTTATACTATGAGTAAATGTTTAAAAAATGAACGAAGGGAGTCAAAGCTTTCCTTTATTTTAGTGATGGCGTCATTGTATGGATGAATATTATTTAGTTCGCTTCTCTATTGTTATTTTTAGGAAAGATGGATTTACCGCGAGACATTTTAGCTCAAACTGAAAAAGTAACATTGTCAGTAATAGCACAAAATGTTCTTGTTAGAAATAATGCCCATATTCATTAAATGGATGAAAATAAAAATATTTTAGGTGTTTCAGAAACTTTAATGTTGGCATATATTTCAGAACAAGTTAGTGCTATCAATAAATTCTACTAATTCATTTGGTAGCTAATATTAATTTATTAAATCTATGTGTTCTGCAATGAAGATTGATGATTGATTCGTTTTCACTAATACATAAATTGTTTCCTTAATATTATCGTAACGAAATATTCAATTGATGACAGCAATTTATCAATGAAAATAATTTAATGACATATTTGGTACTATGATAATCTTATGCAATTAGTGTCATAATATTGTCATTTTACAACGATTTTGTTCAGTAATACTTTTTTGAATAGTGTTTAACTACTGAGGCATCACAGGTGGTGGACACTGGTGATACATGAAATGAAATGAAATGAAAAATTGGGGAAGGATTTTTTTTAAAGGAAGAAAGCATTCCAGGCCTAAGTTTAGGATATCTACCCGGACATTTGCTATTTATGAGCATTGAATAGGACAGTCCTAGTGGGAATCGAACCCCAGACCTCTCGTTCACATCTTAACAACTTTGACACTCATGAGGGGGGGGGGTTAGCAATAAAGACTCTGTATTTATGGTATAAAATTATCTTACAATTACTTGCATTGTGTCACTTAAGTTAAACATCAGTTTGTGTGAAAACAAATACACTCTTTAAATTCAATGTGCTAAGGATTGTTGTAAGAAAAAAACAAAGAAACCTCTGCTTAAGTATTGGGCTGATTTTGCTCATATGACACCCTCAAGAGAGGAAAAAAACACAAATAAAATAACAAAAAAGAGCGTTAAAGTCTGCCAAAACGAATCTCTGCCACGGTTAAAGTAATCAAGAATTTTAAAGTTATTACGTCATGTTTGCACATATATTCTGAAGCCGTTGGTACTAATGCTTTTAAATTAGATAATACTCCCAACTGTCTGATATCTCAATAAATAACACGATCTGTATGTCACAGTACTAAAATGTATTTTTATTTTGACTCAGAGCTGAAAAATGTAAACTTTTATCACCAAATCTTTTCATTTTTTGTACTATTTTTATGCTCTTAGCAGTAACGTTTTTGTAACAGTTTTAATTGTCAACAATTTATCCCTTATTTAAAGTTCAGAAAAAAAGAAAGAAAAGAAACAAAATATTATCTACTTCCTTCGATTTACTCAACCATGAATCTAGTTGTGTATGTGACCAGTGTAAGTTATAAATGTGCTCATGAACATAAGAAAACTTTTTAAGTATGACACATTTTTATAATAATTGATCTATGTTCACTAAATTATTTAAATTTCAGACTGTGCATGAGATATATAATTTTTATGTCGATAGATAAAATCACAATGGTTCATTCACGAAATATATGAAAAATACATATTTCAGAGCATAACATACTTCTGGAAATTTCAAACATAATAAAGAGTGTCTCAAAAGTACAGCAAGATTTAAATTTATAAAATGAACCTTTATTTACACATGAATTAGCAATATTGTGACATAATTTGAAAGAATAAACACTCCGATAAAATATGGAAAATAATATCCCGCAAATGACACTCGTGCGCTCTTTGACAAAATTTGCAATTACCTTGGACTTTACAAATTCCCAAAGATAAAAGTCACACGGTGTAAGATCGCATGACCTTAGTGGGCAAATGCGATCACTGTTGTGCGAAATCAGTCGTCCATAAAATGTCTGCTTTAACATATCAATAGTTTCACATGACAAGTAGCGCCATCCTGCTGGAATAATATCTCATCAACATCAAAGCCAAAGTCCATGGCTTCCAACTGATGCCACAGATGATGCTGCTATATCTAGCGATAACGTGCACCATTACTGCACTCCCTGGCTCGTTTTCGAAGAAGTACGGTCCAGTATTCTATCACACCAAAATGCATACCATACAGTCGCTCTTTGAGAAAAAATTTACTTTTCTGCAATAATAAGAGAAGAAGTTTTGCTATCGCAACAAATGAGCCAACAGTCTGCGAAGATGTGATTGCAAATTTTGTCGAACATCATATGAGAAATGTACACTTGCCGGATATTATTTTCCACATTTAATCGGATGTTTATTCTTTCAAATTACGTCACAACTTTGCTAATTCATTTATAAATAAAGTTTCATTTTGTAAATTTAAATCCTGCGTTACTTTTGAGACACCCTTTAATTCTACTCTTAATTGATTAGAACCAATTCATTATCTGGAATCAGAGGCTGCTCCTATAGAAAGCAGGCCATGAAGTACGTAATGCTGAATTAATTGTAAGCCAAGTGGTATTGTAAATAAAATGAACAATCCTAGTCGCTCTGAAAGTGGAATCAGAGTTTTGTATTGAAATGCTTTCGGTTTAAGTGGATGGTAGACATTGGGGAAATAAATATGGACATTATTGGTTACAGTGGATAACCTAACTGTAAAAAGGTGATACAATACTTATTTTATTGCGGTAGTATCCACCAAAAATTAACAAAAATATTTATTCATTGTCAAAAACATTAAATATAACAAGAGTTATTAATATCGGCAGTTAAAATTGATGTTGATTAAGATTAAACACTAGAATATAAACGCCTGTAATCATAGAACACTAAAAGCTTGTTACAAGAAAGTGAGATGCTTATTTCCAAAAACCGATATCTGCATTTTTATTTAGTAGAAAAACGGGGGAGGGGGACTTTCTCAATACCCAAATTTGAGACATTTAACTATTTTCGACCACATATAATTAGAGGTGTATTAATATTAAAATATCAATGAAATTCAGCAACACAGTTTCTTTCTTTTTTGAGTGTATTTAACACCCGTTTTTACTACTGAGGCACCACAGGCGGTGGACACTGATGATACATGATATGAGATGATATATTGGGAAAGGAATTTTTTTAAAGGAAGGAAGCGTTCCAGGCCTAAGTTTAGTGTACCACCCCGGCATTTGTCATTTATGAGAAGTGAAAAAGACCTAGGGAAAAAAACCCAGTCAGGGAGGACGGTCCTGGTGGGATTCGATCCCCAGACCTCCAGCTCACGACTCTGCGCCCTCGGTCACCCATAGCGGTAACACAGTTTCTTGATATATAAAAATTAAAATTGTAAAGTCAAGTATGACTTGAAAGTAAATTTAATTAAATTATTACAACTTGTTGCATATGTCGAGTTTTGGAAGAATATTTGTTGTAATTTTGTGGAAGAGAAACTACAGAATTATTTGTATATATTTTAATTTATTGAAAATGAATTTCGTAATCGTTAAAATATTACTAATTTTACAATCAATACGAACATCAGCAAAGAATCAGCCAAAAAGCAATGTCTATTTCACTTTCTTTAGAAATTATTATTATATCATCTTCTAGTAGCAAGGAGGCTATGTGTTATGTCGTCATCACTGCTTTGTTCATGCAAAACGTCCTTTAATATTGAAGGTATTTGTGACGTTTCATCAACTGAACTTTATTAAAATATATTATTATTTTCCATTTCTTGGTTATTCCACTAAATTCAGCTAGATATGTCTATAGTTCTCTGCACGAAAAAGGACACACGGTTTTTCTTCCTTAGGAACAATTTCTTTTGCAAGATTGAAGTTTTAAATGTAATGATCCTGGTATTTTGAAAATGGACTGAACATCTTTTTTCAGTCAAATATTCATTTTATCCAATTTAAAAAAAAATTGAAGTAACCATTTTGCATTTATGGTTTCTTGAGCTTTAATTTTCTTCTCAATTATTCAAAAAGCCTAGAAAAAATTGACTGCAGTGAGAAACACAATTTCTACTTCTTTAATGTGCTTTGTGATATCACATACGACCAATATGAAATCATTCAAATCATGGAGGTATTTTTATTCTTACCCCTTCAGCCATTGGAAAACAAAAGTCACATTTGCAAGGTCGTTTTGATTAAGTAGGAGATAAATAAAGGAAGATATTTCATTGTATCATTTAGGGAAAGAAGATTGATCTACTTCGATATTAAGGATTTTTTTTGTTTGTTTTTTGCTTTTTTTTTTGTTTTTTGTTTTTGTTTTTTTGTTTGGCCCTCGTGAATCTCCTACATAGACTGTAAACGTTTACTTATTGGAATGAAATGTAACATGGTCCGATAATTTTGAGAGAGATAACTTTTTCTGGCATTCATAACTAAAATTAGTTACCATTTGTTTTATAAAAAGCCCTATAATTTGTGTTCTTTAAAACTTGTCAAGATTTGTTCTTCAGTAATAACGCATTTATGAAACAGAAAGGTTTTTTTTTGTTAAGTCACATAGCTCCAATATTAAAAGTGTAGAATTTTGCAAATGAATGCATATGTTGGATTCTGGAAATAACTTAAAGAAATATAATATCCTTAAAACCATGTTTCAAATTTTATTTTAACTCACAAATGTGGGCTGTTAAGAGTATGATGCTATTCATTTCAAAGTCCATGAATTAGGCAAAAATAAATTTTCGAAAAAATGTCAAAATGTCTGCTTTTGAAACTTCACACCTCAAATATTCCTGCACTTTTCCCCATTAGTAATCAGTGATTTGTGGATTAGATCTGGTTTTCAAAAGAATAGGCTATACTTTATCGATACAATTAACCTCCCTTGGTGAAACAAAGTAGGAATTGTATTGAATATTATATAATTATTGAAAAAAAAGTTTTAGGTTAAATTCAATGAACAGGCTCACTGTCCTAAAATAAATATTAAAAAATGAAAACGAATTTTTGGTGTTTTCCCATTTTGCTCCCCTGTTTCTGCTCCCAGCCGGGGGGGGACAAAATAAATATTAAGCTATTAATTGAATACTATTTAGATTTTTATATACACCATTCTAAGTTTCTTATTAAAATATATTACACTATTAAAATAGCACCAATCTATTAGTTAATCATCATTACTGAACACACACACACATGTTTGACTTAATTTTAAATTCATATTTTTTTTCTATGTTGAGTTAATAGTTAGGAATGATTTACGGTTTTGTAATGGCTTAGACGTTAATTGCAAATGAACAAGTGCGCTTTCATGTAACTTACAAAAGCTACAATTTGCAATTTTTACATTTTTGCTTTCGTTGCTTCGTATCAAAAGCCTGCAAAAGTATCACGTCTAAGTTTTCAAGCTCTTAATTGCAACAGCTTAGATCTTTTGCCTATTAGTGGTAATGGAATTAAGGTATTACGACAATAAAGATGTTTAAACATAACACCTGATTGGCTGAAGTGAGAGCTGGAGGCGTATAAATATTTTAGCAGGCCATAAAGATAATGTCGCATAACTGTGGCACAGGGAAGGGCGATGTTTCTGATTTCAACACCGGTTGGTGCCCCCTCTCATGCCGGAGTTTAGCGAATATGTGACGCTGAAAGACTGTTGAGAAGAAAGAAAGGGGAAGAAAAAAAAACGAAGGGAGGGAGGTTGGGGAAGGTGATGAATAAAAGAAGGCGGAGGTCAAAAAATCTTACACCATAACTTCCCAAGATGAGAGGGGAGGGGAGAGGGATACTGTGCCGGGTGGCCTCCGGAGTACCTTTCCACCCCCTTCAGCGAAAGTGATTTATGGTCCCGCATGCAGACTTGACTCTGTCTGCACAATGTGTTACCTCACCCTCCCTCCCCCTGCCTTGGGAAAGACGCAACATGAGGGTCGTGTTGTCTACGAACAGCTGGAATTGGAAATGACGGATCCAAGGAAAAGGAAACGAAGAAGAAGAAAAAACGGATAATACCTAAACGTGCAATGACCGGAACTGAGTCGAGGGGTGGGAACTACTAAAAATGTGTTCAGGATTTGAACGGAGAAAATCGATCTGCAACACACAACTTTATGTTGAAATTAATATCTGCTTTCCTTTTTTAATTCGTTCAGGTGTTTAGTTATCTCCTCCTAATACTCGTACCGCTCAAGGAAATTGCAAAACCTCAAAAATACCCGTCACGCAGGATCTGCATAAACTAAGCGAATTCCTCTCCAAGTAGAAAAACGTTGATAAAGGAATATAAAATCCATATTATGGTCTTATTAATTAATGAAATGAAATAAGTTATGGCATTATTGTGTGGTATTAGGGGAGCAAAATTAGAATTCTTGCAACCTATAAGTGTTACAAAAGAGTAACCATATTATTATTATTATTATTATTATTATTGAGATTAAATCGCAAAAATTAATGGTATACTATAACTTAAATGAAATATATGACTACTGATAGACAAAGCTACACTATGCGAGTATTTGTAAACAGCTTTAAATATAAAAATGTTTATGAACTGAGCCCTTGATATCTTCACATTCACTAAAATAGAGAGAAATAACAAAAAGTTTCGAATTTATTGTGCATTTAAGAAAATGATGTACATATGTTTCCATAAAACAAAAGCATGTTACTATTTGAAATCAATTACAACGTACTAAGCAAATACACACAATAAACAATCGAAAGTTTCATCGATTTTCATTGATTTTGAAATTTAATTTAAATGTTATTGTAGTAAAAACATTTAACACAAACGTGTTCTGAAGGTTATTACAGAGCGCTCTTACATACAAATATAATTCTCAAACACATACTAGATTAATATTTCACACTTGCTATCTTCACGACGATGCATTTGTTAAATATAAAACATTCGCATTGTTTTGTAAATATATTTCATATTATAAATTAATTTGTCATTTTATTTTGAAACAATAGAGAGAAAATAAAACGCAAGAGCAGTTTTTAAATTTCTGTTTTTAAATATATCCCTATTCCTAATGCTACAATTTACCTAATTTTTAGAACCGAATTTAATCTCATTTTATTTAAATGCTATAAACCGAGAGAAAAATATTGGTGCCGTTACAGCGGTTTTTAAATTTTGGGTTTCAGACAAACTCTCACTCCTAATGAACCGATTTTCCTGATTTTCAGAAACCATTTTCTTATTTTATTTAAATCGTGTATGCTGAGTTTTGTTGTGAAAAAAATATTGATGCTGCTAGAGCGATTTTTAAATTTTGGGTTTTAGATATACCTCACACTTCTAATATCCCTATTGCCCTGTTTTTTTTTTTTGTTTCTTTTTTTTCAGAAACTACTTTTATCAATTTATTTTAAAGAAATATACCGAGTTTCGCTGAGAAAAAACAAATATTGTGACAGCTGACCGCTTTAGCTTAACCTAAATTGCAATGGTCCAATTATGCTGGTTAATGTGCTCGACAAATCGTTTGTTAATTAATAGTTATATGCCGAATTTCGTTAGAAAAAAACAATAACAATTGCGACCGCTAGAGCGTTAACGGGTACAAATGCAGAGCTACATTCCTTCGGAATTCGCTAAAATTATGGTCAACATCTTGTTCATTCTCTAAACACGGACATATAGCATAAGTTGTTTTCATTTTTACATAATTCAAAGTAACTTCTATTGCCGTTACTATACGAGGTAAGATACAAACAATTCTAACGCTATTAACTTTATGAGGTAAAAGAAAACCATGTCACTTTTGAACATAATTCGTAATCATTTCAACACACTTTACCTATCTTAACAATTCAACGCCTTTCAGAAAGGAAATATTGTCTGATCGATGTAACAGATCGAACATGAATTTTCGAGATGAAGATGTGTTGAATATAGAAACATTCTGTCTTCTATAGGTCTTGGATCAAGCACAAATAGTTTATTTATGATTTTGGGCAAATTGTTTACATTTGCATGTTTCTTCATTGTTAGCTTCTTGTAATATATCGGGTGAAAGAATATGTAAAATAACTCTCCTTTTCCCAAGACGCACCCAGCCGAGGAAAAAAAAAAAAGTCCTAAATGGATGGATCAGTTAATTTAGTTTAGTTTGGTTCCTAGAGCATTGCGTGAGTTCGCGGAGACTTACGAATATAGAATTTCTCATTTACAATTACCACAGTAGCACACATTCCAAATTTACAAAAAAATATTTCAGGAAACATTCCTCACACGTAGAAGAAGAAAATATGTTATGTGGACGTGGGTCCACATGTTGAATGTTCCTGCTTTTTCCATTGTTTATGCGTAATTTATTGGCATTATATCGATTTCATTTGTACGGAGTTTTATATTAGTAAGAAATAGCTAGTAAAATGTCATTACAATATATATATATATATATATATATATATATATATATAATGACCACTTGTCTTCTTGCCATAGAAGGACTCCACGAGTCCGAAATATAGCGATCTCAAGTGTGACTTTTTCTTCGTGTTTTATTCTTTTCTGCTGTTATAATTACTGTTAAATTGTTACATTGTTAACAGTGTTACTTTATTTTTCTTTTTCCTTTATATTATATTATATTATATATGGCCCCTTGAGCCCTTTGATTATAAGTTTTGGGGCAATTTAAAAGACATTATAGGTTATAAACAAAAGCCGGGCACACCAGATTACCTGCAAAAGGAACACAAGAGAAGAAATTAACAAAAATTTCGCAAGTGAAGACGAATCACGTTTATTTAGACTCTACAACGCCTGTCTACAACATCTTTCTTGAAAAGGAATCGTTTTTAGGCACGTTCACGATTTATAATTTCCAGAGCCCGGAAGTTCAGGCTATTATTTAAGTTAAAATATCAGGCAAAATACTGAAAATAGGCAGTAATATAATTAAAATAGGAATTTATTAAAAGTGAAAAGATAGAGTAATATCACTGATTATTAATGAAAATAGGTATTTAAGATACTTAATTTATTTATCACATAATTAAAGTACTTAAACTTACTTTTCTTGGTAACAAGCAACAACAAGATGATTCCTCAAAATATCAACTGCCATAGTCAGCCGCTTGTCAGAGAGAACATTTTTCATTATCGAAAAAGAACTGAAGTGACTGGAGCACATTTAAAACAAGCTATTTTGGAAGGACCATACCAAACATTTACCTTTCAGGACATTATGGATGTGTTAACCAAGACAAAATATAGTCGTTTTGAATAGTCCTGGGAAATGAACAAAAGAAGCGCAATGGTTTCAGGTCGAGTTCATTTTCTGTTTGTGCGTTTATAGGGGAATCAGGTTAGTATTTCTCTTACTTCCGTACTGAACACATTGCAGGAACGGTTTATTGCACAGCTGTTATTTCTCATCTTTCTCACTTGCAATTGTTTGTTACATTTATGTAGCTGAGAAGTTACTTCCACCACAGATTTCCTAGAATTGTTTCACGCTGATCGATACAAGGTCACTCACAAGGTCAATTCAAACTACATATTTCGTTCGTCCTCTATTTCCTGGTATTCGTATGCCCGAGTAACCGTGCGTTCCTTTCATTAATGATGGTTCTACTATTTAAAGCGCATAAGTGATTGGGTATAACAAGATTCTCAATAGATATTGTCGTGAGATGAACATGTAATTTAATTGTTATAATTTTTTTCACTTCGATATATTGAAATTCTTTGTGATTTTTTTTTAAATAGATAGGTAATGGTAAAAAAAATCCATAACGATCCAAAAAAGGTAAAAAAAAGTTTTAATCCTTAAAACAGACAACAGAAGGCAAAATAAAAACTTGTCCTACCGACCCCAAATGTGCGGAAACATGTTCATTTCTATCTGATTCTTAAACCCCCAGATATAAAAGGCATTTTGCCTTACTTCCAGGGTCAGATATTTTACTAAAATATTCTACTGATTTTAGCCTGCCCGTACTTCCATTAATATTGCTATCACACCTACGGTGGAGGTTCGTCAGTGTCAATTCCAATTCTTGCAGAAATCACACAGTTTTCAAAACGGTGTGCGCAGAGACAATGTCATGGTGAATCAACAGTACTCGCAATCCAGACTTCAACTGACATTTTGCTGCAGCTGCAACATTGTATGCAAAGTAATCAAGACGCTCTTTCCAGTTCGCTATTTAATTTTTGGGTTTCTTCATATCCTCAAAATTAAATAGCGACCGGCTTATATATTGTGTGTTACTAATCGCTGTTGACTACCGGCGTGACGTATTTTAGTTGCTGACTGTCAAAGGTCGCTTTTCTGCGTAGAACGCGGCCCAAATAAATGGATGACATGCACAATTTATAATTTAAAAATAGAATCTTAAAAAATAATCTCAAACAGAAAACATAGGCACACTCTAGAGAAAAAACGTCAAGAATTTTATAAAATAAATAGCGACAATCCGTGATACAATGATATCATTTTCACCCATTTATTCTACAGGGTCTGAACGTGCACCTCAGTGTCCTGGTGAATGTTTTACAAAGAAAAATCAACCTATGAAAGGTATTCTGTTTAAGAAAGAACGTTTTTAAAATTTCACGCCAAGTCTGTGCGTCTTAAATGTGCTTAATGTTAATCTCAGCAGGTGGGTTGCCACTACTGTGCGAGGAAGAAAAAGAAGAGTTACTACAAGACACGGGGGAGCCACATGGGGTCCACAACTTCCTGCTGCGTCTCAACTTCCGCGTACTACACGCTTTTATTATGCCAAGATGTTGGGTCTTTCAGAAATCCTTGGCATTTAGAAATGGGTTTCATGTTTACCGATAAAGTACGTCGAGAAGAGATATCAACCTGTTGAAGTGGAAAAGCGAAATATCATGCCTAATTTATAATTTTTCTTGGACTTGTGTTCAACAAACGTCGTCCATTATAACGCAGTCTACTTGTGGTTTGCAGCACTGCCCCGTACTAAGGTGGGGAAAATAAAAGCGAGGGTCACTCTAGAAGAGCGTTTAAAGGCCATTACTTAGGCCTCTTATGGAGAACATACATCTTTGATACTTAAAAATGTCCACATTTTGTTTCTCTGTTTCTATAAGAGCTAATATAATGAAAACTACTGTCTACAACCCGTTTTTATTATAAAATAAAAGCATTCCCTTGTTAATACGAATTCCCAAAATATTCATTGCTAAATTTGCATCAAAAGCCATTTTAAAATTATTCGTCGGATTCTGAACTTTAATGAATTTTATTTTTTATTTTAAAGAATATACACACAAGATTTGTTAAAATATTTACAGTATAAATGTGTGGCATAGTATTTGAAATTTGAGTTTTAAATACACCTTTTCCCCATTATAATTTTTTTTCCTATATACATAAGCTAAAAAGACTGAATTTCAGATTGTTGAGACCATTAAGAACATCCATGCCAATTTTTATGCAATTATCTTGAAAATTGTAGAACTTGTGATGTAAAATGTTTTGAAAAATACTAATAAGTAGTTATTAATTTTATTTACTGCAGCACGTATGCCCTATTGATGATCTATATGTGTATGAATATATATTACTATATTTCGTTGGAGTGTTAGAATTGAATAACATATTTCGGTACTTCAGTCTTGCTTAAGGGCTGGTGTTTGTAGTAAGGGAGGAAGGGATGAGGAGAGGATTAGGTTGGGTAGCTAAGGGACGTAGAAGGGGTTACAAAAAGAACACCACGCCAGCAGAGCTGTCCCGCCAAGCACTTTGAGCCTCTCAGAAGGGCCGTTTCCACAGCAAACGCCTGGGCAACAACCTCTCTTCCTAAATACAAGCCACTGTCACACCGCGCCAGCCCATCTCGCCCTTGTGCTTTCGACCGTGTAACAGAACCAACTGAATGAAATGAGAGAGCGGAAAGTTCGTGGAAAAGAATAGCGATCCATCCCTGGCGACCATGGAAAACCACGAAATAGCCCAATGCCAGAATATTTGGGAAGATTCCGGTATCTCCCGAATTCGAGTCCCTGAGCTACCCCACTCGATAATATTTCACACTTTTTTTTATTAATTTTTGGTTATACGTCACCAGAAACCTCCCCTCCCCCAAAAGAGATCTTAACAAATAATTATAAAACATTTAAATCCTCAGTTACGTAAGGAAGAGCTTGAAGCTGAAACAGACGCTGCGCAGTTGGCCAAATCTTTTGTTTTATCGAGGTTGAAAAGATGTTGGCTTAAATGTATTATTGATTTTTAGCAATTTTGGCAGTTATAATAAAATCTAGAAATTATTATTTTTAATATTAATATGCGAGTTAAGAGCAAGTAACAAGAGCAAAATTTCTTTCGGTCTTTGATAATTATCTCAGGCTGTTGCATGGCTAGTCGTGCATTTTAATTTGTGAGAATCATAAAGTTAACGGCCTTTGTCGCCATGTTAGGCAACTACAAGAAGACAGGAGGCGGCATGTAAGAAACTTGATACTCCAGAGGGCAAAGTTGCACAAAGTATCAAGGTGAAATATCTAAGAGACAGTTTTAGAAGCGGCAATGCTTCCAAGAGCGGCGCCAACTTTCACGGGACGCTAGAGGAATTGCTATTCTTAAGCAGAAATTCAAGGTTATACTTCAAACAAGCCTGTCTTATAAATAAATAAACAATATTAAATATATAAACATTTAAAAGTGTAAAATTTTTTAAAAAAACACACAATAATCACAGATACAAACTGCTAATAAAGTTACTACCTACGACGCCCGCCCGCCCGTGCGTTAATTTCTTATTCTCAAGGGTGAAAGAGATTGGTCACTAACATTTGCTAACAACAGTCCAATAGCAGAGAGGATTCCAGCACTCCCCTATATTTACTAAATGTTAGACTCAATTTACAATTCCCAAATGTTTACTCCAGTTCTCAATGTTAAAATAGCTAATTAGCTAGAAAGTGTTTGAAAATTACGCCACCTTTCCCGCACATTCATAAACATAAAGCGGAAAAAACGAAAAAAAAAATACAAAATACAAAATATGAAATCTACATCAGTAAAACACGAAAAACGGTGAAAATGAAAATAGTATCGTATTTAAATTTAAAAAATAACACTAGGACATAATGTACGTATATTTATACACAGTAGTTTGACTTACGGCTCAGCAGAGCAAGGTAAATTTAGTAGTCAAGGTAATATAAAGCATGTGCAGGCAGCAGCTTGTCAGATTGAGTGAAGCTTTGTTAGCGAGTGCTGTGCATTCGTGTGCTACTCGGCGCTTGCATTTTGTGCAAATTGTTCATTTATGAATTTGCTTACTCTGGCAAGAATTAAGGTCAAGGTGCTTTCTTTTCCACTCTACCAGGCGAAAATGTCAGCGATATACAACATACATCGTTATAAAAATACAGAAATAACATGTGTGCGTATATATACGTACATGCATACGGAGTGTAAAAAGATGATGTATCAAACCTTTAGGAAAAACATTTCTTGCATGTAGAAGGTGCAGACATGTTATATGAACATGGGTGCGGAAATGCTTATTTCGTTGTTAAGAGTCCTTGCAAGTGTGATATGCAAGAATGCTAACAATAGAACAGTTGCTTAATACGTACAGTAAAGTAAACATTCGAGTTAAATAGGATAGGTGTGTTGTAACTACTTTTAGTTCTTAAGTTTATCCTTGTTGTAGTCGTTTCGTATCACGTAGTCCGCTTGTTATGCTACTCACTTCATTGCTTGACGTAGCACCGAACACGTAGTGTCAGTTCTGTGTGTTTACGAACGTGGTTCCAGGTACAGTAAAATGTGGTATTCAAATGAGAAGTCGGCAGATGATCTATGAATTTGCGGACGGTGTGTTTTATGTTATTTTTTTAGGCTGTATATGTGAGAATGTTACAGTTCAACTTGTTCTTTAATAATTTCTCTTAAGTGCAAGGGGAGGAAGGAAGAGGAAGAGGAGAAAAAGAAGTGAGATAGTAATTATTGCTTAATGAGATTGAATAGAAATGTGTTATGCCAATACCGAGCTTTTGTGTACGTGGTGTGAAAACGGATACTTGGAGAGAAGTGGTGAGGCGATTCGCAAGAAAATATCCTGGTAATCGTGTTCAAGGTATAGAAACTGACCACCATATTGTTAAAAAGTTACGAGAGACAGCCTCTCTCAATGGCAAGAAACGTGTTCCTAACCGCCGAGTTTTTACGGAAGAAAAGTTAGACGAAATACAGGAATTTCCTACGCAAAGGCCGGCAATGTATTGCCACTAAGGGACATCATTCTCAATATCTCTTATAGCAAGTTAGTGATTATTATCAGTTTTAAATACAGTAACAATGTATGCTTTTCAGTATACTTATAAATACTAAAACAAATATACCAGCTTTATGCGAGGCAACTCTTTATCTCCCTTTTTTCCGATTGCAGTGGCTGCAACTCCTCGAACAGCCCGGAACTCAAATAATCTCACTGGTTACAATATATTAATTAGAATCATACAGTATAAACGTTTGAAACTAAATTACAAGCATTTTCTACATATTTTCCAGTAAGAGGTTGTACTGGCTGTCAGTGAAAAACGTTTTTATATATTGAAAATCAGCATTCTAAATCACATGATGTAGCAGGAGCCAGCTCACATTTTGTACCTTCATGTTCGATGAAATAGATTTTACCTTTCCTCCTAGTGTTGTACTATATTACTTTCTGGCCACAAATTGTTCTTAAATTGCCTCATTCATTTAGTCCCCAAGTAAGGAACTTCAACATTTCGATGTCATTTTTAAGACGATTTCATGATCGAGTTTGTTAAGAAGCGCTTGCATGTAATAAACGAATTTAAGCTGTACAAAAAAATGCAATTTTAATTTTTTTTTGGCATTATCGAACTCCATTTCCCCCCCCCCAAATTCATAAACTATATAGGTCATGACGATGTAATTCTGCAGCACTCAGAAAAACTTATATATTGCTAATATCCATGTATTTTCCATTTGAACGACTTTCAATGATGCATATATATTAAATAAATAAATTTAATCTTCTCCCTATATGCATATCACAAATTTTCCATCAATTATGTACAAATACCGCTTGCTCTTTGTCGGTCCTGGTGGTCTAGTAGTAACCGTACTTGCCTCGTTAACCGAAGATCGCGGGGTGTTCCCCGGACAAAGTTTATGGGTGTTTTCGGATGTTAAAATCCTAAGTATGGCTTCCTTTGAAAGGGAAGTAAAGCCGTGGTTTCCGTGTTTTAGAAAAGGCCTCTAAGCAAAATTTATCGGCCATTTTACGCCGTGAATTGTGTGGGACACTGGTGACCTGAGATGTTAAAGACCGTTCGTAAATAAACCAAATTAACAAATATAAATTTGATCATTTCTTACACTTTCTTTCGGCATGTTGAAGAACACCCATATTAGCAAAATAACGCGGGGAGCATGGTGCAAAGTGAAAGTGTGTACTATATTCTGACTTTGGTATTACTGCCGATATACAAACCAGAAACATACTACAGAATTGTTGTAGAATTGCTTGTGACTGAGATATTCTGTTTTACTATAATATTTGTGATTTTATTTGATTACATTTCCTCGTAGGCGGAGCTAAATGTATTCCATAATTTAAGAAAAACATTTCAACGTTCCTGATAACATTTTAAATGGTGCAGAAACACATTCCAGAAAACAATTTCTAGTAAAGTACACATATTTTGGTCCATTTAAAAAAAGCGACTGTCTTCGGCAGGTCGGAGCAACACATTTAATTATTCCTTGCATCTAATGCTAACAATGATAGCATTTGAGTAATAAGAATACAATACATTAATCGAAACTGAAAGAATATGTAAAACTTGGATTTTCACATATATATTGAAGAATGTGAAATAAAACCTTGAAAATAACTTAAAACGTACAAAACTTTTTGAAATAAGTTTAAAACGATCAACAAATGTTAAGATTTATTTAAAATATGACAAATTTTAAAAATAACGAAATATTACAAACTATGTAAAAGGAAATTACATTTATTTGATTGCTACACACACTATAACATAATTGTTTCCTAGTTCTCTGCTATTAAATGTTTAAAATATGAAAATGCATATTTCATTTTCTATTTATAGCCCATTATATGTATGCATGTAAAAACGGGCGTTAAACACTATAAAGGAATGGATTTCATTCAAAAGATTTGCACTCGAATCTAATGCGTACCACTTTTGATTATTACATTTGGACCAAGAAAATGCGCATTAGATTCGCGTAAATACGGTAATTACATATTTGGAATGTAGTGTTACATCAGAAGATGAGCAAGTAACTATCCAACGAGGCAAATGATAACAAGAAAAGCTATAAAACCTCAGCAGAGAGAACAATAAGAAATATGGCACTTCAAGTTATCCGTTGGTAGCTTTTGGATAATAAAAAATAGACACCTTCCTTGGCTAAAATTGTGCTTATGTTTCAAAGAAGAAGAAGAAGCAGGGATGTGAAGTACTAAAATGACAAAGGGCGTTAGCTGTAACTGTGACTTTCATTTATTTATGTTTTTGCCTCGTCCTCCTCATACCAAATCGCTGAAGGTTTACTGCATTTCACTTTTGAGACTTATAGATACTTCCAAGAAACCGGAGAAGTGAAACTTGTACACGGAGCAAGACGACTGATAAATCTTGTGCAGCTACTCTCCGACCACACACGACATGCTCCCTCCCCTCTCCTCCAAGAGCACTATCATGCAACAGGTAACATAAACACGTAGAGATGTCGCATGTACTAACATCTGTAATCCGCCCTGCCGGTTTTAATGTCTAACGTCAAACCAAAACGCTTCGTATTTGATTTTCAACGTGCAGAGATTGTTTTCTCTCACAGCGTGATGGTAGTATTAGCAAGGTAACATTGTTGAGAGAGGCAGCAAGTACTGATTCTAAAAATGGTATTGAGTTTTAGTTTTGAGAATACTTCACAAGAGAAGGTTATGGCCTGCTTTATATTACGCATTATCTCCTTATTTAAGTGAGTACAAAGCGGTCCAGGTAACCTTACCATATTTAGACCTTGAAGGTTTTGCGTTGCAGAAGAACGTTATCGAATCTAACATCTTAGTGCCAACTATTGCATTACATTGTTCATTACTTATTTGTTAAGGTACCAGCTCTAACATGAAACCAGAAAAATGGAAGAATTCTCTTCGTAACAACACTGAATGTTTCAAGAGACACAGAGTATACAGTAGCACAGTTTGGGTATTTCGCGGGATTGAATTCTGAGTGCGCGTGTCAAGAAATTCGTGTACATTCATTAATAAGTTTTTAATAATTTAAACAGTTATTAGGTTAATATTACCATGAATAAGTCATAACTTCATTAGTCATGGCGACTATTTTGTTTCTCGCGAACAAGGGAAAACACAAAAATTCTAAGATATACAAGTATATATAAAATATACTTTAGAATGAAGCCACCAGATGAAATATGTGAGCAGAGCTGCATGGCTCAGCACGTTCCGAAGTTCAGTTGGTGAGCGACAGTGGTCAGGAATGGAGGTCGGTGCTTCTTCTTCTGCCATTCTAAGGATTGCGTTTATCTTGCTCCGTGTCAAAAGTCTCTTACTCTTTAAATTGATATTTTCGCCTAGTTCTCGGCCGCCTATATCCCGTGTTCTATTTGGTTTATAAAAATATTTCTTAGTAGTCTGTCAGAGGATATGCTCTTGCCAGTTCTTTTGGTACTGTTGTATTTCTTACATTCAGCTCCATTCTTATGTCTGTGCTACCCAGTTTATCTCTTAGAGATATTCCTAATAAGGTTCTAATGTTTCTAATTGAGACCACTTGCGCACGAAAATGCCATCCAGAGCTATGGGAAGCCTCCTTGCCCTATCGAACAGTGGCGAGTTGGACAGAAGCCTTCCCATCGCTAGCAACGAACCGTCGATATACTTGGAGACTACCTTGAAGGCTGCTGAACCCCGTCCTGTGCCGGATTTGCAACGCTGTGTAAGTAGGTATAGCTCTTGCTCATGTCATGATAAACCTATGTGTATCCAGTTGCCTGTGTTTTGCTTCTTCCCTACGAGAGCTGCCTGCGTTGGTGACAACACTCGACAGTAAATGCCATATACTTTCGTGTTGTCTCTTTTTCGCAATGGGACAAAAATAATAATACTAGTAGATACTTTGATTTAAAAATTATATCTGGTAATTATCACCGAATGAAAGCGTTCGAAAATATTTATTATTTACGCTGAAGTTGAAGTCGTTGGGAAGGTGGGGCGCATAATTTTCTGTAGATATCATATGGTAAAACTGCTGTAAAGTGCGGAAAATACAATATACGCGATTCAAAGGTCAGTCATTTTCGGTAATTATAAAACTAAACTACCTTCTTAACCCTTTATGTATTCCAGTAAAATTAAAACTTACACTTTCTCAGCTAAACATATAGGGCAGTTTAGGAAAAAGTAAAATAATAATAGCAATAAAAATGGTTGATCGTAATTCAGAAACCACCACTAAATAAATAAAATAGAAAACCATGGTAAAAAAAACACAATGTTCAATGTAATTGCCTATTTTCAGTGATAAACCGTGAAACTTCATATCTATTTTGAAAACAAAAAGTAACTTTTCATTATATTTAACGTTTTTGTTCGGAAAGCGACAACAGGTATTCCTCATACGGTCAGAACCGGGCCTTCACGCATGGTCTAATTGTATTTATTAGTAAAATTCTGTTCCACAAAGTACGGTCTAATACACTACAAGAGTACACATTTGTAGCTTGTAGTTATTAGTAAAATTCTGTTCCACAAAATGTATAATGTGGAATTAATGTCTAATACATTACAAGTATACACACTTTTAACTTGTAGTTATTAGTAAAATTCTGTTTCACAAAGTATGATCTAATACATTACAGGTGTACACACTTGTAACTTGTAGTTATTAGTAAACTTCTATTCCACATAAGTATGGTCTAATACATTACAAGTGTACACGCAGTTGTAGCTTGTAGTTATTAGTAAAATTCTGTTTTACAAAGTACGGTTTAATACACTGCAAGTGTACACACTTGTAGCTTTTAGTTATTAGTAAAATTCTGCTCCACAAAATGTATAATGTTCCACAATTAATGTCTAATACATTACAAGTATTCACACTTTTAACTTGTAGTTATTAGTAAAATTCTTTTCCACAAAGTATGATCTAATACACTACAAGTGTACACGCTTGTAACTTGTAGTTATTAGTAAAATTGTGTTCTACAAAGGCTTCTGCTACTCTTGTACTTTACAACTCCATACTTACAAGTGTACAAGTAATTTTTCGTTGTTCTGTTCCATAGAAGCATTAGTATTAGTCAAGACACTTATAATATGTATAAATTTCTCTACAAGTGTAGGAATATTGGTACCTTCGCACAAAAGTTATTCTCTTTTCAATGATTTTGGGAATCAGTTGACCAAAATGTGCTAAGTTTTAGCGCATTGATGATAATGATAAAAAGTAAATGAATGAATAGTGTTTAACGCCCATTTTTGCTACAGAGACACCACAGCGATGGACACTGATGATGATACATGAGATGAAATGATATATTTATGGAAGGAATCGTTCCAGGCCTAAATTTAGGGTACCTCCCCGGAATTTGCCATTTATGAGGACTGAGGAAAACCTGGAAAAAACCTCAGTCAGGAAGGACGGTCCTGGCGGTATTCGAACCCCAGACCTCCCGCTCACGAGTCCGCGCCTTAACGACCTCAGCCACCCGTGGCGGTGATGAAAAGCGAATATGTATAAAAGAATAATTAAGTATTGTGTACAATATTTAAGTTAGGTTAAATGGAATTAAAGTTTTGATATTGACGTTTCCTGTTTCAAAGGCATATTTCAGACCAGTGTCTTAGTTCTTATTTTTTTAAGGTTCTTGCTACATGCCAAGAAAACCTTTTCATTCTCTTTTGACACAAGTTCCCCCCTTTTTGCTTATAATGAGAACGTCTTTGTCAAGCAATATAAACAAATGTATAGATATAAATGATCAAATGGACTAATAAAATAAATGGCCGAGAGCAATCGGGAAGCTGGATTCTTCTGCCATCGCTCGACTGCTGAAATTGATTCTATTAAATGTAATTTTATGGAACCGTCGTCTCAAAGTGGATTTTTACGCTTGAATATCGATAAATACACAATAAAGTTGTTAAATTATCATTATATATGAGAAAAAATACAATACCCATTTAGCAGGAATGACAATAATTATGACAATTATAAAAGATAGGGTAAAGCGGAATTCAATTAAAATAAAAATATAAGCATTTACAAATTAGCAGAATTTTTAGGCGCTGTTGAAAGATATTAAAAAAAAGTATGCCTTACGTTAATAATACTTCTGACTTCCAGTGGCCCGGGCACTAAGTGTTCGTCAAGACGTCACAAGTTGTGGTTCATAAGAGTCGAGTTGTCTGGGAATCTCTTTTAATAGTTTCTTCATAGCCTGGAAATGCAAATTTCGATAGCTATGGAATTCATTTCATCCATTGTGGTAGAAAAACAAACCTCAAATTTCTTACATTAATCTAGAAGTAATATGAAGCTAAGCCACAAGGTTTTTCAAAAGCAGTTTGACTTGAATAACGTCTTTAAGAACTAATAATACCAGTGAGCTTGTATCTAGGAATAAAATATACGATTCATAATAACTTTGCTGCATGTTAAGTGTGTAATTTTTCTCTCAGAACTAATTTCTAAATATTGTACAATATTTAAAACTCAATAACTTCCATTTTTACTTTTGGTTATCTTGCACCCTTTAGCATTGCACTTTACTACAAATAGGTGTTGAATTATGTTTACGCTTTCACCTACTTACGCAAGTTGTGTGAAAGGTTTACGAGTATGCACCGTTTCCCCTCCTATCATAGCTTATCTTCTGCGAACTTTCAAGCAACACATTTTAGCGCTCAACAATAACATGTAACAAAGAGCACAAATCTGCCCCGAGGTTCCTTAGTGACACATACGCTACACTTTCGAGGATTACAAATTTGATGCTGCAACAGTAGACGCTTTTTAATGATCATGGTGTCAGTACCTAATATGGAGGGACAGGCTAGGGTGGTCTATTTCTTGTACCTTACCTTGAAATTATTCTACTTAAGGAAAGACAGAAGTGAATAGAACTTTCTACAAATATGGAGATCTTATGCTAAACGTGTTTCTCATCATGTTTTTATCGCTGCTTATTTTAAACCACTTCTCTAGTCTAAAACTTGTAGCAAAATCATAATACATTCTTTAACCGTTTATCAAATCTTTAATACTTTGGACAAGATCGATTATATTTATCAGAACCAATGTACGTATCGATAATAGACAAAATCTGGAAAATGTGATCCATGCTTTGAATTAATGACTTTATTAATTTGGTTCATTGCAGTTCCCTGGTTTATTACCTGGAAGCAAATCAATAATAGCGTGTTATTACTCTTGTTTTTTATTAAGTTAATATTGATTTAGTGAAATCACACCAAGAACTCATGTAATAGAAAGTGTTAGTACAACATGGTTTGCTCTTGTATATCTTAATTATGGCAGTGCACCGTATAATACGATATTTACTTTTCCTAAATAACAATAATTAAGGAGGAGCTGATAAACAGTATACACCATGCAAATTTTGCAGTTATTGATGAAAATGTAGTGTGTATTATACATTTCGCACCAAAAATTGTGGTTAGGGAGGACATTTTTCCTGTGCAAATTTCCGTAATCCACCATAGTATATGATGCTGTAGGTTAGTAAAGAAATGAAAGATCCAAAGGCGTATGAAGCAGGGTTTGAATCGACATAATGAGGGTTTTAATAAATTGTTTGAGGTAAAGTTATAACATGTTTCAAGTGAGATTATGTTGCTGCTATTAACACATGGTTTTGTTTATTTTGTTAGTTGGAGCTATGTGGTTTTTACGGTGATTTATGGTTTATTACGGTGGTTTACAGTTGAAAATAAAAAAGCATTAGGTGCATTAGCTCTTTAGTTTTTTTATTATGTAAATATTGATTTAGTGAAATCACATGAGGAACTTGTGCAATAGAAGTTGTTTAGTGCAACATGAGTTGCTCTTTAATGTCTTAATTATGATAGTGCACCACATGGTGGTAGTCGTCGTCACAGAATAAGAAAATTTCCCAATCAAACGCAATCTGAAGTACATGCTTTTGCAGTATTTAAGTTTATCAATTTTCCTTTCCTTCTTTCGTTTTCTTGCTTCTTTGTTTTTTTTTTCTTTTCTTTTTCTGCATTTCTTTATTTCTTTCTTTCTCACACCCATTTTTAACGTCTTTCTCTTTCTACTTTACATACTTTCTTTTTTGCTTCTTTTCTTTTTACTTACACTATTAATTTTTGATTTGTTGATTGTTCTCCCTTTCCTTCCTCTCTTTTTTATTTTCTTTTTTATTTCCTGTTTTTTTTTTCTCTCTTTCTTTATTCCTCTATCCTTTCCTTTGTTATTTCCTGCCTTTTACTTTATTTCTTTTTATTTTCCTCTTCTTTTTAATTTGCTGTTATTTCCTCTTTCTTTTTTACTTTTCTTTATTTCTTCTTTCTTTCCTTTGTCCCTTCTTTCTTGCATTGTTTTTTGATTTTCTTTCTTTGTTTTTTGTGGAATACATTTTATTATCGACTTAGTATTTATATATAATGATTGCAATGAATATTTTACTTTATCTTTAAAATTATATGAATAAAGTTAAATAAGGTTTTCTTGCTACCCCCTTATTCAGTCATATGCAAGTCTATGCATTCTATAAAACACCAATGTTCTATAGTATGTATGATAGGTAAAAGAATAACATAAATAGCAAAGATAAACTTTAATATTATTCAGGATTTTAAATTAACTTATCAGAAAAAGCCTGAACACTACAGCAAGATTACTTAATAGTTCTTTCGCTATCTCTAGAATCAGCGGCTCCCAAACTGGTCGCTGGATTCTATCTGGGGAGTCGTGCTGGATATGGGTAAAGACTTTTATTCTAAAGCTTATCCATTTTCACGTCCGTTCTCATTAAGAAAGTTTAACTAACTGTTTGTTACATTATCATTATTTTGACCGGTTATACAGCAGCGCAACAATGGCTATTGTGGTAGAATAGATGTCACATTGTTGAAGCGTATGCGCGAACTTGCAAATCAATTATTATTAAGCAGAAAAGTGAATGGAGAGGTCGCCAGTAATTTCATTCTCGAAAAGGGGGGTCGTGCAAGCAAGAAGCTTTGAAACCGCTGATCTAGAAGTTCAAGATCGCCGTTGGCTAGAAAATAATTTGAGAGATTGCAGTACAACTCAGTGAAGAGGAAGATTTCCGCATTTATGGCAACAGCCTAAACTTTAAAATAGTCTACATTTTGGTTCATCTCTTCTACTACAGTTTGTTTCCTGGTAAGTGTGTTCCAAAAGTTCAATCCCTATAACTTGTACTTATAACAAAAATTCCAGCGACACATTTATAAAGGATAGCCAAATCACCATGCACATACTGTGATGATATGTGCATTAAATGTGCATGTTGTTTTGAAACACAGATCCAAAGCGCTACATGTTCTAGATCCCTTTGCAAAGATATCTTGATCTAAAAGCACCGTTCATTGCTTTGATTTAATCTTGTCTCAACCACGCAGAAGGTAGTTATGAATGGCGTCCAAATTTTGCCATTAGCCAATCGCTTGATTAATTATGCAATCCTTCATACCAAACTATAATGCGTGTGTTTCTTGTTATTTGATGGGAAAATATCAGTAGGGTACTTTTTTGAGCAGCAACAGAGGATTTATTTGTTAGCCATCGATGTAAACTAAAAGTATTGTATGAAATTCACCTATTTTTTCATTTTTGCACGAACAAGTGACACACTGGCACCCATTCTCGGTCAAATGGTGGAATTCATTCCCCTTTAAAGTGTGTTAGACCAACGAAATATCAGGTACCACGCTGGTTCCCCGGATGACTACATCGAAATGGATTTGCCATTGCTTTCTGTACATTTTCTCAGCGAATAAAATGCACCAAAGACTCGTACACTGATCTAGTCAAAAATTCCAGCCTTGTTGTGAAATACTCTTTTCGGTCAAAAGTCCCCAGTCTAATTTTACATTAAGAATAATAATACAGAGGTGTTAAAAATGTATACACACTTCAAGCAAAGAAAACACTTGCTAACGTAACAAAACTAAATTCACACAAACAGAAAATGATGAGCACTAATCATCTTACACTTTTACAGTTACAACATTTGCTCAAAATGCCCACCACCGGCGTCGATACACTTCTGAGTACGTTGAACTACTGATTGAGCAACAATTGCGAAATTGTCCTCAGCGATTGCAGCACATGCTGTTTCAGTTTCTTCCCGAAGTGTTGCCAGTGTAGCTGGTTTTCTACGGTATGCAGTACCACGAGTCTCAAATTTGTGTCGAATGCGTGCAATTGTCACTCATGTTGACGGTTCTGTTCTGTACACACGTCTCCATTGCCTTTGAACTTCAACAATATTCTTTGTTTTCCATTACCACTTCAAAATTGCTTTCCGCTGTTCAAACGATAATTGTGGCTCCATTTTGTTGTAGCAAAGCTAGCATAACGTAATGTAAGTCACGTTTGTTTACAGAACAACATACAATAATCTTAGCTTCATTTGTTCATTGTTGATTTACGATAATCTTGGCTTCATTTGTTCATGTTGATTTATCTGTCACGTAGCAACACTATCATAATGTATGTGAGTCACATCAGTTTACAGAACACTATACTACACATTACTGTTGTTTTATGGTCCAACTTTGAAATATATTAAATAGATCTTTTTTATTTGATTTATTTAAGGACGCTCTTTAATATCTCAGGTCATCAGCGTCCCGTTGTATTCAGGACGTGAAACGGCCGACAAATTTTGCTCAGAGGCCTCTACTTTCAGGCTTGAAGTTCTTTATCATGCCGTAAATGTACGACACGGGACCCACGACTTTACTTCCCTTCCGAAAGAAGCCATACTTAAGATTTTTACGCCCGAAAAATCCATCGATCCTGACCGGGTTTGAAACCCATTAAATAGATGTCTACTGTGAAAATCTGTATACATTTTGTGCATTCTCGGTGTATATAAACATGAATGTAGTATTTCCAGTGTATGCAATTTGAAGAAGTGAGTCAACTATATCAAGCAGCATTTTTCAACAGTCCTATATGTTTTAAAGTTCTGAATGACGAGTTCTGCAGAAAGAAACAGACACACAACATGCCTAACTTTAGAAAATTGCTACTGAAGTTAAATCTAAATTAAACGCTCAGTAATGAATATGGCAAATAACCTTCAGTTTTAGACAACACTGCAGATAAAGTCCTAATACAGGTAACAGAACTGGTATAAAGAATGAACATAATTTATTTTTTTACGGGCAGAATTTCTTGTGGTAAAATTTAGTTTTAGTGAGCTTAACGGTAATATACACGTGGTAGCAGTTTCACTTCCAGTACCTGCCTGCGAGAGGTATGCAAGTTGCCTAGAATTCTGCCTACAGATAAATGGAAGGGACACGCGACGAACTGAAACTCCGCTTTAGTCTCAACAAATCTTCACCTGGGGCCTATAAGCAGCTTTTTCTTCACAATAGACATTTGGCATTTTCTTAAATGAAATACGTAGTTTTAGGAATAAGAAATTTCTATAAACATAGTACGTAAATAATACCAACATTTATATAAATATCAGAATTATAACGGTCTTACGACCCATGGGCTGTAATGTGCAATAGTTTAACTGGAATAATAAATAATACTGCTAGAGTAGTTTGGTGAACTACGTTCCCCGGCAAAGAACGCGTTTGGAATTCGACCTCCTCTATGGGGTGCCCTGCATGCCTTTATCTCTTTCGACTTTCACATTTTTAATTTCCCAGGTTTGTGACATTCTTTTATATTGGGCAGCAGATATGATTACAAAGTGGTCGTTTCATAAATAATTATTACGTGCTTGGTGGTAAGAAAACAGGAACTTTGGCTTATCTACCTGCAGCTCTCAGTACGGGTTCTGTTGGCCTCTACCGTCACTTCCATGAAAAGTGGGCACCGGCTTCCGCCAACTTCTTCGTGTTCTGCAGGACTCTTACTTAAATTTACTACTTCTTTTTCTAGTTTCCCTTTCTCTTGTTCAGCGAATTTTGAGCCACGTTCTGTCCAAAATAAGGAAGCCATAAACAACATAAAAAATGGCTGCTCCACTGGAGCGTGATAAAGACATAAATATGCATATTTAATTAAAAACAACTACTTATTCGTCTTCACTTTTTTATAATTAATAGATGCTGTTGAGTAAAGCTTTGTGCGTTTATTATTATTTCTTTAAATTAATAACTGAAAAGGGATATATCTCTAGAAGACATATGAATGTGGTTTGATATTGAGACAACAAGCTCAATCTTGCAATATAATTTATTTTTCGACATACCCCTCGAAATTCAATGCACTGCAACGTTTCGCTCGTAAATGTGGAATTTCTTCGAGACCCTGAAAATACTCGTTTACTTCCTGTAGACCTCTTTGTCTTAACTTTGTGTCAAACAGGAAAATTTTAAGTTTCGGTCACAGGTGGTAGTCCCAGGGAGCGAGATCAGGTGAATACGATAGATGCGGAAGCATTTCAAATCGTACTTAGGGAATTTATCCTGAGCGACGAGGCTTGAATTCGGCGGAAGAAACAATACCTGCTTTTGGACATTCCCAGAAGTTTTTTTCGCAAATACAGTCTTCGGTGTCTACAAAAGTGAGGTGTAGTGTTTTCCAGTATTCGTTTTCCGTTCTCCAATCAAGAGAATTTCCTTTGCGTTTCAAAAACACCATAGTCATTATCTTCCCGGCAGATGGAACACATTTCGGAGCAGGGTCTCATTCACTGTTTAGACTGCAGTTTGTTTCTGGTGTATAGTAAGTAATGCATCCACGTTTCGTTCATAGTCACAAAACGCCGTAAAAATTGGTTGCATTCTTCTTAAAATCGGTCGATGTTCGCCTACAATTCGCCTTTGCTCCAGAGTGCGCAGACGCGGCCCCATTTTCCCCCAAAGTTTCTTTCATATGTATTTCATTATGCAAAATGAAAAGAATCTGTTGAGTTGAGATGCTCATGGCCTCTGCTAACTCGAGCACTTCCAGTAGTCTTTCAGCCAAAATTATTATTATGGATTTTATTTATGATTTATGACCTCATTTGGGATTTTGGAACTGCAGGACGTGGAGCATCTGCCACGCTTGCACGTTTACGCAAAGTCGGACGGTTCCATAGGAAGGGGCTTGCTTCACTGAATGTAAACAAAACCCTCTAATGCATTTCATTTGCTGTTTTCCCTTCTAACAAAAAGAACTGATCCACACCACGAATTTCAATCTTATTTACATTTCACTGCCACTTGAAACGTTTGTGTTTAAATAATTGTCAAACAGCGATTTATGATCTGAATGACTAACTCGCGATACTTAGAAAGAAAACTTTATGACCACATACTGTTGCCCTCTACGTGAACCAAGTTACTTATGAAACACTTTGCATAGAGAGTTTTAAAACATCAAAAGCGTCACAAGTAGTATTCTTAAAAGGATAATCTCACTTAGACATATTATTTAATTTGGGATTTATTATAAAATAATTATTATTTGTCTTATCTTTCATAAACTCTAAAATAGCATTAAATACAATTTTAATTGTAACAAGAAGTACATTCATTTTTCAGAGCAAAAACAATAAAATCATCAGACATTTTCTTTAGGAGATTTAGAGTACGCGATTCAACTTATGAACATCGCTCTATGGAACGAGTGTATCACAGAGGTTCATGCAAAAACAATGAAGTGAAACGGCTCAAATAACAAACTTGTAGAGGAAATAAATTGTGACAGCAATTATACTGAATAAATATATGAAGGTAAAAAGTTTTAATTTTTCTCTGTGTGTTTATTACCAGGAAATAATTATAAATTGCTGCCGCCAGAGCGCATCTCCAATCCTAATATTCCGATTTCCCTAATTTTCATAAACTACTTTCCTTACTTTATTTAAGTGGCATATAGAGTTTCATTGCGAGAAAACAAACATTAGTGCCACTAGATTTTTAAATTCTGAGTTTAAGGCAAATCCCCACACTTAATTGTCTGATTTAAGCCGATTTTCAGAAACTATTTTTGTTATTTCATTTTAATGCAGGATTATCGCCTTCAAAAAAACCCTATCTGGTGTCATACCTTATCTGTTAAGTAAATAATTGCAGCTGTAACTTCCGCTCCACCGTGGTAAGTTGTTCAGATAGTTCCGTTAAGAAGGCTATGTGTAGAAGATTGTGACATGCTCAAAAAGGAGTTTCGAGCTGTTATTAAGTTCTTCACAAAAGAAGAACTTACTCCAAATGAAATTAAACAGCGATTGGAGGTGTATATGGGGAAGCATTCCCCTCATATTGTACCGTATAAGAATGGGCCAAACTTTTTCGAATGGGTCGAGAAAGCATTGAAGACGAAGAGAGTGCACTTGGAATGCTCACTCCTGAAAACACCGCACTTGTGAAAGGAGACCAGCGGCTCAAAGTTACAGAAATAGCAGCAAGGTTGGGCCTTTCTAAAACAACAGTCCTTAGAATGATTCATGAACATTTAAACATAATAAGGTTAGTGCAAGATGGGTGACTAGACTTCTTTCCTCAGACCAAAAGCAGCAACGAGTCATCTGTTGTCAGGCATTTTTGGAGCTCTGCCGTGGCAAGGACAGAGAAATTCTACAAATCATTGTTACAGGAGATGAAACTGTGGTCCTCTACAATGGTTCCTTGTCCAAAAGAGAATCAATGGAGTGGCGTAAACCTGGCAAAGCACCGCGTCTAAAGGTCAAGGTCACTCAGTCAACCAAGAACATCATAACTATAATCTTTTGGGACTGTGAAGGAATACTCTTCGTTGACTTCAAGGGGAGGAACGCCACAGTAAATGGGGAGTACTGTGCTGGCCTACTGCACAGACTACATGCCTCTCAAAGAGAAAAGGGGAGGAAAGCTGAGTGGTGCTATGCGTCTTCACGATAACGCGCCTGTGCACACACAACTCTTGTTGCAAAGGAAACTGTAAAGAAATGTGACTTCAAGGAGATCGACCATCCACTCTGTAGCCCAGATCTAGCTCCCAGTGACTATTTCTTCTTCTTAAAACTCAAGAAGGACCTTCGAAGAAGGAAATTTAAGTGTGACGAAGAAGTGTTGGATGCTGTTTTTACCCATTTTGCAGACAAGACTTCTGATCATTTGAGGGGGGGGGGAGGATGATTGAAATGTTAATTCAAAGATGTGAGAAGTGCATTGCAATAAAGGGTAACTATATTGAAAAGTGAAATATAGTTTTTGTCTTTATCATACGTAGAAAATGGTTAGGCCGGAAACTTATGAACCTACCCTCGTATATCGAGTTTCGTTGAGAAAAACAAAAATTGAGGTCAATAGAGGGATTTTTAAAATTTAGCTTTAGGTTAACCCCCACTGCTAGTGGCTCAAATTTTCTGGTTAACGAACTATGTTTGTTAATTGATTGTTATAAGCATAATTTAGTGCACTTAACAGAAGAAAAAAGAGAAGAAAAAACAAAAATAGCTGCCGCCGTACAATACATATATAACATGTAAATATAAATAACAATAAAATTATATATATATATATACATATATATATATACATACATACATACATACATGCATTTTTTCTTCGTAATTTTTGATGCCTCATAAGTAAGATGGATGGAGATTTGAAGGATTTTTTTCAAAGTCTTTTCATGGGTACAAGATCAATAGCTACTACCTTCTTTTGGTATTCGCTAAAATGAGAAAGGAAAGAAATGCATATCCCTCTTTCTTCCCTCTCCTGTTTTACTCACGCTGATGACCTGAGATATTAAAGAGCGTCCATAAATAAAAACGTTTTACTCTTTTTTTTTCCTCTCTCCCAGACATTTTCTTTTATTTTCACATTATTTTTCCTGTTATATATTATAGCGATATTAATAATCGGAATACCATATGATGCAATAGGTCATGCGCTACCCAGATTCATTACAACATATAAAAGTTAGGAAACATATTATAACCAGAAATACTGCAATTATGCAACATTACAATGATAAACTTTAAAATTTTGTTTCAGATCAAATTATGTGAAATGTTAAGCATTTTAAAATTTACGAATACCTTTAAATTGAAGGTAACTGTCAGAAATTTTCATCAGATTTGGCAGATTTGTAAGAGAAGAGAGAAACTATTCTATATTTTACTTTGTACATAATATAGTAGCAGCACGCTTAAATATAAAGTCACTACATATAGGATGATTCAAAAGTCGCGCGCCATAGTACAATTCCGTTATTGATGTAGGTACCGAAAATGGAAAGGGAGGGAATATTTTTGGAAATACGTAGTTTTAAATCAGTATTCGAATGTGCTGTCAACAGCAATTGAACCAATTTGAGCACTTCCTCCGTTAACGTGCTAACGGAGCAATTAAGTGGTAGTTTTAGCTTGCCATTGTGACAGAGTGTCACGTTTGTGCTAAATTATTTGTGCTTTTAAACAGCCTATTAACGGTACCCTGTAATATTCATTTTTCGACAGTTCTATAATTAGCTTGAATGGTTCATCTAAAGTTGTAACATTCGGATCAAGCTGTCTGGGTTTATCCTTAGCCTGAGAAGGTATGACAGATACGATTAAAGTGCCAAAAACTCTGAGTTAATATGCAGCACCATTAACTCATTTCATTCAGTCCTACAGATCTACATCCACACCTACAGTAATCACGTTTACAATCTATGGATGTCACAATAATTTTTACGTAGTCAAAGCGACAATAAAAACAAAATAAAACAAAGCAAATCTAAGTATCCCACAAGAAGGTTTTGAAAAATCGTAATATTTTATTTGGTCACCCTGCACAGTCAATTCGGTTGTTTTTGACACTCTCGTATACGAATTATTACAAATGATTAAAGCTGTTTTAAGAATTTGCAGTAGCTATTTTATTCAGCATATTATCACAAAACTTTACAAGTATATGGGAAACTCGAAAGGTTTTGTTTTCTTTCAGCCGCGAGAGTGCAGCAGTTAGTAAAGCTGGCGACAGACGCTTAGAATGCACACGCTGTGTGTGTTTGAATTTCATTCACAACAGCCTGTCATAAAAGTGCAACGACACTTCAGAGCGAAGTTTATGAAAGATGCACCAACTGCCAGCTCCGTTTGGCGATGGTATGCGCAGTTTACAACTTCAAGATGCGTCTGTAAGGGGAAATCAAAGGGTAGATTGTAGAAACTGTTGAGAGCGTGCTGGCGAGTTTTACTGCGAACAGAGTTCTTATCAACAATGTCTTTGAACAGATTAATAGAAACATGTTGCATCGAGTGCGGGAAGAACTTGATTACAGACTGGTTATCTGTAGAATCGGTGGAAGAGCATTTTAATATATCAGTATTTTTTTGAGTTTTTCTATATGCCTGCATATTTTTGTGAAAACGTGTCAAATAATATAACTATAGTAAATTTGTGAAACTGCTTCCATTATTTATAATAACCCTATATTTCTGCTTTTTCATATTTTTCTTTGGTGTTCAGTAATATTAATTTTAGTATCTGTTGAATGATTAGGAATAGGAAAGGAACTCTCACTGAAAGCAACTTTGGTGTCATAGTTGCTTGGAATAAACACTTGTGAAAATTTGACCTTAGATTCTTTGTCATTTTAGAAATTAAGTAAGGAAAATGTTTATGGTATTTTTGGACACTCATGAAATGTTTCTTGCATCTTCCATCACGTCGGTCTTGATACTTGCCTCGTAGACCCAAGATCGTGGGTTCAATTTCGGCCAGGGTCGATGAACTTTCCGGGCACAAAAATCCTAAGTATGGCTTCCTACCTAGTACGGAAGTTAAGCCGTGGGTTCCATGTCATAGATTTACGGCGCAAAAAAGAAGCTCAAACCTGAAAGAAGAGGCCTTTGAGCAAAATTTATCGGCCGTTTCATGCCCTGAATTAGATGACCTAAGATGTTAAAGAGCGTCAACAAATAAATCAAATAAATAAAAAAAATTAAAAAAGCATATTATATCGTTGAACCTTGAACCTTGCAATATCTTCCAGAGCACCTCTGCATGTAATAAATACTTCCTTTAGCAGAGAGTAGTAAGGCACATAGCTGATTGTTGCATCGTATTTATTTACGTACTTGAAAATGGAAAACGTCCACTATCGTGCTATAAGTACTTGGATTGAATTGTTAGGGTGGGAGGGGTTCAACGGTGCTCAAGGTCTGGTCGTTTGTGCCTGCGCCACCAGTGGGAAGAACGCGGTGAGGAATGGACCTAAAAGGGCTTCCTAGCATTATTTCTAGGGGCCGGAGAGGCCTGAGCCCTACATCATTTCCAAAGTGTATCACAATATTAATACCCAATGTTGACTTTTTATTTTGTACCATAATATTAAAAGACTGCAAGAACAGCGACGACAACATTGGGTAATTCTGGCTACAGTAATTCCATTAATCTCAGTTTTCCTGACTCACACCAAGCCAAAGCTTGCAAGTCCTGAAAGAAAGGCTAAACATGCCATTTTATACTGCCATCGAAGCATTACCAAAATTTAGATATCGATTATATATTCGATCTATTCATCATGTGTGGCAACATGTTTTGCAGAACCCTTCCATCATTTTGTAGGACAATGCTCGGGGGCACATGACACAACCTGTAGCTGATCTGTACCATCGCTGGGGTTGGAAAGTGCTTTCCCATCCACAATATTCACTGGACCTAAGCTCTTGTGATTATGAATTAATACCAAATATGAGGAACCAATTTGTGGAATTGTTCCCGAAAGCATTAGATCGCTCCATCAGAAACATCAACAGAACAGACGCTGCAACAGTGATCCTACGACTTCCACATCGCTGGCAACGGGTTTGACAATGCTGGTGATTACATTGAACAACTGTAGCAGTTTCAGACATGTATCACTTTTGCATTAGTAATAAATAAATAGTTGCTATTATTAAATTTCAAACCTATTTAGATTATCTTCCTACTAGAACAAACATTGCTAGAGAATGCTGTGCTAACTTTCTGGACCAACTGAAGAACAATATATATGCGAAAAAAGACCGGATTTATCGAGTAGAGTGAGACCCAGCTCGTTCTCACACAGGTGTGATTAACTGCATCCTCCTTACTCACCTGATTTGAGCTTCATCGGACTTTTATCTGTTCCGAAAAAATGATTGATAAGAGATTTTGCCAGACAAAATTCAAGAAGTCTTGGGGAGGTTTTACACGCTTGAAAGAATGTGACACTCATAGAATTAAGGTTTTGGAACTACATTGGACAACGTGCTTTATGGTTATTTGAAAAATAAAGAATTTCAAAGGGGCAGTTCATTTTTTGTTTACTATATTGCTATAACTTTTCAAATTTCCACATAGTTTTGTTACTTTTTTTTTAGGGAATAGTAACCCATTACTTCTTCGAATTGATACCTTCAGCGTTTTTATGGACAACACTATACTTATGAGTTGTTATACTCTTATACATTCACATGACAAGACGACAGAATTATTGTAAGCTATGCTTCTAGAAGTCCATAAGCAGGTACTCAAACTAAACTGCGGGTTTCCAAGGCACCAAACCTGTTCCCTCTTTTAAACGGGGGGCTCTTAAACTGTTGTCACATTATGTGTACCGTATTGACTGAGATGAGGCTGTTCATTTAAAAACTAAAATCTGAAACCATTACATTAGCTTACGTAGAAATGGGAAAAAGCAGTTTTACTTGCAAGCAAAGCTGCAAAGAAGAGCTATACACCTTTCAGTATTTCTTTCTACCCACCTCTCCCTCATTGAAATTACCACAACAACCCATAAACATCGCGTCTGTGATAATTTTACTTTTTATTGTTGCACATTTCACATTTAGTAAGTTAATGTTTTGTGATCTATAAACTATTTGTATTATAATTTGGCTACATTCACTTTTAATATTTAAATTTAATTCCCTCTGTTACATGAATCTCTACAAGGGCTGAGGCAACAATTTAGGCTGTAAGGCTGGGCCTACCCAAAATTAATGTGCTGTACATGTTATTGAAATGTTTGACGTAGATCGTCGATCACCAATAATACGGCCAAAGGCTCAGCCTATATTGCGCAAGCTCAGTACTGGTTCTCTTATTTCACTGACAGGAACAACTGAAGGGAAGGTTTTTCATGTAGTTTTCATTCCCATGCAAGTTAACCTTGGTTGCAGTCCATGCCCATTTCTAAAACTTTGTAGAACTTGAACTCCAACAAAAGACCGGGATGCAGACGATATCAAATTAAAATATATCATTTCGCTATTTATTGTACTGTGGTATTGTATAATGATATAATCATTTTAGTAAATATTTATAATGATTAATTGTTTTTAAATCTTATTTTCAAACTCCTTAATCATATTTTAGTTTAGGCGTGACCGCGGTCTGTATGATAGGTTGAAAATTCTTTGTTTATAGTTTTCTTCCCTAAATTTCTACGTAATTGTCGACTGTAGTGAAACTGTGGGGTATCTTACAAAAAGCATAGAGAAAGGGACAGTAAAACGTTCAGTGAAACACAAATAATTCATTTCAAGAGTGACTTATGTATATGCATAGAAAAAGGATAGCAAGATTATAATTATATAAACAGATTTAAACCACCACGAGTGGTCGAGGCCGTTAAGGCGCGGACTCATGAGCGGGAGGTCTGGGTTCGAATCCCGCCAAGACCGTCATTCCTGATTGATGTTTCTTCCAGGTTTTCCTCAGTCCTCATAAATGCCAAATGCCGGGGAGGTACCCTAAATTTACGCCTGGAATGTTTCCTTCTTTAAAAAAATCCTTTCCGATTATATCATTTCATATCATGTATCATCTGTGTCCACCGTCTGTGGTGCCTCAGCAGTAAAAACGGGCGTTTAACACTATTATAAAAAAGTGGGCTTTTAATATTGCATTCAATACATTTCACAATGACTTACATTATTAAGGGACACAGAATGAGTTTTTGGCTAAAATCTGTTAAAAAATGGAACATCATTTTTTGCTTCAAATGATTTCTCGAAATTTTGGGCGTCCACAAAGAGTCAATCTTTGCATCTCCCTTCGGCCTCTACAGGCATTTAAAGAGCTCCGCGTGTCCTTTTAAATCACGCTTTTTTCCAGCATACTTTTTATAAAACAACATTTTTGTCAAAACTTCATTTTCACACATTCAAAATATCCCACAAGTCACAGATTTTGTTTAAATTCAATTAAAATTTACCAGAATGTACAGCAGTATCCATTGTAACATTCTATAGGACAAAAGCACGCTAACACCAATAACAATTTTAAAAAAAAATTCTATGAAAAAATTATTTAATTTTAAAATTAAAATTTCTTATACACTTAAAAAAATTATCACAGTTCACACACAAAATTTATATAAAACATCTTTCTATACAATTTTTACGGGGTTCAAAAGCTCCAATTTTAAAAATCCAAATCAATTTTCTCAATTCATTTTGATTATACGTCATATTTACGTAATAACATTTATGAAATAACTTATAGCTGGCAAAATATTTGCCCAATTTGAATTTGATATACATAATAGCTTAACAGCAGTCCAATGATAGTAAAAGTTTAAGAAAAATCCATGCAATGTGACCTTAGAAAATTCATCCCCAGTGTCTCTTAATAGTCACAATGCTATAACTTTGAACATGAAAAGTATTTTATGATAACATTACACCGACTTTTTCGTGGTATATATAATATTAATTATGGCATTCCATATATCGGCCTACTCTATACAAAAAGTCACGATTCCCCATTGCTTTCTTACCTACATGTCTATTGGGGGGGAGGCTCTCTCAAATAAGCAGAAATGAACATATTGCTGTAGTGTTTCTGCTTTGATAAACGTTCCTAGGAATTCAGAAACAGGTTCATGTTCTTTTCTCTTCCGCTCCTGCTTTTTCTGTTTCTTAAGTCTTCATTTTCTGCTTCCTTTCCTCCATATTTCTAATTTTAGATTTCTTTTTCTTATTATCTTATTTACATCTTTTGTTTCCCAATTTCTTAAATTTCAATTTTTTATTTTATATTTTTATTAGTTTTTTCTACTTAATTTTGTCTCCTTTCTTTCATTTTCCATTTATATTTTTTATTTTGCTCATATTTTCTACTCATTGTTCTTAAAAATAAAAGCTTGTCTGTATAAAACACCAAGTTTGTTGAAAAAGAACCTACTGGATTGAAAGTAATAAAACTGTTATATTGTAAATGTGTAAATAATTTGGTTTTAATAAACAAACTAGCAAACTTTGTGTCAAAATGTTAAAAGAAAGAATAAGAGAATGTTTTAATGATTAAAACGAACTCTAAACACCTCTTTTAAGTGCAAAAGAAACGTTTATTGCTGTAGAATAATTAAATATTCTGGAACTAATGCCGCTAGGGGGTTGTATCCAAGAAATTTGGAAGTGCAAGTAAACCAAGAATTACGACTGCTCCACAAGACAGAATTCTGTGTCTTAGGGTCCTAAGAGAAAGGAGGTCAACTGCTGCTGTATTACGAGGGGCATTCAAAACGTTTTGCTAATGTCATCTTAAAGTCCAAGCTAAGGAATGAATTCGAAAACTTATCCTCACAATGCTTCAAAGTACTTTCATCTTCTTCACACACACACACAGTTGTAGACGGTGTAACTACTTGTCAAGAGCACTACGCTACTCGGAATGATATCTTGTCAACAGAGTTGAATTTATAGCTTGAGCAAGATCTGACACTAATTTAAAAGATTTTCCAACAATGCAAGATTTCGAGGAAACAACCAGAAGTCGCACGGTGTAATGTCAGGGCTGTAGAGTGGATGGTCAAGGAACTGAACTTTGGCGACTTACAGTTTCCTCTCATTTGCAGCTGTTCTGTGAGGAGACTCATTAACGTGCAAAAGCAACAACCTTAAGTTGCTGACTTTGGAGGCCGCCGCCTCAGCTCTTCACATAAGTGCCATGGAGTTCTCCATTCCTTCTGCCATACAGTCAACCACTAATGTCCTTCATAGTTGAAAAAAAATAGTGGACAATCGCTTGCGAGAACGAAAATCCCTTGGAAGTGTTCTAAGCTTTATTTGAGTGGTGTAGTAATAAAACCAACTTTCATCACCAGTGTCAAACGTTTAGGATTATTTAGCGGGATCATACTGAGCAGTTTCCTTGCACATTCCCTTCTCCTCTTCATTGGTTAGGAAATCAGATTTTTCGCAGCTTTAAATGTTTATGGAGTACACTGTCAATGCTACCAATACTGATACCCACTTCCATACATTTCAACAGTAATATGTCGATTTTCTTCCACCAAGTCAACCGCCACGGGTGGGCGAGGTCATTAAGGCGTGGACTCGTGAGCAGCAGGTCTGGGGTTTGAATCGTCCTCCCTGGCTAAGGTTTTTACCAGGTTTTCCTCAGTCCTCGTAAATGGCAAATGCCAGGGAGGTACCCTAAACTTAGGCCTGGAACGTTTCCTTCCTTTAAAAAAAAATCCTTTCACAATTTATTATTTGATCTCAAGTATAATCAATATCCATCGCCAGTGGTGCCTCAGTAGTAAAAACGGGCATTCATTCATTCATTCATTCATTCATTCATTCATTCATTCATTCATTCATTCATTCATTCATTCATTCATTCATAAGTTCCATGTGGTAAGGAATCAGAAAATATGAACAGCTTTCATTCAGCAAAAACTGTGTAGGTCAGTGTTATGCATTGGAATATAATTGTCTATTATTAGATGTATTTTTATTTTTAGTGACACCTGTCTTAAGAAATACTTTGGATTCTGTTTTCTTTAAATTAGAGATTGTAACAGAGGAGATGGTGGTGATGATGATGATGATGATGATGATGATGATGATGATGATTGTGATGATGATGATGATAATGATAATAATAATAATAACCATCATCACTAACAGAATTAACTGATTTAATTTTCTAAACTGCGTCATATATCACGAGCTTTGACAAAGCACTGACGCTATTGTGTTTAAAAACCGAACTATGAGCATATTTTTTATCCTGTGAGTGTACTTTATAGCATGTAATTTCAGCTATGTGGTAACGGTGTGATGGTAAAAACCAGCCCACTTAAGACTGGTGTGTTGGGAGCACAATGGGGGGTCCACGGACAGCCCCCTGCTGCTTGTTTTGCGTCACATGCATTGAGCCCTGTTATTTCTTCTTTTTCCTTCCACAAAAATAAAAAATAAAAAGTGTGCATATCTACACTACACACATACAAGGAAACACGATATGTAGAGGTCATTTGCCTAGAGCGTTTGGAATTCTAAGCCTTGCTATATTGTATCATACCTTCAGGGGGGGGGGGGGGGGGAGTGCTCGAGTTTTATATACCTACAGTACCTAAAAACTAGAGAATCTCTCTTTTTTACTTTTTTTTTGCAAATGTAGCAGTTATTCTTGGAATTTTACTGTTGCATATACTTCTATCAGTTAAACGTTATTAAGTTTAATAGGCAAGAACGTAAATTATGTAACTTTTAATTTATTTTTTAATAAATATCCTTTCAATAAGTGTCTACAAAAAAAAATAATATCGAAAGGAATTTTGAAATAAATGTTACATATTTATAAAAATATTTTATTTTACATAAACGTTTTAATATATATTATAATTTAAATGTTCAATGCAATTTACAAAACGTTACATAATGTAAAATAGTCTTAGACAATTCCAATGTATATGCTCAATGCATACCCTCGGAGCTGATTGCTGGAATGACAGAATACTGTTGCTGTGTGTAACGGGCACATTTAGCGAGGGAGTGAGTCGTGCAGGTTGGTGCAGAATAAACTCCATTCCCGCTTGCGTAAGAAGCAGCCCTTAAAGAATATGTTATATATTATACAAATATTTTTCTAAATTATACATCCTATTAAGCCTTGTGAAAGTACAAAATTTGTGAACAAAATGCCAAAAATCACAAATATGTCATTTATAACGTACGCTCTTATAGTTTATAACTTTGCACTCACTGTAGAGTGTGATATGGTAATTTTTTTTTTACATTTTTTACCTTAAACAGAAAAATGAAATAAAATGTAATTTTATAATACAAAACCCATAATTTAATTATTTTTTCATGTATGTTATATCGTGCTATCAGTATTGTTTTCCCCTGGAGTATTTGCCTATGGGTGAGCCGGCCAGTCAGGTCTCGGTGATTAGCGGGAGGGTAAAAGAATAAAACAAACCAACCATTCAACAATACACAAATCAATTTAACAGGCTCATTACTTACCAAATTATCAAATCAGATGTTGAAACTGCCCGCCTTCATTCTCCACACTTTTTGGCATCTCTTTCGGAAATTATTCATCGCTCGTTGCAGTTCATTTTGAGAAATCTGGAAATTTCTTTGAGTTTTTGTATGGTGTGCAGGTTCACCTTGTACGCTACATTTTTTAACTTAATCCAGATATAACAATCGAGGTTGTTAAATCGGGGGACCGAGGGGGCTACAAGCCACTACTAATAACTCCGTCTTATGCAAACATATTGTGAATTGCTCTCATGGAATTATTTGCAGTGATAGCACGGAGAGAGTCCTGTTGAAAAAATGCATGATCACGTTCCCTGTCGGTTAATTCCCTGAAAAAAGTGGTTTGTATGCTATTCTCATAAGAAAGAATCAACTGTATGCTAAGAATAATGGTTCTATGATTCTTCTCTGAGTTAGGACATGAATCGTACATAAAGACACTGTGCCGTTGTAAACACACGAGGCATAATACACTTTATATATGCTGTCGAATTGAGAAACGAGTAACACAACCCATACCCGGGAACGGTTGCGCTATAACTGCGAAAGTCAACAAGGCCAATAAGTGAGCAAGCAGGCTTGCTACTCCCTCCACGACGCGTCAAAAGAGTGGGGACTCGCTCATAGGACAAATCCCGCGCCGGGGAGGAAAGCGTCACTGATCGCATTGTATTAATGCAAAAGTACGTTTTCTTCTCGCCCCGCTGCTCAATCATCTTTTCCGGTTCACTGCAGTAGCAATAATTTGTGAGCACTTACTTTGAGTTAAAGGGACTATAAATTCTAACATAAGTTTAATATGAGCTGTTTTAACACTTTTGTTAAATGTTTGAAATTATGTTGCATTATTAAATATATGTGAAATATCAACTAAAAACTACTTTGTTGAGACCATAGTGAATCATATATTTAAAGGTATGCCTAGTTTTGCTAAAATCATGTCCACAGCTTGAAAAAGTGCTCATGGTTATCTAAATGTCTTTAAAATAAAAAATACTATAAAATGATCTTTAGGTAAATTTTGCTTATGTTTGATATCATAAAAATGATTATTGCTACCATCAATTTTACATTCAGTTAACTGTAAACATCAGCTGCATTTTCTTTTGCAGGTGGTTTCATCGTCACTGGCTATTCATGGGTCACAAAAATCTTCTTTGGGTAAATATCCGACGAGAGTTTACCTTCGGCTTCCTAGAAGACACCAGCAGTTTCTTTTCTATAACCGATATTTTAAAACTTTCTTGAAAATTACTGCTTTATCCGTCTTACCCTAGTTCTTTCCAATTTGTTTCCTATATTCCTTCATTTTCTCGAAAATGAATCCTGTATTTTTAGGGTCTTAACGAGCGCGTAAATGTTAGGATGTATACAATGAACGATCTTGAGCAAGCCATTCTTCAGCAGCATCGCCGATGCTGTGCCATTTTGTGTGACAACTGCAAGTTTTTCTGTAATTTTTGGATTATTAAGCCACTACTCTATAAAACAAATGTACGAAACAACTTGCAGAATTTTCTTGAACAGTCAATAGCTATCATCAATTATTATTATTATTATTATTATTATTATTATTATTATTATTATTATAGTGGGAAGGTAGAATACATCGTACATCATGTCCAACTTTCTCGTCGTGGGAGTAATTATTATTTTTAATTCCGCGCCGCTACATAGCGAAGGGAAATAGTCATCTACTCCTCCGCTCAACCTGAAATTCCACATTTCTGTGCATCTAAAGCTGGTAATTGCCATGAAAGATTATGCTGTCATTTGATCTCTCTTAAATTAGAGCTCATAATTTCCGAAGATTTCAAGTTCTTTTAGCAATAAGAGAGTCTAGAGCTTTAATTTTAGATACAAAGAGTCTTTTAAAATGCTTTGTTTATACGAAACCCAAATTTTATTAACTACCTTTCGTTATGAAACACAACAGCTGAACTAAAAATTTTAATTTTTAAAAAATAATCTTGTTAACGAACACTAGTCATTTCGAGATGCTATTAATTTCTCATAAATAATAAACTTGTCACTTTTGTCTTTTTGCCATTTATTTTTACCCTCAACTATAGCTCTACCATGGGCTTGGAAAATTTTCAAGTCAAAAAACAAAGTCCTTAAAGCTTCTAGCGTAAGTAATTAAAGAAATATCGTATTAAGCCTTATCTTTAGGTGACTATCAAAGAATTGTCATTGACAAAGGCTAATGGTGATAAATTATAATTGAGGACCTTAAATACCAGTTTTACGAAAGACAAATTTGTAGTTTTAAAATTTCTGGCTTTAAATTTATGTGTTTTCAGAGATATCTAAACCCACCAGCGTAATTATGAAATTACAAATGTGGTGCAAAGAAAAAGTGGAAATTCTGGCAGGTAAACAAGAACTGAGGAGTAAGAGGAGAGGGTCTATTGCAGGCCGCAAACTATTATGCCCCTCCTACCTTTGTCTACTGTCCATTACCAATATAACTTCATTCTGGTTTTAGTGTTTAGAAATTTAGAAACTCCGACGACAATTTATCACATACGTGAATAATAAGAGTCCAAATGAATTTGTCACATTAAAATAATTGTAATATTTCAGACTGGGGGATTGTTTAACATGGAGTCCCACTAGGTTCAATCTTATTTCCATTACTCTCTTCAGTGAACATTAACAAGAGAACTGTAGCTGCCGCTCTTCTCTTTCTCGAGAGTGTAATAGCTTCGAGTAAAATCATTAATCATCTAACACCAAAATTGAATTACGTGCATGACTTGTTCAAAGTTAACAGATTATCATAAAATATCGATAAAACAAAGGTTTTAAATTTAACTTGTGAGGTCCCAGCTTACATGTATGAATCAATAATTTGTTTATTAGAACAGACACTGTTATCAAGATTCTAAATGATAAATATGTAAATTGTAAAGTGCATTCACTATCTTTGCTCTTAAACCTCATTATATCCCCAGGTTTAAGCTTGTTTATTGTGCATATTATATTTAATTTTGAAATACGGATTAATATTTTGGGATAATTCTGTTGAAAGCAAGCGAGCATTTATATCACAAAAGAGAACAATTCGAATAGTTTGTGAGGCTAACAACAGAACTTTAAGAGCTTATTTCAGAAAATTAATATTTTAACATTTCATTGTGAGTATAATTATACTTTGAGTTTTATGATAAAAATTAATATTTTATTAAAATATTCAAATAAATAATATCAATACTAGACAAAAATGAACCTTTATAGTTTCATTGCTAAATAATTTTGTTATCAAGAAGAGTGAAATATGAATGGTTAATAACATTTCATGCTCTTCCAAACATCATCATCATCATCTTCATCATCATCCCGCGAACAAAAAATAAAACTCTACATTTATTTCAAAACGAATGATGCTAGTCACAATTTATTATACCTCAAATGTAGAGTATTTTTGGGAGATTATGAACCTCACGTTGAAAATGTTGAAACTGTCCTCTCTCCTGTATAAAACATAACACAACACGGAGTTCATTGTGCAAAATCCTTTCATATTGTCCATCACACGGTTCACAGATGAAGCACTGTTATATTTAAGTGGTGATGTGAGCTTCCATAACTCAGGCTATGGGCTGTCCAAAATCTTCATGTCATTCATGAAGCACCTAAGCACCCAGTTAAAGTCGATCGGGAGTTGGCGGACAATATCCGCATGACTTTTTTTTTTTTTTTTTTGGGACCAAGATGTAGAGCTGGATCATTGAAAGGTTTTTTGACGACTGGATAATCTACAAGAACCTGATTTGGCAACAGCCCTTCTTCCTTCTTCCTATGGGGTTACTTAAAATATGAGTTTATATCACATGCCCCCAGACATTGAACGATCTGAAGTACATCATTACACAGGAGATTAATGATATTGATAACACAGTCCTGCAACGAGCGACCAGTAACATTGAACGCCGAGTTGCAGGAGGAAGAACATTCTCAACATTTTCTACAGAGGTTAATAATCTACCAAAGATACTCTATATTTCAGGCATAATAAGTTATGGCTAGCAGCATCATTCGTTTTGAAATAAATAAATAAAGAAATTAATAGTTCAATATAAATCACTATATAAATGGGGAAATATTTCTATTCTTTTATAACTTATCAGCTATAATTTGCAAAAGATATGCTTTGGTTAGTTATTACATATAAATAATTTTAATAAATATAACTACATTTTTCCAATGAATGAATGCTTCATAACGTATTTCTCACATTAAAATGTGACAGATACTTCATGAACTATAAAATACCCGATATAACATATATACACTATGCAATGCTTATATTTAAACAATACTGATTAACTGTATAATAAACCGCTAGGGGTGGCCGGGGTAGTTAAGACGCGGACTCGTGAGCGGGAAGTCTGGGGTTCGAATCCCGCCAGGACCGTCCTCCCTGACTGAGGGTTTTTCCAGGTTTTCCTCAGTCCTCAAAATGGCAAATGCCGGAGAGGTACCCTAAACTTAGACCTGGAACGTTTTCTTCCCTAAAAAAAACCCTTTCCCAATATATCATTTCATTTCATGTATCACCAGTGTCCACCGCCTGTGGTGCCTCAGTGGTGAAAACGGGCGTTAAACACTACTCAAAAAAAACTATATAATACATAACTTGACATGCGTAAGTTCAAATGTAGCCTTGGAGCTCAATTGAATGTTATATTATGTATTATGGTCAAACTAGAAAGGTACATATTTGAAATGAAAAATAATTTCCTTTAATCTCACAAATTTGTACACTTGTTGGCGAAGATAGCATTTAAATAACTCTCTTTTAGGAGAAGCAGTAAGCATTTACTCATTATATAAAAAAATGAAAAGTATCAGTGTCACCTTTCCCTTTCCCGCAATATTATATCAGAATGTTTCACTTCGCTTTAGGCAGAAACAACGGCACGTAGCTACCACACACGTGCATAGCTGAAAGCCCCAGATTTAATTGATGTTTGTGAACCTCGCGGCGGTTGGATAAACTAATAAGGAAATATTTTCGTTAGAAAGTAACCACTTACGGAAGAAGAATGGTAAAAGGTTGGTGTTGATGTTTAGTGCTCTAAGGGCGTGGGACATCACTGAACAAGCAGCAGAGTCCAGTGAGAGAATGACGTGATCTTAGTTTATTTTTAATATCCTTCATCTGTAAAGGAAAGCATTTATTAAAAACATCACACTTTCAAGGCATCAAATCAAGAACCCAACGTTTTTTTTTTCTTCCTCGAGGCTCCTATTTCAGTTTCCTGCCATCATGACCAGCATTTCTCTCCTATTTCTTTCATTTTGTCTTATTTTTTCTGTTTCTAAGTATTAAGTGAGGACGACAGGCTTTGTTTACGTAGTTTAAGGCGAGAAATCTCTCTGCATTTAAAGATGCATTCAGTATGCGCGCTGCTCTGGAATTCTAACGCGAATAGAATGTTATACCGGGTGTATATTTATTTCCTTACATCGCAGGTATGCTTTAAATACAAGTATCTTTTGTATTATTGCTATAAATAAACTTTCCATTCAGTGTCACAGATAAACACACAGATGTGAAACTGGGTGCTAACAACTGAGAGCCCATAGAAAGCCAATTTCTTAACGAATTAAAACAATAACAAAAATGCTATTAATGTTATTGGTTGTTACTATCACAGAAAAGTTACATTGCTTAAAAATAATCCCCCTCTATGTCTGGCGTCATACACCTTCGAAGCATCCTTTCCTGTAGCTATCCTCCTGAAGTGACCGGCCCCTTGTGTCGTAAGAGAACCTCGAAGCGGTTCTTTCATTTTGGCGAAGAGGTCACGATTATAATCCAAGAGGGAAACAGTGAGATAAGTTGTGCGAATTGTCAATTTGGGTTAGTCCTGAACGGCATTCCTGCCTCCATGAAGAGCTTTCGCTCATCAATAAGGCAAAGACCATTAGGCACATGCTTCATGCAAACCTCGATATAGTACAGGACAAGATTTGTTGGCCTTATTTCCTGGAAGTGAGATTACAATGTGAGAAATATGGTTCATCAGAATTTGCTCAAACAACAACGTTGTCATTTCTATGCAAACTCTTTCACTAAGGATGATCTGAAAGTTTTCGACCTGACTCAAAGATATCGTGAAGATAACCAAATTACTATGACTATTTCACTCATGTGACGTCATCTTCAAATCGATCAATGAAACGAAAAAAAAAATTGAATTGAGACCAATCAAATTGAAATTATCGAAAAAAATTTATCAAATCCGTTTCATCACGAGACATGAATTTGTCTTATGGTCAGTGTAGCAAACTCTATTTGCACTATATAATTCCTGAACACACATCTCTGACCACTTTTTCTAGAGAAGGTGGTGGCTATTGATAGCAACAAAAGCATGGACAATCGTTAATCATAACACAAAATGGAGGGTTGTTCAAAGCGCTTTGGTAATGCGTCAAATGTGCAAATGGATGTTATCATTAGGAATTCCAAACCACAGAATACAAAGAAAAATAGAGACACTGTATGTTATCCTTTTTTTTTTTTTTTTCCTTCCTCAGTTGGTATTAGAAAATCGAATGGTAGCGACTGTATAGTCGACTTTTGTCCATTTCAGTCTCACGGTTTTTGAATAGAATAGATATTCATAAGTATATCGTTTTATACAATTGCTAATATTTTGTGCGTAAATTTCAAATATATATCACTTTTATTCTTATTCTCTAAACCTGTATTTTGCTCTTCTCCATTGGCATTACTGACATCGATATTCTTCTGTCGCAAGAATGCTTGATAAGGTTAAGTATAAATATACAATTGTTGCAATTTTGTAAACCAAGTTTAGAGGAATTATATTTAAATTCTTGTTTTATTCGTCATATAGTCCTAATAAATATCGCTCGAGGGTCTGAGCTTTCTAGATAAATTTGGTAATCTCAGACCATCTAGTGATATTACTTGTGATAATTGTTAAGTATCGTGCTTTAGATGGGGCGCAATAAAGTTTCAGACACGTAAGTGTAGTCACTTGTTTGCGATGATCGTGTTAACAAACCAGTGTTACCTTTTTCTACAACGTAGATAAAACTGAAATACTAACTGTGACAAAGTACTTTGTTTTGAAGCGTTTAACCTCAACAGAAATACAAAAGAAGTTAGATTCCGCATTAAAGGATTCTTACCCTTCGTTTTCGACCGGGGGTTGCTAAATTTAAGCCTGGACGAATTCAAAATGATGAGCGCTCAGGGCGTCCCAAAACTGCCATGACCGACGAGATTTTGATAAAGACTCACAATGGCGTACTGAATGATCGCAGATTTAAGGTACGCGAGTTGGCTGCCACTGCAAAGATCTTGATAGGTCATGTTCACTATACATTTTACTCGAAGTTTTGGGTATGAGAAAACTTTCTGCTAAAGATGCCACGTTTGTTAATGGACCAAAAACGCACTCGAATGAACATTTCGCAAGTGTTTAGACTTATTTAAAAGCAATTATAATGATTTATCCGATGTTTCATAACAGTGGATGAAACATGAATTCTTCACTACACACCAGAGACGAAGGAGTAGTCCAAACAGTGGGTGGCAATAGGTGAAACTGCACCAAAGAAAGTAAAAAACGGTTCCATCTGCAGGAGAAAGCCGTGGTTACGGTTTTCTGGGATTCTCATAGTGTGGTGCTGATAGACTACCTGCAGAAGGACAGAACCATCACCAGAGAGTATTACACTTCACTACTGGACCAACTGGGGAATGCTATTCAGGCTAAACGTCCGCACCTTGCGGAAAAAAATAAAAGTTCTCTTACATCACTATAATGCACATTCACACATGTCTGTTGTATTGCTGCAAACTACATGACCTTCGATTCCATGGCCTCTATATCCGCCATATTCGTCGGATTTGGCTTCCAGGAATTATTTTTTGTCCCTAAACCTGAAGAAATGGCCGGATGGACGAAGATTCACATAAAATGTCGGGTTGCAGCTGAGAGAGAGATTTATTTTTCACATTTGGACTAATCTTATTTAACTAAGGATATTAAAAAGTTGGAAATTTGTTGGAATACATGTATTAATTCACAAGGTGAATATTATAAATAATTATAACAAAAAAGCATTTGTCTTTAATCTTGTGGGCTTTATTATTTATTTTTTGTCAGGTCGAGAACTTTTAGAACACCCTGTAAAGTAAGCACAGGGATCGTTGCAGAAATGAAAGCAAATTATTTATTTATTTATTTATTTATTTATTTATTTATTTATTTATTTATTACAACGCCCTTAGATATTCTTAATAATTTGGAAATCCGAAAATATCCGTAGTTTCTATTATTTATTTTTTGTCAGGCCGAGAACTTTTAGAACACCCTGTAAAGTAAGCACAGGGATCGTTGCAGAAATGAAAGCAAATTATTTATTTATTTATTTATTTATTACAACGCCCTTAGATATTCTTAATAATTTGGAAATCCGAAAATATCCGTAGTTTCTATTATTTATTTTTTGTCAGGCCGAGAACTTTTAGAACACCCTGTAAAGTAAGCATAGGGATCGTTGCAGAAATGAAAGCAAATTATTTATTTATTTATTTATTTATTTATTTATTACAACGCCCTTAGATATTCTTAATAATTTGGAAATGCGAAAATATCCGTAGTTTCTATTATTTATTTTTTGTCAGGCCGAGAACTTTTAGAACACCCTGTAAAGTAAGCACAGGGATCGTTGCAGAAATGAAAGCAAATTATTTATTTATTACAACACCCTTAGATATTCTTAATAATTTGGAAATCCGAAAATATCCGTAGTTTCTGCTCAATATTTGATGCTCAAAAGTACAAGTGAAACGCTGGGTAATTAACATGTACTTGTGGCTGTGTGTTTCTGTTTAGAAACAATTTCTACCTTTATATTATCAGGAGTACAGTCTTTCTGACACTGGTCACCGCTAACCTCTGAGTACTATATGTATGCTTCAGCATTATTTTTTAAAATATTCTAATATTGTCTTGGACATTTTTAACAAATTCAACATATTGTTTTTGGGTATTCTAACTATTGTAAATTGCTTTATTTGCAAAAGTATGAAAGCCGTACACATCATTTCCACTGAAAGTACGTATTTAATTCAGGACCAAACAATATTACAACCAAGATATATAATGCATTTACTTCAAACGCAACAAATATTTTGCTAAGCAGAGACAAATTTTCTTTTAAAAGCAAAATTAAATTCTACTTATCCTGTAATCAAAAAACTAATATTGTTACTATAAACATGGAACATATGTCTTATTTTTGTATCAGGTGTATGTGAATTAATAATTTGAAGGCCCTTAGATATAGCAACTCGAAACCTGAGATTCAGTGGTTCTTCATGGACAAGTGTTACCGGTTAATAGAAAAAAAAATACCTTAGTTTAATGTAGCGTAAGGCTAAGCTAATGTATTACCTTTGGCAAGTCTGAAACTTGTATTTAGAGTTCTTAGAATATGGGAGCGTCCGATGTTTTCAAGCCACAGAAATCGTGGAAGTTGTTGCAAGTATTGCACCTTGCTTTCCATTCCTGAGCTGTAATTAACAGTCTGGTACTAAGTTAAACCGCAAAGCTATACACCATACTTACAAGGAAAATTGAAGTTCATAACACAAGTATTTTATAATCTTACGCGCCAGACTGAAGTAGTTATTTGCTTAAATACATTTAGTATAATAGCTTACAAGCAATGCCTCACCAAAGATGTTATTAAAATATATAATTTATCCATAGATTATAACAAACGTTAATTAGACTCTCTGGTTCTAATATATAGTTTTAATGTTGTTATAAGACTAGTCTTTACTTACATACACAGGATTTCTGAAAAATTAAGCATAACCTCATTTTGAATTAACGAGATATCTTTTGATAAATTTCCAGATAATTCAATTCTTGTATTTTGAAATATTGCTATGAAAACAGGTTATTTATAGGATCGTTATTGCAAAAATGATTTCGTCGATGTTATTGTAGCGGCATATAAGTTTTTGCTTATTTACAGCTTGGCTTAGGTTGTGTGCGTTTTTGCTCCGCTAGGAACCATGCCATCCTCTGGAATATTGGAGGCTTTTCTTCCTTCTAAGTAGCGTAATCGTTTTCTACCCCTTTTCTTTATTGTTCTCAATATGTCAACACATAGCAATGGCTCCTGTCTTTGGAACAGAAAACTTCTTATAGACCCCAGGCTTGTCCTTGCTTGAGAACATCGTATAGTGGATCAGAACTCATGTTCCATCATTCTGTAAGATAACCTTCAGCAAGTCTTTCCCACAAAACTCCTTTGAAAGTTGGTAAATTTGAAACCTATATCATTTTCCACGATGACAGCAGTGATCTAAAAACTAGTTAGTGAAAAGTGTATTTATGTTTTTTTTAATGGTGTTTAACATCTTTTTTACTACTGAGATACCTCAGGGGTGCACACTGCTGATGCGTGAGATGAAATAATATATTGAGTGAGAATTTTTTATTTTAAAGGAAGGAAACTTCCTTCCAGGCCTACGTTTACGGTACCTCCCCGGCATTTGCCATTAATGACTGAGAAAAACCTGGAAAAAAAACCAGTCAGGAAGGACGGTACTAGCGGGAATCGAACCCAGATCTCCCGCTTACGAGCCCGGGCTTTAACAACCTCTGCCACCCGTTACAGTGCGCATTTATGTCAATAATGGTTTACAAGATACATAAACTAATTAGTTATCTACAGCACGGGTCTACCAAATCGTTTGTGCTCCTATTTACACATAAAAAACACAAGAACACGCAGAATTATATATAAACAAACTCTAAGTCATGTACTAAAATATTTAGAGAATAACCCACCCCTCCCCAATTCATAACGAGGGAGAAATGATGCAATTAATAAGCAACTTAAATGTATCATTACAGAGTGCTAAACAAGAGAAATACAAAATTCAATACATACATGTATATAATCACTAGAAAATAAAATAACCAATAGAAATGCATTTAAAATAGATAAATGCACTATATGTTATGTTCTCTCTAGCCAGAGACTTTCTACTACTCCTACGCCCTACTCCTCGATCTCACAAAGTTTTTCGGGAGAACCTGCGACCTACAGCACTCTGTAGCTTCACATTCTGTATGAATATTTATTTCCATCTTGTGAGATGCAACCAGGCTATTGCCGTTCTGTCTTCTCCTGGCATTGCATTTATGTATCTTTTCTCTATGCCCATTTAAGTTCTGATTGCCATTCCAGTGATATTTTGTTAGAACACTCAGCTTGACTGCCGGTCTATCAGTTTCAATTAATCTCTTCTAACATTCCACCAAACATTTCCTTTATTTCTAACTCCCATCTCCCACCCCACCCCATTTCTATTCTTTTCAAACCCCCTTTTTGATACATGCCCAGTTCCCATTTTCCAGTTGTTCCTGATGTAATATAAATCATTGTTTTTTCGGACTTCTAATGTTCAAAATATACAAAATTATATCATATTTAGTGTTCCTACAATAAATGTATAATTTTCAATTTCACTCGTGTAAAGCCCTCTGTAGTAACTAACAAAAATTACTTGTTCATCATTTCCCTTGAATATTTTATCCATCCTTTCACTGGTTAAAAAGCTATTTCAAAAGTACCGTTACTACTAATTTTCATCACGAAGCAGATCTTTGGTGGTTGTGAAGATATTCTCAGTATTACCGACATTGATGCCGGTATACTGAAAGCAGAGCTCCTTGTACCGCTCAGAATAAGCTGAGAACACGCAATACTGAAATCATTCACTGCTACAGCAAGTGTGCCCTTAGCCTCTTCTGTAAACGCTCGGTATTTCTCATAAGAACAGAATTTTCCTTCACGTAACTCAAGCTGTCTATTCCGTTATTCAATCATTATTAAAACATTTAATAATTATACTATTTCTTTATAATAGATATGCGGATAAACAATTTATTTTTTATTTTTAAATTTAGGATGCCATTACAACAATATATGCAATAAGTCTATGAAATTAAAAACAAATACTAAATAAGACGAGTCAAATTAGAACAATGTGTATAGGCGATATATAAACAAAAGGAATAATTTTTATCCCCTGATTATGATTGCTTACTTTCTCAATGTTTCGTATATGTCTGCAACTTTTCTACAGCTAAGAGATTTCATAGACCCAAAATCGCGGGTTCAGTCCCGGCCAGGGTAGGTGGATTTTTTTCCGGCCTAAAAATTCTAAGTATGGCTTCCTTCGCAAGGGAACTAAAGGTGTGGTTCCCGTGTCGTACATTTACGGCACGCAAGAGAAACATAAGTCTGAAAAAAGATGTCTATGAGCAAAATTTATCGGCAGTTTCACGTTCTGAACTAAATGGGACGCTGATGACCTGAGATGTTTAAGAGCATCCGTAAATAAACCAAATCAAGAGACGTTGAGAAATAGTATTATTTATCTCCTGTTTGAAATGTCATAAAATTCATTATGCGTATAATGATGATGATAATAATAATAATAATAATAATAATAATAATAATAATAATAATAATAATAATAATAATAATAATAATAATAATAATGAGAATTTTTAGTTTTTCTGCCTTTGTTTTGACTTTGACTTTCTTTGCTGATAGATTTAAAAAATGGTTTGCAAATTCCCCTATTAAGTAATAGATCAATTTTCTATTCATAACTTATGGTGTTTGAATGTTTTTCTTCTCTATTGTTATCCTTTTTTATTTCTTTATATTTTTATTGTAATTATATTAAAGTAAAATATCCTGAACAAAAATTTCTACTCCTCTTAGCAAACAAACAAATAAATTGTAGAATTCTAGGAGAAACAGAGCAAGCGATGTAATATTTTAAACCTTTATTTAATCTCTTATTGTGTCTATGGGAAATAATTTATGTATTCAGTATGCAGCTGCCTTAATTGTTGCCAAGGAGGTCACTAGTCATTTAATGAAAAATCATATAAACATTTTGTAGGTTATTACACTATTAACACATTCTTTGAGCTATTTCCCCTAAAAAATGGAGTAAACATTTAAAAATAACATATAATTAAAGTCTATGATAAAATAAACAGAACAAAAAGTAAGTATTTACATTCTTTGTCCACTCTGTTTTGCATTAACAGTTCTTAAAATCTGACTTTTTAACAGTGGTTGCGTTTAGCTATGCGTTTTGTATGCAAACACACACGGCCCACAAGATAAGAGTCTAGCCAGCGGTAGTCATTTGTTTCAGAGATATTTAATGAATGCGGTGAGTGATTTTGTCCCAGGCCGGCTCTGGACTTGCATCGTGTAGATTTTAACTGTGCAGCTTATCAAGAACGGGTTTTTAAACGTAGCTTTGGCCTGTGCCGGCTTCAACAAAACGTAAAAAGATCTAATCGTCAAAGAGAATAGATACTGTTGTCCCTGTGAGAAATGTTGACAGACAGAGATGTGAAGATACAGACGTATACAATCAAGTATCCGGGACCCGCCTCGGTCTGGCGCGAATTTTCGCGAAGACGCAGTCACAAATCCTACCCGCATCTCTTTACATACTCCCCACTGTGTCTCTCGGTACAGTCTCGTCCTGCCTCAAAACTCCCGCTTTCGCTTTAACTGTTTAAGAAAAATACAAGGGAGGTCACTCTAGGTCTGTGGTTTTGATACTTTCTGTGAGACATCATCGACATGGTTCGTGCATGTTCAGCGTAAAGTTCAAATCTGAAACCTGCACGGAAAGAGGCATTTAATATGCTTATTAAGGGCATTTTAAACTTTAAAAGTTTTCAGCGCTTTTTCAGTATTAGTTATGTCGATCCTAAGTGCCATACATGAAATTAGTGGCGAACAAAACATCAGAACACGCTTCCTCTAGGCACTCTGGTTTCCAATACCATTTATTCCGTCCGTTACTGCATCACCACTTTTAAAACCCCTATATGCGTGAGCTTCGAAAGTACTCTATGGTCGCCAGAGAGCTGAATTACGTTAAAATTAGCATATCTATCAACTACAAATAAACATTAAAAGTTCTGGTATGTTCTACAGTAGATAAAACATTTTTCTTGAAGAATAAGCAGTATTTTTTTCAATGGTGTTAAACGCCCGTTTTTTACTGCTAAGGCACCACAATATACATTGATGAACTGTGAGATGAAATGATATATTGGGAAAGGTTTCTTTTAAAGGCAGGAAACGTTCCAGGCCTAAGTTTAGAGTACCTCCCGCACATTTGAAAATTATGAGGACTGAGAAAATCGGGGGGGGGGGGATTCAGTCAGGAAAAATGGTCCTGGTGGATTCGAACCCCAGACCTTCCGCTCACTAGTCGGCGCTTTAACGACCTAGGCCACCCGTGGCGATACAGAAGTAGGTAATGAAATGTATCTGTTTGATATATTTATACATTTTAACAATCTAAATTATTAATATTTTAAATTTAAAAAAAATTAATGAAATACTATCATTATTACTAAAAAAATCATTTGCACTATTTAAAAGAACATATTAAATAAATACAAATTATTTTTATTCAATAAAGGCTCAAAGTTTGGTATATAAACTAAGAGAAACAAAATTATTCAACATAATAAAAATTACCACAAGAGGTTCTGAGTTTACCGATAAATCTGACGAACGTAGTGATTAAGTTTTCAGGAAAGTTCAGACACTCGAGTGATACTTATTAGGTCTATTTCACGAATAAAATAAGTATTTAAATATAATTCCTCTAAACTTAGCTTACAAAATTGTAAAAGTATTATGAATGCTTAAACTTTACAAGCCATCTAGCAACAGACGAATGTCGATTGTCAGTAATGCCAATAGAGAAGAACCAAATATGGATTTAGGACTATTTCATGAGTAGAATAAGAATAAAAGTAATATATATTTGAAATTCGTGTAGAGACTATTAACAATTTTATAAAATGTTATACTTATGAATAGCTATCTATTCAGAAACCGTGAGAGTAAAATAGACAAAAGTCAACTATTACAATTGTTGTCGTTCAATTTACTAATGCTAAATGAGGGGAAAAAAGAGATATAACATTTTACCATTCTGAACAACGTGTTTATTAAAATGCATGGTTGCTTAGGCAGATATTGTTACATAGTTTATAAAGTGCTTTCAGACTGTTTGACTGAATGTGCAAAAATATTTGCTTTGAGTGAATACACATCAAGTTAGTTAAACACACGATTACTGAAAACACAGTTACCAAATTTGAATGAAGCTCGTTGTATAGAAAGAATATTTGGGAATTTTGAGATGAAGATGTGGAAGCAGAATTCTGCACTTTATTTAGTATTGCCGAATGATGTTCTTGATTAATCTGCTCAGGAATTATAATGGGGTATAGAGTTGGCTACACTGATTAGGAGACAAATGCATTTCACGTGGTAAAGGATTTTGATAAAACTTTACGACAATTTCACTGCGATATCGGACTGTGATTGGACAAAATTCAACATTTTGTTTCATTTCATTGGTCAATTTTATGATGGCGTCACATAAGTGTAATAATCAATCTAACACATTTTTCATTTATTAATATCTAAATATCAACACTTTGATCAAAGAAGTTAATTCATCAAAGTTCGATTTTTAACAAGTCGTCACAATATCAACTGAGCTTTCACTGTTTCTAGGTAACATTTTTTAAAATATTGTTTTATCTATTGTCCATCTGACTGCGTTATTCTTATTGTATTGTGATCGTGAATACTGTAGGTATAAGCGAAGGTCTGTAGTTTATAAGGACCAATGAAATGAATTATTTAATGACGACACATATGAGCTCGGAATCCTAGGTGCTGGAAGCTATTTTGCATTCACTTTAAACTGTGGGATATAGTCGCAAAAGCATCAGCTTTAACTAAAAGAACAAAGAAGAGAATAAGCAAGGATAAGGTTTTATGAAAGAGAGGAAGAATAATAAAAAGAACAAAGCAAATCACAATATTCGTGTGAGCATTTGTCACTAGGCCACGGAGGCAGTCAGTAAATTTTGTAACAGTAATTTAAACACTTTTCAGTTTGTTGTAAAAAAATGCCACTCTTCAATCGAAACACGAGATTTTCGCACAAGCTGCGATTTGGAACCAGAGTAAAAATGAATGAATTCTGTATTCTTACAGAAGATGCTGGGAGTATTGCCTATTTAGTACGTAAACAGTATTGATCTTAAAATAGTCTTTTGCACTAATGAACCTAATTAGGTCATTCATATTCAGATTAATGGCAACAACAAATTATGAAATTAGCATCCTGTTGAGACACAGCCGAAAACAGCAACTTGGCAGAGCAACAGGATGATATGAACAATCCGTGAAGTGCAGCCGTGCGTTAGTTCCAACGATTCTATAGAACAAATACGGACATTAAAGATCTGCCGAGCTCCGCAAGATTTGTACACGAGATATGAAGAATATATATATAGAGGTTTGTATGCATAAACAAGTACATGTACATTGTAAGAGCTTGCTGCATGTAAGTGCATCGTCACAAAATCATACAGAAGTTTTCACTCCATACGCCATAAATTAGCTCCAGAATAAACTCGGCGCCGAAAGGATATTTATTATCAGCAGAGCCCGAAAGTTCAGGCATTTATTTTGGTTAAAATAGGCAGGCAAAAAGGCGCTTTAAACAGTAGTAACATAATTAAAATAGACATTTATTAAAAGTGAAAAGATAGAGTAATAACACTGATTATTAATGAAAATAAGTATTTAAGATACTTAATAATTTAACACATAATTAAATTTATTAACCTTAATTTATTGGTTACAAACAATAGATGCTTTTCCAAAGTATTAACTGTCATTGAAGGCCGCTTGTCAAAGTAAACATTTTTATCATGGAAAAAAAAAAGTTCTACTTCCACACAAGTGAGTGGAGCATAATATTTAAAACAAGAAGGACGGAAGGATGCATGCCCGTTGCAACAGAACATTCACCTCTCAGAACATCATGGAATGTTGATAAAACAAAGCAAAGTAATTGTGAATAGTCCTGGGAAACGAGAAAAAGATTCGCAGTGTTTTCTATTCGAGATCATTTTTTGTGTCTGCTTTTATAGGTAATCAGCTTAGTATCTGTCTTACTTCCGTACTGAACACATTGTAGGGACGGTTTATTGCACAACTGTATCGTATGCAATTGTTTGTTATGTTTATGCGGCTGAGAGGTTACCCTAAGCACAAATTTCCTAGAAATGTTTCGTTCAAATATATACAAGGTCATTCGCCAGGACTATTCAAAACAACAGAACTTCCCTTATCCTCTCTATTTCCTGGTATTCGTATGCCCGAGATAACCGTGCATTTCTCTCACAATTGACGGTTCTGCTATTTAAAGAGCCTTGAGGGAATGAGTTGAGGAGAAAGTTTTTGACTGCTTCAAAACAAATAAATGTTTAACAAGATTCTTGATAGATATTTCTTTATATACTTTAAAATGCATAAATAATAAAGATAAAATCCATGCAGATACGAAACAGGCAAAGAAAGGTTTTAATCTGTAAAATAGTCAACAGAAGCCAAATAGGCAAAATAAACACTGACCCTACCGACCCCAAATGTGAGGAAACATGTTCATTTCTATCCGACTCTTAAATATATCCATTCAGATAGAAAATACATTTTGCCTAACTTCCGGGCTTTGGTTATCAGCATATTGTCGATCCCATGAATGGAAGTTTTTTTTTTTTTTTTAAGGTAATATTAACTTGCGATGAAAAATTAATGCACTACCGCAACCTTGACGAGTATATCCTGGTGAAAGAGCTAAAACTGTTTTTAAAAGAAGCCGCTTCGAAATGAAAGTGTGTGTTTGATGGAATTATGACAGAATATTGGCTTGTTCCAAATGTGTGCGCTATTGACACTTAGTCTTGTTGTAATAAGTGAAAGAATTTGAATTGTTTTGGCTTAAAATAGATCTAGCATCGGTGATCAGAGATCTAATTCTGTTTAACAGGACAGTACCACTTAAAACTACGAGTAAAGAAATAATTCAAGAGAGTGAATGCAATCAAACTCTTATATAGTTCTAATCTTGCGCCTTCAAATTAACATTAATTCCATACCAGGCTCACTTTTTCCAAAAATCAACTTCCAAAACGTGGTAGAAGTTAAAATTGCTATCAAAACCTGAAGACTTGTGCCGCCATGAAGCCCATGGCACTGACTGAAAAATGGCTCAAGACCATTCAGAGAACAGAGTTCATATTTAGCTCTTCCTATAGAACCATTTTCGTTGTAGTAGCAGCGATAAGGGGTGTATCGAATCATGAAAAAGTAGTGGAATTTTACTTCAAAATCATGGAATAGTACGATTTTAGTTGATAAAATGTGTCCTTTGATGAAAATTCTTCGTGAAATTTCGGCCGTGTAGGGCGGAATGCAGCCATATCAGCAGCATGAATAGATGTCAAGCACTTGTTCTGCAGTTTCTTAGCAATCCACAGTGACTCGTGGAAATTTTACAGAAGTTGGATATCAGACAGCGCTAATTTCGTGGCCTGAAACGTGATTTTATCTTAAGGGAAACATCCAGACAGAGATAGTGATTATGTGGAAGAACAGCGTGTAACATCTGTGTCATATGTATTGTAATACCGTGATAATGTTTCTTTCCTCGGAATAATCAGGTGTCACCTTCTGAATCCTCTCTCGTAATAGCTGCAATGTTTTACATCTGCAGCTGTTTGTATATCACTTAAGCACAAACATATATTATTATGTTAACTTCATATTAAAGCAGTTTGTATCAAATGTTCTACAAGGTGACCCAAAAGAATACGACGGTTTTCAGAACCTTCTTGTGGGACATTCGCATAGAATTAAATAAAAAAAATTCAAGGAATAAGTAGCACATTTAAATTTATTAATCAATTTATTTTTTAAAAATCAAAAATTTTAAGTGGGCTCCATGACAACGAACACATTCGTGTAATCGGCTCGGGAAGTTTAGCACAACTCGCTGCAATAAAACATGATCAATGTCCCTTATTATTTTCTTTTAACTGCATGATGGTCCGTGCCCTGTCGCAGTACTTTACTTTTCAAGTATCCCCATAAAAAATAGTCTGCAACCGTCAGATTGGACTGGCCATGCATCAGCAAATCGAGAAATTATGCGTCCAGGAAACAGGATCCGCAGAGTGTTCATCGTTTCACGAGCGGTGTGAGCTGTGGCACCATCTTGCTGGAACCAAAACTCATTTTCGCTATTATTATCCATTGGAAAGTCCAGTGTTGCCATTTTTTCTGGCACATTAAATTCTACCCTAAATCTTCTCTGAACGTAGAACATTGAATTCGATTCAATAAATCTTGTAACAACAGCAAATACACGTTTTTCAATCGTCCAATTATCAATACAGTTGCTAATTAAATGGACAGAATAAATTACATAGTTACATAGCAACCATACGATAACTATAATGCAAAATTGCTAGAAATGGCAGCGTTCTGAAAACCTTCATATTCCATTGGGTCATATGTGATTTTTAAAAATGAAGCTCAGATTAATAAATTGCATTGTGCTACTTGTTTCTTGAAAAAAATATATTCAATTCTAGACGAGTGTCTCACAAGAAAAAAACGTCATATTCCAATGGGTCATTCTGTATAATGTTTTTACTATAAAACCCCTCAACTTCAACATTTATGAGCTTTTGTTTATCATCTTCATCTCTTATTAATAATTATACAACTCAAAAGCATAAAAAACGCAATAGAGCTTTAGAAACGTGGTTGATACCTAGAACGTTTGGGAGTCTAGAAAACACTTCAAGAAAAATAAAGCATAAAGGCAATATATGATATATAAAATAAAGCAAAACTCTTAAAATTAACTGCTTGTTTAATTGTTAGTTCAAATATTGTTTCATTTGTTGTATAACGGTCAATGTGTACTCTGAATCACGGGTAAGTGCAATAGAAAGTGTTCGCGAATTCATTACCTCATGGCTGATGCTCATTGGAAAGTTTTATGCAAAGTTACGGAAACATGGACAATATGCAAAGTCAGCACTAGTACCACATAAGTTCGGCAGCATATAGAAGATTTCAAAATGGTAAAAGCATTCACTTCTGCTGGTATTCCTCTTCTTGTGTTCTGATATAATAATTTCATTAACGAGGAGCAAAAAGTATAAGCATAAAGCCCATACACGGCAGACCTCGAGGAAAGTGTTTGTCTTAATATCAAGGCATTTGAAAACCTTTGGACACAATGAATTGCATTGTCGGGAAACCATGTCTTTCCACTATTACGGATTAGGTGCTGCCTGTTCCATCTCACATTTTTGGTCTTCTACCTTTCGGGTTATATGTCAACATCTTTTTTGGTATTCTATCTTCTGTTGCTATTTTTAAGTGTTTTTACTCATTCTTGTCTACAATTCCCTTGTTGTAATATTGGTTGCATTTCTAATTATTTTCTTATATGATCTTTTGTGCAACGTTTGACAGATCGTAAAAAGCGCATTTATGCTGCTTAAATTTATTCTCTTCGTTTGTTTTTTAATTTTTTTTTAACATCCAAAAGCCTAACTTCCACAAAAAAAAAAAAACTGGTAAGGCTAGGCAGTGCAGAATCTTAATTGTATGTCTTTTTCACTTTGTTTTTTAAAGTATTTCTAATTGTTCTACACACAGCTTTGAAGTCCTGTATTTTTATATTAACACCTTTAACTTATGTGACGTCAGAACTTAAATATTGGAAGTATAAAATATGTTCTATTATTTTTTCTTCTATCACAATTTTTGTTCTTATTGGACATTTATCTCGGAACTCCTTTCTTTTGTTTTAGTCTTTGTGTATTCTTTATTTATTTTATTTAGTTAGTATATTGCTTTTTGTAGTATATCTTCCTTGTCAAAAATTAATACTGTATCATCTGCAAATAGCCAAATATTTACTAATCTAGTCTGTCTTAACTCTCTTCCTTTATGCACCGTCGACACACTTCCGAGTACTCTAAACCATTGATGAACGTTTGCGAAAGTGACTTACATGCCGTTCCAAGGTCATCTTCATTTAATGCATGCAAAAGTCTTAGAATAAAAACTTTAAACTTTGCTGTTTTAATAATACAACGTACGCTGGTTCTGCTAATCTCAGTCTCACGTGCACATCGCGTTCTGCTCTGAGTGCTCGAAACGTTTCAAAACCATAGACGAGGACACGGGGCTTGTTGCTGTGCGAGGTCTCCCAGATCTGTCCTTGTGAACTTCGCATACGGTACCATGAGTTTCAAATTTGTCTCCAATGGGTGCAATTGTTGCTCGCGTTGGTGCTTCTGTTCTGTACACACGTCTCCATTGCCTTTGAACTTCAACATTCTCGGTTTTCCAATACCACTTCAAAATTGCTTTCCGATGTTCAAACGAAAATCTTGACTCCATTTTGTTGTAGCAACGCTAGCATAACGTAATGCGATTCACATCTGTTTACAGAACATCATACGACAATCATTCGTTGATTTACGATAATCTTGGCTTCATTTGTTCATTGTTCATTTACCTGTGACGTAGCAATGCTGTCGTTGTATGTGAGTCACTTCGGTCAAACTTCGAAATGTATTAAATAGATATCTACCGTGAAAGTGTATACACAATGTATATATTAAATAATATTGGAGAGAGAATATATCGCTGCTTTATTTTTATTTCTTCTGTTGAGTTAATAGAAATGCCATAAGTGTTTCAAAGTTCTATTTTCTACGTTTTCCTATAATTTGTTTTATTATAAAATCATTATCCATACATCATCTGTAAGTTTTAAATCCCTTTTGTTCCTCACTAATTTTTACATTACATAAAATATTTAATCTGAAGATAATGATCCTTGCATATATTTTATACGCTGTATTTAATAAGCTTAACCCTCTAAAGTGTTGCATTCGTTTCTTGTCCTTATTTAAATGCCGAGATATTTTTACCTATCTACCAATTTTTTGGAATGTTCTTCATTTTCCAACACATATTAAAGAAATGTAATATCAATCCGCCATACTTTATTAATTCCACTATGATGTTGTCTGTTCTTGAAACTTTCCTAGTTTTCATTTTTTGAGAGCATTTGAAATTTCTTCTATTATTAAATACATATTTCTTTCTTCCTGTTCTTCTTTTTACATATTATCTATATTATTATATAATAATTATTTGTAATATTCTATTCCTTCTATTTTCGAAATGTATGATAATTTAGCTTGATCTCGTTCTATTGATTTAAGAGGTCTCGTTACTTTCCAATCTATGTTTTGTCTTTCACAGATATCATGGTCTGTTGTCATAAACATATTGCATGACTTTAAATGGTTCTTTTATTTTTGCTTTTGCTATATTCCATTTTAATTTATGGCATACTCTAGTTTCTTCGTTAGGTATTTTAAATATTTGAGATATGTTTCTTTTTTATTTTTTATTATCGTCTGTACTTCCTCATTTCAGTATCTAGGGCCTTTGCAGGAACTCTAAAATAGTTTGAAACCAATTTTTATCTGTCCTTTCGTAAGATCTCATTCCTGGATGGAGAATCCTTATTTATTTAATAGTAAATATATTTTAATGAAAAAAAAATGTCAGTATACGTTGAGATTGGGCCTGTTATAGTAGTGACTGGCTAAACTGTCAATAATCAATCTTCGATTTAAAGAACTTAGTGTTGATACGACTTAGAACCTCACACTGTTAACCACAACTTGTTTAAAGTAACGTTAATATGTTTACACGCTATAGTTATAGAAACAAAACGCAGAACGCGTGAGCCAGTAGCTAACAATTCCCGGTTGAGGTGTTTGGGATGTCGTTGTTTTGAAAAAAACATGGCGTTTTTACTTATTAATGTATGTAAAAAAATTGTGTTGCCGGACAGATTTTTAATCCAATGGTCCCTATAGGTCATGCAGAAATCCCTATATCGTAACTTCTATTCGAACCGAGGGAAAAACCGCATTCCGAAACCCCTTCTGTCCAGCTGCGCATTAAAAGCCCGTATCCCTCCCCTGAATTATTGACATTTCTAATGCATTTCCCACTTGGGGATTTTTTCATCCTGCAATTAGGGCCCCATTACATAACATCACCCTCCCCTCCATATTTTGATCGCGCGCCTGAGAGTTGAAATAAATTTCTAAAAAAATAAAAAAACAGAGAGAGACAGAGGTATAAAAAGTGCCGTTTTGTCGTCTATTGCGCCCTGGTAGAGCCCGTCAATATTTTTAGTATCACGTAGGGATCGGTTATAACTTTTTATTAGCGTTTTAAATATAAATTAAAGCATCTCTGTAGTACGCCAGTCTCAAGGTAGTTGACAATTCCCTGCATGACGCTGGCAGTGTGAATAGAATTCAGCATAGTTCAACAAAATTGCAGCGCTTCTCCGCTACTAGAGTTCCATAGGGTCAGGCTTGTAAATTACTGTGAACGAAGAGGCTTCTTAGCAGGTTTCCTTGAAGTATGCGCGATATTCAAATAAAAAGAAGGAACTAAAGAAACTGTTGAATTATTTTTTGTGTCTCTAGTAACAACGTAAACACTGGCCGGTAAGCAGAAACTCTTTCCTATCTCAAGTTGCCTGGATTTTTTCTAACAGGAGCCATTCTTTTATATGATAACCTCCGCTCCCATGCTGCAATAGTCGTCAAGATTTAGGCAATAGACAGGACCAGTCTTTTTAGTGATAATTTTTAAAATATTTTGTATAAAATTACTAAAATATACTGATTATGGTTAAAATCGTAACGGTAACTTTGTGAAAAATTGTTTTCACCTTGTGAAGTCAAAAACTCTACATATCATTTTAATTAGAGAGAAAAAATTTGCACGACGTTATATTTGCATGGTAAAATAAATATGCAGATAATAGGCTAACACTTTTGCTAAATTAGCATTATATTTATATAGGGTACTTAGTTTTATATAAAAAGTGTTATTCAAAATGAAAAGTGTATGCAAATTAACAATCTACAAACAATTTTAATCATATTTTAATAAAAAATTGCATACATGTGACATTCCGCTCTTTTATACCCCATTCTTGGAACATTTATTGAAATGCTAAGAAAAGTATAAGCAAGTTTCCACCTATCTGCCCCAGGCAATTCTTAGGTGTGACCCCCTCACAAATAAATCGATTACAATTAATTTATTTAATAAATTATCAACTAAAACTATTATTATTATTCCGATTCTTACAACAAAACAAAAGCAACACCTGCTATTGCCTGCTAACCTCTATTTCACTTCATATATAAAACCTAAACTGCCTGGAATGAATTACCTGCAGTTGTCTTTAAGGGTTGTCCTTCTACGACAATATTTAAAAGTAATTTAAAATTGTATGTGTAGAAATTTTTCATTGATATGAAATAATTAGTGTTCAAATTTTTAAGTTTTTCCCGGACTATTGAAATATTGTTTAACACCTTATTACACTGAACTAGCTTTGCTTAACTTGTTCATAATTAGTTTGGTGTATTTAACTAGGTTTGTGTGTATGTAACTAGATTGACATGTACTTTATTGGTGAAACGTTTTTGTTAAATTAACTGTAAAATTAATTCGACATGTATTCAAATTAGATTTATTTATTTAATTCCAGATTGATATGTATTTAATTACGTTCTGTTTCTTTTTTAAGTATTTTGCTGTAGATATTCATCAAATTTTCATTATTCTTCCCTGCCTCAGGGTATGAGCCCAATCGCAGATTTTAATGATTTTAACGCCCATTTTAACTACTGTGACAACACAGGCGGTGGGCACTGGTGACACATGAAATGAAATGATAAACTGGGAAAGGTTTTTTTATAAGGAACAGGCCTAAGTTTAGGGTTACCTCATTGGCATGGATTGAGGAAAACCTGGAAAAACCTCAATCAGGGAGGATAGTCCTCGTGGGAATCGAACCCCAGACCTCCGGCTCACGAGTCCGCGCCCTAACGACCTCGGCAACCCGTGGCGGTACCAATCGCTATTAAATATACACATGCATACATACAGCTTCGGTTCGTCTGCAGTCTCCTACTGGAATTCCAGAATTGTTCAGAGAATTCTTCCTTCCTTCCTACTTCCGTTCGTTCGTTCTTTCTTTCTTTCTTTCTTTCTTTCTTTCTTTTCTTTCTTTCTTTCTTTCCTCCCTCCCTCCTTCCTTTCCTTTCTTCCTTCTTTTATTTGTTTCATAATTTCTGTATATTAAGTTACTTATCTGTTTCCAAATGTTGATTTATCTTGAATTCATACATTATATGCACATTTTATTAATTGATCATGTCCATTCATTCTGTACTTTGAATAAATACTCCCCCGAGGCCTTCATTTATGTCTTATTTTTAAAATGCTATCTACATGCTATTTCTTTATTCGTTTTGAACTATTTTTGTTTCAATGAACTCATTTCTATAATTCAGTTCCTGTACATTCAAATAACAAATGCATACATAACTTTCTCTTCATTTCCACAAATTCGACAGATTCCCTTTCGATCTCTTCGACCTCCATACCCCTAATCTGAATCTCTTTATCTTCTCTTCTGTTACACATATCATTGTGTATTAGTTTCCATCTTAATTTCCGTATAAAATAAGTGAAGTTAATTTTTGATCAGAGCATATATAATCTGTCAACGCCCTATTTGTAAATTATTTCTTTCAGTTCAAATATCACTCATTCTAACAGTTATAATTCTTACTGCTCTCTTAATATATTAAACAATCTTTTGGTATACATTTCTCTGGGAGCTGTTGAGCTCTGTACCAATATTTTAGGAATTTAGTACCCTCCCCATAGCCATTCTTCGCATACCAGATCTGCCATATCACCAACGTTAGCAGAATATTGTGATAATATTATTATGCGTCACATAATCACAATTTTATTCATATCCTATCATCCTTTCTTTAAACCCCAAACTTCTACTCCACATGCCCATTTTGATTTAACTAAAGCATCATAAATGATCTCCAGTCCACTCACCCACATTACTGGCGCTACATGCAAACATTTCCTTACTAACTTTATGATTCCTTTTGCTATTGCAGACTCATACTGTCTCCCACAGTCGCCTGAATTTTCTTTATTTGTTCCACCTTCTTTTCTTAATTCTGAATATTTCTTACACACTTTCTCTTTCTTCTGGTTTACAGCAAGTCCCCACTTCTCACAATAAGACAGTATTTACACTCATCACCGTACAGGAATTAACCATCAAACCGCCAGCAAAGAGTAATATGGGGATTTCTCTGTTACCTATCACAGGCATATGTTATTAACTAATTTCATCCCTGTGGATATACTCATCCCCCCAATTGAAAAACGTCATTCATTATCTTCGTCGTCATATCTATAAATGTTATACATTTCATATCATTCTTAAATATATCTCTAGTAAAGACTCGACAAAGAAGAATAATGACTTTAGAGAAGAAAGAGGAGTTGGGGAGGAGGGGCAGTAAAGAAGAGGGGTTGAGGGGTAGGGTTTTATTCATGTTTGTGTGTATATATATATATATATATATATATATATATATATATATATATATATATATATATATATTACGCATGCGATTTAAGTATATCGATGTGTTTGTATATGTATGCATATTTTGATTGCTGCAAGGACGGTATTGGCAGCTATACCATTTGTGTGTACTTTAAAACTGCTATAATAAAAGTTCTTTACTGCTACACTACTAAACTAACTTCTAGTTAACCTTATGTCATCTATAATAAGTTGAAAACAATTGAACTCTCCTTCCTATGGCCGAGGTATCGGGACCTGAATTCCTTTACATGTATGATAATACCATAGACAGGATGTGTGTCTTGGTGGATAGTAAGACGCATATTACAGCACTGGAGTACTGCTCAGCCGTCAGGTCTAAGTCCTATCGAGAATTTATAGAATATCCTTTAACAGAACACTGAAATCATTGAGACTTTGGAACAGGTCTCGATCACTGGCAGAATGTGAAACAAGTTGAAATTCTTCATCGCGTTTCTTCACAGCCAATGGAAGAGGAGATGGAAAAAATTATTGATGGCACAGCAGTATGAAAAAATTAAGAAATAGGGCAATTTGACAGATTTTATTAAATTGTGTATTAGTATCTTTAAATTAGTGTTTTTTGTTTTTGTGGACCATTGTGTTGTACCAAAGTAAGTATTGTAAATACCTTTTACATAACTTGTAGGATGACATTTCGTTCATAATTATTGGAAAATTTAATAAAATGTCGTGTTTCTCGACAGTTTTGGTGTGTTTATTTCTCTTAGTGAAACAGCGATGTGAAAGCAGCATTAAAATCTTCTCTGTCCCTTATTTCACCTTGAGAATGCTGCTTGTATCAAATGACAAATCAAAATTTACATCCAAAATATGAAGATAATTTAATATTCGGTGCCCTTTAAGTCATGGTGGAGTTTGAACACTTTGCAATAGCCAAACGAAACGAAACCAAAGGATGAAACCCACTATACATTGAAGTCTCAAAGAGTTTCTCAAGCATAAATTTCCATTTTGTAAGCGCATAGGTAATGACGTAACACAGCACTGAAGTGAACCCCGCCATTTAGTCAAGATGTGGACGGTGCAAAGGAAAGTTCGTGCGTTCTGTGGCTTACAAATTTGGAATCCGTGACACGCGTCTCGTGAACAATGAAGAGTCGCCACATAGGAATAACATTCACCGATGGTGGGTTAAGCAGATGAAGGAAACTGGAGGTATGTTGAACCAAAAACGTTCAGATAGGCCTTCGGTTAGTGACGAGTGTGTTCAAGTTACACGGGGTAGCTACCTAAGAAGCCCCAAGAAGTCTGCGCGTACCTGTGCTCGAAATCTAGACCTGAATAAGACTACAGTTAATAAATTTTTAAGAAACGTCTCCAATTTACGGGTTACAAACTGCAGTTGTTATATGCTATCCGTCCAACTGTTTAGAGTTTAGTGTACAGATGCTTGATGAGATGAACAATTCTTACAGAAGATTGTGTTTAATTTCATGTGATTGGTCATTTTCATCGCCATAACTTCAGAATGTTACACCTACATTTAGTATAAACGTGACACCCCTATGGTGAACTTCTGGTGTGCCTCACTCATGATCAAATTGTAGGCCCATATTTCTTTACGGAACAGACTATGAAGTCAAATAACTACCTTAGCATGTTGCAATTGTATGCAATGCCACAAATTCAAGATGAAGGTGTCATCTTTCGACACGATGGGGCTCCTCCACACTATGCCAACTTTGACACATTACCCCAGGGGTGGATAGAAGGCATGATCAGCACAATTGCAGGATATAACGCCTTTAGACTTTTACTTGTGGGGCTATGTCAAGCTATGCGTGTTAAGTGTTCGTATTAACGGCATTGACCATTTACAAGAGAGAGTCTCAGACGTTATTCACTCTGTTACACCTAATGTCCTTAGTCGTTAATTAGAATATAGTTTAGATAATGAGTAGGACAACAAACGGAAGCCACATCGAACTGCACTAAAAATATGCAAACTTGGAGATTTTCTTTCTTTTGGTGAACGTTTCACGTTTCTATCCTGTTTCGTTGCTTTGTGTTAGTGTTCAAAACTGCACCATGACTTTACGGACACACTGTATTTAGCATTTTTGTATGAAACTAAAGGATTATATTTTAAACACAAATATATGCAGCGTATTTTACATGCATTCACGACTTTCTTTGTTTTTTGCAGAACACCTTCGTTTTGTTTTAAGTATATTTTTGAAGTTGATATTACAATAAACTTGTAATACTAATATTTTTGCTCTAAGACATAAAATGTGTTCCAATCTCCATTCCTAGGGGGAAAAAAGTAACCGATTTTCAGTTCGTTTAGAAGTATATTATGTGGGCAACACCTGCGATATTTTTGCTTTAATAATTCACGCTAGCGGCATCCAAAGAACACCAAAATGTTCATCTCCTCTCCGTTATCTTTACTGAGAACATACGCTAGACAACTGTCACATGTTAAACGCTTGTAATGGATTAGTCAATAATGTCACTAGCAAAATGACACGTGCATTAAGCTGAGATAAGAAAATTATTTGTTCACCTTAATGCAGTACAAAATTATTAATGTAAGAAAACTAACAATGTTATGTTTGTTTTATTCTTGAGTAAACGCTTCAGACGTGTTAGATATTTTTCCTCCCTTCCCAATAGCTGAAGTGCATAAGGTAAAATAATGTAATGAGTAAGCCCAGGAAAATGTCTCGTGTCTAAAAATCAAGTTGATAGAATTGTGTTTAAAGAATTAAATGCACATAATGAAGAAAACATAAAAATCTACAATGATGGTTCACAGTCTAATTTTGGAAATGAATGGGCTGTTATATTTCCAGAACATACAAATTACCAGATTTCTACATCCAGTGAACAATTTACAATAAAAAAATCCTGCGATACTATGAGATCTAATGGAAAGTATGGTGTCATTTATTCTTATTCCAGTATTGCTTTATACTCTTTCCAAACTCTTTCGAAAAGTAATCTAATAACCAACATGAATCAAAATGTATATAATAAAAATATTCTCGAAGGTAAGCAAGTAGCTTTAACTTGGATACCTTCTCATCAATAAATACAGGACAATGAAAAAAAAAAAAAAACAGACAAGGCTTTGATATAAGCCAACCATCAATTCATCCTCCGTCCCTATCCCACATGAAGATGCTATATTATACATTAAGAAAAAACTGATATTACAATGGAAATCCAGCTGGTGTGAAAATTACTAAAACAGCAAATGGCATGAAGTGAAACTCAACACAAGCCCATATATATAAGTAGAAAAGGATAAAACACTAAGATAAAGTCCCACTTGACATCGCTAAATACTCGAGTTCGAAATATAACGATCTCAAGTGTGACTTTATCTTAGTGTTTTATCCTTTTCTACTTTTATAATTACTGTTAATTTGTTACATTGTTAATAGTATTACATTTTTATTTTATATTTTAGGTTTTACTAGATTAAGAATTGTCACACCAAATTAATACATTTTTCACCAGACAAGAACCTCCATTTTGTGAAGTAATAAAAAACTGACAGTCAAACACATAACGAGTGAATACTCTAGCTATAGGATCAACACTCAAATTCCTGCAGATTCCTGCAGGCAGTATTAAATGAATCAAGAAAATTATCGTTATTATTTAAATTCTTAAAATAATATAAACTTACTACTATATTGTAAACATATTGTGTCAAACTTATCACATCATTTTATATTTGAATTACTATAACTTATGTAAAACATTTATAATGTCTAAACCTTAATGTTTTACATAATAATGTAAATGTAATGTTTGTTGTTGCCATAAAACCTATGTTTAAATGTTATAAATAAACAATTCGTCAACCAGGAGCTGCGTAAATTAAGCGAATTCCTCACCTAGTAAAGCTTAAAAATGAATATAAAATCCAAATTAAGCCTTTTTAATTAATGAAATGAAATAAGTTATGGCATTACTGTGTGGTATTACTGAAACAAAATTATAATTCTTGCGATCTATTGTCATTACAAAAGAGAATTTTAGAATAATTATTATTATTATTATTATTATTATTATTATTATTATTATTATTATTATTATTACTGTTGAGATTAAACTACAATTAATGTTATACTATTAATTAAACGAAATGCGTGACCACTGATAGACAAAGCTATACTATGTGGGTATTTTTAAATATTTTCAAATGTATCTATGTTTATGAATTGAGCCCTTCATCGATTTTCATTGGCTTTGAAATTTAATTTAAATATTATTGCAGTAAAAATATATAACGCAAACGTTTTTTGAATGTTATTACAGAGTGCTTTACATACAAATATAATTCTCAAACACTCATTAAATTAATATTTCAAATTTTCTATCCACGTGCAATGCTTTTGTTAATTATAATATATACACATCGTTATAAATATAGTTTATATGCTGAATTAATTTGTCCTTTTATTTTAAAACAACATATAGACAATTAAACGCAAGAGTGCTTTTTGAATTTCGGTTTTCAAAGTTACCCCTACTCCTAAGGGTCTGATTTCGCTAATTTTAAAAAACTATTATTTTATTTTATTTAAACGGTATATGTCGATTTTTATTAAAAGAAACAAATATTGATGGCGCTAGAGCGATTTTTAAATTTTGAGCTTCAGGTAAACCCCCACTCCACCCAATTTTCCTGAGGTTCACTTACCAATTTTATTTAAATGATATATAAATCGTAGCAAAAAGCAAATATTGGTGCCGCTAGAGCGATTTTCAAATTTTGATTTTCAGGTAAACTCCCCTGCTAATAATCTGATTTCACTGCTTTTCAGCAACTATTTTTCTTATTTTATTACAATGGCATATACCTAGTTTACTCTAAAAAATTTAAATTGTGGCCGCTAGAACGATTTTTAAATTTCGTTTTAACCCACACTATTTACAGGTATACCACTCACTCCTAATGGTCCGATTTCCCTGGTTTTCGGAAATAAATTTTGTCATTTTATTTTAAAGAAATATATAGAGTTTCATTGAGAAAAAATAAAAACTGCAGCCGCTAGAGCGATTTTTAATTTTTTTAAAAAAATTGGAGTGAGGGTTAATCTAAAGCGAAAATAGTTCAATTTTGAAGATTAACGAATTTGACGCATCGTTTGTTAATTGATGGTTATATTCGAGTTTCGTTGAGAAAAAAACAAAACAATATATTTCTTTCATTGTCATTTTCGGTGCTCAGTAGGGATAGATGGAGTTTAAAAAAAATAATAAGATCGATATCTTATTATTTTCATTGGCGAAACTTCGGTAGCTAAATTCTTTCGGAGAGAACTAAGACGTTACGAAAGGGAAAGTCTTTTTTTTCTAAATATTTTCATAGCCTAACATGTGTTTGAATGTATTGCTAAAGTTTTTGATCACATTTAACTGAATTAATTTAATTGAAAATGCCTGCCTAAAGAAATGAAATCAAACAGCGATTGCACGATATATATGGGAAGCACCCCCCATGTATTCTATAGTAAAAGGATGGGCCAAACTTCTTCGAATGGGTCGAGAAAGCATTGATGACGAACAGCATGCAGGTCGGCCCTTGGAGGTGCTCACTCCTGAAAACGTCGCTCTTGTGGAAGGAGAAATTATGGAGGACTGGCGGCTCAAAGTTACAGAAATAGCAGCAAGGTTGGGCCTTTCTAAAACAACAGTTCTTCGATTATTCATAAACATTTAAACATGAATAAGGTTAGTGCAAGATGGCGCCTAGACTTCTTTCCTCACTCCAAAAGTAGCAACGAGTCATCTGTTGTCAGGCATTTTTGCAGCTCTGCCGTGCGTGGCAACGAGAGAGAAGTTCTGCAAACCATTGTTACAGGAGATGAAATTATGGTCCTGCACTATGATACCTTGTTCAAAAGAAAATTAATGGAATGACGTAAATCTAGCGAAGCACCGCCTATAAAGGCCAAGATCACTCAGTCTACCAAGAAGATCATGACCACAATCTTTTGGGACTGTGAAGGAATCATCTTCATTGATTTCAAGGAGAGAAACACCACAGTAAACGGGGAGCACTATGCTGACCTGGCCTAGTGCACAGATTACATGCTTCCATCAAAGAGAAAAGGTGAAGAAAGCTGAATTGTGGTGTGCGCCTTCTTCACGACAGCGCGCCTGTGCACACAGTTCTTGTTGTAAAGGAAGCTGTGTAGAAATGTGGCTTCAAGGAGATTGTCCATCCACCCTAAAGCCCAGATCTAGCTCCCAGCGACTATTTCCTCTTCTCAAAACTCAAGGAGTACCTTTGAGAAAGAAATTTAAATGTGACGAAGAAGTGATGGATGCTATTTATGTCCATTATGCGACTATTTGGAGGGGGGAGGGATTGAAATGTTAATTCAAAGATGTTCAAGGAGATTATGTAGAAAAATAATTATTAAATGTAGCTTTCAAAACATACAATTTTTTGAAATATTTGAACGTTTTGTTATTTAAAAAAAATAAAGTAACTTACTTTTGAGACGAGCCTCGTAAATTAAAAAAAATGAACGCTAGTAGAGAAAAATTAACTCAAAGCTAAATTTATGGTTACTTTGTAAACAACTTTTGTTGCATAGCAGGGGCTTGTGATTGTCAAACTGGAAGAGATCTTGTGTTACGGAAAATTGATGGGTGCGGTATTATAAACATTTGTAACCAAAGTAATTGTTTTGTACATATCAACCCAAATGTTTAAAACTGCTTTTTTACGTTTACCAATGGATTTAAGCAAATATTTAGTATGGTATTTAAAAATATGCACTCGAAATAATAGCTATCTATCTTTCGTCCAAAATGTTTTGATCATATTGCTTGAAAATGTACATTTGTGCTTAAATTTGTTGGGTTAAGTAATAATTAGCATTTTTTCTTGAAAACCCAGCATATATAAGTCCAATGTAAGTCTAATTTATATTTTATTGAAGAGATTCTCCAAAACACATGTCTTGCTATCGCAATGGTTTTTAAGAAATTCTGTGGCTGAAAATAGGTCATGGCTATCTTCTAAGGCCAACAGGTTATCTTTTTAAAGAACCTGTAAACGTTATCGTTTGCTTGTTTTCCTGAATATATGCAGGTTATCATCCAGGTAAAACTAGATCCGAATGCATTATTTTATATCTGCCTAAATTTATTAGTAACCGTAAAACCAGGGGTAAACTTGTTATTTGTTCTATTTAAATAAACTATGATTTTATGAAGATTGGCAGTTTTAAACTATTTTATTATTCCTTCGTTTCTTATAGTGCATGCCATCAGCTTTGGTTTTTAATTTCTACACCGGCTACGGAAGCATGTGAAAATACAAATGCAATTCTAAAAAGAGAAGTGGTTTATAAAGAATATAAAAATTATTTACACTGGATATAAATCGTACATAAAGACACGCTGTGTCGTTGTAAACACACAAGGAATAATACACTATGTATAGTGTCAAATGAATAAAACACATACCCGGGAACAGCAGTCCTACGACTGCAATAGTCAGCAAGGTCAACAAGTAAGCAAGCAAGATTGCTACTCCCTCTAAGACGCGACAAATGAGTGGGGGCTCACCCATAGAAAAAAAAAGCCCCGCGCCGAGGGGAAAAGCATAACTGATCGTAAGGTATGTTATAAAAACTAGAAGTTCAAAAATAAATAAAAAAAACCTGGAATAAGCAAGCACACATCCCACAGCGCCAATATTTTGAACGACTATGCGTTATTTAAAGTCAGCAAACAAGCAAGCAAAACTGTCAGATCAACTGCAACAAATATACTATTTTCTTATAAAGATATTTTTAAAAGTTTTAATTTCTTTTAAAACAGTAAAATTAAAAATTTTATAAGCGTATAAGTTCCATAAACGCCAAGTTTTTTTGATTATATGATAACGTAAATAAACTTCTTAGAGTATTATGTTCCCTGGCATTTACTAGTAAAGGAATATAATTACAATATATGAAGTTTCGATGATATTATAATTATTATTATAGTTTAAATGATTATAAGGAAAAATGTAACCTATGTAAAAATACTGAGAACAAAAATTGATTAGCCAATATTTGAGCGAACAGAGACAACTTTAATATTTCCAATATTTATAATAAATTTATAGCCAAAATACAAAAGTTCGAAATTATGGCTATGATATGATATATCCAGAAACCTGAACACTGTAGTTGTTTATCTTGCAATAATGTAAAGAATTCTTCAGATATAAACACTAAAATATAATAGTAATAAATATATAGTACTTTTTGGTGTCTTAAAGTATTAATTGCCGTAAAAAGAATCTAGTTCAAGACCCGTGAGATTGTCAGAACTACGTTACTCATCCATCAACAGCACTCTACGGTGCATATGTGCGACATTTATCGCCCTCTTGTGTGTACATTTCTCCAAACTCCCAATCCTTCTGCATTCCAAGAGGGCCCATTAACGCAGAGAAGCTGGTGACTGGCACAAATCAGAAAAATGGAATGCGTTTATGTTTTCTTCTGCAAGACTTTACTCAACACACATTCACTTTCTAGAGTTATATAACGTGGGAAAATTCAGTGTTCCCAACGTTTCGCAAGTAAAATTTGAAGAAATGTGTACTCAAGAAAACAACTGGCAATGCTAGACATAGTTTGTTTAATCTTCATAATATTATTTAGAACCCTGTTATAATTTTTTTTTCAAAATATGACTTTCACATGATTATTTATATTTTTGAATTTTTGTCGTTATAGTTTTCTCAGTTTAAGGTCTGTAACTACGAAAGTATTAATGTTAAAAATGCGGGTTTTAACTAGTTTAACTTATTTCAGAATTAAGTAGAAAATGTCCGTTACATATTAAGGAAACTTTAATTTTTCAGTAATATTGGCGTTGGTCAGAGAGAGCTATTTGAAAACCCAGAAAAAATTATAGTTATATAGCCTTTAGTAATTGCATATCGTCTTAGACTAGTGTGAGGAAAAATTGTTTATTCATTTAATAACAAATTCAAATAAAAATTTAAAATTCACTATAAAACATATCCGTATTGTAAAATAATTTAATGAACGGTGTTGTAAAAGCCAATCGTTTATTTATTATGAAATTGCTGTGCAGGTAACTCTTGCATAGTACCTATCACCACTAAATTCCATAAAAGAAAAGGTATGTATGTTATTACGGAGCTAAATCTGGTGAATATGATAGATGTCAAAGTCGATTACCTCAACTTTCTGCAAACCATCTTGTGCACACCTTTAGAAATGCTACCACAATGTTTCTCCGCTATTTTCCTCTAAATCGCATTTAATAATGAACAGTAATTCACATGTTTCCTTGTTCTATGTAGTATTTCATTATTAATCAAATCTTTTTTCCAAAAACAAATATATATACAACTGTGTGAAAACACTTTCTGCTGATTCTGAACATGAAAGAAACAGCATTTCCATTATGAAAGTGCTCTTTTGTTTCTGGATAGTCATGTGGATCTATATATAATTAAACACGATCCAAAATGGCGGAAGGATCCTCTTCAAAATGTTGGGAATAGGACAATGGCATTATCATAATAAATCGTTTCATTACAGGACTTTCAACATTTAGAAATCCATATAGTAGATACATTTAACATACTCAAATCACGTTGTGAGTAAACACGCAAATCATAAGATCATTCAGAATCATGTCATTCATAATATCGACAATTTCTGGAGAGTAACACAAACAGATCTTACAACGAGATATTCCTGTTACAACCAATTTCTTATGATTTAGCACAAAACACCACAACCCCATAATGTAACGACGAATAATAACTATTATGAGAAAGGCATGTAATTTAATACACGTTTCCTACATACGAGGATAGATCCATAAGTTTCTGGCCTCGCCGATAAGGATTATCGCCTTCACATACCTTATCTGTTAAGTAAATAATTGCAGCTGCAACTCTTCTCCGATGTATTCAGTTGATCAGATATAGTTGCATAAAGAAGGCTAAGTGTGGAAGATTGTGAGATGTTCAAAATGGAGTATCGAGCTGTTATTAAATTCTTCACAAAAGAAGGACTCACTCCAAATGAAATTAAACAGAGATTGGACGGTTTATGTGGGGAAGCATCCCCCTCATATCTACCGTAAAAGAATGGACCAAACTTTTTCGAATGGGTCGAGAAAGCATTGAAGACGAACAGCGTCCTTGGATGTGCTCAATCCTGAAAACATCGCTCTTGTGGAAGGGGCAATTATAGAAGATCGTGTCGGTCCTGGTGGTGTAGTGGTTACCATACTTGCCTCCTATGTCCAAGATCGCGGATTCGAATCCGGCCAGGACCGATGGATTTTTTCGGGCATAAAAATCCTAAGTATGGCTTCCTTCGGAAGGGAAGTAAAGCCGTGGGTCCCGTGTCGTACATTTACGGCACGAAAAAGAACCTCAAGCCTGAGAGAAGAGACCTCTGAGCAAAATTTGTCGGCCGTTTCATGCCCTGAGTTGAAAGGGACGCTAATGACCTGAGATGTTAAAGAGCTCCATAAATAAATCAATAAAAAAATGGAAGACCGGTGGCTCAGAGTTAAAGAAATAGCAGCAAGATTGGGCCTTTCTAAAACAAAAGTCCTTCGAATTATTCATGAACATTTAAACATAAATAAGGTTAATGCAAGATGGGTGCCTAGACTTCTTTCCTCAGTCCAAAAGCAGCAACGAGTCATCTGTTATCAGTCATTTTTGGAGCTCTGCCGTGACAACGAGAGAGAAGTTGTGCAAACCATTGTTACAGGAGATGAAACTATAGTCCTCTACTATGATTCCTTGTCGAAAAGAAAATAATTTGAGTAGAGTAAACCTGACGAAGCACGGCCTCTAAAGGCCAAATCACTGAGTCAACCAAGAAGATCATGGCCACAATCTTTTGGGACCGTGAAGGAATTCTCTTCATTGACTTCAAGGAGACGAACACCACAGTAAATGGAGAGTACTATGCTGGCCTACTGCACAGACTACGTGCATCCATCAAAGTGAAAAGGCGAGGAAAGTTGAGTGGTGGTGTGCTCCTTTTTCACGACTATGTGCCCATGCACTCAGTTCTTATTGCAAAAGAAACTGTGAAGAAATAAGGCTTCAAGGATATCGACCATCCACCCTACAGCCCAGATTTAGCTCCCAGTAACTATTTTATCTTCTCAAAACTCAAGAAGGGCTTTCGAGGAAGGAAATTTAAGTGTGACGAAGAATGATGGATGCTGTTTATGCCCATTTTGCAGACAAGACTTCTGACTATTTGGGAGGGGGGGGGGATTGAAATGTTACATCAAAGATATGAGAAGTATATTGCAATAGAGGTTAACTATAGTGAAAAGCGAAGTATAGTTTTTGTCTTTATTGTACTTAGAAATGGTTTGGTCGGAAACTTATGGGCCTGCCCTTGTATTTTTGGACAAGGAGTTAACTAATTTTACTTTGAACTTTTGAAGAAATTATCTTGGATCCTATGGTTAATACACTGTGTAAAAATTTACTAAATATTTGGGAATTGATAGAGGAAAAAAAAGCAAAAACAACAAAAAATTAATATAAACATACAATGAATTTCGCTTAGTTCATTAGTTAGTAATTTTGTGGTGTATACAAATAAAAAACACTAATATTTTTGCCCTTTATAAATTTGTGTTGTCAAAGTCATCTCTTCTCTGCTACAGTTCCCACATTCATGCATGAACTGAAGACAATACCTGTGCAGTTTTCGAAACGACAATTAATCGGTCAAGAGCATCATATTGTAAGTTTCTAACCGATTATTTAAATGTGAAAAGCCCGCTAAACGTTTGAGCCATGCTCGATGGGACACATCTCGTGCTGCTAGAACGATTCTAGGTGAGCGATTCTACATATGGAGTAGTTTAAGAGGATTGTGACTTCCAGATCCATCAACAACTTGAAAATTCTTCGCCAACATACTCGGTTAGGATGTCAGCAGATACTTGGAATATGTAGAGAATAAAGACAGCCCCATGATACGACTGGTAACTTTCTGTAGAATTATGGATAAATACCACAGTCAAAGTTATCGAAATGACCCGCAGATTGCAGTAATAGTCTCAAACCATTTTCTGTAAAACAGGTATGCGACAATGCTTCGCTCGCTGAAGGACCGTGGTAGATATTGCCATAAGTTACTGTGCATACGTCCGCTATGGCAATTAAATTCTTTGTGAGGAACAGTTTAACAGCAATAGAAACTCGGAGGCATGATATATACTCTAAAGTTCTCTGTACCATCCGTTTCAACAGTTTCCATCAAAAACATTCCTGAAAGCTAAGATGATGAACCGGTAGTTGACGGCCAGAATCTGTCACCACATCAGAAATTGCAGAGATTATCATTCAAGAACCATCGACTCAAAGTGTCAGAAGTGCTGAAGCTTTAGATAGTTTAGGAAAGTAGATGTTTCACATTTTGACTGAGAAATTATGCAATAAAAATTACTTGCAAGATAGGTGCTGCACTTGTTGAAAACCGTTAAAACTGAAACAGAATACACATCTCTGAGCAAAGTTCGGCTCGTTTTCAGAGAGATCCAACTGATTTTATCCATCGATTAGTGACCAATAATGAATCATGGGTGCACTACTACACATCAGAGTCAACACAATGTCAGCACCAAGATTTTCCACCGCCAAAGAAAGCGAGATGTGTGAATTTGGCGGAGAACATCGTGTTATTAGTTTTCTGGAATGCTAAATATATCCTACTGATAATATGGAACATCTTTTACTATAGCATGATATGCTAAGATTTTGGACCAACTAGACGCAAATATGTGCCAAAAATACTGTGTGTTGAAAGTGATTTTTTATCATGAAAATGATAATGCTCGTCCTCACACGTGTGTCATTGCAAAGGCAAAATTCAAAGTTTTGGGCTGTGATCTGCTACCAAACGCGCTTTATTCCACAGATTTGACTAAAGCTGACTTAATCTCTTCGCAAAGCTGAGAAAAAAAACAAACAAACAAACAAAAAACAAAAAAAACAAAAAAACTGAGCAAAACTATCATTAAGTTGATATGAATTTTTACTTTATTTTTTGGTACTCTTAAGAGGTTTTGCACATCCATGATATATAGTGTTATACAAAATATTATCTCACCGTGTATTATCTTTCTTTGCACTCGTTTCTACAGACTCGGTACTAAAACAAGCTTAAAATGTTTTAACACACTTCTCTTGAGTTGAAAAGAAGTTTCTACACGAGGTAAATTCAGCGAGAAAAACACTCATGTATTGTTCACATTTTTAACAAAATATCTCGCTCTCGAAAAAGTGTCAGTTCCTAGAATGAAAGTGTATCTTATCTGTAAAAAGCTTTATCAAACTTTCCTCACCATGACAATCACTACGCGATGAGAATAGCAAAGGGAGCCAAAATCGTCCGGCACTTCAAGGCTGCCCAACTTCCAGGATAGAAAGAATTCGTTCTAAAAACAGTTTTTGAAGATATCGGCCACACTATTTCATGTAACGTGTCAAATCCTGCTGAGATTTTATGTATAAGATCTGATTTTGATATTTATAAAGAAAGTTCCTTTAGATAACTCACACTGTAATTGAATGAATGAATGAATGAATGAATGAATGAATGAATGAATGAAGCCACTTACGTCCCATCCAGGGCTAGGGCCTCCGCAATCGAGAAGAGCTCATTGATTTCTCATATGGTGAGCTAGTCATATGAGCTATGGTTCCTATGAGTTTGTTAAGTGTATAGTGTTTCTTATTTTACAAGTTCAACTAGAAGGTTCAAGTGCTGAGTCTATTAAGTTTGGTATTGGCTTCGGTTGTTCTCTTCTTTCTGTTCTAAGGCTCTTCCAGGTGCTGCGGTTCCGTGCTACGCTAGTCCAGTGTGTCCCGACTGCTTTCCTGAAGGAGTCCACCTTGTTCACGGTCTTCCTCTTCCTCTCCTACCGATGCTATGTGGTAGCTATACATTCCCATCAGCTGCTAGGCAGCCTTCCACTTCAGGCTGTTTGCACGTAGAGCCACGTCGTTCAGTCCCGACATCTTTTTTAATTCCACACATGATATTTTATCCATGAGGAATATCCCTAGTACTTTTCCGCTCCATTTTTTACTGTTTCCCAAAACATTTTTTTTATAAAAGATCGTTTTTCTCAAACCTTCATTTTCACACTTTCAAAATGTCCCACGCGTCTCAGTGTTTCTTTAAATTCAAATAAAATTTCCACGAAGGTGCACAAGTATTCTACCAGACGAAATGCATGCTAACAACGATAATAGTTTTTAAAAAATTCTGAAAAAATGGTTAATTTTAAAGATTACAATTTTATATACGTAGATTAAAGTGTCATAGTTCACTCATCAAATGTATTTAAAATATATTCCTATACAATTTTTATGTGATTCAAAGTTCCAAATGCAAAACTGACAACCATTTTTCTCAACTCATGAGAAATTTGGAACATTTTGATTATACGACATATTTACGTAATAAAATTTATAAAATTATTTATAGCCCGCAAAGTATTTATCTAATTTGAATGAAATTTCGTATACATATTAATTTAATAGCATTCACTCCCAGTGTCCATTAAGAAGAATATTTTCCATCTTTTGAAACTGTTTAAAAATAAGCCATAGTTACTTATCTAAAGTGAGTATTAAACTATTTAATTTTGTACCAGAGATTCTCCTAAAAAAACCAATAGCTAATAAATCGTCACTTTAGTGGCAAAGGAATTTCAAATAAAATTCGCTTTCATATACCCACGTGCCTTCATTCCGCTACGCTAATCGGAATTTGTATACAAGCGGAAACCGGTTACCCTTCAGTGGACGCACGAGTCCCGGTAAGACTGGAGTAAAAGTTCCGTCAACGAAGGCAATTGAGCTTGCTCAGTCGTGTTTATCACGGATGCATTTATATAGGAACTGCGAGTTATACTTTCTACTGTATATTCATGTATTGTGGAGTAGCCTAGAGCGAGATATACGCTAGAATAAAGAATATTTATTTATGATTTTTATTGCAAAAGAAATCGTTCAACACTGTAAAAAGTAATTTCGCGTTAAATTTCCAGGAGTAGTGTCTCCATTGAGAAGTGCAATTTTGAGATTGGTAAGCAAAGTTCAAGCCCAAGGCATTTTTATTCTAACACGATTAGTCCTGCAAGTTGGCAGTGCGTATAAAGCCACTCAGCTGCTGCTTCTTCATTCATATAAAACTACTGCTGTACCTGAAATAAAACCATTGGATAAGCTTACAACATTCGTAAAGACGACTTGCAACGAATATTTCAAACTATTTTAAAAATGATTCAAAGCGGGAGGCAGGCACTGGGGGCATCTACTATGGTGGAAGTACATATTAATTACCTACTAATAGCTACTAATAAATAACAGAAAAAAAATATGCGCTGTGTGTTCCGACGACGCTAAACGATTTCCTCCGGCAGATAGCGAGGTCGTTACGCACTAACTTCCCGTCGGCAAAATAAATTTCCGACTGCGTAGCGAAATGAGGACTTTGTATACAAAGAACCTTAATAAATGAAAATATATAGCATACAATTAATATATCAATTCTTACAAAAATCATCAAATCATCTTTAGCTCACCTCCATTAGCTAAGAATTAATGATAATTATTGTTGGTTAAATTTAGACTGCAAACATGGGCTATTATAGGCAAATACATATATAACCTAAATATTACACATGAAATTCTACTATTTTCACATTTCACAGTAAAAAATAGCTATAATGTTACTGCGTGCTTAGAAAGTACGTAAACCTCTCTGCAGTTACAGTTTAGCTTTCTACGAGGGGAAAACAATGGAACGCCTAAATAAACCACATAACATGTTTATCTTTCGCTCATTGATGCGCCCTCTCTGAAAGAATAGCAGACTGCAAATGACAGTAGAAGTACGTTCCAAATCGCATGTGTTTTGTTTTGACCCTAAGCGACAGTATAGTATTTACGAATATTAGTAAAGATTCGTAAACATTTCGTTCACTGGTTTATGCTCTATATACATGTTTACCACTGGATGGTGAACTTGTGCAACAGAGTTCGTAGCAATTCTTAGGACGGAAAAAATATGAAACTGGAAAAGAAACACACGGCCTGTGAAATGTGACAGTAACATTGAGCAATGGAATTAAGGGGAGTGTTTTATTATTATTTCATATTTTGGTATCATTTTAATATTTGGGGTTTTCTGCGTATTTTGGTATATTTTAACTGAGAGGATTATTATTTTTTTAAAAATTGTATGTGTCAGTTTTTTACGTTGTTCTGGATTATTGACTGCGTTTACATTAATACTTTTGTAAATATTTGCTCTAGAGAGGAAATATTTTTCGATAATAAATAAATAAAAGGAAAAAACATCATTATCAAGAGAAAAAAAATGGAGCAATATCAGTTTGAATGGGTTTGCAACTCTATTTATTCTACAAATGTAATTTCAATTTAATTTTTAAAGTTTTATTGCAATTTCTTTAAAAGTACTTTTCCATACAAATATCTTAACATCAGAAACTTATAAACACGATTTTTAACTAAAGTTGCAACACCATACATAAAAAATTGTAACTATTTAATGGAACTTATTTTTTCATAAGAATACCATGCAAAATCAGATATCTTTAAGTTTTTGAGACGGTGATTTAACATGGCCGATTGACTACGCTTAAAACTGTAGAGCTCGGAAAAAGGTAGAAGCAGAAATGAAGAGGTAATTCATGATACTGTGATATAGTCTTTTGCGGTAATTGTAAGTGCATCATTTTAAAACTGCAGCCTTAGACTTGCACTTATGTGAAGTAATCATAAAAATCATCAATGAAAGGAAACAAATTTTTGAATTTTGGCCAATCACAACCCAACATCCCAATGAAATTGTCGTAAAGTTTCATTAAATTCCTTTACTTCGCGAAGTGCATTTGTTTTCTAGTTAGTGTAGCCACTGTATGTCCCTCCCCCCATAATTCCCGAGCATTACACTTACTAATTAAGAACATCATACGGCAATACTAAATAAAACGGGGAATTCTGTTTTCACATCTTCATCTATTAATTCCCAAATGTCCTTTGCATACAATGACCTTCATTCAAATTTGATGACTGTGTTTTCAAATATTGTATATCTAACTACATGTGTATTCACTCCAACAATTGTTTTTTTCGTATTCAATCGAACAATGTGAAATAATTTTATGAATTTACATAATTACATGCCTAAGCAGTCATAAATTTTAATAAACACGTTGTTCAGAATAACAAAAGATTATCTGTTTTGTTTTTCTTTTATCAGTTGGTATTAGCAAATCGAACGGTAGAGTTTGTGATAGTCGACTTTCGTCCATTTCAATCTCATGGTTTCTAAACAGGTAACTGTTCGTAAATAAGTGTAACATTTCATACAAATGTTAATATTCTGTATGGGAATTTCAAATATATATATAACTTTTACTCCTATTCTATTCATGAAATAATCCTAAACCCGTATTTGGCTCCTCTATTGACATTACTGACAATCGACATTCGTCTTTGCTGCATGGCTTGAAAAGGTTAAGTATTCATAATGCAATACACAATTATTACAATTTTGTAAGCGAAGTTTAGGAGAATTACATGTAAATTCTTATTTTATGCGTGAAATAGTTCTAATAAAAATCACTTTCCAGACTACTCACGACGTTCATCAATATATCGGCAACGTCAGAGCTACTTGTGATAAAATTCAATACACTACTGCATGAATTACATTTCAAGGTTTTTTGTAATTTACTTTAACTTTGACGCTAGTTACTTGAAACAGACGGAGAGTTGGTGTTGAATCTTATGCCGCGACTAGCGCAGGCGACCTGGCGACACCTTTGTGAGACACTGCCGTTCTCTCGCTTTGCATTCAACATACGCTAGTGTGTTAATAGCATGGGGAGGGGAAAATAATGGTTGAGGTTCGGATCTCAGGAAATATTTGGTTGGCTGTGAAGCAACTACAGAAATCGCCACACGACGTATGTTGTTTATTGTTGCTTTATGTATATGATGATACGCAATCAAAGCAAGCGTCGATCATAACGTTTTAGCACAATCTTTGTAGAATAATACAAATAGAATATCAAATAATGCGGAACAGTCTCGTTTTATAAACACTTAATCATATAAACATGTCATACCGTCACGCCAAGAGTCCCGAAAACTCTACAAAGAGCATCGCTTCCTTATCGCGTCTCCTCTAGCATCCCCATCTTGAAATTGTCTCTGGTTCTCCTTGTAATCTCCCTAAACAACCTTCTATACTCTTATTTACTTCGTGCATTTCCCTGAACAGCGATTCTGTCTTTCATCCTATCAAACTGTTATAAGCAAATTGTCTATGGAAGCGTAGATACATTTTCGGTGTTCGTCCCCAAGATTTCATACGTTTCACAATGTTGTAGCGTCATGATGCTATTGAACACTCTTTCAAGAAGTTCAACAATTCATGACGCGTCGCTTCTATGTTGCTTTACAAAAGGTGCACTATTTACCAAAAAAGATTTCCTCTCTTTAGTAACTAATTGTATCCTTCCTGCTAATGATTTTCTTGTGCACTTTGTTGTTTTTTACCATACACTTGTCTTCTCATTTATTTTGTTGGTTTTGTTGCATTTACAGATGCTCTTTAACATCTCAGGTCATCAGCGTCCTATTCAATTCCGGGCGTGAAACGGCCGACAAATTTTGCTCAGAGGCGTCTTCTTTCAGGCTTGAGGTTCTTTTTCGTGCCGTAAATGTACCACATGGGACCCACGGCTTTACTCCCCTTCCGAAGGAAGTCATACTTAGGATTTTTACGTCCGAAAAAATCCATCGATCCGGGTAGGGATTGAACCCGCGATCTTGGGTTTACGATGAAAGTATGGTCACGTTCTTCTTTATTCCTAAACACAATGCATGTAGGTATAGTTTGGCGAGCGGACCTTACATCTCCTTTTTTCCCAATGCCTGCTTTAATTATGTACGTGCTGTCAACTGTTTCCCTTTAGGGAGCAGCTAAATTTTAACATTTAAAGAATATGAGATCCTATCATCAAATCATTAGCTCCCATAATTACATGAATTATGTATGCACACTAATTAAGTAATACAGGTGTTAGTGTGTATAAAGCCCAAAGGAATAAGCAACTCTAAAGGATATAAATTTGGCCAAATGGGTTTAATTAAAAAAAAGAAGGAGAAGAAAGGTTTAGTATTGTAAGAAATATAACCTAATATTGTATTGAATGTATAAACCACTTTTATAATGTAGTGTTTCCTTTTTGGATGAATCGAAGCCCGGTCCCCTGAGTATTCCAGTAGGTAGCTGCTGATGAACCGGGAACTGGGGGGCTGAGCCAATCAAATTGGAATAAATTTTGAATGGATTCAGTGCCATCTGGAATTGCTGAAGGCACTGTTCCTAATTATTATATTTAAAGGTAATGTTTTTTTTATTTGTGTCTATGACCAGAAGAAATGTGCTGATGAACTGAGGACTGGGGCTGTTTGTAAAATTTACTTTAATTAAAAAATGTGTTTTGTATTTAAATGACATAAATAAATATTCAAAAATTAAGTAATATATACGTAGTGGCTCGCTGATACCAACAACCAGTTTCATCTTGTAAATTTATTTTACGCATTTATTCGTTAATTATTTTATAATTGAATTACTTTTATTGAGATTTTCATTAATATTTAATGTGTGAAAAAATCTGTGAGAAGGTTATATGCAAGGACCATATATATGATAACTGTATATAGGAGTCTTGTTTTTAAATATTTGGAATCCATTCATCTAATGGTCACTGTGTTGATCTGAACAATCAGTTGTATTCTTAGTAATTTAAATCCTTTAGATAATATCCCGCCTTTGGAAAATGTTTCAAAGAAGAAGAGTTGTCTGGAGCGTTAACTAGCTGAACTAATTTCAAATTTAAATATTTTGTATTTATAGTATATTTTATTTCAATTAAGTTCCTATAGAGCGTCTAGTATTAAGAAAAGACTGTCGATTTTATAGCAACTGCTCATTACACTTGATGTTGAAACAGCCACCTATTTGGAATAATTTTTTCTCAAAATTGCGGTGAACGCCCAATTTAAAAATCAATACGGAAACATATAAACACAGATATAATAAGCTTGAATTAGAATTCATGAACAACATGACCAATTCCAATTCTAATCTATCACATCACATTAGCTTGTCTCCAACTTCCTTTCTTATTTTAAAAACGGAACACCTAAAAATTCCTAAACTTTCACGGTTTCATTTTCTACCAAACATTTTCTATTCTTCGGAATATTGTGTTTTCAGATATGAAATTGTATTAACCACCATTTGTCATCCTTTATCTCTTAGTACACAAACAGACCTTTTCATAAATTATTTAAAAATAACATAAATTACTAAAACGGCACAAAGAATGCGGATTAACTGCACAACAAATGTATACCTATGGATATTATAACAATTGCAACCTCCTTTAATATTAACATTCTTTAGCTCGCGCCCGGCGCTGTTATTATTAAATTTGATAATTACTGTCTATTTTCCCCTGATCTTTGGTTTAAAGTGAATGTAAAACCAAAGTTTTAGGTGAACTAAAGTGCCTGGAGAGACAGAAGAGGCTAGAAGAGAAGTCTTTTCTGCCGCTGCAGACCCTTTCAGTCCACTGATTATGTTGCCCGCAGAGCCAGCGAAAGCCATGGTTTTAAATTTGTTTTAAACCAATGGCTACGACAAAATAGCCTGATAAATATCAATTTTAATAATAATTTACTACTGTACAACTTAGACAATACACGTTGCCACACAGCAACCAGCGCGTTTCAATGGGGCTAATAATAATACTACTATGAAATGAACTGTATTAGGCAAGTAGTAGAAGTTTATCTGGTTTATTTACTCTTTAAAATTTTAGGTCATCAGCGTTCCATTCAATTCAGGGTGTGAAACTGATAAATTTTGCTCAGAGACCTCTTCTTTCAAGCTGGAGGTTCTTTTACATGCCGTAAATGTACGACACAGGACCGACGGCTTTATTTCCCTTCCGAAAGAAGCAAAACTTACGATTTTTACGCCCGGAAAAATCCATCGATCCTGGTCGGGTTTGAACCCGCTATCTTGGGTTTAGGAGGCAAGTATGTTTTATCACTATACCATCAGGACCGACTTAGAAGTAAGAGTACATAAAGACTTTTCTTAACTCTAGACGCTCTATAGCATATTTTACAAAATAAGATTAACATTATATATCATATAAAATAATTTGAACTTTGGAGTAATAAACAGATACAAGAAAAGAGTATATTATGCGAAAACAGTCATCCTTAAATAGAAATTGAAGTTGTGCTATGCTGCCAAGCAAATAGTTAATAGAAAATATCCCCTTAAAAAGTATTGTTTTATTAAAAATATTCAAATTAAAGTTTAAAAAAAAAACATTTTGTTCTCATTATGTAGCGTATTAAGTTCGTGTTTGTCAACTGAAAGTGCAACTGAAGGTAAATTAAAACTTACCTAAGTTCTTTTAAAGTTTGGCAGGAAAAAAATATGTGTAATGTTCAGAGCGAAGCATCTGTTTTATACCTGAGATCTTCATGATGAATAAATGTAACAGCTGTGAAAAAACCGACGTGCCTCTCCCCATGACGTAACATCGCCCGCATCCAGATAATTATACCTGACCTTTGCTATAGTGAACTTCCGTCATTACTGAAATTCTGCATGGGCATTTCCGTGCCCATCTGTTCTTCAGGAAGTTCCGAAGGGAAGAGCCTACAGATGTAGAAGCAGTTTACACATGCAGGTTGACGGTGCGACCTTAAAGTACAGTGTTCGTTTTCTCATCAAAGAAAATGCAAACGAGGAGACTTTTGATTGTTTTGACACGAAATCAACTTGTCACCTGAGCAATCAGCGCATAGGATGGTGTCAAACTGTCTCGAGGAGATGGATAGTCTCGCTGAGAAGTAAACTTCTTACTCAAGCCAAAAGTGTAAAGTTATTCTTGTTAGAAATAGAAGTATATATTACGTGTGCTAATTACAGCCAAATTAGGTTGATTAGTGCCAAAGAACTGATGAGTGACAATGGTAATTGTAGATCGTGCATTGAACAGAATAGGCCACAGTTTCAGCATCTTCTGGACTAACGGTGAGTAGAGATTTAATTTATTCTTAGTATGCAATTGTACTGGAAAGTTAGGGTCGAATGAGGAGGAGGAGGAGGAGGAGGAGGAGGAGGAGGAGGAGGAGGAGGAGGAGGAGGAAGTTTGAGCCCCTAAGATGGCAGACGCCGGAATAGAACACTTCCAAAGCACAAGTCACCGTCACCCGCATCAGCCCTTGCACTATCGACTATCAGAAAACCAATGCAATGTAACGATATGAATAATGGTAGAGCGGAATATTCGTGGTATCTCTCCCACTGGTAAGGTTAAAGTGTTGTGACTCCGTATGTGCACTACCCCAATTGCCTATGTTGGTGGGGGGGGTCGCGCCCTCTTAGCTGTGGACTTGTGAATGGACGGTTTTAAATGTGCCTCAATGTAATTTTAGAAGTTCTGAAAAGTTTTTATAAATGGAAAAATGGAATTACATTGTACATGGCGTATCCTACGAAAAAAAGCATATAACTTTAAGAATATTTCTGACGCCTTTACAAGAACTTTTAGAAATAAAACCAAAAAGAATCGAAAGTTTATAAAGTTTTGAAAGTATCGGAGAGAGAATTAAAAACAAAGTTGCTGGTTTAACATTTTTAAAACAGTTTTATTGATTGTTATATCTTAACTCAGCCTTTCTCGAACTATTTTCAAGTGTGGCTGCGTGCTGGTGGCCCTAACTCAAATAATCATATTACATATGTTTATGTAAATCTATATTTTAATAAAGCATTAATTGCAACTCACTTCTTTTACATTAGAATAAAATTAATTTTTATTTTTAGTGATTGAAGAATTTTAGGCTATTTTATGAAAATGTAGGTGTAGAACTCATTTACGTTTTGAATAGAATTTTTATTATCATTTTATTATTAAATGAAAAAATAAAATAAATGTAATTAGTACTTACATATATTAATGAAGTTAATAAGCAAACAGACTTGTGTACTATCCCATGCAGAATAAATGCCGGGTCGAAGTTGCTATCGATTTGAAATATTACGGTGTTAGAGGACTTCATACAGGAAACAAATGGCATATGATATATAGAAGAAATTGCATATAAACATTATTGTTATTATTATTATATTATATTTATTATTCTGTTATTATATAATTAAGATTGTTCGTGTGTGTCTTCAATAATCTATAAATAAAAATATAACATTTGGAAACATCAGAAGTGACGTAGGAATTTGATTCGGGACTAAGAATTTACTTAAAAAAAAAGCTTTAGATCTCGCCATGTTTGCTTACATGCTTGGAAATTGTGTCAGCGTTTCTTCTGCAACCCAGCGTACAGTTGTTAATATTTCACAGTTAAGTTTAATTCTAAAGATAGATATGCTGTAAGCAATTTCCTCACTGCACAAACTTCGTTCAATAACTTTTCTCATGAAAAGAAAACCTTTTGCAATGCAAATCCGTTTCTTTGCGATTCTCAATTATACAGAGTGGTTGCTAATTTATTTGACTTTGATGTTTTCTCCGTTATTTGATTTTACAAAATGGAGATCCACAAGGACAAATCTGAAGGACTACTTGTAGTCCGCGGACTATAATTTGAGAAACGTTGCCTTCAGTGATGAAATAAGCAACTAAGCAATAAAAAGGCAGTATAACAACATAATTTAATTTAAATGAAAGAATAAATTAGAAAAAAAAATTGTACCAATATATACTTTGAATGATTCCGAAAAGACACAAGAAATATACATAAATAGTAACCAATAGCGATACGAGATGGAACGAGTTGAAAAAAGAACTGCTTTTTTCGTTTGTTTTTCTAAATTTAAATGTCAAAATTAACTTTGTTACACTTTTTGATTAGTTGGACAGAACATTTTACTTACTCTGGTGTCACTATCGTCCAAATATGAAGACTTTAGCAATATTTATCCAGATATACTCAACTTGAAACAATATGTCCGACCACAAACAATGAAGACAATCCAATATTTCACGGACTCTCATTGCACTACAGTAGAAGTTAAAGCTAACATGACATTTATATCATCATAATCTGCAACAGACCATAGTATAATGATATTTTAACACAATGTACCTATGTAAAAAATGGCAACAGAATTATAAATACCTACTGGAAGGGAATAAATAGATGAGAAAAAGAACATAAGTATTCTTGTTTCTGTGGGAATATGGTTCAATTGTATTTCACTGTAAAATATACCCATGAGACTTTCAGAATTCTAATATTATAATATTAAAAATCTAGAAATCAGTTTTTAGACTTGAGTTCAGTTAGGCAAAACACTATACAGGACATAGGATTATAGTAGCGTTAGGACTGTCCTCTCTGACTCAGGTTTCCTTTTCCACAGTATTCATAAATGGCAAATGCCGGGGAGGTACTCTAAATTAAGGCTTAGAACGGTTCCTTTCTTTAAAAAAAAAAACAAACAAACAAATTTATCTTTCTTTCATGTATCATCAGTGTCCATCGCCTATTATACCTCAGTAGTAAAAACGGGCGTTAATACAAAAATAAAACACTGTATATTATTGCAGTTTTTTTAATGGTGTTTAACGCCCGTTTTTACTACTGAGGAACCACAGGCGGCAAATTATTGCAGTAAAAGAGTTTTCCACCAATTACGGAAAATCAAACAAGCAGCTATTCCTGTTTTTATGTGTTGCCTCAAAACTCTTAAAATGTTTTAGCATTAACCACAAATGACATATTGTATTTAAATGCGTCATTACTAAAAATGTTCGAATTATTAGAAAGGTCACTCCAGCTCTAATATACTTCTATAGCATGCGGTTTTAGTTAACAGAAAATATACCAGCATTTCAGGGAATCATCATTGTCAAATTGTTTTATTATTTGCACCATTTACATTTCTGATTGTTTAAATCTTAAGCAGGTTCTAAAACGCATCCCCTATCACTAATGATTAGATACCGAAGCAACTGAACTAAGGAGATATTGTTAATTTTCTGTGTAACTTGCTTAATAGTCCGCACCACCTTCGAATACAATTCACTTAAAATAGAGAAAGGTTTATTATTGTCTATATTTTCACTTTGAAAACTCTTAGAAACTTATTTCGTATAGCATTCATGGATCTGTTCCGACACCTGCCTATTTACTTACCAATACAGAGTGGAAGGAACTAAAGGAAACTATATAATAAATTAAATAAAAAGCGATCATTTGCTCAAAATAAATAATTAATTAAAACAAAGTTTATCTATTACTGTAGAATTCATAAATTCTAATTTCTACAATACAAAACTAATAGATACCTAAAAAGTGTTTCAAATTTTCATTTATAAATAAAAATTATGTGAAATTACCTTAAGAGGTTAATATAAATTTTATTTACGTCTGTAAAATTACAAAATGTTAGTCCTTAAGGTAAATAACTAATTCTAACAAAAACAGTAATGAAGCAGATCATAGGCATTGTACAAAAAATTTAAATTTACAAAATTTAGTTAGACTATTAAGAGGATTCTGTTAAACAAAACGCGTATCCATACCATACGATATCAAAGTTTCTCGATACGCGATACCTTTAATACGTGTTTAGTCTCGATATTCGATACCTAGATACTCAACACTGTCATATCTTATTAAATAAAATACAAATTTCTCATTTTTAACATTTTACAGTTTTCATTTAGCAAACAAATATACCTGAATTCCTTTCCCCACCGAGTTGGGATGTTGGTAAAAACAATTTTATGAATTGAAGTGAGATGTTTCTTTAGGTTGTTAGTATTGCCAGATTTTTCCACCTTGTTTATGAATGCGGAAAATGGCGCGACTGTCACTCTTAGAATTCAATTGAAAATAGTTTCTAAACTACACTCATAATATTCGAAACGAACAGTCCTCTATTACTTCGGAATAATAACTGACTTGCGATAGATGGTTTAACAAATCATACCTATAAGAAGTTTACCAAAAGTCTCTTTTATTATTGGTCGGGCTCATAAATGAGGTTTGTTTTGCGGGAGGAGATGCGGGGAAAAAAAAAAAAAGCAGTTAAAATTAATAGCAAAATGGCAATTCGGCACGGTGTAATAACTTTTAAGAAGTTTGTAGTAGATACACCGAGAAAGATATACAATTAAGATTCTACACAGCCATGGCTTTACCAGATGTTTTATTGAAGTGGGGCCTTGGGCGACTTGATTAAAAAACAAAAAAAAATCAAGCAGTAGAAATGCAATGCGCTTTTTACGATCTGGCAAAGGATGTATAAAAGAAGATCATATAAGAAAAGAATTAGAACTGCAACCGATATTACAACAATTAGAGAATTATAGACAAGAATTGGTAAAAACACTTGTAAGGAATGTCAGATGATGCAACACCAAAATATATTGACATATAACCCGAAAGGAAGAAGATCAATTGGAAGACCCCCCCAAAAAGGGTGGATTGAAACAAAAATGTGAAATCGGGACAGGCAAGACCTAATCTATGATAGAAAAACAAGATGTACTATGGAAATATAAGAAAGGGACCCGTTTTTATTGTGAAATCGGCGGTAGGTTTCTACCTACTTTTAGAAGTTTATGAACAACCAGTTTAAAATGTGCTACTTGCTACAATATTTACCAAATTTTTGTTTTAACAAAGCATCGAGATATCAGTCTCTTGAGTATCGAGATGTCGATAGTATTGCGGTATCGAGAGTATCGCAAACTCATCTCTATGAAGTTTTGATTAAATTTTCTATGGGTATTGACGGTGGCAGGGTGCCAAAAACAACAGGAATTATTTCTCCAAAGTTGGTCACGAGAAAAAGACAAGAAAAGAAATGCAAAAACAGAAAATATTTGGTTGAAATGAAAAGCTAAGCTAATATTAAAACAACTGTTACGAACCCGAATCCCTTGATGTACAAGCGAACACAAGGGAAAACAGAGAGCAGCTCGACCGAAGGAGACAGGCCGGAAATGTCATAAAGTTTAATTCTTGAAAATTTGACTAAGCTAACGAAAGTGCTGTGTTAGATACAACATGATCAAAGGTAGCAGGAGCCGAGGGAGTGATCTAGCAGGTCCATATTGGCACTGCCAGGTGTTTAGTAACATTTTATTCTTTTATGGCAAGCACTAAGTATCTTACCATATAACTTTGTCTACCGATTTTTTTACTAACTTTCATATACCCTTAACCACCCACCTAACACACCAAAATTTGACTCCATTTACTTTCCTTCCTAAATGTTTATTTTTAGTATCTTTTTTGTCTCCATTAAAATTAGCCCCCTCATTTAAAACGGCACTTTATCCTGCAAACGAGTTAGCTCTAGAATTTCCATATATGAAAAATAGCCATCTGTCCAAGGATTTAATGAGAATATAGCCAGGCTGCGTTACCAGTGCCAGTTTGTAATCCTGTCATTTGTTTTTAGAGCCGAATGATGAATGTGGAATTCCGGCTACCGCACGGCTTTCAGCAAATTAAGCAATTAATCATGAAGCGATGAAAGTAAGGAAAACGATCTGTTTACATAGGTAAGTATTTCGCTTTAGCCGAGAGCAAAACGCTAGTAAGATGTAAACTCATTTGTGTTACATCATTAAGACTCACGGAATAAATTAGCAACTGGAATGATGCCCTGGCCGCTATAAATCACCCATCTATCGTGTACCGGAGGAATCAGTCGGACGCATTATAAATTCAAAAGCACCGCGCAACCAGTTTCAGATCGCTGCAGATAGGGAGCGCGCGGTCAGGTGGGAAACTAACAAACAAAAGCGTCAAAAAGTAAAAAGCAAAGACAAAAGATACAAACGAAAAACAGGTTACGTCACAACTCCGCCCCTATCACAATATGGCCTCGACTCCGATTGGCCGCTCTTGCCTTCCCCTGATCCTTTTTAGTCACGCCCCCTGCAGGGCCGCGGATGACAGATGAACGTCGCGCTCCGCCCTGAGAAGAAAGAAAGAAAAAAAAATGCTCAAGATAAAACGCAGAAAAAGTAACAAAACTGGTGGAAATAATAAAAATAAGACCTGCGCAGTTCCGACTGTGACGGATTTGGGCACTTGGCGGAACTGGGCGAGGAATGATTGACAGCTGTCACGCATGTCGGTTTCTGGCGTCTGTATCAAAGGGGCCGAGAGCAGCACAAGGCAATTCCTTATTCTTCCGCCACCTTCCCCACTCCTAGACACCCTGGACTGGCAACAGACAGCCTGTCTGGCTGTCCAAGAGTCATCCTGTCATCTCGAAAAAGTTGAATGTGCGTATTACATTTGTTGAGTCTTTACAGCAAAATCGGAACACCATTTGCAAAGAAGTTTTAAAAGTATTTGTTGAAAAACATAAGAAAAAAACCGAATACTGTTGCTTTATAATAATAAATAATAATAATAATAATAATAATAATAATAATAATAATAAACGCAAATTAAATAATGATTTAGAAGTTCATTTAAAAGCATAAATAGTACAAGGGAAGTAAAGATGTTGGTCCCGTTTCGGACATTTACAGCACGTAAAATAACCTCAAGCCTGATAGTGTAAACCTCTGAACAAAATTTACTAATCGTTCCATTCTGAATTGAATGGGCCGCTAATGACCAGAGATGTATAAAAAATGGGTACTTAAATAAACGAAATAAATAAATAAAGTTATTTTGTAAAATAATTACTAAAAACACTGTAGACCAAATAGGAAATACGTTTCTAAAACGCCCTTGGTATTTAGGGAAAGAGTTACAATACACACTTTAAATAATTAAAAAAATAATAAAGTGAATTTTATCTATGTATACGAAAGGCAATAAAGAAATGAATATTGAAAAACAGATTAAAGGAAAGTGTACACTTCAGGAAATAGAACACAAAGACAAAAGTGATACATTTTTTCCTTTCAAGTTTAATATTTCCAAAATACATTGAGATTAAAATAAAACGTTGTAGAATCCTTGGGTATAAAAATAAATTACCTCTACAATTTTTCTTTATTTACCCACTTTAAAAATTAAAATTTTTCTTGCAGTCTCGTATCGTTGAACAGTTGAATAAGGAAACGGATGACAATAAGAATTTAGAAGTAAATTTAATGAAACTATTTCACGAATGTCACATATTTATACCAATAAAATTTAACGAAATTCTGAAATTCAACCAATGACAGTTGCATATCCCTCTTTACCGTAATCATTTTATAGCTTGGATTGCATTTATTTATCTTCTCAGTCGCCAGTCGGTCCCGGTAGTGTAGTGGAACCTCCTAGGTAAGTATTTTTTCGGGCGGCGTAAAAATCCTAAGCATGGCTTCCTTCGGGAGGGAAGTAAAGCCCTGGGTCCCATGTCGTACATTTACGGCACAAAAAGAACCTGAGGCCTCTGAGCAAAATTTATCAGCCGTTTCACACCCTGAATTGAATAGGGCCCTGATGACCAGAGATATTAAAGAGCGTCCGTAAATTACCCAATTCAACAAGATATCAGGGTCGCCAACTGTTTTCCCACAAATTCATGGACAAGAATCGATTAATAGCAACAATCATATGTAAAAGAAGAAATAACTAACCACTCCAGCAGAATGATTCTTGTATCAAATAACACAATCTGGAATTATAAAGTGTGCTCCTATAATAACAATTGAAAATTGCGAAATATGCAATTAGCATTGTTAAACCTCTATTTTGCTTTTTGAGTTGTTATTAGTGAGTAATTTATCTATTCCAGAATGATTTTATTCAACTATTGCTATTTTCTGAGCGAACTTTAAGGATATGTTATTTTTATTTTATTCGTGAAATAGTCCTACCTAATAAATATCACTCGATAATCTGAGCTTCTTATCGGAAAAGCTTGTGACACTATTGTTACAAAAGCTAAATAGGCAGGATAAATTTATTTTAAATGGATATAAGATATAATTTAAGATCATTCCTCGGATAATTAAAAGCAAACAATAAATGAAAACTCTAAAACCCTTCATAAGAACTCACGGATTCTTGTCGCCACTACACTAATTCATATATTAGTCCCTAGAGACCAGCACTAATTCACAGAACATAATCACACCATTGCAAGAACATTGCCTTGTCATAACAACCACAAATGCATTCACTATTAAGCATACAAACTTATTGTATAATCATACAAAACAATAGGCATATTCTTTCCTTAAAATTCAAAGAAATGTCCAAAAATTCTTATTGACGCTTTAGTAACAACAGACACATCTCCCCGATAGCAACGCGGGAAATTATTTACAGGTTAGCCAACATATCCGAGTACTCTTAACTGATTCCGTACTCTTTGCGCAACTGAAAATAAAGTTTTAAATTGAGAATTATAAAATGTGGCCTGCATAACAATTTTTAAAAATAATACAAGAAAATATAAATAATCACACATATTGCATACAACAGACATTTTATGAAAATTACATGATGTACAAACGTCTGTGTTTGATTGCAACCGTATCGCTGACCATTTCACATGCAATTTGGATCAAACATATTTGACAAAGTAGCATCATTCTGTTGACACCGAAATAAGGTCCTTTCTCACAAATTTTTTACAGTTATAATCTAATAGGCAGAAGCTATATTGTCGTCTTTTGAGAGCGTATCATCTTGAGGCATTGAGCCATTTGTTTGATTCTTGAAGACACTTTTATTGGATTTTTGGGCTTGAAGATACCGATAGGGTGGTAAATGAAATGAGGATATGTCTTTTCGTTTTCTTTACATGGATTCAATTTTACTTGTTTCATATCGTCATCAATTGATAAGCTTAAAACTTTAAAGTGATGCTATTTCCATCTGATGTTCGAGTAATTTTAGATTTCAAATCATTTTGTTCCAATGGTAGAGGGCATGAGATCATTTCAGGAGGTGTCCACCAAACAATATTAACAACGTTTATTTTTTAATGTTGACGTGCATTTTCTTTCTACTCAAATAAATGTAATATCTTATGTGATGCGTGCACGAGCATTAAGACAGGAAGAGTTATAATGTGGAAAGTACCCCGGATGTGACCAGGGAAAGATAGTTTTCAATCGGAGAGAAGAGAACTGCCCAACATTTTAAATTTAATGTACATGATATTGTGAAGGAATGCACAAAATACCAAACAGAGGGGTTCACCGAGCTCGGGTGCAGCAGAATTATTCACATAAAAAGTTTTACTAGCTTTGTTCAAACTGCAATTTTTCTTCTGAATACTATAGGTGTAAGACTGCAGGAATATGAAGTGAATTAATGATGGCGCAAATGGGCTCTGAGTCCTCGGCGCCTTAAAGCTATCTGGTATATAAGGAAAACTTCGAAAGAAACTTACTCAAACAGCTTGACTAGTATTCGAACCCAGGGCCTCCGGATTAGAGAAGCAAACGCTACCAATAGACCATAGAGATGGTCAAATAATCTTGACTCTTTGCTTAAACTGCAAAACGTTTGCAAGAATAAAAACCTTATCAAACTGACCAAACATAGCAAAAACTAATAATTGAGCACTTCAACCTACTTTTAAACAAAGAGAACATTGATGGCCGCCTCAGTTTTACAAAGACTGTTTCACTCATGTGACGTCATCTTAAAGTCGACCAATGAAACGAAATAAAAATTTCAATGTTTACCAATCACAGCCAGATTATGGAATGAAAGTATCGAAAAAAATTATCAAATCCGTACATTTGTCTTGTGATCAGTGTAGCCAATTCTACATTTTCAATATAATTCCCGAATATGCATCACTGACCACTTTTACTAGAGGCGGTGGGGAGTTATTGATAGCAACAAAAGCATGGACAATCGACAATCATAACGCCAAAGCGTTTTGGTGGTGCGCCAAATGTGCAAATTGATCTTATCATTAGGAATTCCAAACCACAGAATACAAAGAAAATTAGGGACAATGTATGTTATATCTTTTTTCAGTTGGCATTAGTAAATCTAACGGTAGTGAATGTAGCAATCGATTTCTGTCCATCTCAATCTCATGGTTTTTTGAATAGAATAGATATTCATAAATATAACCTTTTATACAATTGTTAATATTCTGTGAGCCAATTTCAAAAACAAACACACACACACATCACTCTTATTCTTATTCTATTCATGTGCTAAACCCGTATTTTGCTCTTCTCTGTTGGCATTACTTACAATCGGCATTCTTCTGTCGCAAGATTGCTTGAAAATATTAAGTATAAATATACAATTATCACGATTTTATAAGCCCAGTTTAGAGGAATCATATTTAAGTTCTTATTTTATTCGTGAAATAGTCCTAATAAATATCACTTGAGGGTCTGAGCTTTTCACATAAATTCATTCACATTACTTGTGATAAAACGTTAAACCCTAAGCAATTGAATTTTGCAATAAAAGAAAATATGAAATTAATACAATACAATTTACGTACTACGTTGGTCACTAAGCCAAGCCTGCGGAGAGAGCAACGAACCTTACAATTTGGAACCTTGTAAATGGCCTAGACGTCTGAACCCCTTACATCGGTGTACCCTCGGACTGCAGGTAAGACGTACCTGAAAGCGCATGCACTAAATTCTGACGTAACATGGATTCTCGCTAATTCTACGCCAGTGTTAACCAATAGAGAGAAGAGGATGTCAATACAAGGTTCAAACATGGAAGGGAAGAAAAGGTGTTTGACAAATACACAATAGCAAAAATATACAAAGGGTAGATATAAAAATAACGAAAGAAAACGAAAGATGATATAACTTACAATATTTATTTATGGAGGTAAAGTAAATTAAAATCAAATTTAAGCTCGGAAGTGAGTTTTCAAATGGTTAAACCGAAAACGTGTACCGTAATAGTTTCCCTGGCAACAGCATGCAACTAGGTAGGCTGAGCAACCGAGTTCTAGATTTACCGGATTATCAAAGAAGGCCGGAAAAGTAAAGATGCCTTTCGCAACAACTTACTTGTGTAAAATATAATTATTTGATATAAAAACAAAATAAAATACTATTCTCCTATTTAGCTCGATATATAACAGCCTATAAGTAAAAGGCAACATCATTTCTGTCATTCAAGAATTAATACTGCTATCATATACTATTAGTTATTAATATCAATGTTTAAGGCGTTTTATATACTTTTAAATGTGATTTTATTGTGATTGTTTTATTTTGTTATGATACTCTACGTAAAAAGGAAAATATTGAAAAATATAGCTTTATTTTTTTTGTTTATGTATTTTAATTTGTAAACAACTTTAACAAATATATAGGAACCAAATTTTGGATTTTTAACTTATAAACCTTAGGGGTCTGCAACAGCGAGAGATCTCTAAAGATATATGACAGCGTTCTCCATTCTTAATTTGATAATTTCATTCCATTCTCGCTTCTGTGATCCTGTGAGGCATCTGCAAGGAGAAATACGCAAAGAAACTATGTATCGAAATTGCATTATCATCTGACATCATAAGGGAAAAAAATATCTAACAGGCTGATAAGCATTAAAGGGTTATTCACAATGGAAATTGGACAGCACAATATAAACATAAGAGGTTTAGGTTAGATTATTTAATAAAACAATTCACAGTTACTTACGCAGACCGCTGACAGAGGTTAATACGGCGCTCTTCTCTTTGGAAATCTTTCAGGATAGTTTAGCGCCGAGGCGTTTCGCCATAAATGAATAACATTTCAAGATACTCTCTGCATTGCTAAATTCTGCCATCTTACAAACTGACGTTCGTTTGTTTCACAATTAAGATAAACAAATAGTTGAAAGTAGCTATTAAAACCTACGTAACACAACAACAGTTGAAGATCGCTACTAAGAATGCACACAATGTATGTGTTGTTTTGTGACGCTACAATTCACGCAAAAATTAGCAAACTTTGCAAGCCTTATTATCAGAAGGCTCTGAAACTTATAATTGCAAAATAAGCATTAGTATTAGAGAAGCAAATTATCTTGCCATTTTCCATAAGAAACAACTTCAAATGTGAATGGTGAGTGAATTAACCAAACGAAGCCTTTGCAAAGGCAGCCAGTTACCAATATTTTCTCAAAGTCACTAAAATATTTTGCTTGATTCCTTACAAAGAATCATCACTTTTAGGGAAACTGACAGGTATAAACAATGTGATCTTTTTCAAAGTATCAAATATAGAAAATAGAAATTTTGGATTGAACAGGATTTTCCTTATATTTGTTAAAAGCGTAAAGTATGTTTAATAGCAAAGAAAACAGGCTGAAACTTAACGATTCGCCCCTAATTATGATACCTTAACTAAATAAATGAAACATTAATAAATACCATTATTTGTTCTAATTAAATTTAATGATACATGCATAAACCCAAATAATATTTACTCTTTAGGGGAAACTCTATTTAAGTCCTCTATATCTGCATCCATGTGACACATAGACCATTTGAATGGTGCTTGCAAAGGTATGTCATTTGCAATTTTGACAGATTAAACATAAACAGGCAACGATAAAAATTACATTTTAAAATATAAGAATCATAAGTAGGGGTAAAATTTGAAATGTCAAAGTGAGGGTAGATAGAAGCGAAAGGGTGAAGCGTAATCACATTATTTATTTTTTTATTTTGTTAAATTAAAGTTACTTTAAATAGCTAGTTAATCGACTAGCAATTTTGAAACGAACGCTCTATATATACAGGAAGGAAGGAAATTGTAATACATTCCTTCTCAAATATTATTCGTTTAAGTATGATAAACAAAAAGTCTTTTAATGTCAGTTTTCGTAAAACTGTTTTAAAGTATTTTGCATTATTATACGCATTAACTTAGAGTAAGCAATTTATGACAATTTAAAATATATTAGTCATAAGATATACAGGGCCTGATTCATCACCTAAAATGGTTTTTGTATAAGGTAAAACTCATTCAAGGAAATTGAGAAAACTGGCAACATTGTGACTAAAAGGAACTTGAACAAAACAATGTACAATCTTGGAAAAATGATGCATCATTCTTTTCATTCATTTTATATTCCTGGCCATGAGGAGCATTCAAAAAGTTTTGCAAATGTCATCTTAAAATATAAGCTAAGGTCTGAATTCGAAAACATTTTCACAATTCTTCAAAGTATTCTCCATCTCTCTGTCCACACAGTTGTAGACATTGTTACCGCTTGTTTAAAGCACTACGCACTAGGACTGAGATATTGTCAACAGAGCTCAATTTACAGTTTGGGCTAGTTCCTACACTCGTTTAAATTCGTCTTTTAACAATGCAAAAGGAAACAACCAGATGCAAGGTCAGAACTTTAGGGTGGAAGGTCAAGCAACTAAACTTTGGCAACATATTTTCCTCAAATTTGCAGCTCTTCTGTGAGGAGACACATTATCGTGCAAAAACAACACCTTGAAGTTTCTGTCTTTGGACCCCGTCGCCTCAGCTCTTCAAACAAATGATCCAAAATATAAGTGCCATAGCATGCTCCATTCATTGTCATTCCTTCTGGCATACAGTCAACTACTAATGGTCCTTCATAGTTGAAGATAACAGTGAACATTCGCTTTCGAGAAAGAAAATCTTGTGGAAGAACAACTGGTCTTAATCACTCTCATTTACCCACACGTATTTCTGAGCTTTATTTGGGGTGTACAGTAATAAAACCAACTTTCATCGCCTGTGCATTTATCTGTTAAACATTTAGGACAATTAAACATACTCAGCAATTTTCTTGAACGTTCCTTTCTCTTCATCTCTTCATTGGTTAGTGCATGTGGATGTTTTGCAGCCTTAAATGTTGCAGTACGGTCAATGATGTCAACACTTATCACCGCCACGGGTAGCCGAGGTCGTTAAGGTGTGGACTCGTGAGAGGGAGATGTGTGGTTCGAATTCCGCCAGGACGTCCTTCCTGACTGAGGTATTTTCCAGGTTTTCCTCAGTCCTCATAAATGGAAAATGCCGGGGAGGTATCTAAACTTAGGCCTGGAATGTTTCCTTCTTTAAAAAAAAAATCCTTTCCCCAGTATATCATTTCACCTCATGTGTCATCAGTGTCCACAGTCTGTGGTACCTCAACAGTAAAAACGGGCGTTAAACACCATTAAAAAAATAAACATTGATACCCACATCCTAGTTAGCATTTCAACAGTAATATGTCCAATTTCCTCCATCAGGTTCCTCGTTTTTGAACTGTTCTCTCAGTCACAACTTTCCGATGCGGGCCTGATCAAGGTTTGTCTTTGGAAGTCTCTCGCCCTTCTTCAAATGATCGAATTCATCTTGCAATGGTATCAAATGAACACACTTGATCACCATGAACAGCTACGCTTCCTATCCTTAAAAAGAATTCCTCACCAAGTCGAATTTGTGAAAGGTGTTGCAGAGCGCTAGAGCAGAGAAATTAGTATCGCTAAAGGTTTTTTTTTTTGTTTTTTTTTTTTTAATTTCGGTTTTCAGCTATATATCCAATTTTCCTGTCCCATTTTCCTGTTTTTCAAAAATCATTTTTATTTTATTTAAATGGTATATACAGAGTTTCGTAGCGAAAAAAACAAATATTGGTGCCACTAGAGCTATTTTGAAATTTTGGGTTTCAAGTAAACCTCCACTCCTAATGATATGTTTTCACTGATTTTCAGAAACTATTTTTATTATTTTATTTCAATGGTGTATGCAGAGTTTCGTTGAGTAAAAACAATAAATCCGGACCCTAGAGTGTTAAACACACACATATACATACCGAAGGTGCCAAAATATATATACACACTTTGCCAGTAGATATCTATTTAATATATTTCAAAGATGGACCGAAAAACAACAGTAATGTGTAGTACGATGTTCTGTAAACAGATGTGACTCACATACATTATGATAGCGTTGCTACGTGACGGATAAATCAACAATGAACAAATGAAATAAAGAGTATTGTATGATGTTCTGTAAACAGATATGACTCACATTACGTTATGCTAGCGGTTGCTTCAACAAAATGGAGCTAAGATTATCGTTTGAACAGCGGAAAGCAATTTTGAAGTGATATTTGAAAACCGAAAATGTTGTTGAAGTTCAAAAGTAATGGAGACGTGTGTACAGAACAGAACCGCCAATGTAAGTAACAATTGCACGCATTCGAGACAAATCTGAGACTCATGGTACCGTATACCGTAGAAAACCAGCTACACTGTCAACATTTCGGGAAGAAATGAAACGGCATATGCTGCAATCGCTGAGAACACTTTCGCAAACGATGCTCAATCAGTAGTTCAACGTACTTAGAGGTGTATTGACCCGATAGTCAATTAGCCCATTTTCAGCAATTGTTGTAACTGTAAAAGTTGTAAGTGTTCATCATTTTCTGTCTGTGTGAAATCAGTTTTGTTATGTTAACACAGTGTTTTCTTTGCTTAAAGTGTGTGTACATTTTTTTGGTATCTTCCGTATAAGTTTTCTGATCGTCATTTTTGGCGCCTACTCAAGTAGAATTGAGTGAAATTTGCAGATTTTTTTCAAAAACATTTTCACGAGTACAGCAATAGCTACATTTCTTCGGATTCCGCTAAAATGCGAAAGTTTTCTGAAGGTGTGTTAAACGCTGTTGCTTTTAAAAGATAGAAGACGAGACTAGGTAAATGTTATGGGATCTTGTAACAATTTATTTATTTGTAAGCTTAATAAAATCAATTTTTAAGTGCAGTTCCAAGACTGACTTTAATTGCGTCATATATAGTGAATGTAAATATTATTCATTATATTTTCTAAACAGCACTAATCACAGCGTAACGTCGAGGGCGTTTAAGCATCGCAACTTTAGCAATCTTCGCCTGTCAACACGGATCTTGTTGAGACCACCAGAAGAAGACAGCTTGAGGAGACAGGCAGCAGCTCAAAGGAACACAAGTACATCTGTTGTAGGGAAGTCTGCGTTCTTACTTAGTTAGCTTTGTTTACTGTTCTGCCATCTACAATTGCAACATGACTGACGTTTATAAATTGCGTAGCTTCGCGGTATAGTTCAAACACGTGTCATTGCTAAGGAATCTGTGCTTTTGAGAGACTCAGCGACGTACGTCTATGGCGTGTAAGACGGTAGGCTGATGTCTGACCACACGTGTGCCGTCTCCAATTTAGGCGTTCAGGTCACTCGTGCGAAGAAATCTAATTGTCAACTTAGCCAGCCAGCGTTTAGAGAAGTGGAAAATGGAGCATGTATCGCTCACTTGCTGGGATGGAGAGTCAAGGAACCGTTATTTATTTATTTTTTTTTTTTTTTCCATGCTGAGCGTGGTAAGAATTCTTTATCAAAGACAACGAATCTTCACCAATTTGTTCTGATTATAGCAAACATTGGAGGACAGGCTTCCTGCAAAATTGAAATGTTAGTTCTGAGCAAGAGTTTGGCATCAATAACGAAAGAATAGGGTTAAAAATAGGGCAAGTAAATAATAACACGAAAAAAAAAAACTTCCTTAGATGTTTGGGCAAAAGAAAGGCAGTGGTTTTGCATGGCTCAGATTAGGTGCTTGGAAAGGCGATCAAATGGTTCATGTATTTGGAATATGAATTACCTCGCAGTACCAGGAGGTATATTCTATCAGAATGGGACAAAAAAAAACAGTCTTTAAGAAAGGAATACTGCATTTGTAGGAATCTAATGCGCGCCTTTTTTATTTCCAAATGTAACATTCAAAATTGTGATGCGCATTAGATTCAATTGTGTATTAGATTCTAGTGCAAATCGTTATTTCGTGGTGTGTTTGAATAGTAGACAGTCACGAAATGGCGGGCAAATTGAGAACAACACCTTACTAAGCTACTTTCAAAATTAAGTAATTCTTTATGCTGAAAAAACGATAACAGAAAGGTAGGAAGGGAGTTCAATGTAGCTGAGAGCAACGTTCACTTATGGCGGCAACAGAAATTGACATTATTTACAACTAAAGCCAGTAGGAAGACATTCACCGTTCTTGCAAAGGAAGATATCCTGACATTGAAGAAAAAGTCTTGCAATTCGTACATGAAAGGAGGAAGAACGGGTAACCTGTGACCAGTGACACCATAAGAAATAACTTTTTCTTCTTTGACTTACGCCAACTGTCCTGGCAACAGCACAAGTGATGCATTTTGTCCTACCTGCTCCAAGATGTAACAACAGTCCACTTATAATTTCTATGCTCTAATTGTTTTATGAAGCGGACGGGCTTATCTCTAAGACGCCGTACTACAAAATGCCCAAATTGTTTTTATGATTTCAAGTTTTAAATTTGGGGTGCGCATTACATTCGATAGCGCATTAGATTTGCGTAAATGCGGTGTTTGCCACAGCAATTTTTCGATTCCAACAGACGTTTGATGGCCTATCTGGAAGTGATGATGCATATGAGATGTGTATCATCACCAGCCCTAAGTTCTATTTTATTGATCAATTTTAAAATAATTATGAGATTTTTAGTAATATAATGTTCTCTGAGTTAGTAACTGGCGTTCTGCACAGTAAGATGTATGATGGAGTTGCCTCTTAAGGCAAGGCATCATAACCTTAAATTATAGTAACTCCAATTGAAGGGTCGCCTCGTATGGTCTATTTCCACACTGTTAAGGACGTCTCCCTTATCCCCCGAGAATGGATCTCCAAATTTGTCCCCTGGAGAATAGGTACCTCCTTGAACTTGGTCAGTGTGACCTGAATCTCGCGAGGGAAGAGATGCTACATCCTTTGACGAGACCACCGCGAAGAAGGTTGTCAATCGCTATTCAAAAATAGAATAAATTTATAAAAAGAGAATATTTTTGGCGAAGACCCGACGAAAAAGGGTTAAATGTTATATAGTACATAGGGGAGGTGGGAATAAATGATAAATAACGAAAACAGGATAGGTGTAAGGGCTCTATTTATGTACACTTATTTTAATGTTTATATCTTTATGTAGAGTTTTAATTGCCTGAAATAAATATAATGGTATTTAATCCACATTTTATTTCTAATTACATTATCAAATACCTTAACAAGCTCTATAAATAAAATTGGTTTTTGTTAAGTATCTGTTGTTTTCGAATGAATTTATTTTAGAGTGAATATATTCTCACAAAATAAATTATTACAATTATCTCTATCTTCATTTAATTTTTAAATATGGGCATGAAGAGTGTGTTGCACCACTTGGGAATTTCCTTAAACCATCAATTGTTAAATCATATAAGACATTTCTTTAAATTTATATGGGCTACATGTTAAAAGTTCAGCATTAAACCATCATATCATGTTATTTTTTATTATTATTTTTGTTTTCCTTTAGAATCTGACATTTCAATGATCTATTCCTGGCAATGCGATTACTTCATATTCATTATTAGCTTACATCACTTTCATATGTTCCGAGCTTTAAATAATATCTTTCCCAATATTATATTGAAAATGGACAAAAATACCATTTTTGGTTTTTTGAAAGTTAGTAAATTTTGGAAAGAAATATCATGATGTGAATAAATCATGTTTGTGGAGTAATTGAAACAGGTTTATTTTCCTTTCCAAATTATTTTCTCAAAACTCGTTTTTGGATTAGTTAATTAAATCATTTTTCCCCTATTCAGTTCCTTAATGATAGTTTTCGTCAAATTTCAGCATTACCGAATTCATATTGGGTTCGATCGCTTCTAGCTAATCATTTTGGTTTCAACAAAACTTGCTTCTCTCTGTTTTACAGCACTGTGCTGAAGAGGCGACTTAACAACGTTCGTTTTGATGAGAGTCAAATGTGTCAACTTTTTGCTGCGGCGGAGGGTTTCAGCAGATGTTTGGCAAGCAGCTATCTCTCAAGTTAGCGCGCCTCACGTGACTAGCCAATTAAGATTTCTTATCCACACTTGAGTTATGCAATGCTCTTCAAAACGACAGTCGCTTCACCCATATTTTAATTTTTATTGCTGCATTTCCAGCACGAGGAAGAAACAAATGATTGTAAAGTTTGCTGACTGATTTTCCTGTAGTAGGGGGGACTCCGTATTTATATCTGCGTCGTAATCTTTATAGGTTACAAAGCGTCGTCGTATATTACATGAGTGAAATGTTTTTACTTCCGATGACGCATTTAGAGACATTTATCTCAGATACATAAGTGTGTACGTTGACAGGATATTATTTATTTACTTGAATTATTTATATAACCAACTTTAATACTTTTTGGATCGCTAGTTCTAGACTCATTTAATGTCTCTATTTTTTTTAAACAGTTGATACCTTTAGGAATAGTCTGATTATATAATTTAGAGGGTCCTATTAGGAAAAATGTTTAAAAAACACACTTTTTTGTAAACACAATCTATACGGATGTTTATAATACTCGACATAGCCTAAGAAGTGAATTCAACTAAAGTAGACAATAAAAAAGGTATCTTATACTAACATGGGTCCGGAATTTCCTACTTTCCAATTTTTTATCCCTATCTATGGCATTATTCACATTACATTTAACATATTTAATATACGCATATTTATATTTACATTGAAAATATATTAGCTTGAATTTTCAAAAGGAATTGAAATAAAAATTTACAGATAATTCAAAAATAAATTAAAAATAACAGATAATTTTAACAATTAATTGTATATTTTTTACAATATATTTATAGGCGTTTCAAAAGTTTCTTTAAGACAGTAAAAAGGTTCTTTAAACAAAGTTAAGAGTAACGAAATTTAATTTGTATTTGCTGCTACAGAACTAAACCATTGTTTAGGTTTAGTTAATATAATGAAGTTGTATTTAATGGAATGATAGTCTATGGTTGACCTGTAATAATCCTGGCTTACGTCCATCTTAATAGTTTAATAAGCAGTTAATTTATAAACGTTATTGACTGTTACATCTCTTTACTGATAAAATAAAACTTCAGAGTGCGACTTAGGGAAAAATTGTTAATATATCTATGATTTTTTAAAAGGAGAAGAATTTATTATATACTACTACAATTATTATATAATAGCGTGGAAATAAAAAATAAAGCATATCATGACTTAGGTTTCTTAACAGGCAGATGACCCTTGAAAACCTAGCATATATCGAATTTATATAATTTTTATCTGCTGTAATTCGAAATAACTGTTTCTTTAGAAAACGATGTCCGATTTCTTGATGTCCTGCTGATCATAAATGCCTTTTCTATCTGGGAGGATATATTAAAGAGTCAGATATAGATAACCATATATTTCCGTACATTTGGGGTTAATAGGGTCAGTTTTTATTTTGCCCCCCCCCGCCCTTTTTATTTTTTCCTATTTTAGCTTCTGTTGCCTATTTTAAGGTTTGAAAAGAATTTCAATATATCGAAGTGAAAAAAAAGTTATAATAATTAAATGGCATGTTCATCGCAAAAAATATCTAGGAGAATTTTATACATTTATTTCTTCATTGTTTTTCTTAAGCGTTTGGTTTCGCCACAATTTAGCATTTTTTGAGTAAAAATCGCAATTCCTTTCGTTCTTTCATTCAAAGTTTCCTTTTTAAGGTACTTTCATTAAACAAATACCAAAATGATTGTCTTAGGAAGTAAATACCAGTATCAAACGTTAATACAATTCGTGTAAAATAATCGGTGCAACTTAATGGGGCCGCTTTCCAACATTCAGTGTACAACAAAACGGTACTGCGGAACAGCAGTCACGCGAACCTCCCATTTTTAACATTCATTTGTGTAGAGTCTATGAAAAATGAAAAAGGTGTGCTCATAATCTTTTCATATTCCTCATAGACACCTCTTTCGGATTTAAAGGATGGCATATATACCCCTTTCATTCGGTACCATTTTATGTTAAATATTTCACTTTTATTACATTCTTCTATGTTTCTCTTTTGCTTAATGCTATAACAACCTAGGTAACTACTTCATCTTCTAGATTCTTAATGAAACTACTTGATGACTTTCTGAACAGTTCAACTGTTGAAGCTGAAACAACAAGGAGGCCTTTAATGTCATTTTCCGTTTTATATCGGTAGAGAGCAAATACATTTTACTTCACTATGATTGTTTCAGTTATGCATAGGTTGCATTCCAAAGTTCACCAATAAAGGAAACAAAGCAAGTAAAATTTATATGAGCTTAAATGTTATTATCAATGAACCATCTATTCTTACAAAAATATTTAATTTTGTCCTTTTATTTTGTTCACAGGTTGTCTTGGTTTGCATGAAAAAAAGCGAACCTACTCTTATTATAGGTATAAGAATTTGCTAAAGTCCAAAATTTAGAAAACTGTATTTTTAAAAGACACAAGTGAGTTCAGTGATACTTTCACTTTCAGCGTGAGGGTTTTCCTACTCGTTTGCCGCATCAAGGTAGCAAGCCTGCTTGCTTACTTGTTGATCTTGCTGACTGTCGCAGTCGCAGCGCAGCTGTTCCCGGGTGCATGCTGTGTTGATCGTTTCTTAGTTCGTCAGTATACACAAAGTGTATTATACTTCGTGTGTTTACAAGGGCACATCGTGTCTTTATGTGGTATTCATATGTGTTAACTCAGTGGCGAAAGAATAGGAGCAAATTTTTTAGCATTCGGTTTATTGTGTTACTTATGTGAATAACCACACTACGTTTTTTTCAGAGAATTAATTCACAGGGAGCGTGATCATGCACATTTTGTAACAGGACTCTGCCAATGCTCACACTGCGAACAATTACATGAGAGCAATTCACAATGTGTTTCTACAAAACAGGGTTATAAGAAAGGATTTGTGGCTCCTTAGGTCTCCCGATTTAACAACCTCGATTATTATTTTTGGGGTAAATTAAAAAATGCCGTGTAGAAGACGAACCTCGCACAACATACAAGAACTCAAAGATAATATTCGTTATAAATTTGTGGGGATTTCTCGAAAAGAACTACAGCGAGTGTATGAATCATTTCCTAAAGAGATGCAAAAAATGTGTGGCAAATGAAGACGGGCAGTTTCAACACCTCATTAGATAATTTGGAAAGTAACGAATCTCTTAAGTTGCTTTATTTTATTGTTTTGCCCTCCCGCTAATGACCGAGATCTTGCTGGGCGGCTAACCGCCTAAGGAACGAAGCGCTCGCCCATAGGCAAAACACTCCGAGGGAAAACAAGACTGATCGCACGGTACTTTATTTACTTCCTTTGATAATTTTTCTCCATAGTCAGACATCTTTGCTGACATTTCACTACACAGACACAAAAAATATACTAAAAAATGTGTATATCCTTTCTTTCATGTGACTTATTCTTGTTTTTTATTTCTTTCTTGTTTGATCTATGAATTCCAAGATCCTATTTTACGGTTTTTAGCCTTTGTCTTGCATGGTGGTCAACAGACTTATGCGCCTGTGTTTTGATTTGGAGGTTTATGAGTATAGACTTTTTAAGTAATAGAGAACACTGGGCTCCAGCAACATCACTCTATCTGCAGAATAGGAGACTTCGCCTTCAAAGCTTCTCAGTCCACCAGTAGCCCTGCAAGAGACCCTTGTCAGGCAGTCCCAACGGAATGGATGCATGCTCATTTCCCAAGTCATTGGTTTGGCAGACGTGGTGTATATGAATGGCCTACCCGCAACCTTGATTTAACCCCTACTGACTTTTTTCTCTCTGGAGTGGGCTAAGGAGAAGGTGTAAGGAAAAAAAAAAAAACAGAATTTGGATGCACTGGAAGCAACAATATTCAATATGTTAAAACAAATTTCCACGAAAATTTTTGCAGACAGCCGTGTTGAACGTTCGAGAGTAGGTCTATAAGTTTCCGGCATCGCCGATAAGGATTATCGCGTTCACGAAACCCTTATCTGCTGTCATATACTATTTGTTAAGTAAATAATTGCAGCTGTAACTTTCGCTCCGCTGTGTTCAGTTGTTCAGGTATAGCTGCATAAAGAAGGTTATGTACAGAAGATTGTGACATGTTCAAAATGGAGTATCAACTTGTTATTTAGTTCTTCACAAAAGAAGGACTTACTCCAAATGAAATTAAACAGCGATTGGACGGTGTATATGGAGAAGAATCCCCCCCCCATATTTTCCGTAAAAGAATGGGCCAAATTTTTCGAATGGGTCGAGAAAGCATTGAAGAAGAAGATCGTGTAGGTCGGCCCTTGGAGGTACTCACTTCTGAAAACATCGCTCTTGAGGAAGCAGAAATTGTGGAAGATCGGCGGCTGAAAGTCACAGAAGTAGCAGCAAGGTTGGGTCTTTCTAAAACAACAGTCCTTCGAATTATTCACGAACATATAAACATAAATAAGGTTAGTGCAAGATGAGTTCCTAGACTTCTTTCCTCGGTCCAAAAGCAGTAACGAGTCATCTTCTGTGAAGCATTTTGAGAGCTCTGCTGTGGCAACGAGAGAGAAGTTCTGCAAACCATTGTTACAGGAGATGAAACTATGGTCCTCTACTATGATCCCTTGTCCAAAAGAGAATCAATGGAGAGGCGTAAACCATGCGAAGCACAGCCTCTGAAGGCCAAGATCACTCAGTCCAGAAGATCATGGCCACAATCTTTTGGGACTAAATGCTTCTCTCAAAGAGAAAGGGCGAGGAAAGCTGGTGGTGTGCGTCTTCTTCACGACAACGTGCTCGTGCACCCAGGCCTTGTTGCAAAGGAAGCTGTGAAGAAACGTGGCTTTAAGGAGATGAACTATCCATCCTACAGCCCAGATTTAGCTCCCAGTGACTATTTCCTCTTCTCAAAACTCAAGAAGGACCTTCGAGGAAGGACATGTAAGTATAACGAAGAAGTGATGGATGTTATTTATGCCCAATTTGCAGACATAACTTCTGACTTTGGGAGTGATTGAAATGTTAATTCAAAGATGTGAAAAGTGTATTACAATAAAGGGAACTATATTGAAAAGTGAAATATAGTTTTTGTCTTTATCATACCAAGAGTTTAGTCCGGAAACTTATTGACTACCCTCATACTTATAATGCATTGCTGCAATTCTCGATTTCACTACATTGTTGGCATATTATTGCATAGAGCATTTAAATAGTGAGTAGTCACGAAATGAAGGGCAAACTGTGAAGAGCATCTTATGATGCTACTTTCAAGCGTTAAGTGTTTCTTTATGATGAAAACCTGGTAACAGAAAGGCAGAAAGAGAATTTAATGTAGCTGAGAGCAACGTTCACTTGTGGCAGCAACAGAAATTGTCATTATTTGCAACTGAAGCTTGTAGAAACAAATTCACTGGTACTTGCAAAGGAAGACATCCTGACATTGAAAAAAAAAGGTTTGGAATTTGAACATGAAAAGAGGAAGAACGGGTAGCCTGTGACAAGTGACACCATAAGAAATAACTTTTTCTTCTTTGACTTACATCAACTGTCCTGGCAACAACACGAGTGATGGTTTTGTCCTCCATACAGCTCCAAGATGTAACAATAGTACACTTATAAATTCTATATTCTGATTGTTTTATGAAGCGGAAGTGCTTATCTCTAAGACGCCGTACAACAATATGCCAACTTTTTGTTTTATGTTTTCAAGTTTCAAATTGGGGTGCGCATTACATTCGATGGCGCATTAGATTGGTGTAAATACTGTAATTATTATATGAAATCAGACAATTTCAATAAACTCAATGGAATATTAGAACATAATTCTGGGAAAAGCATGACTATAGATTCAAAACTTGAATTAGAAACTGCAGTACGAAAGCAGCTGTGTCTTATAGTAGAGAAGGATTTTTTTAAGGCCATTTCTGTGTTCAACTAGATAAGATCACTAAAGAATACTAGCATAATTAATAACAAGGGAGCAATATTGTAGGGTATTCAGAAAAACGTATAGAGGTCCTCCTCCAAAATGGACCTATTCTTATCGTTCTCATGTATACATCATACAGAATGTAAACAAAGATCAATAGCTTTAAAGGAACAGATCCTAAAGTTCTTCACAATGACGTGAATACCTGTAACGTACTGTATTCTGAACTTCAAATAATTAATTAATTCGCTTAGCAACAATATTACAATATGTTCAGAACGATATCTTTAATTATTTAGATGTCAAGGATCTGTGGGACGTGACAAAAGAAGAGGTTTGAGCAGCGGGCGGTGGGTCCTGCCTGACTCAGAATAAAAATAAAGAGCAGAGAAGTTGGACAAAAAACGAATCTTGACAGACTTGGAATCCACCTAATTAAAGTAACAGAGAAGGCACGTGACTAACTCCTAAACCTCCACCCCAGCGTCGTATTGTTAAGCACTAACACTGTGCGATCTTTATCAGTTCTGAAAGACAGAACTAGCACCAAACGGGAAAGGCAATGAATAATAGAAAGAGAACACATTACTTTGTTCCTGCTAGTCAAGGAATCCGCATGCAAATCACCAATCTTTTCCGCTTTTATTTTCCTTTCATTCTTTGTTTCGTATTTAGTATATTTAGACCTTATTCCCTACCAAGCAGTTCTTCAAAAACTGAAAAGGTCTGTCATGCAGGAGCTGCGTAAACTAAGCGAATTCCTCAGCAAGGAGAATAACTTTAAAAATAAACATAAAATTCAAATTATACCTTATTAATTAGTGAAATGCAATAAGTCAGCATTATTGTGTGGTATTAGGGGAACAGAATTAAAATTCTTACAATCTATAAGTATTACAAAAGAGCAACCATATTTTTAGAATTATTATTGAGATTAAGCAACCACAACTAAAGGTATACTATTGATTCAAATGAAATATATAACCACTGATAGACAAAGCTATAATTTGTGAGTATTTTTAAACATTTTTAATTGTAACCATGTTTATGAACTGAACCCTTGATATCATCTTTACATTCAGTAAAATACAGAGAGAAATAACAGAAAGTTTCGAGTTATATTCTATATTTAAGAAATTTGTATGTTCCAGTAAAACAAACACATGTTACTATTTAAAAACAATTACAATGTACTAAGCAAATGTACACAATCAGCAATAAACAATCGAAAGTTCCATCGATTTTCATTGGCTTTGAAATTTAATTGAAATGTTATTGCAGTAAAAGCATATAATGCAAATGTATTCTATACAAATATCATTTACGCACATGTTAGATTAATGTTCACATTTGGTATCTTCACAACGATGCTTTTGTTAAATATAAAACATACGCATCGTTATAAATAAATTTTACCTGCTGGAATACTTTTTCCCTTTATTTTGAAACAATTGAGAGAAAATTAAACGCTAGAACACTTCTTATTTCGACTTTCAGTCATGTCCCTAAACCTAATGGTCCGATTTCCCCAATTTTCAGAAAATATTTTTCTTACTTTATTTAAATGGTACATGCCTAGTTTTATTGTGAAGAAACAACTATTGGGATGCCAGAGCTATCTTTAAATTTTGGGTTTTAGATAACCCTCCACTTCTAATGGCTCAATTTTCCTGATTTTCAGAAACAACATTTTTAATTTTACTTAATGGTATATACGCAGCTTTGCTGCGAAAAAAGAAACTTTAATGCCACTAGAGTGATTTTTAAATTTTGGATTTCAGATAAACCCCCCTCCTAATGGTCTGATATCGCCGATTTTCAGAAACTATATTTCTTAATTTATTTCAATGGCATATACCGAGTTTAATTAAAAAAATTCTGGTCCCTAGAGCAATTTTAAATTTTCGCTTTAACCCCCACTCTTTAAACTTCGGTTTACATTAAGTCCTTACTCCTTATGGTCCGATTTCCACGAGCTTCATAAACTATTTTTCTTATTTTATTTAAATGGATACACCGAGTTTCCTTGCAATAAAGCAAATATTGGTGTAGATTTTTCATTTGTGACTCATTTAAACCCTTGCTAATGGTCTTGTTTCGCGGATTTTAATTTTATTTTAATACATATTTCAAGTTTTGTTGAGAAAAACAAAAATATCGGCCCCTAGAGCGATTTTTAAATTTTCGTTTTAGATTAACGCCCCCCCCCTCCAATAGTTCAATTTTCCTGTTTATCGAACTCAATGAATCATTGGTTAGTTGACCACTTTTGTTGAGAAAAAAAAATTGGGACTGCTAGAGCATTAACACACACACACACACACACACACACACACACTGTTTCCGTTGTCCTTTTCAGTGCCTAGTAGATAGGATCGATGGAAATTTGAAGAACATTTTTAAAATTGTTTCATGGGTACAACCGTACCTTCGGAATCCGCTAAAAGGAAATGAGAAAAAATATACATATTAAAGAAATTAAATAAATTAAAATACTTCTTAATAGTGTTAATAAAAAGAGGATTTTAATTTAATTGTTGGGAAATGTGCTAAAAATTCTTCAGCAAAAGGATATCTATTTTAACTACAATAATCTAGCATGGACATCTGAACTTGAGACTTGGAACAACTAATTGCAGATGGAATGTTGCTATTTTTGGAAGGAAGAATAAAAAATTTAATTGCATATTTAGGGCAAGAGTGAACAACAGGGTTCATAATACAATGTTGAGCTCAAATTAGGAACTAATGGTTCCGAAGTATCTAAAAATACATGCCTTGTTTTTGGTGAAGAAACAGTGAAAAGTGATTCAAGATATTTAAAGAGGATTCTTCACGACAGGGACACCCTAACTTCGTCATTGACACGATCAGGGTATATCTACAGCAGACATGTCAAGAACTTGCAGAAATGTTCCACGCCAATGAAGCAATTGAGGAATACAAGAGTGGAAAATAGTTCCATCATAAAGGGCAGCCATTAGCGGGCGTTTACTTATTAGGCTGTCACCTGAGGAAGAACAACCACTTGCGTCAAACGTCAGAAGATATTGCTAAGAATCTGGTGGATGCATCAGGAATGATTCATTATGAGCTTCTGCCGCAAAGAAAAACCATTGCCGTTCAGATATACTCGGACCAGCTAAACCGAGTCAACAAAGTTGTAGGACAGAAGCAACCTGCGTTACTCCTCATACAGGATATGCTCAACATACACGGGAGATAACAGAGACAAGTGCATCTTCCATTCTTTCAGGTACTTTCACCCTTACATTTCCTGCAGATATGTTTGAACAAGCACCATATCAGGAATGATGATAAAGAAGTTCAGCCCAGCAGAAACATATTTTTTAAAATTGCGTTGCACTCGTTAACAAAGCCTCCTTCAAACTGCTACCTGTACATGCATCATAGGCCTCCACAACCAGTAGTCAACTGGCTTCTTTTAGTAAGCAGTAAGTTTATATGTGTCATTTGAATAAAAATCCTAGCTCCTCGAGACGATGAAAAATGTTTAAATACTTTCCCATCTGATGGTTGCTTATTCAACACTGGTCTTCAGGAAGATTCCAAGGTGTTCGAAAATGTGATATCCGCTCAGCAAATGATTGGCTTAACATTTTGAATCGTCTCTCTTTATGAACTGATCTGTATTTGGAAAATAATGAAGATTTTCTTAGATATATAACAACTATCATTGGACATTTTACTAATTCGCATTTCGAAAGTTGTCGTACATTCCATGCTCATCTGATCACTTACTCTTAAACCAAACGCTAGCATTTGTGTTGTACTGTCGCACTAGGTGTGTGAGAAGTCTATTTGCTCAAGAAAGACTGAACTGAAAAGAGTAATTATTTTCATAATATTGATATATACTTTTCAGTAGCTCGTCATTAACGTTGAGTTGGTGTAGATTTATACACTGAACGCTCCTGATGAACAACAGCGTCTTTACATTCCCAGCCTGCTGAGTGGCCTAGGACCGTGTCATCGGAATGTTTCAATGCTAGGGTAGACACCTCTGAAGGAAGGAGACAGTTCTAGCATGCCATTTTCCACACCAGTCAGGATTACTCTCACAGATGTGAAGGGCGCAGCGAATCAGAGGAGTGTGTGAGCTTTTGGGGCGCTTGTCTGTCAGACGATGAAGGCATGCAGCACCACTCCCTTGATCTCACCCTTACGCTGGATCTCGTATCACAGGAATATCAGTGGATGGTTTGACGTTCATCACAGCTTGATGATTCAGGCAAAATTAGTTTTTTTTTTTCCCTGTTGTTTTCTTTCGACAACAGTGTAATTTTTAAAATGATTATTATATTTTAACAAAACATTACAGTGTGTCGCTCCTTTAGAGATTTGGTCTTTTTAGCCTGTTATATAGGTGATAAAGAACTCAGTTTAGAGATATGATAATTCTGCATCCATGTATCTAACCTCAAATATATATTAAACATATATTTTTAGAATATGTAAATAGTATAGGCACATTTGCTATAATTAATAGAAGTTCCATTAACTGAACCAATGTAACACAGTGCTGAGTTAACCTAAGTAAACATTTAAAAATCGCTATAGCAGCCGCAATTTTTGTTTTTTCCCAAAGAAACTCAGTGTATGGCATTGAAATAAAATAAGAAAAATAATTTCCGAACACCAGAGAAATCAGACTATTCAGAATGGCGATTTAGCTGAAATCCTAAATTTAAAAATCGTTACAGCGGCACCAATATTTATTTGTTCGCAACGAAACTCCGTATATACCACTTAAATAAAAAAAGAATATTATTTTCTGAAAATCAGTAAAGTCGGAATATTAGGAGTAGGGGAATATCGGAAAAAGGAAATTTAAAAAATCGCGGTTAAAGCGAAAATTAAAAATCGCTTTGCGGCCGAAATTTTTTTCCTCCAAGAAATTCATAATATGCCATTGAAATAAAATAATAAAAACATTTTATGAAAATCAGTAAAAACAAACTATTAGAAAAGGGGTTTTACTCGTAACCAAAAATTTAAAAATCGCTCTAGAGACACCAATATTTTTTTTTTCGCAACAAAAGTCAAAATATACGAGATAAATCAAATAAGAAAAATCGTTTCCGAAATGTAGGGAAATCGAACCATTGGGAGTAGGGTATACCTGAAAACCGAAAATGAAAAAGCGCTCTACTGTTTAATTTTCTCCCAATGGTTTCAAAATAAAAGAGCAAATCAATTCAGTATGTAAACTGTATTTATAACGATGCACATGTTTTATATTTGACAAAAGCATTGGCGTGAAGATAGCAAATGCGAAATATTAATCTAATGCGAGTTTGAGAACTATATTTTTAAGTAAGAGCGCTCTGCAATAACCTTCAGAAAATGTTTGCGTTTTTACTACAATAACATTTAAATTACATTTTGGAGTCATTGATCGAATGGGGACTGAAAATCTATGGAATTTTCGATTGTTTATTGGTGACTGTGTATATTTGCTTAATGCATTGTGGGTGTTTTTAAATAGTAACATGTTTTTGTTTTATTGAAACATATGAACATCATCTTAAATACACTATGTAACTCGAAACGTTGTGTTATTTTGCTCTATTTTAGTGAATGTAAAGATGATATCAAGGTATAAGCACATAAAAATGGTTACATTTAAAAGTTCTTAAATTGTGGTTTCTCTTTAGTAATACTTATAGATTGTAATTTTGTTCCCTTGCTTTTGAAAATTAGAGTCGTTGTAAAACTTTATTTTAAAGTGATTTGGAAGAGAGGGAGAAAGAGAAAAAAAAAACGGGCAAAACCAGTTAAGAAGGCTTTTTGTTTGTTTTCTTGTTAACTACACACTATCTTACAAATTGACACTTTGACAAGTGTTGTATGCATTAGTATGTTAACTTCTTTTTCAAAAATATTAAATTTTTAGGTATGAGTTGAAAATAGTCAGTTTCATTTGACATTATTTAAAAACCACTTTTTAATTCTTGAGAATAGCGTGGTACAACATTTTCCGTGCATCACTGTCGACAAGTGAAATCCTCAAGCTGTGTTTTCAGAATCTACCACTGACCTCTATCTGGAGAAAGAGAGCAACTTGCAGAACTTATCAAATGAAACACTTCAATGAAATATGATGAACTACCACCTATCAAATTTTGGATGTTAGAGAGAAATGGGTACCCAAAGATAACAGAGGAAGTAGTTAATGCTGTTACATTTTTCAAATATGAGTTAGGCTTTTCAGCACAAACGCGAGGGACAAAAAAGAAAGAAAGAAAGAAAAAGAGGGGGGAAACGCGAGAGGAAATGAATGTGTGTTTGTCTTCAATTTCACCACGAATTGAACTTTTATGTATGAAACAAGCGCAAGTTTCCGTAAATCAATATTTTATTGTAAGGCGGAAGTCAATAAATCCGCTGTAAAATAAATAGATTTAAGCCTTTCAATCCTTTTCTCTTGTTGATCTTTTAAAGTAAATATTGAATGAATTACTTTTAGTTGCTCTTACCAGCAATATCGCAAAGACTTGGATTTCGTGGCAGTCTGTTATGAGTAGTTGACTTAGATATTACAGCAGCTCTCACATTATTGCAAATTCTCGTAAAGTCAACTGGACCTTAAGCATGGGAGTACGGTTGGTGTACTCAAACGTGTAGTGAAAAGATAGAAGAGATACAAAGTGCTATCCGCTACTCAGATTTGAAACAGTGCAATCCCGTAAGAAGATGAAGAAACAGCTGGTTTCAACTATAATTGGATAAAGTAAACGTCGGGTTGGTTTTAGTGTCCTTTTTTAATTTTTATGTTAAAGGCCGATTTACATTTTCTGTAAATTTGCAGTATGTATGGCATTTTAGAAAAAACATTTATGTATGTATAAATGTTTTCCTTTTTGTATTTCCATACTTCTATTACAATAAACAACAATATATGTTTGTAAAGTAAAAAAAGAAAAACGTCTTCTCTTGCTTGTTGTACCTACCTACCTGCCTGCCTGCCTGCCTACCTACCTACCTTTTCTTTCTTTCCTGTGTGTTTGTGCAAAATAATATGAAAGTAAACTTTTGTAGCTTTGCGAAAACATACCATCATTTCACAAATATCTTAAAAATCTCATTTAATCTCTTGATGTACTCTTAAGATATACTGATTTCAACTCTACCAAGTAATTTGGCATTTTTAGGATAATGGTGAGTTTTGATGAAAATCTTGGTATGGTATTTAAACTTTGTGTGGCATAACATACAAAATATATTTTACACTGAAATATTCACATCTAAATTCTTTAGTAAGTGCACACAGCTTACGTTTGTTTGTTTTTTCCTCTCCTTATGACTGACCGCTTTGTTTACGATAATTGTGATGGTGAAGTGGCAGAAAACTTGTTTTAAGTGGCTGTGGATGGAGTCGTAACTTGTTAAAAATGGTTCTAAGTAATACACAGAGTGTAACAAAAAACAAGTGTCAAAATTTTGGGGAAACATTCCATGCATATTGAGGTTTCAAATACGTTATATGAACATGGATTTGGAAATGCTTTATTTCCTTATTTAGAGCCCTTTGTCTACAAGTCCGCTTACACAGTGTGGTATCAGTAGTTGTCCTGCGACAATAACCCCGCAACAGAACAGTTGCTTAATGCGTACGGCAGGTAAACGTTTGCTTTTAGCTCTGGTTAAATGGGGTGGTGATATTGGAACTACTCTTTGTTCCCAGGATCATCGTTGTTGTGGTCGTTCCATATCACGTAATCCGCTTGTCATGCTACTCACTTCATTGCTTCAGTAGCACCGAGCACGTAGTGTCTGTTCTGTGTGTTTACGGACCTCGTTCCAACGAGGTATTCAAATGCGGAGTTGGCAAATGTTCATATGATCTATGGATTAGCCGAAGATGTAGAACATTTCATACGACTTTCTGTTTCCTGTAGTTCTGTTTTTTAATATTGCAGGTATATAAAAAGAGCTCTTAACAAGGAAATAAAGTATTAAGAACCCATATTCATATTATTTTTTATCCTGTATGTGTGAGGAATGTTTCCCCAAAGTGTGACATACCTTTTTGTTAGACTCTGTTTAAAAATATGGGATATATTGTAAGAAAATTAAAACTGAAACTTTAATACCTTTAATCTGCTACAATATATTAAAACGTTACTGAACTATACCGTGCTAGAGATGCAATGTATAGGTCTAGTGCAATTGATAATTGTATTTGAAAATAAAAACTAACCCCAGAACATCATCCAGCTAAAGAGACAATTTCATCTAGAGCCATAGATTATACAAAGCTTACTCTGTCGTGCTTGAATTTGATGATTATACAAATGTGTGAGTAAAAGATGTATTTAATAGTGTTTAACGCCCGTTTTTACTGATGATGCATCACACGCGATAGATACTGGTGATACACGAGATGAAATGATAAATTGGGAAAGCTTTTTTTTTAAGGGAAGGAAACGTTCCAGGCCTATGTGCATTTGCCATTTATGAGGACTGAGGAAAACCTGGAATTTTTTTCATTTAAGGAGGACGGACCGGGCGGGATTCGAACCCCAGACCTCCCGCTCATGAGTTCGCATCTTAACGACTTCGGTCACCCTTGGCGGTATGAGTAAAAGAGACATGCACAAGAATAAACGTTTATGTGAATAATGCATTACATTCATAGAATAATTAATGCCAGTTACCTTAAGAACTTTTTTTTAGTTCTTTATTTATTGTTGCCTTGACTTCATTGGTCTTCTCGCGTCGTCTATAGATTGGATGTGTATAGATGTAGTCATGAATGAAATAAAATGAATTAACGATGGTGTAAATGAGCTCGAAGTCCTTGCCTTGAAGCTATCTGGCATTCACCTTTTCGGGGTAAAAAATAACTACAGAGGGAAAAATAAATTAAAAAAAAAAGTCAATTTGACGGAAATCAAAACCAGGACCTCCGGATTAGTCGTAGCAAATGCTGCCACTAGACAAAAAGAACACATGACAGCGCGTAAGGAGATAACAAATGAAAAATCAACTCTAAAGAAAAACGACGATCGCATTCTTGAACTAGCATAGTATTACGGTCTAGAATAAGAAGTGATGGCGTGAGAGTGGAGCAGGTGTTTTCCTGAGCAGTGAAAAGGAAATAAATAAATAGATAAACATGTAAAACGTCTTAAACCGTTTCTAAATTTGTCACACAAGAATCTCATCGAGTGACGAATGAACAAAACCAGTTAGACAGTTGTCTGTCAGAGCCTGCTGTGTAAGAAACAACAATAATTAGTCACAGTCCCCTAGTACACAAACATTGACAAAAATTGCTCACTTCAGCACAGTCGAACAAGCAGACACTTCACAGGAATTCATTACGGAAGAGACCCGCGAAACAAGCGGTTGCCTTTCAGTTCCTTTACATCATCGTACCGTGGGTTACGAAGTTTTCTGTACAAGCGTTTTAATGAGCAAACACAAGGCAGACAAATGGCTGTTCTCAGCGGCCCCGGGTCGAGCATAGATTAAGAGTGAATCAGAGCGTGCCAGCTAATTAGAGACGGACGGAATATTAATAAGCGTTGGTGTCGGCCTTTAAATTGAGCTTAAAAAAGCTCGTTATTCGAAAAGACCTTTAATGACGAATTCACTCGCAAGAGTCCGGGAATTTAATGGCCCGCTATGGATTTACTAACAAGCTCTCTAGATACAGTTGCTGATATCAGGATTAATGGTGGGGCGGGGCTAAACCGTGGATTATCCTCTTTTGAGTTCATTACTAGATACCTATTACATCCTGCAATTTTAACTGAGGGTCTGATGAATTCATTATGAACTAGCTTAAAATGTTTTAAAATGAAAGGGATTATTATTATTATTATTATTATTATTATTATTATTATTATTATTATTATTATTATTGCTGTTGTCATTACGTTTTATTTTTATTGCCATAGTTTAAAGGGTAGGTCAGGTGGTCTAGTGGTAAACATATTTGCCTCGTAAACCCAATATCGACTCAATTCCAGCCACGATCGATGGATTTTTTCAATCGCAAAAATCATAAGAATGGCTTCCTTCCGAAGGGAAGTAAAGCCGTGAGTCCCGTTTCGTACATTTACGGCACGATAAAGAACTTCAAGCCTGAAAAAAGAGGCCTCTGAGCAAAATTTGTCGGCCGTTTCACGCCCTGAATTGAATGGGACGCTGATGACCTGTGATGTTAAAGAGCGTCCGTAAATAAAACAAACCGTAAGTTAAAAATAAATTGAACATTTGAACACTACACATACCTCTTTAAATAGTTTTTATCAACTGATAAATGAACTAAACTGTTAAATATTATGCAACAATGGAACGAATTAAAAACAACCACGTAAGTATGAAAAAACAAAATGCCACGTGTTAAGATTCTATGTAGAAATAAACCAAATTTTGGTAGAAATTTCCAAGTTATCTACATCCGTAAGATAATCTAAGTGTACAGTGATTTTCCGAACACCCTGTAGTTAAATACATTTTTTTTCAGTGCTCATTCTCGTGATCACCTTTAGTTGCTAAATATCGAGTTGCAAATCTCCTAAAAATAAATATTTCAAAATCCTTGTATTTGAACAAATACTTTCAATAACAAAATCACTGCTTATTTTAAAACACAACATGCATATACATGAATATTATAACCGTTAATGGAGCTGAAATATATTTTGGACTACCCTGAAATGTGACAGATGAAAAACGCAAACACGGAACATGCTGAGTCATCTACCCTGCGTTACTTCGGGACTCCCCCGGCTTAGACTGTCGCAAGTAAATGCATTACGCCTAAATGCAGTACCTTCGGTCAAAGTATTGTAATCGTAATAGGAATGGTAAGAATATGACAGTGCTCGTTTGTGTCAATATGTCAATAAATTTAAAATTATATGTTCACAAGTTGGCAAGATTCTTTTCTGTGAAAAAGGATTAGTGGATATAAATTTAAAATTAAACAATCACCGCCACGGGCGACCAAGGTCGTTAAGACGCGTACTCTGAGCGGGAGGTATGGGGTTCGAATCCCATCAGGATCATCCCTGAGGTTTCCCTCAGACCTCATAATTGCCAAATGCCGGGGAGGTACCCTAAACTTAGGCTTGGAACGCTTCCTTCCTTAAAAGAAAAGAAATACTCCTTCCCCAATTTATTATATTTCATTTTATTTATAACCAGTGTTCACTGCCTGTGGTGCCTCAGTAGTAAAAACGGGCGTTAAACACTGTTAAAAATAGAAAATAATATACATCTGCCATGTCTAACAAATGTAAAGCATTTCAAGCAGAGAAAATTTAACTTATATTAAACGGAGATTTGAAACAAGTAAAACAAGTGAATGTTAGTGACCTTTGCGTGCTATAAATATGTAATAGTGGCATTGTGCGATGTGGAACATTTATTTTCGAAATACAAGTCACTATTCCACGATGATGGTCCGCTAACATTCGCTGTTTAAGTTTTCTTGACAACTAGAATACAGTAAATTTACATTATTTTTTTAATTACCTTAGCCAGAATTAAGGCCATGAGGCCTTCTCTTCCACTCTGCTAGGCGAATAACCAGCAAAAACAGAGAAAATACACATCGTTATTTAAAATACAATTAAAGACATGTATTTTAATGTAGTTAGAAAGTTGGTAAAGATACTGTTACAACTCCACTTATTCTTCAATATTTTCTCTCGAGTACAAGGGGGGAGGAAGGAGAAGAAGAAAAATAGGAGGAAGAAGGAGAGGCAGCGAGAGACTTAACTCTTGTGATTCCTAGAGTTGAGATGCCAATTTAATCTACGTTTATGTTGCTGTATTGCCGACAATCTCTGACTTCAGGAGGAAGGGAGTTCCAGATTCTGGGAACTGACACGCTGAATGAGATTACGTACTGTTGGGAGCTGGGGAGAGCGACATATGCGGCGAGGGAGTTTTTCTACCAAGTAAGACTTAACGCACTGCATGTGTATCACAAGAGTCGGCTTATCTTTCTGAGTTAACAAAAGCAGAATATTAATAGTAAACAATTCGACATTATCAAAACATTCATCTGATTAGCCATCTCTGCAGCTTCCAGCAGTAAATAGGGATAGACTTTTGTATCTTCAATTTAGATAACATAAACACATTTTCTTCTCCTTCAAACAACATATTTTTGAGTTTTAAGCAATTTTTTTCCCCCACGTTTTAAACACCCAAATCTCCGATCCCTATTTATCCCTGGTCTATAATATTTCTCTCTCTCTAATATGTTTAACTTTTATTTAGCTAAGAGTGTGTTCATATACAGAATGAGACATTCAGCAATAAATAAATAATTAATATATTTACAAACCCACATAGAAGCGCTTGTTTGTCTTAAGCCATCAATAAATGAAACAAATTCCATTAACTTCTTATGGACCATGGGCCTCAACGAAATTTCTCGATTGAATTCTATTTCTTGTCATTATTTTTACAATCTATTCCTGTTTGCTTCCTTCAGTTCTTTTTCAATTGTTAGTTTCCATGTGCTCCTAGCTATGCTTCTCTGCTCTCTTGCGGATTCCATTCCAAGGTCTGTCTGGCTATTCATGTGGTTTACGCAAATCAGCGCGTTGCTTATAATGCCGGGCGGCGGACTGCGTGTATGTGTGCGACGCGCACTGTCTATTACACGTGGCGGGGGGGGGGGATAGATGGGGATTGCTCCATTACCTATTGTTCTGTGCTGCAACATGACATTTTAAACGAAACCATGCCTCATATGAGAAAACTATTAAATTTGAGTCAACGATTTTTGTAAAATCCAGTGAGTACCATTCCTTAAGAATTTTTTACTTCCCTGCAAATTTGAATTTTTTCAAATGACGCCATTCCATCGATTGTCTTTTGTTTCGGGCTGAAAATGGTGAACTCAGGTTTCATCACCGGTCACTATCAGGGACTAGAAGATCTCCCCCTCAGTTTCAAAACGTTGCAACAGCTCAATGTGAGATTTGTGTTCCACTGTAAGACAGCGCGGAAGCATCTTGTACACACTTTAGAGTAATCAAGAGTGCGGATAATTGTATCCACACTCCCTTTGCTGAGCGCCAACTGCCAAGTTGTAATGCGTTTATCCTTTGCGAACGAGAACATCAGCACGCTGCAAAGTGTCAGGTGTGACCCTCATCCGCAGCAAATCTTGGAGCTCCGCCGAGCCGCCTTCTGATGGCCTCACCCTCTGTGTCCAGCCCCAACTGTACTTCTGTCGACTGCAGATGCTCCATAAACTTCACAATCGTTTGTGAATATTCTCCACAGTTTCTTTCTCCGCGGTGAGAAATTCAATGAAGACACGCTGCTTGTAACATACATCATTTACAGACGTCATTTTGAAACAATGCTGCAGCTACGCTATCAGTCGGAGGAAAGGAAAATTTTACGCGCGCACTCAGGAAACTTCAAATAATTCATACCTAAAGTTTTGCATTCACAACATTGTTGTCGGTTGAGGAAAAAACGGTGGGGCATTACTTTCTGGGGTACCCTCGTACTTTTGGTTCGGCGAGACTTTGGTGTAATGACAATTTAGTTTCAGTGACGCTCAAATGATTAGGCGCGTGTGTTGATGATAGGAGAATTCAAAGGACACTGGAGAATAAGTACGAGTCTGTTCGAAGCGAACATAGCGCGTAAACAAAAGAACCTTATAGTAGACAATTCAGTTTAGACCTCGCAAAAGTAATACAAGAGATATTCGATAATCTCAATACTTGACGGCGACCCATAGAAGTGAGCATATCAAGATTAATAAATCGTGTTTCATCAAAGTTCACGAATCTTCTGTCTGATCCGCTATTCCTTTACCTCTGACCGAAAGTCACAAAACTCCAGCGCTGAATCGAGCGAAGCTGTGGCAAACAGTGATATGCGGAGGATCAACGTGGGAGAAGAAGAGACACACATCATTTAAATAATCATTACCAACCTTAATCAGTCAATCAATATTTCCCATCCATAATTAATAAATACTCCACATCTTATTAAAACTGTAATAAATGCCATCCTCAATGTGGGGCTATTAAAAACTAATTGACGCCATAATTCCATTGATATCTTCTTAAAACTATCGTAAACAATAAATAGAAAAAATTAGAAAAAATAGGTATATTCACTAGAGTTATGCTAAACTAATCAAACTTACAAGAATTAGGTCTGGTTATATAATCTATAGCCCCAGAAATACGAGATGGCATGGGAATAAACTAGTTCCTATTATATTTCTGGTTACGTCCCATTCTTGCATAAAGCAGGGCAGCGTAACAAATGTTGCATCTCTTCCTGCTATTTACTGAATAATTCCGAAAAGATGCAGGTGTTCATTTACTAGAGGCAGATGACTCTACATTCCTGCCTGGCCAATTAGGAACGTTAATGAGAGAATTCAGCTCTTTCCGCGAATTTCTGAGAACTAAGATCGTTCATGGCTTGCCGGATGTACAGCTGTGCCGCTGCATACGACATCTCTTTTGTATTTAATTGGATTATCATGGTGGATTCCTAGCTTTTTGGTTGATGTTTTAACCTTTTTACATATATCAATGTCTCACAACCCATTGCATAGTTACTAGCTTATTCTATCGAAGATTTTCTAGCAACAAAGTGTTCGGAGAACTTGCGAGGGTAGGGTTCATACGTTTAGGGTATAACCATTTTCTAGATGACTCGTTGCTGCTTTTGGACTGAGGAGAGAAGTCTGGGCAATAACCTTATTTATTAATGAATAATTCGAAGGGCTGTTGCTTTAGAAAAGCCCTACCTTGCTGCTATTTCTGTAACTTTGAGCCGCCGGTTTTCCATAATTTCTCCTTCCACAAGAGTGATGTTTTCATAGTGAGCACCTGCAAGGGCCGACCTGCACGCTCTTCATCTTTAATGCTTTCTCGATCCATTCAAACAAATTTGGCCCATTCTTTTACCGTAGAATACGAGAGGGTTGCTTCCCCTTATATACCTTCCAATCTATGTTTAATTTTATTCGGAGTAAGTTCTTCTTTTGTGAAGAACTTATTAACAGCTCGAAACTCCATTTTGAACCTGTCACAATCTTCTATACATAGGCTTCTTTACGCAACTATATCTGAACAACTAAACACAGCGCAGCGGAAGTTACAGCCGCAATTGTTTACTTAACAGATAAGGTATGACACCAGACAGGGGTTTTGTAAAGGCGATACCCTTATCGGCGAGGTCAGAAACTTACCCTCTATGGATGATATTCCAATCTTCCAGTCTAAAAAAAAGACCGTTGGAAATCGCAGTTCCTACTAAGTACAAATAACCCGATGCAAGCAGATGCTGACATCAGAAAACAACAATTGAAGAAGGAAATAGAATACTTTCGACGTCTAGACATTTATCATCAATCGAACTTGAGGGAGAATGCCCCAAGTACACTGGGAAATACAGAACAGTGCAATTTTTAACGGTGTTTAACGCACCACAGTCGGTGGACACTGATGATACATGAAATGAAATGATATATTTGGGAAAGGATTTTTAAGGAAGGAAACGTTCCAGGCCTAAGTTTAGGGTACCTCCCCGGCATTTGCCATTTATGAGGACTGAGGTATTAGAACCCCCGACCTCCCGCTCACGAGTCCGCTCCTTAACGACCTCGGCCACCCGTGGCAGTGGAACAGTGCAATGATGGAGAGGTTCTGACCATGCGCTTTGCAATATTTCGATAAAACTGCTGGCGAATAATAAACAAATAAAATAAAAACGAATAAGCTTTTTGTTGTGTGCTTTGTATTAAGTTATCCCTTATTCTCATTGGCAATACAGCCCGCCCGGAATGAGTCTTGGCCTGCCGCAGCGACCTCTGCTTCCTCTAACTCCGTCTTACGACTTCATTGATAGAGGGCAGTATTACAGGGATATATGTGATCAGCATTCCGATACCTCGCCGACTGCATAGATTGAAGAACGCCACATTTACTATTATCCGCACGAGGCTAAGTGGACTGTATTCCAAACATTCCTAACTTAGAAAAATTCCTAAGTAGGTACTTGGAATCGAACGCAGATCTTCCAGCTAACAGACAGCAACGTTATCCACTAAACGAAAGAATTGGTCAGTTCTACGCACTGCTATTGCAATTTTCTTGCTTTCTCACTTTCAAAAATTATCCGGGCACCTTCATTTACATACATGACATGTTTGTATTCTTCACCATACACACGGTGCTTACCAAAAGATGTTAGGGGTTAATGGACAATAGTGTCATAAAGAGCAAAGTACCATGAACTATGTTTAATGTTTGTAAAAAGTATGACCATTCCATTACTACCCTTATTTTGATGTGACAAGGCTATCAATATGTTGATTAAATGTTCTTAATTTGAGTGCAAATTATTATACAGCAATACTATTTTATTGTCATATTCAATTTATAGATCAGCGGTCCTCAAAATGTGATCCGCGGAAACCCGGGGGTCTACGAAACATTAGAGTATTGTAAAGAACGTTTATTCTTGAATTTATAGATACAATCAATAAATTACGAGAAAAATAATACGATATAAATTTACAATGTTTATTTATTGAGGTAAAGCAAACTGGAATTAAATTAAAAGCGACCATTTTATTCGGAGGGAGCTTTCAAACAGCTAAACTGAAAATGCAGACTCATAATGTGCGTGATTATAGTTTCCATGCATAACTTGGCGAGCTCAGGTTTTTCAAACAAAGAAGGCCATGAAAGTATTGATGCTTTTTGTAACTGACAAAGCATTATATGCACTTATTTATCTAAAAAGCAAATATAGAAACCGTTTGATGAAGGTAGAATCAGAACTCATCATAAATGTCAATGAAGGCAATTTTGAACCTCTTTTGTACTGAAATGATTGTAAATGTTTTATAAATCTGTCAAGGCAAATAGGTCATTTCGAAAAAAACAACGCCTCATATGAAAAGACATCATTAGAAAAAAAAAAGTTGCTTTGGTGTCATGTGCAAGCTCTCAACGTTTAATTTTATTTTATTCTCTACGTATATAGGTAAAATCATGACTTCAACTGTACATGGTCGCCATTTACACGGAACAACATAATAGCGCTAAAATCTAACCACGCGTCAGGTGGGATTTGAACCCACGATTCTGTGGTTATCAACTGCTTGCTAACGAGGTCGGCTTATACAAAATCAATACACAAAAATATGCAGTACACTGCGTCGTACTGAGTGTGTGCGAAAGAGCGCTCGCGTTGTGTTCTGTACCCAGAGGTCCATCTGCCTCACACTATTTTAGTTATTTTTTTGTTTTGTTTATCGCTGTATGTACCTAGACTAAATTCATATGTGGTTATTCACAATGTCGCATTATTTGACATTCACTCCTGCACTTAACGTTCCTCGGGTTTTACAACTAGCAATTTCCTGCTGTCCCGGAAGTGCCATTTTAAAACCGCTTCTTCACTAGTAATTGAGCAAACATTATTAATGTCAAATCCCAAAGAACCTTTTTCATAAATATATCATTATGCTGTGGAGATTTCAATGCACATAAAGAACAAAGGCACTTAATTCTAGCTATAGAATATCTGGCCTAAGTAATGCTAAAATACTTAACTGAACAGCTAAAGATAAACGATCACTTAAACCAAAAAATAGTTAACTTAATAACTACAAAGTTTTATGATCATTGGCTGTAAACTTTATAATGCTTTTATGAGCGGTAGTTTTAAGAGTATATTTCATTAAAAAAAATCCAGTCTTAAAAATGTTTTTAACACTCATGGGGAATCAAGAAGAAAATAAGGATCGACAAGATGGTTTTTTATTTGTAAATGATATCCATTTATAAATTAATGTAAAAGCCTTCTGGATAATATTCAATGTTTCCATTTCCTGTAATAAATTGTATCAGCATACAAGATTTTTCATATTGTTTGTACAATTTCTTGGAAATTAAGTTTCTTTTAGTTTCACTATTACTAATACCACTACGGGTGACCGAGGTCGTTAAGGGGCGGACTCGTGAGTGGGAGGTCTGGGGTTTGAATCCCGCCAGGACCGTCCTCCCTGATTGAGGTTTTTCTCAGTACTCATAAATGGCAAATGCCGGGGAGATACCCTAAACTTAGGCCTGGAACCTTCCTTCCTTAAAAAAAAAAACCCTTTCCCCATATATTATTTCATCTCATGTATCATCAGTGTCCACCACCTGTGGTGCCTCAGTAGTAAGTACTATTAAAAAAAGCATTAATAATATGGCATATACATTGTTGTAGTGTCTTCAATTATTTTTGCTGGGAGGGGGTGGAGAAGAAGTCATCGTTAAGTGCGAAGTCCGATGAAAGTGGCAGTTGGATTTCGTTACTTAGAAATATGAATGCGATTGGTTGTCTCCAATCACAACAGCAGTTTGAGAAGCGGTAAGGAAAACTTAAGTCAGGGAATAGATCCAAGCAGACAGAAGTGCGAGTGCCATATCTCATCTCTGTCGTTAAGCCAACTAACTATTATGTAAAATATGTTCGTTTAATTATACTATCTCCTATATTTAGAAAAAGTCGAATTCCAGGGAATGCTGGAGCGATAAGGAGCGATGTATGTACTCGTATCAACCTTGGTAGTGTAAAGTGTACAACAAATGCAGACGGAGAGAGCACAACGGTTTCGGAACACAGAAAAACAAGCAATCGTACGCTTAAAATTAACTTTGTAGCTTAAACGTTAATCACGTTCCGTTCTAGTTGTTATACAGATAAGTGCAATTGGAAACGTTAAGCTAACATGTACATAAAATAATGGAAAAATCATAAACTTTTAAGCGTTAAAGTCATGTTTTTATTACGTACTTATGTATATCTTCAATTAGCATTACTACATACTCTGCTCTCGCTCTGTAATAAGTTATTAGCCTTCACAAATTCAACTTGCTGAGGAATTCGCTTAGTTTAGGCAGCTCCTGCATGGCGGACTTTCTCTACCATGCCTTGTACTGTTTGCATAGGCATTTGCTCATTGCAGCACAGTTTTGAAATCATGGACCTCCCGGATGCTACTGGAGTTCGATGTACAGATGAAAATGATCAGGGACAACATCTAAGGCGGATGGTAGGAAGTTTATCTTTTCAATTTGTAAGCTTGTCCTGTGTTTTTTTCAAATAAGTGGGTCATACAGTAGCGGAACTTTTCCATCGAAAAGTCGGGGGTGTTTCCGTTTAGTCGCGGCTGTAACTTGTGCAGGACTTCAGATTATCGTTCAGAAGTCATTGCGCTTTTGTGAGACAAGAAATACAACTGTGAAAAACTCCGACAGTCCCAAAAACGCCGTCGCCGCAAACGGTCTTCCACTGCCTTGCTTTCATGCATATCTTCACATCCTTTCACGAATCAACCAATTATCTGAATGTGGATATTTGCAGCAGTTTCCATTTTTTGGGGGAGTAAACGCATGACTGCACAATCAGACAAGCTCCGTTGTTTCTGGTTAACTAATGTCAAAATAAATAAATTTCCATCCATAAAAAATCTGCTTCAGGTTAGCAAAAACATCCTTATCAAATTTTTCACTTTGCAGTTTGTTTTTCAAAGATAAAAAACGGAGAAACTTAACTTATTGAAATTGAAATAAAATGGCATTTTGAGAATCTAATATTATCATGTAACATGGTATTACAGCTATGTTTTGTAGCAATAGATGCAGTCTGTACGATTTTATGATTGTAGATGGAACTTATAATGCCTTGTTCTCAACCGAGTGTAGGCCACATTTATTGCACGGTAGGGTAGACATTTTGGCATTATGAGATATAAAATAAAACTGGTATTTGAAATAAAATTCATTAAAACTGTGTCTTAAGAAAATAAAATATTACATTACATTACAGATAAAATATTGTATTGTACAATGGAGTGAACGCTTGGGAACTAGAAAGTAAGAAGCATTTCACACTCTAGTCATCAAAGAGGTTCCTTGGGTGACGGCTGTTTCCTGCAGACCCTGAGCACGGTAATGGGAAGGCTATGTAAGGTCTTAGATTAGACAGAAGCAGCCTTAACTAAGAAGGTATGCATCTGGGAAGTGAATAAAAATGTTTAATAACTGTGTCATCCCTTGCCACAGATAAGAAGCTGTAAAGCTTGACTAATGACTCCCTTAGCAGATTGGAAGTAATTACTGGCTCTCTACGGCGCATGCGTGCTTGATGAAAGACCGCGTTTGTCCAACCGGACGGGAGAAAAGGCACAAGAATATTTTATTTTTACTATTATTATTATTGTTATTATTATTATTGTTGTTGTTATTAAGTAATTTGTTTATTTATCTCATGTAACAACGTTATTAAACAATTTAAAATTACTTTACCAGTATCATCTTTTTGAAGTGATAAATTTTTGATTTAGTTTATTTACGGACGCTCTTTAACATCTCAGGCCATCAGCATCCATTCAAACCAGGGCGTGAAATGGCCGATATTCAGAGGCCTCTTTTTTCAGACTCGAGTTTTTTTTCGTGCCGTAAATGTACGACACGGCATTCACGGCTTTTCTTCCTTTCCGAAGGAAGACATACTTACGATTTTTAGGCCTGAAAAATCCATCGGTCCTAGCAGGGCTGAACCCAAGATTTTGGGTTTAGGAAGCAAATATGGTTACCACTACACCACCAAGACCGATCTTGTGAATAGCTGTCAGAAGATGTTGATACATTGTAAAACTGACAAAATAATCATTAAATTTACATATGTCTCTGATAATCATCCGGAAAAAAAAAATAAGACTCGGTAGCTTTAATGGATTTGTTTTACACGCAACTCGTGGCTTACAACTGAAACGCGCGGCGTTTTCTCTGATACTACTAAAAAATGAAAAGGTAACTGAAAATCTAAAGACAGTAAACAGCATCTGCCTGCCCATGTACACTTGAAGGGTGTGTATTAAAATAGTAATGGCTCTGGGGTCCAACCAAATTACTGAAGCACTTCGTGTGGCGTGGAGTGAGGGAATGAATCGAATAGTAGAGGTGGAGGAGTAAGTGGTAAAATGGGGGAGGGAAGATGATATATTTTCCCGTCAACTTTTAAACATATGCGGCACTCGAGCAATAACCACAAATCATGCACCGTGCCGCTAGGGAATACGCCGTGGTCTGCTCACAGGCCGGCCTGGCCGCGGTGCCGATTTCAAACGCAAGGCCTTGCCCTCTTATACGGAATTAAAACGAAGGGAGAAGAATTCTAATCTGAGCTCCGAAATTTATGTTTACTTAAATGAGCCTAAAGTAGTATATGATTTTCTCCTTCTATCCTGCCTCCGCTTTCTACATATATTTTCTTCTCCTCGTTTGCTTTATTGCGGGTGAGTTATGGGCCAAACCAACGAAAGGTCTCCCTCATTTACGGAGAATTTTTATTCCATCAATGTTATCTATTTTATGCTTTACGTGATGTGCATTTGAATAGTGTCTAACTGGATCATGCTACTTCAGTACATTTTATTATCATTGTTTTAAATATACAATAAATAAATGACATGTTTGAAACTTTCCCTAACTATGTTTAGAATAATTTTTTCCTATAAGTTTTACCAAACTTTGCTTTTCTGCATATGTACACAGGGTGTTCCAAAAGTTCTCCTTTGACCAAGAAAACACAACATAGTCACTTTGCAAATCAACACCTTTAGTCCAAAGATTTTCCAACCTTTAAACACCCTCAGTAAAATAAGACAAATAACAGTGAAAAATAATTTTCTGTCTTAGCTTCAACTTCATCCTCTGATGCGAATCTTCGCCCATCCAGCCATTTCTTTAGGTCTGGGAACAAAAAATAGTTGGGAGCAAAATTCGGCGAATGTGGAAGCATGACATGAAGTTTTGCAACAGCAATCCCAGAGGTGTTTTCATGTGCATTATCGTGATGAAAAAGAACTCTCTTTCTCGTAAGGTGTGGACGTTTAGCCTGAATAGTATCCTTCAATTGGTTCAGTAGTGAAGCTTAACACTCCCCAGTGATGGTTTTGCCCTTCTGGAGGTAGTCTACGAGCACCACACCATGAGAATCTCAGAAACCTAGTAATGATTTTTACTGCATCTGCAGATGTATTGTTTCTTTGGTGCACTTTCATCTGTTACCACTCACTGTGTTTGTGCTGTTCCTTTGCCTGTGGCATGTACTGATGAATCCGTTACGAAACGTCGCAGAAACTCACTGCAATTACATTTAAATAAGTCTAAACACTCTTGCGAAATGTTCCATTCATTCCAGTGCGTTTTTGGCTCATTTTTAACAAACTCAGCACCCCCTAGTGGAAAGCTTTCTCATAATCAAAACTTTGTGTAAATAATGGACACAATTTATCAAGATCTTTGCAATGTCAGCCAGCTGGTCCACCTTCAATCGGAGATCATTGAGTACGGCATGGTGAACTTTTGTCACAATCTCCCCGGTAGTGGTAGTTTTGAGACGCCCTGAGCGCTCATCATCTTAAATAGATGTACGATCACGCTTAAATTTAGCAGCCTACTTTTTAACCGCCGAAAACGAAGAAGAATTATTTAATGTGTAATCTATAACTCCTTTTCTATTTCTTTTGAAAACTATCAGTTTTATCAGTTTCGTAGAAAATATTTACAGTAGTTATTACACGGTCGTCACAAATAAGTGACTTAACAACTTAATATCACAAGAGGGCCTGAGGATGTCGAAATTTCAGACCCTCGAGTGATATTTATTGCGACTATTTCATGAATAAAATAAGAATTTAAATATAATTCCCGTAAACTATGTTTATAATATTGTAATAAATGTATATTTGTATTATGAATACTTAACCTTTTCAAGCCATTTAGCAACAGACGAACGTCGATTGTCAGAAATGCCAATAGAGAAGAGCTAAATAGGGTTTCGGACAATTTCATGAATAGTATAAGAATAAAAATAATATATATTTGAAATTCGTGCACAGAATATTTACAATTGTATAAAATGTTATACTTATAATGTCTACCTATTCAGAAACCGTGAGAATGAAATAGACGAAAGTCGACTACTACAGTCACTACCATTCGTATTGCAAATACCAACCAAGAAAAACAAAACAGAGAAAACATTTTGCAATTCTGAACGACGTGTTTATGAAAATGCATGGTTGCTTAAGATGATATTGTTGCATAATTTACAAAACAATTTCACGCTGTTTGACTGAATACGCAAAAACAATTGCTTGAGTGAATACACACTAAGTTAAATTTACAATTACTGAAAACACAGAAAAAAAAAAAACGAGGGATGCGTGCTCGGGTATTGTACAGAGATTTGCCTGCACTGATCGCAAGACAAATGCAAATCGCGTCATAAAACGGAGTTTTTTTTTTTCCTCTCTCTCTCTTCGATAATTTCACTGCGATATCTGACTGATTGGAACTTTAAATTTTTTTGTTTCGTTTCATTGGTAGATTTGAAGAAGACATCAAATAAGTGAAATACATAGTAATTTGGTCATTTTCAAGACACCTCCGAATCAGTTGGAGACCTTTTGGAGCACTCCTTTTATTAAGGATATCAAAGAAGGGAATTATGCTACACGTTACTTTCCCCGCCTCCCTCACAGCTGTATGTTGTGCTCAAATGCGACTGCTCGTATATGACGAACCCGGCCAGAACCGATGGATTTTTTCGGGCGTAAAATTCCTAAGTATGGCTTCCTTCGGAAGGGAAGTAAAGCCGTGGGTCCCATGTCGTACATTTACGGCACGATGAAGAACCTCAAGCCTGAAAGAGAGACCTCAGAGCAAAATTTGTCGACCGCTTCACGCCCTGAATTGAATGGGACGTTGATGACCTCTGATGTTACACAGCGTCCATAAATAAATCAATCAAAAATAATCAATCGCATATGACGCCATTATGCCTCACACCTATTTGCCTGGTCAGATATTATAAGCAGGTTTGTATGTACTCGTATTGACGTAATTGACGAACTTGTGCTGAGAGACTCTGGTAGGAACTGTTCTGCACTATTTCTTCTTTTACGTTTTGTTTATCCTCCTCCGATAACACCCACTGGGACTTTCAAGACAATGACCTAGATCAGTCGTCTGTCGGGGAGCTAATTATTTCTGGACGGGTGCAATGCGTTTGCGTCTACTTTGGTGTTTAATCATTCGGTCACTAGTACACTCAACGACAAAAACTTCTTCGAGCTGATAACAACATGGACACGCAGTCTAAAGAAAGAGCGGTGTATAAATGTACATAATGTATTACTTCCCCCTCCCTGTTTTGTTTGCCTCAACATTTGCTATGGCTGAAGCAACGCAAAAAGTCATAGTCAAATATGAATGCCAATAGCATGTTCGGAATACTATACGAGGTGTGATAAAAAAAATACCGGCTTTTTTTTTATTTCGCGAGCTTCAAATATAAGATTTTCAATTATTTTTTTTAGCTTGTTGGTACACATGTTTCAGACCAATGTTGGAGTTTTCACCTGTTTTGAATGTTATATCATTGTTGACAGTTCGAAAAGGTTAAATTTGTTTTGGTGTGCTCGGCGATTTTTTACTCTCGAAAAAGATGGATCAAAGAATTTGTATTAAATTTTGCTGAAAAATTACTTTGAAAGGGACAGAATTGATGTTAATGAATAAATAAAGATTTTTTAAAGAAAAACGAATATTGTCGCCATTTTTTCCATCACACCTCTATTTTTCCTAGGATAAAGACAGGTCAGCAACAACTTTAAATGTTTACAAAGTACAAGGTGCCTTCCTTAAAAAAAATTGACTGAGAGCTCATTGAAAAATAATTCTTACAAAAGAAAATGTTTTACATGTTATTGTATGAACTGAAGAAGCCAGTCTTCAAAGAAATACTCCAATAATGTTCAACGTGCAGCAAGGTCTTGAGTATCTCCAAAACTGGTGGTGGTCTGACGTATGTGATGTACCTGGGTGATCATTTCAATAAGTAAAATGTTCGTTTTCTCGATTAGGCCGGGTGAATATGCACAGAGACCGCTTCATTCGGAAACACTGACATGTGGGCCACTGTCTTGTTGAGGATGCACATGGAAACAGAATAAGTCACACAGAGGGTAAGTTACTGAACTTTTTCAGGAAGATATGGACACATTTTATGCACCGAACAAGTGTTTCAGCAAGATGTGACTACTTTTCATACTGATCATGGAGGAATGGATACCTACTCCGACAGGGGTGATTCTTCAGAGTTTCCATACCCTTCACAAAGTCCTGTTTGTCGTCGTATGATGCGTTTTTGTGGGAGATACTGAAAGAACAGTTCATTTGAAGTTCAGACAAACTTCGTGAAAACTGCGAAGTTATGGTCACTAGGTTTATCGTAAGGAACATACCATACACAATGGTGAAAAAATCTAGTTGTATACATACTAGAGCATATATATTCTCAAAACTATATAGTAGCATAACCAGGAAATTTAGATTACAATTTACACGCAATGAAAGCACTGAGTAACACGTGAACGCACAATCACTTGCTGAAAAAGCCTCTCTCAAACTAGCAGCACTTGCCGTTACAAGCAGGACTGAAAGCACTAGTGCGTATGGAATCTTCTGCTGCAGTGGAATCACGGAATCTCCGAGCAACAGCAGAGTTCACTCCATGACTTGTGTCTCATGTTGAATGCAATTTGTATTTTTTTGTTAAAAATAATGTAAGCTATGTGTTGCCCTGTGAAAAATGAATTAATAGCCACAGGGGTAAAATATTAGACTTGGTAGCCTAGGGTCGCCTCCTCTTCGTAAATTAAATTGAAAGGGGCGGGTAAAGTACTATAATGAGGGCATTACTTAGACGGGTGAAATATTGTAACGGTGGAAAATGTGCTCTTATTCCAATTCGCAAGTAATTCATATATATACACACTAACCCTAGAGCTGACCTCGGTTAAATCTTAGAAACCGGAGGACCAGTGGTTTGCTGCGGCTCGCTACGGCCCGATGGCTTGCATTCGCCTCCTTTTCGTAAATATGAATTCATAGGGGCGGATAAATCTCTGTAACGCTGGCAAATCTCCTTTGATTGCAGCAGGGGAAAAAATGCATAACATCAATTTACAGGCCATTCTGTGCGTGATACTATCTTATCGAGTAAATCATTGTAATTGTGCCAAATTTCCTTTATCCAGCAGAAGAAAAAAAAAGTATCGGGATGGTAGGATTCGAAACCCACAATATATTTGCCTCTACACATGGTCTCTATAAATGGCTTCTCTCGTACGCAGCCGCGCTCTGCCGGCCCATAACTGAAATAACACTATACTTATTTCTCTTAAACTATTTCATTTATAAAGTTTGCATAAAATATGCTACTGGCAATATTGAACTGCTGCCTTATTTTTAGAACGATGTACTTATTGCAAACTCTCTCAGATGCAACGAAGTTCATGTATTGTTCCCTAATCGTTAAACTGTTTTAGTAACCATCAATGAAACGTAGCATGTTTTGGCGTGTAAGACAGGTTAAAAATTAGGTTTTGATTTGTAGCTGGCGTCCTTCGGAAGCTCGTTGTAATGCAGGGCATCTGAATTGTAAAACATATCCATGCATAACCGAATCGGTTATAAATCATTTTCATGCAATATTCTTATGAACTTTCTGTTTTTGTGCTTTTAAATGTTAGTTTGCCTGAAAAAAGACATACTTCATTGTTTAACATGTAGGGAAATCATTACGCAAAGGATGTTTAATATGCTTGCATACTAAAATATGATTACTTTTCTTAACCTATGTAAATAGTATTTATGTCAAAAATATTTTCTCTTGTTTCGCTTTACTAATTGTTAGCTTGAAAGCAGTTACACTTGTGACCTCTACTCTGGTATTATTTCTAACATTTGTATCGCTTTTCGATAATGTTCTTTTTTCTTACAACTTCCCGTTGATATTAACAGGCTTCACTTTTCACAATGTGCAACATACTGAAATTAAACTCCAAGAAATATCCGGAAAATGTGACTTTATAGTACGGGAGAAGAAGGGTAGCTTAACAAAATTCAGAAATAATATAAATATAATTTATTAGAAACGTTATTAAAAATACCCAAAACAGTTATTATAAGAGGCAGCATAATAAATCGTGGTGTAATAAGTGCTGCACATTCTAAAGCAATGATCGTAATAAATTGTAAAATAATTAAAAACATGAAAAGAATTCAAATAAAGGCCTTACAACGAATTATAAAGAATCTGGCCCATTTAACTATTAGGTTATGTTATACCTTAGGCAAAGCGATAATTAAATAGGCTACATACAACTACCCATCATACCCCAAAAAATAAAACAATACAAATAATTATAAAAGGTAGGACTTTACAATTCAACACCGAACCAAGTTCACTTTATATACATTATATAATACTTTAAAAATCGTCTAACAAAACATTACTAAAGTTACCTAAAAGAGAAAATTTACATAAAAAAACACTAACATCCAAAAGAAATGCCATAATGCATACTGCTTTTACAGTTTAACACGTTAATACCTGGGTCACTGGATATCTAGCAAAGATTCTCTCTGTATTTCAAATTACGAAAGCCAGACCATCTTGCTTGCGCCTGCTAGGAAGAGGCTCTCCTCTCGCTCGATGTGTAGAATGGCATGTCAGCCAATAGACGAACACGGGGCAATTCCTGCGTCACGATTCGAGAAGGTACAAGAAATTTGGGAAGGGAGAGGTAAAGTGTCAATTTAAGTTGACAAATGAGTACAAGGGCAGCACAAAGCTTTAAGTTTGTCCTGTTGGTGTAGTGATAACCATACTTGTCTCCTAAAGCCAAGATCGCGGGTTCAATCCTGGCTTCCTAAGTATAACTTCCTTCGGAAGGGAAGTAAAGCCGTAGGTCCCGTGTTGTAGATTTACGGCATGTAAAGAACCTCAAACCTGAAAAAAGAGGCCTCTGAGCATAATTTATGGGCCGTTTCACGTTCTGAATTGAAAGGATATAAGCATCCATTCATTTCAGGACGTGAAACGGCCGATAAATTTTGCTCAGAGGCTCCTTTTTTCAAGCTTGAGATTCTTTTACATACCGTAAATCTACGACATGGGACACACGGATTTACTTCCCTTCCGAAGGAAACCATACTTAAAACGTTTAAGCCCGAAAAAATCCATCGGTCCTGGTGACCCGCAATCTTGGATCTACGAGGCAAGTATGGTTACCACTAGATCACCAGAGTCTAAAGCATAATATGCAAGAAGGACGTGGAGTGCAGAAAAGAGGATATAAGCATTACATGCTCCATGAGATAAATACAAAAAATACCATTGGTGACAAAAGAATGATATAATTCACGAAACATTATAAAGTGTCAATATTTAATTGGTTAATGTAGCAATAATATTAATACATTACTATTAATTTAATAACAATATTACTCCATACCTAAAAAGAGATTCCAGGACAAAATGGTCGGCCATTTCAAGTACAAGTAATGTCTTAAAATCATACTAGGTGACACTTGAAGCAACTGGATGATCACTTATCCTTCTGACATCTGTTGGTGCTAAATTTAACCAACTTCCAATGTCCGTCAAGACCCGGAAAGGGTGACCGCTGACAAGTGATAATGCCTAAGAAGTAGAGAACAACATAAATAAATACCATCCATTTAACATTAATCAATGCTATTGTTAAAGATTTGGTTGAATTTTGTTTACAGATTACGGTATATTGAAAAGATTACTTTTTCTCTGTCCTTTATACATCACAATTGTTTCCAAGGCCAATGATAATTATTCACTATGATACAATAATAAAAAGAAGTTTTTGTAATACTCTATTGCTAAAAATTAACGAAACATTCAGTTTGTTGATTTCGTCTACCAGAAATACCCAATTAAGAACAATGCTGTTAATACTACATGTTGTAGATATTGTACATATTTCGAAATACAAATGTTTCTAAGAAAAATGGTCCGATTCAATTTTTATCTGCAGCACTTATCACTTTCTTGATATTTATGACCATTAATAACATAATAATAATAATAATAATAATAATAATAATAATAATAATAATAATAATAATAATAATAATAATAATAATAATAATAATAATAATAATAATAATTTCTTAACCACGCTTTAGCTCTAGCACTGGTGCCCCTCTCTCTATTACGAAAGGAAAGCTTAACTGTGTTATGTGCTTTGAATAAAGTTACAATTGTGGGTCTTTATCCTCAATCTTGTGCTACTTTGCGTACCAAAGAAATATCTTAATGGTCGTGGAAATGTCCAGGCGTGTAGTATGCTAAAAGTAAATATGTTTCATCCCTTTTATTAATAAACAATTAGTGAGCAAAAAACTTGAACTTAAATTATATTGAAGTAAACTTGACACAAGATTAAGACGGGCAGTGCATCTTACTAAGTTACTAACAATTTACATATAACAATTTATATAACATTAAAACAATCTGTTGGCTAAGCTTCAGGATACGGTCAGCATGTACTTAGGTTGTTGTTGCACTCACTTTTCTTAGTACTAACATCAACATTAAAAGTTTCCTCTCTGATTTTCGACAAGCGACTTGACCACCCACACTGTTCCTGTCTGTCATACGCCCATAGATTACATCACATATGATATGATTTTCGTCAAGATTTTCGCACGGAGTGATAACACTACAGAATTCTTATGAAATGGGAGGTGACTCATTTGCAATAACATCAACGTGGGATATAATACACATTTACCGCATTTTTCTATTTGTTAGGGGAACACTTTTTACTTATTTCCAATATTTTCAACATCCCAGAGCAACATTATGTTTTCTTTACATTACAACGATTTTACCCGCTATCAATTTATACTTACGAAATGGAGATGATCGTAGGCAGTTAGGCCGTAACTCGCCGCAGCGAACCACAGGATTTCTAGGATTCACCAGAAGTTAGGTTAGGGCTAGTGTGTGTGTGTGTGTGTGTGTGTGTGTGTGTGTGTGTGTGTGTGAATTAATTACGATTTTTTTCCCGCTGTCCATTAAAATGCCGCTAGAAGCTCAGTTAAAATTGCTTTAGTGAATGAGTTTTTCCGGGTAGGTTAAGTTAATACATTTTAGTTGCACAAAATTATGTTAGTGAATGAATAAATGATACATTTTTGTATTTACGGTTTTATGTAACGAGTGCCTTGAAGAAAAACTGGAACATTACAAATGAATTCGAACAAAGGTAGGGGCTCGTTTTACCACTTAAGTTTTGCAACTATTTCTAGATAAGTCACAAATTTGTATCGTTTCTTGTGAATATATTGATCTTTTAAAACTTTTTTTTTTTTTAATTTTTGCATATCTTGTTGGTGTCTCACAATTAATGAGGTTAAATTTACATTCATTTCTATAAGTAGTGGTAAATAGATGTCACTTTTTTCTATTTATATGCTGTCTGTTCCAATGATGAGTGTTTTCATGTTCTTGCGTCGAAGTGACGTATGGATTTTAATATTGCTTTTTTATTTTATAAATTACTATGCATAAGTATACTTCATTTAATACTTTTTCAAAAATTTTAATAAATGTTGATAGGTATTAAGTAAGATTCATTAATTTGGAGCTTAAATTAAAAATTAGACACCATATGAGGAGCATCTGAGATTTTCTTCAGCATGATTCTTGATGCGTAATGTTCTGAGATGCGTGGTTTGTGATTGAAATGATGCAGCTTCGAGTCTCCTCAACGTGACATCTATAGGTAGTTAATAAATACTTTAACACAATTAGAGTAATATAAGGGTGGTAGATGTGATGTTACGAGTGAATACATAGAAGTAGTGAACAGATAGAGAGACATCTAAGAGAGCAATTCTGAAACAGTTCTCAATTTGTTTTAAACTTTCAAGGCTTTCTACCAAAGAATCTCGTTTACTAGAAAATTGCTTCAAAGTGGGAGACAAAGAAACCTACCCAACTGGACTAGCAAAATTTAAATACATCTCGAACATACAAAATTACATAATACAATTAACCAGGTAACAAGTAACTCTGGTAACATCTGACACAGATTCTTTACGACATTAAAGCCCTTAAATGTAAAAGTGAAATGGTAAAATAAATTCGTGTTAAAATACATTTTAGACATTAGAAATACATAAAATAATCAATAACAGACCTGGGTCAAAAAAGTAACCAAGTAACTCCATTGATTTTCTAGAGAAGGCCAAAACAAATCCGCCCTCCCGGGAAATTTCTTGGCTATGTCCTGTCGCTTCAACAGCTCAGGCGAGGATTATCCCCTTGCACTGTCAGGGAGCGAGGAACTAGTCCCCAAGCACTGAAGACAAGACATGTGTTGACCAATGAAATTAAACTGGAAAGTTTCGCAACCACATTCACGTGACAATGAACACTGAAATATCCGTCGACGTGCGTTCTTTTATGCCACAACGGCACAGAACTATGGTTTGTTTCTATTAGTAAGTTACTAACAAAGTCAAAAAGAAAACATTTTATTTATTTATACAGAGTCTTTACAATACAAAATTACTCCTAACTCTGACGCACAATTGTTCACTACAATCCATCCTCTCATTGCCCTTGGCACAATAAATGTAAAAAGTTCTTACCGGTAGCACAGTTTACAAAGTCGTCCTGGGTATGAAGGCTTTGACGCTAATGACTTGTATGATGCATTTATAAACGTATAAATGTTCTGTTTTAACAGTCATATTGTGGTATTCGGGGGAATTATTATATATATACGGACCATGCGATTAAGTAGTTGGTGTCATGTGAAAAATATGGGGGAATAGTCTGCGCATGCGCATGAACGCATAATCAGTTTTAGCGTGGTTATGCTTAGAGAAGCCGAGGTAATGACTTGGAAGGAATAAGACGTAGCGATTTGCTCCGATGGGCCGCCTTAGCGACAGGCAACAAGACAGTGTAGAAACAACATATTCGTAATATAATAAATCTGATGTTCTTGATTCATATTTGAATAATATTGCACCAATACCTTGGCTCCATTATTTTCCACGCCTTTTGGGTAGGGATGTTTAGTATACAAATAGATTTTTTGTGATGTAAGCTAGTCCCATGTCCGACATCATGATGATTAACACATTACATGGATGGCACTATGGGATAAAACAATTAGTGTTCCGTAACATCTCGTACAGCAAATTGTACAAACTGTACATAGCAATAAGATTTAGAAAGTATAAAAAAGTAAGGCCGAAACCCGGCGCCTCCGCGATATGTCATTGCTTTTCAAAGAGCTAACCACTTAAAATTTTATTTTTATATTAATCAATCAGAAAAAGTCTGTAAAAAATAGAGACAGTTATTGGTTCATTATTGTTTTTCAAAGTTGAACAAAGACCATCAGATTCATTACACTACGAATATGTTGCTTCTTCATTATCTTGTTTCCTGTCGCTAAGGCGACATAACCGATTGTGCGTTCATATACATGCGCAGACTATTTCTCCATTCTCTTTCACATGCCACAATGACTTTATCGCATGACGCGCATATGTCCAATTGCTAATGCTAAGAGTAACAATCTTCCCGTATGCTACAATATTGAATAAAATCTTAATTCTGGTTAATTGTTCATTCTGGTGGGCTATGCATTACGACGATGTATTCAATGCGCCGTACTTGGATTGGATTGAAAGGAGGGCAAAGGGGGATACTTCGGTACTTTAGACTTGCTTACAGCTGGCCGTTTGTGCCTACTTCCCCAACAGGAATATACCGGGCGACCAGGATCTACGGGCGATGACTGAGCGGGGCAGAAACTTTTACAAAGCGCAAGCCACCGTCAAACCGCACCAGCCCATCTCGTCCTGACACTTTAGATGCTGCAACAGAACCAACGGAGTGAAATGATATGAAATGTGAGAGCGAAAAATTCATGGAAAGAAAAGCTCCATTTCAGCATTCCCGTAAGTGACCAGATGAAAGCTTGAAAAAATTCAAAGTCCGGATAGCCGACCGAAAATATTTGAATTCAGGATCTCTTCGTGCTCGGTGCGCGCTCTATATCGAGTTACATTATTGTGAAATCTTCCTTCCCCTTACCAACGCATTATTCCATGTTTCAACTTAATCATTTATATCACTTTGCACATTTCTCATTAGATTCTTATAGCAATTTCTTGTTACCATACAAATAGGCAAATCTGAAACGTATGAAATTAAATTTTAATAAAAGAACTCTTTTCACAAAAACGATGGTGAGTTTATTAGACCATTGTGCTTGTATATTAGAGTAAAGAGCCTTTCGACAGTGTCATTGTGATCTGGTACTGAAAAAAGAAATTGATGCATTCTTCACTCCTGCAAAATGTAATATAGTTACACCATTTTTCTTGCCTTGACTCTTCTTTCCCATTATGCGAAGTTTAGAAGTTTTTTTTCAAATTGTAAAACTGAGCAAAACATTTGCTGCCATCATCCAGCTTCCACATGACGTCACAGTTCGAAACTTGAGAACATGGAAACATCAACTCAAATGTTAACTCTGTCGGTCTATCCTCTTCATTCACGCACTGAACACAAAAAGAAAGTTTCGTGCGAAACAAAAATGAATAAATAACACTTTAATATTAAACTGCTGATAATCTAGAGGATTTTCAATAAATGTGTGCGTGTGGTTATTAATATTATTATAAAAAGCGTACATGCCCGCATAAATGTTGATAGTATGACTAGCTCTTCTAGCCCTAGAGAATCGCGGAGTCTTGGAAAGTATAGCTTTAGATGCCCACTGTTCTGGCAGCGGGGTATCGTGCAGAAAATCTCATTGTGCTCGAGGATTTTGAGCCAAGCAAGTCAGATATCTGATAAGCTTTAAGTAGAAGAACATCGCGACATTTTTTTATTAATACTGAATGTCTAGGCCGGATCATTTTGAATTGTTCGAGTCATTTTTAATCTAAATGGCCCAACGCGATGTTTCACATCTTTTGGTTCGCTAAAGCTAAATATTCCCCCAGTTGCATTCCAAAGAAAGATGACAACCGAAAGAAGTGATTTTGACAGATTTTCATTAGATGCTGAGTCACCGTGTCTACGTTTCGTATCCATTAGAGGTAATTTGGCTCGGAATTCTGCCCTCCCCATGTGGACACTACATATGAAAAGTCTGGGCAGTGACATACAAGGGTGACACGGCCGGTATGCGATATTGCTTGCAGAGACAATGCCTCTGTCCCACGTCATTTGTAACAACGTGTCACGTCAGGTCTTTGTGGCTTGAGGAATTTGAAACTCTGGCCTTAACATTGGAGTCTGTCAGGATCTGCGCTGTTGTTTCAAACAAATAGGTTACGTCTGTGTTCGTGCACTAATGAGGCAACCCTCGGATTTTGTTCAGTTTGTATGTTATTCCTTATTTATACCTAGTGGCCGTTTTTATGTAATAATATATTTAATACCATTTATTAAAATACATTATTTATTAAATATGTATAATTGTAATTATTTAGTATATAGTATCTCTCATAGAAGGATGAAGATATTAATATGCAAATCAATAAGTTAATGGTACTATTCGATGTACACTGAAGGGTGAAAAAAGAAGATTAATAGCTGAATAGAAGCGGCGGAAATAAGGTTTGTATATTCAGTGTAAATATCAAAGACTTAAGGTGTATTTAACTTATAGGATAGACTTAATTAATATGAAAGATAATTGGTATGCACATTTAAAAGAGGCAGCCTTCCCAAAATATTATTGAATTACGAAAGATAAACGCCGACCGCTCACTGGCTAGATGTCAGGATAATCTTTCTTGATGCGTCTATCCATGAATGAAAAAGAAGAAGAACACCACGTATTTATGCACCAAGAAAAGATTAATATTAACGAGATATTAGGTTTCCATAAATTTAATTTTATATATTTTAAAATATTTGGTACAATATTGCATAATTTACACCATGCTATGTAATTTTACATCTTTTAATACTCTAACAGAATGTTTAACAATAAATATTATATTAATATTATATATTTCACATATTATATATTTCACATCGAACTGCAGAAGTTTTATGTTTTAACATTGTTACATTACTGTTGTCAACATTCGAAGAGAAATCACAGAAGTTCGAGGTCGCCAATAATTCGTTTAAAACATTTTCCTTTCTTGTTCTTAAAGCGCATCAGAATTTGTAAGAGCAAGTTCTTTAACTATGACATCAGCCATGTCTTCATTGTCGTATCAGCTATAAACCTGGATTTGTAGTATTGATATTTCTTTTAGAAATTAATTTTACTAAAAACTGAAAACACTGATAGCATTGCAGGAATAGGAACGCTTTTACATTATTTGTTCAAAGCGTTAATCATGGTTAAATAAAATCAAAATTATCCTCTTTTGAATTGTGTTTAACTCTCATTTTCATTGTAGAGACACCATAGGTGGTATACTCAAGTGGTATATGAAATGAAATAATATATTGCGAAAGAACATTTTTAAGGGAGAGATCATTCCAGGTCGAAATTTAGGGTGCCTTCCGTTATATGAGGATTGAGGAAAACCTAGAAAAATTCTCAGCCAGAGAGAACGGTCCTGGTGGGAATCGAGCTCCAGACCTTCCGCTCACGAGCCCATCCATGCTTTAACGACCGTAGCCACACGTAGGGATAATAAAGACACCTACTTCTTAAAGGAAAAAAAAATACTTTTGAGACAAATACGGCCGTGCGGATTCTAAACTTCTGTGTTTTACAAAATGGCCAAAACTGGTTCCGTTTTAAACAAAAAGGTCTCAAAACATAACTTATAGAAGACACCTAAAGGTGTGCAAGAAGTTAGATTCGTACAAAGACCCTATAAACCTTCTGTGCGTGCTACTCCCCGGCTAGAAAACCTAATAAATGCGGAGATTGTCGGCGTATTTGTTGCTATTGCTTTCCGGTTAAACTTGAAACTCTTGGTTGGTTCACCTTGTATATTCAGTGAAAAAGATAAATTTGTTCACATCTACATGAACTACTGAATAAGCCCAAGATGACCAAATGTAAATTAGCACCACATAACACAATATTTCAAGTAGCAAGGTCGTTCATACGCGAAGATTATTACCTAAACCCCATTGGATCTTTATAAGAGATCTATCAGCCAGCATTGCGATATAGTAGGCAGTTCTGTTCTTCTTCTACTCATTGGCGCTATAGCCCGGAGTGAGCCTTGTCCTGCCGCAGCGACCTATGCTTCTTCTACCTTCGTCTTAAGACTTCATTGATAGAAGGCAGTACTGCAGGGGAGCATGAGACCCCGCCGGTCGCCGTCTTGCTCACTTCATTCAAGAACGCCATCAGGCAACTTCCTAATTATCCTCACGAGGCTTGGTGGACCCCGTTCCAGACCTCTGTAACTTAGAAATATTCCAAAACAAGTATTGGGAATCGAAACCGGCCTCCCGGCCAGCAGTCAGCAACTCTAGTCACTACATCAAGGAGGCAAGTTCCGTTACGTATATATTGTGGAGGTATTGGGACGATCTTGCTGTATTTACTTACTTTTTGAATAGTGTTTAATGCCCCTTTTTACTACCGAGGCACCACAGGCCGTGGACACTGATGATACATGAGATGAAATGATATATTGAGAAAGGACATTATTTTAAGGAAGGAAACGTTCCAGGTCTAAGTTTAGGGTACCTTCCCGGCATTTGCCGTTTATGAGGACTGAGGAAAACCTGCAGAAACTTCAGTCAGACGATCTTGGCGGGAACCAAACCCTTAACCTCCCGCTCAAGAGTCCGCACCTTAATGACCTCGACCACCCGTCACGAGAATTTTCTTCCTTTATATTGCTGTTTACATGCTGACATTAACGCACCTGTTTGCTATAGAGACAAAGTAAAATTCAGTGCAACAGCACAAAAAGTGGAGGTTTGTTTAAAAATTAAAAGGTTTATCACATTTTAAACTTTTCCGATTCTATGTAGAACAACAATACTCCACACTTCTTCATTCTCTTCTCCGGTACAACCTCAAACAACTATTTTGTCGTTATCATTAAATAATTACAACTTTTTGAAAATAAACCCCTATATTAATCCAATCAACGCAACCTCCATTACCAAAACAACTAGCATGATATTCAACTATAACTGCTAGTCTGCTGGTAGTGTTCGCGATACTAATCCGAGATCCTTGGTTCAATTCCCAGACAGGTTACGATTTTTTACAAGTTTTTGCTTGCCCTGAGCAGGTGAATGCCAGATAATTAGTTATAAGGTGCCAAAGACTTCGCGCTCCTGTGCGCCATCATTTCATTCATCTCTAGTGTTCAGTACACAATCTACAGACGTCGCCAGAAGACCAATGCAGTCAAAGTGATAGCACATTAAAAAATAATTAAAACTGTCTTACAGGAAAAAAGTTTATTTATGAAGCAAACGCATCCAATGTTAAAAATGAGATAAACAAATGTATTTAAACAATGATCTATGATGTAAATGTGTTAAGTGCATAACACATCCTCGGCAATTAAAAAAAAATTATCTACTTTATTAAAACCTTTCTTTTAGCTTGATATTGTGCATTCACCACGGTACCGCCACGGTGGCCGAGGTCCTTAAGGCGCGTACTCGTTAGCGGAAAGTCTGGGGTCCGATTCCTGTCAGGACCGTCCTCCCTCACTGAGGTTTCCAGGATTTCCTCAGTCCTCGTAAATGGCTAATGCCGCGAAGGTACTCTACGCTTAGGCCTGGAACACTTTCTTAAAAAAAATCCTTTCCCAGTTTATCATTTCATTTCGTGTTTCATCAGTGTCCACAGCTTTTAATGCCTCAGTAGCTAAAAATGGGCGGTAAACACTATTAAAAAATCCACACTAGTGTCGCATTAAATTTAACTGAGTTACAAATGTGAATTCATTTACAAGGTAAGAGCGGCCCGCCAATAAGCGGCCCTCCCTCTCCCCCAAAGAAAATGCCATAATTATTTACTATTTTCTCTTCACCTAGTCAACTTTAAAAAATGCATAAAACAGCGATGTATAACCGACCAGTTCTTAATTGTATCTTACGCATTAAGCACATTTTCTCTCAACTGTAGTAGCGGTAGCATGCGGATCCTCCGTTAGCAAGGGAGGCTCATGGACCAGCCCGGAAAATTTTACGCTTTAAACTTATACCTTCATGGTCCAGAAAAGATTTACAAGGACTTATACTTGTCTTCCTCCAAGATGGGTTAGCCTTTCTTCTGCTTATTTCCCCGTTTTCATGACCAAGCAGGAAGATGACCCATGGCCAAAGCTCGGTATCCTCTCCTTTCTTAGGAGCCAGACGTTGAGCGTTTATTGAAGCCACGTGTATCTGACGGGGGGCTGTCACCGCACTTTGTTTGAATTGGGTGACTTCCTCACAGTTTGTCAGTGAAAAAATGACTTTGTTACTGTTAGGTTACAAAATAAAAAACATATCCATTAATGAATATAGTGGACTACTTTTTTATGGTTTGAAAAAAAAAATTTTGGCTAACAGTGTGAGAAGTGAGAAACGTACCTTGTCTATATGAATGATGTTAGAAAATCAAATAGAAAGGTCAAATTTAGTTTCTGTAAGGCCGACGAAACATCATTTGCTGTGATATTACGATACATCTGTGAGGGAAAACCGGTTGAAAGATTCATAAAATACTTTGCTGTTTCTGAATTGACTACAGAAACTAAAGGCGTACATTAACAGTTGAATTAGAAAAATTCTATAAATCAGAAATTTATAGCACAAACGTACCATCACTGCATTTATCAGAGAATGTCGGGGCAGGTCTTTTTAAAAACGACCTTCCCCGTGTCATTTGGGTATGCCCCTGGCCCACTTTTCTACAGTGACCATGAGCCGCCACTGATACATCAGTATGATTTGTATCTTACTGCAAACTCATTTTCAATGTTTCTTGACCATCTTAAAATTTAATTTTTATGAATAAACTATTTATTATGAGAAGAAAATCGTTCTCCCAAATTTTATTATCTAATTACAGCCGACAACTGTACCATGCTTGTGCTAAACCGTTCTCTAGATAAGAATATGCAGGGCTTACTTTCCACCCAGTGACACGTTTATCTCCTACTAGATGATTCCCAGGACAAATTAACTAAAGGAATTACATTATAGACTGTAGCTAGAACTGGTGTCCCATGCCGGAAAGGCTCTTGCATTGTTTATGACTCTAGTGGCAGTTTTCTCTCTTGGAAAAGTGAAATAATACGCCTAATTTAATTTAGACCATAATAAATTTTGGTCCGCAGGGACTCACTGCAGAAAAGAAGCGCTGAAGAAGGTGCGGGAAGGGGATGGATGAAGGGGAAGTTAATAATAAAAGAATAGTCTCCCCAAGGGGGGCGTGTCACTCGGACTAATTACTCACGAAAGTGACGTCAGCGAATTTCATAGAGGGTCAAGGGAGTAGTTCTCAGGTTCCACGAGGAGTGGCGCTGAATTCCTAATGTCGCATGGGAATTTCTTGTGCTCTAAGCTTAGCTTTGTTTATTGCTTGTTTCTCACGCTCTTTCCATATCATTAAGTTTTTTTATTAGCAAGGATAACAGTACAGTTCATCTTTTTCTTAACGTTAGCAAGAAAGATTAACTATATTTAACAACTCCGTGGAAACTGAATCCGTCCATGCTTTTGAGATTTATAATGTTGGTATCAAGACATACACACTATAATTGAAGACTATCATTAGTGTACAAGTTAATAATTGATACATTACATTTAGAATTTTTCAAAGACAACTCCAATATTTCGCACAATCAAAAGTCACTAGTTATTTTCTTCACTAGGTGGCTCTGTATAAACGGTAATGTGTTGTATAAACAAAGCGATGACGTAATTAAATCCAAAACGAAAATTAAACAGCTTTCAGACATATGTATGATATGGAAACCGTAATAATTTAGTGTTTAGAGTACAAGGGCGTAGTTCTATTTTATCTTAAAATGCAGTTACTGTTATAATTCCACAACTGTAATAACTGCATTACAAAATTTCATACCAGCACTGTGGTTCCTTGAATGCTCTGCTCTTTTGTTCAGAGCAGTAACCAAGCAACAACATTTTTGTTTGTTACAAGATGGAAGGTGAAACTTTATCTATTGATCTTAGTATTACTCATCAGAATACGAACCAGACGTTGATGAGAATAGCAGTTAAACGTATCTTTTTTATTTAATTTTGTTTATTTACGGACGCTCTTTAACATCTCAGATCATCAGCATCCCATTCAATTCAGGGCGTGAAACGGCCGATAAATTTTGCTCAGAGGCCTCTTCTTTCAGGATTGAGGTTCTTTATCGTGCCGTAAATGTACGACATGGGACCCATGGCTTTACTTCCCTTCCAAAGGAAGCAATACTTAGGAATTTTACGCCCGAAAAAATCCATCGATCCTGACCGGGATCGAACCGGCGATCTTGGGTTTAGGGGTACGCATAGTTACCACTACACCAAGAATTGACAGTTAAACGTAAGCATACATAAAGGATATAGAAAACGATGTACAGAACATTGTAGTGAAGAAAGCTGTACCAAAATAAGCATTTTGAGGGTCGCAGATGCATGATCAAAAATTGAAATCTGACGTTATAAAACGTCATTTGTTAGTCACAATGAAATACAATTCACGCGACAAGTGTGTACATAGGTCTCAAATAATGAGTACACTGGTACACAATAAAAAGCTAAATATTTCATCCGCACTTAGTTGATTTACCGTGGAGACCACCGCGCCCTATCCATCTGTTTAGGTGATATCGAGCTGAAAGTGAAAAATGTGCAGAGGCTCCGTCATGTTGGAACCATATGTTTCGCCTAGTTACAAGACAAGATGGTATTACTGTACCATCCATTAGGCTTCAAAACTCAAATGCTGCATTGAACATGAGACACACCTAGCGACAGTGACTAGTACTGTACAAGAGTACGCCACAAACAGTCTGAGGCTTTTAACATGACGGTTTTAATGTTAACGCATGTAGCGCAGTAAAAAAGTTTCTGCAATCCCTTGTTTGTATGTTCAAAATGTTTAGTTTGGTATTGCCTTTCGACTGTACACTTTCTGCACGTTGTTTCTCCGCACAGAAGGAAAGAGATAGAACACTTGGAAAGATCTAGTGTTAACGCCACTATTTTCGTTGTATTCAGTTCAGCAAACTAAACAAATAACTGCAGCTGAGCCTCGTGAACTGAGCAGTAGGGGGAGGAGAGGACAGAAGTAGGTAAAACGACTCATATTTCAATATTGATGTGTGCTTGTAAGTGCAATAGAAATTTGTGGGTGGAGATTCGTGTCATATAAATAAGTAATAATAGCATTCCTTCATAACCGTAGGTTCAAATGAACTACAAAGAGAACGTAAAAGAACATGAGATCCAAATTCATGGAAAAGAATTTCTTACCAGAAATGGACACTCGTGCAGGACATGCGAGGCAGTCTGCTCATCTTGTACGCACATTCTACAAGTGGGTTTATCTTTATAGAGGCCCACTTAACGTAGATGTTCCCTGAAGTGACCATGTTCAGTAATTAATGCAACTACTTTCCTTATTCCTCTTCTGTCCAGGTTTTAGGACAGATGAAGAAAGAGTGTTGATATCCTCGTAAATGGAATATACCGGGGAGATACCCTAAACTTAGACCTGGAACGTATCTTATTAAAAAAAATCCTTTCCCAATATATAATTTCACATCACCAGAATCCACCGCATGTGGTACCTCAAAAATGAAAATGAGAGTTAAACACTATTCAAAAGAGAATATTTTTGCTTAGTGGTATATTTAACCATGATTATAGTTACGCTTTCAATAAATAGCGTTTCTAGGTTTTAGTAAAATTAATTTCTAAAAGAAATATCAATAAAATCCAGATTTATAGTTTATATGATAATGAAGACACGACTGATATCGTAGTTTAAGAACTTGCTGTTACAAATTCCGATGCGCTTTGAAAACAAGAAAGGAAAATGTATTAAATGTATTAATCAATAAAACAAAACAATTAAAACATTAAAACAACAAAACAATAAAACCAATGTTTTCTTTAAACTATTAAAGCTTATGTTAATATATTTTTGTGTTTTATTTATAGGTTGGCGAGCACGAGCTTCTGTGATTTTTCTTCCAATGTTGACAACAATAACGTAACAATGTTAAAACATAAAAATTCTGTAGTTCGATGTGAAATATTTAATATTAGGCCAAACATTAATAAAAGTCTATAAGAATATTAAAATATGTAAAATGCATCAGCATGGTGTAATTATGTAATATTGTACCAAATATTTTAATATATATCAAATAAAATTTACGAAAACCTTTCCAATTTATACATCTCGTCAATGTTAGTCTTTTCTTGCTTTATACATACGTCCTGTTCTTCCTTTCCATTCATGTATAGGAGTTAGTCTGTTTCAAGAGAGATTATCCTGCCATCTATCCAGTGAACGGTCTGCTTTTATCTTTCTTTATCGTTTGTAATTCAATAATATATTGGGAAGTTTGCCATCTGTCCTTGTTTGTAAAAGTGTAAAACAATTATCTTTCATATTAATTAAGTCTATCAATTAAGTTAAATATACCCAAACACTCTTTGATATTCACACTGAACATACAAACCTCATCTCTATTGCTCCTATTCTTCTTGTTTTACCTTTAAGTGGATCCTTTTCTCTTTACTGAATGCCAATGAACAAGTCCTCCTGGATTCGTTATATTTATTATTGGCCTATTACTGTGTAGAGCGTTTGAATATTGGGTAGTCACGAAATGGAGGGAAAATAGAGAAAAGCATCTTATGATGCCACTTTCAAGTGTAAAGTAATTCTTTATGCTGAAAAGTTGGTAACAGAAAGGCAGGAAGAGAGTTCAATGCAGCTGAGAGCATGGTTCGTTGTGGCGGCAACAGAAATTGACATTATTTACAACTGAAGCTAGTAGGAAGAAATTCACTGATCCTTGTAAAGGAAGACATCCTGACAATGAAGAAAAAGTTTTGGAATTCGTACATGAAAGGAGGAAGAACGGGCAAGTATAAGAAATAACTTTTTCTTCTTTGACCTACGCCAACTGTCCTGGCAACAGCACGAGGATGGATTTTGTCCTACGTGTTCCAAGATGTAACAATAGTAGTTTTGGTCGTTTTATGAAACGGACGTGCTTATTTCTCTGACGCCTTAAAACAATATCCCCCCTGATTTTAAGTTTCAAATTTGGGTTCCGCATTACATTCCATGGTGCATTACATTCGCGTAAATACAGTAATATATCGGCAATATTAATTAATGAAAGTGCTCGTCTAAAATCTTCCATTAAGTATGCAATGCTTCTGGAGGGTGTGTTAAACAGTTAATACTTTCCCCTTTGAAACTGGATGTCTAATTAATAATGCCAACAAAATTGCAGTTGAGAAATACTATACTCGTATTGCTAAAGTAGACTAGGAGGCTATTTTCCTGCAGAGGAAGCTAACTTATAACAGAATTTTAAAATTAGTTTATATAATAACTATAGCGATTATACTTTGAATGTTTGTGCAAATAAGAGGTGGAAAATAAATAAGTAAGTTTCACTTATATTTCTAATTTTGCACAAAAATCGTATGGGTCTTCATTAAAAAAATTGCACCGGCAAATATCGGGGAGGTACCTTAAACTTAGCTTCATTTCATGTGTCTTCCAGCGTTCAATGTCTGTGGTATCTGTGGTGTCTCTGAAGTAGACATGGGCTTTAAATACTATTTAAAATAGCTAAAAGGTTTTTTTTAAAAAATAAAACGTTTATGTACACATTAATGTCAACAATGTAACAAATTTTTGGTTAACCTCTTGGAATGTTCATTAAAACTGTGGTAGTATTATTTTTAATGATTTTTAAAAATAAGAACCTGAAGTATGTATAAACAAATTAAATTGCGGAAATTTAAATAAAAGTAAAAGTAAATTTTTGAAATATCAGTACATATGCATGTTCTTTCTGATCCTGCATTGTGCAACTTATGCCAATTTTACACTTAATTATATAAATATAACAAATTTATTTTACATCTTTAGTTTCGCAAATAATGGAACTATAATTATCCCAAATTATGTTTCAATTCATTAAGTAGTTGTCATATAGGTAAACTAAATTTAAAGTTCTGTTACACTTTAGCTTCCTGGCATTAAAATAAGCTCCCAGTACTCTTAAATGACGATTATTTGGTTTTACAGAGTAAAACTTAAATTATTTTCTTGTTAATGACTCTATGTAAACATGGATGTATCCACAACATTTTAAACACACTGAGATGATAATTTTTACTAAAAAGAACAGAAAACTTGTCATTTGTGTTTCTAAATTATTTTCGTAAAAGGAGGGTTCTTATTTATTTACTTTTTTGTTAAGGACGCTCTTTAACATCAAGAGGAGGGTGGTGCTATATAATGTTGTGGTATGTTCATAACAGCTGATTTAAAGAAAATATGCAGCAAACTTTACTGCTTACGAAGACTATATGCAAATACTTGCAGAAAAGTGTATGCTTTAATTGTTCTACATATGATCAATGTAAAAACGACTATGGTTTACTACACCTCCCTTCAATTGTATATGACTATGGTCTGTAACAAGAAGACCGAAGCCACAGTCGTTATGGCGCAGAGCTCGTTACCAGCGACAAAGACATTTCCGGACAAGGATTTGCCTCTAATTGGTTCGATATACGTCTCCTAGTAATCGCCTTCCGCAACAACAACAGGGGCAATATGATTACTGTGTTGGGTTCCAATCAATGGGCCCGCAACAATGGCACAACATCCCTAATTTCACTTCCCTCCCTTCCAGTTCTCGCACCCTTCAACCCTTAGGGAATTTGCAGCCGCCAGCCACTGCCTTCCTCCCCTGCGCGCCACACTCATTCTAATAAGCTGAGAATTATCATCATTATTGCTTGAGTCGAGCCCTGTGCATAATCTGCACACCAGCTCTCAGATTTCAAGCCTGAAGAAGATAGGGCCAATATGTGGGAGACAAAGTCCTGCCCGCTTTCAGGAGTGAAAGAAGGATAATAGAGGTGTCTGGTTTCATACATAAAGCTGAGTTTGTACACTTCTCAACCTTTGGCAGGCTGAATTAGTCAAGTTTCGAAAAACATTTCGTTAATACCGTGCTGACTTTCGTTAGCAGCAGCATCAGTTCCATGTACTGGACCCGTTACACCTCCAACAAGGCTGGACCTTAGTTCCTCTTTCCAGATGTTCATGCACACATCAAAATTATCTAACATTTCCAAAACCTTGATAATACAGCACAGTAGCTCAAAAAAGCAAAATGTAAAACTTTTTTGAGGAAATAACACAATATTCTAATATTAAAAATACAATGCACCTTGACAAAAGTGAGTAAAAGTGTTCTGTTTCTATAAATACTTGTGCCAACAGAAATTTTAACCACCATTTCTTGCATTAAATTCTGCTCTCCATGACACCCAGGCTCTGGGTAAGCTATTCTTAGATCTGTATCATATCAAGATGAAGAAATAGGATGAAGCATTCAAATGAATTTCTCCGATAGTAGATGAAACAGATTCATTACTACACGCCAGAGAAGAAGGAGCAGTCCAAACAGTGGGTGGCAACAGGTGAAAGTGCACCAAAAATAGCAAAAACGGTTCCATGTGCAGGAAAAGTAATTGCTACGGTGTTCTGGGATTCAGCATTTCCATCCTTTAAACTCTGTTAAAGGATTCTCCACAAACGGCCGGTCGTATTTAGATCTGGGAACTGAGCGGGTCACTCTAGTATTGTATCTTTATATCTTTGTTGTTTAGTTATTGTTATTAAAGGGATTCAGGACCAAACTCTTCACTCAACAATAAGTAGGACCACATGATACAAAACATCTTGAATGTTGCCTGCTTGCACCCATTGTTCCAGAGATCAAAACAAGATATGTCTTTCTATTTGCCAATCAATCAATCAATCAATCAATCAATCATAGTGTTCAGCTCAAGTACAGCTCCTTCACTGTATACACAGCATCATTCTGTCTGTTGCAGCTTTTCTTGGGAATGAAATTTCTGTAGCTTCCCGTTACGTTCTTCAATGAGAATTTAGTTATGCTTATTTCTCTTAGAGAGAAATTTTTGCATTTATTTATTTTGTATATTTTGACTTATGTTGTCTATTTTAACGTTTAAAACTTTTTTATTTTTTTAACAGTTTAGGATAGATTTGGATATTTGTGCGATTATTTACGCATACTTAAAACACCTAAAGAATTTCAATAAATTGAAGTGAAAAAGGTTATATTAAAATTAAATGGATGTTCATCTCACAAAAAATTCTATTGGGAATCTTGTCAAATGTTTATTTATTTTCAAACAGTCCAAAACTTTCTCCTCAAGCCATTCCCTTTAGCTCTGTAAATACCAGATCCTCCATTGGTGAAAGAAACGCACGGTTACCTCGGGCATACGAATACCAGGAAATATAGAGGATGAGGGACGGACGTACTGCAGTTTTGAATAGTCCTAACAAACTACCTTGTATCGATGTGCGCGAGACACTTCTAACGAATTTGAGGTGGAGGTAACTTCTCAACTGCATAAAAGTGACAAACAGTTGCAAGCGAGAAAGATGAGAGCGGTGCAACTGTGCAATAAACCGTCTCTACAATGTGTTCAGCCCGGAAGTAAGAGAGATACTGACCTGATTCCCCTACAAAAGCATAAACAGAAAACGAACTCTACCAGAAACCAATTTGCCGAGACTATTCAAAACTACTTTACTTTGTCTTAACCAATATTTCCATGATTTCCTGAAAGGTAAATGTTCCGTTATAACTGATATGAGTCCTTCTGAAATAGCTTGTTTAAAATATGCTCCAGTCACTTCAGTGGTAGTAGAATGTTGATGAAAAATATCCTCTGTGACAAGCAAGTGACTATGACAGTTGATACCTTGAAAAAACATCTTGTTGTGTTTGTAACCAAAAAAGTAAGTTTAAGTTTAAGTAAGTTATAGTAAGTTTAAGTACTATATTATATTTATATAATAAATATATATATATATATAATAAAGAAATTATTAAGTACCTTTAATACCTATTTTCATTAATAAGTGATATTACTCTTCGTTTTCCCTTTTAATAAATGCCTATTTTAATTATATTACTGTCTATTTTCAGTATTTTGAGTTTCTTAACCAAAATAAATGCCTGAGCTTTTGCCCTCTGATATTATAAATAATGCCTGATTAATAATAGTTCAAACTAGTTTTTATACATTTCGCCGTTAGAGTAAACGTCAATATTTTATTTCTGTTCTTTAAGTATTGTTTTATTAAGAGAAGGCAAAGCCACATAGCTGTGACAGGCATTGCAAAACTTGCCCAACATCTCAAAATGGAACATAACCCTCGAGAAATGCTTTATCAACGAAATATAATAAATAAGAAAGCAAAAGGGGCGAGGGTTATATCCTAAAGTAGAACCTCAAGTTTTTGCAGTCTGTTGTGTTGTTGGACACATACGCACACATCCCATGAAATTTACGGGAACAAATTCTTGCACATTATTCCATTCCTCACTTTCTTCCTTTGCGCGATAAATTCTTGCCCGTCTCCTCCCCCCTTCTCTGCCTGGGCTCTCCCTCACTCTTTTTTTATATTTTTCATTGTGTCCCTCCCTCCTGCACCTGTGTTCACTCCCATCTGTCTTTTTAACACTCCAGTTCAAACAAATTACACAAGAAACATCTTCTAACGGCGAGAAAATAACGGAGCCACTGTAGCCATTAACCGCTGTGCAGAAACCTCGAATGCGGAAAGTTTTCGCAAAGTATCCCGCGATAGGATACTGCATCCCATCTATGACTGCAGTGCTTTTGATTCGCTCTTTATATTCAAGGAATGAGAAAACGGTTGAATCGGCAAAACTGCCTGCTGCTTCTTTGTTGTTTGCGGATGACCAGGTCGTGATAGCCGAAAGGATGCTATTGGAAGCCTTTGAAGTTTGAGATCTTCAGGTGAATATGAACAAAATACAATGTATAAGCTATTGGGGGAGGAGGAAATAACATTAAATTACCTCAAGGGACCATCAAATTAATAACGCAGTTTAAATATTATGAAAATTACTATCCAGATATAGACCAAGAAAAATTTAAGCAAGAGGTTCAATGAAAATAATGAATAGGATTTTATGGAACACAAATATTATTTATTTATTTAATCTGGCAAGAGTTAAGCCTTCTTTTTCACTTTACCAGGCGGAAAAAACCAGCAAAAATACAGAGTTCAATATACATAGTTATATAAAATACACAAAAAATATAATTAAAGATATATAATGCATGTAAATATTACATATTTTAATATAGTTACAAAAGTTCATAAAGATAGTGTTAGAATTCCACTTGTTCTTCAATAATTTTTCTCGAGTTCAATGGGGGAGGAAAGAGGAGGAGGAGAAGAAGAAAAGAGGAAGCAGAAGCGAGATACTAACTTTTGTGGTTCCTAGAGCTAAGATGATAATTTTATCTACATTTAAATTGCTTTATTGTCGACAATCTCTGATTTCAGGAGGAAGGGAGTTCCAGATTCTGCGAACTGACACGCTGAATGAGGTTGAGTATGCATGTGTTCGATGTGTTCGACAGTAAAGTCATATTCTGGATTCGAGGTTGGGACAAGTATAAGAAGCGAGAGGCGATATACTGAGGACTGGAGGGAGGTACGGAGGATTTTGAACAGGGGCGTAAGGAAATGGAGAGTCCTGCGTTCTTTTAGTGGTAGTCATAACGGCTGATTGCGTAGGGGTGCCACATGGTCAAATTTACGGGTGTTGAAGGCGACGAACATGAGCATTATGAACGCGTTGTGTTATCTTTACAAATATAGACAAGCCGTTCATGTAAGGAGTTAAAAAAGATCTGCCAGGCATTGAGGTTAGAGGTTTACAATAATCAAAGTGAGGCATAATAAACACTTGAATGAGATTCTTGTTGAGATTGAGAGTGATCTTTTGCCTCGTGTTTTAATGCGTGAATCGAAGAAAATATTTTATTGCATATGTGGATTACCTGACGGTGCCATTTCTAGATCGGAGTCTATATAAACGCCTAAAGTTTTGCCTTACTGATGTAATTAATTATATTGTTGTTTATAATGATAGGCGGCACATTGTTTGAATATTAGTAGACAAACAAAAGAACAGAATTCTCCAAACAGTTATAGAAAGTGTATTAATGTATGGCGTTGAAGGGTTGACGTTAGTGGAAAGACGGAAGGTAGTGGAGATGAATGGAATTCGAACAGGGGCCAGGATATCTAGGCTTGAAAAGAGGAGAAATGAGACAGCATATGGAAATGGGAGAATTGAGAGGATTGAAAGGCGAACTTTAGAGTGGTAGTGCACACCAGTAGAATGGTTGGGGAGAGATGACTTAAGATTTTTATTGAATGGTCGTCTTCTGGAAGGAGGAAGCGTGGAGGGGCAAGCAATGACGTAATATACAGAAAGAAGACTGGCAAAATCGTGAAAAGTGACGAATGTTACAGGGTAAGTGCTGACAAGTGGAAAAAAACCGTCAAAAGTAAAGTAAAAGTGTTTCATATTTCCTATGTTTGAACTATTTTATTAACATATTATCCAAAGATACAAAAACTAACCATCAGGGGTTCGAACCCCGGCAGCGGCAAATGGATTTTTCTTATGTTATGTGTCCAGGTAGACCTAAGTTCATCCAGCCTGCTGTATAAATGAGTACAGCGAGTTTCTTTTGTACAAAACTAACCAAGGGAATTAGAGACTTCCATTTCGTGCTATGAGCTAAGTGTGCATACTAGCGCTGTACCAAGGGTTGCTAACACGTTCCAAGGGACATGTAACATAATTTTTTCGGTAGGGGGGAATCATGGACAGATATTCTGGTTGAATGTAAAGGTACGGAAGAATGGAGGGAAAAGTATCTACCACACCCCTTTACAGGATCGAACAGAAGGAGATGGTCATGCCAGATTTGCTGGCAGGCAAGGCAGGAGAGGTAAATCTCTGATTAAAGTGAGATAGCTCAAGTCTGAAAAGTTTGATAACCGGGTAGGGGTTGGGGAGAAACAAATTGGCTCATTCCAATTGTGTGTCATCCATAATGAAAATTATTTTGTGTATTTATTTATGTGCTGTTTTTTTTTTTTTTTTTTTTACATTTTTAAAAATTATTAGACTTATTAATTTAAATTTTTGTACATTTTAAAGCATGATTAAATAGAAATATTGATCAAATGTTCATATTTGAAGAGTATGTTCAATATCATGACTGCTGAAAACAGCTATCCCCCTTTTTTTTTCAACATTTGCAAGATTTATTGGCTAATACGATCTCTTTTTGAAACATTTTCTTTATCCAACCTCATGCATATAGAGTATAGTCTCCCTGTATTAAAACCAGCATCAAAAGTAACATTAGCCAGTTCATCGAAACAGCTGTAACTGATATTTTCTGTTTCTATAGATACGTTCGTCACTTTCGGATGTTTAATTAGTCTGCCCGAAGTGATAAAGTACACAAATGAAATGTTTCGTAATTTTATCGCCTATTCTTTGGCTTCATTTGTAAAAAAAAGTATAATCTATTACATTTTATCGTCATTTTATGTTCTTATTACGAATTGGGCGGTCTACATAATGGCTAGACCAATCCTGATGATAAAAAAAACATCATTAAGCATTGTACTTGTATAACACTCTGCCATGTCATTATAGGAAATATACTTGATAATAACAAAATAAGTAAAAAGTAAAATAAGTGATTGTCTCACCTATTAGATTAACTTTAAAAGAGAATATATAGAACCTAAATTATGGACTTATTAATTAATTATTTAAGTAATGAACTAAAATATGTTATGGCATTTCTGTGTGGTATTAGGGAAATAAATTAGAATTCTTGTAATCTATAAATATTATAAAAAATAAATAATATTTTAGAATTATTATTATTATTATTATTATTATTTATTGAGATCAAACCAAAAATTAATGGTATTCTATTAATTAAATGAAATGTTTGACCACTCACAGACAAAGCTATACTGAGCCTTTGATATCATCTTTACATTCACTAAAATAGAGAAATAACAGAAAGTTTCGAGTTACATTCTGTATTTAAGGTGCTCATATGTTTCAATAAAACAAAAACATGTTACTATTTAAAAACAATTATAATGTACTAAGCAAATAACAACAACCGAAAGTCACATGGATTTTCAATGACTTTGAAATTTAATTTCAATGTTCTTGTAATAAAAACATGCAATGGAAATGTTTTCTGAAGGCTATTACACACCGTTCTTATATATAAATATAATTCTCAAACATATATTAGATTAATATTTCACATTTGCTATCTTCACGTCTATACTTTTGTTAAAAATAAAATATATGCATCATTATAAATACAGTTTACATGCTGAATTAATTTGTGCTTTTATTTTAAAACAGGTATAAAGAAAAATTAAACATTTTTTTTTAATTTCGGTATTCAAGTATACCCCCACTCCTAAAGACTCAATTTTCCTAAGATACTATTTTTTTTATTTGATTTAAACAGTATATACCAAGTTTAGCTGTGGAAAAAAAAATTTTTTTTGGAGCTGCTGGAATAATTTTTAAATTTTGTGCTTGAGGTTAACTCTCACTCCAATGACCCAATTTTCTTGATTTTCAGAAAAGATATTTTTATTTTATTCAAATGGTATATACGAGTTTAGTTGTGTTAAAACAAATATTAATGCCGCTAGAACGACTCTTAAATTTTGAGTTTCAAGCAAACACCCCCTCCTAATAGTCCGATATGACTGATTTTCAAAAACTATTTTTCCTATTTAATTTCAATGGCATCTACCGAGATTCCTTTAATTTTTTTTTTTTTTTAATGCGCCCGTTAGAGCGATTTTAAAATTTCGCTTTAACCCCCACTTTTTTCAGATATATCCACACTCCTAATGGCTCGATTGTCCTGATTTTCAATTTATTTTACAGAAATCTCATGAGTTTCGTTGTGAAAATGCTAAACTTGTGGTTGTTAGAGCGATTTTTCAATTTTTTTAAAAAAATTCTCTTCAGGTCAACCCCCAACCCCAATGGTCTAATTTTGCTGATTAACGAACTCGCCAAATCCTTTGTTAATTGATGCTTATATGTCGAGTTTCGTTGAGAAAAAACAAAAATTACGACCGCTAGAGCGCTAACACACACACATATATTCATAAAATTTCACGATTTCTTTTTTGTCTATTAGAGCGTCTAGTAGGTACGTCTATGAAGATCTGGAAAGATTATTCAAAGCGAATTCTATTAGTACAATCACAATAGCTTACATTCTTTCGGAACTCGCTAAAAGATACCAAGAGGGACTTGGGACACATGTTAGACTCAAATTCTCCTGTCGACTAACATGAGGTTTTCCATGGTTATCCTCAGTCCATTTTAAGAAAGGTCATGAAATCATCCACTATTTTCCATTAAATGTTCATTCCATCTTTATGTGTGTGTTCGCGAATTTCTGTGTTTGTGATCTTAGACGTTGGACGGACTATTCATTCAGGGTGTATCTATTTGTGTTTCCAGAAATAATTAGCTGCCCCAAAGGCTACTGACCCGAGCATTGGCACATAATACTGGAGGGTGAATGCTCTAATACCGGAGGAGGGTGAATAGTTAAAAGAAAAAGAACAGTAAAGATCCCCACTACTGAAAAACCAGAATATTTAAATTTAAAACTGAAGTTAAGCATATAACGAACTAGGTTCAATAAGACATCATTTATTTTATTGCTTTTTAAGTGCAGATAGTCTGCGATATGTGGATATTGTAACCATAAACATTGAATTAAAGTAAGGTCTGAGGTCAAACTTTGAAAAAAAAAGTTTTTTTTTTTTTGTTGCTAATAACTATTTGGATTTTTCTGCTTAATTTAATATTTCATTTATTAATTCCAATTGTAAGTGCTTTTAATTACGTAAGTATTTTACTTGCCACACTACTTTTTTTTAATATTCTGCAATGTTACATAAAAATGAAAATGCCTTTGAAACCATTTGTAATAGAAGGATGTGGCTTGATGTATTTTGCAGGTAAATTATTATTTCAGATGTCAATAACAGTGATGGCTGCACGTGTGTTTAATTTTTGAAGCAATGTGAAAGTTTTGTTTTTATATACATCCCAGTTTTCTTTCGTAAATACTCATGCCTAGGTTCACCAGGGTTTATAAACATTTTTAAAACAAAGGAATTTTTTAATAGTGTTTAACGCCCGCTTTTACTACTGAGGCACCACAGACGGCGGACACTGATGATACATGAGATGAAATGAAATTATTTTTTTTTAAAGGAAGGAAACGTTCCAAGCCTAAGTTTAGGTACTTTCCTGGCATTTGCCATTTATGAGGACCGAGAAAAGGCGTACTTCTAACATCTGCTATCACTATTACTTGAAGACATCGTAGATTACTTGAGAACAATTTTAATTCATCTGATGTGGTTAATTGATGAATTAGATAAGATTTTCCCTAGGAAGGTTTGATTTAAGAATTGAAAGATTGGACAAAAAGTTTGGGGACGTGTATTTACCCCGGATTTACTTCTTTCAACTAGTCATTTAGAAATAGTTGAATGTCTACAAAAGACCTCAGTTAGAAAGTACGGTCCTGGTGGGAATCAAACTCCAGATCTCCCGCTCACGAATCCGACCTCGGCCACCCGTAACATAAAATAATAATAATAATAATAATAATAATAATAATAATAATAATAATAATAATAAAGGTATAGGTTATAGGTAATCCAGAAACTTTCTATTAAAGCGTTATAATAGTGATAATGAAAATATTAGGCCTGTTTCTGAAGAGAATAATTCAAACCAATTACTTAAAATCCCCCTAGAGCTTCCAAGAAAAAGATATCTGGTAATCATATGGAAGATATTGAAGACAACAAAGGAAATATTAATACAGTGATTGACCTGAATATTTTAATTACTGTGTTGAGTGAAAATATCTCCTGGGGTGGTAATATTACTTTGTGTGAAGATGCGGGTGCGAGAAATGAATTAGTATGTAAATTGATAACTTTAGCGCTATTTTAGTCGTAAGTGAAACATTCATAACATATGCTGGGAGCTGGAGAGATTGCTAGCGATATAAGAATTTTTAATGTATTGAAGAACAAGTAGTAAACGTTTCACTAAGGGATCTGTAAAACTCTGACAAAAAGGTACATAAAAATTAATAACTTCGCAATCATAATTTAGCGCTCTTAATGCCACCTTAAAAGATTTGTCTTACAGAGACATAACGTACATGTATTTATTTACTTATATAATTGCATTAACGTTGAATACATTTTCGATGTTTATGTTCAGATACAAAACGTTTCTAATGAGTGTTTATCGTTTCAAATGTTGTACTCCATTTTGACTTACTTTGTATATAGTAACACATAGTGAAAATAAGAATCATTTTAGGGCTGTAACGAAAAATATCTTTCAAACTTTTCGGCTAATAAAAATTAGTATGTCATTTAATGGTCGCTAAGTATAAATTATATGCCATTTACCTTCACTGTCGTGATCCCTGGGGAATGAGATCCCTTCGGTTAACTTGCGGTTTTGGCATACAATTGCATTACCTCTGGTGCAACATAAGACATATTTATGACAAAATTAACTTGTTCACCCTGAACGTAAAGTATTCTTGAGGTAAACCTCTGGCGTGATGTAATGGCTGAACTTCTTTAGTTATTGTTATTATTGCTTTGAGGTTTACAGTCTCTCAAGGAATTACGAAACATCCACTTCCTTGATGCAAATCTTTCTCCACTTTGCCCTTCCGTCAGCTATCTCCGTATTTTATCTGTATATTTATTACATTTTTCTCACTTCAGTTTAATAGATGTATAAACTGTTAATTAACATCAGTATAGACCATACCATACAGCGTGTGTTAGCTAGATTATAAGCATTAGAAAAATAAGAGTATATGAAGCAAAGAACTGTCACTAAATAGCTGCAAATGAATGGAATGTCTCCTAAAACTCACCAAGATCTGTCAACAATTTTGGACGAATAGTTCTATATTATAAGTGATTGAAATGTTAAATGACATATGGAATGCAGGATGTATACAAAGGGAATGGATGGCAGTCGAAATAGTTAATGAATATAACAAGGGCGACAAACACAAATGTTGCAGTTATAGAAGAATTTCTCTTTTAAATTCCGGGTATACAAATACGGTAAACGATAAGATAGAACCAATAGCGGAAAACATCGCTGGAAAAGTAGTGCGGATTCCGTAAAAGGAGGTACTGTATTTATGTCATTCTTACAATAAAACAAATGATGGACAAAAAAATGGAATACAATTTATCAGTATATCTCCGTTTTTTTAAGTGAATTCCAAGGGAATGTAAGCTCACATATGGAAGTATTTTTGAATAATTTTTCCAAATCTCCATCAATCGTATATGTATCCGGTCTTGCTCTAGGGGTCGCAATTTTTGTTTTTTCTCAAAAAAAAAAAAAACTGGCATATAACCATCAATTAACAATTCATCACATTTGTTAACCAGCAAAATTGGATCATTGTGGGTTAACCTAAAGGGAAATTTTTTTAAAAAAAAATGGAAAATATCTCTAGCGGATATTTTTGCTTATTCCGAACGAAACTTATTATATTACTTATAAAAAATTCATAAAATTAGTTTACGAAAATCAGGACGATCGGGTAATTAGGAGGGGCTATACCTCAAAAGAAGTAGGGGCTAGGTATAGAGAAATAAAAATAATTTTAGCGGCGGCCGTTTTAAATGTTTTAAGGGAAAGTCGGTATATGCTAATGAAAAGAAAATAAGAAAAATATTTCCTGAAAATCAGTGAAATCAAACTTTTTGAAATGGGAGGGAGGAGTTACTTGAAACCCAAAATTTAAAAATCGCTCTAGCAACATTAATATTTGTTTTTTCGCAACGAAATTCCCTACATACTATTTAAATAAACTAAAAATGTAGTTTCTGAAAATCAGGAAAATTGGGAAATTATGAGTTAATCTGAAACACAAAATTTAAAAATCACCCTAGTAGCAGTTTTTTCACAACTAAACACATCATACACCATTTAAATCTAATAAGAAAAGTAATCACTGAAAATCAGTAAAATCAGATTATTAAGATTGGAGGTTTGCCTGAAATACCAGTGAGAGTTAAAGCGAAATTTAAAAATCGCTCTAGTGTTTGCATTTTAATTTTTTTTAAAAAATAAAAGTCGGTATATGCCATTGGAAAAAAAAAAAAAAAAAAGGAAAAATAGTTTCCGAAAAATCAGTGAAATCGACAATTAGGAGAACCCAAAATTAAAAAATCAATCTACATTTGTTTCTTCACAACAAAATTTGATATACACAATTTAAATAAAATAAAAGAAATAGTTTCCGAAAACTAGGAAAAATGGACTGTTAGGTGTAAAGGTATACTTGAAAACCCAATTTAAAAAGCGCTCTTACGTTAATTGGTCTTAAATATTGTTTTAAAATAAAACGACAAATTAATTCAGTATATAAACTGTATTTCTAATGATGCATATGTTTTTAATATTTAACAAAAGTAACGCCGTGAAGATAGCAAATGTGAAATATTAATCTGATTGTTAGAGCGCTCTATAATAAATAACCTTCAGAAAGCGTTTGCTTTATATGTTTTTACTACCAGAACATTTAAATTAAATGTCAAAACCAATGAAAATCTATGTAACTTTCGATTGTTTTTATTTGCTTTGTACATTGTAATTGTTTTAAATAACAACATGCTTTTATTTTATTGAAACATATAAACATCTTTTTCAATACACAATGTAACTCGAAATTTTCTGTTAATTTTCTCTATTTTAATGAACATAAAGATTATATCAAGGGCTCAGTTCGTAAACATAGTTACTTTTAAACTTTTTAAAAAATACTCACAAAGTATAGCTTAGTATATCAGTGGTACTTCATTTCATTTAAATAATAGCATGACATTAATTTTTGTGCTTTAATGTCAATAATAATAATTACCATAATTCTAAAATTGAGGTTTCAATTTTGTGATACTTATAGGTTACAAGAATTCTAGTTTTGTTCCCCTAATATCACACTGTAATGCCGTAAGTTATTCCATTTCATTAATTAATTAATAAGTCCTAATTTAGAATAATATTCTTTTTTATTAAAAGTTATACAACTCGGTGAGGAATTCGTTTAGTTTGCATAACTTAGGCCTGAAGGACTTTTGTGGATACTGGTGGTGTAGTGGTAACCATACTTGCTCTGTAAACCCAAGGTCGCTGGTTCGAACCCGGCCAGGATCGATGGATTTTTTCGGGCGTAAAAATCCTAAGTATGGGTTTTTTCGGAAAAGGAGTAAAGCCGTGGGTCCCGTGCCGTACATTTAGGGCACGAAAAAGAACCTCAAGCCTGAAAGAAGAGGCCTCTAAGCAAAATTTGTCGGCCGTTTCACGCCCTGAATAGAATGGAACGCTAATGGCCTGAGATGTTAAAGAGCGTCCATAAATAAAAGGAATCAATCTGACGGACTTTTCTAAATTACGTGAAAGCATGTGATGGAGTAAATAGATTCAAACTATGGAATATATTAAGAGAGTATAAAATACTACCGAACTTAATTCATGCAATAAAGTTCTTATACAATCAAACAAAAATAAAAATAAATCTATTTCGAATACTAAGGTAAATATAGGATTATGACAAGGTTGTGCACTCTCTCCTCTTTTACTTGATATTTATATAAATAAAATGTTGGAAGTAGGGAAGACGACCTCCAATATAATACAGCAAAATTAAATAATGTACTAAAATGATATAATATGGAGACATATAATAATAAAACAAAAGTATTGGCAATGGAGGACAAATCAATAAGAATAAAAATAGATATCGATGAACAAAATATAGAACAGGTGCAACTTTAAACATCTGGAATGTAATATAATTAGTTATAAAAATTATTTTAGATTTGGAAGAAAGTATAAAAATATAATAAAAAAATGGAATAATAAGGAAATACTTTAAAATAAATATGATAAGATCCTACAATGTTCTATCAAAATCTATGGTAGCAAAACACAGAACATAAGAGTTCAGCATCGGAAGGAAGCGGCACAAATGAAAAAGTTAAAAGTTGGAAAAGGCTGACGATAAGATACGAGAAGTAAAGTGATGAAATAAGAGAAGAACTACAAATAAAGAATATTACCAACGTAATTAAAGACTATCAGTAAAACTGGCAACATCATGTAGAGAGACTACCACAGACAGATAGCACGACAAGCATATTTTTATCATCCCGTTGAGAAACGTGACCTGGGTCGTCCAAGAAGAAGAAGATGGAAGGATACAATTAGCCTCGGAATGGAAAGCAATGGCTCTCCTTGAATTGAAGAAGAAGAAGAAGAAAGAAGAAGAAGAAGAAGAAGAAGAAGAAGAAAGAAGAACAAGAACAAGAACAAGAAGAACAAGAAGAAGAAGAAGATGGAAGGATACAATTAGCCTCGGAATGGGAAGCAATGGCCCTCCTTGAATTGAAGAAGAAGAAGAAGAAGAAGAAGAAGAAGAAGAAGAAGAAGAAGAAAGATGATGTCACGAGTTTAAATGTAGAACATCCTGTGAAATGATGAAGGTTCTTGGAAAACTGCCACAAGAATATTCTACTTAGGTGTTGCAAGAGAGGTCACGATTAGAGAAAACACATAGTGTACGTAATACTTTAAACAAAGAATTAGAATTACAACTGTTAACACGCACTAAACAGTTGAGAGTCAACATTTGTAAGATATTTTCGGACGCACAGACAGAAACAGATTTGTGACTTGCGTAAGTCGTATCAAGCGGAATGGTCCAGGCAGTAACACATGGGACTCCATGTTTTTTGGGGCCACGCTGACCGTGATCATTCTGTGGTTTCTCCTAGTCGTTTAAACGAACGCTGGGGTGCTGCGACTTTTCCTTTCCACGAATTTTTCACTCTCCAATTTCACAGCGTTTCCTTTCGTTAGTTTAGCTACAGGGTCGAAAGTGTCAGGCGAAGCGGGCTGTGAGGTGTGACAGTGGCTTGCGCTTGTTCAGGTTTCTCTGGTATGGAAGCGTAAACTCGAACTCTTTTAAGGGGAAATCCACCTGTTGTCTCCACTGGTGGCGTAGCACAAACGACCAGCCCTTGAGGAATGTAATTTGCAGGACGAATGAAAGGCAAGGGATAGCTCGGTTTCGATTAGGTGTTTGGAAAGTAAGGGATTTGAGAAAAGGATGTTATTACAAGGGTCTGTCCTATCTGCGGGAAGAAGAAGAGAAGATAAATATTATTTTTCAAGGTAAAGGAACGAACGAATAAGTTTGATAAGCAAGAGATGGTTATAGAGGAATAAAGAAGTACAGTAAGAAAGAATTTTGAAAATCAAACCCAGTTATCCAAAGTAGGGAATTTTTTATAGAAGGTAAAGATAAAACGGAGATGGTCGGTAGAGATAAGTAAGAAATGGAATTAAAATAAATCAATTGTGTTTTATTGTGATGTTATGTATATAACCATTTAGATCTGTTCTATTTTGAGGTAGTGTTTTGTATCCCAAATGCCTGTTTATATCATGTATTACTCTATGGGTATCAGACATGTTCATACCAACGCAGGTGGCCAAAGCTGTTAAGGCGCGGACTCGTGAGCGGGAGGTCTGGGGTTCCAATCCCACCAGGACCGTCCTCCCTGATTGAGGTTTTATCCAGATTTCCTCATAAATGGCAAACGCTGGAGAGGTTCCTTAAACTTAGGCATGTATCATCAGTGTCCACGGCCTGTGGTGCCTCAGTAGTAAAAACGAGAGTTAAACACTAATAAAAAAAAAAAACAAAAACAAACAAAGAGTTTGTCACTATTGGAAAAACAAAAGATAAAAAAAAAGATAAAATATCTCAAAGGAAAATGCAACTCAAAATCCTAGGAATAACTTTGAAGGACAAAATACCCATAGTGTTAATAAATCAGTTATCTCAAACAACAGACGTCGCACAAACAGCTACCAAAAGCAAATGGCAATGGGGCGGTCACGTCGTAAGAATGCAGGACAATAGATGGACGTATAAGATCTCCATGTGGTATCCCCGGATAGGATAAAGGACACAAAGCACACCCAGAAGAAGATGGACAGACCTCTTCAAGGAACATGCAGGTCCAGATTGAACAAGAGTATCAAGAGAAAGAGAAAAATAGAAATCTCACGAGAAGCAACTAGTGCAGTGAGAAATGGAGTAACCAAAGAACAAATCAGTCAGAGTGTCTTAAACAGCATACGAACAACTAGCGTGGAATAGCTCATCACGTTAGGAAAAAGCAAGTTTTCCCTACTTGTTAGGAAGCCTTCGCCCTTAAGGGACACAATAAGCTATCCTTATCTTTATATCTCAAATGATGAATAAGGGAATTATTTATATAAAGTTAAAAATAACTGATGTGGATGGTTAACAATGAGTGTAGTTTGTTAAATTAGTTTTAAAAATATTTGTAGTCATATAATATGTTAAGATTAAATAATAATTCATCATCAAACGCTGATTTGAATTGAAGCAGAGTGGATTATGTAAAGTTTATTCGTTAATTAGTGATTAATGAACTGGAACTGATTAGGGGCTTCTAAGAAAGTAATAACGAGGAAAATAAATGAGGAAAAGAATAGAAATAGAACCACCTAATGTGAAACTGTTTGCTGAACTTCAATCTTCTGGAATTCCAGCAGATTACTGATTAGCAAGGATCATAGATTTACATTCTTATCATTTTATTTTTTATTGTTTCAGACATTGATTATTGTAACATACAAATTGTATTCGTTAGGTAATAATAATAATAATAATAATAATAATAATAATAATAATAATAATAATAATAATAATAATAATAATAATTAATGTTGTTTAACGCCCGTTTTTGCTACAGAGGCACCACAGGCGATGGACACTGATGATACATGAGATGAAATGACATATTGGGAAAGGTTTTATTTTTATGGAAGGAAACGTTCCAGGCCTAAGTTTAGGGCACCTCCCCGGCATTTTCCATTTATGAGGACTGAGGAAAACCTGGAAAATACCTCAGTCAGGAAGGACGGTCCTGGCGGTATTCGAACCCCAGACCTTCCGCTCATGAGTCCGAGACTTAATGAACTCGGCCACCCGTTGCGGTATTCGTTAGGTAGTACATCTAAGAGTGGCCAGAGCCAAATAGGTGAAACCCTCTCGTATTCATTTTTTGTCTTTGCATTTCAATAAATACATAATGTCACTAAGACCCTGAAAACCAAAATGCAAAGCAAGGAAATGGAAACATAAGAGATCTCTATCCCATACGAAACTCAGATGCAGCCATTAGGTTGCTACAGTGACATTATTATATAACTTTAATTTCAGAATTGCGAGACGCTATAAAAATCAAACTTTCAATAAGTTGAAGGGATCTGTGCTCTTTCTTCAAGCCACAAGTTTTCTATTGCAATGGGTTCAAATCTAAAGCCCAGCGAATTCAACTTGCTCTCAAAACTGAAAGAAAACTTTCTAAGGAGGAAATGTTCTTCAGATTATAAAACCAGTGGGGTCAAACTAAACATTTTAAATGTTGGTTTAAATCAAATAGAACATTGTCAAGGATAAGAGTATAGGAACCTACTCTCGCACAAAACATTAACTGTCCGTTACCAAAAGTTGCAACTGCCTACAGAATTAGCTTATGGGTTGTCGGGCAATATCACACTTTAGAAATATAATCATTTAAACAATTTTAAGGAAATTGTTCTCAACGTGTAAAAAGTTACATTTATGGTTTAACTATTGAAAAGAATAAAAATGATCCAGTGTTTCTTGTGCTCTGTAGCCTGCTTTACTGTTTCACATTATTTAATTATTTACCCTGGAAAAAGTTAAGGCCATGGTGTCTTCACTTCCACTCTACCGGGCGAAAAACCAGCAAATATACAGAGTAACATATGCATAGTTATATAAAACACACAAAAAATAAAATTAAAGATAACACATACAAATATTACATATTTAAATATAGTTACAAAAGTTGATAAAGATAGTGTTAGAATTCCAACTTGTTCTTCAATAATTTTTCTCCAGTACAAATAGCGAGGAACGAGGAGAAGGAAGAAGAAGAAGCTAGAGACAAATTGCTGTGATTCCCAGAGTTGCGATGACAATTTAATCAACGATTAAATTGCTTTATTGTCCGACAATCTCTGACTTCAGGAGGAAGGGAGTTCCAGACCCTGGAAACTGACACGCTGAATGAGTTAGGGTAGAAATGTAAAGGTTCGGTAACGAGGGATAGAGAATAAAATCATATTTCGGTTTCGAGGTAGAGAAGGTATAAGAAGCGAGTGGCCATACACTGAGCGCTGGAGTTACGGAAGCTTTTGAACAAGGGAATTTACATTCTTTTAGAGGTAGCCATGACAGTTGATGGGATGGGGGGGTCATATGATCAAATTTACGAGTGTTCAAGGCAAAACAAACACGTTATAATCTATCGATCTGCCCAGTGTTCAGAAGAGAGTACAGGATATCACAATAATCACACTGAGGCATAACAAACACTTGAATGAGATTCTTTTTGAGATTGAGAGGTAGAGTTTTTGCTTCGTGTTTTAATGTGTGAACCAAAGAAACGATTATTATTACACGTTGTTCTTGTAATGTAAACGTCACCATTTTGAAGTATCAAAAACAGTATTCACTCTCGCCGCTGCCGCTAGAGTCCTGTGTGCCATACAGTGCTGCTATCTCTTTCACGCATTGACGAGTGCCCAAGTATTTTAAATCAAACCGCATTTCTCTATCTGATTCCAGTCCCAAGGAAAAAGAAAAATCGGAGGTGTTATAACTTGAATGCACATCCTAAGGTATAAAATTTTTGTAGAATGCACTCAAAACTTGGACGATACGGAGGATCCACCGGGCTCTTAATTTTTTTTTTTTTTTAATAATTGTAATTATCATTGCCACAGACATGCATGCAGAGGTACTTACAGCGATGATGAGACTATTACGATAATGAATGGCATCTAGTTAAAGGGGGTATAAAAGGTACACGTTTAATTGGATCATCCCTGCTGCTTCCCTGCTTCAACGTGCTATCGCATGCTCCTCAAAGAAAAATTGCTGGATTGCTTGTTTATTAGCAGAAATGTGGTTTCAACACGACGGGTCGTTAGCACATTTCAGCTGTGATGTGAGAAAGTGTCTGAACGTCACCTTTGGATATCAACGAACAGGCCGAGATGGACGCGTGCCAGGCCTTCCAGACCGCTAGACTTAACACGCATCTATTGTACCTTAGGACTTGAAAGAACACCTCGTTGCCTTTCGCCGCTTTGATCATCTTTTGTTAATGAACATGTTGTTTAGAATCACTTCTATTTATTTTCATACTAGCCCCCTAACTGTAAATGCCTACAATTTATACAGAAAATTTTAAGCATCCTATATTCATTAGTTATTTATATAACCAGCTTATAATCATGTCTATATGAGCAGAAGCGAACTCTCTAATTTTCATGAGCATTCAGAATAAAAATTATTCCCATGTTGCATACAACGTTTTATGAACTTTTAGCGTTGAGATATTTTTAAAAAGTATTTAAACTTTTCAAAATGTGATATCATGACGTAGTAGATATGGCGTATTATATTGCATGGTTTCTTAGTACATGTTTCTGTGACGGTGTTTGTTTTGAATAATTCAAATGGATATGGAAGCTAATTCCGCAATTTTTGATATTGAAAATACGGATTCCAGAAGAAATTATAAAGGAAACCGAGATAGCTGAGAGTGTGTAAAATGAAAGGTCAAAATGGGTTTAATGTAGCGTTACTTTTTTAATTCCTCAAAAATCGAAAAGTGTATAAGAAAAGGAATATGACAAGTTCTGTACATGGAGGAAAGAGAAACATGTTAGTTCAACTAATAAAAAAATCTTGGTATATTTTTCGAGCTGGTAAGTATATAACGTTTAGTGATTATTTATATGGCAAATATTTTAAAATTTAGATTTTTAAATTTATTTGTTTATTTTTTCCAGTCGAAAAAGTTGTATGCCTTCGATGCTCTGGTGTGTGTATTCGAAAGCTAAATGCAAGAATCACATTACAATTTCTTTCATTTAAAAAGTTTAATCATTTTTTTAATAGTGTTTAACGCCCATTTTTACTACTGAGGAACCACAGGCGGTGAATACAGATGATACATGAGATGAAATATATATTGGGAAAGGATTTATTTTTTTGAGGAAGGAAATGTCCCAGACTTAAGTTTAGGGTACCTCCCCGGCATTTGCCATTTATGAGAACTGAGGAAAACCTGGGAAAAACCCAGTGGGAGGACATTCCTGGCGAAACTCAAACTCAGATCTCCCGCTCATGAGTCCGTGCCTTAACGACCTCGGCCACCTGTGGCGGTAAAACGTTAATCATAAACATTAGTAATCTGCATTATACTAACGGAAAAATTCCTTAACTTTACTACATTGATATTACGTTCATTAACAATTATTTTGCTGGATAAACATTAAAAGTAAAACCAGTAACATTAGAAATAAATTAAAAGTAAAACAGTTTCAAAACATTTGTTTAATTAAATGTTTTTCGTGTTTGAATGTTGGTATGCTTGTTAGGACGACGATTTTAGCTTTTTCTTTCAGGCAAGTTGTTTGAAATTGTGTTGTGAAGGCGGTGATGACTTCATGGAACACTAGTTGCTAGGTAAGCTTTTCTGACACCAGTGCAAGAATTAGGCTAATTGTGCACGATTTATAGCGTCATAAGTATATTTAATTCCAACTTGGTTAACATTATTGGCTAAGAGAATAGGGTGTCAGTATTTGCATTTACATCGAGTACTGCAACCTATTTTATGTATACTTAATAGAATCTTTCATAATAATCTCCAGAACCAAAAATAACATTTTTGCATTACTCTCAATGCCGTTGTGTCGGTCCTGGTGGAGTAATGGTAACCGTACTTGCCTGCTTAACCCAAGATCGCAGGTTCAGTCCCGGCCAGGATCGATGGAATTTTTTCGGACGTAAAAATTCTAAATATAGCAATGGATCCCGTGTCGTATATTTACGGCACGTAAAAGAAGAGACCTCTGAGCAAAATTTACCGGCTGTTTCACGCAAATTGAGTCGAATACTGATGACCTGAGATGTTAAAGAGGGTCCATAAATAAACCAAATTAACAAAACGCCGTTGTAAAGCCTGAAGCGATGGTTTATAACAATAACTAATGTTCATGTGTGCTTCATAGCTCTAATTGAAATTTAAAGAAAAGTCAAACATGATACGTGATAGGTTAGAGTAATAATGAAACAGATTACCTTAGGGAGAGAGAACTGCATGCTTCTTCTGCAGTGTATTCTTCAGTAGAGAGGGTAGAAGGAAAGCGAAAATGAAGGAGCACAGAAAGAAAGACAAAGAGAGGTGGCGAATTCCCAGCTGTGTGTATGTGTAGTAATGGACCCCTTACCAATATGGCTGAAATATTTTATATACTCGAGTAAGGTCTCTCAGTAGCTGGTAGGAAGGAAGGAGGAAATCCGATATCAGCGCTCATACATTTACACCGGCCGCTGCAGGAAGCTCGCCAAGTCGAGTGAAAGATGATCACAGGGGAGGGCTACACTACATCAAAATACTGTAAACGGGAGAGCATAAAACCCACGCTCCCTGCCTTATTCTTCTTCTTCCTTTTTTTTTTTTTTTTTTTTTTTTTCTATTTTACTCCTCGTTTAATACACAGCGTATAAAAATGAGAATTATTGCCTATAAATTGCTTCAGGTTCCACATTAAGCTGGGAGTCCCAGTTATTTTATACTCTGTAGTCAAGTATTTTAACCTCCTCCTCTTCACATAACGGGAGCAACTTCTCGATAATTCTTCTGTAGTAGAGAACAATTCATAAAGATGTCTTGCAGCTTGCCAAAATGTGTTGCGCCTGTAACGGCGTGGAGTAAGTCCTCTGCGGAGACAATCCAGAAAGGGGGAGAGGGGAAAAAACACTGGCGGTGTGCACAGGCAAGGAGGGTCCGCAACTAAACTAAGCCAAGGACAGCGATAAACGCAGCTAATATGCTGCGACAGTTTGTAGCAGGTAAAAGCGACAATAAAGTTCGTAATAGAAAGCTTTGAGAGAACTACAAACATGCTCATTTATTATTTCTGTTGTGTTTGTTTTTAAGCATTTATATTAATTTAAGGCAACCCTGCAGCTATCGACGTAATTTCTCAGAGCAGCATTTTAGAAAAGTGCGTACGTGTTCATTATTTTTTAGGCAGATTGATTTCAACTTTATTTTTGCGAAAAGTTCTTTTTATTATTCACTTATGTTAGTTGTTTAGATTAAATTATTTATGTAAATGTATTTTGTATTGTTATCCTTGTTTACATAGTGTATATTTTATTATATAAAGTTTAGTTAGTTATTTCCATTAATTTTTATATTATTATGTTGTACATATGTTATAAGCTCTGGAATTACTTAAGCAATTCTGAACGACTATAAATTATCTATTTGTATTGACATTTTTGCCACAAAAATTTAATAATAACATTGGCTATATAAAACAAATATATCTTATGTTTAGTTTTAAATCTTGTCCGCTCACGCGGTATTTTCTCCGCAAGTTGCCTATTACACGGTTTTCTTGACCGAAGGACTTCTCCATCAGGCAGCTCCCCAAATATCCTCACTAGGCTGGGTGGATTGCGTTCCAGACCTCCCTAAATTAGCACAATTTTTAAATAGCAATCTAACCCGGGTCCTTCCGGCCAGTAGTCATAATTGTGATACAGTAAATAAGGAAATTTAGAAACACTCTTAAGAATAGTATATATATATATATATATATATATATATATATATATAGTTCGTTTAAATGTTGTGAAGTACACGTAAAAAGAGTAACAACGAAAATAGACACACAATTCACACAATATTTCGGATAGCTAAGTATCTTTCTGTACAGATCACCTATTGAATAAAACACAAAAAGCCAAAATTGCTGCCAAAACTTCTGTCTAGTATTCAAGGGATGATATGTAGACTGTGAAGAAGGATACTTAGCTATCCGAAATATCGTGTTTCAATATTATGCACGTACTTTGCAAGTTTTAATGAACCCGTGTGTGTGCTTTCAGTGTAAAGGAAGGATCTATTTCTCATAATGATATGCTGTTTGCGCGAATGCAGTTCGTTTGAAACGTATGAACTGTGTACTTTAGTTCACAAAGGCCAATGCTTTGTGTAAATTACAAACCTGAAGAGCTCTTGACCCCTTTTTTTAAAAAATATTCTTTGCTTTCTTTTATTTCTGAAGTGTACCTAGTTTTTGATCGGTACATTTTAATTTTCATTGAAAGTTTTTGTGACTAAGTTTAGAGAGTCCTTAACAGTAAGGTAATAGGGTATTAAATAAACGCTTTCTTTGATTTGAATTATTTACGGACGCTCTTTAACATCTCAGGTCATCAGCGTCCCATTCTATTGAGGGCGTGAAATGGCCGACAAATTTTGCTCGGAGGCCTCTCAGCCTTGAGGTTCTTTTTCGTACCGTAAATGTACGACACGGGACCCACGGCTTTACTTCCCTTCCGAAGGAAGCCATACGTAGGATTTTTACGCCCGAAAAAATCCATCGATCCTGGCCGGGTTGGAACCCGCGATATTGGGTTTTGAAGGCAAGTATGGTTACCACTATACCACCAGGACCGACACAATAAATGCTATTTTTGTAATTGTTTTGTAAATGGACATATATGGTATTATCGTCCATAGACTATTGACGTTAATACCCATAAGCATGTGAAATAACTGCAAAATACAGGTAAACAAATTATATTTATAATTTCTTTTGTGTATGAATGTGTGACAAACAATCTTTTGCATATTTAGTAAACACATTTAGCTATTAGACTGTGCATTTACGAATCAGAACAAATTTGCAAGACCTCTCCGTAAAAAAAATATGTGCAAATCTTAACGTAGCATCATTATTCCCCCAAAAGTGCATTATACTAACTTTATAATTAAATGTATTTTTATTACAAAATATAGAGAAACCTGGCTCGGTGGTTTTAAGAGCATTGTCCGCTGTTCGTCTCGAGTATTATCATTTTATTGGATCAATCTCCTGTTTGCTTTTCTATTTTCCTCATCCGGCCGTTCATATAGTCGTTTTATTTGTGTTTCTTTATAAATCATAATAAAATACACAATTTGTCTATAACGAGTTTATGGATGTTCCTAAACTTGAAATCTGACTTTCAAGTAGTAAATATCAAGTATATTTTAGAATTTTGTACTAACGGACCTTAATAAAATTTTGCGCATCGCTCTGCTGTAGTGGATCCTGGTGGTGTAGTGGTAACCATACTTGCCTTCTAAACCCAAGATCGCGGCCAGGACCGAAGGATTTTTTCGGGCGTAAAAATTCTAAGCATGGCTTACTTCGGAAGGGAAGTAAAGCCGTGGGTCCCGTGTCGTACATTTACGGCACGAAAAAGAACCTCAAGCCTGAAAGAAGAGGTCTCTGAGCAAAATTTGTCGGCCGTTTCACGCCCTGAATTGAATGGGACGCTGATGCACTGAGACGTTAAAGAGCGTCCGTAAATAAAACAAATCAACAACAGCTATGCTGTCATTATATTTCCAACATGATCCTATGGTGGAGGTCGTTAAGGCGCGGACTCATGAGAAGGAGTTCTTGGGTTCGAATCCCTCCAGGACCGTCCTCCCTGACTGAGGTTCTTTCCAGGTTTTCCTCAGTCCTCATAAATGGCAAATACCGGGGAGGTATCCTAAACTTAGGCCTGGAACATTTCCTCCCTTAAAAAAACTTTCCCAATATATCATTTCATCTCATGTATCATCATGTCCACCGCCTGTGGTGCCTCTGTAGTAAAAACGGGCGTTAAGGACCATTCATTTCTTATTTCTCATTCACTCATGAGCGTGCCGGAAGAGAGAGAAACCCTTTCTTTATTTTTCTTCAAGTAAAACTGTAATCATCCCATCATTATCATGTTGTTCATTACAATGCATGAAGTTTTCGCTTGTCAGTTTTTTCGCCTTGTCTAGCAGAGAGTATACAGATTAGCCACCCCTTTTTATCGTCGTTCCTTGAAAGTACTTTGTGACTGACTCCATACAAATCTATTCTTTGCTAATGTTGGTCATTTGTGCTTTTGCCACAGCACAGCATGGCTATAAAAGAATTGCTTTAGGTGACAACTTAAACCTCATGAACTGTTATATTTTGCTTTTTTGAATTGAATTTTTCACTGTGAAATGTTTGAACTGAATACCTCTATTGAAAGTTTGCTTTGTTGACAAGTTCTACGTTAAAAGAGTATAAAATGTAAACTTCAAATTACATTCCAACAAAGGCTTTAATTTATTTATGGTCCAAAAATAGCAATTATCCATTTTTAAAAAAAAATGTATTGCAATTTGCAATCAGAGTCCTATGAGTAAAATTTGAGATCATGGCCGGAACTGAACTCATGGGTCTATGCCGATGCTCTTCCGCCCTGGTCGACGAAAACCGCGAAGTTTATATACCCTGGAGATCTCTAAGATTACGCACAGGTCTGCCCCTAAGAAGCTTACTGGATAAGACACCGTAGCTCAGATGAAACAGTATTGGCAGGTAAGGCGAAGATCCGTAGTTAGGGTCCCAGCCGAGGTCTCTGTTTTCCTATCTGATTACTTTGTCCTAACTTAGCCTAATAGGGGCAGCCACACTTGCCTCGTAGACCCAAGATGGCGGATTCAATCTCGGTCAGAATCGATGGATTTTTTCATGGCGTAAAAATGGTAAGTAACGGTTTCCCTGGGAAGGAAAGTAGAGCCGTGGGTCGTATGACAGATTTACGGCACGTAAAAGAACCTCAAGCTTGATAGAAGAGGACACTGAGTAAAATTTATCGACCTTTCATGTCCCGATGACCTGAGATGTTAAACAACGTTCACAAATAAATAAAATAAACTAGCCTAATTGGCGGTTTGTGTGAAGTTTTTTTTTTTTTATTTAAGGACGCTCTTTAACAGCTCAGGTCATCAGCGTTTTTTTGTGTGAAGTACAATTATATTCAATATGTATTACGGTTATTTAAGGCTCTAGAAATAATAATTTATATTAAAAGATCTACTGAGCCTAAACTGAATTAAACAGCACGGTTAATAAATTACTGCACCTTTATATGCGAAAGAAGCGTGAAGTATTTAAATTATTGCATGTATGAAATGTTTATTTTCCTAATGTTCTAAGTTAAACAGGTTACAACCACTACCAGAATGTGTTTAATTTCCATTACCAGTTTTTTAACTGACTTTTTCTCTCTTCTCTTGAGAGATAAATGTAATTTCAACATCTGGAAGAGCACAATAACTCTCTTGGTTTAGTAACAAATGGAAGCTTGAACGCGAATACTCCGTTTCTGATATTTGTCGCTGGGATGAGAAAGGAATGGAAGTAATTGTTCAGAAACAAAAGTGACTCGCTGTCTATTGCAAATAGCTGGTCTAATATGACTGGGATCTCTTGCCAGAGCTAGGTAAGCACTATCGCTTGTTTTTCGTGTGATTTACCGCTTTTGGTAACAAAAAATATACTGGAAAGGGGCAAAATTGACTTGTTCTCTGTGAACCGGAGCTCTATGAGAAATTACCACGAACAATTTCATTGTGCGAAATAAAAACAATAGGAAGGGACTAAAAACGAAACAAAAGAAGTAAAAAAAAAAAGCATAAATCTTTGCCATAAAACAGTTCCGCAGCAGTTTTAGACGTGTCGGACGATCAACATTGCAGCTACAAGCTCGGCTGCAGCTTTAATTAAGTGCCACCACGGTCGCAGGTGTTCCCGACTGGCAGACCCGTCCCCCGTGGGACTCCCGGGACCTCCCGCCAACTGCTGCGAGCCAAGCACAAAGCCCCCCACCCCCTTCCACATCACCCCGACCACCTACCTGCTTCATAAGCCTCTGCCGCTCAAGGTGTTCTCTCTCTTGTGCCAGCCGTCGCCCAGCACTGGAAACAACAATCACAAGCAACTGAACACAAGTACTCCTCCAATGGAAAAGTGATACTTTGTTGAACTACAGGATTTCTATCGCTGTTTTCTTTCTGCTTTTTTTTTTTTTGTTTGATTTATTTATGGACGCTCTTTAACATCTCAGGTTATCAGCGTCCCATCCAACTCATGGCGTGAAACGGCCGATAAATTTTGCTCAGAGGCCTCTCTTTCAGCCTTGAGGTTCTTTTTCGTGCCGTAAATGTACGACACGGGACCCACGGCTTTACTTCTCTTCCGAAGGAAGCCATCCATCGGTCCTGACAGGTCTTTCTGCTCTGAAGACAATCTTGGACACAAGCATTTCCGGATTTAATGCCCTCAAAAGCGTTATCAAGGTCTAGGTCTGATTTCTAGTTTTCGTATGCGATTGATTTTGAAGTTGACAATATCATTAACCTATCTCCTCAAAAAGTCCATTTGAGTCAGGTCTGGTCATCTATGTGGCATTTCTATTGACCCTTGTCTTCCAATAATTTTACCAGCAAACACCTAGGGCCAGAATTAGGTGGTTGTCATTTTGTAATGTTTCTTGGCATATCAATAAATATCAATAAATGTAAATAAACAAAAAAAAACATGAACATTAAATTACACAGCTATCGCATGGTGTGGTGAGTCGGTCCTGGTGGTGTAGTGGTAACCATACTTGCCTCAAGATCGCGGGTTTAGGAGGCAAGGACCGATGGATTTTTTTCGGGCGTAAAAATCGTAAGTATGGCTTTCTTCGGAAGGAAAGTAAAGCCGTGGGTCCCGTGTCGTACATTTACGGCATGATAAAGAACCTCAAGTCTGAAAGAACAGGCCTCTGAGCAAAATTTGTCGGCCGTTTCACGACCTGAATTGAATGGAACGCTGATGACTTGAGATGTTAAAGAGCATCCGTAAACAAACCAATTAAAAACATTTCAAAAAACAGTGTGGTGTAGCATCATTGCAACACCACATTTGAAAGTAGTTTTCTGCATTAATTACTCTTTAAAAAAAAAAAAAAAGAAGCCCCAAGATTCCATGACATGAAATACCACCCCAAACATTGTCATTATTTCAAACTTTTGGGCCACTCTGTGTATCACTATATAGAAGTAAGACAACAGTTCGAACGTTGCTCTGTAATATTTATAGAAATGTTTTTTTGTTTTATCATCAAAATAACGAAGAAAATATATTCCGATGATTTAAAAATAAGAGTGAATATAATTCTTATACAATTAACAAAAAGTTTTGACACTGGATAATATCCATGCAGCTGCTTTTTAGAATAAAATATCTTTTGTTAAATATTCCCAAGATTTAAATTAAAATTATTAAATTACTATTTAAAAACAAGTGGCATTATCCCAATGAACATGTGCATTTAGCAATGTTTACACTTGAACACAGCTATATAAAAATTAAATATCTTTAATTAATATCCGTTTCAGGTAACTTAGCCGCTTAGAGTGGAACCACTAGTGTAGTTATTGAGAGTAAAGCCCATGTGACTGCGGAAAGCGAGGCGAGAGAATGAGTCATAAACATGTATAGTCCCGTCATAATGCTATAAATAGTGTGCACACTAAATAGTATTACATACATGAGCTGTTAGTATTGAACAACATATTATATCATAATTGTAATGGTTAGCAATATAATAGGCTAATCGTATTGCCGGCTGTTAACGCGCTGAACGCAATCTAAGGCTTATCAGAACAAACTTATCTTTCTCCAGTGACTATACAGTTGCCTTAACTTCTCTTTCCATACTTCATAAATGCATTCCTGATAATCACTACACTCACAATTTTTATACATTCTTCGATGATAAGACAAATATCTAGAAAGGAAAAATAATCAGGTGTACTTATATAGAAACACAAAATATTCAAACTATCAAATATGTTGCTTAATTGAAGAAAATTCACTCTAGTTGCCAACCATGCTACGTAAACAAAATCTATTCAAATACCAAGTCAAAATAACTAACCTGTCCATTTTAATTTGTGTACTTCAAACTTTCGCTTTAGGTACAGTTTTAATTCTTGCCGAGAAATTCAATATAATAATTTTTTAAATATAAAATGATATGTAATTTCTACAAAATGCGTATTTTCATTCAATTTCTCGTATGCTTATTTTTTTATTGTTTTCTTAAGCGCCTGTTAATGAAAAACGTCAGTACCCTCTCACCTAAATCTTAATTGAGTTCTAAACATTTAAGATATGGAACTTATTCTGCTAATTTCTCATATTCCCTTCAAATTTAAAGGAAGTTCATACCATAAATAAAGCTAGTAATAGAGGTAATAAGGGAAGCAAAAATTTAAATGCATTTTCTATATCCATTAGAGTTTTCCAGAAAATAAATATTTTTTCCCGAAACATACGGCAGCGCTACTTAATGTTCTGCATGGTTAGCTTATAAATTTAGAATGCACCAACTGTAGTTACTCAGTATTTTAGTGTGCATTAACTTATTGCGAAAATAAGTTCATAAGTAGTTGTACTAATCCATTTAAAACCTTTGTTAGCCTTAACAATATTAAGCTCAGTGATGCCAAACCTAATTTCAAAAACAAAACTCGCATAATTTAGACAATACGTTGCAAGGGAACCGATCTTTACAGAAGCCACATTGTTTTCTAGTTAAAGATTTTTCTACTGTGGATCACGGTTCGATAGCGACTGGTAGAGGACCAATGTATCTTAAGTTATAAAACTCATTTTACTGTCATTTCATGTATATTAACAATTGTTCTACTACTTTCCTTCTCTCAAAAGTAATTTCGCATTGTAAAAGTGCTATTTTGAGATGTTACTGTAATATTGCTAAAGTTCTAAAATTCCAGCATCAATTCTTATGTTCAGCTCGTTTTTAGAGGTATTTCTAGTTATCGTATTGCTACAGAGCTTTATTTGTTTGCTATTATTGTGGGTGTTTTAAGATCTAAATGTTGTCATGCGCTTGCAAATTCCTAGTTACGATCAACCCATTATTTCTTGTTTAATTTACCAAGGGTTTTTTTTTATTATTATTTTTTTTTTTTAAATATTGAATTCATTCCCTGGTTTCTTATCCAGTCAGTTTGTAACTGACAAATCCATTCCTCAACTTTCTCCTTGTGCTGTATGCACACTGTCATTCTTTGAGCTTTCTGTTCTGACAGGCATTATTTTCGTGTTTTAATGCACCACGGTCTATAAAATATTCACTGTGTAGAAATTATAAAAAATATTCACTAAACGAAGAAGATGTATTTTCAATTGTCGACCCCGCCGCTCGTCTCGCCTCCCGCAATCACCCAGGTTTTCTTCTCAACAAATACACTAGCGGTACCACAGTCAGTAGTAATGTTCTTTGAAATGGGTAGGTAATATTGAAAGATGTTTCAACAGTTTTAATTTCTTAAATTTTATATGTATATGATATGTAAACGTTACTAACGGAACATTTCATTTTTATGTCATATATTTTCTAAACAGCAATTTCATACGTTTAATTTACAGTTTAGAAATATTTAAATTGTTGAACATGATGAAATACTATTTTATTATAAGTAGTGCAAAAGGGTAGCAGTCGGATGAAACCAACTTAGCTGATTATGAAAATACTTGGGGCCATATTGTTATCATTTGCACAATCTATTTAGGAGGCAAAGCATTTTCTATTTGGAGTTTTGCTTGTTTTGTACAACTAAAATTAAAACTCGTAAGTGCTTGGCTGAACACACACAGCTGAAAGAGAGAGCGATTTTAATAAAATATTGTTATAAAACATATTACACTCGTTGTGCATAAAAAAAAAAAAACTTTGGACTTATTATAGGCAGTATTCTCTGTTCGGAAAACCATGTTGCTGAAATCTAATCTCTGGTGATGCATCACTTCGACTACTGCGATTTTCTGCTCACAGACTTAAACTGTAACCTAACGCAAAAACTACAGCGTGTTCATAACATGTTACATCTGCGATGTGCGTTTGTTCGATCATATAACACCCTCCCTCGATATGCTGTCTTGATTCCATCTGAGAGACTGAAGAAACATTCATTGTCTCAAACTATTGTTGAAAATTATCCATACACCTTTTCCTATCTTCTCGTTTTCAAAATCTATCTTTCTCTCATAATCTTAGCACACGCTCTGAAACCCGGCACGTACTATATAAATTTGCACAGGACACCACTTCACTCGTCGTTATTCACCGTAACCATTGCTGGGCTCTGGAATGCATTACCACGGGATGTCAGAGACTGCCAAATTTAGGGGCATTTCATAAGAAATTGTTTAATGCTATTAGAAATAACCGATTGCCCTAGATTTCGATTCTTTTTGCTACAATGCATGTATTTATTTTACCGTGCTGTAGAATTATTCATTCTATTACTTCTATTACTATCATAAATGTTATCATAAACATCATAAGTGTTCCTATCTCCTTCATAGTGTTGTTAGAATTTTCAATGTTATGTTTTGCTTGTATCTTTGTTTCCATTTTCAGGAATTATGTAGGTTGATATATGTATAATTTGTCATTGCAGGTATTATTGTTCTTTTATTTTATTTTGTTTTTCTTCTTCTTAAGTTAATATTTTTCATTGTTCATAGATACGAGGGTAGATCCATAAGTTTCCGGCCTCGCCGATAAGGATTATCGCCTTCACAAAATCCTTATCTGATGTCATACCTCATCTGTTAAGTAAATAATTGCAGCTGTAACTTCCGTTCCCCCGTGTTCAGTTGATCAGATATAGTTGCATAAAGAAGGCTATGTGTAGAAAATTGTGACATGTTCAAAATGAACTTTAGAGTTGTTATTAAGTTCTTCACGAAAAAGGACTTACTCTAAATGAAATTAAACATTGGTCGGTGTATATGGGGAAACACCCCCCTCATATTCTACCGTAAAAGAATGGGCCAAACTTTCTCGAATGGGTCGAGAAAGCATTGCAGAAGAAGGGCGTGCAGATCGGCCCGGCCTTTAGAGGAGCTCACTCCTGAAAACATCGCCCTTGTGGAAGAAGAAATTATGGAAGACCGGCGGCTCAAAGTTACAGAAATAGCAGCAAGGATGGGCCTTTCTAAAACAACAGCCTTCGAATTATTCTGAACATTTAAGCATGAATAAGGTTAGTGCAAGATGAGTGCCTAGACTTCTTTCCTCACTTCAAAAGCAGCAACGCGTCATCTGTTGTCAGCCATTTTTGGAGCTCTGGCATGGCAACGAGAGAAAAGCTCTGCACACCATTGTTACAGAAGATGAAACTATGGCCCTCCAATATGATCCTTGACAATGGAGTGGCGTAAACCTGGCGAAGCACCGCCTCTAAAGGCCAAGGTCACTCAGTCAACCAAGAAGATCGTGGCCACAATCTTTTGGGATTGTGAAGGAATGCTCTCCATTGACTTCAAGGAGAGGAACATCACAGTAAATGGGGAGTACTATGCTCGCCTACTGCACAGACTACGTGCTTCCATCAAAGTGAAAAGGCGAGGAAAGCTGAGTTGCGGTGTGCGCCTTCACGACAACGCGCCTGTGCACACAGCTCTTGTTGCAAAGGAAGCTGTGAAGAAATGTGCCTTCGAGGAGATCGACCATCTTCCCAGATCTAGCTCCCAGCGTCTATTACCTCTTCTCAAAATTCAAGAAGGACCTTAGAGGAGGGAAATTTAAGTGTGACGAAGAAATTATGGATGCTGTGTATGCCCATTTTGCAGATAAGACTTCTATTTGGGAGGGGGGATTGGAATGTTAATTCAAAGATGTGGGAAGTGTATTGCAATAAAGGATAACTATATTGAAAAGTGAAATATAGTTTTTGCCTTTATCATACCTAGAAAACGGTTAAGCCGGAAACTTATGGACCTACCCTCGTATGTATTCATTTACATATATCGTGTTTTACATTGGTTTATAATGTATAAATATCATCAACTTTACTGTCAATGTTATGATAGTAATGCTCTCGCTTAAACTTCATATAATTATTATTAGAGCGGAAGAGCAGGTCTAACGGCCTTAACTCTACCAGAATAAATAAATAAATAAACAAATTAAATAGATTTCTCAAGTTGTCATTGTAACACTTATCGGTGCTCGTTTGATTAAAGTCTAAAGTAGGCAGGTCTATTTTTTCAATTTATATTTTCTCTTGCAATGACCGCAAAGAAAAACACTTAGAAGTAAGTTCTGTAAGGTGTTATTTTTTTATTTTATTTATTTATTTTTTTTACATTCAATTAAAACAAAACGTAATAAAGCAACCGTGTCACGAATTCACACGAAAGTATATTAGCATACCATTCAGTAACAGCAGACTACCATAGCTGCACGAGAGTATTGCTACTTCAAGTGTAATAGTGTTTGATAATTAAATAACTGCAAGTTTTTCCCATATTTAGTATATATATATATATATATATATATATATATATATATATATGAGAAGGCTGCCATTAATACACGATTTTCTTAGTAACGCAATAATAACTAGTCTATGTAACATACAAGATTAGAGATGACGTTTCACGTGGTGCATGCACACTATAGGGATTATAGGAAATAGGCTTCTTCTCACCTCTTAAATACTTCACAAGCTTATCGAAAGTGCTAACCAAGTTGCCTGTAGATAACAGCTAAAGAACAACAACGTTGAAATGTTTAGGATTTGCGCAAAACATGCACTAGATGACTCGCCCCTGATATTTACTCGTACTAAAACTCGTTTCCAAAATGCACTTTCATCTCTTGTCTTGGGTACATGTAGGAGTTTCGCTTCACTGTAACCAGAGTTCGGAATTTTGTTGTATTTACATTCGCCAAAACGGTACCAGGTCGAGTAATAAAATAGAGAGAACGTGGGACGGGTCGAGCATGCCAAGCGGCTTACTCTACCATTGATATGAAAATGAGGACGCCTGACAAGCAAGAACTCCTCTTGTAGCAGAACGGAAGAAAGAAAAATAGAAAAGAAAGAAGGGGAGGAAAATATCATTCACCTGCTGGGGTTGCCGGCGACCGAAAGCAGAACGCACAGCGGGTGTTCGTCGTACTGTATGTCGTAGGTACGCCAGAAGATCAAATTCAAGGGCCGGGTCCAAAGTCACGGACGGAGTGGGATAACTAACTTGGCAATGCAGCCTGACGGTTGTTTATTGTTATGCCCGAGTAATGGCGTCTAAGATCGAAATTCCAAGTAAAATGTACATACCTGTATTTAATAGTTTTAATGTTATCGTTCATACGCTAAAGGATTATACTAAGGTTTTGCATCTCCGCTAATTGCTCACTGCCCTGTAAGTACTGAACCAGTTAACCATTCGCGTCATTGTGCTTTGTCTATCAGGGACAAAGCTCACTATCCGGACTGAATAATCGTTACTTGAGCATCTATTTAGTTTATTTTAGAATAAAATTAGAGAGACAATGTCACTTATGTGATGTCATCATAAAATCAACGAATGAAATTAAAAAATACTTTTTAATTTTGACCAATCACAGCCCAATATCGCAGTGAGTTATCCAAAAGTGAACTTGTCTTCTGGTCAGTGTAGGCAACTCTATATCCCCCCACCATAATTCCTGAGCAAGAAAATTATATATTTAACTAACTTAATGTGTATTCAATGAGATAATTGTTTTTTGTATATTCGACCAGTCTGAAATAATTTTATAAATTATGTAACAATACCTGGCTAAGGAACCATAATTTTTAATATAAACACGTTGTTCAATGGTAAAATGTTGTTTTGTTTTTCTCAGTTGGTATTAGTAAATGAACGGTAGTAATTGTAACAGTCCATTTTCATCTATTTCAGTATCACAGTTTCTGAATAAGTAGGTATTTATAAGTATAAAAGTTTACACAATTGTTAATATTCTGTGTACGAATTTCATATATATAAAATTAACAGCAATAATAAAACTAGATAAGGATAAAACACTAAGAAAAAGTCACACTTGAAATTGCTATATTTCAAGTGTGACTTTTTCTTAGTGTTTTAGCCTTATCTACTTTTATTATTGCTGTTAATTTGTTACATTGTTAATAGTGTTACTTTATTTTTATTTTTCATTTATATTATATATATATATATATTACTTTTATGATTATTCTATTCAAGAAATAGTCCTAAGCCCGTATTTGGTTCTTCTCAATTGGCATTACTGACAATCCATATTCGTCTGTTACTAGATGGGTTGAAAAGGTTAACTATTCATAATACAAATGTACTATAATTACAATTTTGTAAGTCAAGTTATCGGGAATTACATTTATATTCTTATTTTATTCGTGAAATATTCCTAATTAATATCACTCGAGGCTCTGAGCTTTCCAGATTACTCACTACGTTCGTGACTTTATCTGAAATTTCAGAACCATTTGTGATATTATTTGCGATAATTACACCGAGCACTTCTCAGTCAATGTGCGGTCTCATTGATCACAATGGAATTTATTCGATAGTTTTAAAACAAAGTGCACAAAAACTAATAACTGATAATTCTTTCTCCTATAATCTCTGCATTATAGGAGAATCGATTAGGGATCTAGGAAGCCTATTCTCATACATTTTCCTGATCCTGATCACTATTGGCGGTTCGTAAAAAAGCAATAAAAATGGAGAGATTCAAATGTTTTAGTTATTCAATTACAAATATCTTCGTAATTCTTGAAACTAAAAACATAACAATGCATTCTATCACCTCTGCTTCGATTCCATTATCTCACTGTTTCCTAAAAAAGTTCTCATAACAGCACAAATATAACATAATTGATACAAAAATAGTAGTAAATGTTAATAATAGTGTTCAGTTATGTTTTATTTAATTTTGACTTCCACGCGGTTCTGTTGGGAAAAAAGCTGATAAAATTAGTTTATATTTTTTAGAAAGATCAAACAGGTAAGTCAATCACTTCAATGTTTTACTGAAAGTACAAAAAATGGCATCGTTCTCGCATTGAAATTATCTTAACCAAACCTCCCTTCCTTATAATTTTCTTAGGTAATTTACTTGAACTGTCAAACTCGTGCTTGTAAGATCTTCGGTTTCGAAATAATTAGCATGACAACAAAGTTTCGTTAACTTCAATTAAATTACCGAAAAATTATCAAAACTCGTGGTATTACTAAGAAAATTTGCCTTATGTGAACGTACAAGCCAAGCTTTATTTTTGTTCTTAATTCTCCTTAATCGAGAGCTATTGACTCAACCCAGTCAATTTGGACATGAACTGAATAACGTCCCTATATCTTCCCAGTAATAAGTCAGTTATACCAACGTGCACTCGCAGCATTCATTAATGTTTCAAGAGCAGAAAATCATCATTAAAATCATCTATAAACCTTGTTTTTTTGTTTCCAATAATATTTTTAACACTAAACAGTGATCCGATCACCTACTGGATCACGCTAGGCATGATGCTTTGTGAGGATCAGGTCAAGATAAAGACTGGCTATTGTAACTGTAAACCGAAAGATAGATAGATACTCTAAGAATTTCGGTCTCTTGCTTTTCTAAGAGTGTATTTTTTTTCTTTTACGTTGCAAATATGTAGGGTTACTTTGAAACTAATGCCTTCAGTAGATTATTACATAATTTAACTAAAAAGTTAATAAACAAGCAAAGAAGCAAAAAGTGCACTTCGTTATGCAGTTACATGTTCCATAGAACATATATGTGCAGTGATTGTGTTAATTTGTTGTTCTAAAAACTATATTCAACAACATCTTCGATCTAAAGGGGCCATACACTTAACAATATATATGTCCGTCCTGGTGGTGTAGCGGGTTTCTAAACCCAAGATCGCGGATTCGATCCCGACAAGGATCGATGTATTTTTTCGGGCGTAAATATCCTAAATATGGCTTCCTTCGGAAGGGAAGTAAAACAGTGAGTCCTGTGTCGTAGATTTGCACTATGTAAAAGAACCTCAAGCATAAAAAAGAGGTCTCTGAGCAAAATTTGTCGGCCATTTCACGCCCTGATTTGAATGGGACGCTAATGACCTGAGATGTTAAAAACTGTCCGTAAATAAACTAATTAAAAATACTTACTTATTTTAAGGCAGTAAATAATTTGCATGAGAACTAATTGTCGGAAACCCTATTAATAGTCATGTAAGTCATTGAAGTAGATCATTTATCTTAATTCTCCCTTGTTTTATTTATTTTTAATAGAAGTTAACACTTTTAATGCTCCAAATGTTGGAATTGGTTAATTGCTTATTCTTGCATTGAACTCTCCTTCCAACACAATAAAATCAATTTTATTTCCTTTAATTTATAGTTTTCTGTGGTTTTATAATTTAATATCTTCTTTTTTATCTTCCTTACTTTTAGAGCATTCATTTAAATCAAGGCCATCACCTTTATGTAATGAAAAAACGCAATTTTATGGAAATTTCATAATTTTCAAAATTATACAGTCTGTATGAATCCAACTTTAATTTAATTAATTATTAGGTGTGTTTCTTTAGCCTTCATAAGTTACTTTATTCTGTTTGACATCAAATCGTTTAGATTTTTGAAATTTTATAGAATATTCTCTGTCGCCAAATCATACAAATTATATTGCAAATCAATTTTTCTTTGGTGGAGAAATTAACTTTTCTGAGCCTGTCTTTTCATATAGACCATACATTCTCAATTGTATTCATATCGAGGGGATTACCCGGCTAATCCAGAACTTGAATGTCGGAATCTTCTATCACTTTTGCTCTTTTCTTTCAAAACCATACTGGAAAACGGCTCATCCTTCAGGACACAATTTCTTTAGCTCAGGCAGCACTCTACCCGACAGTCTTAATTCCTTCACAACGCACCAAAGAACCAGCACCATTATATGAGAAACAATCTCATAACATTTTTTACCTGAATGATTTACTGTCTGTTGAAAGAATTGGGTTGACAGTTTTTCACCGTCAAAGACACCCGCACACGCTGTACTCTTAACGCCCTGAACGTAAAACTGTCATTCATCGGAGAATACAACTTTCCTACGGTCTCTACAGTCCAATTTCTGTATTTTCTTGCCCATTTTGTTCACGTCTTCTCGTTTTTTGCTCTCACGAGCTGTTTCTTTATGGGTCTCCCAGATTTTTGACCAATTTCTAATAGTGTTTGTCACACTACTGATTCATGTACCTTAACTTTAATTTAAGTTAGCTCCTCCTGTGAGTCAAACTGCTTTTGTGGGGGGTCCATGACACTTTTCCTGACATGATCTTTAGCAGTTGTAATTCTCTTTCTTCCAGATCATTCTTTTCTCTGGAGCTAATCGATTCCATTTCTATCTTCATTTTAATTAGTTTATTAACTACACGTTACATTTTTCTACAATATCTCTTTGTGTTAAAGGTGTGTTTCCATGTTTTAGGTTTCAATTCCATCTTCCAACTCAATTCGGTAATAACACTGCATATGATAATAATGCAGTCAATGGGTGAAGTGAATAAACATTCAGCAAATACTAGTAGTATTAAGAATAAGGAAAAGAACTACTTTTAAGTATTTATAACTAGCATTAGCAATAACAGGTTTTGGTGTGAATAATCTTTTACTAATGCTAATAAGAAAATGTTGGACATTAAAAATGTTGATGTCAAAGGAATGGTAAGGAGAATTCATGCGCAGGCTGATTGATTGTTGAGATTGCAGCTCTTGTCTTTGTATCCGCGGCAAAAGTCAGTATTGTTAATCATATCTTCCGAATGGCAATACTCTGACGATTTGACCGATACTCAATGGAAGATTTTATCAGTTTAAAAAAAATCACTCAGCGACTGTAAATAAACCTAAGATACCTTAAAGTTAAAACGGAAAAAGAGAAAGCATTGGAAGCAATTGCAGTCGAATATCAACAACAATTTGGCAAAAAAGTTCAAAGAAAATGCATAACATGAAAAATGAAGTAGAAAAGAAGAGTTATAAAACAGCAACGGGAAATAGAAAGTCATTCTGAAACCCTGGGAAAAGGAATTTCTGAATTTGTTACCTGTTGACAAAAATCCAGTATTTCATAAAGTTCCAGATACTTTTCAATATTATTATAAACAGAATTGATTAATTAAATAGGTACTACATAGACATGTAAATATATCCATCAGAATATTATTGAAAATTACATTTATAATAGAAAATAATATTTCTCGTTGTTTCAGGTTCTATTGCTGTTGCTAGTGGTACACCACTTTTCAGCACCAATCTCAGGATATTCTGCTTTCATCATCACCTCCACCGTCACAAAAAAGCCAGGGTTTGTTTGCCAGAAACTGAGCAGACAAAGCTCCGTCAACTAGTGAGCTACAGAGACTATTTATATGAAACAATTGGAACTCACTGATCTTCAGTTACATTTAGTAAATTAAAAAATAACAGAATTGTTTGCAAGTTAACAATGATGATGATGTATTAATTTTCATTGATTTTTAATTTGTTTTTACTTGCAGTTTATTAGTATTGTCTGTTTTCAAGTGTATCATATGTAAACCTGATTACTTATAAAATGAAACTCTTAGGTTATAAATCGTCCTTAAGTTATTTCTTCTAATTTGACCTAAACGTCGCAGGTTCATATCTCGTCTTCATCCTCGTTCGCCTCTAGTTGTAGCTGCATTTCATCCTCTTTCTCTTCCCTTGGGTGACTTCTGTCTCTCTCAGGTGCTTGGCAACATTGTGAAGAATAAAATAGCTGACCATTACAGGAGGAAATTTGCTTAACTTGATTTGCACTTGGTTAAGAACAGGGACTCTTTTTTTTTTTTTTTTTTTTTTTTTTTAAATTTTCCAAAACATTTTTTCGATTATTACTCCTTCCTTTTTAGGAGGGCACCATAAGCTGATTCCTGTGCAGTATTGGGCTTGCTATTGGGTATCAGTAACCAAGGAGTAATTTATACCCACTGTCACCTAGCAATAGAGCATCAAATTGCTTATTATTAAGTATAACTTAGTTCAGAGATCTTTTTAGTATTCTATTATCATGCACCGACCCTGGTCATTGCACGTCTATGCTAGCGAATTTTTCTTCAACATAGCAGGCTGCTTGTAGTTTAGCCCATTGTAGCGTAGCGTTGCTGACGTTATTGCCCCTTGGGAATTTAATCCATAAGTTTGCTTTTCCTAGTATTTATTTTTTCCAAGCACAAACTTTACGGTTTTGCAGACTATCGTCCTGTGTATTACTGGCAGCTGGGAGCTGGCTAGTCGGAGAAATGTATTGATAACGCCCAATTATTCACTATTAATATTCTGCTTTTGTTAACGTATAGAGATGGACCGACTCTTAAGTATTTGAATAGATGTTATATTTATTTGGTAGATAAAGCCCTCTCCCCGCATGCGTCGCTAGCCATGTCTCCAGTTCTCAGCAGTCCTCCGATGTCTTTCCAATCGCAGATTGATATCCACAGTCACTTAAGAAGCGAAGAAAAATATCCATTCTCTGCTTTGAAGTCAAAGAGCACCCTCGAGTTTCAGTTTCCAGCCACACTCCACATTTTGTTCATTAAATCTGTAGAAGGTGCGGCAACCTTCTTCCCTAGTCGTAACGCGTTCTCGATAGAACTTGAGAGACTTAAATACTGCAATCATGAACACAACCTTACATCACAATAAAAGATTTTAGAATGATCTGACACATGCTTCACATTTGCTGTAGGAATTTAGAAAGAGCTTGTTTATATTCACACAGTTTTAAACATTTGCTGGAAAACTCAGCTTTTGCTGAGCCAGTATTTTTGTTATTTAAAACAAGATTTTACTAGAATCTCATGCACAAACTGTTTCCTAGTATTTACCCTTTTCATTTACCTGCTTGTCTTATGACAACTACGCAGATATGTATAAGTGTCATAAACAAACCACATGGCAAGAAACCATTGCACAATCACAAATTTATTTAATTTCCTAGATTATCAGCATAGCCCGTTAAGTTTGCCAAAATGAATTTACTATTTGAATGAATATATTTAAGAGTCAGATAGAAATGAACATGTTTCCGTACATTTGGAGTCCTTAGGGATAGTTTTTATTTTGCTCTTTATTTTTGCCTATTTTAAGTTCTTTCTTTCTTTCTTTCTTTCTTTCTTCCTTTCTTTCTTTCTTTCTTTCTTTCTTTCTCTCTCTCTCTCTCTCTCTTTCTTTCTTTCTTTCCCTGTTTTGGACCGTACAATTATTTACGTATTTCAAAAGGCACATAAAGAATTCCATGCATCGAAGGGAAAAAAACTATAAAATTTAAATGGCATGTCAAATAGTGAAAAATATATATTGAGAATTTTTTATACATTTATTTCTTTTCAAGCAGTAAATTTTTTTTTCCGCAATCCATTCATTTAAGCTCTTTAAATAGTGGAACCTTCATTAGTGAAAGGAACGCACGTTTCCTCGGCCGTACGAATACCAGGAAATAGAAAGGATGGGGGAAGTACTGTAGCTTTGAATAAACCTGGCGAATGACTTTCTATCGATCTGCGCGAGACAATTCTAGGAAATTTGTGAGATGGTGGTAAATTCTCAGTTGCATAAATGTAACAAAAATTGCAAGCGAGAAAGATGAGAGCGGCACAGCTGTGCAATAAACATTCCCTACAATATGTTCAGTATGGAAGTAAGAGAGATACTAACCTGATTTCCCTATAAACACATAAACAGAAAGTGAACTTGATCAGGAATCACTGTGCATCTTTGATACCTTGGAAAAACATTTTGTTGTTGCTTGTAACCAAGAAAAGTAAGTGTAAGTACTTTAATAATGTGATAAAGAAATTATGAAATATATTAAATGCCTATTTTCATTGTTTTCACTTTTAATAAATGCCTATTTAATTACATTACTGCCTATTTCCAGTATTTTAAGTGCCTTTTTGCCTGCCTATTTCAACCAAAATGAATGCCTGAGCTTGTGGGACCTGATTAACAAATAATAATAGTTAACTTATTTTCAGTCATTTAGATAAATTACAAAGAACAATGATAAATTAATTATCATTTTTTCCACTATAATCAATTTAATGAGGGTACAATTATCTATAGATTTGCTCCAGTTATATTACACCAATTGTTGGCAGTGAAAACGCCTATAGCCAATTCAATTTGACAAGAACACTGCGGAGGAAATAAGATTTATTACAAGAGGAATGGCTTAATTCTACATAAAAATAGAAAGATGCTAATGAATGGTATTTTATTTATAAATTCGAATTCAAAACTTCCTTTACCTCTTTGTGGGAGGCCAGAGATGATCTTTAGAAAAGTAAACATCGATAGATTACATAAGAAATTTAATGAAAAAACTGGATAATCTTTTCAATAGGAACCAGCAGCATACATCTCAAGTGGAAGAGCGTGTAAAATAGGTGCATAATGCAGGCTTTTTTCAGCTTTTTATCTTTGGAAACGGAACGGGGTATTTCCCCCTACTCCGGTACTTATTTTCCCTCGGGAGTTTTCCTTCCGCTCGTACAGTAACTCTCCCTCAGCCCCATAAATCTGTCTCCATGACGTCACCAACACCCTCGCTTGCTACTATATACACCTACGGTTCTTTAGAAAACAACTTCATCTCCGTCCAATGCTTCATGAAATAGCTGAATGATAGTAATAGATCACAAGGGACACCGCCGTCTTCAAATCAATAGAGATGGCCTTGATTTTCGGCCGAGAATGGATGTAGTTCCCTTTGTTAATAATTTATATCTTGTTGCGGTAAGAATGTGTCCCGAAAATCGTAGATTTCGCCTTTGTTGCCACATCCTTTTCACGTACCGTACATTATATTTCATTTCTGGAGAATGTTAGTTATTCTATAAGACTTTTTCCCCCTCTGGAGTTTCTGATATTGTTTTGAACACTGCTTATTCTCTAGCTCCCTCTCTTCCAAAGATTACCACCTGCAATGGAACAGATTTGAAATTATTATTTATTATATGACATACTTCTCAATAAATATGCCGTGTTTAGCAGCCTGTGAACAAAGATTAAAAAAATGTCTACTAGTGTATAGAAGCAGAAACGGCAGATTGGAAATGAACAATCAACTTTTATCTGATTTTCAAATCGTATAGATGATTGAATAGCTAGGCTGAAGAAGAAAGAAGCTTAAAAATTTTCAGAAAAAAGAAAAGTGTTGAGATATAAAATTGTAGAACTTCTGAGCACGGTGCCTCTGTTAGGTTAGTGAGCAGTGAAGAATTTAAGCGTCTTCGGAATTTCTTATTTCACAAATTATTTCTCTGTCTGCAAGATAAACTTAAGTTTGACGTGATAGTGCTCTTGTGTTACAGTACTGCTGTTGTTTAATTTCTTATGCATGAGCAAAAGTGAGTATGAATTAGAACTGTGCTCTAAAAGACAATATATTGCACGTACTTAAAGTGTTTGAATGCCCAGAGAGGAACGCAAAAGAGCCGAAGCAAGAGGCCATGAATGTACGACAGCTAAGAGAGCCGTTATGTCTGCGCAAAGTACTGGACTTTCCTGCAGACAATGAATCCTTTGTTTATATCTCTTTTATTTCACAATAAAATTGCAATAATATTCCTCAAATCACAATTCCTGTACTACAGTGAGGTTATTTGAGCTATGGTCCTCCTAAGCCCCTGATGAAATGCAACTGGCGAAGTCGGAAAAAAGGATTGGGTCGCTTAAAGTTAGTATGTTTTATTGACTATGTGCTTACTGAAAACATAGATTGTTTCAGCATTTAAAAATGAAGATAATTAATAAGCATTAGTCTATGTTTTAAGAGATGTTAAATGATGCCCCTTAGCGGCAGTACATTGCCGACACCTGTGTAGGAAAATCCTGTATTTCGTAAGTGCGCAGACTTTCGGGTCACGATTCTTGTCAATGAGTCGTAACTTTTTTACAAGTTGACGTATATTTTGTCTACTTAGAACACGATTGCTAGGATATTTTCTTACAGCTTCTCTGCTAGAATCCGTTTTCACGTGTGTTATCTGTCATACATAAAAACTCGTTCTTCAAGACTATATTAATTAAGCAGTGACATAACTAACGAAGAATAGGCGCACAATTTACACACAGTGAAAGCACCGAGTAACCATGAAGGTGATAACAAAGCCCCCTCTCAATCTAACTACAAGCTGCTAGCTGTATATTTATACACGGCTTTTACGACGGGCTTCTCCCAAAGCTTAACCGCGATCTTACGGCGCACAACCCTTAACATATCCTCACTGCATTTCTTCAAATTATATTTCATCGCTCTTTTAATTATTTTATTTTTGCTTTTATTTATTTGCTTCACTTTGCGATTTAAGAAGATAATAGAGGAAGAGCAAATATGTTTTATTTCATCTTTGTACAATGGAAAAAGTAAAAACGATTAGGATATATGCTTCATAAAACTAATGAAATGTGATTCTACATCTTAATCCTCAGCATTAGTTTTTCAGATCGTCCATCTAATCATACTAACAATTTTAACTTACGTTTTCTATCGAAAAAGCATCCAAATTACCTATCCTCTAAATTCACTGAGGCTATTTGAATTTCGGTGTGACAGAGCCCGGGTGCATGTTGGAAAAAGCCAGTGATCATGGCATGTGCAGATAGCAACTTGTAGTTAATTCGAAGGAGGCTTTATCAGCGAGTGGTTATCTGTTCATGTATTACTCAGTGTTTTCATAGTGTGCTAATTATTCTTCTGTAATCATGCTACTACCTAAATATAGCCTTAAAACATTTTTTAATATGATACATATGTGAAAACGGATTGTTGCAGAGAAATGATAAGGAATTTCGCAAGAAAATGTCCTGGAAATCGTATTCTAAGTATAGAGAAGCTACGAGAGGGAGACAGGGTCTCTCAATGACAAGAAATGTGTTCTGAGCGGCCATATTCTTACGGAAGAAATATTAGGTATTTCCTATCGGCCACGTATTATCACTGAGGGGCATCATTTTCAACATATGTTTTCAAACAGGTTAGTGAATATTATAATAAGATTTAAATGCAGCCTCACTTGGTGCTTTTAGTAAACAAAAAGTAATAAAATAAAAACACTAACTTCATGTGCTGCGAATTAAGAATATTTTATTTGCATCGTTTTTCTTGACGGGTTTTAGAACTTTAAAAAGATACTTTTTAAATAAACGATAAGCATTGATGCATCAAGTCATTGGTTCCACATCATTTTATTAAATACTTTAAAAAATAAACTCCAGCAACATTTTTTTCTAACATGCATTGAGTGATAGTGTCATAAGCTGCCCGTTTTTGAAACTTCATGTTGTCTTTCATTGAAGGTGTTGACATTTGTTTAACATTGTCTCATAAAAAGTAATCTAAGGGTGTAAGGTTACAGCGGGTTGCCTTACAACAGGTTCCAGTACGTCCATTTGTCGTGGAATTTGTTGTTTAAAAATTTATATATACACCTTGCGATGTGTGACCGTTAGCCATCTTGCTGGTACCACACTTTTTCCATACACTTAGAGGAACAAGGGTATAGGTAATAGGCTGATATTTACCAGCATTTTAGCATCATCCTTACTTTCCAAATAGCTCCTCGGATTATAATAAATGTTGTTTCAAGTACATTATAACTTGTATTATTTGGTTTTATTGCTCCATGTGTGGATTGTAACACTTTATATGGACCATTCTGTATTTAAAATTAAATCAGCGTCTTTACGCATGTAAAGTCCATTTTGTAAAGTCCCTTTTCTAAACCTTTTCCCATAACAGTTGTTGAAGACACTCTTCCAATCTTCCGAACATAGAGCTCTCTCCAAAAACTGAGAATACTTGTTTTTGGAAAGCTTGTAGTGTGAAAGGCGTTGAACTTCAGGAGAACTCCGTCATGCGCGACAGGCCTAATTGCATAATAGATTCACACAGCGGCGATTCGCCATGCTCCAGACCTTGTCACATTACCCTCCACCGAAGATCATCAATCTTTGGCTCTTGTTACGCTTCGCCTGATAATGACCTCAAGAGCAACTGCGATCTTTTCAAGTGGTAGCTTGTGGCTGCACCACACTCGCGCAGTAGTTACATCTTTTAATATCAAATGTTTATGATACATTATTATTTTTATTGTACACGGAAACTTAGAATGTACCTTAATGAAATAATTCCTCTTTGGAACATAAATTTCTTTTAGCAGCACCTTTTCAAAATATTATCCTCCATTTCTCGTTCTCTCCTTTTTATTGTGCTATTCTGTTTTGTTTTTTGTTTTTTTTTTTTTTTGTTTTTGTTTTTTTTCCCCCGTTTTCTTCTATTTTTCACTTGCTAGTATTACTTTTTAGACTTCACTTTTTTTTTCTTCCGTTTCTTTGTCTTCTATTCTCTACATTCTCTACATTCCTAATGCTTCTTCCTAGTGTACACTAGCTGTTCGAAATATCGCGATAGTAAATCTGTGACTTTCCAAGTGTTTTATCCTTTTTCTTCTTATTTTAGTTACATTTCATTGTGCTATTTTTCATTTATATTGTTTGCATCTGAGGTGTTCCTTTTTACTTGACTTGTTAATTTGAATACACCGCAGGCTGATCACTGATAAGATTTTTTTTTTTGAATGATTTATTTAAGGACGCTCTTTAGCAGCTCAGGTCATCAGCGTCCCATTCAACTCAGGGCGTGAAACGGCCGACAAATTTTGCTCAGAGGCCTCTCTTTCAGGCTTGAGGTTCTTTTTCGTGCCGTAAATGTACGACACGGGACCCACGGCTTTACTTCCCTTCCGAAGGAAGCCATACTTAGGATTTTTACGCCCCAAAAAAATCCATCAGTCCTGGCCGGGTTCGAACCCGCGATCTTGGGTATAGGAGGCAAGTATGGTAACCACTACACCACCAGGACCGACTCCTTGTTCGTTATGAAGACAATTATTTGTTTATGGGATATTCAAGGTATACATTATTTTAAATGTCCAATTCGATAACATTCATTTTGCATCTGACATGTTATATATCAATTAGTATGCAGTTCTGTGCATACAATACGAACCTGCATTTTAAAATGCGCTAACACATAAGGTTTTTGAGGAATTTAGATTTTTAGAATTTTCATTTTAAATCTTTCGCTATTCTTTGTTTTTTTGTTTACATGTTCCATTAGTTTAGTAATTTAGTTTTTTATTTATTTTTATTTTAAGTCTTTCGCTATTTTCTGTTCTTTTGTTTATACGTTGTTTTTTTTTTTTTTTTAGTTTTTTGTTATTTTGTATTTTTATAATAAAAACAAGTATTATAGTGGCAGAAGTTCTAAAAATAATAATTAGATGGGAGGAATGGTAGAAGGCATATTTGTTGGTCCATAAATCAGAAAACAATTGAAAGATCCAACCTTTATACAAAGCTCACATATCTCAAATTAGCTGCTTGGCCCTCTTTCAAAGTAATTGTTAATGGTTTTCTGGGCAACAGAAAAGATGGTAACTGTGGTTTCTTAGTGAATGTTACGTTGGAGAACTAAAAGTACAGGGGGTGCAAAATGGCGCTGAATATTCACTTTTTGCATTCACACCTTGACTTCTTCACGAAAAATTTGGGCGCCGTAAACGATGAAAGGGTGAGAGCTTTCACCAAGATATGCTTACCATGTAACATCATTATTAAGGGTACTTGATCCCTTTGACGAGGGCAACTACTGTTGATGTTTTCTCAGGGAATGTGATGAAGAAAAGAATAATTGGCGCTCTTTTGAAAGCAAAATAAAGAGTAAAATTGCAACTTTATTGTGAACTAAATTTTAGATTTTTCTACATCATACTGAATATTGAACCAGAAAAGCTCTACTGATTTCTGAGACTGCATTTGTTGTTTTATTTAATTACATCAATATTCGCCCCAAGTATTTTTAAAAAAATTGCCGTGTATGTAAGCACTGTGATATCACAGGAAAAACGCATTTTCCCATTGAATTCTGCAGCTCAAAATTATATAAATTTATATATTTATTAGTTCTAAGTCTAATTGTTTAGATGCATTAAAATCATTAATATGCATCCACATTGTATTGCATAAGCATGTGTTAGTATTGAGTATGTAGGAAATGTGACGTTATAGAGCAAAATGGGGCTTCCCACTGCATTCAGCCCCAACGTTTAGGTAGGATCATTAAATTTCAAGCAAATACAGAAAAAAAAGTTGAAATTGGTATAATTTATTGCATTCCTTTAGTATCCAAACTGTTCTGAAGTATTAAGTACATTTTTCAAGTTGCTTGTAGTAAAAAAATAAATAAATAAATAATAATAATAATATTAATAATAATAATAATAATAATAAATTGCCTGTTTTAATTAGGTTACGAACTATCTTACCGCCATTAACTTTTTTTTTTCTTTTTTCTTATTTTGCATCAATGTTATCATATATGCTGTACAGAGGTGGGACAGGAAAAAACTTTTAAATCATATAAAGGAACAATAAATGGAAGACTTCTATACGCTTGATAAATGACATGTGTGTAAATGCTACGGGCTTTATGGTTTATATTAAGGAAAGGAACAAAACCGAAAAACAGAAAGAAGGAAAGACTAGAGGAAGAAGAAAAAGGAAACAATAAGGAAGAGGAATATAACGACAAATAAGAATGGAAGAAAACGAAAAGGATTATGATTATTTTGATGGCAATAACGGGGAAGGTTATGAAGAGTGGGGCAGTTGGAAAGAAGAAGAAAAAGGAGATGATGAAATGATATTGACGACTGCGAAGATGGGATAGCGGCAAAAGATGAGTAACTAGGTCAAACCCAAGATGTGCAAAAGATAGAGAAGAAATAAAGTAAATGATGAGACATGAAGAAACAGAAGAGGGCAGGCATACATGAGATCCCCAAACACCTCCGTGGCCTTTTTCTGAAGCCAGAGAGAGAGAGAGAGAGAGGACATTAAACCAACGTTTTGTTTCATCACATTTGTCAAAAATTATTCAGAAGAGACATGAATTACATTTTATCTCAGCGGAAATGAGCAGCCTTGCGCTGTAAATGTTAATTTGGCTGACACTTTGCCTTTTTATTACGGTCTCTTCACCTGTTCCGCTGAAAGCTTCACAGAACACACATCCGGGTTCTAAAGCCCACGGTGATGCATTGCCGTCCTCTAAGAAGCCGGAAGCTCGTTATATTGTTGCTGTTGTTGTTACTCAAGTGAAAAGAACTTAGTCCCACGGTATATCGCCAGAAAAACCAGCCAAGGAGCAGTGAATAGGAGGATGTGGTACTTGCTCCATGCAAGATGCCAGAGGCTGTTGTGAGTTTCACCAGGAGATATTCACTGATTCGTTACATATACGCCGAAAAAGCTTGTGAGGATTGTATCTTATGAAGTTCATAAACTACAAAATGCTCTTATACTAAAACAGTTTATGATTCGTAACAGTAGAAATGTCCTAAACGGTTGAAGCACAAGACATGCATATCTTCAGGGTCCTGTTTCACAAAAGTATGGTCTAACATTACGATTGTACGGCTTGTAACTTGTAGTTATTAGTAAAATTATGTTCGTCAAAAGTATGGTCTAATACACTACAAGTGTATGGACTTGTAACTTGTAGTTATCAGTAAATTTCTATTCCACAAAGTATGATCAAATACATTACAAATGTACGGACTTGTAGTTATTAATAAAATTCCATTCCACAAAGATTTCTGCTACACCTGTGCTTTACTACACCATGTTTACAAATGTACAAGTGATTATTTGGTGTTCTGTTCGACAGAAGTATTAGTATTAGTCGAGCACTGGTTAATTGTATAAATTTCTCTACAAGTGGAACATTGGCAACTTCAAATACTAGCACAAAATTTATTATATTTTTAATGATTTTGGGAGCCAGTGCAAATAAAGTACGGCTTATGAATGATATTGACCTTTCCTTCCAAATGCACATTTCAGATCAATATCTTAGTTAATGTATTTTTAAGGTTCTTGCTACATTCAACGAAAATGGTTTATTTTCGTTCTCTTTTAGAACAATTTCTTTTGGCACAATTTTCCCAGTTTTTTTTTCTTATGAGAATGTGAATGTCAAGCAATATAAACAAATAAATAAATATAACGTATCAAATGGACTAATAAAATGACCCGAGAGCGCGATTCTTCTGCCATCTCTCGACTGCTGAAATGTTCCCAAATGTAGACACATGGGAGCGTCGTCTCAAAGTGGATTATTACGCTTAAATATCGATAAATGTACAATAAAATATTTAAATTATTTGTTTGAGAAAAAAAAAACAAGATCTCTTTAGCAGGAATGACAACAATACGCTCTGTACATTAAAATCCTTAAAAGTGAACATTACCTAATTCAAGGTATGGCGACATATGGTAAACAGCTGTTCCTCCATCTTGCTCTTATATGACGTCACTTGTGACATTTTACTAATACTTTACCTGTGTAGCATTTCTTGCGTGGAGCAGAAAATTACAAGACCATACTTTACAAGAACCTGCACTAATACACTTGTATTTATTAGACGATACTTTTGTGAAACATGGCCAGCTGGTATGTCTGTGGTCCCTCAAAAACACTTTTATAATGTAAAAACTTCTTTCTTTGACAGAGAAGGCCATTGGAACACATTTAAATAACGCGAATTGCTTCCCAGACAGAGAGACGAGTCTGTCAGTGTGATAGACAGTTTCCCTGAATCATGTTTCGAAACAATGGGCAAAAGAAGAAAACGAAAAAATAACAGATATTTACAATTTTGCAATGGGGGTTACAATAATTACAAACGACAGGCAGCCAAGGTAAAAAATAAGGAAAATAAAATGGAAAAATTGGTAAAAATTAATAGCAGACATTGATTGTGATGAGCATGACAAACAAACAAAATTCTTTATGATATTATCCTCTTTCTGAGAAAGATTATGTACAAATAAATGCAACTGCTACAACCAAGTGATTGGAATGCTATCAGAAATTATAGACTGCCAGAAAAGAAAATGTTCTACTATTGCATTAAGTCTTTTTGTTATTATTTCGGGATATATCATATATCGTGAATTTAGCAATCTTACTCCTCTATTTGCAAGTTTGCTTTTTTTAAATATTGGGATTATAATAGTTTCTTGCCATTACTCTGTATTTCCAACATGTATCAATAAAATCTAAAAATCTACTTAAAATGTTTCAGGGCGTATTTGAATAATTGTATATTGCTTAACATAATTTTATTATTTCTAACTCCAGGGCAGATAAGGACGAAGAGTGGGAGAATTGGCATGACGTCATGTCACTTGACAACTCTTCAGAATAAATCTTAGAGAGTTTTTCTTTCCAGATATGTTTCAAAATGTTCTATATGTACTAAGCAGTTTTGAACCTGATCTCTTTCGGCACTCAATATATTCCTCGTCCAGCTTTCGTGATATTTCACAAGTTATCTATTTGGCATTTCTTGTCGTTGCACACGACAGAACCTTCGAATTTTATTCTAATGGTCAATATATATGGTGAGTCAGGCTCTCTAAGACAAATTCGGAGGTAGGATAGATATTATCTACACGGGGAACAGTTTTTGTTAAGCGACTTATGTTTTCTGGCGAGTCCTTTAGGGAGTGTACTTCATTGAAGGAAGTAAAAGTATTACTGACATTCTGCAAGTACCCTTGGGACAGATTACAAAAAATGTTGCCCCGATTACATTCAAGCAGTGCCTGTCACATACCATCTTGTTGTTAGTTAATTCAGGGAAAGCATAGATGTTCATTTTCGATGGATGCTTGCATTCAACACCACATATATTGATTGCACACAGAGGTACACGGCAAGGAAGTTTAACGTTGGAACCAGCACGCATAAACATATATAAACAGGAGTGCAAAATTTCTGAGCGACACGTTACAGAAAGTAGGTTGTTTAACCAAAATGTTTCTCATTTTGACATCTTATCTCTCTACCGAAATGGTAACTGAGGTGACTCGCTCTGATTTGATATGTTTTATCACATTTGACTTTGAATTTCGTTTTGCCAATTAACACATTTGGCCGTTTCTATTTTATTTAGAGACAGACAAAAATTGTACAATTGGTAAATCAACATTGGTCATTTACTTTTCGAATGTTCTTTTTAGATACATTTCCCTCAAACTGAGGATAGAGATCCTGTAGAGAGGGCTTGATGTCCTCTTCCAATCAAAGTTTTACGGGAAAAACAATTCCGCTTTCTTCCTTTCTTTTGATCTCGAATAACACGAGATAAGTTCCAAAGTTTCTAGCATAATACACAAAATTGGGGCAAAATTTTAAATGCCATGATTGATGGCACTATCTATGAGGAGATTAGTTGACCAGTTGGATGCACTCGTTTGAGCAACTTTTGGCATGATTGTAACATTCTGTGATAAAAGTTCTTCGCTAAAGAAGGGACTTCCCTAAAGTGCTATTAAAAACCAATCCAACGGTATTTAAGAGCAGGCTTCACCTCCAAATTGCACAGTTTTATCTAGCAAAAGGGAGAATCGGAGATGGGTCACGTAATGGTAGACCTATGGAAGTGCTTACTGAAAAAAAAAAGTATTTCTCATCGAAGGTGAGTTAATCAATGACAGGTGGCTGAACTAAAAGAAATCTCAGCAAGATCTTTCGAATCAAACATCATATGACAAAGATAGGTGTCCAGATTTCTTTCTACAGTTCGAGAGGTGTAACTGTGCGTTCTTCTTGCAAGTTTTCACAGCTCTACCAAGGAAATTAGAGGTATCGTAACCCATTTTCAAAGGGAACAAAACATTATTATTTATTTTGATCTTCTCTCCAAAACAGAATCCCCGCCGCAAACTAGGAAAATCAACAACTAAAAAATTCGGATGAAGAAGATCATGGCAAATATTTTTGAGAGTATCGGAATTTCTCATAATTGACTTCAAGGAAGAGATTATCACAAGTAAGCAGTGAGATATACTGAATAATTCACGAAGATGGTGAGTGAATTTATCTGAAAAGCTCAGACCCCTCGAGTGATATTTATTAGCAACATTTCACGATTAAAATAAGAAATTAAATATAATTCCCCTAAACTTTACTGACAAAATTGTAATAACTGTATATTTGTACTTAGCCTTTTAAGCAATCTTGCGACAAAAGAATACCGATTGTCAGTAATGCCAACAGAGAAGAACAAAATACAGGTTTAGAACTATTTCATGAATAGAATATGAATGAAAATAATATATATTTGAAATTCGCGCACAGAATATTAATACTTGTTATACTTACAAATGTCAAAGTCGACTATTACAATCGCTACCGTTCGATTTTATAATACCAACTGAGAGAGAAAAAAAAATAACATACAGTGTCTCTGTTTTTCTTTGTATTCTGTGGTTTGGAATTCCTAATGATAATCAATTTGAACATTTGACGCATCACCAAAACGCTTTGAAGATTCCTCCATTTTGCGTTATGATTGTCGATTGTCCATGCTTTTGTTGCCCCCCACCCCCCGGCTCTAGCAAAACCGGTCAGTGATGCGTGCTCAGGAACTACATAGTGGAGGTATAGAGTTGGCTACATTGACCACAAAACAAATGCACGTCGCGTGATTAAACGGATTTGATAGTTTCTTTGCTCAATGATTTCACTTCATAATCCGGCTCTGATTGGTCAAATTTCAAATTTTTGTTTCGTTTCATTGGTCTATTTTAAGATGACGTCACATGAATGCAGAGATTATGCACGAGCAACGTGACATCACAAGGAAAATGAGACAAAAAATGTCACTGTGCTCGTCTTTTTGGTGATAATGTTCCAACCTACACAGCTGTTTCCTTTATGAATAAATATCTGGACCACTCAACGACAAAACTTGGGAATAATATGAACAGTAACTTGGAACTATTTTTATTTTGATCAGATTAGTTTGGTAGTTTGGAAAATGACATTAGATGATGATGTGAAACAACTTGTTCCATATTACAAACACTCTGTATTCCAGTTTCACAATGCTAAGAACCAAATTAAGACCTGGGAGAAGGTAAATGACGGAAATGGAGGGGAAAATATGTGGTAAATTTGTTCTGGAAAATGCTTGTGTTTATCAACTATTTATACTATTTTTAAAGCCTGTTTAAAATATAATTTTAAAATATGATGTTGAATGTTTTAGTTAAAGTAAAATGTATTAAAGCAATAATTAAAATAAATAAGGGTCAAAAATACTACTAAAACTGATTTTATTTTTATTTTAGTACATGCTTCATAATATCATCCTATTAACAAAAGTCCATGTCATTTAGTTTGAATTAAATTATTTTTTATTAATATTTATGTACAGAACTAATGATATATATGTAAGACACATGTACTAAGTTATGATGTACAGCTATATTTTAAACAGATTATTTCTTTGAAATAAAAATATCTTCCTACCTTTTTAAAAGAATTGAATTGTTAATTTATAGATACGAAAAATAATTTAAGTGAATTTAGATTATATTGAAAAATGGCATAGTTAATTCATTTCTGTCACCTAAAAAAAATCGGGTCCTGCACGGGAGGTTTTCCATTCGAATTCCGTCAACAAGAGCGCCCACAAGAGGGTCATAGAGGAACTGTTGCCCCTCCCCTCAAAATTTTTAAAATTAATACCTTTCCATTTAATAGCTAAAACGCTGATATTTTAAAATACAAACTTTAAGACAATATAACTTATTAACATATATTTTCTTTGTTGTATGGATTTTAAAAAGAATGTGGTTTAATTCATTTTTCCACTGGGTAAATTTCATTAATGATCTGCTTTCAAAAATATGTTGCCCCTCCTTCAAAAATATTCTGTGGACGCCTCCGTCCGCCAGTTCCGTTCTACCTAACTGAGGTTTTTCAGGTTTTCCTCAACCCTCAACGATGGTAAACGTAAAAGCCTGGAATGCCTCTTTCCGTAATTCCTTTCCCAATTATTCATTTCTTCTCGTGCATTTTCAGAGTCTCCCAATTGTGACATCAAAGTATTAATAAAAGGTAATTAAATCAGTCGTATTATGTATCTTAAAAGGGATTTTTGGAAATATATCTTTATATTTACACATTAGCTTGAAACTGTCACAAATCGCAGTTTAATCTTTATTGTTGTTCTAACATATTGTTTAAAGTATCAATTAACCAACAAGGCCTGTGCATCAATATACACCCTTATTCTAAACTGAGCTATAATTAAGTTTTCACCCTCCGTATTAACATCTGTGAACCCGAAAAGACGATGGGTGGCACGCATTGCAAAATATTCATAAGATGACGTGGCAACAGGTGGGAGTCGAACTGGCGCAGGAAGCTGTGACAATGGTGCTATCTAGTGCATCTAAGTGCCCGCAACAAATGACACGTTTTAGCGTTAGCAGCTGCCAAGACCCGCTTCCATAAGAGCTTTTAGTATACCGATGTACATTATACATGCATCGCTAATTACAATAGCTTACTCTGCTAACGCGGCAGGGAGAGAGAGAGGGAGGAAGTCATTTCCAAATTCCCGGCTCCACTGCACCATGTCCATTAGTGCCATTAAGCGTTCTTTGCCCGAAGTGCAAGTGTGAACCAACCACAACCGCTTTCAGAAATACCTGCGCACTGGCGTGTGCAGTAAGTAAATTTCCGCTCATTTATCTCTTAGCTGTACAGAAAATGTAGACCATCTTCCAAAATACTCTTACGTTTAAAATGATATTTTTCAAAATAAGATGAAACACATTTAGATAGATTAATCTTTAAAAATATAATAACTAAACACAATTGTTAGTTTTTTAAGAATATATTACTTAACTATTTTCTCTTCAGAAGTTAAATGTTCATTTAAAATTTATTTGAAAATAATGTATATTTTTTAAAATGAAGTTCTGAGGTGTATATGTGTTAAAAAAAACTACATACCAATAATTCCAGAGATTGTAGAGAGGTCTTTGTTGACCTATTTAATTTTCAAACTATGGTATTAAGTCATCTTCGTAAGTTTAAAACGTTATATTTTTTAAAAAAAGTTGAAACAGATTTAGACAGGTTAATCTTTAAAAATATAACAATTAAACACAATTGTTAGTTTATTTGAAAATATATAAAATATTTGCTCTTCAGAGGTTAAATGTTCATTTAAAATTTGAATTTTTCAAATAATGATCATTTTTACTATGATCATTTTATTTTAAAATTTACTATATAAATTTTAATTTTGGAAATAATGTGCATTTTTATAAAGTCCTGACGTATGCAGGTGTAAAAACTACATCGTAATAATTTCAGAGATTGCAGAGGGGTCCTTGTCTGCCTGTTTAAATTTCAAAGTTATGGCATTAAGTTTATAAAGGACCAGTATACCACTGACTAATGGAGCTTATAGCACACAATAACGACGGAAGCTGTAGATAATGTCTTTTTGTTGTGGCAGATCATTCCAAGCCCAAACTTTGCTGCTTTGAGATATAACACTAGTGTATATTAAAAATAAAGCTTCATAGTCTGATAGAACCCAGTAAGTTTGTATGTAATAGATATCTAGTTTTTCCATTAAGTGCAGATTTTACATATTTTAATCAAGAATAAATTAATAATCTGGTTATATATTAAAAATATATATGAGCATACTTCGTCATAAAATAAAAAATAAATAAATAACCTACTCACAGGATCCGAACCTACGATCTACCCCTTTCCATTAGTCCATATAGTCAAATGTTTAGCTCCCTCTGGATTCATCTACATAACACGATAAATCCGTCAACCGTTGTTCAGTGTCGTAATTTCATATGCAAAGTTCAAGATTTTAGATATTTTTGTAGTGTACTTCTAGAAAATGCTGATGACGAGTCATTTAAAATCGAATTTCACCGCTAGCAAGAAATTCTAAGGCAAATATTTGCTATTTTATTTTAACACTGATTTATCATCACCTAATTTCAAATTGACCGTAAGTTCCCCAACTCACTTTTGCTCTACAATCTCTAAAATTAAACTGCTGTTTGTTAACGTTTAAAATTTTGGTTTAGAGTTAGAGAAATTTGAACTGTCATTAAGAAAACTACGGGATTCATTCCAAAAGAAACGCATATGGTGATGGTGTGCGGTACGAATTAAAGAATCTCAACAATTTGTTAGGCAATAAAAGTATGAAACTTGAGAAGACTTAGTTCCATAGTACGTGGATTGTGGTTTGAAGAGTGCTAAAATTTACCCATATTCAGGGCTCAGATACTGTGAACGGACAAAGGAACGTTGTTGACACAAAGGCTGTTTTGAAGATGAAACCTTCCTGAACTAATGGACTATGGTTTTTGGAAACTTAAAAGCTACTTAAAGATCTAAAACATTTGACACACTCGAGCAGAATCGAAGGTCGAACATTTTAGAGGGTCACTATGAAAGTTTTGAGACACGCCAAATTGGGAGCGGGTAGACTCATTCCGATTATGGCATCTTTTCAAGGTACTCTTCACCACAATGAATACACTTTCTCATCCTCAAAAACCACTTATCAAAGCACCTTTGCCACTCATTTTCATAAAGGGTGAAAAGTCCATTTTCACATGGAGCCACAGCCTCTTCAGGACTGGAAATTTTCTTTCCTTGCATACGATATTTTACCACTGGGAAGAGAAAATAGTCGCATGGAGCCAGGTCAGGATTGAACGTAGGTGGGTCATGAGTGTCACCTCTGTGGGCTCCAGAACTGGATGGTGATGTTAGCCGTATGAGCGCAGGTGTTTATGTGGTGAAGCAAGAACCCCTCAGTCCTATGTTGGATGCCGTTTTCAGAGCTTGTCGAAAACTTCTGGCCAGCAGATTGTGGTGCATCACTGAGCATAACCGTTCTTTACTCCCCCAGAAGAATTGTGGACATCATATTCTTCCCAACACTTCGATCCTTCTTCAACTTCTTGGTGGATCGTCATGTGGAAATACCCAAACACCTTATAAATTCCGCAAATCAAATGGAGCAAGAACTCTAAAAGCCAGTGACAAGCGCTCAAGGCTTTGGGGCTCATTTAAACCACTATTGGTATCATAAAGAACCATAGCGCGAAAATGCTTTCTCTCCAAGCTCCATCATAACGACTGGCTGCCGGTGCATGAGAGATTTTGTTGTTTCCCCACACTCCTGAATGTGGGAGCGGGGAGGGTCGCTATCTGTACCGTTTTACTCATAAGGGATGGGGATATTACTTGGCACATTCCTTTTAAGGGGGGTCAACATTCGCTTTTCTTCGTCTTAAAACTTTCTTAGTGCCCCTCGATGATCTAAACAACATCCTGTCAGAGTATCACATGTAACGAACATCGCAGCAACCTATTACCGAGACTTCTTTCAAACACTTTGCATAAAAACATGTATGAATTACTCAAGTAGCCATTCCACGATAATGCATGGAAGAAACTGACAGATGTTGGAGAAGTACATATGGAAACTTTTACTTGATATGCACTAAAGCCCAAAATGAGACTACTACACTTTGACTTTTTCTTTAAGTTACTATAAAATAATCATCTCATCTGTGTCCGGCGATTTATTGCTTATCTTCTAAAACATTGCAATGGGACTTTGTAAAAGACCTGCATTCAAGCATTTACTGCGCATTATTTTGAAATGTTCCCCCTAAAGCTAGTTTGATAATTCATTAATTCACTATATAGGTCAGTCCTAGAGGTGTGGTGATAACCATACTTGCCTCCTAAATTCAAGATCGCGGGTTCAATCCCGGTCAGGATAGGTGGATTTTTTCGGGCGTAAAAATCCTAAGTATGGCTTACTTCGGAAGGGAGGTAAAGCCATGGGTCATAGACTTACGGCATGTGAAAGAACCTCAATCCTGAAAGAAGAGGCCTCTGAGCAAGTCGTCGGCCGTTTCACGCCCTGATTTGAATGGAACGCTGATGACCTGAGATGTTAAAGGACGTCCGTAAGTAAACCAAATCAACAATTAATTCATTATACAAAAATAAGTAAGGTTATTACTGAAAACAAAAACAAATTGAGTCAGTTACAACCTTTAACTATTTTGTTTGAGATGTATTCCGTAATTCTGATAATTAATGAATTATTAATATAAATTTAATTTAAAAATAAATCTAGGAAATAAACAAAAGTAAAATTATTTAAAACTATTGTACTTCCTACTTGTTTATGTGGATCAGATGTTTGGACTCCTAACCCATATATTCCCATTTGCCTCAAAAATGGGGCGGTGTGTTTTTTTCATAGTATTTTTTTCATTTAAAGAATGGGTGGAAAGCTTTTGTGGTTATCACTGAATGGGATGTCACTACGCAACCCGTAAATACATTACATGAATTATGTAAATGTTAGTAACATGTTAATTACATGATAAGTATTTCTATGAATGTTTTTAATAAAATACACTAGTGTAACAATATACCAGTTATCATTGTTAGAGGTTGTATTTAGATGCGCCATGGGGCACGGGGAACGGGAAGGGACAGTTGTTTTACATCATTATAACTTTTACCTCTATGTTCAGTATTCATTATTGGTTACATTAATTGTACATAAATTATTTTAGTCACCATTGTAACTGCTACGCCTTTTTCAGTGCAATTTTCTTTCATTTCAGACTGTCAATGATATAGCGAGAATACTGGAAACTGATCATAAAAACAATTGCATCAATGTGTATATCTGCTCCTAAAAACCATTTTCTTAGTGATGAAGATAGTGGTGATAATGATACTGACTTAACGGGCTTAAATCATCCCACTAGGAGATGGAGGGTTAATGCAGAACGGATTACTTCTTCTGGTATGGTGGACATCATTTTACCAGAAGAGTCAGCGGTACATGATGTTACAGACCCTAGCTCACCGCCACGTGTGACCGAGGTCGTTAAGGCGGGAACTCTTGAGCGGGAGGTCTGGGGTTCGATTCCCACCAAGACCGTCCAAGACTGAGGTTTTTTCCAGATTTTCCTCAGTCCTCACAAATAGCAAATGCTGGGGAGGTACCCTAAACTTAGACCTGGAACGCCTCCTTCCATAAATAAAAAAAGTTCTTTATCAATATATCATTTCATCTCATGTATCATCAGTGCCATCCTCTATGATGCTGTAAATCTACGATAGGGACCCACGGCTTTACTTCCCTTCCGAAGGAATCCATATTTAGGATTTTTAAAAATCCATCGGGTTTGAACCAGCGATCTTGGGCCCTACAAGGAGAGTATGGTTACCACTACACCAACAGGACCGATATCAGTCTGTGTTGGAGACGTAACGAGCCCTATATATCCCAACAAAATATAAAGTAGAGGATGATTATGACTGCTAAAGCTTGTGTATAAATAAGTAGAACCAACAAAGAATTTTTATTTAGATAAACGTAAGAATAAAACGCACAAGTAAGAAATACATCATATAAAACACATCTTTTAAGAGGGTAGGCTTATACAAAAAAAAATCTCTAATAAAAACAATGAACACAGGGTACTTATGAAATAATTAAGTAAACACTTTTAGAAATAATACTTAAGATTGTGTTTTCTATATGTACTACCTATATGCAAAGTTTTTATTTTTAATTGATTGGAGTTAAAAGATTTATCGTAAATTTTACATTTTTCTTAATTTTTTATTTATTTTTCCGAGAAACACTGTAAAAACAGAAGCACTACTTATTTTTTATTCGTATTAATATCTGTATAATATTTTATGTAGTTCTAGAAAATCATGATCAGTTCCAATAAAACTGATAATATACTTCGTCCTATAACATGAAATAAAAACCGCACATCCATAAACATACCTTAAAAAGAAGCTAGTCAATACAATTTTACGTCGCATTTTAAGTAGAAAGAAGAATGTTATTAATAAAATCGTTTGAAAAAATAAAATAGTACAATTTTTCCCTAAAATTATTTTGTAAATAACTGAGAAAGATATATGTGTGTGTGAGCGTGTGCGTGCGTGTCTATGTATATTAAAGCTCGTAATGGATGAAAATATCCATCTATTTATAAAATATTATGCAGTGTGAAATTCTGTTATGAATCTCAGTTTAAAATTCATAATATTCCAACGATTATCGTCAATATAATGTGCTAAGTACCCAGTAAGCAAATGTGATACTGCATTTTAATAATGCATTTCGCGATTTTTAGGCTTACAGCGGTTTAAAAACTTATTTAGAGTACCAGATTAGTTTGTGGAATAGGTTAAGAAAGAAATTATTCAAAATGAAAATAATAATATTTTACCGTGCAATTATAAATCAGAATGAACACAAAACGAAACCAAGTTGAGTGTAAGAAAAACACATGGACAACAGGTTAGTATTTATAAATAAATTCGGCATTGCTCAATTTTCCTACACTAAATACGACCGCCTCGTTTGTAAAATGTTTTAACAACTGAAAATCAACTGTGCAAAGTATGCTTTGAATTAGGGCTCACTTTTGTACAGTTGGCAATTGTTTTGTGTTTGTATTAATGTAAAATGTAATTTTAAAAATACTTTCCAATTATATTCCATTTTATTAAGTTCGTTTATTGTTAATAGATCTACTTTTAGCAACGACTGCATGAAAATCCTTAAATATCGACTGCATTCCGGCAGTTCTTGCTGGGTAACAAGACAGTTGAACATCGTTACTCCATTTCCGCGGCTCTACCAGTTCCCGCATTTGGACTTACTTTTGCGTTTTAGCTGATAAAATTAGTAATGGTCATCAGCAATGTGGAGTGCACATCAATGCTACTTCATCGATACATTAGCGGACACGTTCTTGGTGTTTAATCTCCATTAGCGAAGTGATGCTAGTTGATATTTATCGAACAGTAAATGACCGAAAGCAAGGTTCATATACGGGCGATCATAAATTCATATCACGGCGAGAGAAATATGAGGGTACTCCCATAATGGAAGCGAGGTTATAAACAAGAGCTATCATATTATCGAGTTAGGTATTTAAAACATGCGAAATGATTCGTTAGGTTTTTAATTTTTTTCCCCTGCTCGCCGTAATGTCAAACCCCTAATGCACATTACCAGAGAATGTAACGCACTTAGATCATGTATCCATTTGCATAGGAGTTGAAATGTGTGCTTGTTACAGCTGAAACGCGATGCTGCAGCAATAAATAAATTAATTAGTAAAGTGCATAGCTAGGAATTTCGCGATTCGCACAATTATCATTAATTCTAGGGAATACGGAATTACAGCTTATGATCCCATACCATCCTCCTATTTTCAATTTCTCCTTCGTCATCATCTTCTTCAGCTATGTTTTATAAAATATTGGGTCACAAAAAATAAATAAATTAATTAATTAATTAAATACACAAATATAAATTCAGAAAATTGCGGCTAAAGTTCAAACCATACCGTTATTCTTCTTTTTATAAATTAATTTACTTTTTTGGCCCAGTTTCTAATTAGTTTATTACAATTAAGGATTTTGAAAAACTATATAGGGAAAATAGTATACATGTCCTGAATATATTTATAAAATTATATTTCAGAGAAAAATTTAATATATATTTACATTTAATAAATATCTTGTTTGTCATTTTTTCAAAAATAAAGATATTAGCAGAGGATTTTTTTTACCATCAAATCAACCTACCTAGTTCAATTAAAATATATTTACATACTTTGGTGATAACATAGTTGACTGTGATAATGATAAAATGTTCTACGTTTGCAATCAATAAATATACGGTTAAACATTTATAGGAGTGTCACTATTTAATTTGAAGAAACCAAATGAGAGATTTTTCCTGTTGGCAGCATTGGAAAAATTACAGAGCGCTTTTTCAGACTCCGCTTCTTCACACACAGACGTCTATAATTAGTTTGAGCGGTTTAAAGAGGAAAGAACAGAAAGACGAAAAAAAAAAAACGTCGTGTAGAAGCCATAGTGAAGAATGATTCGGCAACACTTACTGGAAGACAAAGGAATCTCCAAACATAGGTATTAGAAATCCTGCATAAATATCTTCGCGTGCGAGACAACTTTGTAATTGAAGGGTACTCCAGAACCTCACGGATGAACAAAAAAACAACAAGAGTAAAATGATGTTAAAAATGGTTCATGTTGGCAGCTTCTGACGTGTCTTCCGTGACTATTAACTGGATTTACCAATATGACTCGGAATCAAAGAGGCAGGAGCTGATATGGGTCTTCCCAAATGACAGCTGCTCAATGAAAGTTAAGCACTGTCAAAGTTTCTTCTCAGCAAGTGACCATATTGCAACAATAAACTTTAACTTTACATCGGAAAGCTTTACTTTCGTAGGTTTTCTACAACTACGGTAGAACAAATTACGTTGCATTAATTTTTGAACACACTTATCATTACAATGTACTTAACATTATACTACAACTGTTTAAATGCAATATCTTTCCAACGTTTCATGAGCAGCAGTTCTAACAAGTTCCTCCGCACTCTGGCGATGTGTACCTCTCAGGAAAAAGTTGGTACTTTTACATTTCTGAAAGTCTCCCACGTTGTTATTTGGACTTTGGAGGGTGTGCTTGCCTTGGTGGTTAAGTGAACACAATAACTATACGCTCGTTGCCGGTCAGTGCTATTACGCGAATTCTCTTCCCTAGTGAAATCTCGGCTGCGGAGCGACTTCTCGATGACTCTATATTGTCGCTATTTCACGCCAATTTCCTATGATCACTTCATCCATACTATTTCCTGAAGCACTTTTTTTTCCACCTCTGTCCAGTCTTCGAATGACCTCTCTATATTTTTATGAACTCAATTTATTTTGTTTTTAGCACTGATTCTTTGAATAAAAATCTCGGATAAAACTTAAAAAACGGAAATCAAGATGTGTTAAAAGTAGCTAGAATTTAGCTGAACGATTCCCTGGAGCGATTAGAAGGAATGCAGATATATTAATTATTGCAGTAAGAAGCGCCAAAACGGATAGTGGTCTAATCTTCATCTTCATTATCATTATTTCTTGGTGACTCGGGTTAAACGAAACATGGAGTTTTCGAGACTCTACAGTACATAACTTCAGAATAAGTCCTTTAACTTGGAATGTTTCAAAAGGTAATATTGTTACCATGCACAAAGAACTATGGCGATTTGGCTGAGATATTTCATTTAATGCAATAAAGGGTTCTCGTTTGTCGCACCGCGGAGGGAATAGCAAGCCAGCTTGCTTACTTTTTGACCGTGCTTACTGTTGCAGTTGTAACGCAGCTGTTCCCGGGTGTGTGTTGTGTCAAGAAGAAGCGTCGTAGGAAACTGTCCAACGGGGTCTTTTTGCTCCATGACATCGCCCCAGTTCATTCAGTCACGCGTGCTGCTTCTTTGGGCTATCAAATTTTGCCTCACCCTCCAAATTCTCTTGAGTGACTTCTTCCTCTTTCCTGAATAAAAAGACATTGCATGGCAGGTATTTCCAGAATTTTCGAGGTGGAAGTTTTCCTGAACAGCTAAAATGCAAAGTCTCCAGTTATTCATCGTTGGGGAAAATGTGTTGTATGTGGCTGAGTATGTATGTAGATAAGAACTAACACCATCACCAAGTTTCACTGTCGTAGTTTGATTTTTTCGATGTTATAATTAAAACTTTATGACTACCTCTGGTATATTTAACGTAACGCAACTAATCGGAAACTAAACATAGAATTGTGTATTGCTAGAAGGAATTGATTGCCGAATCCGAACTCAGGACTCGCTGAAGGGGCGGTACTTGGCGCCACTTGTGTTGTTAAGTGATTTAAAAATTATTTTGAATTTGACTATGGAGTGCAATAATTAAAACAAGCAGGCCGTAGTTAGCAGGTGTTGCCAACACCTGAAAATTGCGGCGGGGCAGGCAGGCAGTCTATAAATATCTCTTTCTTTCATTATATTTAACAGGCTGAATGCCAACTCTTGAGGATTGCGAACCGTCCCATTCCACTCGATATAATTACCTTTCCCAGTGTGAGAATTTATGAAACACTTGTACCATATTACTTCGCTTGACACTTCACTCTTATTATTTATGTTACGTTTTCCCTTTCTTTACATTCCGGGCACCCACTCGTGTTTATTGCTCTCCTCCCTCTCTACCCCTCCGTTGCAACCAATAAGAGTCGTTGGTAATTAGTGGCTTTACTGAGGGAAAACTCCCTTCCAAGCCGGACTTCAGCTCTACATTCGGAAAAAGTAATGTAAGATAATGGCAGCTACATTATTATTCGTTTTTTACGTTTTGTATGCCATACAGAGGAACAGAATGTGTAATGGTCATTTAGAGACAAGTTATAAACCAGTTAACACCAATAAAAATAATATACTGGTTATCCTTCAACCTAAAAGCCCTACTCTTCATCTGTTTTTTTCTCGTGATGCTAATCCTATCATCCGCATCTTTTTTACTCCAACAACTGCGGCAATAATTCTGTTCTTTTCCATTATTTTCCTCTGTTCAATCATTTCAAAAATACTCTCAACTTGTATCATTTTCTAGTGCCGTAGTACCGTAAGATCCAAATATATCTGTCGCAGAATACAAGGGTTATCTTTAAAGCATTTACAAGTGACCACTGGGTGACGCTATTGAAATACATCATTACTATTTTCGCAACAATTGACGCTTGTTATTGTGAAAACATTTGCGGCTTAGAAATTGACCGAGTAGTTTGTTTACAGTGAGCGTTTAAACAAAGCAATTTTGCGGAAAAATAGAAATTGCACCTGAAGTTTTTCATTGGATGATTTTATACGATTTTAACTCAACAGCAATGCATAGAATCGCTTCGTTCAACTTTTAGTAATGAAGCACCTTCAGAAAAGACGGTTTACAATTAGTTTGCAGAATTTCGTCGTCGTCGTGCGTTCATATTTCGTGAAGGTCAACCCAAATCGGTTGTCATTCCAAAAATCATAGATGTTGTGCGCAACATGATTGAAGAAGATCGACATGTGACTTACAGTGAGACAGAGATATCCTTAAGCATATCGAAGAATGCAGTGCATGAACATTTAGGTGTGAAAAACATCTGTTCGTGATGAATTGGAAATAATTGTCCGAAGCACAAAAAAAAAAGTCCTGTTAATTGGTGTAAAAAAAATATCAAAAATTTTCACCAGAAATTGCAAAATCCGTATACAACTGCCAACAGAAACTTGGATATATTCGTATGAACCGGAAACTAAGCAACAACCTCTGTTTGCGTGTTCCCCACAAAAGTTGTTTGTTCACGAAGCTACTACCAAGAAAATTATCGCTTGTTTCTTCGGTGTACTGGACAAGCCGCATGTCTTTAGAGGATCGAAGAACAGTTAATGCTAATGGTATACAAGAATATGTTTGCCAGAATTCATTGGCGAAATGAGGAGAAACAACCGAAAATGTGGTTCATTCTTCATCATGACAATACCTCTCACACAGCACTCAAACGATTTATTGAAGGAGAAAAACGTCGAATTAATATCTCATTGTCCGTATTCATCTTATTTATAGCCTTAAGACTTCTGTTTGTTCCCGAATGCCCAACAAAAAATGCGTGGACAGCTATTTTCACTACCTCGAGTAGCTGTTGAAGCCTTTAAAACCCATGTTTTTGAGATTCAACTTCAAAGTGGAAAAAATGTTTCGATAATTGATTTCAACTCATGCAATATAAATGTTAAAGGCAAATATTTTGAAAAGCAATAAAGAGTTTGTTTCAAAAATATTTTTTCTATCTTAGTCTTTGTAAAAACTTAAGAAAAGATAACCCTGGTATATCGACTCACGCGCCATCACATGCCAGTAAAGCAGGCAGTGCCCATTAGGCGATACGACGAGAAACACACTTGTATTAATATAAGTACGAACAGCTAAAATGTAATTTATTCTCTGAAAATGGTACTGACAATGCCTGCCTTCTTTTTCCAAAATTTGTTGACATATGCTCAAGAAAGTATTTCGGAAATGGGTACGACGTTTTGGGAGATATTGTTTTTCATTTCTTCCATAGTAGATCATTCGTTCATAGAATAGTCAATTATGTGTGCAGTTGCAGAATCGTGCTGGAAAAATGCAAAGGTACGCTTCCTCCCTGTCAATTTACACAGAGTGAGAGGCCCATTATCCTAATTTTATCTCATGGGAACATTCAAATCATGTCTTTCTGTGTATCCTCTTCGAAGTTGACCAGAATTTAGTTAATATACAATTATAATAATTTTTCTAAGCTATCACAACACGACAATTACAGCATGTTAGAAGAACAACTACCTACATCTGACTCTCTCCATGAGGCAGCTCCCCAATTATGCTCATGAAGTTGGGTGGATCTTATTCCATATCTCCTTAACTTAGATTAATTCCTAAATAGCTACAGGAAATTGAACACGAGTTCTCCCAGTGAAAATAACGAGCAAATTTTATAAAGGTAATAATTAGGAATCGGGGATTCCTACCGCCAGGTTGGCCGAGGTCGCTAATGTGCGGACTCGTAAGCGGGAGATTTGGATTCGATTCCCACCAGACCGTCCTCCCTGATGGAGGTTTTTTCCAGGTTTCCCTCAGTCCTCATAAATGGCAAATGACGGGGCGGTACCCTAAACTTAGGCCTGAAACGCTTCCTTTAATAAAAAATATTTCCCAATTTATCATTGCATCTCACGTATTACACCGCCTGTGATGCCTCAGTAGTTAAAATGGGTGTTAAACACTATTAAAAAATCGGGATTCTTAAGCACTTAACACCAAGTTCCGATACACCCAAACTACTAGGTCAATGCAAACAAAGCAAAAGCACAAGCTATGTGTCACTGCCCGGCAGGTAAACAAGAGCTGGTGAGTTACAGGCGTAAGAGGGGAAGATGGTATGTAGCTCGTGACCTATTGTACTCTGTTGTCTACAGTCAGAATCAACATAACTTCATTCCACTTCATTCAGGTTTTGGTGCTTAGAAATTGCAATTCAAAATCCGAGATTATCAAGCAAAGAAAGAAATGTTCACCACCTCTAAGAAAGGTGTCTTTATGTGCTTAACAAAAAAGGTGGAGTCAGTTTAGAACTTAATCCAAACAGTAAGAAACAGGCACATCTACGATGAGTCACCAGCCGTGAATCCTCCGAGATAATTCGGAAGGTTAAAGGCTATATCTCTGGTCTGAATATATGTAACTCAGAGAGTCAATGCATTGAAATTTGGGATCCAAGTTACAAGAAATTATCAACCGGGATTTGAATCTCAAAAAGAGACCTGGGTACATCAGGATAGGGTTCTTGCCCTTTTTAAGGGTGTGGAGAGAGAGAAACGCCGATGCACTCCATCTACCGCGACATTCTGGTAAAATCTCCTGATGCCTTGCCAGTGGATTTCTGCACATTTGGGATTCTTAGGGCCAGAAGATTGCAAACTGTGGCCGATCTCTGGGAAGCCTACCAGGAGTGGACTTGCTGCAATGGAAACTGCGAAAGCAGAGTGATAGCTACCAATTGAGAGCATCATAAAGAACATGACCTCTGGGGAAGGCATTGTTTGAATTTGTTACCATAGACTGCAAACAATTTTCTGTATTTTAATGCATTAAATTGGCCTAAATACCATATAGTTATAGAATTTTTATTCAGCCCTACTACAAAGATTTTAATACGCGATAGCTGTATCAGTAATTTAGGGCATTGTTTTGTATAAATTGTATTAATATAATAGCACAATCAATTTCAAATGATATAAAATATAACTCTCATTTAAACATTATGCTTATATGAGGTTTTTTGTGTAATATCTACAGATAGAAAACAATAAGTCGATCTTCATCTGATTTTCTACCCATTAGATCTGAATACTAAGGGGCTGGGGTGGCGAACAGTGAGTCAAATTATAGGTTTGTAACCCGCATCGTTTCATTTCCAAGTGAAGGATAGCAATTCAGAGTTGTCATAGCATAATGCCAACTGCGAGCCTTCTCTACTGTGCTTTGCGGGCATAGTATAACTCGGACTTGGCTCGAAGTGGCTATTTCTGACTTAGGATATCAAATTTTGCGAAATTTATACAGAAGTTTAGAAATCCTTCATTTTGTTTATTCAGTTATTATAAGCTTCATATCCTGGCAAAATTACACTTGGGAAGGTGCCTGGCTTTGTCAGTTTCTTTCACTTTATTTATTTATTTATTTATTTATTTATTTATTTATGTGCAAGCATAAAAATTCAGCTTCCCCCCCCCTTCAGAAAATGAAGCACTTCTGTAAGATAGCCTTATATCATCAGAACTGAGAAAGCCGTCCTTAAGTATTCAGAAGCAAATGACATTAGATATTTGCTTGTAGTCAAGTTTCTGCTGTTGAGTTTTGAGGAGGGCATTAATGTTAAATACTTAACAATGTGACGTATTAATGGGTCATCGACAAGGTCCTCTGCTCGGGTGCTGTGCACCGTACAGGAGAAAGTTATCAAAACCGGTTTTTAGCAGGTAATCCGCCCAACGTTGCTAAAGCGTGTGTGCTTGCCCCTTGTGGTTAAGTGAGTACAATTATACGCTAGGCGCGCGGTCATTGCTGACACACGAATTCACTTCTCTACAGAAATTTCGGTTACCCAATTGGTGCGGAGCGACTTCTCGATGACCCTTTATTTTATAATAAAAACCAAAAATCTTGTTGAAAATATCTCTCCAAGTTACAGGAAAAACAGATCTACAGAACTGACATGAGAAGGTTAGATGAAAGGGAGAGAGAAAGTTTTTCCAGCTAAAAGCTGTAAATTATTGAATTAATGTTAAGAGCAATAACGTTCAAACGTAAAATGAATACCAAAATTACTTTGTTTCAATATGAAAGAGCATGTCAACCTAATATATTGTCGTATTAGCATTGGAAAAGCAACATATACAATACAATTTGCTAATAAATATACATCCCGGCAAAAATGTTATAAAGAAAATTTTGCAACATATCAAATAAAATGTTGCTATTTATTTCGTTTTATTGAACTTCCTGTACAAGATGGAGTAGAAAGTTAATCAGCAAAAACAATGTTTGCTGAAAACACTCGGAGAAAAGTCATGTCATGATAATTAGAGAGCAAAAAATATTAAAAGTCATATTTTAGATTATTAATTGCAGAGGAAATTGCACTTTTTATGATTTAGCATATGCAGAATCCAATTAAACTTTAGTTATCCACATTTAATAATATTTCTCATATATTTTTAAAATCTGACTATTTTTTAATGCTTTCCGATATTTTTATGTGTATTTAAGGTAGTGTCGGACGGTTTTGAATTTTATTTTCAAGGTTTTATTTTACATATTTCAGTAAGTTCATCAAAATTTATGAAAATCTAAATGGTACAAGTTTTATCAATTCAGACTTAGCTGCATTGTTAGCACACAGGTGCAAGGGATAGCCAACTCTTCCTCCTTTGAAGTTATTCCGACCTGCCGATGAATTTCGGAGAGAATACATCTGACTTTCATGTTTTTTAAACATCACCTACAGGATCAAAACATATGGAAGTGTATTTGCAGTTTGTAATTTTATTTTGTGTTTGATACTTCGGCATTATTTAAAAATAATTAGAAACAAATAAATTAGCGCTGCATAGGAAGAAAATTTAACAAGTCAAATCATAGAAATTCGTTAGAACTGGTCATATTACAAGAAATTCTACAACAACGTCACGGCCTGTTAAATTTGTAAGGTCATAAAGATGGATTTCGATAGTGCCTAAATCCTATAATAAGAACTAATTTGTTAGTAGAATTTATATTTCTGTATAAAATACATGTGCTTCTTAACAAATACAGCAATGAAATCACGTGATGTTAGAACGACTTTGGACTATTTTCAGCAGACATAATTTTAGCTGATTAACTTTCTACTACATCTTGTACAGGAAGTTAATAAATTATTCACCACGTTATGAAACGAAATAAATAGTAATATTTTAATTCATAAGTTGCAAAAATTACTTTATATAATTAATGTCAGTATGTTAGGGACTAAATGAAACTCTAATGCCTAGAACATAAGGCCAAATCCCTTCCAGCAAACATAAAGCTACAAAATGTCGCAAGATATAAAATTGTTTCTGTCATATCACGTGACGTAGAGCATAGCTTTTCATTTACCCAACCGCCACAGATTACCGAGGTCGTTAAGGCGCGGACTCATGAGCGAGAGGCCTGGGGTTCGAATCTCGCCAGGAACTTCCTCCCTGACTGAGGTTTTTTCCAGGTTTTCCTCAGTTCTCATAAATGTCAAATGCCCGGGAGGTAGCCTACACTTAGGTCTGGAACATTTTCTTCCTTAAAAATAGTCCTTTCCCATTATATCATTTCATCTCATGTATCATCAGTGTTTACCGTCTGAGGTGCCTCAGTAGTAAAAACGGACGTTAAACACCATTAAAAAATTACCCAATTTTTTTTTTGACCTAAAGATGGTACAATCTCTTGCTAGAAGTCGGTCCTGGTGGTGTAGCGGCAACTATATTTGCTTCCTAAACCCAAGATCGGGTTCAATGGATTTTTTCGGACATAAAAATCCTATATCTGGATTCCTTCAGAAGGGAAATAACACCGTGGGTCCCATGTTGAGAACCTAAAGCTTGAAAGAAGAGGCCTCTGAGCAAGATCGGCCATTTCATACCCTGAGTTAATTAGGACGCTGATGACCTGAGATGTTAAAGAACGTCTGTAAATAAACCAGATCAACAACAATCAAAATAGTGTATTGTATGGTACTAATTAACATATTGCAACATTTTAATGTATAAAAATTAAACAATATTAAATCTTAATACTATTATTTCAATTTGAATGTTAACTTTTTAAATGACATTTTTACATATTCTATGATATGAATGTTATATTTCGTCAAAATTTTCTTCTCGTTTTTCTGCTGTTTAGAAATAATATCCCAGTAGCTCTATATGAAATTGGTACATTTAACAAAATGCATTTATGTCTGTGGCCGAGGAACACAAGGGAAATAAAAGCGTGATAATCTCCACGTTGTTCTCCTCCCCTAGCGTCTTTTTTTTTTCTTCTTCTTCTGAATTTCATTGCTTTATTCTTTCTTCTTTGACATGTGTAAGAAAACAACACAGCTGTTTAATATCCAAGTGTTTACACAGGCACTTTAATAAATAAAATACGCATGCTTCCAAACCGAGGAAACTGCATAAATGTCCTTAAGCAATCAATTTTCCATATTTCGAATTTTTTCACGTTTTTACTCTTAACTCTACTTGAACAGGCGTCATTGCAATGAAATATGTTACATTTATTATCAATCTGCAGGGCAAACTATGCTAACGGCAATAGTTTAAATAAGGTAATAAAGTCAGTAATACACTATAGTTCAGTGAAATAAAACCAGAGCTTTAAAACGTGGATATAACGCACCCGACAGCTTAAAACATTATACAAGGAGAGAAGCAAATGGGCTAAGTAAAGAATGTGGAGCGACACATTTTAAACGCAATCAAAAAGTCTTGCCAAAATTATAAAAAGAAAAACTAGAAGTATGTGTAAAGAAAGAGATGACACTAATAGGCAAAATGCATTAAATTGCAAGTATAAAAAGATTTCTTTTCTCTTAAAGATGCCAACATTAGCGCTTTCCGCGTTCTTTCTTTCTTGTAAAGCTTCTTAGTTAATGTAATATCTTCCCTGGTCAGATGTTTGGCATTCCATAGTAATTGTTGAGCGTCATGTTCCTCACAGAGTTCCAAACATTCTGACTCAGTTCACTCCATTATTAGCGTTAAAATAACACATTGCAGCAAAATGCAATGACCTATAAACTGCAACCTAGCACCTGAAATTCTAGTCTAACGATAGAAACCATCGCTGGTTCGTTTACATTTTAGTTAGCAGATTCATCCTGGTTTTCCCCATTACTGTTGCGAAAGTGCACGATTAGTTGATCGTATCCAGGCAACGAAAGCATAGCGCTTGTCTTCAAAGTGTGAAGACGTTTTATAAGAATTTAGCGATTAGGTTTTGTTACCTGGAAACGATGAATAAATAGACAACTGCAATTCTGAATATTAACATGCTTATTCCAAAAACTTGAGTGCAACCTTTTCCATTGGACTAGAAGATGATGTAATGAAATCGAATATTATTATACTTTCTACAAACCAACATTATTTAGATCACCACTAACCACGAAAGTTCTGATGTATATGTTTTTGTCTCCCGTATCTTCCTTCACAATATCTGCTGAACCCACATCCTCAACATGGTCAATCCTCAGATTTTATACTTCTTCTCGACAACAATCTCCACATATCCCAAATATAACAGTAACTTTTTTAAAAAAATATTTATTATCAGGCTAATATTATAGGAATTGTATGACTTGATCTTGACTTAATATTTTTGACTTTTTAACACGATAACCAACAGATTGTCTCTTTAAAAATGCCTTCAATTGTTCGAACTTATTGCAGTAATGGCACTCATTCTGGATACTTTAGAGAATGTTGGTTAATAATACGTTATAGTTTTGATTTTAATTTTAATTCAAATGTGTACTTTTATTGAAGTCAAAAAAGAACAAACATGTCTTAATGTTAAAAATAAGCAAAATACATTACAATTACCACCAATCAAAATAACATATGAAAATGTTAATTTTGGACGCATTCACATATGTCGGTCCTGGTGGTGTAGTGTAACCATACTTGCCTTCTAAACCCAAGATCGCGGGTTCAATCCCGGCCAGTATCGATGGATTTTTTCGGGCATAAAAATCCTAAGTATGGCTTTCTGTCGTAAATGTACGACACGAAAAAGAACCTGAAGCCTGAAAAAAAGGCCTCTAAGTAAAATTTGTCGGCCGTTTCACGCCCTGAATTGAATGGGACACTGATGACCTGAGCTGTTAAAGAATGTCCGTAAATGAAACAAACCAACCATTTGACCAGTTTCAAATATACGATGGAAAGTGAGATAACCGAAACACTTAACAATTGTGTTATTTCTGTTTAAACTCGTGATATGTACTTACTTTCCAGGGCACAGGTCGGTCCTGGGTGGTGTAGTGGTTACCATACTTCTTGCCTCCTAAACCCAAGATCGCGGGTTCGAACCCGGCCAGGAAAGATGGATTTTTTCGGGCCAAAAAATCCTAAGCATGGCTTCCTTCGGAAGGGAAGTAAAGCCGTGGGTCCCGTGAAAGAAGAGGCCTCTGAGCAAAATATGTCGGCCGTTTCATGCCCTGAGTTGAATGGGACGCTGATGACCTGAGATGTTAAAGAGCGTCCTTAAATAAAATCAATAAAAAAAATCCAGGACACAGGTCCATAATATTATGGGCTTGTAAAAACGTAAGTAAGATGTGATAAATTCTGGAAATTTGTGATTTTTAAATGTCACTCAGTTACACAATTACCTACAATAATACATGTACTGCAATAAGTGAACTTTTGCTGTTAGGGAAAATATATACCACCAAAAACATCTCTTTTGACAATGCGGAAACATATTTTTCATTGCATGTACGTACATTTGGGAGAAATTGCCGACTGAAATGGAGAATGCTCTGAAAGAAAGAAATGAAACGTTGTGATAAAGGTGTATTCTGAGCAAAGCAGGATATTTGTGCTTTGCTACGTTCTTTGTGATAGAAAACGTTGTAATCTCGAGCAACCAAACAGCTGTACCTGTAGTCCATTGTCGCTCCTTGTTATCTGCGTCCGAGCCAAGTATCTGTTTTATTGGTCCATAAATCAGCCTCTCGTCCGGATAGGTTTCATCTGCCCCCACTCCTCCATTACCTTTCTTCCTTCTTCTCACATTTCCCATCACACCTGTCTAAATTCACGGCCTTGAGCACACACCCTGTCTAAGCGACAATATCCTGGTTCAACTCCCGACCACCCACTTCTACTTTGTATGGCAGCGAACAGAATGTATAATGTTGAGACTTCTGTGTTGATGGCCAAGTGGTTTAAAGGGCGCGTGTTTTCATGAGTTTAATATTTATTTTTGAAATGAAACTAAGTTTATTACACGCGAATTGAAATGTCTTATGCCTTTTTATAGCGCCGAGAAAGTAATAAACATAAGCAAGTCTAAACAAGTGGTTACAATTTTGGGATAAGTATATGCCCATCTTTGACCCAAAAAAAAAAAAATCATTTTAAAGGAAGGATAATCATATACTTTTTATGATGAAAATACAAATTTCCCTGGCGAAAAGTGTACACAATTAGCAGCACTCATTTAAGACTTAATTTTAAATGTTACTTCTACACATTTACTTTACATTAACTTCTACAAATTGTACAGAGTTTGTTATTTTAGGATCTTATACAATTAACACCCTGATTATGTATGTAATAAATCTTACTTGCCACTAACTACAAATTTCAATATTATATCATACATATCTCTTCCTTTAATTTGATCACTTACTTTCACCACATCTCTACATAGTTACCAATTATTCTCATAATTCCTTACTGCCATTTTTAATATTAAAATTTCTATCTGTAAATTATCCTATTTTCTAATCCAATTCTTTTCTCCACGTTTTAGTTTCTGAATATTTGTCTAAACAATGTAAATAGTTTTCTATATTTCCACATAGTGGACACTCTTCCTTTTCACTTTTAATCCACTTAATTCTTGCTCTATCCCAAGCGCACCTCTTCTGTTACAAACAGCTACATATTTTCCCGCCCTGTTCTTTCTTAAATTTCCTATAGTATTTAAAGTTACCCTTATCTTGTAAACTATACCATATTTCTTGCTTTTGTACCTTTAGTTTCACTTTATTCCATAATCCTTGTCTATTGATTGTCTGTTGTCTATTTAAATCACCTATTCCAATCTCTTGTACTATTTTCTTTATTTGAGATAGCCAACTTCTTTCCCCACTTTACTTTCTCTTGTGTCCGTGAGCACTTTTTAACGGTATCTCCTTCCTTTCTTATCTCTAACTTATACCAATATTTCTATAAACTTTTAACTATCGTAGCTTTCCTGCCGACACATTTCAATCCAGAGATGATACCTCATTTAGCCACCCTCGGAAATCCCAACCCCATTTTACAAAATACTCTATGGATTCTCCCACCCTTACTCCTTACCCCAAATTTCAACCGCATACATCGTTTTCAATTCAACCGTAGCTAAATTAATTCTCTCAAGTCATTCTACGCTCATGCTTGTAACGTTCTTATAATATTAATAATTAGTTTTCCTTTTCATATTACATTTTCCGTCTGATCTGTCCATCTTCCGTTATTATTTATCCTTACCCCTAAATAATCCAATTTATTTATTTATTTATTTATTTACTTCATTATCCTCAAGTCACCATCCCCATTCTTTTTTTAGTTTATTTCATGTTTTGCATACTATAATTTTCGATTTATTTTTATTTATTTTAACCCGCATTATTGCTTCTACTGCTTTCCTCAGTCGCTACCCACTTGTTATTGCTATTGCTGTAATGTCATCAGCGAACAGCAACCCTGGAATATCTTTATTATTAATTATTGGGCAATGTGCATTCTTTCCTATTTCCTTTAGTGTATCATCTATAAAAAGGTTGAATAAAATGGGACTCAGTTTTCATTCTTGTCTTAGCTAATTTTAAGTAACTTATGCTGCATTAAAACATCTTAAGTTTTACTAATGTGAAACAAATGTGATTATTGTTTAAGAGGTAATATATGCAGAAGATTTTACAAACATTTTACTCTGTGATAATAGTGGGTTTTAATACTTTACATACAATTTCTCAGCGTTATACATAAGCTTAATAACACTATATTGAAAAATTATTCTAAAATGGTTGATAAACTAAAGGGCTGAAAGAAAAAGAACGTGATGTTTATGGTAAAAATGCTTCATCTATTGTCTCTGGTTTGAACATATGAGATGCCAACATGGTGAATTAGATACCTAAGAAATTTACAATTACATACTTTATCATTACTTGTTTAATTTATGGTAAGGTAGAGTGCATTAACGCTGCCTCAGAATTTCACACTTTTCCACGAATAAAATAAATAATTTAAGAAAGCATTAGGTAGCTACTTTAGCTTATATGTTTCTTATTTTAAATGCAAATTTCTGTTCGATTATAAAATATGCTTTAATATTCTGGGGAAACTCATTTGAAAAAGCGAATGCGTCTTATATTAAAAAAGAAATTAAATCGAATCGAATAATACAACGCTTATATTTTCAAGAAAAATATTCGAATCCATAACATAAACACTAGACAAATGTGTAATCACATAGGTCCCTTTTGTTATCATAGAGTTTTTATAACAAATGTATCAGAGTATAATAACGACTCCCAATTACTTTCAAAGCATCATCATCCACTAAAAGGAAGATATTCTGTATATCTATGCAACAAGATGCATTGTTCCGGTGACAGATGTATAGTTAACTAAAGTATACAGTAAATTAGTCTTTAACCATAATAAAAAGCAAATAATATGGCAAAATAGTAGAGCTTGTGACAATGTATGAAACGTGATTCTTTTATTATTTACGTAAAAATCATAAGTATGGCTTCCTTCGGAAGGGAAGTAAAGCCATGGGTCCCGTGACGTACATTTACGGCACGAAAAAGAACCTCAAGCCTAAAAGAAGAGGCCTCTGAGCAAAATTTGTCGGCCGTTTCACGCCCTGAATAAAATGGAACGCTAATGACCTGAGATGTTAAAGAGCGCCCGTAAATAAATAAAAAAAAAAAAAAAAACAGGTACCGGGAATCGAACTTCGTGCCATCCTGGATAGCAGTCAGCAACGCTAATCACTATACCAAGGGGGTGACCTTAATATTAATCTATGGATAAATTAACAGACAGTTTAAATTCTAAGCACTCATTGCTACCAACTTGAAATGGTTGAAATAAGTCAAGGCCAAACAAATTTAATCACAAAACTACATAAGTTAGACTATGAACAAGAAGCAGAAACCATCTTAAAACATAAGGGGGGAATGAATTCCATTAGAAAATTACAAAAAATGGACATTACACAAGTTTGCCTACGTAATGATAAGAAACTGATTTATTTTTGAAATATCTCTATTGACTGAATTCCTAACACTTTTAAGATATTCTTTGAAACATCTGTGAAGTGAAGTTGTTTATGACAGTTTGTCTGACCGTTTCTTTGTTTTCCGTGGCATTACATCTTGCAGAAGATAGCAAAATAAGTTGCCATTAATAAAAAAAAAAAATTAAAGACAAATTTTTAGACTGTTATGGAAAACATATATGGAATAGCAGAACAACACTCCAGCTTTAATTACTTTGGATGTATAACTTTGAGCACAGAGAGGAAATATACTAAAAATAAATCAAATAAATATAATACGATAACTGAGAGTATTAAGTGAATTTTATTGAAGGAACTGCGCAAATGCCGGGGAGGTATCCTAAACTTAGGCCTGGAACTTTTATTTCCTTAAAAAAATCTCCTTTTATATCCAATTTATCATTTCATCTCACGTATCATCAATGTCTACCGCCTGTGGTGTCTCAGTAGTTAAAAAAAAAAAAAAACTTCAATGGTTATACTAAAAGAACAAAAACAAAATGGTATCGTTCTCGCATTGCAATTATCTTACCAAATACCTCTATTGGTTATAATGTTTCTTAGTAATTTTATTGCCATTAGATAATTATTTCGAAACCGAAGATCGAGAAATAATTATCACGACAGTAAACATTCGTTATCCTCAATTAAATTATCCGCACTCGTGGTATTACTGAAGACAGGCTAGGACATTGCTTGGTAATAAATGATGCTCACTTCGAAATTTTGTTGCAAAGGAATTGTTATGATATAATCAGAAAAACAATAAACTTAGCTGACATTTAATAGAGAGCAGTTAAAATAACATGAAAACAAATATAAACTGCCATTTAGGAAAAATGTATTTTTGAGACACTCAGTATATTTAATGAGGGGCAAAATATTAAATAAAATAAATGCATCTTTTAAAGTTTTTCAGAAAAACTCAAGTCAAAGCAATATTTCAAAATTTTGTTCATTCTATATATTTTTGGTAAGTCTTTGCTCCAGCAGGTTGAGTTAAAAAATATAGAAGTTGTGCAACTGTTGCGAACAAATATTCTCTATGGCTAACCTTCCAGTTTTATAAAGAAAGTCGACCCTCTTTTATGAAGCCTTCCAAATTAACTGGAGATAGAAACAAAAACTGTGCTCGTGCATTTGATTCCGGACACAAATTGAGGAACGCAGGTCATCAGCGAGGTAGGGAATTTATGATGTTCAAATTTTTACAGCTATGCGCTCCATCAGTCATGAGTGAGTGAATCAGCCAAGGAGGCACGCCAAGTCATCTGGCTTGAAGTCAAGTATTCGCGAGGTCGCCGCGCATAGACAGGGATTTAAAGATACAGGACCGAGATAGGAAAAGAAAATTATAGCCGGGGAGGCGCATAAATTCTGGGCGGTAATTGTGAATGGTGGCATGTCAGTCCGCTCTCTTCAACATAGCTTTTAATTATTCCAGATCCTCCCCCATCCCGTGCTGACTGCTGGCATGTGTTTTGTGTAGCGCTGAGGAAATCCACTTTTTGTTACTCCTTACTGTTGCATTATCCTGCATACTTTGAACGTATACAGTTCAGCGTCCAAACGAAGACTTTTGTTGCTACTGTCCTACAAGTTTGAATGAAAAGCAATACCTCATTGAACAATGTTTTTGATTGGATGGGAATATTTTAATAAGTAAAGTTCAGAAACAATTCTTAGAAATAGCCGTCCTTATTCACCAGATAACTGAATACCCCTCTTATACACATCAACCTTTTCTGTAAAGAAGCTCATCCTCTGTTTTCGCAACCAGTTTATGACAGACATCTCATCCTCTTAGTGATATCCATAAAGATAATTTTTAGTTTCAGGAAAACGATAATAAATCGCTAGGCATCAATTTCTGATTATATGGCGAATGCCTTAGTGGTATAAAATTCAATATCTAATTTATGTAAATTATCAACCATATGTTGCAGTATATCCTGGATGGGTCCAACTCTAGTCATATGAAACTTTTAAAAAATTGTCTTACTTCATTTAGCTGCTTACATGTACATACTAGACTGGAAATGTGCCACACATAAATTCACTGAATTCTCTAGAAGGAGTAGAAAAGACGAAGAACATCGACGATCGCGGTAGGCAGGAATATGCGGTACATTTCCAGCTAGTAACCTAAGCAGACAACTTTTAAACTTTCATATGATTAGGGTTCAGAATTTTTAGATCCACAATCAGAGTATTGTATTTTAGAGACAATAGGAACAAACATATACTGTTTTTGTCTATTTATCACAAGTAACGTCACGAGAGGGTGTGAGATTGCCAATAAATTCACGAGCGTAGCGAGTGTTTATATGGAAAGCTCAGACCCTCGAGTGATATTTATTAGGACTATTTCACGAATAAAATAAGAATTTAAATATAATTCCTCTAAACTTGGCTTATAATATTGTAACAATTGTATATTTGTACTTAACCTTTTCAAGCAATCTTGCGACAGCAATACCGAATGTCAGTAATGCCAAAAGAGAAGAGGAAAATAGGACTATTTCATGAATAGGATAAGAATAAAAGTGATATCTATATTTGAAATTCGCGCACAGAAATTAACACTTGTTACACTTATGAATATTTATTCTATTCAGAAACTGTGAGACTGAAATGGATAAAAATCGACTATTACAATCGCTACCTTTCGATTTTCTAGTACCAACTGAGGAAAAAAAAAGGGCGGGGAAAGGACAAAAAAGGGGGGGGGGAATAACTTACCGTAATTTTCTTTGTATTCTGTGGTTTGAAATGCCTAATGATGAGATTTTTTTTTTTGATAGTGTTTAACGCCCACAGGCGGTAAACACTGATGATATATGAGATGAAATGATATATTGGGAAAGGATTTTTTTTAAGGAAGGAAACTTCAGGCCTAAGTTTAGGGTGCCTCACCGCCATTTGCCATTTATAAGGACTGAGGAAAACCTAGAAAAAACCTCAGTCAGGGAGGACGGTCCTGGTGGAATTCGAATCCCAGACATCCCGCTCACAAGTCCGCCCCTTAACGACCTCGACCATTCGTAGCGGTAATGATGATCAATTTGCACATTTGACGCATCACCAAAACGCTTTGAAGAACTCTTCGTTTTGCGTTTTGATTGTCAATTCCCCATTCTTTTGTTGTTTAGTTCCCCACCGCCTCTAGTAAAAGTGGTCAATGATGGTTGTTCAAAAATTATGTAATGCAGGTATAGGGTAGGCTATACTGACCACAAGCCAAATGCACGTCTTGTGTTAAAGCGGATTTTATAAAAAAAAAATTTAATTTTACTCCGTAATCCAATTGTGATTGGTCAAAATTCAAAATTTTGTTTCGTTTCATTAGAAATTCTCTAAAAGCCTCTGAAAGCCCGAGCTCTACCTGTGACGATATTTCCTGAACTACTCGACCTACAATCATACAAAAAGAAAACCTAGTGACATTCTAATCTCGTCTAGTTTCATTTTCTTCAAGTCCATTGGCATTGTTCTGCTAGAGAAGCTATAATTATGTGCTAGAAGCATACTTTCTAATAATTGTTGCAAACTTGTGTGGGCTACATTGCTGGGTCCTTGTTTGAACCTCATTTTGTGAAAATAGGGAAGGTTGATAGCAGTCTCAGGTGATTCACTTTGTATATCTTTTAATTATGAATCAAATAAATAGGCTCTTCAGAGTTACAGTCTAATAATTTGATCACCTGTATATCTTAAGTCCGTTACAGGAAGAAAACCTAATGTAATCACGTGGCTTAGCCATGTTTTGGGCGTTTTCATAATTGCAGTTGAGTGTCTTTGCCCCAGCCTTTAGAGCACAGCACGGTGTGCCCATATAGGACCTCCAACAAGCAACAAATAGACCTTTTCTTCCACACATTACTCATATTTTTTGTACTTGCTGCAACTTCTCTGATGACACCAAAGATGTGGATATTTCTTGTACCGTTATACATCTTCAAACCTGCACTGCTATTTCTAGACTACTTCATCAATGGTAAAAGATGACTCGAGATACTTCTTCGCTGATGAACTTCTTCGTTGACGTTATGAACACGTGTCTAAGAAGCTCTCGCGTGCTGAAAGTTTTAGGGCTTAATGCAATAGACAAGCTTTAGAAAGGGTTGTTAATAAGTGGATGCCTCTTTCAGGTTATGAATGTCTCAAAACGCGTGACAAGCAGTGGCGGCTCCTGTTAATTGAACTTCGGGTGTTACAGGTAACGTGTGCAAGGGTGTGCGACTCCAAGATAGTTGAAAATACCTTTCACTCCAACAGCCCATTATATTAGAATAAAAAGTACAACAGAATAAAAATAGCCTTTAAAATATTTTCAGAAAATATCGCAATATATTGTGGCTTTAGTGAAAAAGGAAAAAAAAAAAAAAAAAATTATGTACGTCACAGCCGTGTAATGGATATTTTATTCGTGTAAATATTTAAAAATGTGCTTCCAAATTTTATCTATGTGAGTATAAATTAATGAGTCTATTTCACTCATGTGACGTCATCCTAAAATGGACCAATGAAACGAAACAAAATTTTGAATTTTGACCAACCACAGGCAGATTACGGAGTGAAATTATCGAAAAAAATTATCAAAACCATTTTATCACCCGAGGTGCATTTGTCTTGTGGCCAGTATGGCCAACTCTATACATATATAATTCCTGAACACGCATCACTGATCACTTTTGCTAAAGGTGGTAGAAAGCTATTGTTAGCAATAAAAATTTGCATGGACAATCGACAATCATAACGTCAAATGGAGGGTTCTTCAAATCATTTTGGTGAGTTAAATGTGCAAATTATGAATTTGCATTAGGAATTACAAGCCACAGAGTAAGAGACGTATGTTTATTTTTTATTTATTTTTTTTTTTTCCTTCTCAATTAGTATTAGAAAATCGCACGTTAGCGAATGTAATAGTCGACTTTTGTCTATTCCAGTCTCACTGTTTCTGAAAAGGATAGATATTCATATATATAGCATTTTATACAAGTGTTAATATATATATATATATATATATATATATATATATATAGCATTTTATACAAGTGTTAATATTCTGTGTATTAATATATATATATAACACTTTTATTCATTTTCTATTCATGAAATAGTCCTAAACCCGTATTTTGCTCTTCTCTATTGGTATTACTGACAATCTACATTCTTCTATTGCAAAATGCTTGAAAAAGTTAAGTACAAATATAGAATTATTACCATTGTATAAGCCAAGTTTAGGAGAACCATATTTAAATTCATATTTTATTCCTGAAATAGTCCTCATAAATATCACTCAAAGGTCTGAGCTTTCTAGATAAAGTATCTCAGACTCTCTCGTGATTTACTTGTGATAAAAGTAGATGACATTATAAAGATATACCGAGAATTATAAACCGTCATCGAGAAGTCGCTCTGCAGTCATTGTGTATTCTAGATTTTACTAGGGAAACTAATTTGCCTGGAGCATATAATTATCTACTTGATTGGTGTCGCTTATATAAACCTCATATACTGGTTAAATTTCTGTTAATAGTTTTTCAAAATATTTTTCCATTCATTCTATGATAATCATTCTATATTTTTTCTTGTTAAATTTATAGTGGTAATCAATTAATTCAAATTCAGAAGTAAGTATTATTCTTCATTTGAAATTTCATTTTGTTAAAGAATAGTATATAATTATTTACGCAACGAAACAGACGCATTGTCTCATTATTAATGGAGGGTCTTGGTTGGCCTTCGTTCGACATTGAGTGAATTGCCGCCTTCGTTTATAACGGTGGATATGTTGCTTAAATTACAGACAGTACGTGTGAATGAAACGGGCACCTCGTTCCTACTTTATCTTATACAGAAACGGCACCCCTAACCGTCACATTAAATTAGTGAGTGGAAAATGTTTTAATAACATTTCTTTACAATAATTTATCTTTCTGAATAGCATTATCACTTTTGTTTAATTATAGCGGCCTAAAGTAAATTATGCATACCGCGAAGGTAGGACCAAAACATGGTTAAGTAGCTGCCTTGGTTTGTTGTGAACTGCGCACCGACGTGGTAAAGGTAGAAAATATGAGTGTCTTAAACCATGGCTTCTAGAAACCCGAAGCAGGAAGCCGAAATCGGTTCGTGACCGGGAGAGGTTTGGGGTTCGAATCACTCCAGCACCGCCATCCTAGGTTTTCTTATAAATTCATCAATGGAATGTCAGGGAGAACCCCCTACAAAGAAACGTTTTCTAGTTCATAATTTCATCTCAATTTTTTGAATAGTGTTTTAACGCCCGTTCTTACTACTGAGGCACTGAACACTGTGGTATAGTAAAAATAAAATGATATATTGGGAAAGGATATTTTTTAGGGAAGGAAGCCTTTCAGCGCTAAGTTTAGGGTACCTCCCCGGCATTTGCCTTTTATGAGGACTGAGGAAAACCTGGAAAAACCTCAGTCAGGGAGGACGGTCCTGGACGGATTCGAACCCCAGACCTCTCGCTCACGAGTCTCGCGTTAACGACCTCGGCCACATGTAGCTGGAAATGGCGATTGTATGAACGTTTTCCAATTCATAATTTCATTTCATGTAAAAAGGAAAAGTAATGGCTTTTCAAGGAAAGTACCATCGCAGTAATAAATGACGTAATGCTAGAACAAGTACAAAAGTGTAACTCTTTAGGGTGTAATATTACATCCAAGAAATAAATAATACAATAAGTAAATTCAACAACAATTGTGGAATATTATCACAAAACAAGAAAAGAAACAAGCGTAAAATTTTATAAAACAGTGCCAATTGCAACTTTTTCATATGATTACGAATCGTGAACGATAAAGAAAAATGAAATGGGATAAAATAAATGCCCTTAGTTTGTTAAGGAGTGTACAATAATGGACAAAATAAATGAGGATTATATATTTCTGTAATTAATGACTAAATAAATCAATATAGAGCCATTTGCAGAGAATGGATAAAACCCGCTACCCTAAATGACATGGTTATCAACCACATGGGAAAAGAGATATTGAAAGACCGGAAAGAAGGTAGAGAGAAACGTGAGGCAGGAACAGGGGAAGTCTTCTAAACCATGAAGAGATTTTGAAAATGTAAAAACAGGGGTGTAACAATAAAAAAAATGTTTCTAGAAACAGTTCAAATGTTATGTTGTTTTAATGAAATGCCACGTATTGCATACGTTTTAAGGTTTGTAAAAAGTTGTAATAAAGGCACATATTTATTTTGTACGGGAATTAAATGTGTTCATACACGACCATACAAGTTGCAAGTAACCCCTATCTGTAAAATACTCTATCCTCTATATGATTTATTTACGGACGCCCTTTAACATCTCAGGTCATCAGCGTCCCATTCAATTCAGGGCGTGAAACGGCCGACAAATTTTGCTCAGAGGTCTCTTCTTTCAGGCTTCGTGCCATAAATGTACGACATGGAACCCACGGCTTTACTTCCCTTCCGAAGAAAGCCATCATACTTAGGATTTTTACGCCCGAAAAAATCCATCCATCCTGACCGGGTTCGAACCCGCGATCTTGGGTTTAGAAGCTATTCTTTACAAATATATATAATGTGAACAGTTTGTATTTTGTTGACCTATATGCTCATCTATGCAAAATTCCGTTTCTCTTGCGTTCTATACATTCACCAACACGTTCTCCATTATATTTTACCTTTATTACTTCGTTCGTTCTTGTTGACCTGGATCACAGCTAACGGTGCGAAACAAAAGCAATATTTAAGTCACTTGTGACCGGCATGAAGCATTTATAAGCGCTACGTCATCTCAGTTGACGTAAGAGGCGCATTTCCCCCTCATAGCTCGACCTTAAACATTCCACGATAAGAAAAATCACCGAAAACGGTACTCAAAACGGCACATTTCACATAATCCCTCTCCTCCTTAATTTACAAGCTGCGTAATTAGTACATAAATTAAAGTTTATTCCAGCAATTCAGTATTTTAATAGGTGTATTCTTAGTTCATTCCATTTTAGAAATTCTTCATAAAAAGCATTTCCTCTTAATTTAATTTTGTTACAGTTCGTTGTTTTCAGATCCCACCTTCTATTCTATGTACAATTTTATCGTATTTTTAACTACTGTATGATTATTATACGTCACAAAGCATAAAACCCCGTTTAATTTTTACACATCTATTCGTTCTTTGTTAGTTCTTGTGATTTGTGATTTTCATCTTTAGTTTTAAATTATTATTTACAATCTTACATGTCCATTTACCTTTCAGTCTTAGATTCCTTGATGAGTCACGAAACACCTTTCGTACTGTTTTATTTGTATACATCTTAAAATTCAGAACTCATATTCGTGTATTGATTACCGGTATATTTCTGTACAAATATCAGGGCGCAGGTTCAATCCCGACTGCCTTAGGAAGGGAAGTAAAGCCGTGGGTCCCGTGTGTATATTTACGGCACGAAAAAGAATTTCAAGCCTGGGAAAAATTTGTCGGCCCCTTCACGCTCTAAATTGAATGGACGCTGATGACCTGAGATGTTAAAGAGCGTCCGTAAATAAAACGAATCAGATACAAATGAACAATTATCACAAGTAATAATGAATATTGTTACAGAGAGATGCGGTCAGTCTTAATTTTACATGTTTTTCTTCTATAGAGTGATTTTTATAGAACTAACACATTTCTTTCTTTATTTATTTCAAAACGAATGATGCTAGTAACAACTTACTTCACTTCAAATATAGAGTATCTTTAGAAAATTATCAATCTCTATACAAAATGTTGAAAATGTCCTCCCTCCTGCATAAGGCATAACTGAAAACACCGTTCCATGTTACCGGCCGCTTGTTGGAGGACTGTGTTGTCAATATCATTAACCTCCTGTGTAATGTTGTGTTTCAGATCGTCCAATGTCTGGGGGCGTGTGACGTAATCTCTGTCTTTTAAGTAACTCCATAGGAAGAAGTCCGGTGTTGTCAAATCAGCAGATCTCAGTGACCACTGCTCCTTGGTTATTATTCCGTCATCATAGAAACTGTCAATTAGCGTCATGGATTGGTTTGATGTGTGGCATGTAGCGTCATCTTGTTGAAAATATCCATCGTATCGTCCAGTTGCTCAACAAACTCCAGGAAAATCCGGCGGTACTTTGCAGTGTCCACAGTCTGGTCCCACTAATCTCTGTGCAGATTACTTTGCACAATGAACTCCGTGTTCAGTTTTGTCTTATGCAGGAGAGAGGTGAACGTACAATTTAATCGCGGTCAAAGTTTGATCACGTTTCAGTAACCCTCCATCGAGAATGGTGCGCATGGCCAATAGTGTTTTATGGATTGGGCAGCCATAATTTCTGCTAAATCTTACTGTATGTATATAACTAATTTTTAATTTTCGCACGGACTTAATATTGTCTACAGATATTATTACTGTAAATTAATAATTAGAGCCGATGGCATAAATGAAGACTCTATACCTACTACAAACACAATATTGGAATATATCCAAATCAATTGAACAGAGTTCTTATTTCTTTTCAAGAAGAGTCTATTTAAATAGCCGCCACTGACGTCATGCTGTGCTATACCGCCACTGACACATTACTTTATGACAGTCTTGGAGACGAAAGCGAATGTACACTCTTTGCCTTCACGTCAGCAATAAATCTCTGCCATATTTTTGGTCTAGAGTTCTAACAGACTACATATTGGTGAGGCAGAAGGGACCGTCAACAGACGCGAGGAATGTTTTCGTCTATATTTAGAGCAGGGAGGGGACTTCACCCAACATATGCCGAGCGAAACGACCGACCAACTTTTAATCTCTGTCATATGTGGACGGGTCCTGGCTGACACATGTGGAATGCACAAATATCTGCAGAGGGGTGTATGACAGATGAGCGATGTGGTTCAGCATACGGTCCGGAGTCTGTCTATGACCCTGGCCGAGCGACCCTCTTCCTCTGTTGTCTATCTGTCCGCAATCCAATTTGTTAGGACAACAAACCATCACCGCCAACCATCCATCTAACTGCACCTTCAAAACACGATTCATGTAGAAAGAGCGGAGTGCAAGAGAGAAAGAAATGAAACGGGACATGAACGCATGGGTATGTGGGGAATGTCTGATTACAAAAGCTGAAACTAATAAACAATCGTTTTGTTGATGAATGGCTAGGGCTTCGGCTGGCAAAAACATCCCCTTGTTTAATACAATAACACTTGTAGTGACGCCATTGAAGGGCTCAAAACAAATGTCGAAGTCATAAAGCTGGATCGCTGAATTTCCATTGCAGTTGTGAAATTTTAAGCTATGGACATAAGAAATTGACAAAGCAAGAGAGTGTACGTCAAATATATTATCGTTCAAAATCGCGTCTACCTGCTGCATTTAGGTAAATGGAAATTTGATACTCAAAAGAAAAGAAGATTTACACATTTTTGCCTAGGCGTATCGCGATTGTGCTAACATTATTAGGCAAATCTTGAAACCGAATTCACTGACGAGCTATATGTCAACAATCGGGAAATTCGTTTTGTCTTTGTAGTTTTAACGGCCAGACCCTGTTAGATTTAAGCATGATTTGTAAAAAAGAAGAATGGGCTAATACAATCAGAAAATAAATAATATTTATTTATTTATTTATTTATTTACTCTAGCAAGCATTAAACCGTGCAGCCTTCTCTTCTACTCTACGAGCCGAATAAACGAGCAAAAATACAAAATACAATATACATCGTTACATACAATACGATAAAATATTCAAATTAAAATATATGCTGCGTGTAAATATTACGAATTTTAATATAGTAAGAAATTTGGCGAAGATAGTGTTAGAATTTCACTTGTTCTTCAACATTACTTCTTGAGTACAAGAGAGGAGGAGAGGAAGAAGATGCAGCGAGAGACTAATTACTGAGATTTCAATAGTTGAGATGACAATTAAATCTACGTTTAAACTGCGTTATTGTACGACAATCTCTGATTTCAGGAGGAAGGGAGTTCCAGATTCTGGAAACTGACACGCTGAATGAGGTTGAGTAGAAATGTGTTCGGTAACGAGAGATAGGCTGTCAAGTCATATTCAGGGTCCGGGCTAGGGATATGAAACGAAGCGAGAGGCGATATATTGAAGGAGGATTTTGAAGAGGAGCATAAGGAAATGGAAAGTCCTGCGTTCTTTGAGAGGTAGCCATGGCAGTTAATTGCGTAGGGGTGTCACGTGATAAAATTTATGAGTTTTGAAGACGAAACGAACACGGGCATTATGAACACTTTGTAATTTGTCAATCTGCCCATAAATTAAGAAAAAATACCAGGGTAGGTCCATAAGTTCCCGCTCTCGCCAATAAGGATTATTGCCTTCACAAAACCCTTATTTTGTGTCATACCTTATATGTTGAGTAAATAATTGCAGCTGTAACTTCCGTTCAGCTGTGTTCAGACGTAGTTCCATGTGTATAGAGGTTTGTGACATGTTCAAAATGGAGTATCGAGCTGTTATTAAGCCCTTCAAAAAAGAAGGACTCCCTGCAAATGAAACTAAACAGCGTTTGGACGGTGTATGTAGGGAAGCATTCTCCTCATATTATACAGTAAAAAAAAATGGGACAAACTCTTTCGAATGGGTCGAGGAAACATTGAAGATGAAAAGCGTGCAGGTCGGCCCTTGGAGGTGCTCACTCCTGAAAACATCGCTCTTGTAGAAAAAGAAATTATGGAAGACCGGGGGCTCAAAGTTAACACGGTTGGGCCTTTCTAAAACAACAGTCTGATTATTCATGAACATTTAAACTTGAACAAGGTTAGTGCAAGATGGGTGCCTAAACATCTTTCCTCAGTCCAAAAGTGCAGCCGGTCATCTGTTGTCAGACATTTTTGGAGCTCTGCCATGGCAACGAGAGAGCAGTTCTGCAAACCATTGTTACAGGAGATGAAAATATGGTCCTCTACTATGATCCCTTGTCCAAAAGAGAATCAATTGAGTGGCGTAAACCGGGTCTCTAAAGTTCAAGGTCACTCAGTCAACCAAGAAGATCTGACCACAATCTTTTGGCACTGTGAAGGACTACTATTCATTGACTTCAAGGAGAGGAACATCACAGTAAATGGGGAGTACTATGCTGGCCTACTGCACAGACTACGTGCTTCCATCAAAGAGAAAAGGCGAGGAAAGCTGAGTGATGGTGTGCGTCTTCTTAGCGACAAGGCGTCTGTGCGCACAGCTCTTGTTGCAAAGGAAGCTGTGAAGAAATGAGAATTCAAGGAGATCGGCCATCCACTCTACAGTCCAGTGACTACTCCCTCATCCCAAAACAGAAGAAGGACCTTCCAGGAAGGAAATTTAAGTGTGACGAAGAAGTGATGGATGCTGTTTATGCCCATTTTGCAGACAGGCCTTTTGATTAATTGTTTGAGGATTGTTGTTTATTATGATGGGTGTCACATCGTTTGAGTTTATGTTCAAAGAATACAGCCTGTTGTTTAATTGCATTCAGTTTTAGTCCAAAGGGAGATGGAGGTTAGATCTTCATTTACTGCAGTCACGGCGTCATGGACTGAATGAGGGGTGGTGTGAAAATAATGTCGTAAGTCGTCATCTAGGTGGTATCTGACTATGTCTATGATGTGACTGAAGTTCAGCTTAAGGGAAGCAGTGTAGGGTTTCTTTGCAGAAGAACGATACAACGTAATTATAAGAGAGGTAGAGGCGGCTAAGAACACAGACGATTGAAACGGCTTGATATTCTGAAAATCTCTGACTGCAAGAAGCTGATAGCGGGTATGGGATCATCTGGAGATGAGATAAATATTAAGTACTGCATTTGTGATGACAAAGTGGTATCATTGTTCATATAAAATATAATAATAACAATATTAATAATTTAGTAATGAAATGACAAGAATTGCAGCAATAAAAGAATAACTATTGTAATACTCACACCAGCATTTATGCAAATGGTACGTTTGTCTTTATAATTCCCTCTGTAGACATTGTATTATCTAAAACTAACCAAATTGATGTGCTGCAACTGAACAACTAATTACAAACTGTATAAATTGCTTACTTTAACTTCTTTGTTTATGTACGGTCCACAGACTTCCCTCCCCCCTTTAAGATCTGCTACAAGTTGCATTCCTCTATTTCTACACTTCTTCATTTGCCACCTCATTCTCTTCTTCTTGTTTGATTTCTAGATTTCATTTATTCTATGCACAGTTCTTCTGCAAGTTTTGGAATGAATCTTCTTCGGCCTATCTATCTGCTGCCTAGTCACAGACTTGAGAATATAATTCTGAGGCTGATGGTGACTAGATGGAATTTTTTTTTTTTGAATGATTTATTTATGGACACTCATTAACAGCTCAGGTCATCAGCGTCCCATTCAACTCGGGGCGTGAAACGGCCGTCAAATTTTGCTCAGAGGCCTCTCTTTCAGGCTTGGGGTTCTTTTTCGTGCCGTAAATGTACGGCTTTACTTCCCTTCCGAAGGAAGCCATACTTAGAATTTTTTACGCCCCGAATAAATCCGTCGGTCCTGGCCGGGTTCAAACCCGCGATCTTGGGTTTAGGAGGCAGTATGGTAAACACTACACCACCAGGACCGACTGGCTAGATCGGGAAAAAGACTGCCAACGACGTGTACCAGAACAAAATATGATCTTTAGGATCAGCATCAGTGGGAAAAAAATGCCAATCTTAATAAAATTCTATTGCTATGACCCAAATCACATTTCTACTAAAATAATATTGGTAAAGACCACAATAATAATAATAATAATAATAATAATAATAATAACAATAATAATAATAAATACTGGTGAAGACAACAATAGTACTAATAATAATACTTATGATAACAACAGTAACAGCAAAGCATAGGATAATAAAAATGAAATTACCTTTCGTCTGTTCAATTCCATGTGGAATTGCAGTCATTCTTGTTTTCTGAACTGCACTTTCAGGAGCATCGTTTGCTTGGTAATCTTCGTCTGATGCAACAAATCCTCAAATTTTTACTGATCCTCAGAATTTTCATTCCAATAGGGCAGCATTTCTTCATCTGTGAGAGACCGTTGCCCACACCTCTGCGATCGCTTTGACATGTTTACTGCTCAAAATCACTTCTCAAATAAATTGCCAGCACTGTTCAAACTCATTATTGCCAGTTCAAACCACTGTACACATTGCTGAGCATTGAGTTGAGTTTGAATTTGAATTACCAATATAGTACCAGTAAAGTAATAGCATAAGAGGTCAATCTGATCGCGAGGCGGTTTAAAGTACAGATATTGATAAGCATAAAACTAATTTTAAAAAAATAGCAATATCTATGTGATCTAAAAGACGATTTCATAAGCTCATAATGACATACGGTGAAAAGAGACTTGGCGGTTCTACTAAAAAATACAAAATGTAGCCAACTATACTTACGATCACCAAAAACTGCAGGAACTAGTTACAAAACAACATATTCGGTTCTGTTCCCAGTCTAAGAGCTTACCAATGCCCCCTGTTATTTTAGGATTAGCCAAACTACAAGTAACAAATGAAAACACAAGATACAAATATTTAGAACAGAAAGTCACAGAGTACAAGAATGTTGGTGGAATTATGTACTTGAAGAAAAAGATGAAATATTATTGATATAATGAATGGGAGTCAGTACAACAAATAAACAGTCTAATTATCACTCTAGTCGCCAATTCTATGTATAAAATAAATCATGAATGTGTATTCAAAGACTATATATTATTTTAACTGGCGAATGATGAGAGAATTTGTCTTTCACTTCTTGGAGGTAGTGTTAGTTGAGTGGATTATCAAAGCGGAGTGAGTAGGTGGCAGCCGGCTTGACAGGGCCCGGTGTGTATCATCTTCTGATTCATTAATCACCATTAGTGTCAAGGAGGATAATAATCCCGTGTTCTCAAAAGAGACGGGAAGTGAGGTCATATGTAGCCACTTACTTGGCGTAGCTTTCGTTTGTTTTTGGGCTTTCATTGATGGAGTGTGCTGTTTACCCAAAAGATGGCGTCGAGAAATTCCAAACTGTTGTCAGACCTGTTGATAAAGAAATATGTTAATATATTTGTCCTTGAAAAACAACCTTCAGCTTATTTTTTATACTCCTTGATTGCACAGAAATTATCTAACATGTTTGTTAGCATGTTAATGATTTTTACACAAATTGGTTCAATGTCATCCCAAAAAGTCGTGAATATGTTCGGGTCATTTTTTATTTTCTAGCCTATAATATCTAAGAATAATACATATTCCAACGAGGAAGGAAGATAATGTGCGCATTGGCGGGTCGCGCGGCAGCCGAGGCAATATAACCGAGAATTCAAAGCAATAGAACCTTTGCAGTGGTGTCAAACGATCGGACTACAATCTAAATTGAGCGAATGTCAGCAGTCGACAAAGTGAATGGGAAAAATTTAGCAGTGAATTTGAATGAAGAGAGAAAATTCTCAATGTAAAGGCACGTGCAGCTCAAATGTGAGTAGGTATATAAGTAGGGTAACTTAATTTTATAATTATCATAAATAATTATTAATTATCTTAAAAGCGTATATTAAATTTTCCGCGCTTTACAGCAGCTATACCTTAAGATATCCATTGCTGGATAATAAATGATGATGATGCTGATGATGATGACGATGATGACGATGATGATGATGATGATGATGATGATAATAATAATAATAATAATAATAATAATAATAATAATAATAATAATAATAATAATAATATGTTTTACTATCAGTGTTACTCGCTGGAACTTCTGGGGTCATTTGGTTAGAATTATTCAGGGGAATCCGATTCAACATCAAAATTTCTATTACAACCATAAACTGTGCAAGCATGCAACCAGCACATCATCGCAGGCTTTAATTCACAAAAGCGGGTAGTGCCAATATAACTGCCATAACTGCCAACACATCAATAACAAATATTTCACAATGCCAATAGTTATTGTTAGGATTTCAATGGCAAACACATGCCTGATAGATGTTTAGTGTATTAAAAAGAAGCAATAAATGTTTCCGTGTATATTCATCATGCCACCTATTTATTTATACAGAGCCATCTGAAGGTAATACAATCATTTCGGGAAATGCGCACTCAGAATTCGATCACGCGAAATACTCAAGCTGTCCCTACTGTATATACCGTGAATGAAGTGGTTAAGGTTGCAAATTGTAAACGTTGTCAGGAGAAGACGCTTTAACAAATGCAGTTAATACAATTTTCTTCAGAACCTGCAAGATTTGAGAGTATTAATGTTACTTGCCATTCGACCGGCGTGGAACATTACTGGAAAATACCAATGCGTCCCTTCTGGTAGACAATCTCTATTAATTCCCACGTAAGATAGATTCTATTCAATAAGATCCATTTTTAGTCATTGCAGTGGTGAGTTTTCACACTTGTGGGCAATTTCTTGATACGAGGTAATTTAAAAAGTTTTGTGCAGAAGAAACAGAAGACAAAAAAAAAAGTTAGTTATACAACTGTTTTAATTATCAACTTTATTTTCCTCGATATGTCTTCATTAGAGACATATAATGAGTTTTCAAATTGTTTCATTCTGTAGGAAAAAATTGGATTTGTCAAAATGTATAAAATAGTGCTTGAAAGTGTTAAATAGCTCATTTGACAAAAAGTCAAAGTCCGAGGAATAGATTAGATACGAAATTATTCGAAGCACAGTTTGTGTACTTTTCACTAAAAGTATCCATATACAAAAATTTGCATTCCATAAAATTTAATTTGACATTCCAGTTTGTCTATTCTCTATTTTGCAGTTTTTATTTGTTACACTGTGAAATTTATCGCAAACATCTAAAAGTTCAACTCTTTTTAATCGCTTCGCTTCTTTGTTTTCCTCTGAATTTCTACTTTATAACTGTTTACATCTAATTGTCTTAAAATATATGGAGTATATTCTACATTTTAGTGGTGCACAATAAGAAAATATGCTGATTCCATGGGAAGATATCGTTTTCTAGTTTTATCCTTAAATAATGTGTTTAAAGCTCATATCAAAATTACAAGTGTCAAACGTTACAGGATAAGCAAAATAAATAAATAAATAAATAAAAAATAAAAAAAACCTACTCATCTCTGTTAGCATTTAACTTATTATACACCGAAAATCATTAAGAATATTACAGCAATATAACATAAAAATAAAATACTCTGGAAGAAAAACATTAATAACAATAAAAAAAAGTTCCATGTGCCAAACAATGGAAGAGTCGGTTACAAGTGCCATTCAAACGTTTTTAACATTTTACTTCAGGTTTTAGAGGGAAATAATTACAAAAATAACTATAATGATTAGGAGGAACATATATTATAATGTTATTAAGCATAAAATATGCTATTAAGGGCACAAGTACAAAAATGTGTTATGAAACATGTACAGCAACACCGATCATCATATTTTCCCCTCACAACTGACAGAAAGAGTTCAGTTTTTCATTCTAACACAGGGGTTGATGTCATAAAACTCTCTGTGCTCTTCAGGAAGGAATAGCAACATGGACGAGAGGTCCTTCCTTCCTTCCTTCCTTCCTTCCTTCCTTCCTTCCTTCCTTCCTTCCTTCCTTTCTTTCTTTCTTTCTTTCTTCCTTTCTTCATTCCTTCATTCTTCCCTCCTTTATTTCTTTCTCTCTCTCCCTCTCTTTATTCCTATCTCCCTCCCTTCCTTCTTCCTTACTCCCTTTCTCTCTCTCTCTCTCTCTCTCTCTGTTTGTTTGTTTGTTTTTTTTTCCCCCAAATGATAAACGCCATTGATCTTCCAGACGAGGCACAGGTTGCTATAATTCAAACCACTGATTTTCCTCTCTTTAAAACTTCATAGATGTTTAATAGAGGTTTGAAATGGCCGAGATCGAGATAATTTAAGCATTGTACATTTTGAAATGTTGCATTTTTAACATTGAATCAGTCACATTCTTAAAATCAAAGAAATCACTTGACTCTATTGGAACTGATGAAAAGTATTTATAGCTTTAGCTTAATCTACAATCCTATGTAAATCTTGGGGAATGAAGGCATTAAATGCTTTCTGCTTTTCTCTATAATAACGAAACCTCTATCACAACTCAAAACCTATGGCCACTTAGTAAATATTTCTGTACTATAAACATTTTCCCTTAAAAACTGTGGCGCTTAGAAGACCAGATGGCAGCATACCATGGCATTTAGATCTGCCCATCTATTAACAAGTATTTGAACTACTTCATCTGCATATAGGCATTTAGAACAAGACTAGGAATATGCATCTGGGCACATAGAACATGCTTTTGAAATAAAACGATTAAATTTTAAATAGCACTTAGAACGTTTGACATTTCTACTCTTTAATTATGACCTTACTTTACTAATTTCTACTTTGAGAGTAAATGTAGCTCAAAATATACTTTGTAGTCACTTTGACTACAAAGTATATTTTTATTGGAATGTTAATAACTCCCAGAGCAATTATATTGCATGCCTTAGTTATGTCGATAAATAATATTACACCCTTTTTACATTATTCTAAAATTAGGTCCTGGTGTTGTAGTGGTAACGACACTTGCCTCCTAAACCCAAGATCAAGGGGTCGATCCCGGCCAGGGTCGATGGATTTTTTCGGGAGTAAAAATCCTAAGTATGGCTTCCTTCGGAAGGGAAGTAAAGCCGTGGGTCCCGTGTCGTACATTTACGGCACGAAAAAGAACCTCAAGCCTGAAAAAAGAGACCTCTGAGCAAAATTTATCGGCCGTTTCGCGCCCTGAATTGAATGGGACGCTGATGACCTGAGGTGTTAAAGAGCGGCCGTAAATAAACCAAGTGAAAATCAAAATTTTCTAAAATTATATTTTTGTTTTTTAACAGTATTGAAATGAAAAATGACATTGATTAATGGGTGGATGATGATTATGAATAATTTAGCAGACGGTATCGAAAGCGTTCTCTGCCGATCGAAATGCACAAGAGAGGTTTTCTAATATAGATAACATTCTATTATACATTCGCCCCGCCCTCGTGCACATGTCTATTTGGCATGAAGCCCCGCCCGTCCGCCAGCAGACCTCGCGTGCTGTCAAAGGGAACGCCCCCGTAATTGTGCGTGTAAACCTTGCAAGAGGAAGGGCAAACATAAGACAACCCGGTGCACCTTCATTGTTTTCCGTCTTGCGTTTAACAGGCGATAAGGATACTATTATTATTTTTTTTCAGCTATCAACGTCCTGTACCACTGAGTGAATAATGCACCAAAGGATTCATCACGTAACTGACATTCAGCCCTTCATAACAAAGAATATAATACTGTGTAGCCCGCTCCTAAGCTCACATTATTGCTGTTTAAATGACGTGAAATGTTCTAACACTCCTAACAATGAATTGCTGACAAAACTAGAGACGTGGTGTGTTAAAAACAAGATATCTGAAGCTATATAAATATAATTGCGTATTCAATAGTATCAAATACTGAAGCATGGAACATACCAAGCTAAAGACGACCATATGAGTTAAAAGAATATAAAATAAGAACTAAAAACAAGAAGAACAGAGACAGATGAATAAATTACTCAAGAAGGAAAAAATAAAATATATTAAGCTTAGCAAATGGATAAAACGTTTAATTATTCTGGAATGAAAAGAGGAAAGAACAAAGAATTAAGAAATTAAAGAACAATAAAAAATTAAGTAAAGAAAAACAAAATAAAACAATGAAAGAAGTTTTTTTGTTATTCCCATTTTTACTACTGAGGCACCACAGACGGTAAAGAAAGGAGACGAAGGAATAAATTAATAGATGGCGAAATTAAAAATTGAAAGCTTAAAAATAGTGAAAAAATATAAAAATAATAAAGGAAAGAGGAACATAAAGGAAATGAATTTAACTGGTCTAAAATAATAAAATAAGCAAAACCTAATGGGCGCCTTATAACTAGAAGTTTCTTCCGGGCTTAGGAGTCGTGGTCTCTTGGAGCTAAGGAGTCCAAACGTTTCATCCTCAACTGCGGAGGACATCTTCAGTGGCGCGGTCTGTCTTCTGAGTCTTCTGTCCTGGCGAAGGTCCTGACCTAAGCCCGGAAGAAACTTCTAGTTGTAAGTCTGACTCCGGCCGTGAAAGCTTCCGTTTACTCATCCTAATGGGCGAGTTAATAGAGGAAGAAACAAGGAAAAAATTAAGGGAGCCAAGGAAGAAGGTAATACAGAGAGAAAGCGAAGAGTGAGACCATAGAAAGGAAGAAATTAGTAGGTGTATCTTTATTGTTATAAAATTCAATATACACTTACAAATATACTTTATGCATATGTCGTCGACCGTACATGCATAAGTGTGATACGTACATAGAAAGAGGAACAAAATGATAATACAAATAAAACAACATTAACAACAACAACAACAACAACAATAATAATAATAATAATAATAATAATAATAATAATAATAATAATAAAAACAATTAAAATGGGAATGACGGTATTTACAAATATGTGAATGAAACATATGACATAGCTATTGCGTTTTAACCAGAAAACAAATTTCTTTGAGCTTCCATCACTTTGACTACAAAAATGTCCAAATATTCAACCAATTCATGTGGTTCGCAAACAGATCTCAGCATGCCAATTGACATATAATTGCCTTTAAATAGCCTTCTCAGGTGTTCCCAGTGGGCACATTCGGCGAGAATATGTATCTATTCCTCATCCCCACCACCACGGGTGGCCGAGGTCACTAAGGCACGGACTCGTGAACGGGAGGTGTGGAGTTCGAATCCTGCCAGAACCATCCTCCCTGACTGAGGTTTTTCCAGGTTTCCCTCAGTCCTCATAAATGGCAAATGCCAGGGAGGTATCCTAAACTTAGGCCTGGCATGTTTCCTTCCTTAAAAAATCCTTTCCCAAATTATCATTTCATCTTATGTACGATATCACAGTGTCCACCGACTGTGCTGCCTCAGCAATAAAAACGGGCGTTAAACACCATTCAAAAAAATCCTTATTGCCTCCACAAAATGTGTAGATTTTCCTACCAGAACTTTTTTTTTTTTTTTTTTTGAGTCTTCCAACTTTCCAGTCTAAACCAAGCCATTCCTGATCTCAGCTTTCTCCCTAGAACGAGCATATATATCTCTTTGCCCCAGGTTAATTAAATTTCATTCGAGTGACTCAAGGAAACTTTTGTGTTACATTCTGCCTCGATTTCCTGCCTGCTGATATCCTCTAGCCTTGTTCTAATATTCTTCCATACATATTTACAATTTTCATTGCCTCGTTGCCACATTGATCCCAGGACAATTCCTCTGAGCCCTCTTTCAACCTCTGCAGCCCAAAACGTTGGCGTTAAATTTTGTATGTGGTGTGTGTGTATGGCATTTAGCGCGAAGTATGGACTGATTTTCCTGCAGTAATTTAAGCAAGTATTTCGCCGTCCTTGTTTTACTATTAACGGTACCTTTATAGCAACCCACCTCCCTCATGATCCCACAATTTGGCTTATTAAGGAGTAAAGAATAAAGGGGGGGCCAAGAAAGGATAAGGAAAATAAGAAAGAAAGATGAAAACGATTAGTGATTCCACAGAAAGAAAGAAACTTCTAACAACCAAAAGAAGGAATAGACAGATGAAAAATGACAAAATGAAAAAAAAAAAAAAAAAAAAAAAATCATATTGCACACTAACATTCTCATATCCACAGTACCCCACTTTCTACCCCACCAACTGTCTGGGTGAACTATGTGTAGTTTTTCATCTGCATAGACACCACGGGATTCCGGACACACGCACTCTCATTAATTTGCTTAATTTCATTCACCATTCCGAAGACATGTTGTAGTTAGTGTAGGACGGTAAAAGCTGTTTTACAGGTAGAAAAATAAATAAACAAGAAGAAAACACTGTTATCTTTCTAGAACCAACATGGCAAGAAATGATCGATTGTACAAGTCCCTAGAGAGAGACAAGATTGCTATCGATTCATCGAAATAAAAACATTAGAACAAAAAAGAAACGACAAAAACAAACATCTGCCGCTCACCTTGGGTTCAACCGAAATATTGTCCTCTCTTTTAACATTCATAGGCACTCTCTTGGGCACTGCATAACGACTTGGTTTCACGAGATGCAAGTTTTTACATTGGTACAGCGAGTAGGTTGAGAATAGAAAAATAACTTACTAATGCATGGAGTGAAACTATTAAGCCAATTTTAAACGTTTATTTATATTCTGCTATTACTATGACTAGCACTTTTAAAAGCATTACGTACATACTTGTACGTTTGATTGGTCGTAGCTAAATATAGGCAAAGGTTTTTTTTATTTATTTTTTTTCACACAAATGTATTTTATATTTACACACATCAAAATTGAACAGTTATTTAAAAACGGATTCATTAGAATCTTAAAGGAAATTGCTATTGCATATAAAACGTTTATATTATTATTATTATTATTATTATTATTATTATTATTATTATTATTATTATTATTATAGAAATATAAAAAAGTGTTGCGTTTTCAAAATATTATTTTCGTGCCTCGAAAGAAGAAGAAGAAGAAGAAGAAGAGGTGGTGGTGGTGATAGTAGTAGTAGTAGTAGTAGTAGTAGTAGTAGTAGTAGTAGTAGTAGTAGTAGTAGTAGTAGTAGTAGTAGTAGTAGTAGTAGTAGTAGTAGTAGTAGTAGTAGTAGTAGACTTTTATTATAGCAGTATTAAAGTACACACAAGTAAGTACAACTGCCGCATGTGTCTTAACGGCCGTACGTGCCAATGCCGTCCTTGTAACAATCAAAATATACATATGTACATACATACAAACTAGTCAATATACTTACATTACACATTTTCTGTGAATCATTTCATATACGTACATACAAACATGAGCCCCTGAGCAGCCCCTTCCCAACTCCCTCTCCTAACTAAAAGCCATTAACCTTCTTTGTCGGGTCTTTGCTAGAAACATTCCCGATTTGTGTGTGAGTATATCTCTCATGCACCAGTACTTCCCGACAAATGTCCAAACTTCTGTTGGAATCGAGAAATTACGGTGGTAAATGCTCTTTTCTTAAATCCTCTGTTTCCTTCGTTTTGCCAGAATGTACCTCCAGGTATCGATTTCTCCGCACAGTGGACAAATTCTTACCCCGAGAGCATTAATTGTTTTATTTCCTTTCCAAGCCCCTAATCAGAGAGATCACTTGCTTCTTCTTTCCCACAGACATCTAGATATTCCCCATTCCCCCATACCGGATCTATTTGAGCCTGCAGGTTAAGTGATACCTTTTCTGCGCATTGAGTCTCAGTATTTTGTCTATCTATATGTTGCAAACATCTGTTAAGTATTTACCAACTATTTCGCGTAATATTCTCTCCCCTTAATCAAATATAACCTAGTCCAATTTTGTCTAAGCCTTTCTTTATCTTTGATGCCCAACCCGTATTCTACCCTTTGTTTGTTTGCTCCTCAGATAAACTGCTCACAGGAGCGCCTGTTCCCCCCGTATTATTCTTAACAAGTATTCCAATGTTCTTATTTTTAAATTTACACTTTCGTTAAAGATACCAAACTCTTTAAGAACCCCACAATTGGCTGGACGCCTTCCTTCCTGCAGCAACTGTTTTAGCAATTTGACCCATAAAATTAGAAAGTGTTTACATTTTAAACTTTAACTTCACTTTATTAAAATGTCCTTTATTTGTGTTTTAAAATGGTTTTAAAAACAATGACAAAAATACGTAACATTTGTTACACCAATATGTAGATTTGTTTTGTTTTCGTTTACGCTAATAACTCTTCTATGTTAATACGCGTGGAAAATGTACTTCATTGTGTGGGATATAACAAAAGCAATGTGAATGACAATCCTTTCCGTAAAAATAGAGAGGGAGAAAGCGGACAATTCCTAAGTTTTATGTACAGTGTTCAATTGATTGCCGGATGAACGCCATTGTTTGCTATCATGTACGCATTTATTGGCGTGTTTCTAATTCGTAATATCGGGGTGACAACTGCCTACTAATTCACGAGAGGTTTTGTAAACGTCAGATGCAGTGTGAAAGAGGAGGAGACAGAACATGTCAGTTTGTTACTTCATCACGCGTGTTCTATTGTCTGATGCAGCATCTACAAATGGCGAGGTGTTAACACAGGTTTTCGTGATGTAGAGCCACCCCATGCATAGGTGTAATCATAACACTACCGTCATTTGAAATGCACTTTTCGGATGTTTGCAATATTAATATAAATTTAAGCAAAATATGATAAAATACTGCAAAAGAAACATCTTTTGAAAGAACTTATCAAATTATCAAATATAAAAAATATTTTGAAAAAACAAAATAATGGAGTATTCTTTAGATTACATAATAGCAGTAATAAAAATGATAACTATATACACAAATCATTACGAGTTGCCGAGGTCATAAAGGCGCGGTTTCGTGAGCGGGAGGTCTGGGGTTCGATTCCCACTGGGACCGTCCTCCCTGAATGAGGTTTTTTCCAGGTTTTCCTGTCCCTATAAATGGCAAATGCCGGGAAGGCACCCTAAACTTTGGCATGCAACACTTGTTTAAAATTTTGTTTTCCAATTTATCATTTCATCTCATGTATTAAATAATAATAAGTATTATCTTTATCTTTATCTACCACGACGAGTGACAGAAATCTTTAAGGAGCGGACCATAAGCGGGAAGTCTGGGGTTCAATTCTCAACAAGATCTTCCACCCTGATTGACTTTTTTCCAGGTTTTCCTCAGTTCTCAAATGGCAAATGCCGGAGAGGTACCCTAAACTTAGGCCTGGAACACTTCCTTCAGTTATAAAAATCCTTTTCTAGTTATTATTTCATCTCATGTATCAAACAATAATAATAATAATAATAATAATAATAATAATAATAACCATATATCGGGTGTAAGAGGTCGCTAAGGCGCGGACTCATGAGCGGGAAGTCTGGGGTTCGATTCCCACCAGGACCGTCCTCCCTGACTTTTGCAGGTTTTATTCAGTTTTCATAAATAGCAAATGCCGGGAAGACACTCTAAACTAGATCTGGGATACTTTCTTCCTTTAATAAAATAATTCTTTCCATTTTATCTTCTCATTTCATATTATCATCATTGCCCACAGCCTGCGACGCCTCAGTGGTTAAAACGCGCCTTAAACACTATTCAGGAAGGGGGGGGGGTGGAAGAAAAAGAAAAAGAAAATCTGCTTCATTATTGAAATTTTATTATATTATTTTAAAGGCAGAAAATATCATGAAACGTTTAAAAATGCCGAGATCAGAAACGTATGGAAAATGAAGGGAGGCAGCTCCAGCACCTTCTTGTTTGATAATGGTGTAGCAATTTATTTGTTAAGTGTTACTTAAGCGACAATCACTTACTCCCGGTACTTCAAATCGGTACCTTTGTCGGCCCTGGTGGTGTAACTAGTACCCATACTTTCTTCCTAAACCCAAGATCGCGGGTTCAAACCCGATCAGGACCGATGAATTTTTTCCGGGCGTAAAAATCCTAAGTATGGCTTCCTTCGGAAGGGAAGTAAAGCTGTCGGTCCCATGGCGTAGATTTACGCCAAGTACAAGCGTAAAAGAAGAGACCTCTGAGCAAAATTTGTCGGCCGTTTCACGCCCTGAATTGAATGGGACGTTGATGACCTGAGACGTTAAAGAGCGTCCATAAATAAAACAAATCAACAAAACAACTACCAACTTGAACTAACCGATCGGCCGTTACGATCACTCAACAGAAAAATATAATTAAAAGGGGTAACTATTTTAACGGAGTCCTAACAAGAACATTTATAAAATAAATTGTATTTAACATTTATATGATTAACTAAATTATAGTTCCTATGTTGGGTTCTATGCAAGAATGAAACGTGGAACTGAGATTGCAAATGAGATTTTTATGACCACGGCCGATAAAAGTGACTTTCAGGAATTGTTAATAAATGAGAATAAAAAAAAAACAATACTGAGTAGATATAGAAAGAACGAATAAGTAAAGACACACTAGTTAAGATTTAATTTCTATAATCAGAATTGTAAATATATTTACTAACGACTTTTTTTCCTTTTTAACATAATATTACAATCTTTGTAATGTCATGTCTTATTTTTCTCTTATTCGTTGTCTTCAATTTTTTATCGATTTAACTTATTATGCACCAAAAATGGATATAAAAAAATATATATACAAGTATTTTAAAACTCTGACGGTCGCAAGTTTTATTTTGTCTCAACGAAAATCGACATATAACTAATTAACAAACGAATCATTCAGTCATTAACCAGCAAAATTTGACTATTGGGGGTCGGGCTTAACCTAAAAAAAATCTCTAGCGGCCGTAATTTTTTTCTCTACAAAAATCCGTATACGCTATTGAAATAAAACAATAAAATTTTTTTCTGGAACTAAGCAAAATCAAACTAGAAGTGGGGGTTTAACTGAAACTCCAATTTTAAAAATTGCTCTAGCGGCTGGAATTTTTAATTTTTTTAAGGTAATTCGGAATATGCCATTGAAATAAAATAAAAATAAATAGTTTCTGAAAATCAGCGAAATCACGAGTGGAGGTTTGCCTGAAACCCAAAATTTAAAAATCTCTCTATGTGCATCAATATTTGTTTTATTTTTTTCACAAATAAACTTGGTATATACGATTTAAATAAAATAAGAAAAATTACGGAATCCGAAATAATTTGGAGAAGGGATATATTTGAAAACGTAAATTTAAAAAACGTGCGGGGTTTATTTTTTTCTCAATTGTTTCAAAATAAAAGGATAAATTAACTCACCATATAAACTGTATTCATAACGTTGCATATGTTTTATATTTAACAAAAGTATCGTCGTAAAGATAGCAGCTGTGAAATATTAATCTGTGTGAGAATTGTATTTGTATGTAAGAGCGCTCTGTAATAACCTTCAGAAAACGTTTATATTATGCTTTTACTACAAGAACATTTAAATTAAATTTCAAAGCCACTGAAAATAGATGGGACGTTCGATTGTTTATTGTTGCTTGTTTATATTAGAGTATACATAGTAATCATTTTATTGACACATACAACATTCTTCTTCTTCTTCTTCTTCTTCTTCTTCTTCTTATTATTATTATTATTATTATTATTATTATTATTATTATTATTATTATTATTATTATTATTATTAAATGCACAAGGTTTCTTTCTGCTATTTCTATCTGTTTTAGTGAGCGTAAAGATGATATTAAGGACTCAGTTCATAAACATGGTGACATTTAAAAATGTTATAAAATTCCTACATAATATAGCTCGATCTGTCAGTGTTAATAATTTTATTTAGATAATATCTATTTTTTAGGATTTAATCTCAATAATAAGAATAAAAATAACTCTAAAAATGTGATTTCTCTATTATGGTATTTATAGATTGCAAGACTTTGATTTTGTTTTTCTTATATAGAAAATAGGAGTAATTTCACAAGAGACATTTACTTTCAAGTGATTTTGAAAGGGGAAAAATAACAGACAAACTTAAGTAAGTCATGTATTATAGTACAGTATTTGTTTAATTAGTTAGCTTTAGAGTTTATCATGCTAATTACTACACATTACTTATTTGAATAATTAATAAGGCTATAATTTGGATATCGTATTCTTTTTAATGTTATCTACTGGCTGAGGAATTGGCTACGTTTACGCAGCTCTTTCGTGACGGATTTTATTTTCTTTCCTTATTTATTTCTGTAGTGTAAAGGTGCATTAGACACCAATGTTTAGGGCATGAAATTGTCAGGAGTTAGACATCTGAAACTCTCTGTGCTTGTTTTGATTTTCAAAAGAATTCAAGTGTGTTAGTGGAGGTAATTTTTTCCTTAGCTTTCGCTAATAGATTTCTAAAAGCATTTCACCAGCCAAACCCAACAAGCACAAGAAGCGTGTTAGATCATGTCTTCCTTCGATAACAAACAAAACGAATTGCTTTTGTTTAAAGAGCAGAGGGCAAATCCAAATGTAAACATATGTTACTCCCACTGTGGTGTACCAAAAAGTTTGAGATGCTCAAGAAAGGTCCAATACTGCTGCTTCAAGGCAAATAAATACCTTTGATAACAACACCAGACATTTAAAAATACAGCTGGTAACAGAATTATGGGTTTACTTTCTTTGGAAGGAGTATGCTAACAAAAACTGAGGCAAGTGTTTTGTGTCTGATCACTGTTTTCCCACACCCTTAAACAGTAGCTGGTCTTGTAATGTATATTTTCCGTATAGCTTCTACCAAACCCTCACATGCTTTCATCGCGCCCGTTCCAATAAATTTGTCGTCTGCTACTGGAGAGCTGACATGTACCATATTGACATAGCAGAAGAACAGATCCAGGCGGACTGTAACGGCGTCCAACCTTATGAACCCCATCATTTACAAACCTTCTCGTGCGGATGCTTCAAAGTCCACAAATTAATCAGCCCACCGTTCTATCCATTTAACAAAATAATTTAAAGAATTCCGAAGGAATTTCGATTGTAACCATTATAGATTATTGACAAATTTCTTCAAATCTCCATCAATCCTATCTACAACGTAACGAAAATGTATATATATATATATATATATATATATATAAATTAACAGTAATTATAATAGTAGAAAAGGATAAAACACTAAGAAAAAGTCACACTTGAGATCGCTATATTTCGGACTCGTGGAGTCCTTCTATGGCAAGAAGGCAAGTTACACCCTCTGTTATGTTAACATAACAACACTGAATTCATAACAAACAGAAAATGATGGGCACTAATCATCTTAGACTTTTACAGTTAAAAGAGTTGCTCAAAATGCCCACCATCAACGTCGATACATTTCTGAGTACTTTGAACTACTGAATGGGCAACGTTTGCGAAAGTGTCCTCAGCGATTGCAGCACATGCCGTTTCAATTTCTTCCCGAAGTGATGCCAGTGTAGCTGGTTTTCTACGATATACAACATCCTTAAGAGTTTCCCATAGGTAGAAGTTCAACGGCGGTTCTGTTCTGTACACACGTCTCTATTGCCTTTTAACTACAACATTCTCAGTTTTCCAATAGCACTTCAAAATTGCTTTCCACTGTTCAAACGATAATCTTGGCTCCATTTTGTTGTAGCAACGCTAGCATAACGTAATGAGTCACATCTGTTTACGAACATCATACGATAATTCGGGCTTCATTTGTTCATTGTTGATTTACCTGCTACGTAGTAACGCTATCATAATGTAATGTGAGTCACATCTGTTTACAGAACATCATACTACACATTACTGTTGTTTTTCGGCCCAACTTTGAAATATATTAATTAGATATTTACTGTGAAAGTGTGTATACATTAATTGTTTGTTACTGTGCAGTTCCTCGAAGGTTTCAGTGAAACGGAGATAGTTAAGATTGTTGGTATCTTATAGAAAAGTTCTTCTTTAAGAAAAAGTGACTCAAGTTCATGTCATACCGAGTCCTAGAAAGATGTTATACACTTTTTAAAGGTGTAATGTGAAGGAGCACAATCTTGTTTCACAATAAATTAATATCTTTAAAATTCTGATTATTTCTTATTTCAAAGACAGGTCTTTGTTCTCATTTATGATAGAGTATTAAAAGAAAAACGAACCACTTATTATCCTTGTTTCAATACCTTCTGCATTAGTAGATAAGTATAATTGTTTGTTTACGCATGGTTGCGACGATTGACTGTAAGTTGTCTAAACTGAGTCAAAGACAATGCTCCCGTCTGGATCATTCCCAGTCAAGGAATTTGATGTAAGACTTCCTTAAGAATTAGCCCCTATCTATCCCAAATTTATGTTTTTTTATTATCATCTCGTGCGGATTAGCAGCTACTGATTGAGCTATTCTCTGATTATTTTAATCATTACGTGCATTTCTAGGTCGCTCTGATCGAGGTGTTTGTACTGGGGTTGTTGTCCAAACTTCTAGTTCAATTTCCAAATGCATCATATGGTTAATAGTTCATTGCATGATCATATCTCATTAAAGCTTCTCTCACTGTTGTGTAGCCCTTGCCACGTTTCCAGCATATTTGAAATATAAAAAACTTGGATATAAAATTTATTTTAAATCTTAATAGAATTGACCAATAAAAAAGTTCCAAGAATAGACAATATTACAGTAGAATTAATAAATTTTATTAAATTTCAAATATTTAAATGGTTTGGTCATATAATGAGAATGGCAAAAGAAAAATTTCATAAAGAAATATATAATTGGAAGCCAATGAGAACAAGAGCGTGAGGAAGACGTAAAAACATATGGGAAGATAGCATAGTAAAAGACTTAAAAGTAAATAACGTAAAAAGATTGGAGAACATGCGTGCATGATAGAAATAAATGGTGGAAAATTGTTGAGAAGGCCAACATTTTCAGAAGAAAGATGTAGCACCTGATAAGAAGATGTTTAGGGACACACTGTATATGAAATGAACGATAAATGATAATGAAATACTTATATTGAAGACTATTTTATGATAGAGCCCGGAAGTTATGAAAAATGCTTTGTGGGTGAATATATTTAAGAGTCAGATAGAAATGAACATGTTTTCGCACATTTGGGGTCGGTAAGGCTAGTTTTTACTTTGCCCCCCCCCCCTTGCCTATTTTAAAGTTAAAAAACTTTTTTTGCTTGTTTTGCAATGTTACGCATTTTTATGCAATTATTTACGCATTTTAGAAAGCGTTCATAAAGAATTCCAATATAAAGCAAAAAAATGTTATAAAAATTAAATGGCATGTTCATCTCACAAAAATATAGGGAAATTGAAAGTATGCGGGAATACTGTAGTTTTGAATAGTCCTGGCGAATGGCCTTGTATTGATATGCACGACACAATTATAGGAAATTTGTGGTGGGGATAGCTTCTCGGCTGCGTAAATGTAACTAACAATTGCAAGCAAAAAAGATGAGAGCGGTACAGCTGGCAATAAACCGTCCTTACAATGTGTTCAGTGCGGAAGTAAGAGAGATACTAACCTGATTCCCCTATTAAAGCATTAACAGAAGATGAACTCGACCAGAAACCACTGCACATCTTTTGCTAATTCGTCAGGACTATTCAATACTAATTCACTTTATCTTGGTCAACATTTCCATGTTCTGAAAGGTGAATGTTCGTTGTAACTGCTATGAGTCCTTCCGAAATACCTTTTATTAAAATGCCCCAATCACTTCAATGGAAATAGAACGTTCATTATCCACGATGAAAAATGTTCTCTCTGACAAGCGGCTGATTATGACAGTTGATACCTTGAAAAACGTGTTGCTATTGCTTGTAACCAACAAAGGTAAGCTTAAGTACTTTAATTGTGTGATAAATACATTATTAATTATTCTAAATACCAATTTTCAACAATAATGAGTGATGTTACGCTTGTTTCCACTTGTAATAAATACCATTTTTATTATTATTATTATTATTATTATTATTATTATTATTATTATTTATTATTATTATTATTATTATTATTATTATTATTATTATCTATTTTCAGTATTTTAATAATATAAATGCCTGAACTTCCAGGCTCTATTTATGACAGAAGCAAGCAAATGGCTTGAGACAAGTATAAAAAAATTCAGTTTGACATTTTGTTATTAGTAATATTTGTATATTAATTAAGTTTTCGTTCTTAAAGCCAACTTGAAATTAAATAAAGACAGAGTATCAAGGAAAGCCATTAAATATTTTATGTATTTCTAACAGTTTCAAAGTTGAAAAGATGTAATTTTACTTCTGCATCTTTATGAATGCTATGATCAGGAGATTATCTTGTATGTTTAAAATCTTACAGGGACATACAAGAGTCTTAAACCACATAATTGCTCTACCATTATTTCTATAAAGTAACACAATGGAGTTCAAGAGAAGCCAGGATTTTTGCTACAAAAACTTTCTCACATCGTCTCCGGGGTCCCTTTCTCGTTCATAACCTCTCCCCTAAATTGTGATGCGGTGCGGGATGATCCCTGCTATGTTTATGGTCCGCCTCACAACGGCGCCCCGGGGATATAGTCTCGGGGATAAGCCGCAGCGCAAAGGTAACAGATAAATCCCGCAACATCTTTTCCCTCCCACGTCCCTTCTTAATCCCTAGGGCCGGTCCCTGCAGCAGGGTGTTCCTTCACAAGGAGTCCTTAATGAAGAACATCGTTTACAGCTTAGCCTATCAGGAACCATTCTACTGTGAATGAAATTAATGAATGACGGAAGACGACTTCAAACGTATCTTCTGTTGATATTCTTATGACAAACAAAAAGAACTAGGAGAATATGTTAAAAAGAGAAGAGCGATTACAAAAACGTGAAGCTTTAGATGAAAAAAAAAAAAAAAAAAAAAAGACAACCGCAGCAATTTGGGACAGTATAAAATAGATCTATTGAGGAAATATTTAATCATACGAACCTCTTGTACCCAGCCATGTTGCTGTCACATTATTCATGCAGTCATGAAAACAAATTACGATAACTAAAAATTACGATAACTAAAAATAATAACACATTTGGCTGTTTCTGCTGCCAAAAAGCTACTTATATGCTTTTTTTTTAAAAAAAAACTTAAAAAATAAATAATAACCATATAAATAACGCGTAAGAGTGTAGTAATAATTAAGATATAATTACACTTTTAATCTAAATAAATTAAAGTCAAATAAAAATGCAATCAAAACCAATTGTAGATATCACTGTCTACACAATATTTACTGAATGAAAACTATTCATATTTTCTGATTCCTTACCACATGGAATCTCTCAAACCAACCTTAGTTTTGTTTCATCCGGCTACAGTTTTTCAGAAATCGATATTACAGAAAAAAACAATTTTATTATTTGTTCATTTAGCACATACATTACATAAATATTCTGAGAGATTTAAACAAGATAATAAATTGTTCACTTAATGAATGGGAGAGCACGGCTAAATCAGAGCATTGGACCAGAAAAAAAACTGGCCACAAATTGGCAATTTAGTTCCTGCAGAAAAAAAATGTGAAGTATGGACCATTCGTTTCTGCTTCTAATGTCCTTATTCCACCAGTCTATGTTAAGTTAGGCCTGATAAAGCAATTTGTTACTGGTCTGAATAAGGACAGTGATTGTTTCAACTTTCTTGTTACAAGTTACCACAGAAAACTGAAACTGAGATAGCAGCAGGTATTTTCGATGCCATCCATATTCGTGAGTTTATGCAGGATGAGATCTTTCCTCAGTCGATGTCAGAGTTAGAGAAGTCAACATGGTTGACATTGAAAAAAGTGACAGAAAACTTTCTTGACAACAAGAAATATGAGCACTATAAAGAATTTGTGAAGGAAATTTTACATTTAAGAATCGAGGGTATAGAATAAGTGTTAAAGTGTATTTTTTCAACAGCCATATTGATTACTTCCCTCCGAATCTTGGTGCAATGAGTAAAGAACAGGGTGAATGACATTAAAACAATGGAAACCCACTATGAAGACCTGAGATGTGTCAATAATAACTGATTACTGTTGGTGTTTGAAAAGAGACATATCAGAACTTTAAAAAAAAAAAAAAAAAAAAAAAAAAAAAAAAAAAAAAAAAGTTATGTTTTCTTTTGCGTAATAGTGACAAAAAAATTGGATATTCATCATAATTATTGACACATAATTCTCTTTTTTCAATATAATTAAAATGAAACCTACAAAAACAGTTTCAGCTATATGTGTTAAAACTTCATAATATTTCATCAAAAGTATAACTACATTATTACTTTTATGTGGTTTTGTTTAAAAACCTAGCCCAGCCCGATAGAGTAAAACTGAAAAAAGTATTTGAACTCAGGGCATTTATATTACATATATCCAGATATGTCTAAAACTCATTATTGTGACAGCCCAAATTATTAGAACAATTCCCAGTACAACTGGTCTGATGTTCTTACTTCTTATACCAGAATGTATCTTATCTGCCTCAGATTAAAAAGTAGCAAATAGTGGTACTTCCTTCTTCCAGCATCAGCTTTCAACTCCCTCGTAGCCGCGCTAAACCCCGCTGAATACTGAACCATGCGCATGAGCACAACATTACCCCAACTCTAAATAGCACGAAACAAACAATTAAGCTGTTTGGACTGATACTTAACTTTAACAGTGTGATTTGTGTGTAACACATTGTTAACCTTACTCCACGTGCTACAATATCCCTTAAACAGAACTATAAAAATTCTAACTGTTTCTAAATTTATTGCAGAAAGGGTTATTCATAATAACGCCATGGGAAAAACTTTGAGGGCCACCCTTATAGGGCTCCGAGAGGGATAACTCAGAATTTTAAATTGAACGATGGTTTAATATTTAGATAGTCCTCCACAAATTAAGCATTTTCGGTTTAAATCATTTTTATATTAAACGTTGAAAAATTGTATTGTGTTAAAAAGAGACTTTTTAGATCAAAGTTAATAAAACAAGCCATTAGTTTATATCATTTTATTAAATACTCAAAATAAGCTCCAGTAATATCTAAAAATATTTAACAAATCATTTTCGGAGATTTTCTCTAACATTAACATGCACGGAGTGATAGTGTCGCAAGCATTCCATGTTCGATATTTATATTGTCTTTTGTTGAAGGTTTTGTAGACATGATTGTTTGTTTAACATAGCCATAAAATAAAGAGTGTAAGGCCAGATAAGCGGTGTGGGCCCAGCACGCCCAATACATGTATCATAGAATATTATACTAAAATTCTGGTAACTATCAGGAATGAATTACCTACACTCTTGGAAAATGTTCTTTTAAGTGCACAAAAAATGTGGTACCAGCAATACGGAGCCCCGCCACATCTCGCGAAATGCACAGGTGAATTATTAAAGGACAAATTTTACGATAAATATATTAGGAGTGATTTATATACAACTAACACGTTTCTTTCTTTCTTTATTTCAAAACAAATGAACGCAAGCTACAACTTATTATACCTTAAATGTAGAGCATCTTTAGGACGTTATTGAAAATACTCTCCCTCCTACATACAGAATAACACAACACGGCGTTCATTGTGCAAAATCCTGGCATATTGTCCATCACACGGTTCACAGATGAAGCGTGATTCCATTTATGCTGCCAAGCAGCTCACAAAACCCACACTATTGGACATGTCATTTAGGAAGCACCTATGCACCCAATTAAAGCTGGATTTGGGTGTGAAATATCCGCACAGGGAATAGTGAGACCAGAATGTGGACACTGTAGACTACCGCCGAATTTTCCTGGCGTTTATTGAGCAATCGACGATACAGAGCTGGGTCATGCATATTTTCAACAAGATGGCGCTACATGTCATACATAAAACAATCCATGGCGCTAATTGAAAGTTTCTTTGACGACCGAATAATCTCCAAGAACCTGTGACCACCGAGATCTCCTGATTGGACAACATCGGACTTATTCCTATTGAGTTACTTAAAAGACAAGTTTACGTCATACGCCCCCAAACATTGGACGATCTGAAACACATTACACAGGAGATTAATGGTACCGGTAACGCAGTCCTCCAACGAGCGGTCAGTAACTTGGAATGATGTATTGAGTTATACCTTGTGCAAGAGGGAGGACATTTTCATCGTTTCCTTTAGAGGTTAATAATCTCCCAAAGATACCCTACATTTGAGATATAATGTTGTGGCTAGGACCATTCGTTTTGAAATAAATAAAGAAAGACATGCGTCAGTTCTACATAAATCACTCTATATAAACAGAAACTGCAGTTTAAAAAGGGCGGGACATGATTGAAAATTCTGAGGAAAAATAACTGCTCAGTGTCACCAAATGAAGTCAATTTTTTATATAAGCTGAATAATCTACTAGAACCAACTAAAAATGTCAAAACAGCACCAGCATAGTAATAAACACACTCTTGGGTCTGATCTAATCAGAGAACAACATAGAATCATTTAAAAGAACGAGAACTTGAGTTTTATTCAAGATAAATAAGTAAATTAAAATGAACTTGTATACATTTCATCATTAAGACCATATAGAAAGAGAATGTTAATCCTCGCTAATTGGCGTGTCAATAGTTTTCTAAATTGAAATGCTTTTAAACTTTGCATAGAACCGATCCAGGAGTTGATTTAATCTTAGTAAAATGCATGCTACGTAGGAATGACACTGTCAGCGATGCTTTTTTGTTATTACCTTAATGAAGGTAGACTTGTTTAGTGTCTGTTTCCTTGTTCGTCAATTTTTTATTGGATGTGTATACTATGTGAGATTAATCGTTCGTGCTTTCTCATCCACGCCCTCTTTTTGTGAAGGTGTTAAAAGGACTCGGCTGATGGCTGCTAAGTGAATCGTCTTGTTCTTCATCTTTCGACATCATGAAAAGAAGAAGAGAGACAGAGAAGGCAGGTGTGTAAAACATTGGTGAGCGCGCCGGATGTGGCCGGTTGATGTTTTTCCTATAAAACAGTTTGATTATACTGCATAATATTCCTGCAGCGCTAACATATGAAAGTTAGCTTTCCTGTAGTCATTTGTTTTTTTAAGTGCTGTCAGAGAGTCAAACACCTTTGCATGCACAGCTTTTAATAGTGCATTGTCTATGGTTAATGGTACATCTGCCACTTGGATATTCAAAACTTAGCAAATGTTATACATTTTATTATAATTGTTTAGTTTATACATTTATATTCTCCAAAGCAATTAGAAAATAACATTTTTAAAAATATTATATGATCTCACTAACAAATATTTAGCAATAATAATATTTCAATATCTTGTTCATGATTTGGTTTATTTAAGGACGCTCTTCAACATCTGAGCATTTCATTTAATTCAGGGCGTGAAACAGCCGACAAATTTTGCTCACAAACTTTTTCTTTCAGGCTTGAGGTTCTTTTTCGTGCCGTAAATCTACAACACGGAACCCACAACTTTACTTCCCTTTCGAAGGAAGCCATACTTAGGATTTTTACGCACGAATAAAATCCATGGATCTTGGCCGGGATTATACCCGCGATCTTGGGTTTAGGAGGCAAGTATGTTACCACTACACCACCAGGACCGACCTCTGAATTTCATATATATCTAAGATGGTATGTTTATCCCTTTATGCCAATTAATTAAAAAGAGAATATTTAATTGATTATAGAATAATTACGAATCTCTGTTTTTAAGAATAAATTTTTAAAAATTTCATTCCTTGAAGTTACTAAAGGAACTTAGTTATGTGCATGAAAATTTCAGTATATTAAACATTAAAAAAAACTGGAACTCTCTATTCCAAATGTGTTTAATTTAAATAAACACAGCATTATATGGATAAAGACATTTTTTAAATTAAATAGCAAATTAATTCCACATTAATAAGTTACAAATCCGCGTTTTAATAATAATTGCGGTTGGAAACGAAATACAAATTAATTATTTGTTTACCTTAGTCAAAGTAGCTAATAAAAGTTACATTATAAAAATAGTTGCTTGCACAAACTCCAAATTACGTAAATAAATTATTTTCATTGCTAAAATGCTGTTAATTGTACATAATGTTATTAAAATTAAAGAAAAGTTATGTATTACTGAAAATAGAAGCAATATTCATCCTAGTTGCATAATGCAAAATTACAAAATTAATAAGTTGATATTTGATAATACAACCTGCTCTGAAATATATGCCAACACTGAAGTTTCTGAAATATAATTAATATTTTTACTGTTCGTCCAAGGAACGGATCTATGGTATTTCTTCTGCTAAGAATTTTAAGATTTTTTCGATATTAATGGTAATTCAATTTTTTCAGCTTGGGGTCATCATTTCTTGTCGTATCTCGATATTCACTAAAAACAATAACAATAGACAAACGAACTAAATAATCTCCATCGATGTAATGCCGTTAATAAGTATAATAAAAGAATTGACTTCATAGTAATTCATTATAAAATCGGCATTAATATTAATCTTATTATATTAATTACCTTTATAATCCTGATATATAAAAATAGTGCATGAAGTTCGTTTAGTAAGCATTATAAACTAATATCATAACATACTCTCAGGTTTTACTGCCGAGAGAAAGTTATTAAAACTTTAAAACATACAAAACATACAAAACTTTAAAAGTTACATGTGAAATGTAACTTGCGTACCAGGCTTTTTGGCGACCACTTTTGGCAGCCAATAAGGCAAGCATTTACAAGCAAAGACTATTAGCGATGGTTTACATGCGCTCTCAACAGTTCTGGAATATAGCCCTCTCATTTCTGTACAAAATATTGAGTTCGTGAACGTTGATTAAAATATTATGCAACACTTTTCTCTAAAACTGCAAATAAATCTAAAAAAGAAATGTTTATTAAATCAGGATTACAGGATGTGTATTATCTAGGATTTGTTAATGTGAAAGTATATAAAATTTATGGTAGTGTCCATGAAAATAATTAAATAATGTTATATTATTTTAGTTATACTTTTTGTCATATTAAAGTTTGTCAAGCTAAAAGGAACTGGAATTTGTATAATCAGACAAAAGGGAAAAATGAAGTGAAGCGAATTATAAGGAAATGGTAAAACAGGGAAGAACAAGAATTTTGAACATTCGGATTTCATATATATTATCACATAAAAAGAGATTACAGTATTATAGTAACAGCAACAAAGAATATATGTTTTTAAAATAAAGGAAAATTGAAACATTTTGTAAATGAAGCACAAAATGACTGGTTTAAAGTACAAAATGACTGGTTTAAATCCTCTATACCAGGGTTTCTCAGACAATTTTCAAGTTGGTATCACTGTTTTAAGTTAAATATTCTGCAGACTAATGCAGCGTTCTCTAATCTTATCATCACAATCGTCTTCGTTTTATAAGAATTAATTGAAAAAATAAACATTTTTATCCATTGGAAGGCATGAATTATTAGATAGATTTCTGTAGAGCCGTACACAGTTGTTTTACGTTTGGATGTATGTTGATGAGTAAATCTAGAGTTAGATACATGCTGTAAGGAACATGAAAGAGAACTTTTTAATGAAAATCCGGTTTCTTTGTGATCATTAGCTAAAAAAAGTTTGGATTACAATAACTGAATTTTATTTTATTACCATATTTATCTGCTAATACTCGACTTTACTAAACACATTTTGCATCTAGATTCTAAATGAGCCCCAGGACAGCCTCAAGGAGTTTAATAAAGGCGTTCTACACACTTTAAATAAAATTAAATGAGAGAAAAAAACTTACTACAAAACCTTTATACCTGGAGATTTCGTTTTGCAGTGTTTTAAAAAAAAAACTCATTAAATAACATTTAGAATAATGTGCTCAAAATTAATAGTTCGAAATATGCATAAATAAAAGATAAGGTCTATTTTTGTATTACCTGAGCTTGAAATATTTTGCGATATATTTACTCAAAGTTCTAGAATTGAATACATTTTCTAGACCAGATATGGTGTTTTATTCTTATATATTTAGAAAATGTGCAAATTATATAAAACATCACATACATCGATAAGTTGTAGTTTTGGGTAAGGTCCAGTTTCACCCCTGATATAAAAGAACCGGTATAGGGACAATAGTATAAAAACTTCCCTTCTCCCACTTAAGTGCTAATCTAAAGAGTGTCATGGGAAAACGTCCATACAAATGGGAGTTTTCATTCTCACTTCAATTAGTAAAGCAGGTGACACGTAACAGAAACTCCACAACTTGCCTTTTATTCAGCTTCGCCGTAGTTTTTTCTCTAACCAGGTACAGGCTAGTGACTCGGGTCAGTGTTGTACTCAAAAAATCATGTTGTTTGTATTAATTTTCTGTTTCATTAATAGAGAAATACTAGCAATCACATGAAAAAAGTAGTAGTTGTTAGGAAGGTACAGGGTGGCCGAAAGGAATATGACGGACCTTCTTGTGGTATTCATACAGAATTAAACAAAAATACTTTTTCAATTAACAATTAGCACGATGCTATTTATTAATCTGAACTTATTTTTTAAAAATCACTTTTATTAAGCTGGCTCCATTCGTGTAATCGGCTCTGGCAGTTCACCATAACTCACTGCAACAAAAAGTGACCAATATCGTTATGTTTTCTTTTAGCTGCATGATGGTCCGTGCCTGTCTCAGTACGCTTTACTTTTCAAGTATACCCATAAAAACTAATTTGCTGGCGTCAGATCTGGAGGCAACATCAGCAAATCGAGAAATGATGCATTCAGGAAACAGGTCCGCAGAGTGTTCTTTGCTTCACAAGCGGTGTGAGCTGTGGCCTCATCCTGCTGGAACCAAAACTAAATTTTATCATTATAAATGGAATGTTACCAGCATTTCTGTATATTACTGTTGCAACATTTTCAGGCTGCATACTCTGCGCGCACTACCAACGAACTTTCACGAATTGAATTTACTCACTCATTGTAGAATGGTGTTATGGGATGGAATTGTGGCATATTAAATTCTACTCTAAATCTTCTCTGAACTAGGAGATTGACATAGATTCACTGATCTTGTAACAGCGAATACACGTTTTTCAATTGTCCAATTATCCATATTTTTTTTACTACATAGCAACCAGTACCATATCGCTAGAAATGGTAAAGTTCTGTGTCACTTATTATTTAAAAAAAATAAGTTATCCAATATCCAAAGTCGCAGTGGCTGCATACAAAGAATGTATTTGCACCCAATCCGTTCAGCATTTACAAAATGGTTTCAACGAATGAAAATTTGTAAAGAAGGCAATAGAAAATATTCAGAACGATTATTTACAAATGATATTTCTTCCATTTTCAAAACTTTCAGAGTGATTATATTTGATGACAGCCTCTGAAAAGGTAACTTTCACCGCTTTAGACTCCGGACTCATTTAAGTACTAATTTCATCAAACGTTCATTTAGCGTCGCTTAGACCTTCGTTGTCATGATAAACGTTATAAAAAATAAAAATGATTTGGTGATCAGTGTGGGAAGCAGAATCGAGACTATCCTTCTATGAATGAATAATAAATAATGGTCTGTCCTTTAGCCTGTGTTTTCTATAACTTACACGCAGCAAATGCCAAATCAGTTGCTAACTTTTACACGTTATATTGTACCTTGTGACTCTCGCTAATGTTTTTGGGTGCATTTCAGAGGCTTAGTGACAAGCCTGTTCCAGACATAACTGCAATATAAGCATTGTTCTTCTATATCAAATTAGTTTGACAGCTCTGAAATTGCAGTACATTGTTTGTTCCAAGCAATATATCATCAACGTAGTATTATACTGTTTTATTTAATTATTTATTTGTTTGTTTTTAATTGTTGATAGCGCTTATTATGTCCCTGAATTATCCAATTGTTCGAAGCACTGATTTTTAGCTTAGAGCTTGCTTTCAAGGGATGTAATAAAAGAACAGGTGGTCATGTAAATGCAATAGCTTTACTGGGCAGTAAATTCTATTTAGCCTACTTTCCTGCACATTCTGGAAAACCTTTGGACGTTCAATAAATCAGCATCGTTAATGTCTGAAATATTTTATGCGTTTAAACGCAACAAACGTTATCGCAATTGTAATATTCCCAAGTACATGAAAGAAGTACATGAAGAGAAAAAAAATAATTTCCCTCCAAAAATTTAGCTTTATTGTGTATACCTGTCTCTGCCTCGAACCCGGAATATGGTTTTACTGTCTACCCCTCGTCACTGAACACATTTCTACTCAACCTCATTCAGCGTGTCAGTTCTCATAATCTGGAACTCCCTTCCTCCTGAAGTTAGATATTTTCGGACAATAAACAATTTAAACGTAGATGAAATTGTCATCTTCTCAACTCTAGGAATCACAACAGCTGTTTCTTCTTCTCCTCCCCCCACCTTTGTATTCGAGAAACTTGTTGAAGAACAATTCTAACAATCTTTATCAACTTTCTAACTATATTCAAATATGTAATATTTACTGCAGTTTATATCTATATTTTAACTTTTTTATTTAACTATGTATATTGTATTCTGTATTTCCCTGTTTTTTCGCCCGGTAGAGTGGAAGAGAGGGTCCTATGACATTAATTCTTGCCAAGGTACATAAAGGAACAAGTAAATAAGTAATTTTCGAAACAAATCAGATTTTGGGCAATGGTTTGTAGATGGCAGAACAAATCTTATCGACATCCAAGTTCTGATTTTTATCAACTGTTGCAAGTGATTCAGATTAAAATTTCATCTTTCACCATACAGTACAGAGGTTCCCAAACTTTCTAGATCATGGAGAAAAGTTCATCACGGAGCACTAATTTTCACTCAGTATTTATACAATGCTATTATTTAACAATGGAAGATAAACATTTTGATACACGTGAAACATGTTTTATTATTAACGTTTGAATTTTCTATCCTAATCTCACTAAATACATTTACAAAAGTAAAAATAAAACAAAGTATGGCAACCCAATTTAAAATAAACTCAAAACAAATATTGAAAATCCATAATATCCTCATAATACTTAAAACTATTTTTATATTTTGAAAAATATCACTTAGGATCTCATGAGAGGAATGAGATTGTTTTGAATACACCACTTAGCTGGTTGAATTTGGAACAGGTGCAACTGAATATCTGACTCTACATCTACACGTCTTAAATTTTACTTTTAATTGGCACCAGAATTCAAATAGCGACTTATTTTCTGAAGGAAAAAAAATATCTTATACCACACAATCTGATGTCAAAGTAATCATGCATACCAGATAACGGATTTACAACCCAAAGGATCTTCTTTCAGTTTTTATTCTGTAGTTCTTCAGAAAAAGAACTGTTGAAACTATGAAATAAACTGAAGACGAACTTAACATTTACTTAAGTGCACAAAACCGTTAAAAGGATGTAGGTTAAATTGAAAAGGGAGAAATTAATAGAAAAAGATGTTGTGTGTTTTCTTGTAAATTTAAAGGGAGATTTAAACATATGAGGATTACTTTCTGACCCCCGCAATACTATAATTGCATGCTTATATGTTATATCTCTTTACTTTCCTTATATATTTGCCAAAACAGGTCTCCAGATCGCGCATATCTGGCGAAACAAAAACAACGAGCTATACCGTGGCTGCAAAGAATTACACCATAGAAGATCAGTTGTTGATTTGGTTTATTTATGAACGCTCTTTAACATCTCAGGTCACAAAGTCCCTTTCAATTCAGGCAGTAAAACGGCCGCCAAAGTTTGCTCAGAGATCTATTTTCCAGGTTTGAGGTTCTTTTTCGTGCCGTAAATGTATGACACGGGATCCACGGCTTTATTTCCCTTCCGAAGAAGCCATACTTACGATTATTCGCCCGATAAAATGCATCGATCCTGGCCGAGATTGAACCCGCGACCTTGGATCTACTAGACAAGTACGGTTATCCCTACGCCATCAGGACCTACAGAGAAGTACAGCGATCAGTTGTGATAGTAAGAGTGACAGATACAATAGTTTAAGTAGTGGAAGAAGCTTAGGAATGGTGTGGTCAAACATGCAGTATAATTAATTGTTTTTCAAGTACAGCACAGGCATTGCTAAAACGGACTGCACTGAAAAATTATGTACTTGTAAGATTTATTCATTCAATAAATTTCTTGTAAAAATACTTTTCGGTCGTTTTACTACGCGTTATATATAAATTCTGGAGAATTTTCTATCGGGGTTATCGTGTAAATATCCAAAATGATTTGTTTCCTCCAAAACACAAACGGGTGGGAAAAAATCTAGACCAGCACGGTGTAGTCTACAATACTCACTAAGGGCAATTTGCTAATTCCATCAAGTAAGAAGTTACTGGGTTGAAGCGTTAAAGAGGGATTACAGATAATTTCAGTGGGATGGGGAGGAGAACGGAGGGTGGGGAAGGAACAGCAATGATGTATGAAGGAAATTGTCATCAAAAGGCGGGACATAGAAGCAGCATGCAGAGAAAAAACATAATTGGAAGTTAGTAATGAGTTAAAAATAAACTGGGTAAAGGAACTATATACACATAAATTGAATTTTACGGAACGATCAGTTAATCTTAACTTAGTCTGGGTGCTTGGAAAGCATATAAATGACAAATGAAATAGGCGATAGAGTTTGCCTTCTTTGAGAAAACAAAAGATTGGCAACATTGCTCAAACACAGACGTTTAGAATAGGGGCAGGTTAGCATGCTGGGACCTGCTTGAGCAGGAAGAAAATTGGTCAAAGCTGGGTGAGTTTTTATGTAAAGTGTGCCTAATTAGAAGCTGTGTGTGTTTAAGCAATGTATAATTGTAGTGTACAGACGTATGGAAAAGAGACAAAGTGTGTATATATTTTTATATAATATAATTATTTATGTGTTAATGGTGTTAACGAAGCCGTGGGGGACATTTGCTTATTTTATTTTTTTTTTTTTTTTCATGTTTAATGGCAGTGTTTGTGCTTCACATTGACTTAATAATATTAGCACTTTTGAAATAAATGACGTGTTTTATTATTAAAACAGAAATTGCATTTATTATGGGATACCCAATAGATAATTTATTTGCCAAGGAAAAAAAATAAATAAAATCAACTTATCTGACTCGTAAATTCGTCAGTAGTTTGTTTTTTTATCTAAAAACATTGTCTATGCCATGTGTGTTTTCAGTGCTATCTTAAAATAACTTTAAGTTGTACACTCTGGATATAGGGAAGCAGATCAAATAGAGGCAGTAAGGTTGGCAGTTCTCTGATCCCTTGCTCCTCATCACTACGATTGGCAGCCGACATCAAGCCATAAAAGTCCGGCTGTTTACTGCGTCATCTCCCCTCTCTTTCGCACCTATTCAAGAGTTTTATTTTTATAGTTCTCCAATAAAACGCTCGTCCAACGGCACCTGTTGATAGGCAAAGTGCCTGTCTCTCTGAATGACATGAAGACCCAGTTAGAGCCAGTGTGTTTTCATCGGACATCAGATCTCAACGGCAGACAGGCGCTAACTTCAACTTTTAATAACTTTTTATAGCTTCTGCAGGTGTTACAGGAAGTTATGTGGAAAGTGTGACTTATATCAATACAAGTTTTAGATCGAGTGCAGGTTTAGAGCAACTTGACCTCCGCCATCTTATGAAGACGAGCGAAAGGAACCCAGCTATAACTTTTCACTAGGACATGTGAGCTGTTCTGAAAAGTTTTCGGTCTAAAAATTAAGGAGCGAGTTTTTAACTTGAAAGTTCTTTTTATATTTCAACATAATTTCTCTTAAGTGTACACATTTTCCTATCTCTGATTGCCTACACGCGGCTTTCGTGATCGAAGAACGCCACCTCCCCAATTGTCCTCACCAGGCTGGGTGGACCCCGTTCCAGGCCTCTCTAACCTAGAAAAATTCTTAAATAGGTACCGGGAATCGAACAAGGACCTCCCGAACAGCAGTCAGCAGCGCTAACTGCTAGACCAAGGAGGTGATCACCCTGTACATAAAATAAAACGATAGCAACTGCCGATTTTACTGTTAAACTAAAAATAAAAAATTGGTGTAAATAATCATTTAGAAACAGTGCCGAATTACAGCATACTTTGTAAATGTGGTACTATTTAACGAGTGCTTTAATATCTACCATCTTGTAGCTTCTTAGTCTTCTCTTACATTAATTACAATCATTCATATTATTGCAACACACTTATAAAACAGTAAGCAGAATAAATATATAGCCACGTATTCCTCCTTTGTGATGCAAAACATGTTCAATGTATAGGCATAAGTAACGGCGGTGATGCAATCGCACGCAACAGAGTTAAACGTCTCACGTGCCGAATGAAATATATCGGTAGATACTTGGGATTTAACAACTTGATCGCGGTTATTTGTAAGAGCAGGAAGGTACATTAAAGCATAGTACGAGAAAATGTTTTTGCAACACTGCAAGTTCCTACTTTATTTATTTACAAATAAGGACAGCTGAACAGTTATTTTATAAACATGTTCCGCAATACTAATAGAGCCCATTATATGAACTATTACCCAACATGCAGGGGGTAGTGGGTGAAAAATGGCAGTAATTCCCTAAAAGTATGTCTAATTCGACATCTGAGTTAAAATTAGCGATTAATTTAGAAGGACTTTCACTTGTCAAAACCTTCTCATTAGATAAAATAAGTGAAACTACTGCATTTCTTGTTCTACTTTATATCCCATTTTGGAAAGTCGTTTTAATTGGCATGTATGAGGAACTAAAAACAAGATGCCCAGTTACAGAGTGGTTTAAAAGTTCCTCGCCATAGAGCAGAGGGTCTTATAATTATGTTAATCAAAGTGAAGGAAAATGTATGGTAATGAGGGCGATTTTTCCTTCGCAGGACCGCTGCACAAGTAACGGCCGGTCGGTCGGGAGTCAAAAGATCCGCAACTATGATTGTTATTATAAGTCGTCTTATTAAATTAACCATTACTCTCTGCAGTTCCTTCTAAGAAATGGAAAAACGTTCTTCAAGGACGTTATATTTCAATTCATCTAATGTGTTTAAAATTTGTCCCCCAGAGATAAATTTCGCAGGGCCTTAAATCGGGGGACCTAGGGGACCATATATCGTTAGTGATGACTATCGTCGAATATTTCGTATTGCATGCAAACAGACATGGGCTATATGTGCCGTTGCAGAGTCCTGTTGGATTACGTTCCCTCACAGTTAATTCATGGAAAATTGGTTGCAAAATATCCCGCACATAACTATCACTATTAATTTTTCCTTAAAAAAAAACTTATTATTTTTTCGCAGCTAATGGTGCACACACTTTTATATTGTGATCATTCGTGAAGATGAAGCAGGTTAGATTTTTCTGAACTGCAGTATCCATTGTTTTGTGAGTTAACATACCCACTTAGGTGGGCTTGTTAATTCACAAAACAATCTCCAAAATTAGATTAGGGTCAATATCTCCGTCACGCACGCAGGGTCACCCGGTTTATGTTCTTGCACTACAGTAACTTTATAGGGTTTTAACTTCAGTAGCTTTGTAGCAGTTCGAACAGAGGAATGTAACATTCCCGTTTGATGAGGAAGACGTCGAAGCGATTTTAGAGGAACGTCCCAGAGCCTGTCCAGTGTGATCTAACGTTGCTTCTATGAGTGTTGTACGTGGCTGTGTAAGCTTGCTATCAAGAATACTTTCCCTTTTCACGAAATTTATTTACCAACTTGTGAACCGAATTGCGACCTGGAAGTTGAATATAAGCCAATCTCTGGAAACAATCTCCCTATATCACGAACCGATTCTGTACACATGAAGGAAGAATCGTATATAAATACTATTAGGGGAGTAGAATATCTGAATTCAGCCATATTAACGTAATTAACACACAGTCTAATGAATACTTAATACGCTATCACACAATACAAAATCACGTCCGTACGTTCCTACACCTAAACTCGTACTAACTCCCTTCCGGCTCCCCGGCCAGCTTTCAAGCTTAGGTACAAGACGAGAAGTGCAGAGCTCGTTAATTGCGGACGTGGAACGGTTCCGTGAAGCAAAAATCGCCCACTAAATTTACACAACGCTTAGCAGTACGTAGAAAGGAGGATTTTAGAACAGTACGTTTATTTTAGGATACCTGCAATTCCAATTTCAATGAATCATCAACCTGTACAAATATGCATAATACATAATTAGACGGTGAAGTTCTAATATGACAGATTTTAATTCCAATGCTTGGCAGACAAATGCTAAATATAATATTTATATGTTTATAGAATTAAACAATCGCAAAATAAACAATTGAATGGAATATTAATAGTCTTCAACTTCTAGACAAATTATCTGCGTATGAATAAAATGTTCATTATACCGAAATATGCACTTGAATAATATATTCTTAATTTTAATTGCAAATGAATAAAGCATTGTTTTAATTTTACGTTCATTTCACTTGATATAAGCGACTCAAAATAACCACTATCTTAACGAGTATTTAAAATGCAAAATTCTCTTACAATTTGTCTCCATATAACCTAACCTAACCATGGCGAAAGAATTCATTAAGAAAGCTGCCTCAATACGAATTCTAACAACAGTAAACCAGGCTAAAAGCCTTTACACATTTACAACGAACTTTTTTTTAATAGTGTTGAACGCCCATTTTTACTGCTGAGGCACCACAGGCGGTGGACACTGATGATACATGAGATGAAATGATATATTGGGAAAGATTTTTTTTTTAAGGAAGGAAACGTTCCAGGCCTAAGTTTAGGGTACTCCCCGGCACTTGCCATGAGGAAAACCTGCAAAAAAACCTCAGTCAGGGAGAACGGTCCTGATGGGATTCGAACCCCGGACCTCCCGCTCACGATTCCGCGCCTTAACAACCTCGGCCACCCTTGCTAAGAATAGAATACAACAAAAAATCTCTTGGATCTGTCCTAAGTGATAAATGTATTAATAAGATAAAATATTTTACCAAACAATGCTTAATAAAAAGCTTAACAATAGCCTTGGCCAGATATATTTTAACATAAATTATGTGCATTATTTCAGACCACCCATATATTTAAAAAAGATGTAAAGAAAAAATATGTGACGTCTGTCCTTTTAAAGCAAGAGAGAGAATAGACGTAACGAGTTCATTAAATATGAAATACATTTAATATGCTCATTCATTTCACATTAAACACCTACATGTAAATGAAATGGCATGTTTATGAACTGTTAATACTTTAAGCGGTTGACATTAAACGGTACTAACGTTTCAGAGGTCTTTATGTTCTAAAGAATAAGAGCGCACGAAAAGTGCATTGCTATGATATGAAACACAGCTACATATAATGAAATAATGTTTTAAAATGAGTCTAGAAAGTTATTTGACGCGGTGTTGCATAAAGCACTCAAGCAGCTGTTCGTCGGTAAATCCAAAATTTAACGAGTCACGGAGTGGGCTTAGTTTATGTCACTGCTGGAGTTCAAGGTGTGTAGCATGCTCAACTAAATTTGCCTCACAGATGTAGAGATGCCGATAGCTATGGTGTGCATGAAGTGTCGGCTGAGAATTCTTTAGACTCGGTCACCGCGGGGTTTACAGAACCTGAGGAAGCACTTAAATTCCTGCTGTCGATAGCTATCTGCATCATGCATGCCCCACGTACCGCCACAGCTCTTCCAAAACCTTTCACGTGATGGTTCTCCTTTTTACGACTACGCTAGTTTCCCAGAAATGTATCCAGAGAAGAGTGGCTCTGTTTTCCTTCTAATAACTGTCGACCATAATCACAAAATATCTCCGTTTTTAAGGAGGTATAGATACGGGTCAAAATACATGTTAATTTGAGTCTCGTGTCAGTGAACGAATTGTTTCAATGTCTATAAAATTGGCCGAATTTTGTATTAAATATTTTCACTGTGCGGCCATAGCTGGACCGTTAAATCAACTCCCAGCCACTTTTCATTTTCCTTTTCCATCATTTATTAGTTTAAATTTTGTGTTATCGCTGATTTTTTTTTTAATTCTAGTACTGTTAGAATTGCAGTAGGGCTGTTAAAAACACAAAGTAACTGTTCAAAATTTTATTGTTGTTGATTTTAAAAGTGATAGTAACGTAGAGGAATCTTTCTTTTTTGGTGCAATATTGCTAAACATTGTCATTAGAAAATACTTCGATGGTTTTTAAGAATCTGAAATTATTTACAAACAATATTTCTTATATGTAAACGAAATATAACATAATGTGTATTACAAACTTCTGCACGGGTAAGCACAACCCTAAAAATACATTAACTTCCAAATTATTGGACACCTTAAAATAATCAACATAAAAGAGACAGCATCTGATTTTCCATCGTCTATTTTAATGAAAAGATCATAGTCTTCCTTGGAAATAGTTATAAATGGGTGTACCTCACTTGCAAAGCAGTCAAAGCATAACATCCTGCTCACACCATTAATTAAAACTCTCTTCATTTGCTCCAAAATGTGCTTCATACGGATATTTGCTTTCATTGAAAACTCTCATAAGACAGTAGATTGGGGAAAATGGCACAGGGAATATGTTCTCTCCCTGCCACAAATGTTAGTAAGAAATGTTTAATACACACTACAGTTTCATCATTAATTTCAAAATTTACATGGTGTATACTGTTTACACACTCCTCCTTTAATTACTGCTATTTAGGCAATGTAAATGTGGCATTATGTGATGGACTTCCGTAACTAAGATATACAACAGCAACCCATGTTGTAATAAAAAGTTTCTATTACACAAGTTTCTGGTGTGATTTTACTAAATTAATATTAACATTCTAAAAATTTAAATAACTAATATACTAATTTTTATTTACTTCCAACTATAAACAAGTGTGAAAACCACGTAACCGCAAACAAATCAAATGGGTTAATAGCAGCAACATGACCGATTCCACTATGGGTGCTGTCTTTTCATAAATTCACTTACAAACCAGTCGAAACATGTTATAACATCAGGCTCACACCATTCATTTAAACTACCATCATTTCGACCCAAACCCCGCTTCATACGTTCTTTCGGATCTTCCCCCCCCCCCTTTTTGTTGCTAACCCACACCATCACATAATTAAGACAGACAAAAGCAACCCATGTTGTATTTACACTTTCTATTAAACAAATTCCTGATGTGATTTCACCAAGTCAATCTTTACTTAATAAAAAACAAAAGAAGTAGCACGCTATGTTGATTTACGTCCAACTATTCTTGCTTATTATTCTATTGGTCTAAGCACTAGAGAGACACATAGTCTCTAGAGCAGGTTTTCATCAATCTATCATTTGTAGTAATGGTTTTTTATTGTAGCAATTTTAAAATCCACACAAGTAAGTATAACTGTCGCATGGCCCTTACGGCTGTACATGCTTATATACATATATATATGTATATATATATAAATTAACAGTAATTATAATAGTAGAAAAGCATAAAACACTAAGAAAATGTCACACTTGAGATCGCTATATCGGACTCATGGAGTCCTTCTATGGCAAGAAGACAAGTCTTCTCCACGAGTCCGAAATATAGCGATCTCAAGTGTGACTTTTTCTTAGTGTTTTATCCTTTTTTACTATTGTAATTACTGCCACTTTGTTACATTGTTAATAGTGTTACTTTATTTTTATTTTTATTTTATATATATATAAACGTGAATAGAATCCTTACTCTAGAGCCTCCCCTCCCCCTCCACTCTATAGCCACATTCTTTGTTGGGTCTTCGCTGAAATATTCCCCATTGTGTGTGTATTTCTCATGCATCAACACTCCCCGGCAGATGTTCAAACTTCAGTTGGAACTCAGAAATTGCGGTGGTAAATGCTCATTTCTTAAAATCTCTGTTTCCCTGCATTCTGCCAGAATATGCCTCCAGGTATCGCTTTCTCCGCAGAGTGGACAAATTCTCTTCCCGAGAGCATTAATTGGTTTATTTTCTTTCCAAGTTCCTAATCTGAGCCATGCGAGACCACTTCTTTCTTCTCTCTCACACACATCTAGATAGTCCGCCTTCCCCACACCTGATCTATTTGAACATGCAGGGTAAGTGATACCTTTTCTGCTCATTAAGTCTCAATATTTTGCCTACCGATATCTCGCAAACATCTGTTGACTATTTTCTAACTATTTCGTGTAATGTGTTCCCTTAACCAATTTTGCCTAAACCTTTCCTTGTTTTTGATGCCCAACTCGTATTCCACCCTTCCCTTATTTGCTTCCTCAAGCAAACTCACCAAGAAGTGCTTGATCCCCCCGCAATATTCTTTACCAGTATTTATTTGTTCTTAGTTTTAAATTCACACCTTCGTTTAAAGATTCCAAACTCTTTAAAAACCCCACAATTTTCTGTACCCCTCCCTATAAGTAGCTTCCATCTGTAAACCTGTGCAATAAACCAGGTAACAGCAACGAACCAAATTAACAGAGCATGTAATTAACATTACGGATCACTTTTTCCACCATTTTGTCTACTATCGATACCTACATTGGGGTCTGGTATATAGTCGATTTTGCACTTAACACGGGTAAAAGACCGACAAAGTTTCGTGCGTCCTGGTAATAGTCCTACAATAAAATTATTTATCAAATGTTGCAGCATGATGGTGGTCGTCCTCAAGGGGAAAAATAAAATAATTTTTCACTCGGAGTAAATATGTAAAGAAACATTCAAATTAGCGTTTGTTTTAATTATAAATCGATTTCTAGGCAGTAAAATATTAAAACTTGTACACAAAAAATATAGCGAAAAGAAAAAAAAATATGTGTAGATAAATATGTAATAAAGCAAGTGATATGCAACAGCAAAATAAAAATAAAATATAATACAATGAATTTTACTATTAAAATTATAACTGTGTTGCTCTATAACTAACATAATTCGGTATATAAATACGGAGCCTATATATCTAATACATTTTGACAGCTGTTACCCATGGTGCAATTATAGTTCCTGTAGAGTCCAATCATAAATTAAATTTAAAACAGAAGACGGTTTTTTATTTCCTTTGTGTGTTAAATTAACAGATTAATAATTTTGGTTATTCTTCCAAATATATATATATATATGTCAGCTTTTATTAAATTTTGTAGCATCAAGACAAAGGTTAAGGATTGATATTCACTATTTTTCCTGACTAAAACATTGTAGCGTTGTGTTTGAAGGGTCAACACAGCACATAAAACACTTAATAATATTCCGGATGTTGCTTAATACCTTTTTGAAAGCGACCTGGAAGTGATTTCTCCTCAGTTCTTGCTTAACCTTGGATCCAAAAGATTGAAAAGAAGAGCTTCATTGCCGTAGAGATTTATCAGTTGGGAAATGAAATGCCCCGTGTCCCAAGGGCGGTTCTTCACGATAAAGATTGTACTTACCGGCACGGGGGTGTGTTTTAATTATTCCGAGTCGGCAGCTTAGCCTGGCTTATCGGCCGGGGCTGGGGAATCCCCAGATGGAGCCAGATTTATGTGCAGCACTATCGCTACTTCACGCCACCTCTTCGTAATCCCTGCAGAACCCGTCGCGCGAGCTGCAGCGCGACAGATTAAAAATAAATACCTGCCTACCTACAAACAAAGGAAGGCCTCCCCATATTTCATTTTACAGTAATTAACAGACTCCGCATGATCTTGACAACTTCTACATATTAGCTGCGATTGTATATCCGCTCTTTTTTCATATTTATCCTGCGTTTATTTACGGCTGCTTCTGAAAAATAGTACATATAAGAAGCTATTGGCAAAATACAGGCTGATTCGCTGATTCGCAGACTTGCCGACCGCGACCGCGACCCTTTGGCTATGCGCGAACAAACCCCTATTTGCCGATTAAATTCGCAAATCATTGGCGACAGTGCAAAGGTATAAACTGATCTCCTGACAATTTATGAAATTAAATGTCTGTCTATTTAGCTATTTTAGGAAATTAAATGCTGAAGGTAGCCTCTTTCGTCATTTCGGCATTATTTGATACCCATTTATCGCTCTCTGTGGAGAAATGGAGATAAACTCCTGGCAGATGTAAATTTTCGGTTCTTCTAGGAAGATACAAATTACGGAGGGCCAAATCCAGAAACCGCCAGGGTTGTGCTACTTCACCCGAATCCGCGAATTACAAACCACATACGAGAAGAAATAGCAACAGTTCGATAGCAGAGTAGCACTTGTATATAAACATTTGTTTACATTCTACCATATCTGTCTCGTAGCTAACAGTGAATATTGCCAACATTATCTTTGAAATGATAATGCATTCACAATTTTTAATTGCACAAGTGTTACAATTAATCATTCACTAATTTTACAATTTAGTAATAGTAGTAGTGGTTTTTGCTGACTGGGAGGTTTCCGGTTCGAACCTCTGTGTATGTTTAGAAGTTTTTAGGTTAGGTAGATCTGGAAAGAGGTTTATCCAGTCTCACGAGGACAATTGGAGAGGTACCTGAGAGAGATGGTGTTCTTCGATCTCGAAATCGCGTTATAAGCAACCGGCTAATCACATGCCCCCTGCCATATTGCCCGCTATTAATGATGTCGCAAGCCGGAGATAGAAGTTGCAGCGGTCGCTGCGATAGCCCAAGGCCAGTATTTCTTTGATCGGCCAATTCTGCATTTTCTTTATCTTCATAATTTCAGTATCAGTTGGTTAAGGTTTCGTCTCCTCGTCTTTTTGTGTCCTCTTCTGTTCAAGTATTCTGGAAGTTTCCCGATTCTTATTCTCGTATATATTTGGCAATGCTGGGCTTTCCCGAGCTACTTGCTGCTTATCTGTACGTTCAATCCCTACTCAATTATGTTCTTGTTTATTTCTCATCTCCTTCTTACTCCTTCCTTTAACATTCGTTCTTGATTTATAAGAATGTACGATTATTTGGAGACACAACGGCATTAAGCGGGTGGGTGGGGCGCTCACTTAGCTAGCGACTACCAGTATCATCCTTACTTTGAAAGCGAGGCCCAAACAAATAGGTGGCATAACAGAAACTAGCTCGCCATGAGATGTAGCATTCGCCGAGCATATCTGTCCAGTAGGAAATCAGCAGATAGGTGATTAATGTAGACATATCCACTCAAATAGGTGCTCACAGCTCTAATCTTATCCTTATATACTTTTGCAGCATGCACAGTTGGTAAAAATTATCAGAAAAATATCTTTGAACATATTTCGCAAACAAACATGTGGCCCAACTGAATGTAGTAAACATATGATCAAGAATGCTGCCTTCTTATTTAGAAGGGTAGGTCCATAAGTTTCCGGTCTAATCATTTTCTAGGTATTATAAGACAAAAACGATATTTCACTTTTCAATATAGTTACCCTTTATTGCAACACACTTCTCACATCTTGGAATTAACATTCCAATCCCTTCCCCTAAAATAGTCAGAAGTCTTCTCTGCAAAATGTGTATAAACAGCATCCATCACTTCAACGTCACACTTACATTTCCTTCCTTGAAGGCCCTTTTTGAGTTTTGAGAGGAGGAAATAGTCGCTGGGAGCTAGATCTGGGGCTGTAGGGTGGATGGTCGATCTCCTTGAAGTCACATTTCTTCACAGCTTCCTTTACAACAAGAGCTGTGTGCACAGGCGCGTTGTCGTGAAGAAGGCGCACACCACCACTCAGCTTTCCTCGCCTTTTCTCTTTGATGGAACCACGTAGTCTGTGCGCTAAGCCAGTAGTACTCCCCATTTACTGTGGTGTTCTTCCTTGAAGTCAATGAAGAGTATTCCTTCACAGTCCCAAAAGATTGTGGCTATGGTCTTCTTGGTTAACTGAGTGACCCTGGCCTTTAGAGGCGGTGCTTCGCCAGGTTTACGCCTGCCACTCCATTGATTCTCTTTTGGACAAGGGAACTTAGTACAGGACCGTAGTTTCATCTCCTGTAACAATGGTTTGCAGAACTTCTCTCTCGTTGCCACGCAGAGCTCCAAAAAATGCTTGACACACCTAACTCGTTGCTGCTTTTGGACTGAGGAAAGAAGCCTAGGCACTCATCTTGCACTAACCTTATTCATGTTTAAATGTTCATGAATAATTCCAAGGATTGTTGTTTTAGAAAGGCTCTACCATGCTGCCATTTCTGTCTTCAATAATTTCTGCTTCCACAAGAGCGATGTTTTCAGGAGTGAGCACCTCCAAGGGCCGACATGCACGATCTTCGTCTTCAATGCTTTCTCAACCTTCGAAAAAAATTAGCTCATTCTTTTACGGTAGAATATGAGGGGAATGCTTCCCCATATACACCGTCCAATCACTGTTTAATTTCATTTGGAGTAAGTGCTTCTTTTGAGAAGAACTTAATAACAGCTCGAAACTCCATTTTGAACATGTCTCAATATTCTACACACAGCCTTCTTTACGCAACTCTATCTGAACAACTGAACACAGAAGAGTGGAAATTGCAGCTGCAAATATTTACTTAACAGATTAGGTTTGATATCAGCTAAGGCTTTTGTGAAGGTAATAAACCTTACCGGAAACTTATGGACCTACCCTTGTATTTCAAGCATGCAAATGAGGCAAGATAGTAGAACCACATACTCAGTTACTACTGCATAGGGTAAAGTGTAGTATAAAAACCGTCAAAAACCATCTTTCTTCAGTTCTCTTCTGCCTGTAGAAACAAATAGTAGCTAGAAACAAGCAACTTTCTTTTTGTTAATGTTTACCTAAAATGTAAGAAAACATTTTTTATTTGCTCATAGGTATGAAATTCAAACTCATAGCTTGGGTTAGTGATCAGAAGTACAGCTGCGATGTGTAGAAAGGTCAGTTGTCGACGGGCAGTCCTTGCCGTGCATGGTGCGCGTTTATCATGTGGAGATATTCGTTGTGATTAGTGCGAGAAACTGGCTACCATTGAGAGCAATGCCTTTAGGGTCCTCTTAACTGCCTGCGTTCCCCTGGTGAGAGATTATTAACTTTGCCACTTTCAAGACTGCCGAGAAAAAGTAGCTACAAACATTTACAGTTAATCTTAACTTTTTGTAGCATAACGCAACTCCTGCACGTTGCCGATGCGTATCAGAAAATGTGTTTACAAACTCTAATACCGAACATTAATTTCCTAAATATATTGCTTTAGTTCCACCGAATGAATGTAATATAATGCACTTCTCTATTTCGACACTTCATTACAGCACAGTAGCCCAGAAATAAATGTTATTCGTTGCAACAAACTTATCTTTCCAAATGTTTATATATTAAACTGCTTTTCTCAAATTAATCTAAGAAATTTTGAAAAAAATGCTATTTCTTTTGATTTAGTGCTTGATATACTCTACATACATAATAAAAATGAAAAATAAATTAACATGTAACTTTATATTATATGTCTATATCAAGTACTATTTATAAAAATAGTATTACAAAGCAGCCCTAGTCAAAATGCAACTAAAAACATTCTATTTTTTCAGGATATAATAATCAGAATTTAATAAGCTTATTACGATTTTAGGTATTACGGATCTAGAAATTGCAACAGGTGGGTCCTCGACTACCCCAAATGGATATATCAGGTCATACTAAAACAGTTGCTAACTAAATATTTAAGTAAGTAAAATAGCATTTAAATTACCAGCTGTGATGCAGATTGGTATTTATATGGTATAAGTCAAGAGAAATTGTCTAACCAGGAATTCTGGAAACGCCTGCAATGTCCGGCTTCTCAAGTTACCGAAAAGTCGTAACTTTTTGATGGAACTCACGGACTAGTCAGAGCTCTATAATTAGTATCGTCATTGCGAAAATCTTGGTTCACAAAATGTCCTATGTCAAGTTCATCGCAATCATTAGATAGAGTTCCTCTTCCTAATGATGTTTCCGGTTCATACTTGTTGCCACTACTGGTACTGGCATTCAAGTTTTTAACACAATCACTATTCAGCACTGCCTTTTGGTAGTCCGACCCTTACCTTCAGCTTCAGCATACGACTTTTTAACAAACTGTAATAGATTAGTCTTAATTTTGCGTTTCGATATCTTACAATAACAACGGACCACCAAGGATCGATCTATTTTGAACTGCACACTTCACTCCATTGAGCACTATTAAGAGAAGTTGCTATAACTGGAATCGTCCTCTAGACCTATATTTCATTTTCGATTATTAAAATTACCTGCGCGAATTAAATGAAGATAGTCATAATATAATTATGTTAATTTATATTTCATTATATTATAATATATAAAACGAAGCATATTAAGATATTATGATAATAAAATAATATCATTGCCTCTCGCGGAGTAAACTAGGGTTGGATTCCTGGTAAGACCAATTTTTTTTTATTTCAATAGCTTCAACTTGATCTCAACAATAGAAAATTTACTTTCTTGCAACTGGTTATATTAAAAAAACTAACGTGATAATGAAAAAGTAATATATATATATATATATATATATATATATATATATATATATATATATAACTTAAAATGCACAAAGGCATGCCACATTTAAAGTAAGGAACACATAAAGACACTATAAAACACTATTCGAGGCAATGAGGTCACTGGAGGCACTGTAGAACTATTCTACAGTGCCTCCAGTAACCTCAACAGTGTTCCACATTGTCTTACAGTGCCATTGTCTTACAGTGCCATTGTCTTACAGTGCCTCGAACAGTGTTTTGTAGTGTCTTTATGTGTTCCTTACTTTAACGCCTTTGTGTATTTTAATTTGTGTCAGGTCTCCTAAGGAGAGCTTTTTGCATTCCTTTTAAAAGTATATATATAAGCAAGATAATTGCTACTCCACAATATAATTGTCGTATGCTTTGGGATCCCCTGAATCCGCACTTGACTGTATATAATTGTTGAATGAACATGGGCTATTTTATATTACAATAATATAAAGTATTGTGTTTATATTATTAATGCAATAAATAATACTGTATAACAAAGTTCTTCTTTTCGTTTGGCACTATAGCCCGAGGTAAAACTTGGCCGCTAATTCACGTGCAAGTAGTAGCTTGTAGTTTGAGGGAGGCTTTGTCAGCGAGTGGTTGTGCGTTCATGTGTTACTCGATTCTTCGTTAGTTTTGCCTCTGGATAAATACAGCCTTGAAGAACGGGCTTTTATATTTTATATGTTTTTTACGTGTATACTACCTTTCCTGCAAGATATCTTCGGTCTGTTGTCTGAGAGTAATTCTTGTGGTAGATGGAGGAATTTTAAGCTTGGACAAGTGCCTTGCAGACTCCTCATAAAAGAAGGAGCTCGCTAGTTATCCACAGTGGTGGATTAATACGTAACATTGTTATTGTCATGTGTTTTTATGTTCCGTTGACCCTACGGTAAAAGTTGCGATGGATGGTTCAGCACCGTGTCACCCAGAGAGTCGGAGGAGGCGTGGTTGAGGACACTACTTGGAGTGTCCAGGAGGTCAGGTAAGGCGATTCGCAAACAATATCCTGGCAATTGTGTTCCAGGTAGAGAAACAGTTCGCTAACTGCTAAAATAGCTACGACAGGCAGAAACTCTCATTGACAAGGAGAGTGTGCTTTACGAAAAAAATTTAAATGAAAAACAGAAATTTTCTGTGCAGATGCTAGTAATACCATACTTTTCAACATGTGCTATAACACAGGTTAGTGTTTATTATTTTCAGTTTTAAATACAGTATCATGTTTTGTTTATAGTAAAAATATAAATCCTCACTTTGTGAGCGGCGACTCTAGGTAAATTTCCCCGTTTGCGGCGGCTGAAAACTTTCCCAGAAACTAGCAACTCAAATAACCTCACTGTATAAGCTACAAAGTATACTGTTTAAAAAACTTTTTATTTGTTTTTTCATAGTACTTTAGTTACCAGAACAAGTATGTCTTTCCTTCTGTGACTTTCGTGTGCAAAGTAAGTGTAGAGAAGCTCAAATGCCAACATATTCTACATTGAGGGTGGTTTGAAGGATTTTCTAAATTTAAATTTAAAATTTTCTGCATTTAAACAGGCCTTAAATCTATACCTTCCTTGAGAGAAGAAGAAGAAGAAAAAGACTGTATCAACACTCATTGATATTGTCATTGTCAAATATGGTTGCACAGAAGAGAACGTGAAGAAATCTCCAGAATCCGAAAATTTCGAAACACCCGGCTTATGATACTTGGTACTTTATTATGGTTTAAAATACATTTTAGCTTCGTTAAAAATGAGCAAAACGCGATATAATGAACAAAGTTTTAGTTTCGCGGAATAGCACTGAAAATAAGATAAACCAATGTAACGAAGAAGGAAAAAAATACCAAAAGAAAAGAAAATAAGAAAGTGGTCATATCAATTTTAAAGTGAGGAGAAGCATGAAGGGTTAATGCTTGCGTGATGAACTTGATGGTGACGACGTCGAGGATTTTGTGTCTCTTTTTTCTCTGCGTGCACCGATACAATTAGTCTTGATAAGCCAGTTAAATGCAGACAGAACTCTGCGATCACAGCCGCATATATAAAGCCCTTGCTCGACCGCTCTTCAATGCAACAGCGGCAAGAGAGCTGTCTAAGGATTCCATTTATTTGCGTACGCTAACAAAGCTGCAACTAAAACAACCCCCTTACTTGGATTAGTTCATTTTTTTCGCAACTTTGTCCTTAAACTTGTATCATACAAGTTTGTGCATTAATGCTTTAAACTACACATTTAAAATAAATAAGACTAACTTAAACTTGAAGCGGTTCGTTGTTAGCTAAACGACTACTGATATAGGGGCATTCCAAAATTTCTCCACTTGGCCAAGAAAACACAAAATTTAAGAAAATGTACTTTTCAACATAATCAATTATAAAGCACACATTTAGTCCAATTACTTTCCAACATTTTAATACGCTCAGCAAAATAAGATTTGTCCAGCTGTGAAAAATAAGCGTCTCTTTCAGCTTCAACCACATATTTGATCTGGATCTTTGTCCACCCAGCCATTTCTTCACTGGGAGTCAAATCCTACGAATATGGCCGACGTGGAAGCACTTGGAAGCGAAGATCATGCAATTTTGCAGCTAAAATCCCAGACGTGTGTGAAGGCGCATCTCCGTGATGAAAGAAAACTTTCTTTTTCGCAAGGTGTGGACATTTAGCCTGAATGACATCGTTCAGTTGGTCCAGTAGTGAAGCGTATGTCCTCGGTGATGGTTTTGCCTTTCTGGAGGTATCTACCAGTTCCACACCACGAGAATCCCAGAAAACTGTAGCCATAACTTTTCCTGCAGTTTTTGCTTTCTTTGGTGAACTTTCACCCGTTGCCACCCATTATTTGGACTGTTCCTTCGTCTCTGGTGTATGATGATGAATCGATGTTTCATCTGATGTTATGAAACGTCGGAGAAACACTGGAATTGCGTTTAAACAATTCTAAATACTCTTGCAAAATGTTCATTCGAATGCATCTTTAATCCATTGTTAACAAACGCGTTAACATTGAGCGAAAATCTTTCTCATACTCAAAATGTTGTGTAAATGTATTGTACACGGCCTATGTCAGCCAACTCGCGTATCTTCAATCGGCAGTCACTGAGTAAGGTATTTGTAAGCGCTCATCATCTTGAATGGGCGTAAGATCACACTCAAATTTGGAGTCCACTTTTTATCCATCGAAAACCAACAGTAAAAAATTCTTTAATGTACAATCTAACTCCCTTTGTATTTTTGTTGGGATTAAACCATTAAACCCTTTAAAACGAAATATTTTGTCACAAATCGTATTTCAGTTTTATTCATTTTGTGGAAAACGCTAACACTAGTTTGTTTACACGATCGTCACAAACAGGTGACTATACTTAATTGTCTGAAAGTTTACAGCGATTCATCTAATGGGTGATAATTAACAACTATTATAGTGATTTGCCCATCTTCACAACATCTCAGGCCGAAAACATTTAGAACACCCTTAGTAAGTATGCATATAATACATAATTGATGTAATTGTGTTAGCCAATAATTTGATAGTAGAAATTCAAGCTGGTACTTAACGGAGAAACAGTTGACAGTATGTAAGAGTACAGCGTCCGTAAATAAATCAAAACAACGACAACTCAACCATTATTTTCTCTTCCCATGCTATCAACACATCATAAAGTCGCTAGAGTATTTTGAATGCAACTTGGAAGGACCGCCATCTCACAGAGGTGAAGCGACTTCAACGTTTTGATGAAGAAAAATGATACATGCACACTGACAAAAAAAATTGCGCCCAAAAAACTCGTAATTGCATTGGGGTAAGTATAAAAATCGTTTGATTTTGTTTTCTATTGGGTGTGCAGCAAATTGGTAAGTACTGAAACATTTACTTACAGCTTTATTAACTTTCTCTAGAAACGCAAAGTAATGCCGTAAAATGTCCTTGCTGCTTAAGGTAGGACGATCAGATTGGTCTGACAATAACCAATAAATTAAATGCGAAAGAGTAGGATCTGAATCTTAGGCATGTTTCCAATAACTTAGGCAAAATTGGGAATATGTATGGAACAAGAATACCAGGAACGCTAGATATTATTGACGTAAACAAATTAAAACATTAAGTCTCATAAAATGTCTACAAACTTTATTTGTAGTTGATAGAGAACTTTTGAGGGAAAAAAAGGTAGCACCAACTTATAAAATGCCAAAATACGTCAGGAAAAACTAGTGATCGGACAAAACAGGTGTGAATGCTGGAATATGGAATGATTCTATGGAGGTTGGGCCAGGCACGAAAAACTTTAATGTTTTGCGCAGGTATCCCTTCTGCTTCCAAATGTGCGAATATTTCTCGTGACGAGCTTTCACTTGCTCTTTCATAGTTTTTATATATTTTTAACTATATGGCTTAGATCTGAATTTTGAGGAAAAGTAGTATTTCTAACCTGACACCATTCTTGATCGGTTCTATCAGAATTTTAGTCTCGATATTTATGACGTCTGTGCAGAAGATTTCCAGACATTTAATCTTAAATAAAAAATAATGCTAAAGGTAGAAAGAGAATTAAATCAGGGTTCTAGGGGTGATGTGGTGTTTTGCTAAGAAATATTCTGCACATAAAACAAGAAATGGGCATATGTGAACATTGTAAATACAATTGTAACGAATGACTGAGTAGCCTTATTAAATTCACGGAACAGTTTCTCGAGATATTCGAAATAGTTGTACAATTTCTGGACAGATCTCACATACTAAGCGTGTTTTATATTTTATGTTTAACGCTAATGAAATCGTTATTCACTGAAAGCATCACTAATTTAAAGTAAAAATACCTGATAAACATTAAATGATTAGATCAATGCTCATTTATTTTAAATGTCCTTTAACGTCCCGCCAATTTTCAGGGACTTTCAAGCCGAAGAACAGAATGAATGACATCATAACACAAATGAGTTCAGAGACCATGGTGTTAAATGCTACAAATGCTATCTGGTACTCACTTTACAGGGTAGGAGAAAGATCAAGAAAAAATAAAAACAAAAAACTTATCCAGGCATGTCTCAACTGAGATTGAACCCGGTTACGCAAGTTGACAAACAGACGCGTGCTTAATGGTGTCTGTGCAAAGATACGTTGTAAATGTTTTTGTTTAAAGGTAAACAATTGCTTACAATTTTATAATAACCATATTTAAAATTTTTCCAAGCACCTTATTTGTCATATTTTTTCATTTTTAAATATATGATTGTTTAAAATGGCTTTGAAAACTGTTTTAGAAGAGTATAATTGAACTAAATTGAGCCCTTGTCCAAAATTAAAAACAAAAATAATAATAAAATATGAAATATAGTGTGTACCATAATGAACGCAATTTTTGTTTTATAATAAAACACATCATTTATTTGAAAAGTTTGAAATAACTAAGTCAATATGAAGCACAAACACTGCCGTAAAACATGAAACAAAACATCAGGTAAATGTCCTCCACGGCTTTAGGCACACTTCACTCTGTTAGCAATGACTTTAGAGCAGAGTTCCGACTTACATTCCATGATACCTCTAATTTCTGCCTTAAGTTCAGGGACATTTCGTGGATTGTTCACATAAACAAACACAAGACTGAAATTCGCGGCAAAATGCTTCTCGGAATATTAATAGTTGAGAACGGCAGCGAATCGACTTCATTGGGCTTAGCAACCTCTGACTGGCGAGGTCATTTTCTACTGATCGACGAAAGCGTCCAGATGACTTGATGTTATCTGTCGATCCTGTATCTTCAAATTTCCTTACCATTCTCTGCACTATTGACATGTTAGGTGCATCTCGTTTACCAAAAAAAGACCACGAAGTCTTCGACCGGTCTCTGCATAACATTCACCGTACTTAAAATGCACGTTCACAATCTGGAACGCCTGGATCCTCTGCGTCGCTGCATTTTAGCTGACAATCGTTAATTCAATACAAACAGATGACAGTCTGTTAAATTTCAGGCCTGGCAACCTAAGAAACCAACAGAGGTGTTCAATTTAGAAACTGCTTTCATTCTGAAACACGTTATATAAGCTTGTGGTACTGGTTTCAGCAAAACATGGCCACATTTAAAATTGTTGAAGCTCAAATGGTTGCGCATTCTACAAAAAGCCCTCGTTACATTCATTTTTTGCCAAAAAGAGCCTTTGTGACCGGTTATTTTCGCCAGAAAGATAACTTTGCAAAACTTATAAAGAATCAGACTTAAGTTTGTTGGTAAACAGTGACTGCTGCATTCATGTCAAAGGGAATGAAACTAAAAGCACCTCACAAAATGTTAGTAAACAGTCAAAGAAGAAAGAAGACATAATTGGAGATGTGAAAGTGAGGGAACAAAAAGTTAACAATGGTGGGAAATTATTGGAACAGAAAACTGTTGGTAATGACTGCAGGTAATTATTTCAATATTGTTGGAATTATTTAATACAAGCATGTGAAATATTTCATTTCTATTACTTTAAGGTCTCTATATAACTTTAAATTATTAATTAACACATACAGAGGGTGCTAAAAATGTATACACACTTCAAGCAAAGAAAAATGCTGTTAACAATTCACACAAACAGAAAGTGGTGAGCACTAATCATCTTAGACTTTTACAGTTACAACAGTTGCTCAAAATATCACCATCGGCGGCGATAAACTTCTGAGTATGTTGAACTACTGATTGAGCAACGTTTGCGAAAGTGTACTCAGCGATTGCAGCACATGCCGTTTCAATTTCTTCCCGAAGTGCTGTCAGTGTAGCTGGTTTTCTACGGTATACAACATCCTTAAGGTAGAAGTCCAACGGAGTTAGATCCGGAGAACGCGGTGGAAACTCAATCGGACCTCTTCATCCTATCCAGTGCCTTGGAAGATTGTCATCAAGGTGCGCAAGTACATCTCAGTGGTAATGTGGTGGTACAACATCCTGTTGGAAGTAAAATTCCTCATTTCCATAGAGTGTATGAATGGCAGGTAAGACCGATGTGCATATCATGTTCAGGTATACTGGGCCAGTTACTGTTCCTTCAAAAAAGAATGGTCCAATTAGACCCCTAAATGACAACCCACACTAAACATTAATTCCAGATACATTAACAGCCTTGGCTCCAGCAACGCTAGCATAACGTAATGTGAATCACATCTGTTTATAGAACATCATACGATAATCTTAGCTTCATTTGTTCATTGTTGATTTACGATAATCTTGACTTCATTTGTTCATTGTTAATTTACCTGTCACGTAGCAACGCTACCATAATGTATGTGAGTGACATCTGTTTACAGAATATCATACTACACATTACTGTTGTTTTTCGGTCCAACTTTGAAATATACTAAATAGATATACTGTGAACGTTTGTGTACATATGTAACGACAAAATATTATAGCCGAATATTTGAACAATAATGTGATGAAATCATTGTGGAACTCTACAAGCTGCCAAACGAAAATGTCCAAGACTCTGTAATGACAAAGACAGAAAAAGAAAAAACGTTTGACTCTCTATAACGAGAATACTAACGATGCCTGATAATGAGCAGTCAGTTAACAGCAGTAAAGAGAAGCGGTAGATATTGAATAATTATATAGAAGGACATATAGGACATTATTTCTTCTTCTGGAGAATTCGAAAATAGCCAAATATACGGCCAGTTTACTATAGCAATAATTTGTTTGATAATTTAATTAAATGTTTATCTGCAAACTTCTCCACGTATCATTTTATGTATGTACCCGCTTCTGCCAATCACCTATTTACATAAAATGCTGCTATTGAAAAATATATTGTATTATTTCCATCAAAAGGAGCGCAAGTCCTTCGGCATTCCTACAAAAAGATTGCATGCTGCATAGGATGTTCACTTTAAGTTTCTGCATCTTTAATAAATGACTTTATATTATGGGTGAGAATCAAGTGCTCTGCCCGAGAGGATCAGAATGTACTTTTATATGCTCTTTTGAACATAGGTCAAGATTGCCAGATCTCTGCCTGAAACAGGCACAATAAATAAATTGGTATAGAAAACTATACAAAGCAATGGCAGTACCAGTTTTATGTTACGGAAGTGAAAACTGGACAATAAGTAGAGAGGACAGAAGAAGAAATGAAATAAATTTCTTAGAACACTAGCTGAATATAGATCAGAAGAGAAACAGAATTACAGATCTACAATCTGAATGAACAAAACAAGAACGGACTGGCACCAACTTAAAAGGAGAATGCCAGAATGCAGATTTCCGAAAATCATACTTAATTATCTACCCCAAGGTCACAGAAACAGAGAGAGACCGTTTTTAATATGGCAAGACTAACTTGACTTTCTAATAGTCGGAACAGGCCCCATAATCCTTGTGATAGAAGCAGAAAATAACTAAATTGGTGATAAATTCTTATTTACTTTCTGTATATGTTAGGGAACGAGCCCTATGAAATATTTTTCTCTCTTGATTCGAACACAGATATCCACAGCTGTTCTTCTAATGACCAGGGAAACGCAGTTGAAGAAGAGAAACAGAAACTCTATAAAGAATGTTGACATTTTTTAGATTCACTACAATTGATGATATAAATATCATATCTCAATAGCAATTACACTCAAAGAGAATGAACACAGAAGAAAATTAGTGCTGCCCCAGAAACTGAACACAGGGAGATTTGAATGTCGCTAACGCCCAAGTAAGGGGTACACAAGGTAAAACAAGAGTGGATATAACAAAAGAAGTATCTACATATGCCATCTGAAAACTTTACATTACAAGTATTACAAATGAATTGAATGAAAGAAGTGTATACCTTTCACTGGAACTTAACGTACATAGGTTCTTAACTCGATATATTATATACCTACACGGTGCCCCAGAATCGCCGTATAATTTTGAAGACATGTTCTCATATACTTTTAATGGCACATATGCCTAATTGGTTGCACCTTGCAGCGGTTTTAGGAATTAGCAAAATAGACGTTATACAGAGCCTTCATTTGGACGCGTGGCTGGTTTAACTAGGATTTGTCTGCCCCGTTTCTAACCGGTTCTGTTCCTTCCTCCACTTTGCCCACTCTCCATATGCCGGCTTATCAATTTACGCAAAGAATTTGTGCTATAAAGGAACTGAACGTTGTGAGACCACGTGTTTCAATGTTGTAACGTCAAAAAGTCCGTATACTTTAGCACACAGAATCTTCACAGATTCCTATGTGACAACATACTCTTGTAGAGAAGCGAGGCAGCGACTTTAGATACATTTCCTGCTGTTCGTGCGCCTTACAGAGAAACGGGTTGTAATATTGTGAATAGATTTAGAGAAGCGGGGTATGTTCTTGATAAGAAACCGAAAGCACAACGGCGGGAAAACTCTGTGACATCGGAGATAAGTTAGAACCCTACAATATAACTGTAGTTCAGGAACTGCAACCACGTGATAATGTGAGTAGAGTTAATTTCTGCAATAGGGTGTTGGACAATGTTAATGTTCGCTCTTTTGACCCGCGTGTAATATTTTTTTGCGGAAGAAGCACGGTTTTATTTACATGGTCATGTAGCGATACAAAACAATAGATGCTGGAGTACAGAAAAACGCGATCTTGCACACGAAATGCCATTGAATGACCAACAAAATTAGTGTCTGATGTGCTGTGAATGCATGCAAAAATGTACGCACTTGAATTTAAGGGGTTATGAATATCCAACTCCGCCGGCAAACAGCATGCTTCCAGGTGCCAAGCAAATCCCCCGTTAAGCCGGCCATGCCTCTCAACGAGGGATCTGTATAAATATGTTTCTTTTCTTTAATTTTCTATGTAATACTTTCGTTGCCAAATAATCCACATAACTAATATTCAAGGCATGTTCATTTTCTGTTCTTAGCTGCTTGAATTATATTTTACTTTAGGGATTTGGCCTTCTGGGTTTACTGTCGACTCCCATGATAAAGTATTTGTGCAATGATCATTTCAAAGTAATATATACATATATACAGGACGGTTGTTAAATCAGCTGCTACTTTTCCGGCATGTTGTGCGATTCTGAAAGATTGCTTACATTATTTATATTAATTTTATGCAACAAAAATTGAGATACATTTATCTTCATTTCAAGGGTTAAAATACAGTATATATTAAAAAAATAAATTAATTTCTTCACGTTATACTCGACTTATAAAACAAATAACATGAATATATTATTTTAATAGATATCTAATAACTAGATACGCACACTTAAAGTAATTTAGCATGTAGAACTGTGCCCATTGGGTCACAAACGAGCCTCTATTTTTTGGGAACCATGCTAATTTCAACATTTTTTTTTTTTTTTTTTTTTTTCCCCAGATTTAAAAGCTTAACAGATAAAACAATTGAAAGGGAGCATCATTCTCTCAGTTTTCGATAACTTACTATGCGGCGACTTAAAACATTCTTGCACTGCTGAGCCACATTTGAATATATATTCAAATCGAGATCAAGTCACCTACAGAACAATCAATTTAATGCCCCCGCTAAGAGGGAGACCGCCTGTGCGTGAGAGTCTGTCTGTCAGTCCGTGCAGTATATATGCAAAAGATAGGAACCCCGCATGTAAGCCATTCATTTCTAAATGGGACGGTGAACCCATCTGGGAGTAAGCTTGTAACGGACATATTGGATCGCTCGTCTGGCACCGCGCACATGTGGCTTGCTTGTGCCCCTAAGTTTGTATATACGTACGGTATGTGCTAAATCTCATTGGCGATATATAGCGGTGGGCAGGCACACTTCACTTTAATTACTCCAGCACGAGAATAACAAAGAAACTTCACCAGTTCTTTCTCTCCTTCCCCTTTGCTTTTACAGTCTTGGCAATTACAACTCGACACAAGAGACGTTTGCCATTTTCTGCTCTCACTTACTCTTCCTCTCCTTTAGTCTTAAAATATCATCGTTTCCATCTATTTATATAATCTAATTCAAACTGGTGTTGAATGCTTTAGCAGGGAAGTACAAAGTGATTTAAATGAAGAAAAGACATGCTGCAATTATGATCATCCAGGTAAGGTCAATATCTGCATAGTAGCAGATATTGTCCTGTAGAAATTGTTCAAAGTGACCATCATTATTATATACCCATTCAAACACGGTTTAACATATCTCGTCACACAAGTCGCCATTATCACCAGAAATGTTTGTAAATTCTTGTTCAATCAAATCCTGTGGGTGTTGGTTTTGTAGCAAAAACTATGTCCTTCAATTTCCGGTAATCTAGGGGACTACTCCATTGTACTTTGCCGCCTTCAAAATGTATACGTTTAATACATCTTATTCCTTACTGCTTCAAACACACACCCACTGTCTAATTCTATTATAACTTTTCTTAACATTCGAAGGTACAGGATGTTCAATAAGTCACCAACCTTGTGGGAAATCGCATGACATATTTTTTTTTCTTTCCCACATGCTGAAGAACCAAGCAGCAATGTACACTTTATAACATCCTATATTCATTGTCACGGAGTACATCCACTCCAGCAGTTATGCTTGGACGCAGGCTAAATTGGTTTATTTACAGACGCTCACTCACACACGAACTCGAGAATTATCATCATGTTCAAGATGTACCAATAAAAAATTGCAGTAATTGTGCACAGTTATCAAGTTTTGCATATTGACATAATATTATGAATTGCATATCGTAAAATTAAAATTAATGCATGTGATGTCTTTTTCACGTTTTTGCACATAAGACAATAACAGCAAGCACTCCAAATTGGTGTTGATTTCTATGTAACTGCAATTTGGCAACATTTTCTAGGAATCTTATTAAAAAAAACAGTCCCTTAATATGTGCTCTTTAACATCTCAGCATTCCAATCATTCTGTTGAAGTTGCAGAAGTAAATATACTCTAAAACAAATAACATTTATTTATGATTGTTGTGTGCAAAAGAAATCGTGCAAGTTCTATAGGATAAAATTTAGAACTGAATTTACGTAGTACCTAAAAGTAGAAATAGTAATAATAATAGTAATAGTAGTACTAATAGTAGTAGTAGTAATAGTAGTACTAATAGTAGTAGTAGTAATAGTAGTAACAGTACTAGTAATAGTGGTGGTAACAATAGTGGTGGTAATAGTAGCAGTAGTAATAGTAATAGTAGTAATAATATAAGTAAAAATAGTAGTAGTGGTAGTAGTAGTGGTAGTGGTAGTAGTAGTAGTAGTAGTAGTAGTAGTAGTAGTAGTAGTAGTAGTAGTAGTAGTAGTAGTAACAGTACTAGTAATAGTGGTGGTAACAATAGTGGTGGTAATAGTAGCAGTAGTAATAGTAATAGTAGTAATAATATAAGTAAAAATAGTAGTAGTAGTAGTAGTAGTAGTAGTGGTAGTGGTAGTGGTAGTGGTAGTGGTAGTGGTAGTGGTAGTGGTAGTGGTAGTGGTAGTGGTAGTGGTAGTAGTAGTAGTAGTAGTAGTGGTAGTAGTAGTAGTAGTAGTAGTAGTAGTAGTAGTAATAGTAGTAACAGTACTAGTAATAGTGGTGGTAACAATAGTGGTGGTAATAGTAGTAGTAGTAGTAGTAGTAGTAGTAGTAGTAGTAGTAGTAGTAGTAGTAGTAGTAGTAGTAGTAGTAGTAGTAGTAGTAGTAGTAGTAGTAGTAGTAACAGTGTTTTGATTTATTTGGTTTATTTACGTACGCTCTTTTAACACCTCAAGTCATCAGCGTTCCATTCAATTCAACGGTCGATAAATTTTGCTCAGAGGCTTGAGGTACATACCAATGGCTCTATTTCCCTTCTGAAGGAAGCCATATTTAGAATTTCTACGCCCGAAAAATTGCATTAATCCTGGCCGGAATTGAACCCGCGACCTTGGTTCTACTTGGCAATAAGAAGGCCTACACAAGCACGGAATACAAATCCTCCTTCAAGCGGCTATAAGACAAATCCGAGGAGACAGGAAATGTAGCGGATGCATGGAGAAGCGGTCGACCGAAGAAGTTAGCAGAGGAAAACATTGACCGACGTGCAAGCTGCATATACTGCGAGCCTCAAGAAGTCAGTGCGACGCCTTACAAGACAGTTCGGGGTCTCCATTGGCGTAACCATCCACCAATTGCAGCCCAGAGACCTGGAAATTTGACGTTGTTGGACCATTGAATACTGAGGCAGAACTGGATGATTGATACTGAACTGATGAGGCATGGCTCTATCCCCAAAGTTCTCGAATGTGGGCCGCTGAGAAGGAACATCAGCTGCAGGAGATGCCTCTATACTCATTTGGTGTGTCATGTCGCATTGCATTCCTCAAACAGACAGTGAACAGTGACCGGTATGTAACAATGGTGGAAGAATTTCTCAACACATTGTCAGCAGAGAAGGTGGTTTCAACAGGACAGTGCCACAGCCAAGAACACTATGCGTTACTTGGAAGAGTGTTTTCCAGTACGACTCATCTCAAGGGGGCTATGGTCATCGCGATCACAACCTGACTTTTTCTCGTGAGGATACCTAAAGGATGCTGTCTACGTTACTCATCCGCACAATATTTCGGAATTCTAAGCAAACATTCAGAAATGTGTTGATGCCATCTCACAGCAAACTTTGGGAAGGGTGATTAAACGTGCAAACTTGTGTGAAGAACAGAACGGCAGCCATTTCCAGCACATACTATAAAATAAATAGTTTCCCCATGAAGTTTCGCAAACTATTTGAACTTTTTTTAACACCTTGTACTCATTTGCAATCCCGAGCCGATCGCTTTTTAGCTGCACATGCCTGTCCAAACAGAAACTCCAGGAATTTCTCCTAAATTACAAAGCATGGCTTTTCGGAAGCCCGTTGCATAAGAAAGGGCGTAATCCACCTAAGGATATTATGGAAATAAAGAGTGTAAATTATGTTTTCTTTTTGCAGGAACTTCTGCACGAGCCTTTGGTAATTATAAATGAACTAAATACATGGATATTTTCACCAAAAAGGCATAATTATTCCTATACAAATATATTAACGTAATCTTTAAAACTAAAATCACGAATTACGCTTGTTAGCACTTCCATTCAACTTAAAACACGCTTCATCAGACCACAAGATACGATCACTTTCAATTTGGATCTGCTTCCTCTCACAGAAATGCAGCCTTCAGTCTGTTCAACCTGGCAATGTTTAAGTAGTAGGTTTTTACACTTCTGTCATGACTGTTTCGTTCTCTAGAAGTTCTTGCTTCATCAGGCCCAACTTAATATAGAATGGTGGAAGAAACACTAGAAGTAGAAACCTACTTCATACTTCGAATTTTTTTCCTTCAGGATCTAAATTGCTCCTTTGTGGCCAATTTTTTCTGGTCCAATGCTCTGATTTAGCCCTATTGTTACATTCACAAAGTGAACCATTTATTGGTTTGAGAGATTCCATGTGGTAAGGAATCAGAAAATATGAACAGTTTTCATCCAGTAGACCGGTGTAATAGTAATAGTAGTAGTAGTAGTAGTAGTAGTAGTAGTAGTAGTAGTAGTAGTAGTAGTAGTAGTAGTAGTAGTAGCAGTAGTAGTAGTAGTAGCAGTAGTAGTAGTAGTAGTAGTAGTAGTAGTAGTAGTAGTAGTAGCATTAATCTACTGTTCTACTACCTGAGCTGTTACTATCTTAAATTTCATAGCCTTTAGGATTTATGTCAAATCATATATTCCAGTTGTTCTGAAAATATAACTATACATTTTATGTGCGAACGTGTGAATGTATGCCTGTGTTATTTCTTTTAATTGCTACACAGTCACCATATCTGAAGTCAGGTGAAAGGAAATGACGCAAACAAAGATAGAAAGAGCTATCTCGTCACGTGATCTCATGTAATAGTGTGATACAGAAGAATAAATTAAATTAACAACACCGTTCACAGTTTATCGTTTACTTTCATGCAATAATGATAAAAGACACTTTTTACAAGAAAGCTCACCGCGTTGCTCACGCAAAAACAGAAATTATTTTTGTTTAATCGTACAGCGTCCTACCAGCAGGACAGAATGTCCTTATGGTCTTATCACGTTTGAATGATTTTAGATGGTATATTGGATTGATCAATATACAGATGAAAAGATCAATTATTTTCTTGTTTACGTTCAAACACCACAGGTGTGCAAATATTCGCTTAAGCAGCGTATCCCAATCCCTTGGGGGTCCCCAGAATCCTGCAAGAGGTTCGCTAAAGTTTTTCTTTAATGCATCCATTTGAATTTTTTTTAATTTTAATGCTATTATTTTCACAATTATACCTGGAATATCGGCGGCTACCAAGGGTTAGCCGCATTGTTTTCAGTTCTTTGAAATGAGGCATGTGTTTCGGTATTTTATAACAGAGAACGGTTTCTTTAGTCTGCTATAAATTAAAAAGAACAGCTTCTGAAAATGTTTGCTGATTTTCACCTGCGGAAAAGATCATGGCCTTTTTCATTCTTATAATTGTGCGAGAGGTCTTTTTCTTCATACGTCTTTTTAAAAATAAATCCAGAAATGTAGTTTGTGAAATGCATTTTTATAACGATAAACGCTCATGCAGGAGTACGGAATATGCCAATAACACACAATTTTACCACTTTCTGCATATCTACCATAGACTTGTTCGCTTTAGTTTATTAAAACTGTGTTGTTCTCAAATTATGCACATTGCTGCAGAACTTATCAGCAGTTTCCCTTATTAAATATTCTTTATTATTTGTTCTGTCGGAAGCTGTTCTGGAAGAATAAAATGCGCCTCTATTTATGCATGTTTGTAATTGTCATATTTTAGTACATTATAAATAGATAAATCTAGACAAATAATAATAATAATAATAATAATTATTATTATTATTATTATTATTATCCCAAACAGGAAGAAAATACAAGATGTTAATTAATGTGGAAATTTAGGAGAAATCACACATTTTAAGTTAAACATTGTTTGAAATAATTAAGTAATAATGCCCATGACTTATTACAGCTGAAATTGTTATTGTTGACAATGCTGTGCGAGACCTAACAATACTTTATGAAATATTTCTGAAAAGAAAAGAAGAGCTATTGTTGTCTGTAATAGTGATATCTGATGCATTAATTCAACTTATCCTGTTGTCAATATTCAATTTCAGTTTTACAAATGTGCCACCTGCTTTCAATACAACTCCTTCCCAGAGAGAATTCACAAAAATCTTCAGTCCCTTTCGGTGAAAGATCATATTGTTAACTAAAACAATTAGTTCTGTCCCAATGTTAATAAACAGGAATATTAATAATGAAATTCCACCATGGAGTCTTACTAACATAAAAATAAATTGGGAAATGTCTCTATATGATAAAATTCGAGTGCTAGAATAGTATACTAAAATTGTTTAAAGAATTAAACGCACATAATGAGAACAACATACGGATCTATACAGCTGGTTCACAGTCTAATTAAGGAAATGGATGCGCTGTTATATCTCCAGAACATACGATGTTATACAAATTAACACATTTCTATTTCGTTTTCTCCTTTGAACAATTTGCAATAAAAAAAAAAAAAACTTGGAAGCTATGACATCTAACGGAAAATATATAATCTATTCTGATTCCAACATTGCTTTAAACCTTCTTTAAAATCTTTTCGACAAATAATCTGTTAACCAAAGAAATTTAAGTATATAATAATATTCTTGAAGGTAAGCAAGTGGACACCTTCTCTTTAAGGAATAGAGGGCAATAAAAAAAACAGAAAAGCTGCAAAGGAAGCAAGGTGACAACCACCAATCCCCCCCCCCCCATCCCACATGAAGATGCTACATTAAACATTAAAAAAAAGCTGATACTACAATGGAAATCCAACTCGTATAAAAATTACCAAAACGGGCAAATGGCATGATATGAAACTCAACACATTATTCCCATATATACGAAAATCTTGACAGATCTTACTCTCTAGATTAACAGTTGTCACATGACTATTTCTTCACCAGACAAGAACCTCCATTTTGTGAACATTGTAATAAAAAACTGACGGTGGAACATATAACAAGTGAATACTCTAGCTATAGGATCAACAAATTCCTCCAGATCTTATTAAATGGATCAACCAAATTATCGTTATTATTTAAATTCTTAAAATAATGTAACTTACTACAATACAGTAAACATATTGTGTCAAACTTGTTATTACATTATTGTATATTTGAATTACTATAACTTATGTAAAATCTTTATAATGTGTACACCTTGATAATATTTGATAACATTAATGTCAATGTATAACATCGCTATAAGACCTATGTGTTAGGCGACATTAAATAAAGTTTTTATTTAAAATAAAATAATTCTCAAACACTTTGCCGCCATTCCTCACAATAAATAGATTTATTTCACGAGTTGTTTCTAATCGAAGTGGGTCCAAACTTTTCCACCCTTCATAAGCCGAGCTAAGCGAATCCATTATTAACATGCAAAATGAAATATAAAACCTTTAATTCAATTGAATTGAACCGAATTAAATTGGATTGATAGGGACTGAAGAGAAATTTCAATGCTTCGGTCTAGCTCAAGGACTGGCCGTTTGTGTCTACGACTCCGTGACAACGAGATGAGGAAAATATCAGGCGGAAGAGGGAATGGTGCACGGACATAGACAGGGTCCCTAATGTTCCCAGATAGAACACCCAGACGCCGGGTTTGCTTCTGAGAAGGGTCTATTCCAGACGCCGGGGTAACCCAGCATTCGCTTAAGCGATCTGGAGAAAACCAAGGTCAAGGTGCGTGATTTGTTTTATTTACGGACGCTCTTTAACATCTCAAGTCATCTGCTTCCCATTCAATTCAGGACGTGAAAGGCCGATAAATTTTGCTCAGAGGTCTCTTTTTTCAGGCTTTAGGTTCTTAATGGTGGATGACATGGGACCCACGGCTGTATTTCCCTTCAAGTAAACCGTACTTAGGATTTTTAAAGTCCGAAATTTTGAAGAGTTTTATCAAACTGATTTCAAGGTCTGTGTTTGAATTATATTATTTTTGGCTACTTTACTTATGTGCGGTCATCATAAAATTGACCAATGAAATAAAACAACATTTTGAATTTTGGCCAATCACAGTGACTATCGGAAATTTTATTAAATCCCTTTGCCGCGCGAAGTGCATTTGTCTTCTGGTCAGTGTAGCCAACTCTGTAACTCCTGAGCACTCATCAGTTACATGTTTTCAATAATTATGCACGTTTAACTAACTCAATTGTTTTTGCGTATTCAGCCAAACAGTCTGAAATTATTTTGTAAATTATATCTGCCTAAGCAACCACAAATTTCAATAAATACGTTCAGAATGAAAAAAAAAAAAAAATATTATGTGTTTTGTTTTAAGCAGTTGCTATTAGTAAAACAAAAGGTAGTGATTATAATGGTCGAATTTCGTCTATTTCAGTGTGAAATAGCTGTAATAAATATCGATCGAGCGTCTGAGTTTCCCAGATAAATTCACTTACTACACTAGTGAGATCTATCGGCAATCTCAAATTCTCTTGTGATATTATTGTAATGATCACACGCGAGCGCCTTTCAGCCAATGTACGGTATCATCATAATTAGTCACCAACCACAATGGAACTTAATCGATAGTTTTAAAGCATGTGCTCAAAAAATAATAACTGGTAGTTTTTTCCTCCTAAGTGCATTTTTTATTCCTATAATCTATGCTTCGATTCGTCTAGAGATCTAGGAAGCCTACTTTCATATATTAAATGACATAATTTAAATTAAGTAGTAAATAAAAAATATTAAACTTGTAATTTAACTTAAATTTATTGTTAAGATAAATAAATTTACTATGAACTTTTGTAATAACCTTAAATGTTCATTTCTTTTTAACACGTTCTCATTTTAACACGAACCGCCACGGGTGGCGTTAAGGCGCGAACTCGTGAGCGAGAGGTCTGGGGTTTGAATCCCGCCAGGACCGTCCTTCCCGACTGAGGTTTTTTCCAGGTTTTCCACAGCCCTAATAAAATGGCAAATGCTGGGGAGGTACCCTAAACTTAGACCTGGAACGTTTCCTTCCTTAAAAAAATCCTTTCCCAATTTATCATTTCATCTCACGTATCACCAGTGTCCACCGCCTGTGGTGCCTCAGTTGTAAAAACGGACGTTAAACACTACTCAAAAAAATCATAACACGAAATATGACTTAATGTATACAAAAACTGTAGCAAATGGCTATTGTTATAATACTGTTCAGTTGTATTTTATATCATTTAGATCTCCACGCGATTCTGTTGGAATAAAAGCTAATAACATTAGTGTCTGTTTTCAGAACGACCAAACAGGTAAGCCAAATCACTTCAATGTTATACTTAAAGTACAAAAAAACGGCATCGTTCTCGCATTGCAATTATCTTACCGAATTTGCCCCCTTCACCCTGCTTATAATTTTTTTTAAGCTTATGTTGTTGTCATGACAAAAAATATTCGTTAACCTCAATTGATTTAAGGAAGATTATCAGCCTCGTGGTATTACTGAAGAAAACTTTGTAGTGTTTATTATAATCCTTGGGAATCTCTTAATGATATTTCGTTCATTGTTACGATAGCTACAGAAGCTAAGAAACTAACACACGATTGTTGAAAATAAAACAGAGAATATCTTAGGAATAAATAGCACTAAGTTCAATTTTATTTAAATAAATTTTCTCAAAATAATACAAATCTCTCTCAGGTAAGAAGAAAGTTATAGGATATCCACTACCCTGTTTATATGCGAGAACGTTTCTAGAAATAAGGCTAATGTATAGAGCCTATCTGTTCACCTAGAAGTGTGTAATAGCTAAAAAGTGTATTAGTAGTTTACAAAAAATTTTAAAGTAGAGATTAATCAAGAATATAAAGGCAAATTTTGTTAAGAGTAAAATAAAAATTTTCTAATGCTTAAAACTGTCAAGAATTCTGAATTTAAGCATTACTATCATTTGCTTTATATTAACAATTTTACCACACCCAACTTTTTCACAGGTATGATTATTCTATATCTTTATATAGGTCCTTTTAAGGCGCCTACAGCTTTTATTCGGTGATCTTCATTTTTCTGAAGAATATTTTTACTGCCAGCATAAAAAAGCGTGGTTAAAGTTTCACAAGGAGAGCAACTCTGCGCGGCTGTTCTTTGTTGTGTGGGAAGTGCAACAACGCCAGAGGACAGCACTAATGCATGGAGCGGAAAATTGAGCAAGGATGGCTATATGTCTGCAGAACACGCCCATCATATAACTTGTCAGCCAAGATAACGTAAAGCTAAGACCATAACCGCACAGTTTCAATTAACTAAACAAGGTGATCCACAAAGAAGTCGCGTTTCTTGCATATAGCGAGCTTGTTCAGAATGCAATTAACACTTCATTCCCTTCATATGGTAATGTAGAGCTTTTCAGAAAGATAATTAACGCTGGCGTATGCTTGTTAGTTTCTTATTTACATAACCAAAATATTGTACGATAAAAGAATGCTTAATTTCAAACAATTTAAATCGTATTTATCTTACTTGTAATAATAAAAAATGTTGCACCCTAAGGTCTACTAAGGCGATGCTGAAGAATTCAAAAGCTATACTTTTTTATTCTAAATCAATAATTCCATAATACTTCAATATTTTTATTTATAAAATGCTCTACTCTAGGTTTTTCATGGTTTTGTCGTCCGTTTCACGCCAGCTGGAGGATCGGCGGTCAGAGCGGTAACTCCCGGCGAAGCGGATGTAACATTTGCGCAAATGATTCAAGCTCTCGCAATTACAACTACAATTAAAACGGGGGAAAAAAAATAATAAAGCACATACCATATGACAGGAGATGTTGAAAATGTTTTCCTGCTAAATCCACATTTTCTGGCATCAGTTCTAGCTACAAACACTCAGGTTGGAGCTAAACTTCATTCATTTTCTCAAAAATGGTTCCAGTATGTAATTTCTGTATCTTTCTGCATTGATATAAGCCCAATTAATCTGTATATACATATTTTTTGTTCACCAAACACTGATTCTCTCGTCATTCAAGGAGATTCGGTTAAGACCACCAGGGGTAGCCGAGGTTGTTAAGGCGTGACTCAAGAGCCGGAGGTCTGGGATTCGAATCTCATCAGGATTGTCCTCCCTGATTGTTTTTTCCAGGTCCTCAGTCCTCATAAATGACTAATGCCGGGGAGTACCGTAAACTTAGGCCTGGGACGTTTCCTTCCTTAAAAAATACTTTCCCGATACATAATTTCAACTAATATATCATCAGTGTCCTCCGCCTGTTGTGCCTCAGTAGTAAAAATGGGCGTTAAACACTATTAAAAGGGGGTGGGGCAGTAGTACATAAAATCCAGTTTTACTAAAGAATATAAACGTTTTAAAAATAAATATAGATAAAAGAGAGCCACTTAAATTCATTAAATAGTTTTGACAACAATAGAGCATGATATTTATGGAAGTCAAAAATAGTTTCGAAAGTAATGAGATACTTTATTTCAACAGAACGAGTTAAATATCTCAGAAATAGAGTGGATTGAATATTGCAAAAATCATTATATAATGGCAATATAGATGATATGCAAAATGAAAAACAGAAAAAAGGACAGTGGATTTAATAACAACAGAAAAAATGCAAAATGCTATTAAATAATGAAAAATTGAAAAGCTTCAGAAACAGACAATATCACAGAGGAATTAATAAAGTACGTAGAACTGATATTACAACTACATGTATCACATTTATTTAATATGTTTTGAAAAATGAAAAATATTCCAAAAGAATGGAAGATAGGTAAAACTATTTCAATATTTAAAATGGACAAAGAAATGAATGCAAAAACTATAGAGAGATTACTTATTAAATATAGGCAAGGATCATTACTTCCAGATTAAACGTTTTATGTAATGTAAAAATCAATGAGGAACAAAGTGGATCTAGAAATGGCAGACCTGTATGGATAATGTTTTTATAATAAAACAAATTATAGAAAAAGGAAGAAAATATATATTAGAAACACCTATAACATTTGTTTACCTAGAAAAAGCCTTTGATAGAGTAGATCGCTTATTATTATTATTATTATTATTATTATCATTATTATTATTATTATTATTATCATTATTATTATTATTATTATTATTATTATTATTATTATTATTATTATGGAAAATATTATATCAAACAGGATATCCTATACATATAATAAAAGCATAGAAAGCTTATATATGAATGCAAAAATGATAATAGATGTAAATGGAAAGTCAACAGAAAAAATAAAAACAAATTGTGGTCTAAAACAAGGATGTAGGCTCTCTCCAATGATATTAAGTATATAGCGACATTCTTAACGAAAGGTTAAAGAGTGACGGAGAGGAGTAAAGGTAGGACAGCATATATCAGTAAATATTTTGCTATTTGCAGATGATATAAGATTAATTTTTGGTTGGGAGATAGACTACAAAAAGCAATATATCAACCAAATAAAATAAATAAAGAATACAATATGATAAGTATAAAGACTAAAACAAGAGTAATGGCGTTTCGAGGTAAATATCCAATTAGAGCAAAAATAATACAACAAGCATCACACTCTCAATAGTTATCTTGTGATGTAACATATGTAGATCTAGATGTTAATATAAAAATATAAAGTTTCCAAGTTCTGTGTGGTACAATTGGAAATACTTTGAAAAACAAAGTGAAAAAGGCATATAATTAAGACATATAATTTACACAACGATGGCCTAACCAGTTATTTTTATGAAAGTGAGGCTTGACTTTTAAAAAAAGAGTAGAGAATTAAATCCAAGTAGCAGAAATACGCTTTCTACGATCTGTCAAATGTTGCACAAAAGATCATATTAGAAATGAAGATATAAATAAGATTAAGAGTGCGACAATATTACAACAAGTAGGGAATTATAAGACAAGAATGGGTAAAACACTTAAAAAGATAACAGAAGAGAAACACCAAAAACTGTGTTGACATATAACCGGAAAGAAGATGATAAATGGGATGATCAAATAAAAGATGGATAGAAACAAAAATGTGAGATCGGAACAGGCCGCGATGTAAGAGGAAGTCTTAAGCTAGGAGCCTACATCCTGTTTACGGTGATTTCTTCCAACTTTCACGAACCCTTTGGTCACATTTCACGACACAGAGTTTGGAACGCCCCAAAATGGAACGACGTCATATTTTCTTTGTAAAAGGTCACCTAGGCAATTCCTCGTTCAACCTGAGCAAGACATAAGAAGAGAAGCTTTCATGTGCAAACCAGTCTTTTAGAAACGAAACCGAGGTGTGACAACCGTTTTGACCTTTCCGAAGTTGTTTTCATCCGGAGATGACTACTGACCTAGATAACGTATTGCGTCATACCTATAAGGACATACATAATGTACTCATTTTGTTTCCCATGTATTGCCACTTTGTAGCCTACTTTCAAATTGTTTAAAAGAGAGAGAAACAATTCAAAAGTAACCGACAAGGAGGTTCAGTTTTTGTAAAGGTTTGGTCAGTGAACGGAAGATCTGTGGCTCACGTCCCATCATGAATATTCTCCCTGATATTTTTCTATAGGTTTTCCTCAGTTCTCAGCAATGACATTGACGAAAACAGGCGTAAACTATACAACAAAGTTAACTGGAAAGTAAAACGTTGTTTTAATCGCCACGGGTGGCCGAGGTCGTAAAGACGCGAACTGTGGTGAACGGGAGGTCTGGGGTTCGTATCCCGCCAGGACCGCTCTTCCTGAATGAGGCTTTTTCCAGATTTTCCTCAGTCCTCATAAATGGCAAATGCCGGGAAGATACCCTAAACCTAGGCCTGGAACGTTTCCTACCTTAAAAAAAATTCCTTCCCAATATATCATTTCATCTCATGTATCATCAGTGTCCACCTGTGGTGTCTCAGAAGTAAAAACGGGCGTTAAACTCTAATCAATTTTTTTTCATTAATAATGTGTAATCGATGTATTCAAAGCATCGATAACTATCGAAACGTTTTGATTTTAATTATTAAGCAGACCATGAAGTTGCAATTTTTTTTTACGAAAAATTAGCACTCAATTATTAAACAGTCAGAATAATAAAGTGTTCAAACAATTTTTCCTTATAAACAGATAAAAAATGAAGGAAAATGATTATAGAGCAATAAAAAGACTTAATAAATTAGCATAATAGTACTTACTTTTTATCAAAATAGTCCACATGAACAGTCTTAGGCCAGTTCACAATCTTTCTGGAGGACCACGTTTTAAATGGTTATATGCTGTAAAGCGATGTTCAGTTTGCTCAAATGAATTTTACACGTTCTTTTCTTCCACTCAAGATATTATTTTTGGGGTAGTTTTAAGCAAGTCTCCTTCCCTGCAACATAAATGACAAAAGCGAATAAAATTTATGAAACAAGCAATGAAATTCATTAAATTGTTACCTTTATAAAATAAAACACTAGCAGCGAAGGTATAAAATAAAACACTAGCAGTGAAGGCACAAAATAAAAAACAAACGACTTTCGCTATAACAAAACATGTGAAGTTCACATTATAGGCTGCAAGCAAATTGCCCTTCATTTGTTTACGGAAAGAAGGCTACAAACTCTTCGCGCAAGATATTATCGGTATAAATCGCGAAATTTATTCAACAGTTTTGTCGACTCTTGTAACTGATGTTATACATGTCTAGTGACATTTGAAGAACTTTCTCAGAATGTCTGTAGTCCGTTACACTTGTACTGCGTGCGGCTGAGGTCACTGAGACGCTCCATCAGCAACTTTCAAGGTGTAGTCTACAAGTTGTGTTATATGCCTAAGAAACATTGCTCTCACTCACGTATCTTCTTTTCTTCGCCTACAGGCTCAGCACAATCTCCATCTTCTTAGCCAAGTTCATTTCTGAGGCTGCAGCCTTGCAGTACTATTTTTTAATGGTAATGGCTAGGGATAGACATTCGAATTCTCGTATTCCGCTTATCTTAAAAAGATTCGAGATACGAAAAATTGAATCTTCCAGCTATACTTCTCATTCAAAATCTTTCAAATATTTGCCTGGAATGTTACAATTTTGAAACGATTAATTGTCCCAGAGTGAGTTCGACTGTTAGTGCTTTTTTAATTCAAAATATCTCTATTAAAACTTTTTAGAATATTTCGAAGAATGCAGTGACTAGTGTTTTTATTATACCTTAAAATAAAGTTTTTTTTTTAATTTTTTTGGAAAAAATTTACCAATCCATATTTAATGATTATCTAGATTAATCCCTTTTGAAAGGTTTTGAACGTTTGTTATTAAAGACAAACGTAAAAAATGTGTAATGTTATTGTAATACTATTTTTGTCAAATTATATTGAGTAAATGAAAATGAACCTCAACACCCAAGAGTTCTAATTATGTACTTCACTTACTGCCTTTAATTTGTATCGTATAAATAAATTGGAATAAATACATATTGATTTTTCAAATACGTGCATGCTTACGTAATTTGAAACTCCATTCTTAAATTTGTTTTCCATTAAACATAGATTTTAATATTTTGCTTCAATTAATAAATTTTAATTTTAAGCAAAAGTCTCTCTTCCTCTTTCTTATTATCTTCCTTCTTAAATGAAGAACTCGAGAACCGTTAAGGGGCTTTAAACTAGATATGGCAATTTAACAGACTTGAAAGTCTGGGTCATATAATCATTTTTTTCGTGTATAAGAAAATAAAAAAACAAAAGTGTAATATTTCTATTCAGAAATAACAACTGAAATCACCGGCTTTTCACTGTTCCTTTTCGTCTGCCAAAACAGTTTAATTTATTTTCGGATGTTGGTAGCAATGAATACAGAAAAAATGTTGAATACTGCTTTAGTACAGTGCGATCAGTGATTCTTTCCCCGGGGCGCGGGTTTTTTTCCTACGAGCGAGCTCCCACTCGCTTGCCGCGCAGTGGAGGGGATATCAAAGCTTGCTTGCGTATTTGTTGACCTTGCTGACTGTTGTAGCTCAGCTGTTCCCGGGGGCGTGAGTTGTGTTGTTCTTTTCTTAATTTGATAGTATACATAAAATATATGTATGTGTTTTTACAATGGCATAGCGTATCCTTATGTGCAATTCGTACATGTTAACTCCGTCAGCTCGTGGAAGTTCGAAGAGTGTTTCAAGCAAGATTCCGGGTACGGACATTCCAGATCGTAAAATAATCCATAGTATGTATAATAAATTTTAGGAAACTGGAAGTATGCAGCCTAAAAAAAACACGGTCTAGAAAATTCCCCTAGAGAATCTCTTCGTCGTCTTGCACAAGTAGAAATTTCATATGGGTATGGGCAAAAGAATTTATGCTGTAAAGAGCGGTTACTAACCAAGTTTAAGTGCTAAAATGTGGGAATGGGCAGAACACTTTGGATCAAATTCACACCACGTAAGGCTGTTTACATGTAATTTACAAATTTGCAATCGAAAGTTTTGTTTTGAATGGAACTTTTAGTGGACGATCAAGGATAACATCGACTGAGGAAATTGAACTCATTGTCTGTCTGGCTGTTGGTTCAAGGAAGCCCACAAGACGATTAGCAGTAGAATTCCCAGGAATGTCATGCCGGTCAATCCAAGGGATATTGCATCAGCAGAAGTTCAAAGTGTACATTGCACGTCTGACATACGGTTTGTTGGAAGATGATCCGGACATTTTGTGACATTATGCTCGATCAATATCGACATGACCCCAGTTTCTTTCAAAACATCGTGTGGTCGGACAAGGCCACCTCTAAGTTATTGGGACACATATGCACTTATCGGTATACGGAAAACCACCATGTTGTTTTGGAGCAAGCGTTAAATCAACCGGCCTAAATGTGTGGGGTGCAATAGCGGCACGTGGTGTAATTGGGCAGCACTTTATTGACGGAAATCAAGCACATTGCTCTACTTCAAGAGGTTACATCAGGAATCATCATCACACATTTGCACAACTTTGATCAACTGTACTTCCAGCACTATAGAGCTCCTGCGCATTATGATACATTTGTTCTAGAGGAGTGCAGCAATTGAATTCCCACCACGTTTCCCCGATACTACCCCTCTGGATTTCTTCCGCGTGGTTAAAGACAAGGTGTTCAAGGGCTTGAATATTTATATTGAGCACGCCTTCCAAAAATCTGGACAACAACTGTGTTTGCCCGAGTCAGAGTGTTTCAGGTAGACTCCAACGGTGCATTAATGCAGAAAGGAAAAATTTAAAGATAAAAAGAAATTAAATCCTTTACTAAGTGAAATTCAGTACATGTGTAGCTGCTTTTGTGCCAACCTGTATATTAAATTACTGGTACTGTTGAAGATGATGAAGAGGAAACGATCATTAGCTGGATTAAGTTTCATCTCAGGTATTCAACCCATGGATTAATAAGAACAGACGACCTCATAAATTCAACAGTTTTATTTTATGTAGTTTATGGAAATGTTCCTTGTTGGGAAAACAGTAATATCCTACATGAGGCTCAAGACCAGAACTATTAGAACATCCAAACAGAAATACCTTGGATTATTGATCCATTTAAAACTATATTGTACAGTAATAGAAAGAATAACTAAGCTTCAACACGTTGAAAACACTCATGCCACGCGAAATCACAAGGCCATGCATCGTATCAAACTGCAGTAGCTCTCTCATTGTCAGAGAATGCATTAGCTAGCAGTGCCGGTGTCAGGTGTAAATACAAGCGCTGTGCAAGCAAGCAGGCAGTTTCAGTAGTCAGAATGTACCATAGAAAGCTATTCAATTGTTTCCAGTTTTACATTTTCGTTGTGTCATTTCCTATGGATAACTTTGCTGTAGAGAAATATAAATTCCAGGACAGCGAAAGTGAACTGATGGTGTCAGCGCAAACTTTGAAATGAAAATGATTCATTGTGGGGTCATAATTTACATGTTAGTCATTTAAATGTGCCTTTTAAACATGGCGGCGTTCTTTTCTCATTCAGCCAACTTGAGCATTTCATGAAATCCGTTTGCTATTGTTTTTCTGTTTAATAAACAAGGCAAACGCGAGATATGTCTTATACCTACTTTAAGAAGCTCGCAAAGAAACCTTTTATTGAGATGTACAGGAGTATTTTCACATCTCCTTCAGTGAGACTATTAGTAACATTGGGTATGGTCAATTGATTATTTAATCCGCTTGAGAGCAACCTCTTATTGACTTAAAAAACCAAATAATTAAAAAATAATGGACAATATTGGTAAAATTGTAGAAATAAAAAAAAAAAAGAAACCAAAGATTATTTATTACAAATATAGCAACAAGGGTGGGATGAAGTAAAAGAAGATGGAAGAGTGTATGAAATATTCCCACCCACAAAGGAAAAATACCCTTAACACATGTTCAATCGAGTAAAGGTTTAGTACATTGTTCATATTTGCAAAGATTTAAATTACAAGTAAACAATAATGTAAGGTTTGTAACGTGATCGATACACCGAAATATATTTCATTCGTATGCCCTAAATACCAGTAAACTGTAGCTGAGGAAAGATGGCTACTTGCAGGAAACACAATTGGAACATCATGAGAGATCAAGATGAGTTTAGTGCATGTTTTTTTTAATTATTTAACGCCCGTTTTTACTACTGAGACACCATAGGCGGTGAACACTGAATGAAATGATACATTGGGAAAGGATTTTTGAATGATTTAACAAATAAAATATCGAATAAAATGATATGAGAGTATATAAACCATAAAAATCAAATAAGAGAGAAAAACCAACTGTCAGTAATCGTACATCCCCCTAGAAGGTCCCAGAGAAATGCAAGAGAGTTATATATACAAGAAGAATAAGTTCAAAAACAAGAATAAGAAGAAGACAACACCCAAATTGAATGAGAAGAAGGGAGCAGATTAACAGAAGAAGAGAATAACAGTAATCTTCGGGCTGAAAGGAAGCAGCTGAGAGAAGAAGAGGTAGATCAAGAACAAAAGGAGGAAAATATAAGGTACAGATAAAAGTTGGAAACTAGAAGAAGATGAAGGAAAAAGAGGAGGAAACTGCGCTGTCAACACACCATGGCCCAGCACAGCTGCTGTTTGAAACCGGCAGCAAACTCATTGATGTCGGAATTCCGGTGGGGAGCTGCCAGGATATCGAGCATCAGCAGAAATGAAGATTATAAATATTAAAAACTGTAAATATAATTATTGCAACTGGATAATATTGGTACTGTAGAATTTAAATTGTAATTGATAAACATAAGGGGAATAAATAAAATTAATATGGAATATTATGTCCTGATGTAGAATCAAGTTACCAAGATAAAAGCATTGCGGAATAATTTTTAAAAAAAATGTGGCAATATGTGGTAAGTTTCTTTCTATTTTGGTGAACATTCCGCTTCAATGGCATGAGTTTGTTCTTTTGTTTGTATTTTGCATTGAAAGGGTGTGAAGCACATCGCGATTTGTTAAGACATTTTTCTATTCAAATTCACATAGATTTCAGTGTTGTTCGCTGTTAATAGGTATGGGGAGGACAAAAGACTTTGGTAGGCGTAACTTTCAGGAAATACTACAAGGGGCATGAGGCAAACCATATGGGCAATACATTTTCATAGGCTGCCTACAGAAGAGAATCCATAGCATGTATTTTGCCCTAAAGCTGAAAATTCTTGGTATGAGTACCAAAAATATAAACTACTTGGAAAAAGTAACTATCTAAATATGTCCTTTTCTTTTCTCCATCTTTAGTTTTTATAAGGCTAAAACAAAAAGCGAAAATTTTTAAAGGAAATATCTCTTCTAGTATCCTTAAATAATGTTCAAAACATACGAAAACGTATCTAAAAATACTAAATGTCACTATTTTTTTTTTTTTTTTTTTTTTTAAGTGTTTAACTGTTGAAGCACAACAGGCGATGGACACCGATGAAACATGAGACAGAATGATAAATTGGGAAAGAATATTTTTTTTAAGGCAGGAAACGTTTCAGGACCAAGTTTAGGGCACCTCTCCGACATTTGCCATTTATGAGGACTAAGGAAAACCTGGAAAAAACCTCAGTCAGGGTGGACGGTCCTGGCAGGATTCGAACCCCAGACCTCTCGCTCACGATTCCGCGTCTTAACGACCTCGCGGTAAATGCCACTGTATAACAGAAGACAATGGTCTTACATTTATAACATTTATCTCCAGAAATGTCTGTATTGCCATATGCTACAAAACTTACTTCAATTAGTATTTGAAACATTTACAAACTCTTCACATTGATATTTATAGTTCTCACTATAGGAAGACGTGCTGTAAATAAAAGTCCTAGATGCATAGTACAATTCAAGTATACTTTTGAATATGTTGTATTAGAGAATTACCCAAATTTATATGACGTAAATTAAATGCACAAGAGGAAAAATAGAAATAAATATGCAAAATTAACGCTAAAAGTTTTAAACAAAAGCCCTCACAAGCATTTATAGTACTATGCGGCCCAATTGAACACCTGAATGCATTAAATTTCGGGCACAGCAATATAATTAACGGGAATATAATACCGCAAAAAACAAACCATTTAATAAATGTGAAAAGTTACAAATATAATTAAACGCTATCAAAATTAGTTTAAAGAAAACCCTTGTTTCATCAAATAAAAATGTAAAAAGTTTTAAACCAACTACTTTTACAACTAAAATACCTGGGTCACTGGCTATGCAGCCAAGAGGCTACTTGAAATTTCTAATTAATACACCAAAACACTTCCTCCATTCTGTAGTATTATGACGACGTATGTTCAAGAAAAATGCTTAGGTAGACGGTGTCTCTTTCCAGTAGATACACACCGCCACAGGTGGCCGAGGTCGTTAAGACATGCATTCGTGAGCGGGAGGTCTGGAGTTCGATTCCTGCCAGGACAGCCCTTCCTGACTGAGGGTTTTTCCAAGTTTTCCTCAGTCCTCATAAATGGCAAATGCCGGGGAGCTACCCTAAATTTAGGCCTGGAACGCGTACTTCCTTTTCCCAATTTATAACTTCATCTCCTATACCATCAGTGGCCACCACTTGTGATGGTGGTAAAACGGGAGTTAAACACTATTCATATCCATATTCAGTGATACATAAGAAGACTAGCCTGCTTGCATGTTCGTTAACAGAGAGGCACATTAGCGAGTAAGCCATGAGTGTTTACTACATCAGATTCGAGAAGCTGCTGTACGTAAAAAGGTCGGAAGTGAAAGTATTGATTTAGGTTGACTGAATGATGCAAAATCGGCTACAAAACCATTAATGCACGGTTTTATTATGCATGTGTATTTTTAATTTTAAAACAGTTTTAAATGTCCACATATATAATAAGCACGCTTCGCATCTGACTGAAAATTTTTCGTAGAATAATAACAAGAATCTTGCTTCCCAAAATGATGTCAGTTAATGAATTTTAGCGTCATTTCATGGAATTTTGCCGATCTTTTCAAACAACCTATTGCACTTCTTTTAAAATAATGTCTTACATTTAAGGATGCACGAATTAGTTGTCAAATTGTTATCAAGTACTCACTTCTACGATCAGTCGACAGAGAACAATGCCATCCATTTTTAATTCTCATAAAGGAGACGGAGGACATAGCGTTAATGAGGATGATGGGTAAGAAAATCTGCTCAGATGATGTCCTTGGAATAGAGCCCATGCCGCCAAACAAGCGGAATGGCGTAAGTTAAATGACTAATTCAGTTAGATGATGACTAGTATGGAAAAATAGGATGTTGTTCTTAAAGATCGCATCTGCGACTTTGTACAAAGGAACATGTAGAGAATATTTTACAAACACAAATTGTATATTACTTCTGTATTTTAAAAAAACAAGCGGTATTTGAACAAAACCTGTTTTCGGCAAATAAATACTTGTAGACACTGGCGGAAATGCTGTATTAAAGTTAAAACGGGACTCGTAAGAACCCATTTCATTCGTCATCCTTGTTATCTTTCAAGATTACTGCCCAACATGTTCGTATGCAAAAGTTTCTTCTTCCAAACTAAGAGCTCTTTAAAATTAAGTGTACAATAAACCCATCTACTCTTGCCATTTCACTACGTATATAAAAATATTTACGTTTCTTGTAGACGGCGAGTTCCTCAAGTCTGGTCCTATTAAATAGGCAGGGGATATCTCATCTCTGATTAGGGGAATTCCAGAGATGCCACTTGATCTCTCTGCAGGAACAAGACGGAACCCCATAACAATACGAAGTAAGGGCTTGTTTATAGTCCGATAACACTTAACTGGTTTGTCTCCTCCACCAGATGAAGAGGCTGCCGTCTCGAAAATCTTGTTTACGTTCCGACAATCTATGCAGGCAAAACAGAAAGCATAATTGCTCTGCGTGCTTGTGCTAGCATTGAACATACTGCACATATTATCGCATGTTAAAACGCTCTCGTCCCTTTTGCGCGATATGTTATATATGAAGAATTGCATTCGTTTTTACTTTATCATAATCAAAATCAGAACTTCTATCGAGCTAGTTGACTCAAAGCCAGTTCGTCGTTAGTTGCGAAGGCAAATTCTTTAGTCAAGAACCCCCAAGGGATAGTTTACAGTTAAAAATGCAATAATTAAGAAATAGATAGTGAAAAAGACGACATTTACCTTATAATGGAACGCTAATTTTCTCATTATACAGGTTGCAGAAAATAGAGTAGAAAGGCAGTACCAAACTAAACATTTGGGGGTTAGGAACATGGCCGCAGATGCAGTATAATAACATGTGTTGTCGTAATTTAAATCTGTCGTTATGAAACATCTTCATTTGGCAGTCAAAATGAAATGTAACTCATTGTGTTTACGTAATGCATAAACTAACGAGTACTGGTACACAATGAGAAACTAAATATTACATACTCCGCGTACATATGAGCGTTCATTAAAATCTGTCTTGATAATGTATGCATTCATGTACGTTTTTCGCAATAACTATTATATGTAAAAAGTTGAACAATTCACCAGCTCTTGTTTATTGCTTCGCTAAATCTTTAACAGCCTGATTTCACGAGTGTTTTAATGTTATTTTGCATTTAATAATTCCTCCTGATGAACTCTTAAGGAAACTCAAAACTTTATCCTATGTACTATAATCTTTAACTATCCCTGTGACACTTTCCAGATTTGTATTTCATATAACATCTTTGACTCCACTATTGCTTCATAAAATCTTTCCAATCATTTAATTGCCAATGAGGGAATTTTATATAAGCATATTCAAATTGCTTTCATAGCTAGCTAGTTTCCCTTTCATTTGTGCAAATTTAAATTGTGCCTCTCACCTCCCATTGCTTGAGAATCTCACCCCTAAGCATTTTAATTCATCCACACTATTTCTATTAAATCCTTATTCATAAACATTTTCATCTTTTTTTTTAATTTATTTCTACTTTTATTTTCATTTTTAAACAAATCCCAATATTAAGAAATCGCATACAAGAGGAGAATATGTGGTAATAATGTAATTCTTCTGAATTGAGAAAAAGGAATAAAAGCGTGAGAAATTGTAATTTTCTCGCAAATAGCTGTTAAAGTGAAAAACCTTTATAATTGTACCTTAATAAATTCCTGACTTTAAAGTAAAAGTACAATATTAACAAATATCAAACATATGGAATGTGCTACATCACTTTAATAACGGAAATCCGAGAAAAGAAAGTAGATAAAAAATAAAATTGAAATGTTTTAGCTTAAGAAGCACCTTAATTGACATACCGTGCAGGCTATGGCGTTGGTTCATTGCGCCCTATCCATCTGTCACCAAATGTCCTGTTTAGGTGATTTCGAGCTATGTGCAGGTGCGCAGTAATGTTGGAAATACAAGTTTCGCCTAATTTCAAGACAACCGTTGGGTGTTACCGTATCATCCAGTAGGCCTCAAAACACAAATGCTGCATTGAATATTAGACACACCTAGCGACAGTGACTAGTACTGTACAAGAGTGTGTTTTGTTTACACTTGACACGCCACAAACAATTTTCACAATCTGGGACTCTAATGTGGCGAATTTAATGTTGATGCATGTAGCGCAGGAAAAAGTTTGTTCCTATCCTCAAAATGCTTAGTTTGGTACTGCCTTTCTACTCTATAATTTTCTGCGCGTTATTTTTCTGCACGCAGTATATGTTAACGGTAAAGAGAAAACAGGCTATTGTGAATAATTACCGGTAAATGTGATCATTGTTCATAAATGTTGCAATTATTTTAGTTCATCACTTTTTGAGAGAAATGTTAATAACTACCAAAGGTAAAAGAACCTCAACCCTGAAAAAAGAGGCCTCTGAGCAAAATTTAACAGCCGTTTCACGCCCTGAATTGAATGAGATGCTGATGGCTTGAGATGTTAAAGAGCGTCCGTAAATAAACCAAATCAACAACAACTTCCTAATTGAGGGTAAATTAGGCCTTAATCAGCCGAGAGCATTTTTCTTTAGTCTTGAGCTATTAATGCAGATTCATTAGTATAATCAATGATTTAGTGTTCATCAAAGTTTCTGGACAAAAATTTATAAAGAATGTATTATGTTTTCCCCAATGTTTTAAGTTTAAATTCTATTTCTAATTACTTAATGTTGCAGATTAGATCATTTTATACAAAGTGGACGTAAAATTGTTAATTACTAAAATTCTGGCGTAAATTGTTCTATTAACAATATAAACCACCTGTGAAAAATATCTTGATGCTCTTGGAAATACACTTGTAGTATCAACTTTTCGTGACGCTAGAACCTCAGTATTGCTATTATGAGGTGTTTATATATACATATAATATAAAAGAAAAATAAAGTAACACTATTAACAATGTAACAAATTAACAGTAATTATAATAGTAGGAAAGGATAAAACATTAAGAAAAAGTCATACTTGAGATCGTTATATTTCGGACTCGGGTTTTTCAAAAGTCAATTGAAACTTTAAGGCACTATAAATATTATAATTGGTAGAGGAAAAGCAAAATTTAATTAAACACTGGGAATATAGTTAAAACAGTTAAAATAGACTAAATAGATATAAAACAGACTAAATATGCGATGAGAGTAGGAAAAGGTATAAAGAAAGAATAATTCATTATTTGTCTACATTAAAAAAGTGAGATTAGGCGTAATTAAAGTACGACTTACGATTGATATTGGCGTTTCCTGTTTCAAATGCATATTTCAGCTATATGCCACGAAAATATTTTATTTTCATTCTTCATTCTCTTTTAAAATAATATATTTTGGCACAATTTTCCCAAATATATTGCTTGTAATGAGGAAGCGATTGCCAAGCAATATAAACAAATATAAATCGTGAAATGAACTAATAAAATAAATGACCGAGAGCAATCGAAAAGCCCAGTTCGTCTGTCATCTTACCAAGACAGTAATTGATCAAGACCGACTATATTTACCAAACCCCAATGTACGTATCGACAGTAGACAAAATGGTAGAAAATGTGGTCCATGCTTTGAATTACATGGATTTGCTAATTTGGTTCGTTGCAGTTACCTGATTTATTACATTGGTTTATAGCTGGAAGTAAATCAACAGTGGCATGCCATTGTTCTTGTTTTTTATTAAGTTAACATTGGTTTAATTAAATCACACCAGGAACTTGTTTAATAGAAAGTGTTAGTACAACATGAGTTGCTCTTGTATGTCTTAATTATGACGGTGCACCGCATAAAATCATATTAATATTTCCTAAATAGCAGTAATTAAAGGAGGAGTGGATAAGCAGTTACATTGTGCAAATTTTGCAGTTAATGATGAAACTATAGTGTATATTAAACGTTTCGTACCAAAATTTGTGATTAGGGAGGACATTTTCCTTGGGCAAATATTTGTAATCTACCAACTTATGTGATGGTGTGGGTTAGCAAACAAAGGAAAGATCCAAAAGAACGCATGAAGCAGGGTTTGAATCGAGATTATGAGAGCTTTAATGGAGGGTGATGTTATAACAAGTTTCAACTTGTTTGTAATTGAGGTTGTGTTACTTCTATTAGCACATGGGTTTGTTGCAGTTATATGGTTTATTACAGTGGTATATAGCTGGCTGGAGTTTAATAAACCAAGGCGTGTTAGATATTTAGTTTTTTTATTATTAATATTCATTTAGTGAAATCACAGGAAATTGTGTAATAGAAAGTGTTTAGTACAACATGGGTTGCTCTTGTATGTCTGAATTGTGGCAATGCACCGCATAATGCCAGATTTACATTTCTTAAACAGTAGTCATTAAAGGGTGAGTGGATAAACAGTATACATAATGTACATGCACAAGTCAATAATGAAGCTATACGTATAGTGTATGTTAAACATTTCGTGCCAAAATTTGTTGTTGATGATTTTTCCTTGTGTAATTTCCCTTGATATACCGCCATATGAAACAGCGAGGGTTAGAAATGAAAGGAAAGACCAGTAATGAGTATGAACAGGGTTTTGGAGCGAGATATAGAGAGTTTTAATGAATGGTGTGAGCATGATGTAATTTGTTTGCTCCTTTTGCAAGTAAGACAAGACAGGTACATCCATTTATAGCAAATGGCAAGGAAGACTCTGTTCTTTTCATTAAAATAGACGATGATAAATATGATGCTGTCCCATCTATGTCGATTAGTTTTAAAGTGTCCAGTAATTTGGAAGTTAGTGTATATTATAAATAGGTGTTTGTACTTGCCTGTGGAGAAATTTGTAATTCTATCATTTTATATTCCGTTTACATATGAGAAATATTATTCATAAACAATTTCAGATTCTTAAAAATCATCGAAATATTTTCTAATGATGTGCAATGTTATCTTGGTAAACGTAATACTGCGTAAAAATTTCGTGTTTGCTAATGGCAGTTGTAGGACGACTTGGGCCGCCATATATTTTTTTCCGTATTGGGGTGTGGTAAATGTCGATCTTGAATTGATGCTTCTATATGTAGCCGTATGCGACCGTCTCCAAGTGGATTATTATGCTTGAATATTAATAATTGTATTATAAAGCATTATATTTGAGAAAAAAGCGCAAGTCCCGTTTAGCAGGAATGACAAAATACCGTCCTGTCTACAAAATAAATAAATAAAAAAATACGAATTTGTTACTAAGGTGTACATTTAAACAAATTCATATTAGGGTGAATTATGGAAAACAGCTGTTCCCCCTCTTGCTCTTACATGGCATCACTTGTAACTCTTTACTAATACTTTACAAGTGCTGTACTTCTTTCGTGGAACAGAAAGTTGCAAGATCACACTTTACAAGTACTTGTATTAATACACTTGTAATGTATTGCACCATACTTTTGCAGAATAGGGCCCAGACCTGAACCTGTCGTCTTTTGGTTGTGTTTTTCTGTTCCTGCAGGTACTATCCCGAAAGAAACGTACATCTATGCAAGATATTGTTTGTAAAATGGGGTACATGTCATAGTATAAAGAATGTTGTATGTTAAACAAGAGAACGGTAGACATATTCCAAATAAAAACAAACTCTATAGGGATTTTTGCTATTTAAATTATTGCAATATTTATAACGTTTTAAAGTGTAAAGTCACTTCTGAGAAGACGACACTACAATAATCGATAACATTACAGAACTCGAGATATGGATAACGTGGACGTGGCATATACCACAAGGCTAGCGACTATAGTATGTCCTTTTCCAGGAACACTCACGTATGCAAGTTAAAGAGTGAAGAGATTGACAGGTGTTCGTCTGTCGAGTGACAGGTCACAGCCATCTTCACGTGTTGTATCTTATTTCCCAGTGCTGGTGTTTTAACGACCACAAGAACTACACTTGTGTGTGCTGATTTGGTGTGACGGCGGGACATTTTATGACCTCGTTATAAAGATTGGCTTTTCTCTTTTTTATTGTAATTTTTTTCCTCTCTGCTATCCCAGGGCGCGCGCGTGTTTACATTCCTCTCTACGTAAGTTATTCATGTCGTAGCCTTGTTTCTTCTTCAGCGAGTCTTGTTGCCTGCTGCTATTCTCCGAACTTCGTCTGAAGAACCTTTCTCCAACGTGAGACGAAGCTGAAGGAAATCAAAGCAGAAAGGTAGTGTATAAGCCTCTTTGGATATTAATCACGTTTAAGCCCTTCTTTATTAAACCTTTACTAACTTTATATTCAATAAATAATACTTCATTACAGAGGTGCAGAATTCTATGTTTTGCATGCGAGACTAGTGCTCTAATGCACCGCAAATATTTCTGAAATGGGAGGTGCTATTGATGTGCTGCTTTCACAGAACTTAACTTTAGACAAGGCTCATAATAGCAGCCAATGCACAGATGTTAATGACTATTAAAATGGGTATTTCTTGTAATAAGTGAAATTTTTTCAAATGGAATGTTGTCTATTAACATCAAGAGAAAAAAACTAGAAGAAATTAGAATATCAATGATGGTTTTTGCACTATTCTAGTGCAAGTAGTTTGCGAGCTATCGTAATATGAACTTTTTAAATATATCTAGTTGTCTGCTCCATTTAACTGCTTGGTTACTAAGCTACGATGTTCGTATGTTTGTTTACATTTCATTGGGACTTCCTTGCCAGACTGGAAGCTTGTACTGTAGCTGTTTTTTTTTTTTTATTTATTTATTTATGGACGCTCTTTAACATCTCAGGTCATCAGCGTCCCATTGAACTCAGGGCGTGAAACGGCCGACAAATTTTGCTCAGAGGCCTCTCTTTCAGGCTTGAGGTTCTTTTTCGTGCCGTAAATGTACGACACGGGACCCACGGCTTTACTTCCCTTCCGAAGGAAGCCATACTTAGGATTTTTACGCCCGAAAAAATCCATCGGTCCTGGCCGGGTTCGAACCCGCGTTTAGGGTGTAGGAGCCAAGTATGGTAACCACTACACCACCAGGACCGACTCTGTAGCTGGTGGTTGACCATAACCTGTGAAGACGAGTTTTCTCTTTCTTCTTCAGAATTCACAGAATTTATTTATTCACTTTTGTATTTCTTAAGAGAGAGCTAACACACGATAGAACAAAATCACATAAATATAAAAAGCAACACGCGTTTTCTTGGAAATTCAGAAAGAAAAAAAATCGCACATACCAAATAAAAAAGTAAACATACGAACATCGCTGCCTAGTAATTAAGCAGTTAAATAGAGCAGAGAGCTGTAGATATTTAAAATGTTCGTATTGCGATAGCTCGTGAACTACTTGCACTAGAATTCTGCAAAAAACACCACTGATATTCTAAGTTCCTCTAGTTTTATTTTCTTGATGGCAATAGGCATTGTTTTGTTTGAAAAAAATCTGTGTACGGGCTGCAATTATGAGCCCTTGTCTAAACTTTAATTCTATGAAAGCAGTATATGGATAGCACCTTCAATTTCAGAAGTATTTGCGGTGTAAGTTTTATATGATTCATCCTATATATGTAAATAATAATAATAATAATAATAATAATAATAATAATAATCTAACCTTTATTTTTTTTGCAGTAATAGAACAAAAATGTGCTAACGGCAACGTGATTTAGACCGCAGTCCTCCTTTGTTCTCCAGATACAAAAGTGGATCGGCGAATGGAAGTAGAATTGATGAAATGTACATTAAGTTCTCCCTATCCAAGGATTTAGTCAGTTGCTTGTGTACATATAATATCGAAATACTATAGAGACGTTTTGCTTTCATAGTTAATACTTTACAGATCTTTAAACACCTTATTGCTGAAAATTCTTTCTCAGTATTGCAAATTGTCATAGGAACTGTCAGTAGTCACTTAACACCTTTGTACAAATTAATGTGAACAAAGATGTTATTAAATACTTCTTTAATTATTTCACAAAATTTCAATATTTTTTTTACTAAACAATGTTTTTAGTATTTAATTACATTTTCACTCAAATGGGCATACAATTAATGAGTTTCTTACATACTTCACTTATATCTGGGAATGAAATCACACTTTTATTACAGAAAAAAATATATTTTCTTTGTTGGTGCAGTACATTTTCATCATCCGTTTCTTGATAATTGCCCAAAGATTATAGCGTTGAGATCCGGTGAGTTTCCAGGCCAGTCCAAACACTAAAAGCATTTTCGCCACTAAGTCTTTAACATTCTTCGATGCATCAAATGGGCAAGGTCTTGCTGGAAAAACGCCTTTTCAGTGTTCAGTTCTTGTGCCAATCTCTTCAGTTCTTGGGCGGCATTTTTTCCCTAAGATTGGGATGTACTTGTCGCTGTTCATCATTCCATCAATAGGAATCAAACATTTAGTGCCTGTGGATGCAAAATAGCCCCAAAACATCATCTTTTGTGGAAGCATTTCCGACTGGTGCACTTCGACGAGATTTCCTCTCCATCCCGTCTCCTTGCATGCGAGGCGTTCGATCCCAGCACGTCAAAATGCCTTTCATCAGAAAACAGAACCCTTCTCCACTCTGCTGCAGCACAGTTCTGGTGTTTGCTAGCCAATGCCAATCTCTTTTTCTTCATAGGACAAGTCAATACCTGTTTTCTGACCGGTATTTGCGCTTTCCTTCCAGCTTTCTAGAAGCCGTCTACACTTGTTGAAGCATCAATTTTCACCCCTGCAGCCTCCAAGTCTTTTTGTAAATCAAAACTGTTCTTTTCAGGATTAAATTTTTTGGCAAGTTCTCTCATGGACGTTTTTGGACACACCATCCTTTCCTTTCGCGTAAAATTGACTCAATCTCATTTTTCCTTCTAATGTATTATTAACAGAATCCAAACGTGCATTATATTCAGCTTCTATCTGTCTCTGAGTCATATTACTAAATTCATGGAGGGTCATAACCCTACTTCTCTTCTTAGGTGTGATATCCGTTATGAATAAAAATATTTGCTAAATAAAATGTTAAAACTGCTGGAAACATAAACAAATTGCTTAATTTCTAGCACAACCAACAAAGCAATAACTATCTCAATATTGGCTATCAATAATGTCGTGTAGAATTAGAGGGAAACAGTTATTAGCACTGAATAACTTATAAAAATAAATTTACCTGCTTGTCGATATTAATTCACACAAGACTGTAATTAATCTGCGGAAACATTGGCAACGACCTTTTCCCAGAATGTCAAAAAAGAAAACTGTCTCTTTAAACCAAACATTTAACTTTTGTCTATATCTTGGCACTTGTCCTTATGATTGGCATCAAAGTCGTTTTTATAAAACTGTTACACTGAATATATGTCTACTTTTCCAATGGCAAAGCTTTCCATTTCTTATACAAATTTCATTGTATCAAAAGCATTGCTGAAGACTTTCAAAGCTCACTGGTTATTTCGTGGTTTTGTCGCCCGTTTTAGGAAAGCTAATGGATCGGCATTCAAAGCATTAACTCTCGGCGAAATGGATGTAATATCCGCGCAACTGATTCAAGTTCTCCCACTTGCAACTATAATTAATAAACACATACCTTACGACAGCAGATATCGCTAATGTATCCCGCTATATTCACGCGTTTCTGGCTTCTTTCACATGCATCAGTTTACCTTCCGAAATTGAGCCAATTTCTAGTGAGATATTTTGTTTCGGTTCTTTTTAGTAAATATGGATTTCTTTATTTCTCAGCTTTCCTCATTAATAAACACACATACTCTCAGTATATCATTCCTGTATCTTTCTAAATTTATGAAATTCTTAAAAAAAATAAAAATAAAAGGTTAGACCCTATTAATCTGTATGCATTTACTGCACCATACACCAGTTTTCTGTCTTGCAATACATTGGTATATGACTACGTAAATAGAACCATGCTTCAACAATATAGAACATTAAGCGTTGTTGATTGTTTTATTTACGGACACTCTTTAACATCTCAGGTCATCAGCGTTTCAATTAATTTAGGGCGTGAAACGGTCGATAAAGTTTGCTCAGAGGCCTTTTCTTTACATGCTTGTAAATCTACTATATAGGACCCAAGATTTTACTCCCCTGCCGAAGGAAGCCATACTTTGGATTTTTAGGTCCGAAAAAATCCATCAATCTTGGCCTGGATTGAGCTCGGGTTTAGGACTAGTATGGTTACCACTACACCACCAGGATCGACTAATAATATTAAGTACAGAAATTTACCCGAATATCAGGAGCATTTGTCTGCAATTTGTGGACAACCGTGATGTTATATGTTTTCAAGTTTAAATTAGTAATTTCGGAAGATGAAGATACAATGAATGATAATTGCCAGAAATTTGAAAAATTAAACACATTGCCTAAACTTCAATTATGTAAAAGCAGCATATCAATAGCACCTCCCAATTTCAGAAATATTTACAGTGTAATTTTGTTTTATAATTCAAAAGTTTACAACACTTTTGAATTAATTGGTTAAGCTCTACTGGAATATTATGAATATACAAATAAAGCCGTTTTGATTATTACATTTTCATGATTGGAAATGTAACTTTTTCAAAATATCTTAAGAGCTTTTATGTCCTATTAGTGAAAATTTCCATTACCTGTTTAAGAGCTTTATGTGAAATGCAAGGCTTAAAATACAGTCGCTTTGGTGAAATTTAAATACGCGCATGGTTACAAAACGAGTGCATGTTTCCCTTCGTTTAAATAACGGAGGATAATGAAAAATAGTGCGTCCCGTAGGAGTGGCAGGATTTAAACCGCAGGTCAATAGCGGGCTTAATTTACGGCAACGGGGCCCAAAGCAAGCCTTCTCTTGAATATAAGCTTAATTTGGCCAGGACTGGACAACCCGACAATGATTAGGCCACCCATTTTTTAGTCATTTCCACGCTTGACAGCCGCGCCGCGCCGGTTCCGATCTCAATAGAGAAGGGGGGAGGGGAGAGCCCTCCTTAACCCGCCCCCGCCCACCGGGGGGCCTCAACTCCTGACAGATCGTAATTAATGTACAGGTTGCATGCTGAAGCCAGACCACGGTGGCCTGTTCCCACCCTACCTTTAGGACCTTCACCAATATCGACCTTACATGCTGCCCCCTCTCCCCAACTGCACCTAACATGACGCTAGTTTTGTACACTTCTTGAGAAAGACGCTAACTACCTCGTGAATAAATCAGAGCGTGCTGATAAGCCGAAGTTCTATTCATAAAAGACCTCGTACACTGTGTCCTACTCATTCCTTTTTTTAATAACTACATTTAGCTGTACACACGTTTTAGAGCTACCAATTTGCAGCAATTTATGCAACTCAGATGTAAGACTACGGAAAACACATTACTTTCTGTAAATAGAGGATGATCACCAATACGAAACAGTCTCCGCGCATGCGTAATGGTGTATGGGTTTCTTTGCAGCTCCATTTTGTTTACAAAACACTTTCCGCCGGTATTTTAAGAGTTTTATTTGAACAATAATTTAGAAAAATCGATTGAAAGCTTTCAACATCTATACATCTGCATATAGTTTACGAAATTCATAGTTTAAATCACCGAAAATTTGTATTGTGTATATAAGGAGCGCAAAATTGGCATTCACCTTTTCAGGGTAAGAAAAAATTCTGAAAAATACCTTACGTAGGCTAGGCAACTAATCTTGCGGGAAATTAACCCAAGACCTCCATATTTGCAGCAGATATCCTGACCACAAGACCACGGAGGCAGTGATTTTTTTTATTTGTTTATTTACGGACGCTCTTTAAAATCTCAGGTCATCAGCGTCCCATTCTATTCAGGGCGTGAAACGGCCGACAAATTTTATTCAGAGGCCTCTTTTTTCTGGCTTGAGGTTCTTTTTCGAACCGCAAATGTACGACACGGGACCCACGGCTTTACTTCCCTTCCGAAGGAAGCCATACTTGGAATTTTTACGTCCGAAAAAATCCATCGATCCTGGCCGGGTTCGAACCCGCGATCTTGGGTTTAGAAGGCAAGTATGGTTACCACTACACCCCCAGGACCGACCGGAGGCAGTGAGACAGATGCTAATGAACAATAAAAATCAGAAAACTGGTGGCTTCAAAAATTATTTGGGAAAAAATTATAAAGACTATTTCACTTAGCATAAATTCGACCAATGAAAGGAAACAAAATGTTGAATTTTGACTAATCGCAGCTCGATATCGCAGTAAAATTATCAAAAGTTTAAACAAATCCCTTTACTGCGCGAATCATTTGTCTTTTGGTCAATGTAGCTAACTCTATACCCCCACTATAATTCCTGAGCACGCTGATTGTACATTTAAGTAACATATATAGGTATATTCATTTAAACAATTGTTTTAGGTATTCAGTCAAACAGTTTGAGGTTATTTTGTAAATAAAATCTTCTAATTCTGAATATGCTTTGTTAGGAGGCTTACGTGCTGTTGCTCAAACAATTTCTTATGAGGATCTTGAAAATAAATTAGTTATGATTTACCAATTGAATAAGGATGTAAACGTTTTATAAGAAACAGAATATTTAAAAGGAAATTTATTAATATTGACATTGTAGATTATTGTGTTGAAAAATAAACAATACCTGCCTAAGCAACTATAAAATGTATAAACGATATTCAGTATGGTAAAATGTTATATCTGTTTGTTTTGTTTTGTTTTTTTGTTGTTCTTTTGTTTTTTCGTTGTTACTGGTAAATCGAACGGTAGCAATTGTAATAGTCGACCGTCATCTATTTCATTCTCACGGTTTCTGAATAGATAGCTATTCACAAGTAAGTTTAACATTTTATATCATTGTTAATATTCTCTGCGCGAATTTAAAATGTACTTTTATTTTTATTCTATTCACGAAATAATCCCAAACCAGTATTTATCTCTTCTCTGTTCGTATTACTGACAATCGACATTTGTTTGTTGCTAGATGGCTTCAAAAGGTTCAGTATTCATAATAAAAATATACAATATTACAATCTTGTAAGTCAAGTTTAGAGGAATTATATTTAAATTCTTATTTTATTCGTTAAATAGTCCTAATAAATATCACTGGAGGGTGTGAGCTTTCCACATAAACTCCAGATAAATAAATTATTGGCAATCTCAGACCCTCTTGTGATATTACTTGTGATAATTTTATTTGCATTCTTTCTTTTAATACACTGTAGTCAACACTTCACACGCTCACTGGGAAAGGTGTTTATTTGTTGTGAAATATCAATTTCCGAATTTTAGCCTAACTTACAAGTTCCATAAAATTGTTATGGTAAAAATTAGTTTGCAGCATTTTAATGGAAACTACGTAGAAAGCGAAAATAACAGCTAGTTATTGGCCCTGATGTTTGAAACATTTACGTCTACAGCACTGAGCTTTATAAATCTTTCTCTTAACCCAAGAATTATTAAGTAACAAATAATCTTTCCAATAATTAATAACACGAGTACATTCTAAAAGTAAGTATGAGTTTTCTAATTAAAGTTATAAGAATGCTCTTACTGAGAAATATAAACGACGAGGATGATGTTCAACGTATTTTTTTCAATGTAGCTACTAGTGGATAGTTAAGACATGAGCAAAACGCGCAGAGGTAGGTAATGGCCCAGCTACACTGTATGTACAATGTAGAAAGCAGTTCTTACAAGCTTTGCAGTAAGTAATTTAAAGTCTCTCATCATAGCTAACCTAAAAAGTTAAACTAAACGGCTCGATCCGGCAACTGTTTCGCAGAGTAAGCCAGATATTTCATGCATCATCACCAATTTTCATTACTAAACTTAGTATTGCATATCCAAATGTTTGCTCATGTCTTACCTTTCACTAATATTTTTTATGGTTTTTTTTTTGAGGGGGTTGACTGCCATGGTTACAGAGGGGTTCTTTCCAGTGGACTTATGTAGTGGAGCACTTTGGTGTAAAATGCATTTCCAATAACGTTATTTTAATTTTAATTGGGTAGCTACTTTTTGAATCTACTATGTAATGGAAACTCGCTTTATGCTGCGTAAACTCACTTTATTTGTTCACTTGTTAATAGGTAATATAACGAAACATTCAATGAAACAAATATCATTCTATAAAGTTTCAGGAGCATAGGTGTAGTCACATGTTTCTGATGTGTAAACAAACTAGTATTAACATTTTTTACAAAATGGATAAAATTGAAATACAAGCTGTGATCAAGTACTTCATTTTGAAGGATTTGATCCCAACAGACATACAAAATTAGTTACATTCCACGTTAAAGGACTCTTCCCCCTGTTTTCGGCGGTTAAAAAGTGGCTGCTGAATGTAAGTGTGGTCGTGTGCGTCCCAAAACGGATATGACCGGCGAAATTGTGTCAAAAATTCACAATGCCATACTCTTTAATCGCCGATTTGACTGACATTGCAAAGACAGGCAGTGTCCACTACATTTTACACGAAGTTTTGCGTATGAGAGAGCTTTCCGCTCGAGTTTGCACCAAAAACACATTCCAATAAACATTCCACAAGAATGTCTAGACTTGTTTAAACGCAATTCCAGTGAGTTTCTTCAACGTTTTATAACAGTAGAGTAAATGAATTCATCACGATATGCCAGAGACAAAGGAGCAGTAATAACAGGTGAAAGTACACACCTTGCGAAAAAGAAAATTCTCTTTCATAACAATAGTGCGCCTTCAAACACGATTGTAGCTGCAAAACTGTACGACCTTCACTTTCAAGTGTTTCCACATCCGCCATATTCGCCGGATTTGGCTCCTAGCATTTACTTTTTGATCTCAAACAGGCTGGGTCGATGAAGCTTCGCATCAAATGATGAGGTTAAAGCTGAAAAAGACGCTTATTTTTCACAGTTTAGGCTGAGGGTATTAATAAATGTATTGATTTACATGGTGATCATGTTGAAAAAAATATCTTGAGTATTGTGTTTTCTTGGTCATGTTGAGAACTTTTAGTTTGTTCCTACTACTTTGACCATGTTCACATTCCCGTTACATAGTTAAATATGTTCGTTCCGCTTTTTTATTTTATATTGTTATAAATTTTACATTATAAAAAGTTTAATGCTTATATTTGTTCTAACATTTTATTTTTTTGTGGACGAACAGGAAGAACAATGTGAATGTTCGACTCTTGTGTTGAAATACACGCGTACTAAAAATATTATTCGTTATGCTAATATGTTTAGAAGTTTCTTTAATTTATCCACAGTTTGAGGAGCGAAATTCTGGATATCGTTTTTATTTTGCTTGTAGTTAATAGCTGTTATACCTTTCTGATTCCCTTTTCTACGACACTCGTCGGGACTAAACATCGCGCTTATAAAAATAGCTTTCGGCCGCGATAAGGGACGGAAACCAAAATGTACACGCGTTGTTTACCGTTTGCAGCAACAGCAGAACAAAACGGCGAGAAATAATGGGCGTTGTAAGACATTAGTATTCCAATCCAGCTAATGAAAATGTACTAACAACTAGATGTGGTTATTACCAGAGAAGCCACTCCCATGCTCGCTCTGCTCATTTGCTCAATTACCTTGATGAGCAGCGAGTTCTGGAGCGAGTTCGTAATCGCATGTCTCGAAATGCAGCTGTCGCCACCACTGTGTGAGCAAATATGTAATCCCACTGTGTGGCATTCACAGAACTGTTCTAGTTCCACTTACAACAGTAGAAACAGCGCAGTAATATAATCGGAATAATCAATTGATGAAGTAAATCAATTCTCTGTACGATCGAAAAATATCGCAACTGTTTTAGAACCTAGTTTTTCTATGAAAAGCTCTTAATATTAAGAAAAGGTCTAAAGTTAGAAATAACAAATAAAAACTATATACAAATTGTGTTGAAATATTCTTTATATTTCATATTTAATAAGAATAAAGGGACCTTCAAGGAGTATATATTTATTATCAGAAAACGAAAGAGCAATGGAAATAATGTAAGAATGCAAAGTGCTAGGCCAGGATTCAAAAGGGTGTATAAGATATGACGATGCAAAACTACAATTCAAAAGCACATGTATAATTAGAAACTGTTACATGTGTAACGAAATAACACAATGGATACAGTGCGCACATTTCGAAGTAAATGCATCTTTGTCACATTCGTCATGATTGCAGTTACCTTAGATGTCAAAGTAGAACTTTACGGGCGACTGGAATGAACCTATGCATATTGTTAAAAATGTCAGATGAGAACTGAAAATGAGCTTGACGATATTGTACAATGTCAAACAAAATAAAAATGGAATGCATCGCATTTTCTGCATAATTTCCTTTACAAAAGCAAATTTTCAGCGGAAAGATTGTTTCATAAACCATTATCGAAGAAAGCGTGGGGTGGGTTTCCAGTCAGTTGCGTACGAATTCTTGCACAACTTCCCAATGCTTCTTTTAACGGTCAAAATATACAGATATTGCAATGCGATAAGTCTGCAATATAGGGAGGGTGTTCCAATGCTATCCTGTGGCTTTCATCGAGTGAACGGGCCTTGTCTCTGAAGAGAACTTCTCGAATCGCCAATAAGAACATTTTACCTCGACCAGAAGATATGCTGCATTGATTATTCGACGTTCATGAAGAAAATTGATGAACAAAATGCATTGAGAGTCCCAGAAAAATGTCAAGGAGACTTTGACAGCAGTGGATTCTCCCACTATGCCTCCACTCAGACTCAAGAGCGTAGTAATGTAATCATGTTTCGCGGGTTATGATTTGATGCAGAAAATGTTCACCTTGATACCGGTATTGAGTCAAAAAGTCTGACACACTCCCACACGTGTAGCTTTTTATCATCAGTGAAAATTCTAGGAATTCACCTTGCCGAGTATTTTCAATTTTCAATACAAGTAATCTGAAATGATAATTTGAACACTTTCATAGCTTATCCCAACCTCCGAAGCGCTTTCAGTATTCCTCAAACTCAAGTCTTGATAAGGTCCCGCAGGTGCTTTGTTGCGCTTTTTCGAGATCGATGTTGCTGCCTTTCATTTCCACAGTTTTTCGCTCTTTTGTAAAACTTTTGCACCTCGCATACTCTTGTCTTAGATAGCGTCTCATCTTATAACTGTGTCCTTAATCTTTGCAAAATGTCGTCGGTTTTACGTCTTCCCATGCAATAATAATAATAATAATAATAATAATAATAATAATAATTAATAATAATAATAACAATAATAATAATACATTGCCAATCGACGAGTGCACTTTTGTTCGGACATGATGCTACTGCTGTGCGAGGAGACGAAGCGGTTTTCCTCTACTTCTGAAACCCCTATGAGTAACGTCTTTTTACGATGTCTGTATTTTGTGGGGTGAATACCATAGGTGCGAGTCTGTAGGCGTGAGTGAAATGACAATGAATTAATGATAGCGTAAATGAGCTCGGGGTCCTTGACGCCTTAAAGCTATCTGGCATTTACCTTCTTAGTATGAGGAAAAAGTGAGAAAAAAACCTTACCTAGACCGCTTGACCTGATATTGTTTACTTTTATATCACTACTTGTCCTTCGAAATTAGCATATCATTTTAAAAGAAAGGGAACGTAGACTTTGAAATTCGTTGTCCTCATTCCTGCAAGTACAATGGCGCCCGAACATGTAAAACAAAAACATACAACAATCATAAAGCAACTTCAATAATTTGTGGCGGTGGAATTGCTCACCATGGGCTGTTTGTAAGGTTTGCAATCGATGGAAGACCTAATGGCGATGTTAATAAGCATTGTACTTTCGTTCTTCCTTCAAATCCGGGCTTGCAAGTACCCTGTCCTTAATATCCCTCTAGAATCATATCCGTACTTGACTTTGTACTCCGTGAGGCTCCTTTCCAGTAAAATTAAGTGAGGTTAGGTTCGGTTAAATAAGATTCGCTGATAGACATTAATGACACTAATGCAAAATGCTGACCAAAGAAAATAGTTCATCTGTAAAAAGGTAAACATTCATAGTTTATTTTAAAAACTCCAAGTATTACAAAAATATTAGTAAAATAATAATATATGAGAGGCTCCTTTCCAGTAAAATTAAGTGAGGTTAGGTTAGGTTAAATAAGATTCGCCGATAGACATTAATGACACTAATGCAAAATGCTGACCAAAGAAAATAGTTCATCTGTAAAAAGGTAAACATTCATAGTTTATTTTAAAAACTCCAAGTATTACAAAAACATTAGTAAAATAATAATATATGAGAGGCTTAACACAAGAGAAAGAGATGTTATAAGAGCTTTGTCATAATTATTTTATGAATGATAAAATTATAGTATGTCAATTTTGCAATGTCCTATAATGAGAGCAGTTGAAATACTAAGAAGCTGAATTTACTAATTTTTAAATTCTCTAATTGTACAAGGAAATGAAATTAAGGTGACCTAATTAATAAATAAATCGCCTCTATGTGGTTTTAGAACGGAATGCACCCAGCCTCACGGGGATGCTGCCTAATGGAAATCCCTGGCCCCAAAAGCTGAGATGGAAACTATTGCGGCTGAGATTTGTAAGATCCTTGGCGGGACAGCTCATTAGCAGTCCACGACTCGCTGGTTGTGGTGCCAGGGATTTGCTTTTTAATTTCATGTTAGTAAATAAATTTATATGAACTTGGAAAATGCACATAATACCCATTTTTATGCTTTATAGTCTTAGTCAGTAGTACCTAATGCTGTTGTTGCATCTGCTAGGACTATGGAAGGGATTTTAGTATCTTACTAATATAATATAACGAATTTCTTTGGAAATAAAATTTGGTTATGATTCAATTAATAAGCTGATAACACTATGTTCTAATATGTCTACTTATATTTACTAAAGTTGTATTGTGAAAGTTATGTAAATGTGTCGATGAATATATTTTAAAATTAATATTTTATGTCTCAACGATAATATTTGGTACTAATTATTATATATGAATTTTATTCAGAAGATAGTGTTAATTATAATATTAATTTTCTGTTTATAATCTTAACGTTCGATTTCTATTCATGGGAGAACTTGAAAAATAAAGTTTATTACAAGTAATAAACTCGAGGGCCTGAGCTTTCTAGATAAATTCACTTACTACGTTCTTGATTTTATGGGTAATCCCAGACCCTCTCGTGATATTTATTAGGACTATTTCACGAATAAAACAGTAATTTAAATACAATTCTTCCAAAATTGGGTTACAAAATTGTAATAAGTGTATATTTATACTTAACATTTTCAAGCAATCTAGAGCAATGCCGATTGCCAATAGAGAAGAGCAAAGTACGGGTTTAGGATTATTCCATGAATAGAATAAGAATAAATGCGATATATATTTGAAATTCGCGCACAGAATATTAACACTTAAATAAAATGTTAAACTTAGGAATATCTATTCTATTCAGAATCCGCGAAACTGAAATGAACAAAAATCGACTATTCGTTCTACTTTCTAATATCAACTGAGAGAGAGATAACATACAGTGTCTCTTTCTCTTTCTTTTATGTATTCTGCGGTTTGGATTTTCTTAATCATAAGATCAATTTGAACATTTGACGCGTCACTAACACTTTAAAGAACTCTCCATTTTCCGTTATGAGCGACCATAACATGGGAAGTAAGTGCGCCTTATATTCGGAAATATGCTGTACTACCTGTTTTTAAAACGTACTGATATTTAAAGTATTATTCACACGGATAATAGAAAAAATTAATTTTTAAACATTTATCTTTACTTCAATTTTGCACTTTAATTTTTTAATGTATAGGTAGCTAGAATTCTTAGCTAGAAAACAGCTTCCGAAAAATTGATTGATGTGTAGTTTTTATGGCACATATCAACATCAAATTTTGTATTTTTTAATATGTAGGTACCTAGAATCATTAACTAGAAAACAACTTCCGAAAAATTGGTTGAGGTGTAGTTTTTATGGCACATATCAACATCAAATTTTGTATTTTTTAATATGTAGGTACCTAGAATCATTAACTAGAAAACAACTTCCGAAAAAGTGATTGATGTGTAGTTTTTATGGCACATATCAACATCAAATTTTGTATTTTTTAATGAACTGGGTAATTTTATGGCCATTGATCATTCTTTCACTATTGCATGATAGGCATTAGCAAATAAAGAAGCGTTTTCACGAATTTGTTCTTATATAATTTTGACACTGGCTGAATATGAGATTAATGTGGGAAACGAATGCCGTGGTTTATATCGCCAATTTCAATCTCTTCAATCTTTTATTATTATTATTATTATTATTATTATTATTATTATTATTATTATTATTATTATTATTATTATTAAAATAATATCACCAAATATCTGGATATTTAGGTAATTTGTTTATTTGCGCATTAGACAACGGCCCCGTTTGTTAACGGGGATAGGGCAGTGGCAATGCTGGACCTTGCAGGTAGATAGGAAGGAGGAGGAGGGAATTGGGACATTTTTAAACAAAGTGAGACAGCTCAGATCGGAAGAGGCAGACAACTGGGAAGGGGGGTAGGGAAACATGAGTCACAATTATTTTGTGTATATATGTGAGGTAGTGTAAATATCTACTTTTGTATTGATTTCATTTTATTTAGATGCTTAAAAATGTTATATATTGCTTCTTTTCAATTCATTTAATTATACATAGTGTTTTTCCCTTAATAGTTAAATATTACTTTGTGCAGTTTCCTTAGTGTGTTGGGAAAGAACGTGCGGTCCCCGGACCCCTTCGACATGCATTAGTTAGACTCGTAAAAAATATATTTTGTAAAAAAATACACTACCACTACTACGAGTAAGACTACTAGTACTACTATAACAACAACAACTACTACTACTACTGCTACTACTGTTACTACTACTAAAACTACTACTACTAATACTACTAAAACTACTACTACAACAACAACTACTACTACTACTACTACTACTACTACTACTACTACTACTGCTACTACTATTACTACTACTAAAACTACTACTACTATTACTACTACTACTACTAAAACAACTACTACTACAACAACAACTACTACTACTACTACTACTACTACTACTACTACTACTACTACTACTACTACTACTATTACTACTACTACTACTACTACTACTACTGCTGCTACTACTATTGCTACTACTAAAACTACTACTACTATTACTACTACTACTACTACTACTACTACTGCTGCTACTACTATTACTACTACTAAAACTACTACTACTACTACTACTACTACTACTACTACTACTACTACTACTACTACTACTATTACTACTACTACTACTACTACTACTACTACTATTACTACTACTAGTACGACTACTACTACTATTACTACTACTAAAACTACTACTACTATTACTACTACTAGTACGACTACTATTATTATTACTACTACTACAACTACTATTACTATTACTACTACTACAACTACTATTACTACTATTACTACTACTACTATTACTACTACTACTACTATTACTACTACCACTACTACCACCACATAAATACAAGCTGTCTTTTCTTGTTCTTCCTTGGTGCTATTTAACATCTAGCATTGCACAAGTCTTTAATTCGTACAGTGAAAAACGTTGTGGAATGAATTAGAGGAAGAGATACGGAGAGATTTTCAACTCTAAAAATGAACGAAAAGACCACACTAAACGTTTCGTTAAGAAATATGGTGTAACACAATTTTAAAAACAAATAAATTATTTCACCGAACGCTTCAACAAATACAAAATATTAAATTTGAAAATGATGTTGAGTGCATACAGATGTTTTAACCTTATTTCGTTTAACTCAACAAAGGTTGCTACTTTAACGCCATATTTACCCATAATCCGATTCGGGGCGTGTTGGATGCAAGATAGTGAGAATACAAATGTATGACTAACATCGCTTTTCGATTATGTGATCTTATCATACTTGCACAGAGTGCGCCTGCTTGCGTTTTATTTTAACTTGTGTTCCGAGTAAACATGAAAAGGGAAGTTCTTGAGCCGAAATGTTTATACAGGAAGCAAATTTAGCTTTAAAACAAAATGAAAAGAGGAGATTTTGTATCACATACTGTACTAAGACTTAAGAACCCTTAGAAAACAGAGGAAAGGCGGAGTTAAAAGCACGGTTGCGTTAAATTCGTTTCACAAAACTTTTTCGTGTCGTTCCTTGCAGAGTCTCTGCACGCTTTTAGCTACTTTTTTGTTTGCCACCTGCGCGTTGTTCTCACAGGCTGAATTAATTAAGCGATACAAATGGCACGCTAATTATTGTCGACTCCGCTCCGCATCAAGAAGCGAACTATTCGGTTAGCACTGGACCTACCTCCCTAATTCATTCTGTGCATCATTTCCGTGTTGGGAATATGGGCCTGCTAGAAATGTCACCACACTCCTTTTCCAATTGCTTTTATGTAGCAATTCAGAAAAATCTCTTCCAAGCTAGGCAAGGGATAGCATGATTACAGAAGCAGGGCAGCACGTCTACTTTAAGGTTATAGCTTATTAAAATAAGTAAAGTGGCGTCTGATGATAAACATATGAAAGACTTTCCCCAGTGTGATTTTATTTTTCATAAAAATAATTACTTTCAAGTGACAGATTTTTTCAAAAGAGCATTTAAGAAATTTTAGTACTTAATGGAATATTGAAAGTTATAGTAAAAGAAATACTACCCTGGCATAAGTACAGGAAGTAATTTAATGGATATAAGCAGTAAAATCAACACATTTCTTACACAATTTTTCCTCTGTGCCCTAATTTAATTATATGTGCATAACATGCAAGTTAGTACAGATTAGATATACTTTCAGTTTATCCGACACTGCAAAGCCTTCGCACCTGAGCTTGGCCGTTCATAGCCTTGTACTAGTTAAAGGCCGAGACACTTGTTGTTTCTAACTTCTTCTGACCTTGTTTCTGTGTTTCATTTATTCCAGCTCATGCCGGTGCATCTTTATTAACGAATTTTAAAGGAATGTAGTAGCTATTGGGTTTGTATATATGAAAAAAAAAAGTATTCAAATCTCCATCAATTCTACTTACTAGACACAATATATATTTCATTTATTGTGAGTGCGTATATTAACGCTGTAGTGGCAGCAATTTTTTTTCTCAACGAAACAATTAATTAACAAACGAGTCATCGAGTTCGTTAACCAGGAAATTAGACCATTTGGGGCGAGGGCTAACCTAAGACAAAAAAAAAATTAAAAATCGGTCTAGAAGCCGTAATATTTGTTTTTTCTCAACAAAACTCGGTATATGCCATTGAAATAAAATAAGAACGATATTTTCTGAAAACCAGCGAAATCAGCTGATTAGGGGGTTTGCCTGAAATCCAACATTTAAAAATCGCTCTAAAACCACCAATATATATTTCCGCTACGAAATTCGGTATATTTCATTTAAATGTATCAAGAAAAATTGTTTCAGAAAATCAGAGAAATGGGATTATTAGGATTGGAGTATACCTGAAAACCGAAATTTAAAAAGTACTCTAGTGTCACCAGTAAAAAATTTCTCTGCTCTAGCACCCTGTAAAGCCCATCATAAATTCGACTTGCTGAGAAATCCGCTTAATTTACCCAACTTCTGCGTGTATTTAAAATTGTGTGCGTAAAAGTGTTTCTAAACTCTGTTATTGGTGCTTCATAATGTCACTACAGAGGCACACGTTACAAGAAAGAATATTTATGCACAATGTGTAATTTATTACTAAGCTGAAGATATTGTCTAAAATGTGTACCATCTCTTTTCATTGTAAAACGTCAGAATTCAAGCTGAAAGTATTTTCAAGTCAAAATTTATCAGTGTCTATAAATGCATATTTCAACCTTTATTGTCTTTAGAATTTATAAATTCCATTGCATTTTCTTCAGATGACATAGTAAAAAACAAATGTCGAATGTCTTCTCATGACGTCTGGGGACTATGAACTGAATACTATAGGTATTAAGTTTATAGGAACGAATAGAATGAAATGAATTAATGATAACACAAATAAGTTCGGAGTGCTTGGCTCCTTAAAGCTATCTAGCAAGGAAAAAACACTCAGGTAAGGAAAAACTCCCAAGAAAACCTTACCCATACAGTTTGGCATAATCGGGATTCGTACCCAGAACCTCCGGATTAGTAATCACAAACGATTCCATTAGACCACGGAAGGGGTCCAATTTTGTTATCTGTTTTTTATGATTTTCTATTAAGCCTTCTCAAAATTTTAACAACTGATATGCAGAAATGTATGAATCCTCTACTAAAGAAATAAGCATGGAATTTTTTGAAAAATAATCATATAAAAAAAAGGATTTTCAATGAAGACACTTGTTTTAAAATTAAGAATTTTAAAAATAAAATAATATCAAACATAATAGCTCTTTAGTTAAAAAAAATACGAATTTTAGTTATATATGTTGAAGCATATGCATAAAAATAACGTAAAATAGTAAATATATTTTAATTTTATTACAAACAGAGTGTCCATAACTAACAATCTTTGTTAAAACCTGCATGTTTAAGTGTTATTAAATTAAAATATGAATTTTATAAACTGTTTTCTTGCAATTAAAAGTTGAGTGTTTGAAAATGCCGATGAGCCTTCCTGCCCTTAGAAGCAACTATACAGTTGACCAGAATTGAATGAAGTAAGATGCATTAAAGAGGATATAGCACGAAGTTAAACATTTACTTAGAATGACCAAATCAACATTAAAAAGTAAATTAGGTTTTAATACGAAAAGTGAAATTGTAACACAAGGATTACTAGTAACAAGTCATTTCAAACAGAAAATTCAGATATTTTTGTCAATGAAAAGGATCTTTGAAATTGTAATTGCATTGCAAACATTGCTTCCTTTTTAGCTTTTTCATATTTATGGAAAACTTTTATATTTTAAAACACTAAATATTTATTACATAATGATTATATACAGAGTGTGCCAAAATGTATATACCCTTCAAGCAGAGAAAAAACTGTGTTAACATAACAAAACTGATTTCACACAGACAGAAAATGATGAGCACTAATCATCTTACACTTTAACAGTTACGACAGTTGCTCAAAATGCCCACCATCGGCGTCGATATATTTCTGAGTACGTTGAACTGCTGATTGGGCAACGTTTGCGAAAGTGTCCTCAGCGATTGCAGCGCACGCCGTTTCAATTTCTTCCCGAAGTGCTGCCAGTGCAGCTGGTTTTCTACGGTATACGGTACCACGAGTCTCAAATTTGTCTCGAATGCGTGCAATTGTTACTCGCGTTGGCGGTTCTGTTCTGTATACACATCTCCATTGCCTTTGAATTTCAACAACATTCTCGGTTTTCCAATACCACTTCAAAATTACTTTCCGCTGTTCAAACGATAATCTTGGCTCCATTTTATTGTAGCAACGCTAGCATAACGTAATGTAAGTCACATCTGTTTACAAAATATCCTTCAATAATCTTGGCTTCATCTGTTCATTGTTGATTTACCTGTCACGTAGCAAGCGTACATTAATGTATGTGAGTCACATCTGTTTACAGAACATCTCACTACACATTACTGCTGTTTTTCGGTTCAACTTTGAATTATGTTAAATAGATATCTACTGTGAAAGTATGTATACATTTTTTGGCACCCTTGAATGTATTTATAGTACCAATAATTAACGAAATTTTCATTTAGTGCTAACAACATTCCTGCAAAGCACATTAACGTTCTAATAAAAGAATATAACTGATTATTTTATTATTAATATAAGAATTATTTCGTATTAATAATTAAGTTTTCTTAGGAAAAATTGTAACATAAAATGTAGTAAAATGTCGTTTCAAACAAACAAAAGAAAAAAAAACCAACAAAAATAGGAAAAGCGGAAATAATAACATAAAATGTAATGTCATTTTAAACATAAATGTTTGGTAGTTTTCGGAATGAAAATGACTTTTGAAATTGTAATTCTATTCCAATCGTTCTGTTACTTCATTTATAAGCTCTTTTTAATATTTATGGAAATTTTAAAATATTTTAAAACACTTATCGTTTACTATTCTAATGAATTATGTATACTCATAGTTTCAATAATTAACGCAATTTTCATTCAGTGCTAATAGCATTCATGCAAAACACATTAACGTTTTAATGAAGGAATATAACTCATGATGTTAATAATTTATTATTCCGTATTAGTAATTAGAAATGTAATAAATTAAATGATTATAATAAACAAATTAAATAAATAAACGAAATAAAATAAATTGTTTTAACAACCTTTCGAAAGTCAATTAAGGATATAACAGCCTATTGTATTTATAATGATGATGAACGGAAGTGCTTTTTTTTCCCCTTTCACCATGCCAAGATTTAATTTTTGGTGTGCCGCATGCAATGCTTGAAAAAGAAACAATGTAGCACAAGCTAAACAAAAACTTATATTTAATTGCTAAAGTTAAAAAAGAAAGCTGTTGCAATTGCACTCCAGACAAATGAGGGCAAGGCGCCATTAGCAGCTTGATAATTGAAGTGGCGGCCACTAGAGCATGATGGTATCGGCCGGGACGGTAAACGGGTTCCGGCTTTCGCTAGTCTCTAGCCCGGTAGAAACGCCGTGCTGCAGCGTTAATAATTATCACAACCAAGTCTGTGCCAAGGTTTTCCAATGACTCGTTCATAGAAATATATGAACAATTAAACCCTGTCTCAGCTGTTATTATGAAAAATATTATTAAAATAAAGAAACACCTAGGCTAGAAAAACCAACGATTATATTCTTTGCAACAGAAAATGCTGCGATACAGCATAAAAGAGTTTAACGTTTGCTTCTGTAGCATGAATTTGACAGAAAAATTCAGTTCGGGGTATTTACCCTGCGTTAATTACAGTAAAGCGTCAAACAAGATGCTAAAAAAAAAAACAAGGATAATGAAAAAGTAATAAACATTTTGTATTATCCTCACAAAATAAAATAGAATTAAATTAGTGATTAACCAAAGCCTCGGACAAAGTAAATATTTCGGTTATTGCGTATAGTAACTTTCGACTAAGGTATCGGTTGAAGTAAGTTTCAAATTATGTAATGTTGTTTTAGATATTATTTTCCGCATTTCTCTCAAATGTGAGGAAAAGATGTTATTCACAGCCTTAGAATATCATCACAAGGGCCGGATTCTTAGGTTTAAAACTATTTTGTTCCTTGCTAGCTAACTGTGATATTTTAACATAATTATCCCTTTCATTACCATAGGAGTCACTTTGTTAAATCTTATGAAACCTAAAAAGGGCTAAAACTATAGTTTAAAAATTAAATTTAAAATATTAAAACCTAATTGAAGAATGTTTACAATAAAATTACTTTTAAAACACTATCCAACAATGCTTATCTTGATGAACTTTAAAGACATATCATTGTATGTAATTATGTAATACCATTATTGTCATGTATTAAAAGCATTGTCGATATTAACTTATTTTTAGAAGCAAAATTAATTTAATTTGAAATATCATTGTTGTTATCACATTTAATGTTATTTTTCTTAAATGACTTGAACGGACGTCTTCTGTTTCGTTATTGTTAGTCATGTTCTGTTAAAGAAAATTATTGACGTAACTCTTTACAAGCAAACTGAAGCCATTATTTAGAAGCTTACACTTCTAGTTTATTAACAGTTATAGCAAGATGCCAAAAGGAAAGATTTCCAAAAGTTGTTGAGTTAGATAATGAGTCGAAAACAATTCCAATTTTATTACAGATGCTTGATTTGGTTACTTTACGGACATTCTTTAACATCTGAGGTCATCAGCGTCCCATTCAATTCAGGGCAGTAAACGGCCGGTAAATTTTGCTCAGAGGCCTCTTCTTTCAGGCTTGTTCTTTTACATATCGTAAATGTACGATATGGGACCCGCCACTTTTCTTCCCTTCCGAAGGAAACTTCCCGAAAAAATGCATCGATCCTGGCCAAGATTGAACCCGCGACCTTGGGCCTATGAGGCACTGAATCACCAGGACCGACTATATATGCAAAATTGTATTATAAAGAGTTGGAATTTTTAAGGTTTGCAGTGTTGTGTTTTAAAACAATGGAAAATACAAGTAAAATTAAATTATAATAAAATTATTTTATCATATATTGGTTTCCACGTGTTTATTCTACTTTAGCTAAGAAAAACTTTAAAAAAAAAAACCTGTCCTAAACGTGTAAAATCTTAAAAAAAATATCTTATAATGTTAAACAGACAAATTTAGGGGTTATAAAATCCTAAAAATCCGGATCCTATCATCACACTGGACTGGTCAAACCAGTGTCAACGTGCGCCTGAGCAAGGCAAAGCTACTCTAAAGTCGTTTAAATGAACACCAAATACTGAACTTCTTAATTAAACGAGAAACAATTGGTACATCTTGCACGATACGCTGCAGTTCAGATGTTGGTCAATAAACATTGGGGCGGGGATATTGCTGATACTTTAGTAGTTTCTTCAACAATTAATTATTTTTTCCCGTTTAATAACACAGGTCTACAGCTATTTTGCTGCTGAGGAAGCAACACCTAATTTGAGTGTACTGATTACTGAACTGAAATATTTTTTTTTTCTTTCACGTCATATTTTTTTTAAAAAATAAAATAATTCAATGTCTTTATTGCGATTACAATGTTTATTTGCCAAAACTAATATAATATAGTTTGGACAATAGTCATGTGTACAGAAATTGAAATCTAATAGTATTCCTACAGTAAAAAGATTCATCAAGTTTATAAAAAGGGATATTGATAAGCCAAGGTTTTAAACAGCCTTAAATCTACTTAAACTAACAGAGTGGACATCACTCTGTTGAATGCATCTAAAGCAACATTAAAAAGTAATTTTTGGTTTTGCCTAATCTGACAGTAGGTCTTAATATAAAGTGATGGTTCCTAGTATCACATGCATGGTTGTCAAATCGACACTGTAATGGTGCATATTAGTTTTGGTCATGACTAAACAATTACATATATGCTGGTTAATGACAGTTAAAATTATTAATTCAATAAAAGGGGGATGACAATGAACATCATATGGAAAACCAGTTAAATTGCAAATAGTCTTCTTCTGCAATAGTCAAATTTTACTGACTTTGCATGTGCAAACCATAAGATTATGGAAAAAAGCATAATAAGAGTTCACATTAAATTTATTATAAACTTCAACATGCATTATTGCTATATTACTAATTACTGATTGATACAGCCGCACTTTTTATATTTTATACGAGTATATAATAAAATGAAAAATAAAGCAACTCTTGCAACAGTGTAAGTAAAATAATCATAATCAGAGAAGCACAAATAGGTAAAACACTTAAACAGTCACACAATGTTCGCTATATTTGAGATAACTTGTGTTCTTCTGCCTTACACCGCCACGGGTGACCGAGGTCGTTAAGGCGCGGACTCGTGAGCGGGAGGTCTGGGATTCTAAACCCACGAAGACCGTCCTCCCTGACTGGGTTTTTTTCCAGGTTTTCCTCAGTTCTCATAAATGGCAAATGTCGGGGAGGTACCCTAAACTTAGGCCTGGAACGATTCCTTTCTTAAAAATATCCTTTCCCAAAATATCATTTCATCTCATGTATCATCAGTGTCCATCGTCTGTGGTGCCTCTGTAGTAAAAACGGGCGTTAAACACTATTAATTCATTCATTCTGCCTTACACACATATATATTGATATGTAATAAATATGCATAAAAGACTTTACATTAGTAAGGATTGAGGGGTGCATTATTGTATCATCGTATGTTCCACATTTTCATGAACAGGAGAAGTTGAGTTAATCATCTAGTAAATTTTTGTTACATTTGTAGCTACCAGGTCTTTCGTGGTTCTTTCGCCGGTTTCACAGCAGCTGGCTTAACGGCAGTCGGAGCCATTACTCCCGGCGAAGCGGATGTAATATCCGCGCATCTAATTCAAGCTCTGGTAATTACAGTGAAAATTAAGACGTACATCATAACAGGTGATGTTGGAAATGCTGTCCTGTTACATCCACAAATTTCTGGCATCTGTTTAGAAAAGTGTCATTCTACCCACCATTTCATACTCCGAAATTCAGTCAAGTAAAACTTGAAAGCATACAATATCAATGTTGTCCGTGGATTGCAGGCAGGTCATGCTGATATTCGAGTAAATTTCTGTAATTGGATGTTTCGGTAAGTTAATGATAGGAGTAATTTATTACCGCTTAATTTTCTTTACTGGTGAACCATAGTTTCATTTCCGTGGTCAAATTTCGTCGCAAAATAAACAAGTATTAAGATACAGAAAAAAATATATGTACGAAACTCTCTTGCATGACGAGAAAATCGGTGCAGGTTGAGCAGTAAATGCTTCTAGCATGTCTTTTAGAGAATACCATAAATGCAGAAAGATAACTAACAGAAGTGTTTGCTGTTAATATTCCCCAATGAGAAGCCCGCACATGGAATCAAATCATTCTGGAAAATGACAAGTCGAAGATTAAGCCATTAACAGTTAATAATATAGCTTTCGCTCTTACTAAAGTTCATCGTGTGACCCTGTTATTATATACAGGATTACTTGACTATTATGTAATCAAACTTCTTGTTGCAACCGTTCTGTTTTTACTATTTATCTGACATTCTTAACTTTGCTACTATTGTAAATGTGTATCATATTGTTTCTTCTCATCTTTCAAACCCCCCCTTTTTTTCTAGTCAATGCTTGTAAACACGCAAATAAATATAGATTTGTAATTTTTATAGAACGAAATGTTCTTGAGTGTTCAGAGTGTAGAATGGTGTGATTCTTTAAGAGAAATCAATCTCAATTTGGAGGCTAGTGACGAGCATATTAACACCACAAAGACAAGTTTTACATTTTGAGCATCTTTGTGTATCCTCCCACGCTCATTAGAGCAGGTATATCTTCTTGGGAGCTTCTGTGCAACTCTATGTGATGGTGCAAACTTCATCATCTGCATTATTTTAGATTAAGGGCGGTCGCCTGGTTAGGTAAGCGTGGCTAGCCCGAAACCCGGTTATCTGGGCCGCAATGCGGTTACACACCTGCAGAGTTGGAGAGGTTAGTGCTAGACACAACTGTCTTACCAATGAATCACTGGGAGTTGGGCCAGATGGCCTGGCGTGTGTAGCCTGCGTATCAACTTTGATGGCCGAAAGGGCGAAGGGGTTGATTTAAAGTGCCGAAGTTTTCGGTGCATTAGATATACTTTTTTCTTTGAAAAATTGCTGTCAAAAATCTTATGGTTCACAGAACTTTTCTATATAAAATATGACAGCTGTCAAAATACACCTGTTATCTCTCCTGTTGCTAGGTGAGGCAGGATAGATGGAAGCGAGTACCGCCGCTTCATCTCTTTCTGCATTTGTTCAGTTACTGATGTGAGTAGCATAGAATGAGACTGCAAGAGCTTTTAACTTAGGTACAACTTACTCAGTTCGCAAAGAACAAGGAAATAGAGCAGCAGAAAGAAATTTTCGATAACCACCAACTGAAATGTTTGATATGTGAATGGCGCAAAGAAGGCAGCAGTTATAAGCGTTTGTCTTGGCATTGTAGCAAAACGACCTGAGCTAGAATAGAAGTAGGATCACACAAATATAGCATCTCTGTGACTACGAAAGTGTTATCACAAGTAATATATCAAGGGGATCTGAGATTACCGATAAATTCACGAATGTAGTGAGTGTTTATATGGAAAACTCAGACCCTCGAGTGATATTTATTAGGATTATAACACGAATAAAATAAGAATTTAAATATATTTCCTCTAAACTTGGCTTACAAAATTGTAATAATTGTATATTTATACTTTACCTTTCCAAGCAATCTTGCGACAGAAGAATGTCGATTGTAAGTAATGTCGATAGAGAAGAACAAAATACGGTTTAGCACTATTTCATATAAGAACAAAAGTGATATATATTTGAAATTCGCGCACAGAATATTAACTTGGTATTACTTATGAATTGAGACTGAACTAATGCAATCGCTACTGTTCTATTTTCTAATACCAATTGTAAAAAAAAAAAAAAAGAGATAACATACAGTGTCTCTATTTGTCTTTGCATTCTGTGGTTTGGAATTCTTAATGTTAAGATCAATTTGCACATTAGACGCAACACCAAAACGGTTTGAAGAACCCTACATTTTGCGTTATGATTGTTGCTATCAATAGCTCCCCACTGCCTGATAGCAAAGGTCGGTGATTCGTGTTCCGGAATTATATAGTGGGGTACAGAGCTGGCTACACTGAACACAAGACAAAGGCACGTCGCGTGGTAAAACGGACTTGACAATTTTGTTCCATATTTTCACACCATAATTTGGTCTGTGATTGGTCAGAATTCAACATTTTGTTTCGTTTCATTGGTCGGACGAGACATGAGTGAAATAGTCAAAAGTAATATCACAAGAGCTGTGAGTTTGCCGATAAATTCATGAACGTAGTGAATTTCACGAATAAAATAAGAAGAATTTAAATATGATTCTCGTAAACCCTCTTACAATATTGTAATAATTGTACATTTCTATTATGGATATTTAACCTTTTCAAGCCATCTAGCAGCAGACGATTGTTGATTGTCAGTAATGCCATTACCGAAGAGCCAAATACGGGTGTGGGACTATTTCATGAAATAAGAATAAAGATATATATATATATATATATATATATATATATATATATATATATATATATCCGCGCACGAATTATTAATAATTATATAAAACGTTATACTTATGAATATCTACCTATTTAGAAACCGTGAGAATGAAATAAACAAAAGCCGACTACTACAATTGTACCGTTAGATTTACTAATACCAACTAAGAAAAACAAAACAGAAAAAATTACCATTCTGAACAACATGTTCATTAAAATTTATGGTTGCTTAGGCAGATATTGTTATGTAATTTATAAAATTATTTTAGACTGTTTGGCTGAATAAAGTCAAAAAATGTTTGAATACACATTAAGTTAAATTTACAATTACTGAAAACCAAGGAAAAGTGATAAGTGATGCGTGTTCAGGAATTATATTTGTAGGTATAGAATTGGCTACACTGACTACAAGACAAATGCACGTCTCGTGATAAAACGGATATGGTAATTTTTTTCGATAATTTCACTGCAAATCCGACTGCGATTGTGATTAAAATTCAAAATTACGTTTCGTTTCATTGGTTGTTTAGATGACTCACACAAGTGAAATGGTCCATATAATTCTAACTTGTTTACATGATGGCATATTGTAGAGTATTGGTACGTATACCAGCGGTGATAAGTACGTATGTTTCATTAAAAGATTGAATAGTAAACAGGTGAATGTTTCATGCCTACAGATTGTTCTGCAATACTACAGTATGTGATAAGTTATGTAGTTTTTTTCCTCTTCAACCTCTATCCTAAAACCAAGGTTTGTATTATAGTCAGGAGCGTTCGAAAAATATTGTAATAAATACTTCAGGCACTGAAAAAATAGAAGAAAGCAGGCAAAAAGGCATGTCTCACACTATTGCTTGTAGCTAAAATTATTGAAACGTGATCATTAAATTTGCAAAAATAAGTATTGTTATAAATTATAGTTACCTGAAGTTATAAGTAATTCTTTTAATATACTAAATCAAATTAAATAATTATTAATACTTTTACTAACAATATACAAATTGCGAAAGGGTAACTAACCTACCCCTTGTTCAGTGTAACAAAGGATCCGCCAGAAATTCCAATGCAATAATGTTATAAGTCGGCGTCTCGGTGAAACTTTACGATGGGCAATCAGACACAGTATCTAGTGTCGTTTCCATTACGAACGAGCGGTGTCTATAGATTTGTAAATTTGCAATGTTGTTACAATAGCCCTGAGCATCACATTAAATAAAAATGAACATTTAAGCAGTTTTAGTTCAAATTATTTCTTATTGCCTCATTACCCTATACAGAATATTGCTAAAATAAGAAAATACTTTTTAAAAAAAGGCAGAAATAGACAGCAAAGTACAAAAAGAAAACTTATCAAAATGTTTTATATTTCACTAATATCATTTCTGTACACCTGGGTCTTTTACCAGAGAAAACAATTAAAAAAATAAAAAGTGGTTTGCCTTAAAGCCGGGCACTAGTAATAAGACACCGACCTACGGTAAAGTCAAGAAGAATGGCTTTGCCGTGTACCCCGCGGCATGAAGAGAGAACCTTCACTATTACGTACGAGTATGGGGCATTCCAATTCTGGAAGTCCACGATCACTGAAACTTTTCCAATTCCAATCTTTAATGTAAAAACTATAGAAAGATTAGTTTTTATGTCATAAAAAAGAGTTCAGTGCTTAGTATGTTTAACTTTTAAAATATCGCGTCATGATTTTTCTTAATTTTATGAAAGGAATTTAGTGTTTATTTACATTAATTAACTTTTGAACTCCCTCTACACTTGCTTTGATTTAAAAAGATTTTGTCATTAAGAACTATGTAAAAAATGTGCATTGTCACTAAAATATGTACATATATTTTTTTCCGTGTCTAATTATGTTGAAAAAATTAAGTAAGTGCTTCAAATGTACTCCTAAAACAAGCCTTTCAAAGTGCTCTTCTTTTAAAAACGTTTAATTTTAAGTAGAAATATTTTTCTCCTTTCTTCTTAGATTAAGGATTTGGGAGATTTGAGGTACTCAACACATTTAAAAATTAGAGAAAAATATGATTCGTTTTATCTTCTGCTTTCGATTTACTCTTGTATATTGAGAATTACGGAAAGAGTGTGTAATAAGATTTTATGGGAAATACAGCTTCACCTGCGTTAGGATTTATGTGTAAATAGTAGTTTATTGTTCATTAGTTACAAAAAAATTTAGTAATGTTTACGAATAAGGATATTTGGAGTGGACTAAAAATAACATATTCTTCCAAAGTTATTCATATTTTCGGGTATAGTACATATTTTCACATATTTGAGGAAAACTTATATAACTTTAAATAATAAGGCTTCTTTTTAAACATTTTTTTCATGTTTTACTGCTTTAATATTATTATTGTGAGATGATAATTGAAATTTTATTTCATTGGCATTAGTATTTCAAAGCTATTTCTGAGCTTTCTATGAAGTGCGGAAAGTAGGAAAGCAATCATAACTAGAAGAGAGACATGTTTAGAGACAGCAGAATGCTGTGCAGTCAACATTGAAGTCATTGGGAAGTTTTTAAAGTGCTTCAGAGTATGATATCATTGTTTAAATTGAATTCAAAGCCCGTTTTGAGGAATAACATAGCAAAACAGTTATGTAGCATATACCCAAGAGAACGTGTCTAGCATCATAATTATTTTAAATGCTTTACAAAACAAATACGCCAGCCTTAGCATCCCGAGGAAATTGACAGAACTTCTCAACATTTGCAGTAGTGAAATTAGATGTAATGCTTAGCCAAGTATCTAGACTGTAGTGATTGCTTTATCAGTGACTGCAAGTGATGAATCAAGTGTAGCGCTAGATCTGGACTTAATTGCACAAGGTGTGGTAAGGTTTAGAGAGGGTTCCCAAACGTTATGTGATGCTCAGCGAAAGTTTAATGAGTTTAAAGCAATTTTAAGAGACAATAAATGCAGTTTCACATTTTAAAGTTTAAGACAGTGTTTTTTTCGCCTACTGTTTCATAAAGGCAATTGTCATTGAGAGATCACGGTGCTAAGCTGGCAGTGGAGGTGAGAGGAAGTGTGTGACAGATCCTGATTATTAAAAGTAAAAAGACTATAAAGGACAATAGGAGTGGATCTTGTAACATAGGAGAATTTATAGCAAGAGGGTGCAATCAGTTAAGAAATAAAAGGAAGAGAAGAACAATAATAAGATTATGGCTGTCATTTTGGTAATATTATTTATGATTGTTGGTGTAGAGCTGAATCCTGGCCCAGTGCAGTTTGGAAATAACTAGAACCGGATATGAGAGAGAAAGTTTCCTTGCTGCTATTTCGAGAATTAAGAGAATTTTATACATGAGGGTTATATTGATAAATGTAATAAGAAAGAGAGGGGGGTTATCGTGGTTTTTGATTGGGAATATGGAAGAAAAACCAAGTTGTTGGCAGTATAACGATACTGTTCAAGTATGAAAAGAAGTTTTATCTAAATGATGATTTACGTGCGAGATAATCTACGTAAGTAATAAAATGGGTTGAAATAACATGATAAGAAAAGAAACAGTTTCATACACATAACGCCATATCTAAGCCAATTACATGTTTTACAAAAGAAACAGGTTTTTAAAAAAAAAAATGATGGCTGCATTATGAAAGAAAGTGGTCACTGAAAGGACGAGTCGTAAATAATTGCTTAATCAACGGGAGATAAAGAAAAAGATAACATATAACACGTTCCACTCACGATCCCCCCCCCCAATTTTACGCCTTCAATTTTTTTTAACAATCCATTGCGTTTATGGCTATGAAGAAAAAATGGCTTGAGTTATAGGAAAGCTAGAAAACATATGCCATTTTAGCTGATAAAGAATATATGAATTTCAGTACAAAACATTATACAAAAATTATGTCAACGTGAGCTGGAAAGGTATTCAGAAATGAAGACTATCTAATAGAAAACTAAACGTGTAAACTGTCTTAACTCTACTGTTAACAAAAGATAGCATAAAAGAAAACATAGCTTCTAAGACATTAATAATAATTTGCATGTGCCATAATGGTAGCAGCGTTTCCCGGCAAGGGGTAGCAATCCAGAAATAAACTACTAAATAATTAAACTGAATTTTAAAATGCCCACCAACCATATGATTAGCGTTATTGCTAGCTAAACAAAGACGTATTTCTAGCCAAGCAATGTTTCGGAATATTTACCAGGCGAAGACAAAACCGCCATCGGGCTAAAAACAAGACATTTGTTACTATTTCAAACAATTATGTTTTTACTATTTTCACATGTTAAACATGAATAATGTTTAAATATAAACTCAGTGGAGCAATATTCGCTTAGGGTAAGAATAAAAAAAATATAAAGGAAATGAATGTAGAACTTTTTTCAACTGTTTCACTTAATCAAAACTACCAGGGTAAGACATTAAGTAACTTGTATAGGATGCAAGTTTGAATGAGGCACCTGCCACTACACGGCGGCAATTGGAGACAATCGATGTTAATAATAACGAAACAGCAGTCGCAATATGGTGGCACCTCTGAGTGTGTGTACAACTATCGAGCAGGTTCCGCTGTGCGATTTTTTGCGGGCTAAAGATATGTAATCAAAGAATATTAATATAGAAACGCTTCACATCTACGGTAAGAAGTGCCTGCCACTTCAAGCTGGGTGCCCAAGTTCTCTGAAGGGCGGACTTGTATCGAAGACGAACATCGTGTTGGCCCGCCAAAGGAAATTGCCATAGAGGGGAATTGCAATGAGTTGATTTAATCCGAGCAGACAGAAGGATAGCTATAAACGCTACAACCGCTACTAATGGTTGTTTGCAGGGCATGGCCTACCTCTTATTGCACGACAGATTAGATTTTCACAAAGTCTGTGCACATAAGTGCTGTACATGCTGGATCTTACAGCATCTCAATCGTTACCACAATGGAGTACGCGATATGCTAGCCCGAATTATGGGAAGGTTTTCTTGGCCATTTTCTGGGTCTTCCAAGGTATTTTACTCCTAGACTCTTCATGAACATCGAACAGTCGATGCAGCATATTACTGTCAATTTCTGGTTAAGGCAAAAGGCGCTTATCGCCAAAAATCGCTTCGAGAAGACGACGCCCGGCTGCATACAGTTGCTTTGACAAGGGAAAACTTGGAAGAAATCTATTGGACTAATCTAAAGTCCAGACGTATCACCTTGCGATCTTTATATTCAATTTTTAAAAAAAAAAAAACACTTTGGGGGTTCGGCAATCCGATCGTTACGAAAAGTTTGGAAGCATTCATGCCCAACTGTCTAGAAACCCAACTCCACACTTTCTTCGATAGTGGGATTAAGAAACTCTGTGCCTGAGAAAAAATTGTTTGTAAATAAGTAAATTATTAGAAATTGGATGTATACCATTTTAATTTAACTTGGTTTCAATAAATAAAAATATTTATATTTGATTCATCCTCGTATATTAATTTAATATTCAACAACAAATTGACAAAAATGGCCTTTATATGTGTATATAATTTCATGACTTTGAAAACGAGAGCGTTGTATTGTTTCCACATTTCGAGCAATGGAGTATTGCTTAACAGAATAACTAATTCAAATATTGTTTACTCGTTTAGCAACATATCTTTACCAGGCTCACAGATAATGACAATGTTTCAATTGCACATTTTAAAATTCAAATATCCTTTTAAATGCTATTTTCTCTAAATATGCCAATATTTAGAGCCAATATGCCAATATTATTTGAGCTATAACTTCCTAAAATTTAAAATATATAAAAAATAAATGTTAATCAAATAATGCACTAATCAACAGTGAATATTTCTTGTAAATATGAAGTAATTGTGCAAGTGAAAGTTAAAAATAAGCTAAATTTTGTACAAAAATTTATATTTCATGGAAAAGATGCCTCAAAAGTTTCATAATATAATGTTACTACTTAGTAAGTCATCTTCTAGTTTTATTTTTATTGCTTTTCCGTGCTTTCACACCTCTTGCAGATTTTTTCCCGAAGTTTTCATATTTATTTATTACCACGTTGACAGCATTAATCTTATCAGACATCTGTAGGTTGTGAACTAAACACTGTAGGTATAGGTCTGTAGTCTGAAGGAATTAATAAAATGAATTAATGATGGCGCAAATGAGATCGGAGTCTTTGGCGCCTTAAATATATCTGGCGTTCACCTTCTCAAGGTATAGAAAAATTACCCCTGTACGGCCCCCGGATTGTTCGTACATCAACGCTTTTATAGAGCACTAACAATTTTTATCAACCTCAAATGCAATATATGTCCATTCCAAACAGCACTTTTATTTAATCGATTAAATAAAATATTTTATTATAATCTATTCCAGCTCTCTAAGCGTCTATATCTCCACTCAAACCACCACGGGTGGCCGAGGTCGTTGAGGTACGGACTCGTGAGCAGGAGGTCTGGTTCGAATACCGCCAGGACCGTCCTCCCTGACTGAGGGTTTCTCCAGGTTTTCCTCAGTCCTCATAAATGGCAAATGCCGGAGAGGTGCCCTAAACTTAGACCTGGAACGATTCCTTCTTTAAAAATAAATCCTTTCCCAATATATCATTTTATCTCATGTAACTGATTCATTAATATTCTCCACTCAAAAGAGAGGAAATGAGGAAAAATCTCAAAAGACTTCAATGATACACACTATTCCAGAAAATTGTCATTAACATGTATATTCAGACGTCTAGAAAAGCTGTAGTAGACGTTTAAAGCAGAAAGAAGGAAAAGTAAAGCGTTTCATTTATTAAAATGACATTAGTTCCTAAAGGATCTTTGTGTAGAACAGACAGGCAGGAGAAAAACTTATGCTGGTGAAATACATTTTTAAAAACAGTGGAAGATTATGTAGAAAAAAAACAGAGAAGAGTTTAATATAATAGAAACAACTAACATAATGAGAAAGAGGGAATACTGGCACTTGCATGACAAGCCAAAAGTTAATATGTATGTATTATTCAATCCACAACTGGGCTTATACCAAGTGGCAGTGAAGAAATAGTGAAATTACAATATTTACAGCTTGTACTTACAATTATACATTGAACATCATTTAATACATTTCAAACTAATTAAATACATGTCAATCAAATTAAACACATAAAATACGCATCAATCTTATTATATAGATTTCAACCTAATTAAATACATGTCAATGTAATTAAACATACGCTAACCTAATTAAATGCATTTCATAATAATCAAAACATTTCAGTGCATTGGAACTAACTAATATCTATCAGCCAAATCAAATATATTTCAAAAGTTTATTAATTATGTCAGTCTAATTAAATGCATGTAATCCTGACTAAATTCAAATCAGTCTAATTAAATACATGTAATCCTATTTAAATACATAGTAATACAATTTAATACATTTCAACATAATTAAATACATTTCAACCTAATTAAATACGCATGGATGTAATTAAATGAGTGTGAACGAAATTAAATACATGGCGATGTAATTAAACACATGTTAACCCAATTAAATGCCTGTCAGCCTAATTAAATACACTTCAAAACCTAATTACTTACATCAGCCTAATTACATAATATCATCCTAATTAAACACTAGTCAGTCCAATTAAGTACATCATATTTAAATACATATTGTCATCATATTTAAATACATATTAATACAATTTAATACACTTCAACACAATTAAAAATTGTCAACATAATTATACATACATATCAACCTATTCATTTCATGTCAACTTAATTATATACATTTAAACTTAATTAAATACATGTTAACATAATTTATTACGTTTTTACTTAATTATATCATTTAAACCTAATTAAATATATGTCAACTTAATTACATACATGCCAACCTAATTAAGTACATATCAGCATAATTTAATAAAATTCAATCTAATTAAACATATTTTATTATAAATATATTTGAACCTAATTAAATACATTATAATCAAATTAAAAATATAAATATTTAATTAAATATGTATCCACTGCAAAACCTAATCTATGAGATATAACTCTTATCTAAGTTTCTGTTAAATGTTTTAACTGGAAAATAAACAGACCTCAAAGACTGCTGCAGATAAATTATTGCAACCATCGATGATTCTGATTAAGAACGAAGATTTTCCTATCTGCCCTCTGTTGCTTTCCTTGAATTTTACATATTCCTTTGAGATATAAATGATATAAATCTCTCCTCTCTCTCTCCCTCTTGCGTCTAGCTGCCAACGATTCCCATCCCAGAGCCTGCACATTTTCGAACCCATGTCCTTTGCTCCCTTTCACGCATTTGCCCGCCGTTCTCTATGTAATTATAGATACAGTATCTCAAAATAGAGGCAGATTATTATAGACCATGAAGACGGAACATGCTAACATCCCTGAAACATTTGTTGTAGCTGTTGCTGATTGCTGCAACCTTTTGCAAACGTTGCATCAATTAGTTCTGTCCAACAGCGCATGAGCAGAGCTTGTTACCCATGAGTGACCACCATCTGCTAGCAAGGTTACGCATGCTCAACCAGGAATTTTCATGAGCAAGTGATTAGGTACGTATAGTTTCCCACGGTTTAGACAAATGCGTATTTTTGTAAGATACTTTGACATTTGACTCATGTCAAGACGAAAGGTAATAAATATATACTGACTGTTATTAAATAAACAGTGTAAGGGTGTAAGTTTCTTAAAGTATTTGATAATTACATGCAGACAATAGCCTAAACCTTTTTCTACATGTTGAGGATGCGGCGATATTTTAATAAAGGGAATTTTCTCGGGGTGAATAAATTTGATTAATTAGTAGAAGAAATTAATCAGTTACATCAAGAGTGAATTAGTTGATGTAATATAGGTTTTAGAGATGTGTTGATTCAGCGGGCCGATTTCGGGTGGGCCCTCTGTCTGTTCCCGACTGTTTCTGATTATTTCCCGCTGATGAATCTTGAATTCCCGTAGATGCCTCTAATATGTTGATGTTATTCGGTCGCTATCGGAGGTAACGTTCTTCTCAGGGATGAATGTCGAGCTTTCCTGGAATTAATCGACAGGGGAGGAAAGGACGATGTCAAATAAAAATGTTGGTGATACAGTTCACAGGATTTATTTTAAAGTTCATTACATATTTTAGGACACGTCTGGATCAAGGAGTTGAAACACAAGTATTCGCGCGATTTCCTTTTGTCGGTCACGCGCAATTAAATTCTGATAACTAAACAAATTGTTCATTACTTTTCTGAATTCATTCTTGGTCGTAATTTCTAACTCGATGACTTTCATTCAGATGTAAGTCACACACTAAGATTATTATTACTATGTGAAACTCATCGAGACCTAACACTGTTTACTATTTATTGCTCACTGATTACTGCCGTTCCCTACCAACTGTCCAACCAAATTGCCCTCAAAAGCTTCCAAATTGGGTTTTTTATGTTTTCTTTATGCGTCACTATGTGAGGATTAAAATTTTAGAATATTGTAGATGCGTCCTACATCCAATTCTCTGATTGGCTTAACATCAGTATATCTAGAAGTTTCTCGAAGCGGGAATGGAACGTTTGCTGGCTGAAATTCTCCATTTCTTCCCTGCGTTTCTGACACATTATACTGAGAGATTTCTCCTCCTCCTCTTCTTCTTCTTCTTCTTCTTCTTCTTCTTCTTCTCCTCCTCCTCCTCCTCTCACACTCTCTCTCTTTTTAAGGGATCGCTTTCTCCAAAGGGAAAACTTGCCTACATAGTTAGCGTTAATATTTTTAAAGGCGACTGTAAAGGAAGGGTTCAAGGAAACGTCCTTACAAATGGCTCCAGAGAGTCACGAATAAAGATACAGTTTTAAGCTTGACGTACATATAGCATCAGTTAAGTATGATGTACTTCCTTATGTCACATTTACGTATTTATTGTAAAAATAAAAATCTGAAATACTCCATCCCGGCATCTTGTTTTTTACACCGGGACGCATAGTGGAAACTATTACACTTAATTTCTAAATTAAAAAATTAGATTCATACATTATTATTTTTCAGATAATACTTATACCTATGTTACAATTAGACATTTACTAAAATAACAAAATTACATCTCCCTTCAACTACTTCCTAATTGCTGGAAACTTTTATCATTTCATCTCATGTAACATCAATGTCCACAGCCTGTGGTGCCTCAGTAGTTAAAAAACGGGCGTTTACACTATTCAAAATAAAAATTCAAAGATAACTGAATTTTAGTGACGTTTTGTTTTTTCGAACGCGAGGTTTGTCTTTTGTAAGTGATAAATGTGATGATTTAAAAATAAAACTGCAAAGGTATCAAATTATAAGCGAAACAATGAGAGGTAATTATTCATTTATTACATTTTATAAGAAAATGATCGTACACATTTTGATATGAGAGAGAGAAACGTTGATATATGGACAAGGATGGAACAGAAATTGAATTCCTAAGGTTCATAAGAGGATGGGATAGAACTGACAGAATACCAAATATGCAAATAAGATATTAATGAAATAATTGTTTGATAAACGACAATATTTCATAGCACAGATAAAACTGGGAAGAGCGTCTGTATAGAATGGAGGACAGTTGTAAGTATACCGAAATTAGGCAGACGAAACAGGAAGGCCCATAAAATATGGGAATATAATGCTAGTCCCATCAACCGATTATATAATCCGAACACAGTTCCGAATTCCATAAACCAAGGGTACCAAAAAATGTATACACACTTTCACAGTTGACATCTTATTAATATATTTCAAAGTTGGACCGAAAAACAACAGTAATGTGTAGTATGGTGTTCTGTGAACAGATGTGACCTACATTACGTTATGCTAGCATTACTACAAAATGGAGCGAAGATTATCGTTTAAACAGCGGAAAGCAATTTTGAAGTGGTATTGGAAAACTGAGAATTTGATGAAGTTCAAAGGCAATGGAGACGTATGTACAGAACAGAATCACCAATGCAAGTAACAAACAATTGCACGCATTTGAGACAAATTTGAGACTCATGGTACAGTATACCGTAGAAAACCAGCTATACTGACAGCACTTCGGGAAGAACTTGAAACGGCATGTGCTGCAATCGCTGAGGACACCTTCGCAAACGTTACTCAATCAGTAGTTCAACGTACTCAGAAGTGTATCGACGCCAATAGTGGGCATTTTGAACAACTGTTGTAACTGTAAAAGTCTAAGATGATTAGTGTTCATCATTTTCTGTTTTTGTGAAGTCAGTTTTGTTATGTTAACATGTTTTTTTTTTTTTTTTTTTTTTTTGCTTGAAGAGTGTATACATTTTTTGGACCCTCTGTATAATAATGATAATTACACCAAGCGACTTTCAGCCAATGTACCGTCTCTTTGATACCGTATTCACCAAACTAAGTCGTTTTAAAGCGTGGTATTCTAGAGCTAATAACTTATTGTTTTTTTTTTTTTTTTCCTTTAGCATTCATTTTTTTTTTTTTTAATTCCTGTAATCTCTGCTTCTATTCGACAAGGGATCTAGGAGGGCTATTTTCATACATTTTCATGATCATTTTTGGCGGGTGATACAAGTCATAAAAATGGCAGGATTTGATCTGCGAATTCAGAATATAAAAGGAGCGGTACAAGATCTAACGCCGCATAATACAATAAGAAACAAAAAGGTGGTATGGAATGAATTTTCGTAGTTTTGTGCCGAACGAAATTACGAGCTTGAACAAACAAACTTTAAATTTACTGTTAAAATAAATAAATTGTTCATTTGCTTTTAAGTATTCAATTACAGATATATTCGTAGCCCTTCTTGGAATAAAAACTAATAACAATACATTTTATCACCTCTGCTTCTATTCGATTGTTTCACTGTCTCCCAAAAGAAGTTCTCCTCACAACACAAAATATGATGTAGCTGATACAAAAATAATATTAAATGTTAATTGTTATAATAGTGTTCAGTTATATTATATTTAATTTATATCTCCATGCGATAATGCTTGGAATAAAAGCTAATAAAATTAGTGCACGTTTTCAGAAAGATTAAACAGGTAAATCAAATCACTTCAATGATTATACTAACAGTACAAAAAAATAGCATTGTACTCCCATTGCAATTATCTTACCGAACCCCCCTCCCTTGCTTATAATTTTTCTTAGGTCTTAGATCAATTACCCAAAAATTATCAGCACTCGCGACGTTACTGAAGAAAATTTCCAAAACGCTATCCCCCTGGACGACACCTGGCCTTAACATTCGAAATGGAACTCACGCGGACTCTCTAGAAATGCGCAATTATACCGTAACAAATGAAAATGGTTATTAATTAGGTGATGCAGGTTGAAATACAAGTCTGCATACCGAAAAGAAGCTACTCGCCACATAAATAACCGGATCCTTAAACGGAGCATTGGGGAAAAGAACGAAAGCGAGTGCTGAGAAGTGAAGACATTGAAAAATCTGTAGAGGGAAAATTCCTCGTGTGTATTTCCCATCCTTTTCTACACCCTCCCCCGTAGTTATCTCTCATTCCTAGCATTTTCCTCTTGAAAGTTGCAACCCTTGAGGACGGAGAGATCTTCACAAAGAGGGCCCAGGACCAGAAGAGAGTGCAAGGGAAAGGACGATAAATCTTGACAGGCAACAATCCTCAAGATGTTATCTAGCAGCACCTGAGAGCCGGGGAAGAGGAGAAGGACGCAGATAAAAGACGAAGATAAATGTCCGAGACGCAGCTCTAGTGTAGAGAAGTGAGGAAAGAGCTACGGTAACATTTCTTCTTCCCTCTTGTTCTGGTCCTTTCTTTTTTCTTTCATTTTTACCTCCTTCTGTTTTTTCTTCAGGACTAAGGCACTGATATAAACGCCAGAATATTTTTATTATCTGATGACTTGTGATAGAAGGTACGCTTTAAAAAACCATACATGCAAATGAATTCGAAGTAATCGTTTTAAACGTTCGTTTATGTTGTTTATTGGTTTTTTGTCGTAGCACTGAATACCAGAATGAAATGTGTTACAAAAAAAGACGAAGAAATTACGTTATTAGGAATTTGGAGCATTAACGCGCGTGCACAAATATTGGCAACCGTAATTTGATTGCACTATTGTGCGTCGTGTACGATCTTTCAGGAGCGATAATTTAATGTGAGATCTAAAGAACAAATGTGTTGTGTCAGTTGAAGTGTAAAAAATAAGAAGCCATAATCAATTGCTCATCAAAAGAGCATTGTGCATGATAAATGAGTAAAAATCAAAAATGAAAATCATATAATTACTCTAAACCAGCGGTTTTTAAACTTTCCTTGATCGCGGCCCCCTAATATTTAACTCAACGTTTAAAACTTGTATCCTATATATTTTAACGCTGTTCGTCACTGTTTGCAAAATTTAAAGTTAAAACAAACAAATAAATACACTTTTTCAATATAAGCCATTTATGGTAGTGTATAACTGCACAGTACTTGTCTCGTAATCCCAAGATCGAAGGTTCAATTCCATCCAGGGTCGAATTTTTCGAGCGTACAAATATTAAGCATGGCTTCCTTCTGAAAGCAAGTAAAGCCGTGGGTTCCATGTCGTAGATTTACGGTATGGGACCCTTAAGCCTGAAAGAAGAGGCCTCTGAGCAAAATTTGTCGGCCTTGCTCTGCATTGAATGGGTTGCTGATGACCTCAGATGTTAAAGAGCGTCCATAAATAAACCAAATCAACAACAGTATACCTGTTAATGATTATGAAAAGTATATTACATTAAAAGTATATAAATGATAAAGTATAAATATTAATAATACTAATAATATACAGGGTGTTTAAAAAGTAACAGAAACTGAGTCTGTGCCTTTTAACAATACAAGGCAACTTACGGTCTGTCTGTGTTTCAGTGGAGAGTTGAGTGACCGTGACATTGTGAGTGACAGCTGATGCTACAATATGCCGTCCTGATAAGGATATGATGCGTGCAACATTATTTACGGAGTTATGGGACAATACGGAATGATGGGCCTTCTCTGAAATATGTGGCAACCGCTTTCCAGACACCTACACGATCAAAGAAAACTCTCCTGTGTTGGGTGGAAATGTTCCGGCAAACAAGATCCGTGAAATGTCATAATGAGGGTCATTCAGGAAGATTTTGCACCACCAGGAGCAATGAGCATGTTGGTCGTGTGGTGGAGAAAGTTCTGCAGTCACAGAAGAAGAATTTTCAGCACATATCAAAGTAATTGCAATTGCAAACTGCACGTGTGGCGCATGGTTCAGAAATTTGGTGCCCGCTCAAACCGGATTCAAATGTTGCATGAGTTAAAGTCTCTGGATTGTCGTATCCGCTTGCACAGGCACTAGCCTGCCTCTATGAGGGTGAACACAGCTGTGATAATTGGTCGTGATCCTGAGTAGACATGTCAAAAAGCAAAACATCCGCTTTTTTGTGTAGGAGAAGCCTGACGAGTACTTGCAGAGACCCCTACATTCTGAAAAAGTCACAGTATGATCAACAGTACCAAATCATGCCGTCATTGAGCCGTATTCCATTGAAAAGGATGATGGTGAGGCTCAACGGTATTGTTTATCGGCAATTCTTATCCGCTTCCTTGCCGAATTAAATAATTTTCGAATAACAAGTATTCCAGCAAGACGGGGTCACACCACACTTTGGGGCGGCAATCTAACGTTTCCTCAGGACTCTTTCCAAATAAGGTGGTTTCCAGGGATCTGCCTTTCCCTTTCCCTCCAGAATCCCAGGCCTCTAGATGTGTGACGCGTTTCTGTTAGAGGAACATATGGTACTAAGTACCCTTGACGATCTAAAGGCAAACATTAAGTCCGTGATATGTGACATAACTGCAGATCAGTTTGCTGCTTGCACACTTCATTGACCACATGCAGTAAGTAGTCGATAATGATGGACGCCATACGGAGCATGTAATTGAATAAGGACGGTCAGGAGACGAGTCAGTGTTAATTTTAATTTCTGAATGAGACGCATTATTATGCAATTCACTTACAACCCAATATATATCAAACTTAATAGGAGAAATATGTATTCTAAGTTCTCAACTTCTACTTTATTTTTAGGTAAATTTTGCTGAGAACGAATTTTTTCCACAAGTAAGTTCATAGGAAAGGCATCAGTACTTTCATGGCCAACTTTGATAGCCCGGGAAAACATGGAGCAGGCAAGCCCAGCCTGCGCAATTCGCTGTTGAAAGATGAGTGCTGTTGCCAGGGAAACTATGGCGGTATATATGAGTGGTCTGAGTGGTTCACGTTTTCGGCTTACCTATTGGGAAGTTCCTTCCAGAAAAAATACCTAATTGCCTTCAGTTTGATTGTAATTTACTTTACTCCAATAAATATACAAATTGTAAATTTGTATCGTTTTTTTGTTTTCTTGTAATTCAATGTATGTGGCTATACATCTCAGAATAAGTTATATTAATAGTACTCGAATACTTTTTGAACCCCCTTTGAAGGGCCTCGCCGACCCCCGCTGCTCTAAATATACAAACAATTTTATACATTGAATAGAATTGCAATAACCTTTGCAGAAATTTACATTTTTATAATAAATGGGCGTATATGTTGCGTTCGATGCAAAAACAAAAAAACAAAAAATACTACTATTTTTAAAAAAAATTGTAAAATGTTCAATATTATGTTTCCTACTCATATTAAGGGGAGTTCTAAAGGTATTAGCTTTAACTCATTGCTAAAAATATTGATTCATAACTACACAATGAAAATAAAAATGTTACATAGCATAAAAAGAGAGTATGCCATACCGAAATAGCTCAGGAAAGAAGAATGGAATTCTTCCCCCCCCCCTATAAATTCCGTTAACATTTTCACATCATAAGTCGCTTCGATCGTGATTGTTATACAAATACTGACATTTCATTATTTAGCATTTCACTGATTATGTTTACCGCAGTTGTAGGCGAAAGGTTTAGTTTTGAAGCAGATCTAAGAGTACAGTACAGCATCCCTACAATAAGAACAATTTGTTTATATATTTATTATTTTTTCCTCCTGAGTAACAAAAGTAAGCTACGCGCTAACTTTTTCATGGTTGTAATATGAGTTAAAATAATTAAAATCATAATTAATAAAAGAAGCTTCGGAAAACGTGAAGGCGAGCATTGAGTGCTACTTGAAGACTGAACAAATATTTTAAATTGTTTAAATAAAAACAAATATTACTAAGTTATGTATATTAAGACAAATGTATATTTTTAAACATTTTAATATAATATAAGTGAAATAAACTGTCCTGCACATGATGATAAAATGAATTTTTCTGGAAATATGTATTCATCATAGCAATTACTTATTTAAATTACATATATAATCAACCTTCAAACATAAAAAGAGTACAGAACTAACATTTTATGAAAATTCTTTCTGAAAATGCAAGAGGAATAATGACCCATGTGTGACAGTATAAAGTAATAAACATTATATATGTAAAATGGGCACTCATTTCTGTGATAAAAAATTATTGGGAAAATGTACCTATCATAAAAACAGAACAGTATTCACAAATTGTATCCACATATTATTGGTTTTCCTTTCATGCACACTTTGTACGAATTCCGACCTTCCCACTACTTCGTCAACAAACAAAATGCCATCGAAAACTTCAAATTTCTTTAATGCCTTGTTAGTTAGTTAGTTCATAAAGTGGTCCACCGCGGGTGGCTGAGGTCGTTAAGACGCGGACTCGTGAGCGGGAGGACTGGGGTTCAAATCCCGCCAGGACCGTCCTCCCTGACTGAGGTTTTTTCCAGGTTTTCCTCAGTCCTCATAAATGGCAAATGCCGGGGAGGTACCCTGAACTTAGGCCTCCTAATATACAATTTCATCTCATGTATCACCAGTGTCCACCGCCTGTGGTACCTCAGTTAAACACCGTTAAAAAAAAAAAGTGTCCAATTTTGTAGTAACTGTCATTTTTTTTTTTCCAAATGTGTCATTATTGGACATTGAAATTCTTAAGCACTTAAGAACAAGTTAGGTACATTCAAACTACTAGGTCAATACAAACAACGCAAGAACACAAGCTATATGTCACCGGCCGATATGTTAACAAGAACATGAGTGACAAGTAAGGGGCGGACTCGTGAGCGGGAGGTCTGGGGTTCGAATCCCACCAGGATTGTCCTCCATGACTGGGGTTTTTTCCAGGTTTTCCTCAGTCTTCATAACTGGCAAATGCTGGGGAGGTACTTTAGGCTTGGAACGTTTCCTTCCTTAAAAAATAAAATCCTTTCCCAATTTACCACTTCATCTCATGTATCATCAGTGTTCACCTCCTATGGTGCCTCAGTAGTAAAAACGGACGTTAAACGCTACTCAAAAAGAATGATGCCAGGTACAAGGGGAGAGAGTGGTTTACAATTGGTGATCTATTGTACCTCTTTCATCTGTTATTTACCGTCCAGTACCAACATAACTTCATTTCACTTCATTTTTATATTAGTGCTTAGAAAGTATGATGCCTTGTCATCATTTAAATGAATGTGTGTGTTTATTTCATGTCTCGAAACTTTTTATGAACATACACAACGACACAATTTAAATATTACAATGGAGCTCTAGTTTCAGAAACATGCGTTCTTGAGGTAAATAATGATATGCACTAAATATGACAATTTCAACAATCTTCAGCAGTTCCTCTCTCTGATTCAGAAAACAATTATTTCTACTTGCTGTACATCAGAGTTTGTTTCATGATAAGATTCACTGTATCGTCTGTTATGCACAGCATTAGGTCAAGGATACATTTGGTTGCCAAATCTTCACGCATAATATATTTTATGTTTTCAGGCAAATATTATAATGCTAAAGAATATTTATGACAAGTACTTTTAATTGTTTCCCATTGGTGCAATTGAGACGTTTTATTTTATAAGATCTGAAGTCATCAATTTCTTTTTTAGTTCTATATGTCAGAACTTGCACTATGATGCATGCTTCGATGTTGAAATGATGAAATATTTTCCATACCTTCTGATATTCAATTAGGTCACCATTAGGCCTTGGCATTTCTTAAGCACTTAATGTCAAGTTAGATACACTCGAACTACGAGTTCAAATTTTTCACTACTAACCACAAACTTTATTCATTAAAAGAAATGAACTCAGATCTTCCCCAGTTAGGCGGTTTATCGGACTAGAAAGGGAGTTGCAGAAAACAGACGATATTTTGACGGGAGAACTGCATGCACAATTAACACAAAGTAAACGCTGATGAACGGCGAAGATCTTAAAGATCACGACTCCACCTAATAAGGAAATGGTGCAACGACATTAAATACGTCACTTAAAGAAAAGGTGGAAAAAAAGCAGCACAGATGATGCATAGCGAACAGATGAGAACACAGAAAAAAAGAACAACTATTCAGCTCGAGATTAATGTCATAGACAAAAACAGAGAGAAAAAGAAGGTTGAGGAATTCCGACGTAAAGAACAGAAAACAGTAGATAAAAAAAGCAGTTGAAATGCCGAATGGTGAAAAGAGGGGAGGGTGCATGGCACAGGGAATGGGGGAGGGGGAGGAAAACCTGGGAAAACAATGTCACCGTTAGGAGATTTCGGGGCCGTGTTGAAGATATGGCGACAACAGTTAAAACAAAGTGGACATGGAAGAATTAATGTGTGGCAAGGACTGAATGAGATGAAGAGGAGAGACAAGACTATGTGGAAATGATAAAGGAAACTACAAAACAAGCAAGAAATTCCCAGATGGTAGACGAAACATATTTATAATCAATTCTTCTTCCAAAACATCTGAATAATCAATGCGCGGCGATCGGAACTGATTTTCAATGACGATATCTCGGCCGGTACGTTCGAAAACCGTCTGCCGTTTGTTCATGTTGCATAACCAGAGACTCTGAACATCTCCGAAATTCTTTCTAAGCTTTCAGGTCAAGGAAATATAAAAATATTTTAAAAATTTCAATGTTAGAAGTATCTTACGATTTTCTAGATATTAGTGAAAATTCAGCCTTTGCAGCTAGCGGTAACATTTCCTGCTGTAATCGCATCATCAGTAACAACGATAACATGGGACAAACGAACTAAATAATCTTCATTGATGCAATGCCGTCATAAGTATAATAAAAGGAGGCATTGACTTCACTGATATTGATTAGAATATCCACATTTATTATATTAATACCATTTTATAATCTGGTATACAAAAACTCTCTAAGTATTGATTTCGTAAAAATTACGAAACAAGCGAATTAAACAGTAACATTAGAAACAAGTAGTAGTTGTAGAGTCGGTCCTGGTGGTGTAGGGGTAGCCATGCTTGCCTCGTAGTCCCAAGATCGCGGGTTCGATCCCGGCCTGGGTCGATGGATTTTTTCGGGCATAAAAATCCTAAGTGTGACTTCCTTCGGAAGGGAAGTAAAGCCGTTGATTCCATGTCCTAGATTTGCAGCACGTAAAAGAACCTCAAGCTTAAAAAAGAAAGAGGCCTATGAGCAAAATTTATCGGTCGTTACACGCACTGAATTAAATGGGACGCTAATGACCTGAAATGTTAAAGAGCGTCCATAAATAAATCAAATCAACATTATTAGAAAATAATATCATAATATACAATTAAAGTGTCTTTTGTGATAACCACGTTTACCATATCATCCATTTGTTTGGGCCTCACTTTCCAAAGTAGAGTTCCCGGTAATCGGTGTCTTCCCTTGTGTCAGAACGCCCTACTGAGATCGGTTATAATCGGGCGAGAATCAGTAGATACTGTGTAATATGGAGCAATTTAAAAACTCAGTCCTATAAATATGTAAAGAAAAATAACACATTTCGAGAAGGCTTATAGGTCACAAAGTCCATTGCAAAAATTGTTTTGTTTGCATTTACAAATCATTTTATTATACCGAGCACATTTTGAACAGACAACATGCAAATAAATTACTGACTAAGGAAATTCATTATTTGTGAAGAGTAGCAAGAATATCAAACAGAATTAAGAAAGTAGAGAAGAATATTATTAAAGTAATTGGTGAGAAAAAATTTGAAATGGTTTGGGCATGTGAAAAGGATGGGTAAAGAAAGAATTCAGAAGATGATATTGGAGTGGAATAATAAAGGAAGAAGAAGAAAAATAAGGTAAGTACGAATGGACGATGTCCGGAGGAGTATGAAAACAAGGGAACTTACAGAAGTAGATGGCGATAAAGGCAAATATTAATGGAAGAGTATAATTTCTATAAGTTGAACAAAACAACCGTATGCGGAAAAGTCTATTAAAAATGTACATTATTTATGTTCATAGTTCTATGAGTGAATTAAAATTCGTTTTTGTTTTGCAGTACAAGGTGAAGTTTTCAAAACTTCGAAAACGGAGGCATTTTACCAACGTTCACAATTTTTAAATTGTATACCTTTCTTCTAATCATCTGTTAATGCTATGATTATTCAAGTGTGTTTTATTTATAAGCAGAGCCTGGAAGTCAGAGAATGCCTTTTCTATCTGGGTGGATATATTTAAGAGTCAGATACAAATGAACATGTTTCCTTACATTTGGGGTCATAGCGGCAGTTTTTATTTTGGCTTCTGTTGATTATTTTAAGGTTTAAACTTTTTTTCTGCTTTAGATCGTTATGGGTTTTTTTCCAGAAATTATTTACACATTTTAAAAAGCACATAAACACAACTATATCGAAGCGAAAAAAGTTATAAAAATTAATTGTCATGTTCACCTTAAAAAAATCTATTCACAATCTTGTTATGCATTTATTTCTTTTCAAGCCATTGAAAACTTTCTCCTCAATCCATTTACATAAGCTGTTTAAATAGAAGAACCGTCATGAATGAAAGCAATGCATAGTTACGAATACTAGGAAACAGAAGATGAGGGAAGTACAGTAGTTTTGAATAGTCCTGGCGAATGACTATATAAATCTGAGCGAGACAATTCTAGGAAATTTGTGGTGGGGGTAACTTCTCAGTTGCATAAATTGCAAGCGAGAAAGATGAGAGCGGTACAATTGTACAAGCAATACAATTTGTTTAGCACAGAAGTAAGAGAGATACTAACCTGATTTCCCCATAAACGCATAAACTGAAAATGTACTCCACCAGGCTACGCATCTTTTCATCATTCATCAGGACTATTCAAATCTACTTTACTTTGTTCTGATAGGTAAATGTTCTGTTGTAACTGGAGTGAGTACTTCCGCAATAGTTTGTTTTAAATATGCTCCAATCACTTCACTGGAAGCAGAACGTTCTTTTTCCACGATGAAAAATGTTCTCTGTGACATGCGGCTGACTATGACAGTTGATACCTTGAAGAAACAACTTGTTATTGCTTGTAACCAATAAAAGTAAGCTTAAGTACTTTAATTGAGTGATACAGAAATAATTAAGTATCTTAAATATATATTTTAATTAATATGGGTAATATCGTTCTGTGTTTTCACTTTTAATAAATGCCCTTTTTCGGTGTTTTAAGTGCCTTTTCGCCTGGATATTTTAACCAAAATATATGCAAGAACTTCCGGGCTATGTTTATAAGAACCTATAACTGCTAGCCGGTGTGAATGCAGTCAAATTGCGACCAATAAGTGTTAACATTTATTAGGACTTTGAATATTACCTGCTGAGCTTCTGCTGGTGAGATGTCATGTTTACATCTCTAAAACCAGAATTCTGAAAGCCGAACTTGGTGTTAATTAAAATAAGGACGATGATGGAAGAAGGACATAGAAATTAATTAACATAAATAATTTCTAGCTTCTCCTAGCTTTTTAAGCACTTTAATGGTATTTATACTTTGATAAGTTACAGATTGTATTAATTATAGTTACTACAATTTTTAAGTGCACAGTTATCTTTAAGTAAGGGCATTCTATCGAATTCTTGTGTTTGAGAATCACAAGAAAATATTAAGTAAAGAAGTATTTACATCCTTTAAAACAATGGATGCTATTCATAGTAGAACGAGAAGCGCAATTCCCTTCATATTTTTCTCTTTACATTCTGAGACACGCAATTAATGAGATATTTCTTCCAAAACGTCTTAGGAACGCACAAATCCCAGCTGTGTCTGCTTCTTCGTGTTTTATAAAGCGGATCCGGTCGTCACGTCAGACACACAGAATTAAATAGATGGTCTTGTTGTTTTGCTTGTTGGATAAGTTTGTTAACAAGTACACCGTCAAACTCGTTCGGGAGGATTCCAGAGTCTCTAGACGTGACTTCACAATTCCAAGAGAATTAACCATGCAAACCAACAGCATTACAAAAATAAATAAAGTGACGCTATGCATGCAGCACTTGCGTTGCACATTTCAAGCATTGCTCTCAAAATGTAAAGTTTTCCAGTCCATTAACTTCGGGTCTTGACAGTCTACTGGACAAACATACAAAGGCTATCAACTACCTCATTAAAGCAGTATTCCGACTGGCCGAAGTAGCGACTTTTGTACAGGAAATAATGGGTCAGAATGCAGAGAATAAAGCGTTCAATTTCAAGTGATAGCTATATTGACATTTCAATTTTGATTTAAACGTTCTTAAACTTAATAACGCCATGCTTATGTTATCGCTAGCAGCCCCTTAGTCGCAGAGTACTGAAAGGCACAGTATTTATGTTTTTAAATGTATATAATCTAATATATTCAATTTATTAAACTTTCTTAATATTTGTTACATAACATTTTCCATTTTTTTTAAAACTAGTCTTTAGGTTTTAAATTCTTTTTCAAGATTTTATTTTAGTTCTTCAGTAAATTCACCAAAGATTATGAAAACCCAAGTGATAACATTCATATATTGTATTCTTTTCGTTCACTTGCTGCATTGTTAGCTCTCAGCTGCAAAGAGTAATAGATCCTTTCTCCCTTGATGCTGCTCTGACCTGTCGATAGCTTCGGTGTTCTTTAAATGTCATGTACAGAACCAAACATACGTAATTATATTTGGAGTTGGAAATTCTGCAATATGTATTCTTTTGAATTGTTTAAAAAAAATAAATCAGAAACATCTTAATTTCATGTTTAAAGTCATGGGAAAAAATTGAGCTCTCCATCCTGCTTCCTGCCTTATTTCTTTAAAATATGAAAAAGTGTCATTTATTTTAACAAATTCCGAAATAATGAAGTTATTGCAGCCGTACCCGTAAAACGTTTATTTATTTACTTATTTATTTCCGAATTCCGAAAGAATGTATTGCGGTTGTACCCATGGATATCGTTTTGAATAATTTTTCCAAATCTCCATCGATCCTACCTACTAGGCACCTAAAAGGGCAATGTGTGTGTGTGTGTGTGTATGTGTGTATATATATATATATATATATATATATATATATATATATATCTTCCTTTCCCCTTCTCTCGCTCTCTCTCATAATATATAGTGTGTATCTGTTTAACACTCTAGCAGTCGAATGTTTGTTTTTTCCCCACGAAATTCGGCATTTAACCAGTCGTCGAGTTCGTTAACCAGCAAAATTTCAAGGCATTATTAAAGTGGAACAAAGTAAGTAAGTAAGCTAGAATTAATATTAAATTTGTGCTCGTATAATCCTTTAGTTTTTAATGCAAGTGTATAATTCTCGCCCCATGATAAATTGCCAGAAACATATAGCAACGCCTGGTCAACTAAAACGAGTAATGTTACTTGTGTATAATAAGACATTTGAAATTAAATTATTATATCAAAAAGAAAACTCGGTATCCTAAATGGTGTTCAAGTTAAAAATCAGAATCAATTTTCCACTACATTTGTCAAGCTTAGCCAGGGTTTGTTTGTAAGTAAAAGTTAAAAAAAGAGCTGTTAAAAAAAGCTAACAGTGTTCATCACTTGACGACCGCCTTAATACTACCTTTTCTAACAGAGTTATAACAAGCTATACACCTGTTCTGCCACAGTGCGCGCTCCCGCTATATGAGCAACATCTAATCACTGTAATCAAGACAAAAGAATGTTATTTGGCGAACAAGTGCTGACGTCTGCTTTCCCACAGTAAAATCCGAAACCTCTATTTAGTTCCGCAAAGCCCCGAGGGGCCACGTGAGCCCAAGAACGTGAGGTTCGTCACCATCCATCATTAGCCAGGTCCTGACGGACACGCCGAGCGGAGCGAGTGCTTTTATTTATTGCTGCTAGATGGCTTCTCGTCTTTATCACGCAGGCGCCCTAACAAAATGATCTTGTTTGCTTTACTGACTTAATTATGCGCTAAGGAATACGTGCGTAGAGTCCGAATTTACGTTTAAGTGGGTTGGTCAGGACAATTTCCTGTTCTCAACTGTACAGAAGCGAGAGGCTTGCAGACATTTTGTTGATGACGTTTTTTTTTTAATATAATGACTTTTCGATGACGTTATGACGGACAATACAATTCATATTGGAATTGTGGAACATCAGCTGAACTATTAATGTATAAATCTAAAAACAAAATTCATTTCGTGTGACTTAAAAAGATTTTCAACACCCAAGACAAGGGGTAAGAATAATAAAAACAGTGTGACAGGGTTTCTCAGATTTCATTCCTCAGCCTCCTTAATGTCAACTTACCCCTCTTGTTAATTACAGCATAGTTGCAAAAATTCACAAATTTGCAATCAGCAAACAAACTCTCAACAAAAGAATAGAAGAATGTGGTGTTGAGAAGCATTAGAAAACAAAAGTATGGGGGAGGAAAGCTATTTCCAATTTGACTGATATTTTTAATGCAGATCCGTTGGAGCGAGGCGTTGCTAGTAACAACTACGGTGAGGTTATTTGAGTTATTGTGCTTAAAACTGATGATAAGAAACGTGTTATAAAGAGATATTAAAAACAATGCCCCTCAGCGGCATTACGTTGCCGGCGTTTGCATAGCAAATTTCTATATTTCATATGACTTTTCTTCCATAAGAACATGGCGGTCCGGAACACTTTTCTTGTCATTGAAAGATCCTGTCTCTTAACTTTTTAACAGTTGGCGAACATTTTCTCTTTGTGGGACACGATTGCCACGATATTTCTTGTGAATCTTCTTACCACTTCTCTGGAAGAATTCGTTTTCACCTATGTATCATATATTCTTCAAGATTATATAAATTGTGTATGTATGTAATGGCATAACGAACTAACGAAGAACAATTAGCACACAATTTATACATAATGAATGCTGTACTTTAACACACACACCCTTCCTCTTGTTGCTTGAGCCTTAGTAATAAACAAAACCAAGCAATTGATCTACGATTGCTGCATACATAGAGAATGAAGGTTATGTCCTATCGTGATTTTATAAAAAGATGTAAATATGGAAAGAAAGTATAGCAACGGATATGCGCTTTATGTATAGCCGACGGCTGTGCGTTTGTTTCTTTTCCCAACAGATAACAGCCCGCAGCCTTCACTTCAGCAACTACGGGGAAATGGGACGTTTGCAAACCAAGATACAAGCAGGTAGACCGAGCAGCTGATGTAGAAGAAGGGGCGTTAGAACATGTAGACGTAACTTCCAGGAGGGTTGCTATGTAAGAACGAACAAGTGAAAGGTGTGTGGCGAATCTTATATCGAGAATTACTGTACCCATGCAAGGTTTCAAAAGCACAGACTTCCTTCCCAGAACGACATCCTACCATCTGCAGAGCAACCTAGACCCCCAATTTTAAACAGCATTTTGTTTACGGAATCACCCGTAATGGTATTTTACTTTCCGCAACTGTCACGTGTGAGCCGATGTCAAACCTGGTACAGTGCAAGAGGCACAACATCAACAATGCTTCGTGTTCCATATCTGGGCAGGAATACTCAACAACTGTCTAATTGGACCATATTTGCTTTTAAACAAGCTAACGAAAGAGCAGTACCTGAGCTTATTGCGGAATGATCTTACAAATTTATTGCAAGGTTTTGCAACAATGCCAGCAGATGTGATTTATGCACGATGGTGCATCAGCACATCTCCTTCTACGTGTGAGACAATCTCTAAACATAAATATGGTGAACAGTGGTTAGGTGGAGGAGAACCGGTGCTGTGGCTTGTCAGATCACCATATTTGTATATGGGGTCATGCAAAACGTCCAATTTACACAACGAACTTCAGCAAACCTGAAGATTTGAAGCCTCGGATTGTAGATGCCTTCAAACAAATGACCCAGGATTGCCCGAGCGCATTCGCAGGTTTTTGTGGAGAAGAATGTGGTCAGCATTTTGAACACCTGCCGTAAAAATCTTCACTTGATTTTAATTAGTACAGTAAATTAGCACAAGCTTCGCTGTCACTCAAACAAAGGTTTCTTTTGTGCATATTCAATCACAATTCTGTGCTATTGAAGTCAAACGTTATGAATTTTGCTGTCTGTTTATTGAAATTCAAATAAAATTGTCACGGCTTTTGTTGCAATTAGTACTCACATAGTTCAATGGCGGCCCCTACCAACAAAATTAATGCAATTATCTCGTAAACGGTTAATTTGCGAACCCATGTTTACTGGAACTTTTTATCTTTTTTAGATTCTACTTCTCTGAAATAAATTTAACATCATTTTTAATCTCCCAAGCGATTATCAGTAAAGATGGAACAATTCCTTTGGAAACAAGAGACAGCATACGCCTGAAACGAGTTAGTAAGAGGGTTAAAATTTATTCATGCAATGTAGAAAACTGCTGTTGTTTACATCTGAACGTTAGGTAGAACTTAGGCCAGTTATAGGTTATGGTTGATGGTAAGCAAACTTTGCATCCATGGTAGAACATTTTCAGTCACTTATCAGTTATCCCTTAGCATGTAATTACCCCCTCTTCCGGCAATGTAAGAGCTAAAGAAGTGTATATATAATGTATCTTACCTGTCGGTAATTCTGTTAATAATGTGGCATTTTACGCCACTAATACACGTAATAAATAAGCACAGCACATAAATAACCTAATACCGTACAAACACTAATGCAGCCGTCTATACCCTACCATGTTGTGTAACTAAATCGATGTGACAATTTTATCCCCTCCATAGATGGCAGTTGGTGCACATAGAAGAAGTCAGCAGGATTGACATTTTTCTTTTTATTTCTGGAAGAGAAAGAAACACGCATACACACACATACACTTTTCCTGCTTTGCCACATTTTGCTTATTTCGTATGTGTTTCAAAATGTAAAACAAAAAAGAAATTACAAAAAACACAGGCTCACTATTCCGTTTGATGCAGAATCGCCGTTTATAAAGTGTTGCAATTTCGTCTACCAGATTACAGAACTACAAATTTTATACAATTCTTGTAACTGCTTTGTTCAGTATGCTACATGACCCTGATTTTGATCCTCAGTGAAGTGGTTGCACTTCAGGGTCGCTCAGTCGATCCTGGTGATGTAGCGTTAACCATACTTGCCTTCTAAACCCAAGATTGCGGGTTCGATCCCGGCCAGAATCGATGGATTTTTAGGGCGTAAAAATCCTAAGTATGGCTTCCTTCGGAACGGAAGTAAAGTCGTGGGTCCCATGTCGTATTTTTACGGCAGGTAAAAGAACACTAAGTATCAAAAATGAGGCCTATGAGCAAAATTTATTGGCCGTTTCACGTCCTGAATTGAATGGGGCGCTGATGACCTGAGATGTTAAAGAGTGTTCGTAAATAAACCAAATCAAACGGGCCGCTCAATATCTTGACAATTTTAACATATTCTTTGGAAAAGTTTAGGAAATTCACAATTTTAAATCGTAAAATTATTCTACTAATTTAGTTCTGTCCTTTTATTTAATGCAACTTGATGTATAAGAATGTGATATGGGTGTCGTTTTGCCGAACGATCTCAGCCGCAAATGTGAACCACCAGGCTGTTTAACAAAGTCATCGCCAAGGTACAGACATCGAGCTCAGGCAAAATTAACAACAATATTTTAAGTACGCCAGTTTAAATATGTCTTCATAATTTTATTGCTAATTCACTCTTTCCACTGTCGTAAGCTGTTGTAATACTTAATATTTAGAGCACCAATTTCATAGTGCACAGTGTTTATCGAGCCAGGGATGTGCGGGCGGAAGAACGCAGAAATAGGGAAGGTAGAGGTACCTTCAGTAATCCACAACACTCCAGGGGGTGTTGGTAAGCATTTCCTTTAAGTACCAGCATATTTGAAGTTGATAATAGCTCTAGTTAAACAAAAATTACAGTTTAACGCAAATAAAAACATCCGCTACAAGGAAAACCTGCAACTTGCCAACCCTTGGACACTTAAGGCTTGAGAGTTAATGGCACTGAAATTAGATTATAATAGCAAGCGCCAAATTTATTGTGTACTTTTCGTTCTAATTTATTCATTGAATAAACCAGGTCTTCGAGACGATGATGAAGTGATTTAAAAAGGAATAAAATTTGCATTTTATGAATGTAAGAGACGTAGTTGAAACAAGCTATAAAATCTTGTTCGCGGTACTGCTTACGTATAACTCGACAGCTCTGTATTGCGAGTTCCTTTGACGGCAGAAACCAGTGAATTGCTGAAAGAGGTTCGTTGTTTAAAATACACTCTCAGTGCAACTATCAGACTGCGAAATAACTGTTATATCCTTACATTTCATAAAAAGCAAACGTACACAGGCAGTTTAATATTAAACATGTTGCGACATTATTTCTACATTAGAGCTCTAAAACATAATGGTTTTATTATTTTAAATATGTTACATCGTTTCTTTCTTTCTCAATTAATTCTCAATTACTTATAATGAACTATTGGTATGATATAGTAACTAAAAACACAATTTTATATCTATAAATTATCTCTGCTTAGAATAATCGTATAATATCGTTGCTCTTTTGTAGTGCTTTCTTTCTCTACAACTGATAACTTGCATTTTCATTTCACAACAAATTGTTTAATGCTACCCTAGATTTAGATTCCTTACTTATCAATACAGGTGCTTCTTTGATTTATCTTACTGTAAAGTTATTCATTCTATTATTTATTTCTGTTATAAATGCTCCTATCTCCTTCATAGTATTGCTAGTGTTTTTCATACTTATGTGTTACCAATATATTTATGCCTTTCATGATATGCTTAGGTTGATATGTGCATTCTTGTATTAAGATTGTTCTTTTACTTTTCTTCTTCATAAGTTAATATTTTTAACACTGATTTTCATTATCCTTGTTTATGTATAGGCATGCATTTATTGATGTATTTCGTGTTTTACGAATGAATGCTTTATTCTACGAATTTCCTTTATATTGACATTTACAATTTATACAACTTTTCTTAAGAATACTTCTTATTTCGTGATCTTATTCATTTCACACTCTAGCTGTATATGTAATAGATCCTATTTTCCACTAACTACACATTTCAAAATTATTTCCATAAATATCTTCTTTCTTTAATTTAATCCTTTTCTTCCACCTCTTCTCCTTTACTTTCCTACGTGTTAATAAATTTTTCAAAAAATATTTGCTGCCAACTCCAAAAATTTTAATGTCAAAAGTTCTATCTACAAATTATTCCATTTTCCAATTCATATTTTAGTTTCTAAACAACACAGATCCTTTACTGTCCTTCCACATAGTGGCCACTTTTTCTCTTTTAATCCACTTAGACGTATTGTTTCTGCTCTACAGCAAACAAATCCCTTCCTTCCCCGTCTGTTACAAACATATATATATATATATCAAGCCCATTCTTTTTTTAAATTTCCTATAGTATTCCAAGGTATACCTATTTATAAACTACGCCATATTTCATGTTTTTTCTATTTTCAGTTTCACTTTATTCCATAATCCTCGTCTATTGATTAGCTGCTGACTGTCTAAATCATCTATCTGCTTTCTTTATTTGAGATAACCAATTTATTTCCCATTTTGTTTTCTCTTATGTCCGTAAGCAGTTTTGAACAATGTCTTTTTTTTTTTTTTTACACCAATATTTCAATGTACGTTTAGCTACCGTGCCTCTCCTGCCAACTCTTCTCAATTCACCTAATGGTGCTGCCCTCGGAAATCCCAACACCATTTTACAAAATACAGGATTAACTGTAGTTATATGATCAGTTCCTTGTTATAGTTGCACTGAACCAATAAATCGCTTGTTTCTTTGACACAATTTATATTAATGCATTACCGAGAATACATGAAGTTTAATCTATATTTAAATCTAAAAGTATAAATATACAAATTGAACAACAAAAGAACATATAACCCGGAATTACAAAAAATTAATATGAAGTAAATTATAGAGCATATAACTTAATACGCCTAAAAACGGAAAGCACACTTTATCTATATCAAAATATTTTAAATGAACATCTAAGTGAAACTAAACCCTATAATAACATGAAAACATTAAACAGTTTTGGGGAAAAGTGTGGAAAATAAACAATTAGCCAATATACAATAAAATGAACATCAGAAATCTTTTCTTCTCATTTCGCTCTACAGCTCGGTATGAGCCGCAGCGACCTCTGCATCCTCTACCTCCGTCTTACGACTTCATTAATAGAGGGCAGTATTGCAGGGCAGTATGTGACCCGCAGGTCGCCTGTCGAAGAACGCCACTTCTCCATCAGGCAACTTCCCAATTGTCCTCACGAGGCTGGGTGAACGCCATTCCAAACCTCCCTAACTTGGAACAATTCCTAAACAGGTCCGGGAATCGAACCCGGCCCTCCCGGTCACCAGTCAGCAACGCTAACCACTAGACCCAGGTAGTGGTCGGACACCATAAACAGAAACTTAAATAAAGAAAAAGAAACAGCTATATCTTAAAGGTTATATTAAATAGTTGTCTGATAAGATGAACTTCAAGCAAAAGTGTGCCAAAAATTAAATGTAGGGAGGATATGTGCTGATATAAGTAGAAGCAAATCTTCAGAGAATTGGAAATGTATAAATAAAGTAAGATGCGCAACAGAAATGCAATAAGAATTTACACAATTCCGGAACAAAAATGGGAGGAGCATTAGAAACTAGAGAGGAATATAAAAAAAGAGGATCCCCTACAAGCGATATGATATATGAACATTATAACATTTAACATTTGAAAAAGTAAATAGTAGAATGGAAAGTCAGCAAGGCAGGTGCCATTGCATTAGAACTAATAAAATCGGACAGTGGTGAATGATTAAAACAGCTGTTCAATTTTAAACGCAATTCTACACAGTATTCGGATTTACACGCAAAGATAAAATTATTATATACTAGGGGCGTTCAAAAAGCTCTCGGCCCGACCCAAAACACAATTTTTAAGAGATTTTTATTTTTATTTTTGAACATAGTCACTTTGTAAATCAACAACTTTAGTCCAACGAGTTTTCAACTTTTTAATACACCCTCAGTAAAATAAGAAAAATAAACGTCTGTCTGAGCTTAACCTCATCATTTCTTCAGGTTTGAGAACAAACAGTAATCTTGGCACTTTAGACGTAAGTATTAAAGCAAAATTATAATACCTATTTCGTAATCATCATTTTATTCCTATTTCATATATTCAAGCGAGGCATGCAGCCTGAAGATAAAGTCCAACAGAAGGATTAAAATCAAATTAAAGCAACGTGTTTTCTTTCAGGCACTACACATATGATATATAAATAATATGTATATAGAATAAATGAAATTTAAATTTATTGAAAGTGCTAAGAAAAATACAAACTGCAAGGAGGTCTCCGCCTATTTGGCCCAGGCCATTTTAGGTGTACCTCCTTAGGAATACAGAAATTTTAATACAATGATAATTTTATACTAACCCTTTATCTAAATTCTAAATAATTAAACAAAGTACAGCATTTTCACCTTGATTGCATCAGAACCCAGTCCCCGGTTCATCCAGGTGACCAGGCTCCGACGCAACCAAGGACTTAATAAATATTTCACTTACTCTATCTGTACCAGTATTTTATCAGTTAATTACAATCCCTACAAAATACTAGTTCCTTTATTTGTCAAACGCCAAATATCCCAAGTTCAATAATTCAATAAATTTAATACAATTTCACCTCCAACCGTTCCCAGACCAATGACGTTTTTCATAATCGTACAGGTATTCTTTATTATCTAATTTTTTTAAATTACATATCTTTCAACTGACCATTTCCATTTTATTTTTACCTTCCATAAAAACTCCCCTAATTTGGGCATCTGCTCACAATCTTCTACTATCTTTCTCACTACAATTCCTTTAATTCTCCTTAGCCATTTCTTATTAATTAAGCTTCCCCTCCAAACATTTGTGGTTTAATATAGGATAGCAGGAAATGTACATATGCTCCTAGATAAAAGCGCGGAAAACGGAGATAAATCTAAAGCAACGCCATCTTTCTGTGCTTTCAGCTGAAGAATGCTATTCTAAGGGAAACGATGACAATTAATAATGTGAACTGAGCTTTTTAATGACTTACATTCTATATTGACGGGAAAGATTACTAACCGTATGCGATTGGCTAGCCGGCTCCTAGAAGTTTGTAACGTCGCGCATTGTGAGCGTGGCATGATGGGAACTATAAAGAAGTCGAAAATGAGATAGATTAATTCGACTATATTAAATATTCAGAAGAGCGATTTCTAAAATATCTTTAAAATATTGCACATTTCTTGAGTTTTTATACTCACTATTAAGCCTCTTTTACAAATCGGAAAGATTCTTTACATTTATTGCCGGAAACGGGCAATGCACAGAGCTGAACTTGAGAAGAAACTTAAGAAGACAAAATGGGGTTATCATCCTGCTATAAATAACGGAAGGAAGCGGAAGTAGCTGTGAGCGGGTGTTTGTTTCCACTCCCTGTACACACATGCTTCCTCTATAAACCCTGCATCTGCTTCTCACCTATCGCAGGTGAGATGTGGCAGGCTCTGCAGGAGGGCGCTCACTGGGCCTGCCTCTCTCTGTAATTGTTCTAGCTTCTTTATTAACGGTTAATTGTTACCGTTTCCGTTACCAGCTCACGATCGCCATGTCTTCGCGACCATGACGATGATTGATGATGCCAACACAAATAATAAGTAATTTTTGCACGATGAACGCCGGGAGGGTAAAGAAAAATAACGTAATTGGTCCGGGGAAGACGTCATCTCTGAAGAAACTCAAAACTCTCAGTCACGTCCTCATCTTTCCTTTCCCATCAATCTCAAACTTTCTGTTGTGTTTGTACCTTTTGTTATGCAGCTGATACTACCGCTCATTTCACTTTTCACTTACTCTTCTCCTTTTAGGGAATTCCCAAGGAACGAATATGAATATGATTATTCTTATTATTTGTTTATTTAGCGAATTCTGAAGGAATTTGAGTTATTGAGATTGTACTAATAGAATTCATTTTGAATAATATTTCCAAATATCATCGATTGTACCTACTAGGCACGGAAAAAAGCTTTGTGTGTGTGTGTGTGTCTGTTAACTCTCTAGAGGTCGCAATTTTTACTTTTTCTCAACGAAGCTCGACCATCAATTAACAAACCATTTGGCGAGTTCATTAACCAGCAAAATTTGACAATTGGAGATGGGGGTTAACCTAAAGCGGTAATTTTTTAAAAATTTGAAACGCAAATTTTGCTTTATCTCAACAAAACTCTGTAGATTTCTTTAAAATTAATTGATAAAGGTTTTTTTTTCCGAAAATCAGGGCAATGGAGACATTTTCTTAAAATGGTATACACCAAGTTTCTTTGCAAAAAAAAAAAAAAATAAACTTTTTTTTAAAATTTGAGTCTCAGGTAACCCCCACTTATAATAGTCTGATTTAGCTGATTTTCAAAGACACTTTTTATTATTATAATATTTCAATGGCATCTATTAAATTTTGTTGAGAAAAAACAAACAAAAAGTGCGGCCGCTAGAAGCAACATTCGTTAACCCTAAACTTCTGTAGTGACTTCTATGCAAGCAATGCAATTGAGTATATTTCATGAAATCCGTTTCTTGTATGTGTCAACAGCTATAGATTGTTGTAGGGATATTAACGTTTTCAGGCTTGCTGTAATTCTGAAAATTTTCAATTTAAAGTATATAATTAAAATAAGTAGCAAGTAATATTGTTAATTTATTTTCAAATATTACGAGGAAAACATCACTCCTATATTAATATTTCTCTCTCTTTTTTTTTTAAGACATTTATTCAAAGTCACAAAAATAAGATAGCACGCTCAAGGTACTGATGAAAATACACAGAAGTTTTCAACACTCTATTTGAAACTTTTAGTTTATCAAAATATATTAAGCTTTTATCATGTTATCCCTAAATTGGGATATTTTTTATATCTTCGCCTTGTTTTTTTTTTTATGTTCATCTTTAAATCCAAGGTACAATTTTATTTCAAACGATATATCTAATTATCTTTTAAAATCAGTTCGTAAAAGTGTATATGTAACTTGTATTACAACTATTATGGGAACAATTTCCAATGAAAACCGTGAAAAATTGATTGCGTTATTTAAATGCATAGAGGGTGGCGGCGATACAATAAATCTAGGCATCACATGTTACCACCCATACCATTTCCATCATTGTTGTAGATATTAATGTTTTTGTGACTGGAACTTCAGTATCGATATTTGTTAAGTCTAAAAACAAAAGCCCCATTAGAATCCCAGAGCAGCTGTTGCGTTGTCTACAAAAATGTGATGCTGGCTTGCGAGGAGACGAGGAAGATGAAAGAGGAATGGGTCTTCTCTTGAGAAGAACATTACAGGCGTAATACAATCCGGCTCCCCCAGTACATTTGCATACAATGAGTAAACCGAAATCAGCCGACTCGGGCCTGGTGAATTTATTGGAAAATTTACGACTCTTCCCTAGTGTTGACCATACCTTCTATTCGGAAGATTTCAATCTATGTGAAAGACAACCCTTTTAATAGAGTTCCAGATAGTAACTGTACTTTTGGTTCATTAAGTACAGATTTATACAAAACCGCACTGGAGAAATTTCGAAACGTTTCTTTAAGCCTTTACTAGATGTCACGCCTGGATAACTTTTCAGACTTTTAAACAAAACAAAGCTTCACAGCGTACATTCTTGCACGAAAGATAGACAAAGAAGTCTTGCATTCCTGATAGGCTGTGACCAAAGCCTGAATATATAAATAAAATTGTTATTGTGTATTTACGTAAAACATTTAACAATCAACAAATAGGACTTTTTACATTTTTGTATAAAATAAATATTTTGGCATTTTCATGAAAATATAAAATTATTTAAATATACGGCATGAAAAAGGACCTCAAGCCTGAAAGAAGAGACCTCTGAGCAAAATTTATCGGCCGTTTCACGCTATGAATAGAATGGGACGATGATGGCCTGAGATATTAAAGAGCGTCCATAAATAAAACAAATCACCAACAACCACAGCTTGCTAATCAGCCAATCGCTTCAGACTCCCTCTATTCTGATGCTAAGGTATTACTTGGACGTGAAATGGCCAATAATTTTGCCCAGGGGCTTCCTTGTTCGGGTATAGAGTTTATTCCGGCAGACAATCATTGATGTTCAGATTCTATTGCCTGGAATTCCTGTGCGGAGCAGCCCGGATACCAAGCGTCAGCAGAAATGGAAAATTTAGATTGTAGATTATATAAAAAAAACTGTGATTTAACTAATTGTAAAAATTAAGATATTTAAAAAGTGCGTTGGTTGAAATGTAAGTGAAATATAATAATTTATTGCTATTGGGTACCAGTGGCAACTGTAGTTTATTTGTATGTTACAGTTAAAATAGTCATAGTGCTGGTTTCCAGTACTAGTTTAGTTTTGTTTAATAATAGTATTAGTATTGTGGTTTTAAAATATGTAGAATTCAAAGTATAATTTAAATTGTATTGATAAATTTAAAACAAGAAAATAAATAAACATTAATCTGTAATATTGTCCTAATATAGAATCAAGCAATCAGGGTGTAACAATCGCAGAACAAAAATTAAACAAAATAAAACAAAAATACAGAGTTCATCAACGTGTCGTAAATCTACGGATCCACTCCCGCCCCAGGAGAAATGGCACTCAAGATTTTTAGGTCCCGAAAAAAATATCAGAGAAAAGCGAATTGACCCTAGACCACAGAGACGGGCAAAAAATCTAATAATACAGATATTAAATAGTATCTAGACAAATTTTAAATAAAAACGAGCCACACAAGTACTGACCACTCATATGCAACGAGCGTGCCTGAAGTTACCAGTTAGGATACTATTCAGTGTCAACAATGCAACTATTCTGCAAAATCACTTAATTAAGTATATAATTATTTGCTCATTTTAGGAAAGTAAATTGTGAAATTCACCCCACATTAGCCGTCATTTTCCTCACTTCTCGTTCAGAAATAAAGACGATGTCTTGGCGGAAAAAGTTTCGCATGTGGGGTTTATTCTGCGATTAATACCGCGGAGCGTTTGTTCAAACTTGAGGAGTCAACCTTGTCAGTATAGGAAAGCAGTTCTAAGCCATAAACACTTTGCAATGACGCACTGCATAATTATTGATAAATAGTGCACTAAGAGGTTTGTAGAGCCGAAATTAATGTAATTACATATTTTTAACGCCACTTATTTATGTACAAAGAAAGGGCAAATGTTGACGACTACGTAAAAGTAGTAGGGTTTAACACATTTTATTTTATATGTTTTTAAATATTTTGTATGTTATTGCTATATAAGTTTACATGTTAAAATAATTTATTAATTTTAATTTTATATAATATCACTTATTTCACAACGTATTGCAAAATGTTCATGTTTTAATATCTCTATTTCATTTATGTGACGTCATCATAAAATCGACCAATGAAATTAAAGAAAATGTTGAATTTTGACCAATCACAGCCCGATATCGCAGTGAAACTGTCGTAAAGTTTTACCAAATCCCTTTACCACGCGAAGTACATTTGTCTTCTGTCCAACACCGTACTATAATTCCTGAGCACGCATAACTGACCACTTTTGTTAGATATGGTGGGAAGATACTGATAGCGACAACAATCGACTATTGACAATCATAATACAAAATGGAGGGTTCTTCAAAGCGTTTTGCTAATGTTTCAAATGCGCAAATTGATCTTATCGTTAGAAATTCCAAACTACAGAATACTAAGAATAAGAGAGACGCGACATTCCTAAACCCGTATTTGGTTCTTCTCTATTGATATTATTGACAATCGACATTCGTGCTGCAAGATGACTTGAAACGTTTACGTATTTATAATACAAATGCACAATTATTACAATTTTTAAGCCAAGTTTGAGGGAATTATATTTGAATTTTTATTTTATTCGCGAAATATTCCTAATAAGCATTACTGATTACGAATTAATCAAAGAAACCCTTAAACAGTCCATACTTCTGATGAAACAAGGGAAGAAAACAACTATACTATGAACACCTCACATCAGGGCATCTCAGGAAACAACATGCAATTTGTTTCCTTTCACAAACAAATGTCAATATTACAGCAAGATACACAAAATATGTTACCAGAAACTTCTATAATTTCTGGACACAAAAACCATCTAGCAAACTACACGAAATAAAGCAGAATTCAAGAACATGTCCAGTGCAGAAATTGGACACACTAAACTAACACACTCACATCTACTGAATGCAACATCTGTCAAACACCCATCTCTGTCGGATGTGCTTTTCATATATTCACAATATCAACTTCAGAAAGCACAATGCAATCTACCAGACCTTCAACATGTTCTCAACAATCCATCTCACAGTAAAGTTCAAAGTCTTAAAGTCAATAGATTTATATAATGAAATTTAATGAACGATAAAAGTCCTGTAATAATATTATACTAATGTTCAATATCTACCAGTAACACATTGAAGCGATAAGACAGTCAATGTAAGTTAAAGCGATACAAAATAAATAAAAAAAGGAAATAAATTATGTGCAATTTTCAATTTCCTACATTATAAAATAATTATAAAAGGACCTGACCTCCAGAGATAAACCCCTAGTACCTGATTTCAAAGTCCAAATGAACCATAGGTGCACGCAATATGGCTGGGGTCTCTCTAGGATTCGATCATGGGTGCTCGTAGATGTTAAATGTTGTCTGATGCTAACAACAATGACAGCACTAATAATAATAATAATAATAATAATAATAATAATAATAATAATAATAATAATAATAATAATAATGGGAAACAGTAGGGTAAGACTGAAAAATATATGTGTCATTTATCCATCAGATTGGCCGTCTGTGTGATACATCAATAAATCGGGACATACAGTCTTCCTTCCGTTGCTCTGCCAGCCCGTACATCACTTCTCACTGACAGTTTTATCCGCGGTTAACCTTTGCTCAAAACCACACATCAAACCAAATCTGGGCTTTAAAAAACTTTTTATATGTTCTGTCACATACGTTACCCTTCGTCTGTTGCATCGCTCAATGGAGAGAAGAGGAAATGTTGACAAATATTGTCCATTTGATTCTAAAGTTTGTTTTCTCACAGTTACATGTTTGGTTTCTGTCTTCCAAGTTTTCAATTTTATTAAATTAATAAAGTATATTTATAAGCACCAAGCCAGTACAAAACAATGAATCCTCCAAAAACTTTTTACTCATCTAATGATCTGCTTTCTGTTTTCAGATATTGAGTTTTTGAGTACACATGCCTTCTTAAAGAATCCTTTAAATGTGTAAGATATAAATAAGGAAAGTTCCCCATGCAGTATTTCTTACATTTAAGTTTTTTATTTATTATATTCATTTAACTTCGCTTGCATCTCTTACTTTTTAATTGAACATTTTTTCCTTCAAATATATGACATTGGGTGATGTAGTATATAAGATCAGCGGCTACTAGCAACCACATAATTCCAGGATGCACAATCTACTGTTACTGCTGAATATAAAGTGTAAGTTTAGAGAATCTTAAAAACTATAATCGACCCTCATTCATACATACATGGATCAACATATACAACAGAGAGAGCGAAAGAGAATATTTAACAAAAACAACATAGTAGCATGCCTATAAAAATTGTTTTCTTTTGGTTTTCATGCAACAAAGTAATCGATGATTAAGCTTGCAATTTACAGAATGCAGTCTGTTTCTATAGAAAACAGTGTGTACTTCCTATGTTAGCGTATTCCGAAGGAATGTAGCTATTGCGGATGTACCCATGAAAAGATCTTTGGAAATATTTCTGCAAATGTCCATCGATCCTGCTTTCTAGGCATAAAAAATTGCATTGAAAACATTTTATATTATATGCATTCTCTCTGTCCTCTGCTGTGAACAAGAGCCTATGCTTGAAATATAAGTGTTTTTACTTTATAATAAATGTTTGAAGTGTTAATCTGGTTTTAATACGTTCTAGTTCTAGTTGATATAGGTGTACGTGCGTGTGTGTGTTAACGTTCTAGTGACCGCAACTTTTGTTTTTCTCAACGAAACTCGACTTATAACGATCAATTATCAAATGATTCATTGAGTTCGTTGAGCAGCAAAATTGGACCGTTGGGGGTTCACCAAAAGCGAAAATTTAAAAACCGTTATAAGTGCCATAGTATCATTTATTAATTGTAATTCCTTCTAGCATACAGTCAGTCATGAATGATTCTTCATAGTTCGAGAAAACCATGGATATTCACTTCCAAGACAGTAAATCTTGTCGGACTGTTTTTAGTCAAATACCTATTTCTGAGGGATTTTGTTTGGAGAGGTGCAGTTATCAAATCAACTTTTCTCACCAGCGCATATGTCTGTCAACGTTTTAGGGCGATTTAGTGGAAGCAGTTCCTTTGCACATTCGTTTCTCTTCATCCTTTCACGCCAACTTTAATACAGGGCTTTATTCGCAATAGGAAAAATATAAAATTATACAAACGACAAGAATTCTCACAACATTGCTCAAACTTATAAACTGTTCACAGCATTCATGCGATGAAAATGCACCTTTTTATGGAAACAGTTGGCGGTTTCGGTAAGTTATATTCTGAAGCAACCAACTGTGAAGAATTTTGAACTTCTTTAAACATAGTTATGTGAAAAGCAAACCATTTTTAACCAAAACACTTTTCCTGAAAACCTACCAGTACTATATCTGGATAAAGCAGAGAGGATTTTTATTATAATTCACAGGAAATTGATTTTCTTAAATATTACACCATCACCAACTGCAGTCCGCCACAGTGACTCAAATTATAGCTAGCGCCTTTGCTTGACTATTGGCGAGCCCAGTTTGATACCCAGTCAGCAAAACCGCCACGGGTGGCCGAGGTCTTTAAGGCGCGTATTCGTGAGCGGGAGGTCTGGGGTTGGAATTCCGCCAGCACCGTCCTCCCAAACTAAAGTTTTTTCTAGGTTTTCCTCAGTGCTGATAAATGACAAATGCCAGGGAGGTACCCTAAACTGGAACAATTCCTTCCTTAAAAATAAATTCTTTCCCAATATATAATATCATCTCATGTGTCATCAGTGTCCACCGCCTGTGATGCAAAAACGGCGTTAAACACCATTCATTTCAGTCAGGAAATGTTGCCTGAGAAGATTTCATTTAAACTGAATAGGAAAATTAGACGCTAAGGATTCCTAGCTCATTTGTGTTATCAATTAATTGATCGTCACGACAAACGACCGTTGCCGGGACGTTAAACGATTACAAAAACAAAATCATCAAATGCAGGTTTCGGTTATGCTACAAAAATGGATAGTAAAATGTATGTAGCATTATTATTATTATTATTATTATTATTATTATTATTATTATTATTATTATTATTAAAGATAGTTCTTCTATTTGATTTGTCGTTTTCAGACTAATGAGTAAGTTTGACGTTAAACTCTCAAACCATTTCTCTGATACACTTTACTTGAGAGTAATGCAAGTTTAATTCACATTTGGCTCAAGTTGCTGCGGGAATTTTTCTTCGACTCGAAGAATAACTTACCACACGTTAGTATACGTTTAATTGTCGTGCTCATGTAGCAGAATAAAATGGCTACTCTATCACCCTAAATGCATCGTATAATAAAATAAAAAACTCTCAAGCGTTCTCTTGCAGGAGTACACCGCCTTTAAGGACAGGAACGCACATCTTGAGCCCATTATGTCGCAATGTTGAAACGTAGCACCCCCGACTAGTGCGCGCCAAGAATTATGGGTTGCTGGTTGGAACAAGGTAAACGGTGGATATGGTTGGAGTTTAGGACGGAAGGAAAGATGGCGGGGAAGATAGCTAGCCGAAAGAGAGAGAGAGGCTTTAGTAACCCATTCAGCAAATCAAGGCAAGGGACTCCCAGATCTGTATCTCAGTAGGCTGGATCTGGAATGTGTCATGGGGGCAGAAGATTCCTAAAGACAACGGATTTCCTCCGAGGGCACAACTCACCCGCTCTCTCAATCATGAATCAGAAAAAAAGTCAAGATATTGCTAAAATGTGCCTTACCAATATCTGAGCTTATTAAAATATTCATCAGGTAGATTTGCAAATGGTTATAGTCACCAACAGAGGTCTTTCCCACTGGGATTTTCAGCATCACTTTATATTAAATCCCTATGTCCTTCTCTTCTTATGTCTGCATTACTCTGCAATGGACCGCCACGGGTGGCCGAGGTCGTTAAAGCGCGGACTCGTGAATGGGAGGTCAGAGGTTCGAATCCCACCAGGACCGTCCTTCCTGACTGGTTTTTTTTTTTTTCAGGTTTTCCTCAGTCCTCATTACTGGCAAATGCCGGGGAGGTACCCTAAATTTAGGCCTGGAATGCTTCCTTCCTTAAAAAAATACTCCTTTCCCAATTTATCATTTCATCTTATGTATCATCAGTGTCACCGCCTGTGGTGCCTCAGCAGTAAAAACGGGCGTTAAACATTGTTAAAAAAAATCTGCAGATGGCGATACTATTCCAGAATGGAGTTTTGTTATACGTATTATTTTGCAGCAACACTAATCATTAATTTCGCTTTTGCGGCTGGTAAAATTAGTTTCTTAACTAAATCAATCAGAACTTTTCCGTTCGCCTTATTACTGAGATACTTCATATTAAGAACGCTAAGCTTTCTCAGAAACTGATGAACGCAGGAGAGAATTTATTTTTACTTCAAAATGGTTTATAATTCTTCCTTGGTTTCGAAACAACAGAATAAAAAATCTGCAGATTTTGAGTATATTTGACACATCTAAAGTGTTTGACGAAACACATCCGCCAAAGTACTGTTAGATTATGGTTATGTTCGTCTCCACATCGTGTAAAACATCATTATTGACTAACAAGGTGCCTAACCTAACCTATAGATATAAAGCCTGTTCCGGGTCCTGACGAACCATATGAACCATTTGAATTCAGCTGTAATTAGCACCTACAGATGTCAGAAAATGGTCTGCTCATTGCTTCAAATGGCATTTATTGTGATGTAAGATATTACATGGACGTGAAAGAGTAGGTAATTTTGATTAGGGAACTTTTTTCAAGTATAGAGTTCTTTAACGTGCCGGAGGACTTGGTCTCGAGATTTTTCATATGTTAAACATAATGCAGTTATTTAGTAGATCTAACACCACTAAATCATTGTCACCTAAAGCAAAAGTAGATTAAAACTAATATATTTTTCAGATAAAAAATAAGTGTTCAAGATAAAAGTGAAAAGTTATATAGTTATAAAGTCATTATCAATGAAATTCTGACAGTTGCAATCAGTCGATTTATTGCCAAATGGGAGAAGTAAATTTGTTGTGTGCTATATGGCTGAGTAGGTATTGTCTCAACATAAAACATGTTAGTAATTTTGTAATAAATACGAAGTGCGTTTTTTGCTTTCCTGAAAGGCATAAATGTAAGTATTTAAATTTGAAAATAATAATAATAATAATAATAATAATAATAGAGCTTATAACGTAACCATATCGACTTTATCCTACTTAATGTCCCAAATCTTGACTCACCGAAAGATGTCAATGTCGTAATGCAGAGCAAGACAGTCTTCTGAACATCCAGCGATGGAAGATCGAAAAGCTTTCGCCTGAAAAGATGAAACAAAAAGATTATTCCTTTTCTGCTTTGAAATATTCTAAACATTAATAAAGTTAAGCTGGAATGGTGTTAATGATACGCCTTTGCTCTAAATTGCATTGGACGTCAAGCTAAATCAAATCAAGCTGATGGTACTGTTGCACTGTATAGAGTAAAGGGTGTGTTTGTGATGTGGTTGATGAAATATAAAGGTGACGCCCTTTTAAGGTCCTGGGATTCACCCATTTGGGTTAAGGCGTATTTCGATTGACAGTATTTGAGAAATGTTATAAGCTTTTGCTCCATATAGCGAGTTTTTAATGAACTACTATGCCGAGCTGAGTGGCTCAAGCTGTAACACTTAGGACCCGCATTTGGGAGATTTTGAACTTAAATCTATGGGGATCCAGCCATCCTGGTCGCTTAGGCGAATGCTGGGATGGATATTATCTGTCTATGAATCTTCCGCTCTTCCATTTCATTCCGTTGATCCGGTTACAGGATCGAAAGTGATGCGACGTGAAGGTAGCTTGCGCTTTGAAAAGATTTCTGTATAGAAATGGCACTTTCCACCCTATAAGAGATCACTGCAACAATCGAACTTGTATGTGGTGATAGCCGCATACTGAAAACTCAAAAGTAAAATGTGCCTTAAAATGGTAATATTCACTGAAGATGACAGTATACCCATATGTATATGGAAACTGGGATAAATAAATTAAATCGTGCATTTGCAATGTAAAACAAAATACAAACCCATTTTGTCCCAATATACAGAAATCGCTTTCTAGATCAGTGACAAGGAAAAATTACTGGTTTTGATACTCTGGTCTTTATGCAGCCATTCTTTTCAAGTTGTAGAAATAAGATTGAATTGAAAAAATCTGTGTTTCAGGACCCCTCTATACATTATCCATAAAAATATTGGGTTTAAAAGTCATATTGACATATGTTAGCACTTTTTTATTTTGCATATTAATTTTGCAGGTTCTTTAAAATATTTCAAAATTAAAGAAAAATATCGCTGTATAATGTAATGTTTTGTCACGTAAATAAGTTTTTGATGTATTTGAGTGCATATATGATGAACAATACATTAAAAATAAAACAAATCTAAATAAACCTGTAATCTGGTACAACGGAATGATAAATATAATATATAGCGTTCTGTAATATTCACTATGTTACTCTAATTTTACTGCCAGTACTTGGAAATGTTCTATCGAGAGACCATATTCCAAGTAAGAATTAGATAAAACCCATAATATTACTTACTGTCTGAATATCGTCTCTATTTGATGAAAGCAGCTATATGCACTAAGAGTCATAATGCGCATGGTTAAGAATTGGATAATTAAATAATTATGATTTGAAGAAATTCTATATGGCATATTTGACTTTTTTATAATTAAAGTGATATCTGATAGCTGACATTTTAAATTAAGATTTGTAAACCGTAGAATATTCTGTAGTGTTTTAGATTGTACTAACACACTATTTAACACAGTAATTTAACCATTTTAAAATATTTAAAAATAAATCAAATTATCTGCATAAACAAAGAAGTTAAAAAGTGAAATATACTCCATGTAAAGCACTTCATAAGAAATTACTTTTTTTTTTTTTTTTAATTGATGTTACAGTTCAAAAGGAAATAGGCAGAACATTTCTAACGATTACGGACTGAGCAGTTGATTGGTTAAGAATCCAATAAAAAGTGAAAGAATGCTTAATGTTGGAACTTAATTCTTGAAAAGTAAATCGGCTGTGACGAGACAGTGTACTTCAAAGATGCAAGGAATAGTACAGTTTGTACAACAACAAAAAACTGAAGGGAAAAAAAAACTTATTCTGCACTACCGCTAAAAGTTTTTAAATGGTTCCTTCGAAAGCAAGTAGCATGACATGAATGAAGGCAAGGATAAACTCTCCTTCTTACTCTTAGTGTGATAGCCTTGGCCGACCGCAGCGACCGCTGCGTCCTCTACTTCCGTCTTGCAATATTACCGGTATGTGATCTGCAAAATTTCTAAGCAGAAACCAAGGATCGAGCCTGGGTCTTCGCGGGCAGCAGCCATAAATGCTGATCACTTATCCCTTTCAAGGAATTTTCTCCTTACTTTGTTTTTGAACACAGAATTTATCTGTATGCAGTAGATGGCGCTCAAGGGTCTAAGTAAATAGATTTAGGCTATGAGAAGTAGGTTAGCCTTCTAAGAGAGTACATAGTTAACGGAGTGAACGGTATAAATGTTGAAAGGTAACTTTCAACAGAAAATCGTGCTGCAAGAGCATAACAAAAACATATTTCTTTGGGGAGAGGTATGGAGCTACTCGAAGAAACAAGGACCATTATCGCAAGGCGAGGAGGGTTAAGATGATTTTAAAAAGTGTAAATGGTTACTTAGTATTGATCGGTTCAAGCAAACATTAACCATGACGGATGAACATCTAAGCGACTCTGCAGTAAAAGTATTGCAGCAAAGAAATCATTACTGAGAGCTGCCAGCAAGAAGAAAATACTAAAATGGTCGAACAATGTAAAATTGGATTTAGTCAGTGGAAGAATCAAAGTTTGAGCTATTTGGCATAAAACGCCGAAAGACTGTGAAAAGAGAATGGATAGCATATCCCCATAGGAGGTACAGTGACGGTTTGGGACTGTTTTGGAGGCATAATACAAGTGATATTATCAAAATAGTTGAAATTATAAAGAAAAAAATAATAGCAATGTCACAAGATTCTATGACGACCGGCTAAACCATCTGGCATGCGTTTAATTATCAAGGGTGTCACGCTGTATTATGCAGAAAGTATGCTGAACGAATAGAAAAGAGGAAATAACTGAAGGACTAGTCCTGACTCCACCCCAATGGACTCTCTCGCATCATTTGGACAAACAAGTCAAAAGAAACTTTTGACTAATGTAAATGCACTACAGAGACATTTACAAAACAAAGGAGAGGCATTTTTTAAGAAAACCTGACACAATTGACAGAAAGAATGCTCAGAGTTTGCAAAGAAAGCTCTAGAATGTATTTTTTATTTAGATTATACATCTCTTTACGAATAAGTGTTCATTTTTTTTAATCCATTTTAGCAATAAACCCTGAAAATTAGGGCTGTTCCAAAAGCGATTTCCTAATCTTCACCACTTATCACCAGGTCTTAATTATGTCTTTGAAGTTTTCGCAATGGTTAGATGCACTATGGATCAATGTCCTCATTAGATGGGATGTCCTGGGTAGCCTTAGCATTCTGGAATGTTACGTTAGACACAAATTGGGTGGAAGCAAGGATCACATTTCTACTTCCTTGCTTTCTTCTAAAATCAAGTCTTCCTTTAAAAACCAAAGAACGTGTTTCGATGAGGAAAAGAAGGAATATCGTAGAAAAGCTACACATGTGGCTTGTTACAAATGTGGCGGCCTTAAAATGATAATTAACCTTGCAGCTTTGGAACAAACATGTAAAACAGGGGCAATCACAATGACAAAGGTTTTCAAGCCTCGATTACACACATTTTCAATGTAAAATACAGTGGAACTCCGTTTATTCGGATTCCCATCTTACCCTACTAATAATACAGGGACAAAGTGGATTTAGAACTGGCAGATCACGCATGGATAATAAAACATATTGTATAGAAAAAGGAAGAGAATATAACTTGGAAACATACATGGCATTTGTTTACCTAGAAAGAGCACTGCTTAATATTATGGAAAATATTACATCAAACAGAATATTCTATTCATCTAATAAAAGTCTTAAAATGCTTATACGTATACAAAAATGATAATAGATGTAAATGGGAAGTCAGCAGAAGAAAAAAACCAAATGTTGGCTAAAACAAATATGTAGCTTTCCCTCTCTCTCTTGTGTAGTGTATAACGTCCGTTTTTACTACTGAGGCATCACAGGCGGTGGACACTGATACATGAAATAATATATTGGGAAAGGGTTCTTTTTTTTAAAGGAAGGAAACATTCCAGGCCTAAGTTTAGATTAGTACCTCCCCAGCATTTGCCATTTATGAACACCGAGGAGAAACTAGAAAAAACCTCCGTCAGAGAGGATGGTCCCGGTGGGATTCGAACCCCAAACTTTCTACTCACGAGTTCGCGCCTTAACGACCTCGGCCACACGTGACGGTACGTAGTCTCTCTCCAACATTGTTATATATATATATTCTTAAAGAAGGAAACAAATGGGTGACCGAGGTCGTTAAGGCGCGGACTCCTGAGTGGGAGCTCTGGGATTTAAATTCCAGATTCAATCCCAGAAAAAAAAAAAAAAACAAACAAAGAGACCTAACTTCGCATCCGTTTTTCCTTAAGCTACATTTTTTCTTACAAATTTTTCTTTTCCTCAGCTTCTACTTAACCTAGAGCTCTCAGATTTTCAGGAATTATTCATCTATAATCTCTGGATAGTTTAACATGGCCATTTACCAAAAAAAAAAATCATACAAAATGTTGCAATGTATGTAGAAAAACGTAAAAAAAAAAAAATGATTTTTTTTGAAAAAGTAAATATTGCTTTATTGAAAAGAAAACCACGTTAAAGTAAAGCCAATATATGCCATAAAATGAAATATGTACTACCCTTAACTTATGTGTGATTTTCTTTTAGAGGTTCATCAGCAGAAAGATTAACATTTATTTGATAAATATTTTAAATTTTCGCATTGTGCTAATAATTTTTTTTGTTTATTTTGTTCATTATTGTTATTGATAATGCATCTATACCCCCATGCTTCGCTACATAAAAGCTAAAAGGGAAAATTGAGGACTTTGGTGATATTTGCGTATCACATCATGGTTATAATGAACACCTGAGCTTTTTCGACACGCTAGGCTTCGATTATAAAGCCAGCCATTCAATCGCTAACTCAACCAATTACTCCGTGTTTTAATGGAAATTTTACCCTTTGGCTGAATATAAACTCTTGGGAAATCAGTTCCACTACATCCCTCCCTCGTGTTATTGTATCCCAAAACCTGTTTAATTAACCTGCGTTGTTTACTTCAAGTGCTATTAATAAATCATACTCTGAAAGCAACAATTTTCAACACGATCTACTCTTTGCAACGAGCAAAAAGGGATAAGCTCTATGAAAGCAATTACCTGCATGGGAGTTGAACTTAAATTTGAGTGAGAATATGGCGCAAACGTCATAGGTTCAAGCGTCGTTTTTCAATTGTTCGCGCATTCAGGTTAAGGCCAGCATTTGTGATTAGTAAAAGCGGTGTTTTAGTTCCCCACAATCAATTGGAAAGCAATCAGAAGAGCAAGTGTGGTTTTTAATTGTGTAATATCTGTGTTACATCACGCAGTACCAATGGGGTGAAACAAGATTACTTCCATAGCGTGTACTGCATGTTCTGTAGGATGTTTTATTAAGTTGCTTCGTTTAACGCTCAGATGTTAAAAATTAATGTAAAACATATCATACTTCACTTTCATTAAAATGATACTTGAGCAGATTGCTTATTGAGAGTGATACAATACAGATGTAACCAATGAATAGTTTATTCTTCCGTGCTTGGAACCATATTTATCCTTTTTTCTGTTCCTAGTAATTTTATAAATCCGGTAATACAATTATCTGATGACCGACCGGCGATGAAAGTGCATCGGCTGATAAGCCGTGCTCACAGCCAGTATGGCTACACCAGTTTCCGTGGTAGAAACATTGGTGAAAATCTAATAAATTCTAATAAATAATAATGACTCAAATACAGAATGAGTTTCATGTTTATAGGTAAGATGAGAGTAATTTCTACATCGAAGATTAGAAAGACTATTTCACTCATGCGAGTCATCTTAAAATCGACCAATGAAACAAAAGAAAAATTTGATTTTTGATCAAACACAGCCGGATTACGGAGTGAATTTATCAACAAAAAAATCATCAAATCCGTTTTATCACACGACATGCATTTGTCTTGTGGTCAATACAGAACGCTATATCTCCACTATATAATTCCTGAACACGCATGCTGACCACTTTTGCTAGAGCCGGTGGGGAGCAACAAAAGCACGCACAATCGACAACCATAGCGCAAAATGGAGGGTTCTTCAAAGCGTTTTGGTGATGCGTCAAATGTTCAAATTGGTTTTTTGATTAGAAATTCTAAACCACAGAATACAAAGAAAAATAGAGACGCTGTACGTTATCTTTTTCTTTTTTTCGCAGTTGGTATTAGAAAATCGAATGGTAGCTATTGTAATAGTCGACTTTTGTTCATTTCAGTCTTACGGTTTCTGAATAGAATAGGTGTTCATATGTATAATAATTTATACAAATGTTGTGCGCGAATTTCAAATATATATCACTTATATTCTTATTCTATTCATAAAATAGTCCTAAACTCACGTTTTGCTCTTCTTTATTGGCAATCGGCATTGCTGTTCCAAGATTGCTTGAAAAGTTAAGTACTATAAAATATTGCTTGTAAACAATTTCAAACTCTTAAACTTTTCTAATAATAAATAATGCCATCTTATAAACGTAAGTAAAACAAGATCCTCTGCAATAATGCAATCATTTAATAACAGAAAAACATTTTTATAAGAAATGTGTGAAAATATTCAAATTATTCCAGTTTCTGCGACTTATTTGAACTTTAAAATAAAAATCCATTATAAAGAATAATTGGTAAAACGCGTTTTTCGTACGTAAGAGGGATTTATGGTGGACAAAGTGATACCAGGACAGGTTTTCTCTGGGTACTCTGGTTTTCCCTGCTACTCATTCACGCGGTTCGACCTTGGCCATCATGAAGTTGTTACGGAATGTAACACTTTCCCTTTCACGGGTATACAACTTGCAAAGCCCTCACATGCGGATTTTCTTTCGCGTTCACAACATATTGGGCGAAACATGGATTTTAAATCATGACAAAATGTGGCCTTCTCTGGAAGCTCAGTACACCAAAAATGCTGCCCTTCCATTGTGAACAAGGATGTGAGACAGCTCAGTAATTCAGAAATACACAATTATTACAATTTTGTAAGCCAAGTTTAGACGAATTATATTTAAATTCTTATTTTATTGTAAAGTAACCCTAATAAATATCACTCGAGGGTCTGAGCATTTCAGATATCTAACTACGTTAGTGAATTTATCGGTAATCTCAGGTCCTGTTGTTATATTACTTGTGAAAATACATCTACTGCTTTGACTCAAGCAAATCGTATGTTAATAAAAGCATGCCAGGTAGTAACTTCACAACACTTCGCTTCTCTTCCTAGGCACAAAACAAGGAGACCCCGGTTGGGATGGGATGCATACATTTTCGGCTCTCCATTTCTAAATTGTTAGCCCGGAGTCCTCTTCGTAATCTACACCTATGACCCTATATCTTAAACATTTATTTATACAGCTGGTAGGATATAGGCTTCATAACACCTTGAGTATGTCTGCAGAGTTCTGTAACTACACGAGAACTGTAATGAAGCTCATATCCTACCGGTTATATACAGTATTTCATCCGCGTTCGTTTAATAATAACTACTTACATCAGATTAATTTTAATAATACCACTCTGCTTGTTCTAATGCACTATAATTTAATGTAGAATAGGCTTAGTATTCAAAATTATAGTTGGTTTAGAAATATCATGGTCATGATGTTCATTTGTTTGTAATAACTGTTAACATTTACTTAAATAGAACGGATGAAAACATGTGAGGAAAAAGCAAATATTTCTTTATCGAGAATGAGCGATTCTGAAGATAGTTTAGTTTTAGATATTGAATTAGGAGCTTTGATAGTTGATTCATTCACTTCTGCCAAGTAAATCGATATGAGCGTTACATAAAATGGTGGGAAATTATGAAAGTAAGTGATATCTGAGACAGTATTTATGAGCTGCCATCCTCAAATTTAATTATAGTAATTAAAACGAGTAATTTTATGTAACTTCCTTATAACCGTGAGTGTATGTCATTTTCCTGTACAAGTGTTGAATTATTGTGTGTAAAATGTTATTTACTCGCAAGAGTGCAGAAAGCTACCCCCGCCATAAAATCTGACCTGGAAAATTCTGTTGCCTATTGTAAAAGAGGATCCCAAGCAGAACCGATATTTTCTGGAGAGAATTCTAGATCATGGGCCTTGAAAAGATGCTTATTTCGTTTACAGTTAGGGAGCTGTAGCAGTTCCAGTATTCCTTTCGTGACATAGGCGTGTTACTATTGCACCATGTTTCATGGTTTATTACACGAGTTCGACACGCTCCCGTAATCATCAGACAAGTTTTAATTTTGGGAGTATATCGGAAAAAACCACACAGAACACGATCGTGGAAATGTAACTCTGCAGTACGTCAGAATAATCATAATTTACAATTTCTAGCAGTGAAAAAACCAATATACTGTGCTAAAAACTATATATATATATATATATATATATATATATATATATATAAATTAACACTAATAATAAAAGTAGATAAAGATAAAACACAGAGAGTCACACTTGAAATTGCTATATTTCGAACTACTGTGAGTTCTTCAATGGCAAGAAGCTAGAAATAAGCAAGAACACAGAAATAAAATTAAAAGAAAAATAGATAAATAGTAAAGAAGTCAAAAGCAAAACACGCAAAAGCAAAACACACAAAAGCAAATAAAGCCTAATAAGCAAAGTTAAAAGCAGCACCAGAGGTGCAAACAATATAAATGAAACATAAAAATAAAGAAACACTATTAACAATGTAACAAATTAACACTAATAATAAAAGTAGATAAAGATAAAACACAGAGAAAGAGTCACGCTTGAAATTGCTATATTTCGAACTACTGCGAGTTCTTCTTCTTGCCATTGAAGAACTAAGCACTAACTAAGCACTAACACTAGATATTCATAATTTGGTGCAAAGAGGCAAAGTTATTAAGATTTGTCTCACACTTTATTATTTTGTAACCCTTCCAGAATTTATAACATCACAACACCTACCTATGTATACAGGCTGAATCCAAACTTTCACAAGTTGTTCGGGAATGGTTTCGGAGTGTTTTGTATAAGGAACCCATCGTCTCCTCTGGCTCCTACTATGTAATTTGATTGTTTTTGCTTTGTTATAACTCAACTACCTTTGTATCTGCTTGCTGGAATATGATTGTGCCCAAACAAAACAACATTTGACTGCTGTAGAGTGTGTTTACATTACGGTCCGCCACCAATTAATCAACTATCAAGTAGATAAAGATAAAACACAGAGAAAGAGTCACACTTGAAATTGCTATATTTCGAACTACTGCGAGTTCTTCTTCTTGCCATTGAAGAACTCGCAGTAGTTCGAAATATAGCAATTTCAAGTGCGACTCTTTCTCTGTGTTTTATCTTTATCTACTTTTATTATTAGTGTTAATTTGTTACATTGTTAATAGTGTTTCTTTATTTTTATGTTTCATATATATATATATATATATATATATATATATATATATATATACAAAACACGTGTAAAATGTATTTGAAGTTTGGACGAACGCAAAGAACTTTAACATGTAATTGGTGTAAACATATATCAGATATACATAATTGAAATCATTATGAAACAATTAAAATATCAAATAGGAAGCTTGGAAGGTTTACATTTTTATAAGAAACGTTTGCCACATTTACCACATAATGATTTTCAAATTATTGGCAAGCAAATCTTATGATACAAGCATATCATAAAAGTTTCCAGTTAGCAAAGAGTAAAATATTTTAATGCCATGCCTGAATTACCATCATTTCGTTCCTTGGCTAATACATGCACGTTCATTGTCGAGAAGTTTTATAACAACGATCCTTAAGCCCATACAATTAAAACCGTGCAGTAAAATATTTTACCCGTTTAATAATAGCTACCTATCCGGTGTCATATCACTATGGTAATGAATCATATTACCGCTCTAAAATGCAACAAAAAAGTGACTTAAAAGAAACACACAACAACTTAAGTTTCTTATTATATAGGTATACATTTGGTTCGGAAAAGCCGTGCAGAAAAGTGGAGAGTATAAAGGCAGCAAGCAATTTGGGGATAGGAACAATGGGTCGCAGAAGTTTATTTACAGTCCTACATGCATCAACATTAAATCCGCCATGTTAAAAGTCTCAGACTGTTTGTGGCGCACTCTTGAACAGTACTAGTCACTGTCGCTAGGTGTGTCTGAGTTCAATGCAGCTTGTGTGTTTTGAAGCCTACTGGATGGTACAGTAATACCGAACATTAAACAAAACTTACCAACATAATGGCGCCCCTGCACATTTTGCACTTGTAGATCGAAATCACCAAAACGAACATTTGGTAACAGATCGGGTGCGGTGGACCAACGCGGTGGCCTCCGCGGTTGCCTAACTTGACACCGCTGGATTTTTTCTCTGGGATATCATGAAAAGCACAATTTATGAAACGCTGGTTCAGGATCCATAAGATTTAGTATGTCCCTTAAGGCAGCAGTAGAAGTGCTTCAGACTACCCCTGGTGTATTTCAGAGAACACACCTTATTAATTACTACCGCAAATGGATCCTCAACGTGGGGCTATTAAATACAATCAATTCTCCTTTCCCATTATAAAACTATTGCATTCTTGTTCGCTAATACGATGAGCTAATTCGCACTAGGGTTTATACAGTAGTATTAGGCTGTATGCTACACCTTGTTACACTTTTGTTCATCAGATTTCACTAGTTATTAGAAGTTGAAGTTCAGTGATTTTCCATTCATTCCTCTTTCTTGCTATTCTGGACCATTGTGGACCTTCCTGTGCCGGATATAAGTCTTCGTTTCTCCGTCACCCCGCCTCTGTGTCGTTTGCATAAGCGAGTGTCCCACATGATGTTCTTATACGTTCATCTGTCGTCCTGCATCCTTGCTATGTGACCTCATTTTCACTTCAGTCTGGCTTTAACCATATAAACTCTATAGCTAATATGGATCCAACTTTCACCACAGATAGAACATATTCGCAGCTTCAAATGAACATACAAAATTTTATCACTAATATTATCATTATTCCTGTGTAGATCTATCTTGTGCTGAACTCCACAACTTCTCGTGGCCGAAGTTTATCATGATAAAACTTTTTCGACTTACGTCACGTGAAAGTTGATGATAATACACCATCCAGCGTTTCGAGGACCTTACCGTGCTCTTCCTCAGTGAGTTATTAATTGAAAATTGAAATGTTTCAAAAGGTGGGAGTGGAGAAGCAGGGAGTGTCATGAGGCAAGGTCAACAGGCTTTGGCACATTACCAGAACTTGTCCTTCGAGATGGCCCTAGAACAAGACCAAATGTTATTGATTTTCACTCTGACATTCTGTTGAAGTTGTTGGCGTGTTTGAACATTTGCATTAAACGTAATTAGAGAAGCTATAGAAATTTTCAAACATGCCAATAACTTCAACAGAAGTGACACGTAAAAATTAATTACATTATATTGTCGTTCTTAGGGTCTTCTCAAGGACAAGTTTCCATCGATCATTCGTGTGGTAACGTGCCAGACCTGTTGATCTTACTCATGACACTCCCCCCTCCACTCCCACCTTCTGACACATTCCAATTTTTAATTTATAACTACCAGAGGAAAAGGATTGCAAGGTCCTCGAAAATCTGAATAGTTTATAATCATTAAGTTTCACGCGGCATAAGTCCAAACATTTATCATTTAATGATTTAGAATAATTTGTAAATATTTTTCCTGTACCTATTGAGCACGAAAATTTATTTATGTAACTGATGTATAATTTTGGTAATTGTGGCACGATGAAAGTTTAGCGCTTTCACTTTCGCTAAGGCGCTAATTTTCGCCAGTGTTCAGAATGAACAATATACATGTGATGCATACGACGTTTCTAAGCACTCGTTTCTATGACAGAAGGTTTTGGTTTGAAGAACTGAAATGGAAATGGAAGCTAATTCCGCAAGGTTTGATATTGAAAATACGGATATCATTCCAGAAGAAATTGTAAAGGAAGTTGAGGTAAGAGGGCAGGTCCATAAGTATCCAGCCTAACCATTTTCTAGGTATGATAAAGACAAAAACTATATACCACTTTTCACTATAGTTACCCTTTATTGTACATTTCTCACATTTTTGAATTAATATTTCAGCCCCCCCCCCCAAATAGTCAGAAGTCTTGTCTGCAAAATGGGCAAAAAACAGCATCCATCACTTCTTCGTCACACTTAAATTTACTTCCTCGAAGGTCCTTCTTAAGTTTTGAGAAGAGGAAATAGTCACTGGGAGCTAGATCTGGACTATAGAGTGGATGGTCGATCTCCTTCAAGTCACATTTCATCACAGCTTCCTCTATGCAACATGAGCTGTGTGCACTGGCGCGTTGTCGTGAAGAAGGCGCACACCACCACTCTGCTTTTCTCGCCTTTTCTCTTTGAGAGAAGCACGTAATTTGTGCAATAGGCCAGCATAGTACTCCCCATTTACTGTGGTGTTTCTCTCCTTGAAGTCAATGAAGAGTATTCCTTCACAGTCCCAAAACATTGTGGTCATGATCTTATTGGTTGACTGAGTTACCTTGACCTTTAGAGGCGATGCTTCGCCAGGTTTACGCCACTCCATTGATTCTCTTTTGGACAAGGGATCATAATAGAGGACCATAGTTTCATCTCCTGTAACAATGGTTTGCAGAACTTCTCTCTTGTTGCCACGGCAGAGCTCCAAAAATGCCTTACAACAGATGACTCACTGCTTCTTTTGGATTGAGGAAAGAAGTCTAGGCACCCATCCTGCACTACTAACCTTATTCATGTTTAAATGCTCATGAATAATTCGAAGGACTGCTGTTTTAGAAAGGCCAAACCTTTGCTGCTATTTTTATAACTGTGGGCTGCCGGTCTTCCATAATTTCTCCTTCCACAAGAGCGATGTTTTCAGGAGTGAGCACCTCCAAAGGCCGACCTGCACGCTCTTCGTCTTCAATGCTTTCTCGACCCATCCATTCGAAAATGTTTGGCCCATTCTTTTACGGTATAATATGAGGGGGATGCTTCCGCATATGCACCGCCTAATCGCTGTTTAATATCATTTGGAGTAAGTCCTTCTTTTATGAAGAACTTAATAACAGCTCGATACTCCATTTTGAACATGTCACAATGTTCTACACATATCCTTCTTTATGCAACTATATCTGAACACTGAACAACTGATCACAGCGGAGTGGAAGTTATAGTTGCAATTATTGACTTAACAAACACTAGATAACGGTTTTGTGAAGGCGATAATACTTATCGGCGGGGTCGGAAACTTATGGAGCTACCCTCGTGCTCGTAATTAAGGAAGTTTTCTTTGGCACAATAGAGATTACTAATGGTTCAATATTGAAATGAAATAAATTGTAATATTATTAAGTAATTACTTGTCTCTTCAATGTTATAAAGATAATGGAAGTTAATTTATGACGATTAATAACTTAAATTGTTGTTTCAAAATATTTGTTGACCCCACTGATCGTTAGTGGCAGTTGAAGACCTTTTTCTTCCCAAATTCTCAGTTTTCTTGTATTTAGTCAATAACCTTGACACAGTGGGCTGGTTAAATGCTATCTTTGATGCAATCTGTCGAGTAGATAAGCCCTCAAAGATAATGAGACAATTACATTCTTTTTGCAGAAAGATAATTCAATTTCTTTGTCCATTTTGTGCAGTTGTTATTAAACACACATCACTGACTACCACGTTAAAATCAACAATAAAGACAGTAGTATCACAACAATGGAAAATGTTTAAAAGCTCTGTTGCCTACAACAATGCATAATCACTTATAAATAAATACACAAAATCTATAGGTGATACAATAATTTTTCCAGAAGTGTATACAGGATTAATATGGAACAAAGTAAACGCCAATTGTATATCTCTTTAGCTGTGTAATTAGAGTTGCGATTTCAGGGATGGAGGGAATATTCTGCATATGTTTACTCCACCTAAATTTACTTCCTCTCAGAAATAAATGTTGCTTCCGAAAACAGTTGCCTCAGGTTAGCTACCATGATTATGTGCTAGAGGGGGTAGGGGGTTACTGGCTGGGGCTATATCAGGGATATTGTGATTCAAAGTGCATTCGGTAAAGTGCGGTGGGTGTGCGAAGAGAATTGGTGGAAAATGTGGTAGGGAAATAGAGCCAAAAGGAGGAAAAGGGGTGAAGCGGAGGCAAAGAGAGGGTTGAATTTATGGTGCAATTAGCGCCCAAGCTGTAATTTATACATGTAATAAACCTAGTAGGGGTGTACGGCAAGAGAGGAGGGTGGTTTTGGCAGGAGGGAAGTGCTAGCTAAAATGTGATTGGCCAAAGATGGACGTTTGTCGCAAAAAAAGAAAAAGTTAAAGATAAATTATATAAAATTATTTTCAACTAAGGGTATTCAAATATACTTAAAATTGTGAACTTATATTTCAGTTATATATATATAATATTTAAATGGTTCAAGATCATATAATAATTTATTACAAAAAGAAAGGAGTAGCATAGCAATTTTATAATTTGTTATCAATCAAAATCTACTCAACTTTGGAAAAAAAAAAAATTGAAAATAACTTAGATGTCAAATATACAGGACTTTCATTTCAAAACGAGCCAGTCAGATTAACGAATTATTTAAATTATACGTTTTTTAAGTAGAAAAATAAATTTAGATAGTGGGGGAGAAGTTCAAAATCAATGTTGATTACATTTGGGGCTCGCTCCAGTCATTCACACTTTGAAATTCAAATGGAACTCCTATTTTATGCTACTTAAATTTTAAAAAGGATTCAATTGTCATTACATATTTTGTTTTCTATCGTTGCCTGGCATGTTGGATTGTTGTTATTAGTGTTTCAATTTGGACAGAAATTATCAGTATTTAACGTAATATTTACGCTTTGGCAATAACTGTCTCAAAATGGTGTATACCCTACAAAAAAGACAGAATGTAAGCGGATTAGTCAACTAACTGACTTGTTTTTTGTTCTGCACAAGTCCAAGCAACAATAAGAAGAGAAAAAAGAACAAAAAATAGAAACTAAAGATGTGGTTATCAATTGTATTCTTTTTATTATCAAACGATAGAGGAGCTAAGTGAAACCAAACGTAATGAACACTGGATTTAAACGTCTTTCTCAACATCAAAATTGACGTGTATTTTGTGTAAATTAATTTAATCAGATTGGCAAATTTTGAAATGAAAGTTTTCTATATAGCTTTCGTCATTATGTTCTGTTCATTACCCCATCTATTCTTATTCATTACTTTGCAGCTCTTACGCTTATGAATAAACAGTTATAAGTACATTATAACAAAAGATGATAGAGCTGGTAGAGAGGGGGGAATGTATGATAGAAAAGTATATGTGACTATTAAAAGAAATTTAAGAGTACATGTCTTTTCTAACAGATGACATAAAAATGGCCAGCCAACTTATACGCTGATACCTTCTACTACATGACTTCGGTCCTGGTGGTGTAGTGGTAACCATATTTGCCTTCTAAACCCAAGATCGCTGGTACAAACCCGGCCAGGATCGATGGATTTTTTCGGGTGTAAAAATCCTATGTATGGCTTCCTTCGGAAGGGAAGAAGCCGTGGGTCCCGTGTCGTACATTTACGGCATGTAAAAGAATCTCAAGCCTGAAAGAAGAGACCTCTGAGCAAAATTGGTCGGCCGTTTCACTCCCTGAATTGAATGGGACGCTGATGACCTGAGATGTTAAAGAGCATCCTTAAGTAAAACTAATCAAAAAAACTACATGACTTACACCCAGTTGTATAAAGTTGCTAACTGGCGATTACTTTTAACTGTAATTTAAAAAGTAACTAAAGATTAGTCATCCTTTCTGTTGCATAAACATAACCTTACGTAACTTCGAATTTGCAGTAACCATCAATATGAAACGTGCAACATCATGAAATATTAAGGAAATTTGTGTTTAGAGCGAGTTGATGTTCAACTGTTCAACCTGAGAAAATCAATAATTATTCCGTTTTCTCGCCTCCTAGACATCCCCCCCCCCTTAATATTCAAACATGAATAAGGAAAAGTCAAAGCGAACACGAGCGGCAAATTTTAGCAAACGCGAGAAGGATATTATTATTGATGTGGTGCTAAAATACCAGAGTAATTGAAAATTAAAAAAAAAAAAAGAAAAAAAAAAGGACTCGATATCAAAGAAGGATAAAGAACGTACATGGTACAAAATTACCAAAGAGTATAAAAGTTCTATTCCAAAGACTTCTGCATATAATCCCCAGACGATACAATAGGTATGTGTGTGCAGTCTATAGCACCTAAAACTGCAGGATAGTTGCGAAACTTTCTTTACATCACCCTCTTCGGTTGGCAATTTAATGAACAGTAGCCTAAGAACTGCTATTGCTCTAGTAACTTTATGGATTGTTCTACTGGTCGTTCCATTATCTACTTTAATATACCTCCAATAACTATTTGTAAGCTCCATGTCGCATAGAACCTCAAAGTTAATCTTATCATGAACATGGAATTCAAAGCATGATATCGCTTAGTTTGTGATTGTAATTGGGGACGTAACATCTGTTTCAGTTCTTCGACATCTTTTGCTAAGCAAAATTGCATTTTGAATTGCTTGTCATTCAGTTCTAGGAACGTATTATTTTTCTCATGAAATACTCGGATGAGATGTTGGAAATCAGAAATCTGTACAATTTAAGTTAGCCATTCACATAACAAATTATATTCCTTTTCATATAGCCGAGCAGACTTCGTGAACTAGATAACAGACAGCTACTTTAACATCACTTGAAACATCCTCCGATAAAAATTTATAATTTTCTTTGGACATGTTCATCCCACCGGCTCGTACTTACAGAAATAATTCCAGAATATTTTAAATATTTAATCTGCATTTCCATAACAACCAACGATATTGCCATCGACAACAGTTGGTTCCGACTTAAGCAATGGCAAATTAAATTAAATATAGTTTCATTGAAAAATTACTTTCGCGCTTGTAGTCGAAGAAAAAGCTGCCTGCTACACGAGAGTAAACATATTTATTCATTCGTGGAAATTTCCATCCTCGACTGAACACTTTATATATATGCTTTCCGTTCATTATTAAAATACTACTTTACTGCCTTGTTATGTAAATAACTATTAAATTTAAATTAATTATATATTACAAAATTTCATAGAATGGCGTAATAAAGGTAGGGCTGTATGTGGACACTTCTTTCTTCACAGCTTTATCCTAGCTACGACTTTCATTTGTCTATGCTGAGACCATCTGCCTTAGAAAGCTGAAGCCAACAGTAACTTATGCGTCGCTTTCAAAATGCTATGTAACAGATTTTTCTTTGCGGGTGTACGATGTTCTCCAGCCGACTTCATACAAGTAATCCAACGAGTTTAAATCCAAACAACACGATGGTCACAGATCTGGAGGCATCAAGCTTGGAAATAAAGCATAACGTTTGTTTCCATTTCCTTTTGGTATTGTCGGTATGGATGTTTATACACTTGTAAGAGAACAATATTTCCTAAGATACTTGTCCACAGACGAACGAACAGACAAAATGTATCCACAATACATGATCTTATAAAATACTGTTCACAAATAATGTAGTAGAATTTATATTTTTGCAATATCTTACTTTGAGGTTCATAATATAAGGGATATAATGTTACTCCATATCCCCATTGACTGCACGTTTTTCCTAGCTACTGGCCCATTAGATTGAGTAATTTGTAACAGTGCTCGACAGCAGCACTTGGAGGTGTTCCCATAACCCTAGAGACCTAGCTTAAGAAAGTGATTAGGTATCTTTAAGAAACTACCCCAAACAAGTTAAGGCATGCTTCACTTCATAAATTTTGCTCTTGGTATGAGCATGCTGCTATTATTGTTTAAGTAATTTATTATTGTAGTTGTATTTCGGTTATTTTTTCATAATATTTTATTTATATATCTGTGCGTGTGTGCAGAGCTAAGTTATTTGTCTTATTTTTGGTCAGGGCTTAATTGGGAAGATTTACTTTTTACGAAGGAGTCATTTAATATTATAAAAAAAATTGTTATTTCCTGCGACGACTGTGGGCAAGAAGTGAGCTGAAATATGTGGCAGTAACGTTTATAGGAGAACCAGTGGGCAGCCTGCAATATCTGGAGCACAAGTGACTGCCAATGTTGTGAAGAATACGCTCCCTCCTCGGAGTGAGGAGCTGCAGGAATGTTCCTCCCCGATTTTTTTCCTCTTTTTTTAGGGGGATGGTGAGAGTGTGAGAGAGTGCTGCTTGCGACAGAGAAGATTGCATTTGTAAAGTCCAAGTCAAGCGATTTTGCCGCATTCGACTTTCGACAGCGATTCCAACTCTAGAGAGGAGATGACTGCAGCCTGGCTTCGGGGACGGTTGGTTCAACAGTGTAATCAATGGAAGTTTCTTTGGTTTCATTTGGATATGAGTTAAGGCTGTTTGGTGTTCAAAACAGTAGCTCATGTTTCAGCATTGGAATTTTTCTTCGCTTTCGTTCCAGAGTAATAATTGTTTGATTTAGAGGGATCTACTTTGAAATGTTTATTTGATTATGTGTCACTTCTTTTATCTTTGGATGGGGGAACAATTTTATTTTGGCACATTTGTTGTGTCACTGCCCAATGATGGAAATACTTTATTCTTTCTTCACTTATGTAGTTCCTGGCGTTTGTTGTTAAGTTCTTGTATGCCATCGCCAATTGATTTTAAGACGTTTACCAATTATTCCGATGGTATACTTTAGCTCTTTAAGGAACGTTATTAAATTTAATTATATGGTGTTACTTGTTTGATGTAATTTCTTAAATACACAAACAAATGTCGCAAACCCAGCCAGGATCGAGGGATTTTTTCAGGCGTAAAAATCGTAGGTATGGCTTCCTTCGGAAGGGAAGTAAAGCCTTGGGTCCCGTGTCGAAAATTTATGGCACGATAAAGAACCTTAAGCCTGAAAGAAAAGGTCTCTGAGCAAAATTTGTCGGCCGTTTCACGCCCTGAATAGAATGTCCCAGTTGATGACCTGTGATGTTAAAGAGCGTCCTTAAATAAACAAATGAAAAAATTAAATACACCCCAACACTTCCTTATGTATATTAAGGCCTCCAAGGTTGTAGACATCTCCAAGTGCTGTTACATACTACCCAGTCTAATGGAGCAGTGACTATGGAAAACGTGTTCCCGAAAGGTGTGTGGCGAATGTTTTTGATATAGTGCTGAGATTTTCTTTCAGCTTTTTTTTATTTGTTCATTTAACTTTCTACAAACTCACACAATTGTCAAACTATTTTAAAAAGGATAATCATTAAAAACTATTTTATTTTAGTTAATAATAATACAACAAATAATTACAATATTAAAATATACCTACTATCATCAATTACGAAGATTAATTGTGAGACCTGTTCCTTTCCTATGACTTTCACACTTCTGAGTCCATTTCATTTTCGATCTAATTTCCTTTATCAGCGTAATAAATATATCCTGTTAATATAGAAAAAATTATTTCCAACATTATATTATAAATAAATGTTGTTTATTTCAGAAGATGGAGTTCTTAAAATGTTTGAGTCTTTTGCGGGGGGGGGGGGTCACTGCGTATGAAGCAAAGGTTGAATTGTTAAAAAGAGTATATGCATGATGGAGGCTCGAATATGGTACACAAATATAGGGACTTGAACATGGGTGAGAAATTGTGAATTTAGTACACAGAATATTTTGTAAAGAAATTCTTGCTTTGTCAACTGCTACATTAAATGAAGATGCTCAAATTGAAATGAATCGAGTAGTAAAAAAGCTTTGTCTACGAACGACCCTTTAAATTAACGGTATAAGAATATGAAAAAATTATTAAAACAGCGTTTAGACTATTAAGAAATGACATTACGAAATAATTAATGGGGGTTAAATAATCTAAGGTAACAATCTAGAATGTAATGGTTTACAGAATATTTGGAGAAAGACATAACCAATTATAAAGTTCTTTAGGAACAGATAAGAAGGAGGGGGAAAACGTATTGATGAGAAGTGAGAGAGGGCATTGCATAGGGTTAAACTAGGAGTGCGGAAGTCAAAAGGGCAAAGAAATGTGTGTATTACTCGTATGTAGTGGTAAATAAAAAGTTGAATATGTGTGAGATTTGGATTAAAAAAAGAGTATAAATCAGAAGTAGATAGCTGGATAGAAGATCTGCTTGTAATGAAATTTTTAGCAGAAATAACAAGAACGTAAGACAACATTTTCAGGTAACAATTAATGAAAATGGGTTATGAAAAGAAGGAAATGTCATAACACTTAGTCCAATCTTTCTTGCACTAATAACGGTAAAGGTTCTGTAATTTAAGTAGGAGTAGATTAAAAGGGGACTGGTAGTTGGTTATTATTATTATTATTATTATTATTATTATTATTATTATTATTATTGCTATCAATTGCAATTATTAATTACTTTTGATAATTTTCTTTATATGCATGCTTTCGAAAGTGTGAGGTCAACCTGAAAATGACTAGGGCGGGAACAAGATGGTTTCCTTCTTCAACCTTTTTCCATAGCATTCAATATATTAAAATTAAAATTCAAATTTTTGGATAACAACAACAGTTATTAATAGTTAATTTCTACAGATCCTTTCTCTTTTTAGTTGTCCAAAATTCAAAACAGTCAAAAAAATTATAAAAGTTTCTTTTAGTTTCTTTTCTAAAAAAAAAAAAAAAAAAAACATTTTAACTCGCTGCATATTGTAGATAAGTGGATTAAACTTATTTTGGGTGCAATCGTTTTGTATAGAACGAATAGTAGAAGTAATTTATTTGCAGGTATCTAAATTAAGTGTCAAATGAGAGGAATGTAGAAGCAAGTAATAATGATTCTTTGCCATTTGCAATATCATAGATTTATGTACTATTTTAGTCTCTGAAAAAACTTTTCTTGTGATTTTATCAAACAACAAAAGAACGGAAGAAGTTTCAGGAAAATGTTTATATGAATGTTTTGTATTAGGAATATGTACCTAAAAGAATAGACTACAATTTGCATACACTCTCTTTAAAAGCTCTAGAGTTCTGCTTTTGTTTTTTTTCGTTTTGTGTATTTATTGTACCCCAAAGTAAAATACCACAGTGAGAGCAGCGGGATTTCGACAGGGTCGGACAGTTGTGTTATGCAGTCAAGAGTGAAATTTTATTAAATAATAAAGTAGTGGTGAGCTATTCACTGCGTTGTCTTATATTCATCTTCAAGACATATATCAGGTACAGAAAATCGTGTGCAAGAACGAGACAGGCATTTGTTTAAATTTTCTTGCAAACCTGTTCCAACACGTAAACATTAAAGTTAGTACGAAAGTTTAACGCATCAGACTCTGTGACTGAACGGTGGGTGAAAAAAAAAATCAAGAAGGCACGTGCATACAAAAGAAAAACTTGATGAAATAAGAGCTCTCATCGTTGCGCAGATCTTAAAGTTTGTAATTTTTATCTTTGAGGGGTACTGAGAAAGAACTAACCCCAACGCACTGGAACTAAATATTCGAAACGAGGTTAGGTGCTTTAATGATGGGGAACTGATGCACGTTAGTGATGATTTCCTAAGGACACGTGGATTGATATCAGGGTAACTGGGTAGTATTTTCAGCCCTACTGTAAAGAGAATGAGCACCAAATTTGTATTTAAGTTTTAAAATGGCGAAGTTGAGGAAATCTACGGCAACGTGTGGACTCACCGCCAAAGACTGAACTTAAAGGAGAATTCAAACAATTTTGTGTTACCTGAAAGTTCAAGCTAAAAAGTGAATTTGAAAACTTATCCTCACAATCGTTCAAAGTACTCTCTATCTCTCTCCAGACAGTTGTAGACGGTGCAACCATTTGTTAAAAGCACTACGGCGCTTGACTGAGACATTGTCAACAGAGCTGAATTTATAGCTTGAGCAACGTCCTGCACTCTTTTAAAGGTTTTCCCGCAATGAAAGATTTCACTTGAGGAAACAACCAGAAGTCGCACTGTGCAAGGTCAAGGCTGTAGAGTAGATGATCAAGAAACTGGACTTTGGCGACTTCCATTTCCTCAAATTTGAGCCGCCTGAGCTCTTCAAATAAATGGTCCAAATTATGTGTCATAGTATTCTCCATTCATTGTCATCTCTTCTGCCATACTAATGGTCCTTCATAGATGAAAAAAACAGTTAACATTCGCTTCCGAGAACGAAAACGTCTTCGAAGAATTCTTTTACCCACACGCATTTCTGAGCCTTATTTGGGGCGGTATAGTAATAAAACCATCTTACATCACCAGTGCATTTATCTGTCACACATTTGGTGGAAACATGCTCAACAGTTTCGTTGCACATTCCTTTCTTTTCTTCTGCTATTCATTGGTTTGGGGATGTGGAACGCATTTTGCACAGCTTTTTTGCAGCTTTAAATGTTCATGGAGTACACGGCCAATGCTGTCAATACTGATACCCCTTCCATATTGAGCATTTCAACAGTAATATGTCCATTCCCTTCACCAAGTTCTTCACTCTTTGAATTATTCTCTCGTTCACATCTTCCCGAGGCTGGCCAGAGCGAGGGTTGTCTTTCAAAGTCTCTCACTCTTCTTCAAATGATTAAATCCATCTTACAATGGTATCACACCATTGAACAGCTACCAAGTCCTCTGGAGTTTTTCGCTCTTTCCCCTAGCTTATAGTTTGTGAAAATACAGGCTCCAAAGGTTTCTCTAAAATATTCATGACTTTCGCCAGCTATTGACATACGATCGAGCTCAACTATGTACGGCAGTGACTATGCAAGTTTCAACTTGCACTTATGTGCATTTTAATAGCTTAAGGTTCATTGTTACCAGTTGCGTTAGTTAGATTTTGTAGACATTATTGTCCAACACTGGATAGGCTGGTTGCAAAATTTTTTAATGTCTCTCGTATGTTTCCGAACTTTTAAATTGTTCTCACTGTAGTTACCAATTACGGGAAAATATAGGTAATTTGAAAACTGGTGTTAAAGTTCAGACAATGACGTTTCAGTGCAGCTTCTTCTGAGAAACTTGCAGACAACTATTTAAGATTTGGTTTTTCTCGCTATAGAGTGTTCAAAGCCACCTTCACACGGAGTATAAACAACAGACAGGGTTACTTGTCCTCTTATTAAGTGTATATTCTAAATAATTACATGCGGTTACTTCACGGGATGCAATACCCCACTCGCTTGGAGCGCAGCATGTGTTGGAATAAATTGTCCGTTTTAAAATTTATTCGAGGCGGCATGACGTTACAGCTTCGATTTCATCTGTCCAGTTTCTCTCTCTCTTTTTAATGCCTCTTATTTTTTCCTAGAGCTAAGCCGAGCCGACTAGCGCTCTCTTCCCTTACGTTAGAAATTGTGCGTGTCTGGATTTATATGTCGAGGTCCAACGGGCGACTAGTTTAATGCTGTTGGCCCTCTCGTAATCACCAGCTCATGAATCACCTTCACAGCTTAGCTGCTTGTTAGTTCCCACGTTAAGTGCACATAGTTCAACTTTTTAACTAGCTTCACTATTAACAACTGAAAGGATATAGAACTTTCAGTGTTATTTTAAGAAATAACACATAATACCAAAATTTTATCATTATAATAGGATACCGTCAGATACAGTGGGGAAGTTTCTTCGAGATATCACATGCTTTTGCAACTGACTTGGGTTAAAACACAGGTAGCTTCTCTAGGTTTGTTGCTTTGCGGAACCCCCAAACTTTTAAACGTTTAATTTCTTGTAACTATTCCTTGATGTAAAAAAGAACCGTCTGTAGGGGTCTGCATCTTGCATGTGATTTTTGTATTTGCGATTATTATATATAAGCGTCATTGTGTGCATGCACCACCTGAAACATCATCTCGTCTTGTGCATTACCAGGAAATGTTATATGTACTGAATATTAATCCATTACAAAGCTAAATAAAATATTTAGCTTTGTAATGGATATATATATATATCCATTTTATTTATATATATAACTGTTGTCATTATTATATTGTTTTACTATAATTATTTAATAGTCTGTAAAATATTTTATTTAGCTTTGTAATGGATTAATATTCAGTACATATAACATTTCCTGGTAATGCACAAGACGAGATGATGTTTCAGGTGGTGCATGCACACAATGACGCTTATATATAATAATCGCAAATACAAAAATCACATGGAAGATGCAGACCCCTACAGACCTTTTTCCTATTAAATAGGAAATTTTTTTGAATTATTTCAATATAAAAATAATACATATGAAAAATAAATTATATTTCATGCACACACTCCCCAGCAGCGATAATCAGTCGTCAGGTTTTGAATGAAGCATTGCTGAAGTATCGTGCGAATTCGTGAAGTTGTCCCACAATGAACGCATTTTTTGTTTTAATAATAAAACACATAATTTATTTGAAAAGTGCTAATATTATTACTTCAAATCAAGCACAAACACTATCACTAAACACAAAACAAACCATCAGGCAAATGTCCTCCACGAACTGTTGGCACACCTTCACTCTGTTGGCAAATTTTCAAAGACTTTAGAGCAAAGTTCAGGCTGAATCTCACCCATCACAGGTCTAATTTCTGCCTAAAGTTGAAGGATAGTTCGTGGATTGTCCATATAAACACAATATTCTACATACCCCCACAAAAAATAACATGATGTCAAATCACACGATCTCTGCGGGCAATTATGATCGCTGTTGCGAGAGAGGTAAATGTTCGATGTTGCAAATGGTTGGTCGGCTTCAGCTCTTGTATTAGTTCGATCTTAAAAGTATGTACATTCAGTTATTTTGTTAAAATTTGCTGTAAACTGCTTCTCGGAATGCTTGGTTACTGAGAATGGCAGCGAATCGACTTCATTAGTTTTAGCAACTTTTAAGATCTGCGGAACGATCAGATCTTCTTCATCAAGAAGACAACATTCTCTTCCGATCGATAGAACGTCAAGCTTTTCTTTTATGAGTACACGTGCCTTCTTGATTTTTTTTTTCCTCATTCATTCACAGTGTGATTCGTAAAACTTTCATACTAGCTTAAATGTTCACGTTTTAGAATAGGGCTGCGAGGAAATTTAAACAAATGCCTGTCTCGTTCTGCCACACGATTTTGTGTACCGGATGTATGTCTTGAAGATGACGCAGTTAATAGCTCACGACTACTATATTATTTAATAAAATCTCACTCTCTACTGCATAACATAACTACCCGACTCTGTCAAAATCAGGAGTAATACTTAAATGATGGGGAGCTGATGCGCGTTAGTGATACTTTCCTAAGAACAAGTGAATTGAATAGCAGGGTAAATGGGTAGTATTTTCAGCACCTGCTGTAAAGAGAATGAGCACCAAACAGTTTGATATATTAAAAGAAGTGAACTCTTTGGCTAAATGAAATTTATTTTGCGCCACCTTACATATAATACAAATGAAAAATAAAATAGCACAATGAACAAAGTAGCAAAGTAAATTGCTAAAGAAGCAGAAAAAGGATAAAACACTTAGATAATATTTTTAATTTGTTTTATATATACAGGGTGTTTCAGTAAATACGTGAAAAAATTAAACAGGAAATATCTGCTGAACATTTTGAGGTAGGAAAATTGTAGTCTGCAACCAGTTTAAGGAGAGATATGTGCTTAAACATGTGGAAGAGAGCCTTGAAGACTGGGCAATCTATTATGCTTGTTTTGAGTACCTACTGTCCACAAGATGTCTCTGGTTTATTGTATTTACATAGTCACATGACAGAATATGTTATGAATCCCCGACAGATCCTTTCATATCATTCGAAATATAGAACAGTATGATGACATAGTACCGCTACAGTGTAAGGTGAAGCAAGTAACAATGCTTTCGCCGCTAATTGACTGTACAGGGAACAGGCGTCATTCGTCACCATGATGTATATTTCTGTAGATCGGCCATATTTGAAAGATATGCTTGCATTCAAGTTGGTAGCCATCATTTTGAGTAATTAATATGAGGTACAAAATGGTACCTTAATTCAGGTTCGTTAATGACACTGTACTGAACAGTAATAATTGTAAATAATGTAAAATAAATGTAGATAAATACATGTAAAAAGCAGGTATAAATAATCTGAAAAACAGATATAATGATGGACAAGATTAAGGCCATATCTTCTTAAGCTGGCTTTTCAGTCCCTATCAGTAGCATCTCCTAATTAAAATGCCTAAGAAGAATCTCTTATTTCCTCTTTAATTTCTGCACGCTTTTACTGAAATATCCTATTGTATCATTCTGAATAGTTTAACTTTTTTATGCGACAGTGGACACGAAAATAAACATTTTTGGTAATAAATTAGTGTCCGGAAACGCTTCATTTTCAATATAAAAGACAGAGTTCATCACTCACCTTAAGACTGCATTTAGCTACCATAAACAATTGAAGTTATATTTTTCAGCTACTCTTGTTAGCATGGAAATAAAAAAAAACAACTGAAGTTGTTGTTGTATGACACAAAATATCTTTTTTGAGATATGTTCATTTAATTGCATGGTATTACAATATTGAATTTGCAGATTTGCATAAGAGATTTGGAGCAGCTTACGACAATGCTAATTTGTAAAGTGAATCTATGAGAAGCAACACCCTCAGCGACATATTCCTTGACATACAACCTTTTCAAGACTGGATCAATGTCTTCGAGATAGTGGCCGGTTCCTGATAAAGAAAGTAAATTTGGGAGCGAATCGAACTGTGAGAACATTAAGTATACTTTGAAGATGAGGATTTGCAAAAGTTTGAAAATAACCCACGAACTCGACCTGTTGCCCATTCGATGAATACCAGTCATATGTCTGTATGGAGAATTTTAAGTGAATATGAAAAGATTCCATTTCATATCCAAAAGGTATGAACATTAACCGCAGATGATTATCCTAACAGACAACAATTTGCTGAACGTTATTTACATACCGTTAACTAAGAGCCTGCATTTACTAGACGCATATTATGGATAGACGTGGCATGTTTTTTTAAGAGATTGCTCTTTCAGTCACATTTGGAGCGAAAAAAGCTGTCGAGTATATCCGCAAGCAATGGAAGTTTTCTGTAAATATTTGGGTTGGATTTGTTGACAACTTTCTGGTGAGGCTAAATGATGTTTATGGTATTTTTCTTGCGAAATTCTTCCGGAGCTACTTGAAGATGTCACGATTAATATTCCTGGAAACATATTCTTTCTTTCAACACGATGGTGCACACGCACATTTCGGCTTAAATTGTCAAGATTATTTAACTGTACATTTTCCCAATATTTAGATAGGAAGAGTGATATGACTCCAGTTGATTTCTGTGTTTGGGATCATATGAAATCAATTTTTTATGAAACACCCATCTACACAACAGAAGACTTAGTTACTAGAATTATTTTTGCTTTTGACGATATTCGTAATCGACCGAAGATATTTCGAATGAATCGTCGTTATGAATCATACAGCGTTATACTTTGTGTGTCAACAATGGAGGTCGCAATTTTAACCATTCCTATAGTTTATCTGGATGCTATTTTCTTAATATCCGATACTAGATAAAAAAAATGCTGCGTAACCATAGAAAATAAATAAAATAGCTTTCCAAGTTGAGATTTGTTCGTTTTTTCATTCATACCACTATAATTTGAAAAACGAAACATTTTTGGATATTACATTATTAAGAAACAATGTTTATTTTCATGTCCTCTATAACATCAGAAAATTAGGAATAGTTATTCTGATACGCTGTGTGTGTGTGTGTGTGTGTGTGTGTGTGTGTGTGTGTGTGTGTGTGTTGAACTAATGCATTCAGTGTTTTAATAAAGAAAAACACACAAATCAATTGCGCTATTAATACAATATTACAATCAGCTAGCTCTTCTCAGGTAAAGTTTAAAGCATCTGTATCACAGAGCTACACTTATTTCTACAAGGCTTATACTTCTGTTTGTTTTGGGCCCATTTGACCATAAATTGTCATTTGGTACATTTTATATGTTGCTTAACCTGAAGGTTTGCCTGACTTAAAAACAGTTTAAATATTATAGAGATATGCGCCACCTAGAACTTCTGGAAACGTTTTTAAATGCAAAAACCTAAAATCTGAACAAATCTCTGAATTCCTCGATTTGAGATAGTTGCCTTAAGATAAATTTTGCATCAAGCCAATACGATGACAGAAGTTTAAAAGTCCCGATACATAGTTTAGTCGGTCGGTCCGCGATTAGACTCCACCACCTGTGGTGCCTCAGTAGTAAAAATGGGCATTAAACACTACTCAAAAAAAAAAAAAAAAAAAAGTTAGAGCTCGCGTTGCCGCCGGTATTTGCTTACTTAAAAGAATGGCTCAAGAGCCTTAAACGTTCTAAAAATTAGCTACCATATGTTAAATAACAGAATTTGGTACAGGCCCTCCATACAGTAGGTGCTGAAAATGTTACCATTTTCCTTGACACAACTTCTTTGGAAATTATCACTGACATTCATCAATTCCCTCATCACTAACTTCGTTTCGAATGTTTAAGTTCTCCCAGGTTAAATATTAGTTGAATATACTCTATTTTTCAAAGTCCACACGATAAGATCTGGGAAACGAGGAGGACTTAATGGAAGCTGTAATTTCATCAAGTTTTTCTTCTCTGAACGCATGATATATTTGATTTTTTTCCTATCAGGCACAGAATCTTTTCATTAAAAAAGTTTTTCTGTTGGAACTGGGCTCCCAGCAAATTTAACCCAAATGCAACACCACAATCTGTGCCTGATATGTGCCTTGAAAATGAATGTACAACGAATAGTGAATAGCTTGCCATTGCAAACACTACTGTGTACTATTTTATGAAATCTTACTCTCG